>OX645060.1:84844482-86094482 GCA_951905685.1 Eumerus sabulonum
TTGTCATCCTGCACAGTCGGACGAGTTTGACAGGGATGTTAAAACTAGACATGGCTTTGTACAGCTCGTCTCTATATACGCTGTCATACGAGGCCTTGAAATCGACGAAAAGTTGGTGAGTGTCGATTTGGTATTCCTGGGTCTTCTCCAAGATCTGCCGTAGCGTAAATATTTGGTCTATTGTGGATTTACCTGGCCTGAAACCACACTGATAAGAGCCGATCAGGTTATCCACAAACGGTTTCAGGCGTTCACACAATACGGCAGAGAAGATCTTATATGCGATGTTAAGGAGATTTATTCCCCTATAGTTGGCGCAGTTATAGGGGTCTCCTTTCTTATGGACCGGGCAAACGATGCTGAGATTCCATTCGTCGGGCATGCTTTCCTCCGACCATACCTTGCGGATGAGATGGTGCATGCACCTTACCAGCTCATCTCCAGCCGCCTTAAAAAGCTCAGCAGACAGGCCATCTGCGCCAGCGGCTTTATTAGACTTAAGTCTTGATATCGCTATTTTGACTTCGTCTAGGTCGGGTGGACCGAATTCTGTTACTTCGTGGTCCATTGCGAATGGCTCGTTCTGCCTGACAGCGGTATCTTGTCTATCATCGCCGTTATACAGTCTGCAGAAGTGGTCTTTCCAAATCCTCAGCATCGACTGCGACTCTACTACCAGTTCTCCATTTTCATCCCTGCATGCCGCCACTCTGGCTTTGTAGCCATGGCATGTTCGTTTTACCTTGTTGTAAAACTTACGGGCGTCATTCCTGCGGAATCATCTCTCCATCTCCTCGATCTCACGCTTTCCGTGCTCTCTCTTCTTTCTTCTGAAAAGCGTGTGTTCCTCTCTTCTCTTCTGCTCATAGATTTCGCGAGCAGCTCTCGTCCGTCGTTGCAGCATGGCCCTATATGCCTCTTGTTTTGCTGCATGGGCTTGTTCGCATTGTCATCGAACCAGGGGTTTCTAGGTGGTGGCTGTTTGAAACCCAGCACCTCTGAGGCAGCATCTCTGACGGCGCTCTGGCAATGAGCCCATTCCTGCTCTATTGTTTGTGCTGCTGTGGGCGGATTTTGAGAGAGCTTTGAGGAGACACGATCGGCAAAGATTCTGGCAGTCTCTTGCGAATGTAACTTTCCAACGTCAAACTTACGTTGTCCTGCTCGACTCCTAAGCATTCTTGATATCCTCATCCGTACCTTGGCTACAACAAGGTAGTGGTCCGAGTCGATGTTGGCCCCTCGGAAGGTTCGTACGTCGAGAATACAGGAGGAGTGTCCGGCGTCGATCGCAATATGATCAATCTGGTTGGTGGTCGATTGATCACAAGACCGCCAGGTACCCTTGTAGATGTTGAGATGGGGGAATCGCGTGCTTGCTACAAGGAGGTTACGCCCCGCTAGGAAATCGATTAGCCTTAATCCGTTTTCGGATGTGGTGTTATGGATGCTATGCTTTCCTATGATCGACTCAAATATGTCCTCCTTGCCCAGTTTTGCATTAAAATCTCCTAGGACTATTTTTGTGTCGTAGCTGGGACATTGGGCATATGTTCTGTCTAGGAGATAGTAGAATTCTTCGTTGAGTCGATCGTCCTTTTCTTCCGTTGGGGCGTGAGCGCATATTAAGCTAATGTTTCCAAATTTAGCTTTGATGCCGATTGTCATGAGGCGTTCGCTTACATCTCGGAAGCTTAAGACTTTTTGTCGGAGTCTTCCTCTAATAACGAATCCGCACCCGAATAGGCGCTGTTTGTTCTCCTTGTAGCAGTTCCCGTAGTAGATGTCGCAGTTTTTCATCCGTTTTTTGCTTGGTCCATCCCATCGCACTTCTTGGAGTGCGGTTATGTCTGCTTTATAGCAGTTGAGGGTTTGCTCCAATTGATCGCCTGCACCCGGTCTGTTAAGGGACCTCACATTCCAGGTGCAGACTCTCAAGTCCGTTAGTCGTTTGCAGGGGTCGTCAGCTTTGTATCCGTCCGTATCCGAGGCTTGTTGTCGTTTCGGAACAAGTGGGTTTTTACGTGATAGGGATGTTACCCCTAAGCACAACCCCCATCCTGGAGGGCCAGGTTCCTCTTTCCCCAGGAACAAGGATTGGGTCGCTGCACACATTGGTTCACTACCTGGCGGGTGCCAGGGTAGCTATCCAGGGGGGCCACGCGGAGGCTGTGTGTCAACTTGGATTGAACAGGGACAGAGATCGAAGCTGGCGTTTGCCATGTTAAACGCGATCAACTTCTTTGCTCTGTTTGTTCGCTCCCTCCCTCCCGTACATATATGCAAACCGTAAAAGTTTGTATTATTGATGAGATGTCGATGATCGGTGTAAGGCTGTTAGTAAATATCGATAAACGACTACGCCAAGCTTCTCCAGAGAGACACCATGAGGCTTTTGGTGGAGTAGTACTGTATCTGTTGGGTGAGTTTGCTCAGTTGCCGCCTGTTTTGGATCGAACACTACTAGCTCCGTCGTCATCTGCAAATGCACAGTCAGCCATTATGAGACAACAAGGAGACAATCAGCGACTTTTTAGAGAGACGTAGCATCAAATGTCAGTTGGAGAGCTTATCCAAGCTGATTATGATTTATTGAAAACCTGCTTCGCTATAAACAACCTACCATCGGCTAGCAGTTTTTCAGACGCCGTGCGCATTTTCACAAAGAAGAGTGACGTGAAAATGCACAATGAACATATGTATGTTACGTTCTTTAAACAAGCCGGTGACACTCATACGCGTAAAAAACAAAAACAATTAGGCCAAAAACAGTAGCGATGATGAAAAGCTCAAGGATTGTCAAACATTCTAAACTTGGCAGTCGGATGTCGCATAATGTTGAAAACTAATCTCTGCACAGCGCAAGGTTGGTGCAATGGGTTACTTGGAACTGTCGAAGACATTGTGTATGAACTACTATCGAATACCAGCTATCTAGATGAGTTCCCTCTGTGTGTATTGGTGCGCTTTGATGACTATACTGGACCGGAATTATATGGATGTGTTATTCCAATACTTCCACACACCGTGAATTTTCGCAAAGGAAATACAAACTGCAAAAGGAAACAGTTTCCAATTCAAGTTACATATGCTATAACTGTTCACAAGAGTCAAGGAGCTACAATGGAAAAAGCAGTAGTAGATATTGGAGACTCAGAATTTGCCTTAGGAATTTCTTACGTAGCAATGTCGAGAGTGAAAAAGTTGGATGGCTTATCACACCTGCCTTCCCACTTGATCGATTATTCAAGTCGATTAATCAAAGCTCCAATTGGTCCGTCAAAAAAACAGAAATGGAGAGACTACGACTACTTTATTTGAACAACCATTAATTGTTTATATATAAAAAAAATCTGTACTCGACGCTATTGAATCCTTACTTTTATTTTCTATTGATTAAATTAAAGTTAAAAAGAGAAACAGCGAGAACTCGTTCAATCACAATTTATTTCTCACACCTCAGTTGAACCATTCTCACCATTTCCGTTAACTGATTCTATCAAGTCAATGTGTTTCCGTAAAGCAAACGAATAAATTTAATATCGCAGACACAAACTCGCTCAGCTCATTTCTTTCAAAGCAGCGAGCTGCATTGAATGCCTAGTATTCTGTTATAGCAGCCATAGAAATACTTCATCTCTGAAAATTTGGTTAAAGTCCTCAAACGGGGAAATCCGACTAGGCTAGACGCACTCAGAAAATCTGATGGTACCTTTACTGAGTCTAAAGCGGAAACTCTTAGTTTACTGTTTGCGACTCATTTCCCGGGAAATCAGATCGACATCGGCTCGTTGCACACTCCTTGAAGGGAAACTGCAACTGAAACGATGAAAATAACTCGGCGTAGCTGGTATATTGCGTCGCGCGTGGTTACGACTGAAGCTATTGAATTTGCTGTGGCATCCTTCGATGGCTTCAAATCGCCGGGCACCGACGGGATATATCCTGTTATGCTGCAAAAAGGTATAAGGCAGCTGCTTCCTACTCTGAAAAGAATTTTCACTGCCAGTCTAGCACTTGCTCACATACCCACTCCTTGGCGCACAGTGAAAGTGGTCTTCATTCCCAAAATAGGAAAAGAGGACTACTCACTTGCCAAGAGCTTCAGACCAATTAGTCTAACATCCTTCCTGCTGAAAAGCATGGAGAGACTGGTAGAGTTGCACGTGCGAAAAGTTGCCCTTCGAATGCACCCTCTTTCGGAGATGCAACATGCCTACCAGCGCGGAAAATCTTGCGAGACTTGATAACGCAACTTTTGACAGCATGTGTAACGCTGCCAGACATCATGGCGTGGATGATGCACTGGTCCTTTGGATAAAAGCAATGCTCATGCACAGGACATTGACCGCTGATGCAGGCCTCGACCAGTTTGTCAAATCCGGCGTAAACAGGGGCTGCCCTCAAGGTGGCGTCCTGTCTCCGCTGTTATGGTGCATGGTGGTCGATTCCCTGCTTTATGCTCTCAATGTCTCTGGAATCTACGCCCAGGCCTATGCGGATGACGTCTCCATTCTTTCTGTCGGCTCATGTTTGGCGACTGTCCGTCGCAAAGCACAGGCGGCGCTAAATGTGATCGATGATTGGTGTACCAGAAATGGGCTGTCAGTCAATCCTCTTAAGACCGATGTCGTTCTCTTTACGAGAAGGAGGAAAAATACTGACATGACTCAGCTGGTACTAAAAGGCACTTCCATCCCGCTAAGTATCTAGGAGTCATCTTAGATAGTAAGCTTCTCTGGTCAAAACTTGTTGAGTCAAAAACCACAAAAGCGCTGTCAGCTTTCTGGCAATGCAAAGGAGCTTTTGGCAAAACATGGGGCTTATCGCCGGCAAAGGTCCTTTGGATCTACACGGCAATGATAAGACCTATAATCTCATATGCATCGGTTGTCTGGTGGAACAGACTAAAACGCAAACACGTCGTAGCCTCTTTCACCAAACTTCAAAGAACGGTTTGTCTCAGCTGCACGGGGGCTTTCCCCAGCACGCCGGGCGCTGCTCTAGATGTTATGATGAACCTTCCACCTTTTGATATATTTATCAGAGGGTGTGCTCTGAAAACCATGTCTCGTCTGAAGAGAAATGGCTTTTGGTACAACTCGCATAGGAATAACGGTGTGCTTGCGCAAGAATTGTCCTGCGACCCCTGTCTCATGGACATGCCTTCTGACGCACTGACGCCCGTTATCCTATTGCGTCGTAATTTCACAGTCGAGTTTCCATTGCGTCAGGATTGGCTATGGCTGGATACTGAACCTGGAAAGGATAGTCTTCGCATTTTCACGGATGGCTCCAGATCTGGGCGGGGGTCCGGTGCTGGGGTCTTCTTTGAGCGCGAAAACATTCGACTGCACTTCTCCTTAGGACAATATGCGTCTGTCTTCCAATCAGAGATATACGCAATCCTAATGGCCATGCACTATGTTGTGAAGCACAGGTGGAAGGGAGAAAGCATATGCGTATGTAGTGACAACCAAGCTGCACTAAAAGCTGTGTGTAACCCCTTAACTAGCTCCAAATTAGTGCTTGAACTCAAGACCTTCTTGAACAGAGTCGGCAGACTAAATTCATTAAGGCTTGTATGGGTTCCAGGCCACTCTGGGATGCCAGGAAATGAGACATCTGACGAACTCGCTAGAATGGGTTCAGAGGAGAGCTTCTCAGGACCTGAACCCGCTCTAGGTCTACCTGTGTCCACGGTAAATTCCTACATTAACGATTGTGTATTTAACACACACAACCGTAGATGGAGGGATTGTCCGGGTTGCAGGATGACTAAGGGCGTATGCCCTGATGTCTGTAAAAAATCTGCAGCATTCCTCCTGTCTTTAAGGAGAATCGACTGCAGAAGGCTTGTGGGAGTTATCACGGTCCATTACACTTTTGCCAAGCATCTCTGCGTGCTCGGCATCTTTGAGACGCCTACCTGTGCTGCATGTGGCGAAGAGGAGGATGATACTGCAGAGCATTTCCTCTGTTATTGTCCCGCCTTTGCTCGCATACGGTGGCGCACCCTTGGAGCCGACGTGGTGTGTGCCTTAGCTCTACATCACTGAAGCTCCTTCAAATTTTTCTCCGGAAAACGGAGAAAATACAGTAATGTGTCTGTAAGGTGTCTGTCTGGAATACAATGGACCAGTGATTGCGTCTGAGTGCTCCAGCGGATAGCAGAAGCCTTCAACAAAAAAAACTATCACGGTTCATGAGATTCAGTCTGGTGACAGACGGGCGGACAGCGAAGTCTTAGTAATAGGGTCCCGTTTTACACTTCGGAACCCTAAAAGTGGAAAATGTTTCCATGTTTTATCATTCCGCAAACAACTCCCGAGCAGTAAATCCACTCATTTAAACAAAACCCACCCTACAGAGTGTACATAAGTGTGCGTTCTCTTTCGAACAAATGAAGTACGCACAGGGGTGACTTACTTACTTACTTATCAGGCCTGCGATCCATGGAGGATCTGAGCCTGAGCTATAGCTGCCTTCCATCCTTGACAGTCCCGGGCACGCTGCTTTCAGTTGTCAAGACCAAGATGTCTTACATCCGCGATTACTTGGTCTTTATACCGGAGGTTCGGTCTTCCTCTTCTTCTCGAACCAGGAGGCTCGGAGTCGAAGACCCTCTTAGCTGGAGCGTTGATGTCCATGCGCTCGATGTGGCCGAGCCAGTGTAGTCGACGGCTCCTTGCCTTCCGGACTACATCCACATCTTGGTACAGCTCGTAGAGTTCGCGGTTGTGTCTTCTTCTCCATTCACCTTCCTCACAGACAGGACCAAATATCCGTCGCAGAATTTTTCTTTCGAAAGAACCCAAAATCAGCTCCGCTGTCCTGCTTATCGTCCAGCTTTCGGCTCCGTACAGCAAGACTGGCAGAATGAGCGTTTTGTAAAGCATGACTTTGGTCTTTCGAGTGAGGAGTTTTGACCCCAGTTGTTTGGACAAGCCGAAGTAGCAGCGGTTGCCAAGGGCGATTCTACGCCGGATCTCCACTGTGGTGTCATTTGTGGAATTTACGTTTGCCCCGAGGTAGACAAACTCCTTAACTACCTCGAAATTGTAGCTGTCAATTGTTATGTTTTGTCCCAGGTGGAGAGCGACGGATTGGTTTTTGCTTGACAGCATGTATTTCGTTTTGTCCTCATTGATCTTAAGGCCAATTCGTTTCGCCTGTTCTTCAATCGCCGTGAATGCTTCCACAATGCCACGGCGAGAACACGCGATGATGTCGATATCATCCGCGTATCCTAGCAGCTGGATGGACTTGTAAAAGATAGTGCCTTCCCTGTTGACGCCTGCCCGTCGCACTATCTGCTCCAGCACCAGGTTGAAGAAGTCACATGACAGCGCATCTCCTTGCCGAAATCCGGTGCATGTTTCGAATGGTTCCGAGGTCCTAGAACCGAGTTGCACGGTGCATCGCGTGTTTTTTAGCGTGGCGCGACACAACTGGATCAGTTTTACCGGGATCCCGAATTCGGCTATCGCACCAAACAGTCTTTCACGATGAATGCTGTCGTATGCGGCTTTGAAATCGATGAAAAGATGGTGTGTATCGATTCGAAACTCGTTGGTCTTTTCCAGGATTTGTCGAACTGTGAACATTTGGTCTATAGTCGATTTGCCGGGCCGGAAGCCGCACTGATAGCTGGCGATTAGTGCGGTGCAAGATGGCTTTAGACGTTCACACAATACGTTGGACAGGATCTTGTATCCGACATTGAGCAGGGATATACCTCTATAGTTCTTGCAAGAGAGAGGATCGCCTTTTTTGTGGATGGGGCAAATAGCTGATATTCCAGTCGTCGGGCATTCTTTCAGCTTCTAGCTGTGCCGACTTCTTCAATGCTGGGAGAACTACTTCTGCGGCTGGAGTTGGGAGTTCCTCGGTCCCTACCACTCTCTCTTGGTCATGTTCATTAAGCAGCTGCTGGAAATGCTGCTTAAATACATCCACTATGCCCTGCGGGTCGGTGACAAGTTATCTTCGCAGTTTCGAGGAGCCTGGATGCCCTTTTTGAAGCCTCCTGCAAGGCCTTTGACTTTCTTGTAAGAGGCTCGTGTTTTATGTTTATCCCTAGACTCCTCGATATCCTTGAGCTGGGAGGCTGCGAAGATCCTTTTCTTTTGTCGCAGTAGTTTTTTCTCCTCCCTTCTTCTGGCTCGGTACTCTTCTTGCTCTGCCCTGGTTTTCCTCTGCAGCGTCTTTGGTAAGCTTCGTCGGTTGCTGTCTTTTTCTGCTCAGACTCGCCATCATACCACGGGTTACTTGTCGGGGGTCGTAGGTGCCCTAAGGTGGTTTCGGCTACTTCCTGAATGGCTCAGCGGCAATGCTGCCACATATTATTGGCATTTGTGTTCGACGTAGGCATACCGTAGAGTATTTCGCTCAGCTGCTCCCTGTAGACTCTGGTAACCTCCGGTGTGCTCAGGCGCCCAATGTCGAACCTCATCCTGGTCGGCTGGTGCAGCTTTCTGACATTGGACAGTCGAGCTGTCACGCACAGGGGTGAGCTTTCCGTTATTCACACATACTCGTGCTCGTGAGCGAAAATAAAAATGCTCACAGCCAATGAGCGCGTGCATTTAATAATTGCTCGTTGGGTAGTGCACACTCACCAGCAGCTCATGAGTGTGCGTTTCCTTACCCAACCACAACACTGCCCGAGCAATCTCGTATGTATCGGTTGTCGTCCTATGACCGCAATCAACCAGCATCGGGTGCGGTTAGTGCTTAGATGGATGACCGTTTGAGAACACTGCGTGTTGTTAATTTTTTTTTGCCTATTTTTTAGTGATTTAGTTTCTAACAAAAAACGGCTGCACCGATTTTGCTGAAAACTTATTCACTGCCAAGTTATGCGTGAAATGAACCCAATCTTGTGTGTATTTTGGGTTCTCGAGATAATCGAAGGGGAAATTCCGATACGGTATGAGCAAATACGTACACACCCACACACATATGTACATACGTCTCTATAAAAACCTTGGATTTGGATTCTGGTGACCTTGAATCCTTGGAACTTGCAAAATCAGCCCCATTACAATTACTTCCCACTGGGAAGTTAAAAAGTTCAAAAAACTCTACGAAACGCTCTTGTACTTCAAAAGTGTTCTGTCTTTTATGTACAAATCTAACAACAGTAGTTACTTGTTTTACACGGCTTTCATTGGTTGTGGAGTCTAGAATTATTGAAAAATACTAGCTTCTTTAAGCATTGAAACAATTTTATTGCTAATGGTTGTGGCAAAAATAATAATAATTTTATTTTGAATTGTTTTACTTAAGTACCTTTTTTGTGTTTCTTGACTTGTTATTCTCTTCAAGTGCTCTCCTAATGCCAAGTCAAACGAAGTTATTTCCTCTACTAGTTCTAAGGAGTTTCCATTGTTAAACTCAAACATGGGGGTGGCCGTGGTGCAGTGGTTAACATCATCGACCGCCGATCGGAAGGTCTATAGTTCAAATTCGCTTCATAGCCAAGTAAAAGTAATTCCTATACGGACAAAAAGTATGCAACGCAGTTGTGAATGGAAAGTGACCAGACGTACTGCCTGGAGGCATAACACTCACAGTATATGGTCAACTGAAATTCATCCTCTGCGTATGCAATATCAAAAATGCTCGAACGAATTATTACGGACTATAGCCAAAAGCGGAATTTGGTCGTCTCTCGTCCTATCTAGGACAACCACCCCTGAGAGTAGTGAACGAACATCAACGACTCAAACCACTGCACTCCGTTCAGGTTGCGTGTGTAACAACACATCATAAGAGAATATAAAAAAAAACTTGAACCTGCGCGTCTCTAAAAAAAAACAATTTATCTGTGGATCCACGAAAAGCTAAAGACTGTGAACCTAGAAATTTTACAACACTGAATAATCTTTGTAAAACTTCCCTCCAATGTTTTGTTTCAGCTTTAATCAAACTTTCTAACATTGCATCAAATGATGTGCCTGATGTCAATCCTTTTTGTAAAAATGTCCATGATTTAAAATTTTCTAAGTGGGAAAAAACTAACCTCATGGCTTTTTAGAATTGCACTTAAATGTAGCCAAACCGAACTACCTATACTTAACTTGATGATTCCGAATTTGCACTAGTCCCTTTAAATTGCTCTTTTAATAAATTCATCAGATGAATTTCCCCAATTATGGGGATCATTAAAAAGTTCAAGCGAAAATATTACAGAAACCTCTTCTCCTGGCCCCACTGTATTTCCTACCTGCACCTCATCGTTAGTATTTCCTACATGTGCCTCATCCATATTTGGAATACTTACAATTTCCCCATCTGCCTGTTCCTCGCTGCGGTTCCAAAACTTGACAAAATGTTGGCTCTGTTTTTTGTTTAGTAAGTATGATATGAAGAGGGCACCGTGGCGCAGTAGTTAGTGTGTTGGACTCTTATGCACGATGAGCGAGTTCGGATCCCGATAACACCAACGCCATCGAATGTTTATTTCGCGGCGTCCCTCCTCGGCGGGGTACTGGCAAAACCCCCCGTAGTATAACTTGCCTGGAAAAAGCTTCTCAACTCATGCCGTTCGGAATCGGCATTAAACTGTAGGTCCCTTTCACCTGTGGGAAAAATAAATCACACACATCATGGGTGATTAAAGAGAAGCTTGGCTCTGGTCCTTCATGGGCTGTAACGCCACCAAAAGAAAAAGAAAAGTATGATATGAACTTGCATACATAGGTCTCGTGGGATATTTTATTTTAAGAATGCATGGAAGTGATGTTAGTAAGTAAGTGTGCAAAAAATAACTTTAGGCGCTTGCGATGGATGTTATTTTGGGCCTATTTAATATACAACCACCGGCAATATTTGTTTGCGTAAGATCGAATCACATTTTTCTCGGAAATGCGCCTCCAGAATTTTGCGCCTTGTGCGTTCAAATGCACCTTGCACATATGGTATATCCGGCCCTGACATCTGGGGAAATCCATGAGCTTGGCCCAATGACAGGGTCAATAATGTCTTGTGCTACTGCTTCGTTTAACTTTGCTTCAACCTTATCTTCCAGGGCGCAAGGTATCCGACGAAGGGTTGAAAGTTGTGGATTTACTTGAAGTCCTAACTTCAATACATTTAGTTCGAGAGCGTTATCCTTGTCTAACAGTGCTTGTCCACCATTCTCTATAACATGGAATGGGGAAATCAGATCTGAAATTCTGTCTACACTTATCGATGCCTCAAAAACCACTTTTATTTTGAGCACGTCATTTCCCGCATAGGCTCGAAATTGGTTCTCTGATTTAGTCCTGGTGTTCCATACCGTAGCTTTTTTCTTGCAAAGATGCTCCCAATTCTTTTCGCCGAGAGGGTGACCCCGTATCAATGACCATTTTCACCTTGCATCCTAATTTAAAGCAATCATGCTCTATAAATTTTTGTCGATTCCTTTCTCAGAAACACCTCTGGTTTTCTCCTTTACGAAGATTTTTTGTTTTTTTTTTTTACATCTATCCTATCCTATTCCCCCGCCGTGGCGCAGTAGGTAGTGTGTTGGCCTCTTACGCCGACGGCACGGGATCGAATCCCGACAACAGCCATGTCATCGAACATGTTTCTCACTGTGCTTTTCCTCAGCGGGGTACTGACAAAATCCCCTGTAGTATAATTGTCAAGGAAAGCTTCTCGAATTTTGCCGATCGGAACCGGCAATAAAATTGTAGGCCCGTTTCACCTATGGGAAAATAAAATCACACACAACATGGGTGATTGAGAGAGGCTCGGCTTTGGTCCTCCATGGCGTAACTCCAACATACATACATACATATTCTATTCCCCCGCCTTACGTTTTTCCGACTTGGTCTTGCATTTACGAGCAAAGTGTCCGAGAAAGGCACATTTGTTACCTTTAGTATCTCTGGTGAAGCTATAGGGACTACTCTCCAAATGTCCTCCACATCTGCCACATTCAGTATCTGTACATTTATTGCCACCCGTAACTATAACTTTATTTACATTCGTAGAGGTCGTTGATAACATCATCTCTTCAGATTGGTTATTGATTTGTTCGTATACGTGACATATGTATATCAATGATGTCTTTTAGATCATGCTCCTCTTCTTACAGTCGTTTCTTTAGTTCTTTAGAGGCCCATACATCTATTCATTTATCTTTAAGATTGATGTTTATTATCTCTTCCCTTGTTTCCCCAAACTGACATTTTGCCGCTTGGTTTCGCAATCTCAATAAAAACTTGTTAAGACTTTCTCCTTCCTTCTTCAATGACCGAAAAAAGATGCCTTTCGAATGTTACCTACTTACTTACTTATTAGGCCAGCGATTCATGGAGGATCTGAGCCTGAGCTATAGCAGCATTCCATCCTTGACGGTCCCGACCACGCTGCTTCCAGTTGTCAAGACCAAGATCACGATGTCTTACATCCGCGATTACTTGGTCTTTATACCGGAGGTTCGGTCTTCCTCTTCTTCTCGAACCAGGAGGCTCGGAGTCGAAGACCCTCTTAGCTGGAGCGTTGATGTCCATGCGCTCGATGTGGCCGAGCCAGTGTAGTCGACGGATCTTTGCCTTCCGAACAACATCCACATCTTTGTACAGCTCGTGGAGTTCGCGGTTGTGTCTTCTTCTCCATTCACCTTCCTCACAGACAGGACCAAATACCCGGCGCAGAATTTTTCTTTCGAAAGAACCCAAAATCAGCTCCGCTGTCCTGCTTATCGTCCAGCTTTCGGCTCCGTACAGCGTTTTGTAAAGCATGACTTTGGTCTTTAGAGTGAGGGGTTTTGACCCCAGTTGTTTGGACAAGCCGAAGTAGCAGCGGTTGCCAAGGGCGATTCTATGTTGGATCTCCACTGTGGAGTCATTTGTGCCCCGAGGTAGACAAACTCCTTAATTACTTCGAAATTGAAGCTGTCAATTGTTATAATTTGTCCCAGGTGGTGAGCGACGGATTGGTTTTTGCTTGACAGCATTTTTTTTTGTTTTGTCCTCATTGATCTTAAGACCAACTCGTTTCGCCTGTTCTTTAATCGTCGTGAATGCGTCCACAATGCCACGGCGAAAACACGCGATGATGTCGATATCATCCGCGTATCCTAGCAGCTGGACGGACTTGTAGACGATAGTGCCTTCCCTGTTGACGCCTGCCCGCCGCACTATCTGCTCCAGCACAAGGTTGAAGAAGTCACATGACAGCGCATCTCCTTGTTGAAATCCGGTGCATGTTTCAAACGGTTCCGAAGTCCTAGAACCGAGTTGCACGATGCACCGCGTATTTTTTAGCGTGCCGCGACACAACTGGATCAGTTTTCACGGGATCCCGAATTCAGCCATCGCACAGTTCTGCACGATGAATGCTGTCGTATGCGGCTTTGAAATCGATGATAAGACGGTGTGTATCGGTTCGAAACTCGTTAGTCTTTTCCAGGATTTGTCGAACTGTGAAAATTTGGTCTATAGTCGATTTTCCGGGCCGGAAGCCGCACTGGTAGCTGGCGATTAGTGCGGTGCAAAATGGCTTTCGACGTTCACACAATACGCTGGACAGGATCTTGTATGCGACATTGAGCAGGGATACACCTCTATAGTTCTTTCAAGAGGTAGGATCGCCTTTTTTGTGGATGTGGCCAATAGAGCTGGTATTATTCCAGTCGTCGGGCATGCTTTCATCTTCCGAAATTCTGCAGATGATCTGATGCATGCTCCCTACTAGAACATTGCCGCCAGCCTTGATGAGCTCTGATGGCAAACCATCTGAACCTGCGGCCATGTTATTCTTCAGCTTCTGAATAGCTGGGGCGACTTCTTCGATGTTGGGTGGGAGGACTACTTCAGCGGCTGGAGTTGGGATTTCCTCGGTCCCTACCACTCTCTCCTGGTCATGCTCGTTAAGCAGCTGCTGGAAATGCTGCTTAAATACATGCACTATTCCCTGCGGGAACCCAACCCCTTCATAACCCAAAGTTATGAATGAGCAAGATGCCTCGGATACACGGACGGATACTCGACGACGACAACGCACGAAAAAAAAAACACAATTTGCGAGTATGCTCCTGGAATGTCAGAACCCTGTACACTCCCGGAGCTGCTCATAAACTAGAAGGAATCCTCACGCAGTACAAGGCGGATATTACTGCGGTCCAGGAAATACGCTGGATAGGAAACGGTATGATTAGGAAGAAAAATTGCGACATTTATTACAGCTGTCACAAAAGGTTGCACTTACTGGGATGCGGATTTGTCGTGGGAAAGCGGTTAAGGTCGAAGGTCATCGACTTTAAACCTATAAGTGATCGCCTGGCTGTGATCCGCATCAGAGGCAGATTTTATAACATCAGCCTTATATGTGCACACGCCCCTACCGACGAGGCTGAAGACCCTATCAAGGAGGACTTTTATGACCTCCTGGACAACGCCTACGGAGCTTGTCCGGAGTACGATGTAAAAATCGTGCTCGGGGACTTCAACGCCAAAATCGGAAAGGAAAACACCCTTGGCGGAGTGATCGGAAAGCACAGCCTGCACGATACAACAACAGATAACGGCTTCCGACTCGCTGACTTTGCGACAGCTCGTAATGCGGTGATAAGTAGCACAAGATTCCCTCGCAAAGCGAATCCACACAGCAACCTGGCGATCTCCGGACGGTCGAACCGCCAACCAAATTGACCATGTGCTCATTGACGCAAGGCACGCGTCAAACATCCTGGATGTGCGAACATTCAGAGGGGCAAATGTCGACTCTGACCACTTCCTCGTAGCAGCAAGATTCAGAGCTCGACTGTCCAATGTCAGAAAGCTGCACCAGCCCATCAGGAGGAGGTTCGACATTGGGCGCCTGAGCACACCGGAGGTTGCCAGAGTCTACAGGGAGCAGCTGAGCGAAAGACTCTACGGTATGCCTACGTCGAACACAAATGCCAATAATGTGTGGCTGCATTGCCGCTCAGCCATTCAGGAAGTAGCCGAAACCACCTTAGGATACCTACCACCCCCGACAAGAAACCCGTGGTATGATGGCGAGTGTGAGCAGAAAAAGGCAGCAACCGACGAGGCGTACCAAAAGGCGCTGCAGAGGAAAACCAGGGCAGCGCGAGAAGAGTACCGAGCCAGAAGAAGGGAGGAGAAGAAACTACTGCGACAAAAGAAAAGAATCTTCGCAGCCTCCCAGCTCAAGGATATCGAGGAATCTAGGGATAAACATAAAATACGAGCCTTTTACAAGAAAACACGCGATGCACCGTGCAACTCGGTTCTAGGACCTCGGAACCATTCGAAACATGCACCGGATTTCGGCAAGGAGATGCGCTGTCATGTGACTTCTTCAACCTGGTGCTGGAGCAGATAGTGCGACGGGCAGGCATCAACAGGGAAGGCACTATCTTTTACAAGTCCATCCAGCTGCTAGGACACGCGGATGATATCGACATCATCGCGTGTTCTCGCCGTGGCATTGTAGAAGCATTCACGGCGATTGAAGAACAGGCGAAACGAGTTGGTCTTAAGATCAATGAGGATAAGTAAGCAAAAACCAATCCGTCGCTCACCACCTGGGACAAAATATAACAATTGACAGCTACAATTTCGAGGTAGTTAAGGAGTTTGTCTACCTCGGGTCAAACGTAAATTCCACAAATGACACCACAGTGGAGATCCGGCGTAGAATCGCCCTTGGCAACCGCTGCTACTTCGGCTTGTCCAAACAACTGGGGTCAAAACTCCTCACTCGAAAGACCAAAGTCATGCTTTACAAAACGCTCATTCTGCCAGTCTTGCTGTACGGAGCCGAAAGCTGGACGATAAGCAGGACAGCGGAGCTGATTTTGGGTTCTTTCGAAAGAAAAATTCTGCGCCGGATATTTGGTCCTGTCTGTGAGGAAGGTGAATGGAGAAGAAGACACAACCGCGAACTCTACGAGCTGTACCAAGATGTGGATGTAGTCCGGAAGGCAAGGACCCGTCGACTACACTGGCTCGGCCACATCGAGCGCATGGACATCAACGCTCCAGCTAAGAGCCTCCTGGTTCGAGAAGAAGAGGAAGACCGAACCTCCGGTATAAAGACCAAGTAATCGCGGATGTAAGACATCTTGGTCTTGACAACTGGAAGCAGCGTGCCCGGGACCGTCAAGGATGGAAGGCAGCTATAGCTCAGGCTCAGATCCTCCATGGATCGCAGGCCTGATAAGTAAGTAAGTATTCCCTGCGGGTAGGTGACAAGATTACCCTCGCAGTTTCGAAGAGCCTGGGTGCCCTTTTTGAAGCCTCCTGCAAGGCCTTTGGCTTTCTTGTAAAAGGCTCGTGTTTTATGATTATCCCTAGACTCCTCGATATCCTTGAGCTGGGGGGCTGCGAAGATTCTTTTCTTTTGTCGCAGTCGTTTTTTCTCCTCCCTTCTTCTGGCTCGGTACTGCCCTGGTTTTCCTCTGCAGTGCCTTTTGGTAAGCCTCGTCGGTTGCTGCCTTTTTCTGCTCACACTCGCCATCATACCACGGGTTTCTTGTCGGGGGTGGTAGGTATCCTAAGGTGGTTTCGGCTGCTTCCTGAATGGCTGAGCGGCAATGCAGCCACATATTATTGGCATTTGTGTTCGACGTAGGCATGCCGTAGATTTTTCGCTCAGCTGCTCCCTCTGGTAACCTCCGGTGTGCTCAGGCGTCCAATGTCGAACCTCCTCCTGGTGGGCTGGTGCAGCTTTCTGACATTGGACAGTCGAGCTTTGAATCTTGCTGCTACGAGGAATTGGTCAGAGTCGACATTTGCCGCTCTGAATGTTCGCACATCCACGATGTTTGACGAGTGCCTTGCTTCAATGAGCACATGGTCGATTTGGTTGGCGGTTCGACCGTCCGGAGATCGCCAGGTTGCTGTGCGGATTCGCTTACGAGGGAGTCTTGTGCTACTTATCACCGCATTACGAGCTGTCGCATAGTCCGTGAGTCGGAAGCCGTTATCTGTTGTTGTATCGTGGAGGCTGTGCTTTCCGATCACTCCGCCAAGGGTGTTCTCCTTACCGATTTTGGCGTTGAAGTCCCCGAGCACGATTTTATAATCGTTCTCCGGACAAGCTCCGTAGACGTTGTCCAGGTGGTCATAGAAGTCCTCCTTGATAGGGTCTTCAGCCTCGTCGGTAGGGGCGGGTGCACATATGAGGCTGATGTTCTAAAATCTGCCTCTGATGCGGATCACAGCCAGGCGATCACTTATAGGTTTAAAGTCGATGACGTTCGACCTTAACCGCTTTCCCACGACAAATCCGCATCCCAGTAAGTGCAATCTTTTCTGACAGCTGTAATAAATGTCGCAATTTTTCTTCCTAATCATACCTTTTCCTATCCAGCGTATTTCCTGGACCGCAGTAATATCCGCCTTGTACTGCGTGAGGATTCCTTCTAGTTTATGAGCAGCTCCGGAGGTGTACAGGGTTCTGACATTCCAGGAGCATACTCGCAAATCGTGTTCCTTTTTCGTGCGTTGCCGTCGTCGAGTATCCGTCCGTGTATCCGAGGCATATTGCTCATTCATAACTTTTATGTTTTTTGCATGGGCGGATTGTTAGCCCGCCGCACAACCGCCATTCTGGTCGGGGTTTTATCGCTGCATACGTTTGTTCACCTCCCAACGGTTGCTGAAGAGGCTATCCAGAGGGCGCCGCGAGGAGGCCGTATGTCAACTTGACCCGGGCATTTAAACAGGGATCGTTGCTGGCATCTCGCCAGGTTGAGAGCAATCAACAACTTTACCCTGTATGTCCGAGCCCATGCCCTCGGTTAACGTGGACAAATCCGAGGTTATGGTTATATCCAGAAGACCTGTCCAATGCACTCTACATGTTAGTGGAGTCCCGTTAGAGCAGGTGGAGAAGTTTAAGTATCTCTGGAGTCTTCTTCACGAATGAGCTTTCCTACAGGATCGGCCAAGCTGGGTTAATTTTGAAACAGCTTGGAAGATCTGTAATCAGGAAGACCGAGCTTGGTGTCAATGCCAAGTTAGCGGTTTTTAACTCAGTATTTGTTCCAACTCTCACCTATGGTCTTGAAATTTGGCTATTGCCCGAAGGAATAAGACCGCGAATACAAGCTGCCGAAATGAGATCTCTTCGTGCTGTTGTGGGAGTTACTCGCCGGGATGGGGGGAGAAACACGGGCAACTGAAAATGTTCCATCTGTTCCATCGGAAAATACTTTAGGCTGCGACATAAATATCTTTTCCTCCACTTTGCCATGGAGAAAGGCTGTCACAACGTTTAATTGACGCATGTTCAAAGCGAATTTAGCTGCGATTGCCATCAAATATCGAATGATTGTAAGCCGAATTACCGGGGAGAATGTCTCGAGGTAGTCCACACAACTTTTCCTTGGCTATCACGCTTTGATTTGAACACCCATTTGCACATAAGCGGCAGGTAACTCTACTAGATTCCATGTTTTATTTTCTGAAGTTATTCAAATTCATCTTTCATCGCACAACTCCACGAAACCACATTCTCACTCGAAATGGCTTGTTTGAACGTTGCTGGATCACTTCCAAAGAAAGCAAAAGCGATATTAAAGTAATTTGTCTTTGGCTTTCCTTGATTTCGAGAAGATTTTTGGTGAGGTTCAACATTTTGAAGCATTTCTTCTTCATCATCTATATCGCTTGGTTGCCAAATAGTGCCGTTGCTGTCAAATGAATCATCGACTGGTTGATTTGATGAATTTACAGGTTCCAAATCACTTCGGCTTGCAGGTGGCCTTGCTGTTCGCGAATCCCTTATTGAATGAAGGTCATTAGGAAGCATGTTCTCCCCTGATCCGCAAACTCTTCTTTTTCACCTTCGGAATAATCCAACAAAAAAACGATTAGTTTGAGATCCAAAATCAATTACCTGATTCATGCCACTTGACTCCAAGATACGTGCTGTATCACATGATTTTTGATGTAAAATTCCATTTTTCTCAAAAAACTCACGGAATTTATTGTTGCAAAATTCGGTGCCATTATCGCTCCTAAAGCACTTTAATTTGTGGCCTGTTTGTTTCTCAGCCATTGCTTTATATTTAAAAAAGCATTCAAATACTTCACTTTTGTTCTTTATTACGTATATGAACGCCTTTCTTGAAAAATCATCGATGAACGACACGAAATTACGAAAACTATTACTTATCGATTCCACAGACGAGCCTTGACAAACGTCACTGTGTACCAGTTCAAGTAATTTCGTTGCGCGGTTGACTTCATCTTTAAAGGGAGAACGGCATTGTTTGGCTTTAACACATGTATCACACACTGTTGCTTTGCTTTGTATAGAACCACATCCAAAGCAATGCTTCTTGTTTCTGCTTTGGAATTTTTTATTGTTTACAACCAACGCCGCACAATTTTCGCTTTCAAAGACTAAGCCTTGCATTAGCAAGTTTTTAACGTAGTCAAATGTGATTCATAGGTTTATATTCAACAGGTAAACCTACCAGCATCAATGAACCGGTTATTCCTCGTCGATATTAAACCCAGCCGTTTTCACTTTCAACCACAATAAACTCATCCTATTGACATAGTCTTTCATTGATGCACATTCTTTTTGCTTGACTGATACCAGTTGCAACAATGCTACTTTCCGACCAGTGCCAGTATCATCAAAAGCCGCCGCTAGACTATCCCATGCTTCTTTGCATGTGCTTGCTCCTTCAATGTGATTGTAGTTACAGAGCTCAAGCAATAAGGTTAACTCACCAATTGCTCTAAAATCAGCTTTCCTTTGATTATCATTTGCCGTTGGGGGTGATATATTCTGGCAACAGTCCCACAAACCCTTGATAATCATGTGAGCTCTTGCACCGACCTTCCATTCAGAGTAATTTTCCCTGCCTTTTAGGCGACTAAAGGTTATTTGCGAAGTCATTTCTTCTGTTGTATTTTTCGTAGAGTCGTTGACAAGTGTATTATCAGAATTTCGAGATGAATCTGCAATGTCTCCAACGATTCACGTAGTTTGAGAGTCTTCATTTTATCAACCATGTGACAAAAACACTTTTAACTAGTTACCAAGGTTACGCTCGCAAAAAAAATTCCATTGATAGAAAATTTCAGGAAAATATTAACCGCGTCACAAATTAAACAAGTTATCACTTATTTCTTATAAAATAGGATGCGGATGACCCATACCCTGATAGATTTGGATGAATGGAATTTGCCCCTAATAGTCAGAGACGAAGGAGAGCAATGTGGCGCAGTGGGTAGTGTGTTGGCCTCTGACACCGATTACACGGGGTCGAATCCCGACACAGCCATGTCATCGAACGTGTTTTTCACGGTGTTTCTCCTCAGCGGAGTTCTGACAAAACCCCCTGTAGTAAAATTGTCATGAAAAGCTTCTCGAAATTCGCAGTTCGGAACCGGCAATAAACTGTAGGTCTCTTTCACCTATGGGAAAATGAAATCACACACAACATGGGTGATTGAGAGAAGCTCGGCTCAGGTCCTTCATGGACGCCAACGCCATGTAACGCCAACATACATACAATCAGAGACGAAGCGAAACACGACCAATCAAGCAGATTACTGAAAGGAGAAGAACATTTTATTATATTGTTGCGGAGACCCATACCGACAGTTAAGTTCGAATTTCGCTGTCGAAGTTCGAACGCTCTGGTGAAGCGGAAGTTGAAATGATGTCAACTTTCAATGGCGTAATGCTAAATGCCAGAGTATTCTAGAGATTTCCGTAGGGGAACTTCCGACGGCGAACATTCGAGAAGGTGGACCGAGAGCTATATAAGCGCGAACGCTCGCCCTCGGAATGCATTCAGTTTACGGAAGTGAATAGCGTGTGACAAGTCGGTATATAGTGGGTTCGGTCGATAAACCAGTGTGAAAATAAAAGCTTTCAGTAAAGGCTTGCGTGTGTAATAATGTGTAAAGTGTTCAATAGATTCTGGTAAATAAATAAAAGTTGATCTGAGGCGAAATAAGAAAAGTGTGCGTTTTAATTCGAATAAAAAGTGGACAATTGTAGTGCCATCATTGTTAAACTTCCCCATGAACAGTGCAAAATTAATATCCTCAAGTCAACAGCTGTTTATTATAAACAGAACTCCAGACAGGTGTCTCTCTCGGATCTTGGTTTTGACAGTTCTAAGTTTGAACGAGTGTATGAGAGTTTAACGAAGCACAATCATGCTCTTCCGACGAGCAAATGCTCTCCGACGAAGTAAACCCCTACACTCAGTGTTTACAAGAAATGGGAGATTTTTTGTCAGGCAATCTCCCTCACAAAAACCGATCCCCATCGTGCATGCCAACTCGTTGGATCATCTGTGTAATAATGCAGCAGATGTCATGTCACCCGTAACCGCTGATGCTAGTGTTGCTGTTGCTGTTTGATGTTTTGCTGTCTTCTACTGCCGCAGTCACTTACTAGATCTCCATTTTACTTTGTATATTTCGTTATATTCTCCATGTTACTAAATTCTACCAATGTTTATTCTCCAAGGCTGGGCATTTTTGTTATTTTAATATTTCTCTAATACCTTTTATATTTAATTTAAAAAAGTGTTAGCTAAATTTCTGCACGGCTATTAATGAAATTAATTACGAATAATGATTTTCGTTTACTTGATTATATGTACTTTTCCTTGTTTTCAATTTTTATTTAATACTTTATATAATTTCTCTGTTACTTTTTATTTGAATATGGTACTGTTTCAGCTTTCGGTTTTCGGTATGTACATGCAATATACCTCTTTTCTATATGTATTTAAACCATCCAGATAGTATTAGGACCGTTCTCAATGCAATGTGTAGTGTAAAACAAGGGCTAAATATCTGCCATGTTAACCCCGGAAGTCTCTCGTTCAAATATACAGTGCTGTTTCAAATGTTTAGTTGCTCTAAAGTAGATGTCTTGATGGTATCAGAATCGTGGCTTTCGTCCAGTAAATTATCTCAAAGCGTTCATTTACCTGGTTTCAATTTGTTCAGAAATGATCGAATTGAGAGAATTGGTGGAGGTGTATGTAAGTATATTAGAAATGCTATTAAAGCCAAATGTATATACTCGTCTCATAAGTCCATAATTCAGTTTCTCTGTGTTGGAATCAATAGTGTCAATGAAAAATACCTCTTAGTTGTAATATATTCCCCTCCCAGGTGTTTCAAGGTTGAAAATTCAATCGAACTTGAAGACAAATTAATTGATTTAAGTTCAAAACACAACAATATTTTGATTGGCTCAGATCTAAATGTTAATTACTTTGAGTGCAATAGAACAACTAGTCAGTTTCAATACTTCTGTGATAAAATAGGACTCTCGCTAGTAAACGATTGTTACCCTACATGCTTCCAGTCCCTTACTAACCCCTCACTAATCGACATGTTCTTAACTAACAACATATCTAACATTTTATGTATCGATCAAGTGAAGCCTACTAGCGAATTCATTCATGATATATTGTTTTGTTCTGTGAAATTTAATGTTGACTATGCGAATTTTGTTAATACATATAGTTACAGATCTTTTAAAAATTTAAACCTTAATGAAGTCTTAGCAGCCTTCTATAATCTCAGCTGGTCTCAAGTATATCTTTCGTCGGAAGTTAACAATAAAGTAAAGATTTTTAATAGTTTTTTGCAGTTTCTGTACGATTCGTTTGTCCCTGTTAAAACAAAAAGATTGAAGTCTTCTCACTGTCCCTGGTACTCTGAACAGATTAAGAATCGTATACAGGAAAGGGAGTTACTGTTCAGACGTTATAAGAGGAACCCAACACAATTGAATAAAAGACAATATAGTGTGGCTCGAAACAAAGTTAACATGCTTATTCGAAAGTCAAAAGTCTCATACTTTTCTACCAAACTCGATCCTAATTTGACATCTAAGGAACTATGGAAAAATTTAAAGGAACTAGGTGTGGTATCGAACAAAAAATCCCGCAGTTGCTCTCTATGTCCCAATGTTATTAGTAATTTCTTTAAGCCACCCGATGCAAATGCTACGAATACATCCAATATTTCTAATATAACATCCAATGTTCCTAATGCCTTTGCCTTTGAATGTGTTACCGAAGTAGAAGTTATTAAAGCAATCCTGTCAGTAAAATCGAACGCAACTGGTCCAGACGGATGCAGCCCACGATTCATAAAACTTCTTCTTCCTCATTTGCTCCCATATATAACCCACATCTTTAATTTTTGTATATATTCATGTCAATTTCCCGATTAATGGAAAATGGCGAACATAATGCCGATACCAAAGAACAATCGTCCTGAAAACCCTTTTGATTTTAGACCAATCAGTATGCTCTGTTTTCTGGCGAAAGCATTGGAAAAAATTCTTGCTACACAAATACAAAAACATCTTACCGTAAATAATTTGTTGTCGATCTGGCAGTGGGGATTTCGATCAAAATCTGCGATGAATCTGCGGTTATGAAGGTAACAAGCGATCTCAGATTCTCATTGGATGGCGATAACATAGGAGTATTGGTATTGCATGATTTCTCGAAAGCTTTTGACTATATTGAACACTCGATACTTCTTATGAAGTTAAAACAATATTTCGGTTTTTCCTCCTCTTCGATAAGGTTACTCCAAACTTACCTACGCGATCGTACTCAAACTGTAATTACTGAACTCGGTATGTCAACTCCTTTTCCCACTAATATAGGGGTCCCCCAGGGCTCTGTTTTGGGACCACTTCTATTCTCAATTTATAATAACGATCTCCCACAAGTGATACGGAACTGTAAAGTTCATATGTATGCGGACGATGTCTTAATATACATCTCACGCCCAATCGGATTGAGTGAAGACTGTGTAAGGAGAATCAATGAGGATCTTTTCAGCATTGAATTGTGGTCATCGCAGAATAAACTTAAGCTCAATCCATCTAAGTCCACAGGTCTTATCTGTTCAAGAAGTACCTTTGACCTACATACCTTTCCACCAATAATTCTAAATGGTGCAATAATACCTGTTGCAAATAATGTGAAATATCTTGGGTACCAAATAAATTCGTCATTAACCTGTTGTAATGCTATAACTGACACCATTAAAAAAATTTATTCTAGTTTGCGATACTTACGACAGTCCGCTCACGTGTTAAGTGTATCGATAAAACTACGTCTCTTTAAAAGTGTAATCATGCCGTTCTTTACCTAAAATTGCTCTGTCTACCCTCATCTTGACTTTGAATGTAAAAGAAGATTAAATGTTGCTTTTAATGACTGTGTTCGTTTTATCTACAATGTTCCCAGGTACTGTAGTGTGTCTCATCTTAACACTGGAGTCTTAGGTCTGAACCTGGACGTATTTCTAAACTTCCGTAATATTTTGAAATTATATAAAATTATTCGTCGCATGTGCCCTGAGTACCTTTACGACATGCTTACATTTGCACGTTCAACTCGCGGTCTAATTTTACCGCGATTCACACATTGCATTGGAGGACGGTCTTTCCTGGTATCTGCAATTCGCCTTTGGAACCGCCTCCCGCACGAATTGCAGACAATACAAACATTCGCCGAATTCCGAAGAAAACTTTTTATTTTCCTCTCTGAAAACAGTACCATAAATTAGAAATTAGATTTTTTACTACAATATCAATACCTTTTTTTTTTCTGTTCAATTGTATGCCATTTTAGATCTAAACTTTAAATTTTAAATTATTAGTCCTTTTGTAAATTATTTGTAAAATTATTAGTCCTTCTGTAACACAACTTCTTTTTGCTTTCAAAAGGCCATGGCGTCTTGTAGCAATTTGATGCAAAAAAAAAAAAAAATAAAAACAAAAAAAAAAAAAAAAAGAAGTCAAGTACGCAAAATGACATATAATGCAAAGAGCATGTTCAATTAACATTCTAATATATAGTGACCGGTGCACTCAAATTAAACACATCAACATTCAATAAACAAACTTAATTAGCATTACTGTACTTGAATATATATAATAAACAACTTTTTTTTCTGTTTTTCAGTTCAGTTTGTTTTTATTATTTCACAAAATATTCATAATATAAACAAGAATGATATGATATAAACAAATAGAAAAAGAAACAATAGTGACATAGATATTTTAAAAGAAAAATAGAATTAATGCCACAGTAAAAGCCAAAATTAGGTAACATAATAAAAAAATAGGTGAAGAAAAAGTAACAAATATAAATGAATGAAGAGATGTGCAGAGGATACTTAGTATTGCATTTTTAAACAGATGAATAAAGATATATTTCACCAAAATATCAATGAAGGACCGTAAAGAGAGATGATATGTTATCAAAGTCAAACGAGAAAAGCCAAGCCTTAACACATTTTGCAAAAAGATTAGCAGAAGTAATCGTTCTGATCGAAATTGGTAATTTATTGTATAGCCGACACGAGACAATAGTATAGAAGTTGCGAAACGCGGTTGTACGGAAATTGGGTAAGGAGACTTGATGTAAGAAATTGCCCCGTAAAGGATAAGAGTTAACCTGTCTAAAAGTGGTATTTCCTGATCTCAAAAAGAAAATTTTTAAAACCTTATAACAATATAAATGTTTAAGTGGAAGAATTTTCAAATTTAGGAACAAAGGGAAACTAGGATGCCTACGAGATTTCCGACAAATAATTTTTAAAACATGCTTTTGTAGTGTTAGTAAGGGCTGCATTTTACAAAAGTAAGCTCCTCCCCAACAGCTGATCCCATATTGCAATCTTGAGTGAAAGAGGCCATAATAGATTTTTAATAGCAGCTGGTTAGAGCATACTTTCCTCAGAAAGTAGAAACTTCTCACATGATAAAAAAGTACAGGATCTGTAACACTACGTGTAGAAAGACCGAAAAACATGACCTTTGTTTTCGAACTAATTAACAAATGATGTTTAGCAAACCAGACTCTCAATAAAAATAGATCCCAATTTAAATCAGAGATAAGGTCCAGGACATTATTAGAACCATAGCTAAAGCCAACGTCATCAGCGAAAGCTGTCAACAGACCCTTGAAAGGGCAACTGAAGAGGGAGTTAATATATATTAAGAAAAGTATGGGCCCAAGAACCGAACCCTGAGGTACAGCCATATTCAAAACTTTAGATTACTCCTAACTGTACCAATTTTAACCCTATGGTTTCTGTTTTTTAAATAGGATTCAAACCAGTTAAGCGTAAAACCTCTAAAACCCGCATTTTCCAACTTTTCAATTAATATATCATGATTAACCATATCAAATGCTTTGGTTATATCCACAAACAATCCTTCTGTCCATTTTTACTGTCAACGTCGCTATAAATCTGAGAACAGAAATTCAACAGGGCATCTTCGGTAGATCTACCTTCACGAAAGCCAAACTGACATGCACTGAAATACTTTGTTTTATTTAAGAAACTAACTACTCTGCTTTTAATTAGTTTTTCAAACACTTTGCTAATAGAAGGTAAAAGGGAAATAGGCCTATAGTTGCCTACCTCATCAGTTGCACCTTTCTTGTAGCGTGGAAAAATATCCGCACTTTTAAGAGAATCCGGGAAAACACCGGAAAAAACACTATTATTAAAAATATTAGATAGAACATCCACCACGAAGCATGCAATATTTTTTAGCAAGCGATTAGAAACCCCGTCCAACCCAGTGGAATTGGAACATTTTAGTGAATTGATTGTTTTCAGTACTTCTAAACCATTAACAGGGATAAAGACAAAAGTTTGTTCACAAGAGTTACAGGAAGGATTACAGACTGAACAATCGTTATGAATGGGACTCCGGTTTACACTGTGGGATATTTTCGAGAAATAATTATTAAATGTGTTGGCAATCTCAAGTTTGTCAGTGATAACAACATCATTATCACGTACTGCAACTATGTTTTTAGCAGCTTGAGTTCTATTAAGGATGTTGTTAGCCAGCTGCCATTCAACCCTTAAATTACCTTTGGCTGCATTAAGTCTGTTGGAGTAATAGTTATCTCGACAAGCAGGAATTTCCTTTTTCAAATTATAACACAGAAGCTTATATATCTGTTTCAGGTGTAAATTGTTAGGATGCTTCAAGCATTTAACTCTTAATTTGTTCTTTCTCTTTATTTTATTTAGTAGATCCTTCGTTATCCAGGGTTTCAAACGTAAGTTTCACTTCTTATGACGAGTTTCGAAAGAGCAGCTAGGTATATGCCTCGAAAGAATTTCGATAAAAGCGTCATAGGATGAAGATGGATCACTTTTAACAAATACTTCCTCCCAACACTCAAGAGATAAATAAGATTTAAGTTTTGAAAAATCAATTTTTGTTTTCACGTTAGGCAGATTGGGGTTAAATGAATTACTATTTGAAGAGATATCAACCAGGAGGCGTCATGCAGTGATCAGTGACTGCTAAATCAAATACGCACTTTTCACATGAATTAGGAGAAACACCAAAACGGCCGAATATATGATCAATGCATTTACCTGATTCTATCCTAGTCACTTCGTTAACAAAAGAGACCAACCCATGTGAAGCCATTAGATCCAAATAACTGAAAATAGCTTCATTATGCTCCAAAATATTGATATTAAAATCACCTAAAATGATTAAATTCTTAGCGTTTTCGTATTCCAAAAGTGATGAAAATTCTTCCACAAAAAAAGAAACACTAAACAAATGAAGCCTGTACACACAAATCAAGACAAACATATCCCCATTAATACGAAAGCAAATTCTTAAGATATCAGCGCTCCGAAAAGCTACTTGCGAAGTATCGACAACATTAAAACATTGTTTTACAAAGCACCCAATCCCACCGGCGGGATTTCGAATCCAGATTTCCGAAGTAACTATAAAATCAGGAATACATACAAAAGAATCCAGACGGGTTACAAGAGACGAAAAGTTCTCTCTCAGGCTTCTGATATTTTGGTGAATAAAAAATAATTGGTTGCAACAGTACAATTTGTTAGTAAACACATCTTCGCAATTTGTACTCTTAAGATTATAGGTTGGAAAATCATCATTGAAAAAATTAAGAGAATTCATAAGTTAATAAAATAAAAGTAAAAGAGAAAAATTACAACTGTTCAAGATCATTAAATGATCTTATAGAGATGATTTTCCCACCGTCAACCTTTCTCATCAAAATTCTATTATTTTGAAACCATAAATATTTATAATCTCCCTGCTTCTTTGCTTCCTTCGCTTTTGAGAATAAAGCTCGAGTGAATTTGGTGAGAGCATAATTTATGTATATAGCTGATCTCTTCTTGTTTGTGCGGTTTCCACCGCCGCTGCTTTCAAGACCGCTGCTTCCACCGCTGTTGCCGCCAACCCCGCTGCAACCATCACGATCGCTACCGTTGACCAATAGCTCAGAATTCAACTGATTGCTTTTCTTGACTTTTTCTCTCATAATTTGTTTGAGAGACGAATCACAGAGGCTGAGACAGATGACCGAAAAGTGAGACTTAGTCGGAACTTTAATTCACAAGAACACAATTATAATCTGTCACGATGGTATCGCATACGCTGAGATAACTCTAACCTCGGAATCCTATTTTCTTCCATCAACATAACTCTTGTCACATAATTTAGATGCAATTTAAGCGTATCCAAGAAAAGAGGTCCTAGTCCTGTTTCAAGGTGCAGCATATAGTTGGGCGACGTACTTGGCAGCCTAAGAGCGCTTTTGATGAAGAAACGGAAGAACTTTTCTACCGCATCGTACGGAAGATATCCCCACACTTGTGCTCCGTAGAATAAAATTGCGATTGCGGTTGCTCGGAAAACTTTGTATTTCGCTATATGGGAAACATTATTCTTTAAATAGCAGCTTCTCCAGACAGAACACATAGCACGGTTAGCTTCCGCTACTTTTGTTCGAAGGTGCTTATCTAAATTCATGTTCGAGGTAATCAAGACTCCTAGATATTTATACTCCTTAACTGTTTCCAATGCTTCCTTTTGGGACGTCCACTTTTCCATTCTAGAGTATCTGCCTCCACCACTTCTTAATATCATCATTTTTGACTTCGAAAGGTTAACCGATAAATTCCAGGTTTTACAATAGCATTCAAGTCTATTCATCATCAGCTGCATCCCGTCTATAGATTCGGCAAGGAAGACTATATCGTCTGCATACATGAGACCTGGGATAGTTTTTCCACTCAGCACTATATCACCCTTTACTGAATCAGTGATGTCGTTTATGTATAATATGAAGAGAAGAGTGCTTAAGACGCATCCTTGCTAAACCCCCATCGAAGTATGAAACTTATCCGAAAGTAGTTTTCCATCCCACACTCGTGCAACATTTCTTTAAACATGACTGCTTTGATTTTTGTTGAAATACCATATTTGTAAAGTTTATAAAAAAGAGCTTCCCCTGGAATGGAGTCGAACGCTGCTCGAAAGTCAACAAAAAATGCATGGTTAGGTTAGATAAATTATTTTACACAACCGTGGTGCTTCGATTTCAGTCTATAACTGCCCTTTATTTACTGTATTTCTTAAATCTACCTTAATGTGATATTGGATAGCTATGCTTATTCGGCAATGTGTAGTGGCAGAGAAAAAGTGTGAAGTGCAGAATGTGGGAAAGGAAATGTGTGAAGTGCAAAATGTAGTGTGAAAGGAAATATAATGTGTGTGCAATTTCCTGGCAGTGGGTCGTGTGGCGGAAATATTACTGAAGTAATGAAGGTCATCGCTGCTTTAGGCTTTTGACCTTAACTCCTCCCCTCCTTAAGATTGAACGTCCTCGTTCAATATTTGGCTTAAACGCATTTTCAAATTGTCATTATCGATTGATGTTCTGATTGTAATGGGATCGGTTTTAGTAGTAACATTAATTTTTCTTGGTTTTACTTTGACATAAAGTAAAATAAGAATAAACATTATGAGTGTTCCAACAACACCATACAATATCCAATTGTTCGTTTCCAATGAAGTGCTAACTTCTTTAATTTTTTCGTTGTTAATGAAGTGCAACTTATGTAAGAAAGGCAACGATATTTTTTCGTTGAAAACAACTTCTTCTAACATTGTCTTCTTTGGAGCTGGCAGATGAACTATATCGGCTGGCTGCTTTGCATGATATTCTTTCCCATTTATTACAATTGCGTCTTCGAATGTTATTAGAAACGATCCGTTCAATCCGAGGTGCTGGCCTTTGTCTTGAATGGTGATGTTTTTACCCCTGGCGATAATCAATCCATCCGCAACCACTTCGATGTTGTCCAGATGATAGGCGTGCGTTGTTGGGCAATGAGCTGTGTGATTGTTTAGGAGTTGTGAGAGGCAAGAGTTTTGGTGATCTAATTGACAGTAGTAACGGAGTGGTGTTTTTGTACATGTTTTAAGAGGAAAGAAATTGGTGTGACAGTTTGCCGATAAATTTGATTCTAAATCTATAATTCTATCATTATGAATAACAGGAGCAATTTGGAAAATTTTACATATTTGTTCAATTTTTGGAATCTTAACTAAATATACAAGAGTTTTATTTTGATAATACATTTTGACATTAGCGACATTGAATAAATCGTACAATTCAGTTGTAATACTTTCTTTAATTTTAACTAGTTCTATTTCTTCAATATTTAAAATTAACGGGTTAACAATATTGTTTTTTGCTAAAATTAATGAATAAATGTTATTATTTAAATCGTCTATTGCAATCCTATTTCTTTTTGATATTATTGTATACAACGACTCACAATCATCAGCTGGAAAGTATTTGTGAATCGCAATAAGTTTGTTGATTCTGTCTGTAATTTCATCTAATTTAAGTTGAACTTGAGTGTTAATGTCAATTTGCCTATTATTAGATCTGTTCAATTCATTTTCCTGCATTTTTAGTATCTCAAAATCGCGGTGGTCTGGTGTACCTGCTATAAATTTGATGGTGGATCCTATAAAATCTATGGCTCGTCGGGTTCGAATAGGAGTTCTTAACAATTGAAATAAACGCTCAGTTTCTTTTATGTCTTCTTTCAAAATTTCTTCACATCCTGTGCCCTTAAGCTTATTCAATATATTTATATTTTGGGTCATAATATCTTGGATAAATGAAAGATTTGTAACGTGTTTCAGATAGAAAAAGTCTCGATAAATAGCGACACTGCCTGTTGGTATGGGAATAAATAAGGCTGAAGAGTAGTCAGCAATCCTTGCAGAGCATAGCGATATTTGAACTAGTCTAGAAAGAAAAAAAAATTATATTAAATTATTTTTATGCGCTTGCCTTCCCTCGATCACTACTGCTGTTCCTAAATCTGCCTGAACTTTTTTCTGATTATATAATTTAGAAAGTTTATTTCCAATTCTTCTATTGGTTTTAAGGTATACTTTATCGCCTGGTTTATATTCTTTAGGTGATTTCCTACTATTGTGATATTTTAAATCATTAGCCTGTTTAGTTTTGAGTTTTGCAATAATTTCATTTTTCATTTCTACAGAAATATCATGAAAAATGTCTATGGGTTTGTAACCTGTAACTGAGTGAATTGTATTATTATATTTATGGGTAGATAACAGCATTAGTTCCACTGTGTCTGTATTGGATTCTTTCGTACATCTGGCAATTTCAGCAAGAGTGGAATGAAATCGTTCCACCTGTCCGTTGCTTTGACTATGGAGAGCTGGCACTGAATGTGTTGAAATATTGAACTCATTCTTTAATAACGCTTGAGTAGAAATGGATGTAAAAGCTCCTTCATTGTCTATTACAATGATCTTGGGATTTCGAAATAGAGAAATAATTTCAATTAATGGGTTTCGTGTATCGGTAGAGTTTCTAGAAGGAATATGCTTTATAATGGCAAATTTAGAAAATTTGTCGATACAAGTAATGAAATAATTTTTACTTGTGTTATAAATGTCTACGTGAAGGATTTCTCCCACATAAGAGGGGATTGGTGTAATTCCAATCGGATGTTGTATTGGTCTGCGTTGATATTTATTCTCTTTACATATTCTGCAATTAGATGCATATGTTTTACATCTTTTTTTTAAGTTTGGAAAATAATATTCATCAATTATCTGTTTATAATTTTCATTCGGACCTCTGTGTGCTCTATTGTGCTCGTTTATAATTATTTCCTCTTGATCATCCTTGTTAAAAACATCGTGTACGAGTTTGGATGTGTGTCTCATTTTAACACTTGGAAATAAATGCATTATGGCATTTTGTATTTTGCCCAATGTTTTGAGATCACAGTAAATTCCATTGACTATGTCAATATTTAGAACGCATTTCATAATTTCTATTAATTCAGGTATTGTTGCAAATACTACTGTGTGCCTAACTTGTCTTTGGAAAAGCACCTTAACACTTTTAGTACTTTCGGGACCTTGACTAATGGAAATTTGATTTTTAAAGGTATTAATTGGATTTTTTACTGAAGCTATTACTTTCGTAAGAGATTCCTCACTGTGAACAGTTCTGTCTAGATAGCGCATTCATGTGTTGACGAGATAACGCATCCGCCACTATATTATCTTTGCCTGGTTTGTAATGGAAAGTTGGAGAATATTCTTCGATGAATGCCCTCCATCTTTTAAGTTTGATATTTGAATTTTTATCTGATATTGCGAAAGTTAATGGCTGGTGATCTGTGAATATATGAATATTAGGTGCACCATAAAGATAGTTCTTAAGAGTTCGCAATGCCCAAACGATTGCAAGCATTTCCCGTTCATTTGTCGCATAATTTTCCTCAGTTTTAGAAAGGGTGCGAGAAATCATAGTAATTGGTCTATTACCTTGGGAAAGCACAGCTCCAATCGCGTGAGATGATGCGTCTGTGGTCAACTCGAAAGGTTTACGATAATCAGGATATAAAAGCAAAACATCATCCGATGATAAAATATGTTTAATTCTGTTAAAAGCTCCTATAGCTTCTGCATCTAAGTGAATATGAACGGTCTTGGACTTATTCGTACCTATGTTACCATTTTCTCCCCTAAGATATCTCGTTAATGGTTTTGCTATCTGTGCATAATCCTTTATGAACCGCCGGTAGTAACCCGCTAATCCCAGAAAGGATCTTAATGCACGAAGTGTTTTTGGTACTGCATAGTTAACGATATCTCTAACTTTATTGGGACATGTTTTTATGCCATCGACAGATACTAAAAATCCAAGGAATTCCACCTCAGTACGAAAGAATTTACACTTTTCTGGTGAGATACGCATATTGGCTTCAAGTAATTTCGAAAATATTAGGTCAATATCTTTTAAATGTTTTTCTTTCGTTTCAGAAAAAATGATTACATCATCAATGTAAACATGACAGTTCTTTCCTACATAGTCCCTCAGCACGTCATCGATTGCTCGTTGGAAAATGCTTGGAGCATTTTTTAAACCAAAGGGCAATCGACAGAATTCATACTTCCCATTATTAACTGCGAAGGCTGTCTTTTCTCTATCTTTTTCATTAAGAAGTATTTGGTGGAAACCTGATTTAAGGTCAATTGTGGAATAGTATTTTGATCGGCCTAAGTTGGCTAACATAACAGAAGTTTCGGGTATTGGATATCGGTCTGGAACTGTTTGTTCATTCAGCTTCCTAAAATCAAAAACGAGTCTGGATTTAGGGCTACCATCTTCATTAGTTCCTTTCTTGTTTACTACAAGTATGGGTGCGTTATAAGGAGAATGTGATGGACGTATGATTTCATCGTCTAGTAATCTTTTTATTTCATTATTAACGAATGGAGCAGCCGACATATTGTACGGCCTTGGTTTAGAATAGATAGGTTCCGCACTTATAGTTCTAATGGACGCTTTCACGTTAGTGTTGAATGGGAGCTTTTCCTTCGGCTGAGCGAAAACTTCCATATAATCTTTAATTAATTTATCAAAATCGCTTTTTACACTTTCAGGGATAGTTTCAGTATCGATTTTGATATTATTTACCTGTTCACATTCGTGTAACTTAAATTTCATTTTTCCATTATTATAAATCAACAAAGAATGTTTGGTATCGATATTTGCCTTTATTAAAGAGAGAAAATCATACCCGATGATTGCATCGAAAGTTTTCAACTGTGGTAAAATAAAGAAGGATGTAGTTATGCCACAAAAATGCATTTTACACTTATGTGTAATTTTGTTTTCGCCATTTATTGTTCTAACTACGAATGGTCTGTTGTTAGGAGTGATATTTTTTAAACTAGCAATATTTCTAATATAGTTCTTGGCTGTACCCGTATCGATTAAGATTTTCAATGTGATTGAATTGTTAAGTTTCTTTTCGATATAGGGTAGAGCCGAACTTATTCTAAAAAACTAATCGTGTCCTCAATTTCGGAGTCAGAATCTATATATTCCTCTTGATGTTCGAGATGTTTTTTATTTTTACTAACTTGAGACTGTAAGTTATTAATACGCTGGGTTTTAGCTATCGGCAATTTATCGGATTCACTCTCGCGTTTAAAGGGGTTATGGGAAACAATAGGATGGGATTTCCGTACGCTTACATTATGACGGCTTGGTGAAGAATTGGGTTGCAGTTGTGGTACTGCCATCCGTCGCGAATTGAATCGGAATTTAGAAGATGAAGGATCTACACTCATGTGGTCTTCTTCGGGCTCAGGTTGGTAATTACGAGTGTATTTGATTTGGGTTTTCGTAGGGACCGTTTGCGTTATAGTTCTATACTGCGGATGAGTACTTGGAAGAGAATTATTTAATCGAAACTGATTGTTATTGAAAGCTCTTGCGAAGTTGTATCTATTTTGATTCGCTTCAAGCTCTTGTGCTTTGGCTAGTGCTGAAGGTAAATCTTCGCAGCCGGCCGAAAAAAGGATGTTGCATATCGGCTTGTTAAGCCCAGAAATAAATACGCGAAGGGCATCTGCCCGATATTTTGAACTCAATGCAGCAATGAGCTCAGTATTTCCCGAATGTTCCATTGATATCTTATTTATAATTAACGTCAGATTCTTGTCAATTTCATCAAAATACTGGGGTATAGACATACGACCCTGACACAAGACACTCAATTGATTTTCTAAAATGTGAAGTGGACGTTTGTCAGAATAAGTATTATCTAAACGAGCAATTATGGCGTCAAAGTTGAGGACCGTATTAAATGAAGCCAGTATCAAGTCGGCAGATCCAACAATTTTATTTCGGATTATGGCCACAGCCTGATAATATCGTTCCGTCCCTTCATATGATTCAAATATTCAAACTCTTCAAATCATAAGATTTGAAGAGTTCGATCGCTGCTTGACGCCAAGAAATATATTTCGCACGTTCGCCAGAGAATTCTGGAAGGGATTTTACCAAATCCAGTGATATATGACAAGTTACGTTTGGAGCACTGACGGAAACAGGTTCGTAAGCAACGGCAGATACAGGAGATAAATTTACTGAATTCACTTTTTTTGTTAGTTCTTCAATCCTTACAGTCATATCACTATTCACGTTACGGTTCTCTATCATTAAATCATTCATTCGTTTCATGATGGAACTACATGCAGTTTCCACAGCAACTTCCACAGCTGATGATATAATTTGAGCAATATTTTCTGCCATGATTTGAATTAAATTCACTTACGCAATCAATATTTAATAACTTATCACTGAACTCTCACTAAACTAAACTAGAAAATTAACCTAATTTTACTGTTGATTGATCTTACAGTATGATGGTATTCATCGTCTTGCTGGTCCAGGTAGGGGTCCACTTTCTCCTTGGTAGATAAAGCAAGTACGTTGGGAACTTTTTATTATTTTTTTGGTGATTTTTTTTTCAATTTAAAAACCGTCGCGTTTCTTGTGTGTAAGTACTCTATTGTCTTCCTACGGAGACTTTTGAAGCATACAATACTTAGCGAAAATTTCGGGTGGGTGGGTGTATAAATTTTGTATATTTATTTGATATCCGTCGCGTTTTTTTGCGTACAATTGCTCTATTATCTTTCTATGAAGATTATAGGAGCACGCAATACTTAGCGAAAATTACGTTGGGCGCCAATTATTTTACACAACCGTGGTGCTTCGATTTCAGTCTATGACTGCCCTTTATTTACTGTATTTCTTAAATCTACCTTAATGTGATATTGGATAGCTATGCTTATTCGGCAATGTGTAGTGGCAGAGAAAAAGTGTGAAGTGCAGAATGTGGGAAAGGAAATGTGTGAAGTGCAAAATGTAGTGTGAAAGGAAATATAATGTGTGTGCAATTTCCTGGCAGTGGGTCGTGTGGCGGAAATATTACTGAAGTAATGAAGGTCATCGCTGCTTTAGGCTTTTGACCTTAACTGATATATGGGTGCCCTATTGACGGACAGTCAAGCCTCATGTAGACTACGTTGAGTCCATTGTGCCCACTTGTTTTGTCTAACCCGTTGATACCTAGGCATTTACCGTTGAGCTGAACCATCCAGACGAGGATAAGAATCCCAGTATTCTGTTCAGCCCAATATTACCTACCTCTTCTTGTCCCGAAAGGAAGTATCTTCCTAGGAATATATTCCTTTCTTGGGCTAGCGCCGGACATTCGCACAGCAGGTGACGAATGGATTCAAATTCCTCTTCGTCCCTGCAGCTTCTGCAGAAGTCCTTGTAGGGCAGGCCTAGTCGAGCTGCATGGTAGGATAGCATGCAGTGCCCGGTGAGGGCACCGATTGCCAGTCGAATATTCCCACGATTGAACTTCAGCAGATTTTCCATTCTTTTCTTATCATAGACGGCCCAAGTCGATCTCGCCGTTACGCATGTATCTAAGCGACACCATCGCTTATTAGCTTTGACGAGGGATCATATCCATGCTGCCTGCAGAGCCTTAATGGCTGTCTGGCTGTCAACGTAGATGCTGATCCTTTTTCCTGAGATATTCTCTTTGCAGATCAGGTCCGCCGCCTGCTTGATAGCGAAGACCTCAGCTTGGAAGACACTACATCCATCATCGAGCCTGTAGGAGCGATGCATATCCCGAGACTCAAAGTAGACTCCGGCACCTGTGCCAACATCCATTTTGGATCCGTCTGTGTAGAGTGCCAATTCGCTTTCCGTGCGTACCAAATCACCGGTCCATTCCTCCCTGGAGGAAATTCTAATAATAGAAAATCTCCTCTCCCAGGAAGGAAGTCGGGTGACATAGTCCGTTACGGTTCTGAATCTCGAGACGGCCCATCGATCCCAGACTGATGCATGTTCGTGAGGACTCCTTTTCCAGAGACCAGATTCCTGTAGTCTTAGCGCAGTTCTGGTTGCGGCGCCCTCGCAGTATATGTCCAGGGGTGGGAGGTTCAGCATGACTTCAAGAGCCGCCGTTGGTGTGGACTTCATAGATCCCGTCACCGCCAGACAGCCTGCCCTTTGAATCTTTGACGCACTCTGAAGATGACACTTTTTCTCAAGCGCCTTCCACCAGACAACCGAGCCATAGAATAGGATAGGTCTTACCACCGCAGTATACAATCAATGTACTAGCCTCGGTTTGAGGCCCCATGTCTTTCCAAAGGCTACCTTGCACGAATATAGTGCCACGTATGCCTTTTGGATTCTTTCCTCAATATTTTCTCTCCAACTAAGTTTGGAGTCCAGTATTACGCCAAGATATTTGGCAGATTTTCCAGGGATCAGATCTATACCATTCATACGGGGGTAGGTGTATCTTGGTACAGATCTTTTCCTTGTCCTTTTCCTTGTAAAGAGTACTACCTCTGTTTTCGCCGGATTTACTCCCAGGCCTCGCCCCTTGACCCAGTTATCCACTAACATCAGTGCATAGCTTAGTCTATCGCTGAGGACCTGCGGAAATTTTCCACAGACTAAAATGGCGATGTCATCGGCGTAGGCCGTGACATTAAAACCCTCCGTCTCCAGAATCTTGGTCATTCCGTCGACCACAAGGAGCCACAGGAGGGGTGACAGAACGCTACCTCTTGGTGTACCCTTATTTACTCTCCCCCTTCCGCATGCTCTCCCTATCACAGAATTTACTATACGAGAACCTAGCATTTTCCCAATCCAACTGCATACACCCGGTTTTATTTGGGCCATATGAAGACTGGACACTATTGCCTCGGTACTAACGTTATTAAAGGCATCCTCAATGTATAGGAAGGCACCTGGAGTGAATTCCTTGATACTGAGCTATTTCTCTATCGTATAGACTACCCTATGCAGAGCATTATCTACCGATTTTCCCCTTATGTATGCATTGTGTGATTGTGACAGATAACCGTCCCCAATCTCTTCCCTTACGTACAAGTTTATTATTCGTTCCAGCGTTTTCATCAGGAAGGACGATAGACTGATAGGCCTAAAGTCCTTTGCAGTCGTATGGTTGACTTTACCCGACTTGGGTATAAAAACCACCCTAACTTCCCTCCACGCTTGAGGAACATAGCCCATCCTGAGGCACCAGGAGTAAATGCGCTTCAGCCATGGAAGAATGACTTCACATGGCTCCTGCAACATGATCGGAAAGATCCCATCCATTCCCGGCGCCTTGTAGGGGTCAAAAGACTTGATTGCCCACAGGATCTTTTTCTCCGTAACAATCTTATCGACTGTCTCATGTTCAATACATTCCCTTGGCAGCGTGCCCGCCGAATTGAAGATTCCTGCATTCTCGCAGCCAGGGAAATGACATTTCAATAGGGAATCAAGCACGCTCTCATTTGAGTCTGTCCTGCTATCATCAGATCTGTTTATAGAGGACATCTGTGTGGGAGCTTTTGCAAGAACCTTCCTCAGACGAGCTGTACCCGTACATGATTCAATAGAGCCGCAGAAGCTTCTCCAAGAGTCCTTCTTGGCGAATATAATTTCTTTTTTGAGCCGCTTAACACTATCTCTATAGGTTGATCATTCAATGGCCCCCTCTTTTGCCAGATTCCAACTAAGCCTAGAGATACGAAGCCGCTCCGCTATTTTAGCATTCCACCATGGTGGGTGGTTTCTTTTACTGGGTCGTCTGGTAGGACATGCCTTCTCAAATGACCGATTTGCCTTCCTCGGATTCCGAAAGACTTTCCTGTCCGGCCTACGGAAATTCAAGTCAAAGAGGATCCAGCAGTGATCAGAATGTGATGCTTTGTCAGATACTCTCCAATTTGAGTTCTCCGCAGTACCGTTACCATTTATTAGCGTTATGTCTAAGAGTTCCCTTCTGTTACTACTAATAAACGTTGGTGAACTACCCCGATTACATATAACGAGGTTAGTACTAAGGACAAAAGTGAACAAAGCCTCACACCTACTATTGGTATTAGAGCTACCCCAAGTAGTGTGATGGGCGTTACCATCACACCCTACGACTAAGTTCTTCTTACCTTGTTCGGCCATTGCGATCAATGACCTTGTTTCCCCAGAGGGGACGTCCGTGCCTTCGTCGTACGGTAGGTAAACCGAAGCAATCGTTAGTGCACCCTCCTTTCCCGTAACCTCCACCACCGTCTGGTCACCCGAGCTGAAATTAGTTAACATTAGTACGTGGAGATCTTTGCTAGCAACGATACAAGATCTAACCTTGCCTTCGCAACTGTTATAAAAGAGACTGTATTTCGATGACCCTAATCCCTTAATCCGATTATGGAGGATCCATGGTTCTTGGATCAGGGCCACTTCAAGATGCTCCCTCTTCATAAGCAGCATTAGGTTGGCTGATGCGGCCTTACTGTGATGTAGGTTTATTTGCATACAGCTTATTTCCATTCTTCTTGTATATTTCGGCAGTGTTTATTAAAGAAAAGATTTGACCGACTGTCGAGTAATTTTTCCTGAATTCTGCTTGGTAATCGTTCAAAATCCCTTTGAGTTCAATCCAGTCGCAGAGTCTAGTATACAAATCTGAGCTAAAAAGCTTTGTCGCAGTGTTTAATAATGATATGCCCTTGTAGTTTATTGGGTCTTAAGGATTTCCTTTTTTATAAATCGGAAAGATAATTGCCGTTCGAAAGCTCTCGGAAGCGTCAGCTGTCTCGAAAATCCTGTTAAATTCGATAGTAATGCAGGTGTAAGGTCGAAGAAATGCAGGTGTAGGGTTTTTAAAAAATTCGAAAGGTATTCTGTCCTCCCCGGGGACTTTGCCATTATGTGCGTTTTCTATAACTATTTCCACTTCGGATTGAGAAATTGGGACATGGAGAATTTCATCGAATATTAAAGTGGCTGCAATCCTGGAAAAGACCAACGAGTTTCGAATCGAATCGATACACACCATCTTTTCATCGATTTCAAAGCCGCATACGACAGCATTCATCGTTAAAAAACACGCGATGCACCGTGCAACTCGGTTCTAGGACCTCGGAACTATTCGAAACATGCACCAGATTTCGGCAAGGAGATGCGCTTTCATGTGACTTCTTCAAGCTGGTGCTGGAGCAGATAGTGCGACGGGCAGGCGTCAACAGGGGAGGCACTATCTTTTACAAGTCCATCCAGCTGCTAGGATACGCGGATGATATCGACATCATCGCGTGTTCTCGCCGTGGCATTGTGGAAGCATTCACGGCGATTGAAGAACAAGCGAAACGAGTTGGTCTTAAGATCAATGAAGACAAAACGAAATACATGCTGTCAAGCAAAAACCAATCCGTCGCTCACCACCTGGGACAAAATATAACAATTGACAGCTACAATTTCGAGGTAGTTAAGGAGTTTGTCTACGCTGCCACTTGAAATTCGTCAAAACAGAGGATCCAATCTCCAGGTAGAAAACTATAGTCTATCACTGAACACTCTGTTCCACGAATGAATGTGAAATCACCACCACGGTCGTCTTCACAGCTTCCATTAAGAATGTGACGGTTCAAAGCACCAGCCAGCTCCAGAATTTTGATCCCCCTTGAGTCACACACCTCAACTTTTTAATTTCGGTCATAATAAATATGAGTTGTGTTTACTCCGCTATTGAAGTTGTTTTGTGATAAGTCCATCCTTCCATCAAAATCACCGATAACCATCATATTTGCTCCTAGCTTTTCGAAGTCTCGTTGCCAATGATTGCAGTTCAAATAAGTTGGAACGATGTAATGAATTGTGTCTTTAATTTATACTTCAAATACTCGATTGCTCTACACTTTCAAATTTAACTACCTTATCTTTCTAAGACTTTTTATACCCAAAAAGTTCACCTCCACTTCCTCTATCAAATGGACTGGTTTTTACAGCAATGCATTCTATTTCGTAATTTACAAAAATGTTCTTAAAATTAGTTTCTTTATAATTCATAATATATGTATGCAGGATCGAGTACTCGACTGCGATCCGGTCGCACCTACTGATCTGCCAAGCCTCTTTCTCTCTCTCTCGGTCATCTCTCCTTGCGCAAAGCAATTTAGAGTCAGTAAGTAAAAGGACGTGGTTAAGTTCGCACACGGCGCAGTACAGCCTCAAGTGTTGTTTTCTTATCTTTTATTATTGAGTTGTTCGTGATTCATTGCTTAACCCATGAAGGGGTGTTTTTTTTTTTTTAATCCGTTCATTTTCCTACAATTTTATGTATTTACATAACATAAAAATTAAATAAAACATTTGTTTGGGAAACGATATTTTCCCTACAAATTTGGGGGCTCAACCGGGATTTTTCTCGTCCGGGATCCGCTAAGATCCTCAACCGGGATTTCTCAAACGGGATCCACTAAGATCCTCGTCCGGAACTACTTGCAAATAGATTCCGTTCGGATTTTGCAACAAAATTCGTCCGGTGGCGGCATTTTAACGAATACATACCAGCATCAACCGCAAAGACGACGACAATGGTGTATTTTAATAAACATACACACGCTCAGTGAACAACCGCAAAGACGACGACGACGTTGTATTTCGGAGTACATGCACACAGCTGAAGAGGAACAACAGCGTGGACGAAGACGACGACGACGGTGTATGTCAGGGTACATACACACAGCTGAAGAGGAACAACAGTGGAGACGAAGACGACGACGACGGCGCGCTTGGCAAAGAGGAAACAAGAACAAAACATTGTAAGTACTAAACCGTGTGCGATATTTGTTGCTGTAGATTATACTTTTTTTTGCTATTACACGGAATTTACCGTATTTCGTAAAAAATAAAGATGTTTTCGGGAAAGAAAATTATAGAGATGCGTAGGGATGAGTTGAGAGAGAGTTTGAGGGAGTTAGGGTTGTCAACATCAGGTGACAAGAGCGAATTGGAGAGAAGACTCGAAGATTATGTTGACTCTCAGCGCACTATCACTGAGGAGGAGACATCGATCACGGGTAGAGGTAATACCGACGGCGTCAAGGGGAACAGTAATTCTAATGACAAAAGCGACGATCATTTTGAAATCGCAGGGGCATCGGGAAGGGTAGTGCAGGTATCGGCGCCCACTTCAACAAGAGTGAGTCAACCCATCCCTTTTCACATTTAAGGATGTTGAAGAGAGCCTAGTAAAGCTCGGTGGTGGTCCAAACCAAGATGTCGTCAGGTGGATACGCGAATTCGAGGACGCTAGTTCCCTTGTGGGGTGGGATGCACTCCAAAAATATATCATTGGAAGGCGATTGCTGACTGGCGCCGCTAAGATGTTTATTCAGGGTGAAAACAACGTCAGAGATTGGCACTCCATGAAAGCAGCACTGGTGAAAGAGTTTCAAGCTCCAGTGAATGCGGCAGAAATACACCGCAAATTGCGTATGGCACGGAAACAGCAAACAGAGACAACCAGAGAATTCCTGTACCGATTGATTGATTTGGCGAAGCCAATACCCATTGATGAAGAATCATTGGTGGAGTATTTTGTTGAAGGTTTACGGGACGAAAAGGCAAACAAGTTGTTCCTGTTTGGAGCACGCACACTGGAGGCTCTCAAAGCAAAGTTAAGGACCTACGAACGGGTCAAGAGTACCTCAACCTCTGAGCAACACAACCGTAGCCTCACGATCCGCTCCGATTAAAGAAAAGGACGACCGAAATTGTTTCAAATGTGGAGGTGCGTCGCACATAGCAAGGGCGTGTCCGAAAGGATACAAATGCTTTAGATGTGATCAATTTGGGCATAGGTCATTCGAATGCGCTGATGCAAACAGAGATGGGAAACAAATAAAGGAGACTAAGGTAGGGCATGTCAAATTTGGGGTAAAATCGCCATTTATGCTGAAGGAAGTGGTAGTGGAAGGGATTCCCGTTACAGCGTTGGTCGACACAGGTAGTGACGTGCGTGTCGCTAGACACGATTTTCTCTTGAAGTTGAAGAGGTACAATATAAAAACACCTTCCATCACGTTGTCAGGGTTGGGAAATCACCAAATTTCGACCCAAGGTTATATTAAAGTTTCAGTGATCATTGACAAAATACGCTTCCCGGCAAAGTTGCACTTAGTAGACGAGAAGGACTCCATGTTTGAGATGGTGATAGGGAATGATCTCATTAAGGAAGCACTAGTCATCATCGACGGGGGGGAGAACCTATTCAGACAACGCCGAGCAATAGAAGGAAAGGCAGATGAAAAGATGAGCAGTGATGAGGACATTGAGGAAGTTGTCGAGGTCGTGACCGAGTCGAATGGTTCCTCCACCAAGAGGGACCAAGAGGCGAAGGAAACGAAAGTAAAGACGATTTCATCACCGCAAGCGCACACTAAGACGAAGGATGCGATGAAGAGTACCAACGTCCAGGCGAAACCGATAGGAGATCTTCACGCCGTTTCTAAGAAATTGATGTGTAATGTGGCCAGTCTATGTATCGATGAATGTGTCGAGGGGGACCTTTCGGATTTACCAAGGGAATTGGAAGAAACGATCAAATCCCTGATTCGCAAATATCAACCGCAAGTTAATGTGGAAACTCCAGTGGAAATGAAAATTATTTTACAAGATGAAACACCCTTACATCAGCGACCGAGAAAGATGGCTCCGCAGGAAAAGGAAGAAGTAGAACGGCAAGTAGAGGCATGGCTGAAGGATGGCATAATTCAGCCCAGTGTGTCCGATTTCACATCACCAGTACTGCTAGTTTCAAAGAAGGACGGGACTTACCGCATGTGCTGCGACTATCGGCGCATTAATAAGCAGATCATCAAGGACCACTTCCCAATGCCGCTAATTGACGATGTTCTCGATCGTCTACAGCGCGGCAAAGTTTTCACTACGTTGGATTTGATCAATGGATTCTTCCACGTGCCTGTGGAAAAGGAGTCCAGAAACTACACATCTTTCGTTACCCACAATGGACAATTTGAATTCCTCAAAGTTCCATTTGGTATCTGCAATTCACCAGCTGTTTTTACCCGGTTTATACATTATGTATTCCGCAAATTGGTCGCTGAAGGCATCATGGTAACGTACATGGACGATTTGGTGGTGGTAGCTAAAGATCTTGAGGAAGCTGTGGATAGACTTAAGATGGTGTTGGACGTGGCCAGCGAAAACGGACTCAACATAAAGTGGAGCAAGTGCCAGTTCCTTAAGGAGAAAATCGATTTTCTTGGTTACATCATCGAGGGTGGCACACTGAAGCCATCTTTGGAAAAAACAAGAGCTGTCAAAGAGCTTCCCGTGCCTACCGAGAAAAAGTCACTGCAAAGATTCCTTGGGCTAACTTCCTATTTTAGAAAATTTATCCCCAACTTCTCTGTGGTCGCCAAACCGCTAAGTGACATGTTAAGGAAGGTCGTTGTATTCAGGATGGACACGGATCGACTTCTGTCGTTCGAATTATTGAAGAACGCCCTGATTAAAGCCCCAGTACTGAAGTTGTTTGACCCGAACGGTTCCACGGAGGTGCATGCGGATGCTAGCAAATACGGTTATGGAGCCGTGCTTCTTCAAAAGGACAGCGAAGACCAAAAGTTTCATCCAGTCCAATATATGAGCAGAAAAACGACCACCTGAAGAGAAATACTGCTCATATGAACTGGAAGTTCTAGAAGTGGAGGATTTACCTAGTGGGGAGACCGATTACAATCGTAACCGACTGTAACGCCTTTGCAAAGACCATTGAGGGGAAGGATATGTCAGATCGAGTTGCGCGTTGGGCAATATTTTTAAACGACTTCGACTACAAGGTTGTCCACCGGTCCGGAACGCAAATGAGGCATGCAGATGCGCTAAGCCGTGTAGCGATGCTAATTGCGGATACTCTAACCCATCGCATTAAGGAAGCTCAGACCATGGATCCACATCTAAAGGCAGTACGTAAGATCTTAGAGCACACGACGTATGAGGATTACTATTTACAAAACGGTTTAGTATACAAGGTCCCTGACAAGGAGTTGGTCGCTATACCAGCCACCATGGAGAGGGAGATTATTGAGATGGTACGCAGACAAGGGCATTTTGGTGCGAAGAAAACCGAGGACCTCGTGTGCCGAAATTACTTCATCATGGACGTAACAAAGAAGGTGAAAACAGTGGTAGACCATTGCATCGTCTGCATTTTAGCTGAAAGGAAGAAAGGGAAACAAGAGGGGTTTCTCACGCCGATTGATAAGGAAGATCGTCCGTTGCAGACATACCATATCGATCATGTAGGCCCAATGCAGGCAACGAAGAAGATGTATAACTACATTTTGGTCGTTGTAGATGCATTTGCGAAATTTGTCTGGTTATACCCCACTAAAGGTACCACCAGCGAGGAGGTAGTTGACCGGTTGACGAAACAATCGGAGACGTTTGGGAACCCCAGACGAATTATTTCCGACAGAGGAACGGCTTTTACGTCAAACCTCTTTAAAAAATATTGCGATGAAGAAGGTATTATTCATTTGGTTATAACGACGGGGGTACCACGTGGAAACGGGCAAGTGGAGCGCATCAATAGAGTATTGATACCATTGCTAACCAAACTGTCGTTAGAGAACCCAATTAGCTGGTACAAACACGTAGGGCGGGTGCAGCAGGTTATCAACTCCACTCCACCGCGGAGCAAAAAGTACTCACCTTTCCGGATACTCACGGGCTTGCAGATGAAGTCGAGAGAGGATCGACAAATTCGAGATTTGCTCCATCATGAGCTGGTCGAGGAGTTGGATTCTGATCGAAACGAAGCCCGACTAGAAGCAAGAGATAATATACTAGACCTGCAAAGAGAAAACATAGCGGAGTACAATCGGAGGAGGAAAGCCCCGCTAGTCTACAAGCTTGGAGAAGTAGTGGCGGTAAAAAGGACTCAATTCGGCCCTGGCCTTAAATTAAAGACGAAGTTTCTCGGACCGTATAAAGTGACGAAGGTGAATAAACATGACCGCTACGAAGTAGAGAAACTAGGGGAGCACGAGGGACCGAGAAGCACGACAGCTGCAGCAGACGGTATGAAGCCCTGGAGGCGAACATCCGAGGCGGATGTTGAGTCAGGACGGCCGAATGTAGGATCGAGTACTCGACTGCGATCCGGTCGCACCTACTGATCTGCCAAGCCTCTTTCTCTCTCTCTCTCTTTCATCTCTCCTTGCGCAGAGCAATTTAGAGTCAGTAAGTAAAAGGACGTGGTTAAGTTCGCACACGGCGCAGTACAGCCTCAAGTGTTGTTTTCTTATCTTTTATTATTGAGTTGTTCGTGATTCATTGCTTAACCCATGAAGGGGTGTTTTGTTTTTTTTTTTTAATCCGTTCATTTTCCTACAATTTTATGTATTTACATTAACATAAAAATTAAATAAAACATTTGTTTGGGAAACGATATTTTCCCTACATGTATGTCTCAAATAACATAAATATATCAAAATTCTTAATATAATTAAAAATTCAGGAAATAAACAATTGTTTTTTAGCCCAGCGACGTTTTAACTTAAAATTTTAAGCTTTGAAAAATTGATACGGTTTCTTCTCAGACAGATAAACGGCTACTTGTGCTTCCACCCTCAATTTGTGCGACGGCTCTGTCTTCATTTATGTTTTCACCTTCACCATTTCGTAATCTGACATGACCTTCTGTCATTTATTCTCGTTGACATTTCGTTGTTATTTTCTGTTTTTAATTTGTTTAACAAAGCCATCAATGTTGGAGGGATCTCCCCAGTGATTCTTTTTATGATGGCCAAACTGTCGGTTTGATTTTTATTTTGACGTGATAACGTCTATTAAATCGGTTAGCGCTGAAATATGGGATGCCGAAACGCAAAAAACGCAGAAAAATGTAGACTAACCGTGTGAGTAGGCGTGGCCTAGCGAATGTGTAGTAGTGAGCTCGCGCGAAAATGATCAACATGTCAGATAAAAAAAATTCGGCGTCGTTTAGTGGAATTAAATCAAATAAAATCACATCATAGACCTATTGTTGATAGAATATTAGAAATAAAGAACACTTAAACGTTTGAGTATAAAATTGTCTTATTCAATTAAATACATGTATAATACTGTAATATAAAAATAAAACATTGAAATCAATAAAAAAATTATATGTAATTGTTGAATATATAATATTTATACCTCATTCATAAAATCGTATAATAGACGTTGTCACGAAATAATGGATTTGGCTAGTAACAGCCAATCTAATAACAGTTTTTTAACCCCGAAGAATGAATCCCATGTGAACACTGTGTCTTCCACACATAGCCTGTCGTCTCTGACAAGAATTTTCGCTATAGGTTTCGCCTCGCGGAGCACCTTCACTATCGCTACCAACCTAGCCCTTCTTTGTCGTGCGCTATGCGGGTTGTCTTTCTGGATACTTATCTTTGTGCCCTTGAGTTTCTTGGGCACATTCAAAGCAGTTAATAGGGACTTTAATTTCACTATTACTATTGCATTGGGAGCGTTTTGGACATTTACTCTGTGAGCAGATTCAATGCCGGCGAGCAAAGCAGCACAAACGTTTTTGGCCTTCTCGACGGGGTCGTTGTGGAGATTAGATGGCATGCGTACTACCACATTATCTTCAATGCTTTTTTGCATGAGTCGTTCGATTTGCGCCTCCAATAGCTTATTTTGTTTTTCCAAGAAATCAACCTTCGCAGATGTCTCATCTTGCTTCGCTTTAAGTGCAGACCAGTCGGCGTAGAGCAGTTAGAAGTCTTTTTTTGTTACGAGTTTTGAGACAAGCCTTGCATTGTTTTCCTCCAGGATTTCTCTCATTTGGTCTGCATTAATTCCCGATGACGTAATTTCCACCAGAAATTGAAATTTCCGCAAGACCTCTTTTGCTCATAAATTAGGTTTTATTTGGCGTGACCCTAACTAGCGATTTTCATGTCTTAAATGCTATGACTTACACTCATCTAATATAACCTAGCGACCAGATTTTTTGTTTGAAGCCACGCGCGGTGATATCGTGCCGAACACTTGCCGTTTATCCGGAGAGTAGTAGGGCCCGTTCATAAATGCAATATTGCGCAAGATGTGCAAAGCAGAGAATTCACAAATGCATGAATTGGCATCACTGCTATGCAGAGAATTCATAAATGTAGTATAACTTTTTTCATTGCGCAATTTTTAGCGCAATCGTGCACCTGTCAGAATGGTATTGCATTTTGCATTTGTATTGTGTTGTAGGTTCTGGATCGTGTTTGGTTGGGAAAATGACTGAAAATACTACAGATAAATACGTTTTAATGAAATTGTAAACCCTTTAAATCCCTAAATATACGTATAAATAAAAAACTAGGAACACGAAAATTTGGACAAATGCAGAGGTGAAATTACTCATCACCGTCCGATTAGGGTATGAGGCAGATTTCTGTTCCGGGAAAAGATCCAAAGCAACAATCTGGTCAAAAATTTTGCAGGAAATCCTGAAAATAAATGCACTTTTTGGTTTCTCGAAGAAAGAAATTCTTCAAAAATGGAACAACCTTCTCGTAACCTACAAACGCATAAAACAGCGCAATAAGAAAACTGGAAGAGAGGCTACTCGTTGGGAATATTTTGACGATTTCGATGAAATATACGGAACCAAAGATTTTATCGACCCACCTAAAGGACACCTAATGTCGAGTTTGGCGGATTCTTCATCGGGTGAATCAGAGGGTGAAAATGACCCGACACCAGAAGCCTCAACATCAGCATCAGTCCAGCCGAAGCCAAAAGCAAAACGGAGGAAAACAGACACAGCCGAAATCCTGGAACTATTTAAGAAAGAATCGGCAGAAGAGCAGAACCGCCACAAGAAACAGATGGCTTTAGAGGCAAAACGAATCGAAGCCTTGCAGGATATCAAAAATCTTTTAAATAAGATGCTGGAAGGTGGCAATAACAACTAGGATTTTGTTTCTGTTTATGTTTCCCGTGAAGCTGTATTAAGTTACTTTTTAATTTTTTTTTTAAATAGTATGTACTTCCGTTTTATTATTTTTTCTTTCTTTTTATTGAATTTATGTGATATTTTGAATTACAAATAAATAAAAAAAAGCTTATGTTGATATTAGCGTCATAATTGAATCTCGTTTATTTTTTGCTTCATTGCTTGTAGCGTTCTCATTGAGAAACTCTTCGCTTTGTGATTGACGTAAATCGTTACGGCTATTTTCTATATCGTAATCATTGCCGCTATTTATACCATCCGAATAAATAATAAAGTTATGAAGAGCAATGCAAGTTGTAACTATATGCTTTGGCTCTTTCAGGTTGTGGATTTCAAGAAACTTTAGAACTTGAAACCTATTTTTTAGCATTCCAAACGCTTGTTCAATGGACACTCTCGTTGAACTTAAACATAAATTAAACTTTCTTTGTTGCTCATTTAAATGTCCATTGTCCCTGAAAGGAACCATTAAGTAGGTTGAAAGTGTATATGCTGCGTCTCCTACAAGATGAGCTCCTGGAGGAAGACAAATTATCCATTTCGTAGTCCTTTCCCTATTTCGCCATACAGTAGCATCGTGAGATCTGCCTGGCCATCCAAAAAATATGTCCGTGAAAATACACTTGGCGTCACACACTGCCTACAGTAAATTTTTAGTAAAATATAATAATACCGGTTGGCAGCTTTTCTTACTTGAAGTATCATTGAGTGTGTACCATGCCGGTTATAATAGCTATCCCTATTATTCGAAGGGGGAAGAATTTCAAGATGGGTTCCATCCACACAGCCTACTACGTATGGAAATGGATATCTTCTTAGATTTTGAAATTTGTCCATTATCCGATTATAATCGGCTTCACTTTCAGGCCACCTTATGAAAAACCTCCGATGCTTACTTATAACTCTTGTTACTCCTGTTACTATTTTATATGATAGTCCCCTTGCTATGTCAAAGCGGTCTGATAAGTCTCGATATGAGCATCCATTTGCAAGTTTCCATATAGTAACCAGCAAAGCTTGCTTGAAACTTACTCCGGGTCTTCCTAGTTCTGATGTCTTCCAAAAAGCACTTAACTTTGATTCTAGATTCTGAAAAAAAATTCAAAAATTGTCTCCATATTGAGAAAAACTCATACCAAAAATGTGTTGCGACTCATCCGGAAATGACTTCATCATACATCATCAGGAAGACGTTCAATTATTCCAAAATATCCACTAGCTTTGAGAATGCTGCGTTTCATTTCTGTGATTCTTAAAATTACTATCTTTCTTAAAATTTCACTTCTTTTTTTTTCGCTTTTTTAATGGCTGAGAACAATCTAGCATATTATTTATTAAAATAACAACGATTGACGTCCATTATTATGCAGTTGGTCGTTCATAAACATCTGACATTTTCTTTGCAAGCACATGCTTTGCAATAGGCTTAAACTTCCATTTGCGCAACTTTTCGTGCTTTGCATTGTTTTTGCTTTGCAAATTTTGCATTTATGAACGAGCCCGTAGTTGAACAATTTATATTTATTTCGGATTGCATGTAAAGGTGATGTTACGAGTGACGCCGTGCTTCCTTGGCGTATGAAGGGAAGAGCGCCAGCCGGAGAGTTTAAATAAAATTTCGCGTTTTAAACAAAGTTTATTTCTTTACTCTTTGGTAAATTAATTTCAACTCTGGACAATATCAAATATTTTCACTTAAAACTCTCAAACTCTCTACTTAAACTCTGATACTTAAACTCTTTAACTTAGCTCTCTGTAAGTATCTACTTAAACTCTGACTACTTTCAATATCAGCTGCCCTTTTATACCATACATATGTCGTGTACGTATCTTATCCCCTCCTCTTTCTTGATTCCTACCCGCTTCGGAAATCGGTTTCTGCCGCATATGTGTAAACGCTACGAAACTCGACCTCACTTGAGTTTTTTTTTCATATGTAAGCTGTACTTTGCACCGACCCATTTTCACCGTCAATCATGCATGTACTCATTCGCAATATCCTTTACTTGCATTTAATTGCTTTCGGGTTTTTGCAGTGCCTGATTTAGTATCTACCCAATATACTGCATATAGCGCATATGAATGGGGCACACACACTCTCTTTTGGCCCTTGTTTGTAAGATAATAACTCGTTTTGAGTGAAGGATCGGGATCTGTCTTGCCTAAAGTGTCTCTCGAGCTTCTTTGGCAAACGAGTCGAACTGTGTTAATTCATATGCACGTCCCGATAATCTTGTTTTTATAATTTCAAGATATGTTCAGTGCAGATCTTCCAAAACGGAAGAGAAAAATGTGTTTCCACAAGCTTTAAATTTGGTCAGATCGCGAGCATTTCCGTCGAAGGTGAGTACGATGTTGGATACATCGGTTATGCTCATTTTGAACTCCGGCGCGGTTGTCTTCGAAATAGTGCGGTAGAAATTCAAACAACTACGCAATTGCATTGTTTCTTCGCGTAAAAATGTTGAGTTTTTTTTTTGTTTTTTTGTTTTTTTTTTTTAATTCCTTATACATATGCACAATAATGTATAAGTTAGCACATACATCCGCTAACAGAACTGAGCAGCGTACACACGCTTCTCAGATAACACACGGCCGCGCATCCGCTAATGAAAACTGAGCAGCGAACACACGCTTCTCAGCTAACACACTGTCCCGCAGTAAGAACAGCGTGGGACCAGACGCTAGCTCAGCGTTTATCAACACCGCCGACCAAGTTAGCACATACATCCGCTAACAGAACTGAGCAGCGTACACACGCTTCTCAGATAACACACGGCCGCGCATCCGCTAATGAAAACTGAGCAGCGAACACACGCTTCTCAGCTAACACACTGTCCCGCAGTAAGAACAGCGTGGGACCAGACGCTAGCTCAGCGTTTATCAACACCGCCGACCAACAACCGTGGGACCAGACGTTGTCAAGGTCACCACCCAATGATGGGCACCGAGCTGTTAGTATAAGTTAGTGTAGTTTAGTTTTAAGAGAACACCCGACCATATCGGTCAGAATTAAAATATCGGTGAAAATAAAGAATTCCTCATAGAGGAAATAATGCAAATAACCATTTCTTTAACTGGCGCCCAACGTGACTTCGACTTGTAGGTTCCGAAAGTCTTTAATAAGGATAATAGAACCTTGTTCCCGGTCTGTGCAAAAATAAAAGTATCCTATTCATAGGAGAAAATTGGAATACAAAAACAGTCTGTGAAATCCAACTAAACTATTACCTACCTTGAGAAAGTGTATCAAAAAATTGAATCTTTAACTAATGAAACTATTGTTATAAATAGTACAATTTGTGAAATCCAACTAAACTATTACCTACCTCGAGAGAGTGTATCAAAAAATTAAATCTTTAACCGATGAAACTATTGTTATAAATAGTATAGTCTGTGAAATCCAACTAAACTATTACCTACCTTGAGAAAGTGTATCAAAAAATTGAATCTTTAACTAATGAAACTATTGTTATAAATAGTACAATTTGTGAAATCCAACTAAACTATTACCTACCTCGAGAGAGTGTATCAAAAAATTAAATCTTTAACCGATGAAACTATTGTTATAAATAGTACAATTTGTGAAATCCAACTAAACTATTACCTACCTTGAGGAAGTGTATCAAAAAAAAATCAAATCATGTTAATTCAAATCTATATGTAAGTAAAGTGTTCAGTAATTTCCTATAAGTTATTTTTTTTTAAGAGGAAGCATTTCCTGATTTTGAGATCCCTAATTGCAACCGAGTATTTTCTTTTGCCTAAGTTGTTAGTCAGCAAATTTAACCTGTTTTATTTCAAAATAGGAGTTACAGTCCATTGGCGTAGAAATGAATGAGTCTGAACTACGCGTTATAATCGGAGCTGCAGTTACAGCAGCTACCGAGCAAACTCGTCGAAGTTTTCAAATAACTATCGATACCTTAACGAATAGGCTCAAGGCACTCGAAATGCCTACGTCCTCTGTAGAAGAGTACACGCCAGTTGTAATCGACCCTGCAGTTAAGTGTGATGAATCCTTAGATCTCGTGAAAACACTACCGGAGTTTAATGGGGAGCAGGCGCGATATGTTTCGTGGCGTCAGGCTGCCTTTGCTGCTTACAAACTTTTCGAAAATCATAATGGTAGCTCGAAACATTATCAAGCAGTTGCCATTATACGAAACAAGATTGTCGGATCAGCTGATCAGGTTCTATCTTCCTTTAATACCGTTCTGAATTTTAAGGCTATTATAGCCAGGCTTGATTTTACTTATGCCGACAAGAGGCCAATATATCTCATAGAACAAGAGATGTCTACTCTACGTCAGGGTAAAAAAACAATAACCCAATTTTATGACGAGGTCGAAAGAAAGCTAACCTTGATAATTAATAAAACCATCATGATCCATGAGGGTAATTCGACACTAATAAACACACTGGGTCAAAAATATAGGCAGGATGCTCTCAGAGTCTTTGTTTCCGGACTTCGGAAACCGATGTGTGACATTCTGTTCTCCTCACGCCCGAGCGATATGCCCAGCGCCCTAGCGCTTGCTCAGGAGTTGGAGGCAAACCAAGAACGTTGTTCGTTTGCAAGAGCATTTTCAACTAACGTGAAAACTTTCGTAGCTCCCAAATACACTAACGGTAACGATCAGCACCAACCTTACCATTCACCCCATTATAGGTGTGTGGGAAGTCCTCAAGATAGGCCATTACCAATGGAGGTAGATCCCCCTAGTTCACGCTTCCGATCTAATATCAATTTCAATCCCATGTCAAGAAATCCGAATTACCATTCTATGCGGTCTTCTGCGAACGTTCGCAGCTCAACATGTATTCCCAACCAGGTGACCACACCTGTGCTTGAAAACCGTCGAGAATCTTTACGGACAGTCTGTGGGAATCAAGTAAGACCTCCTAAGAGACAACATGGAGGAGGAGGAAGTCAGATGGACATCCCTAAACAACAGCGGATAAACCATCTTACCCATCAACAGCTCCAACACTTTCCGCCAGACATCAAAGAAGAACCCTTTGGTAACGAGAACTATGACTACCAACAGGAAGAATTCGATAATGACTCGTACAACGAGGCCAATGAAATAATAGACGAGGTGAATTTTTTAGGGGAAAGTCCCTCCTGCCTTACGTTAGCAGGACACTGGCAGGGAGGGAATTAAAGCTTTTGGTAGACACCGGAGCTACAAAGAATTATATTAGGAATTTAGATAATCTTAAATCAATTAAACATGTACACAAGCCCTTATTGGTCAGATCCATTCACGGTACAGATCACATATCCGAAAAATGCCAAATAAACATTTTCAATAGGAACACTTCTTTTTTTTTGCTTCCAAGTCTTAAAACGTTTGACGGCATTATAGGATGCGATTTTTTAAGGGAAATTAACGCACAGGTAGATTTGCGGTGCGGGATTCTGTATTATGAGGGAGGAAAGGAAACACTCTTGTATTTTTATTGTGATGATGTAAATAACATATCACTAAGTAATGAATTGTGTAACAAAACGTTACATGGAAACAATGATGTTTCCAGCATAATAGAACGCCATTCGAAAGTGTTCGCCGATTCCAATAAATCCCTACCGTACAATACAAATGTGGTTGCAACGATAAAAACAATTAACAATGACGCCGTTTACTCGAAATCGTATCCTTACCCAATGGCTGCAGCTGACTTTGTCAATCAAGAAATCTCTGACTTGCTTCGTAACGGAATTATAAGACCTTCACGGTCCCCGTACAATAATCCTATATGGGTTGTCGATAAAAAAGGAATCGACGAAACAGGGAAACAAAAAAAGCGACTAGTAATAGATTTCAGAAAGCTCAATGAGAGAACCATTAGTGACAGATACCCTATTCCAGATACATCCGTTATTTTATCCAATTTGGGGGAATCATCTTTTTTCACAACATTGGATTTAAAATCTGGATTTCACCAGATTAAACTGGCTGAGCGTGATCGGGAAAAAACAGCGTTCTCAGTTAATAACGGAAAGTACGAATTCTGCAGACTGCCTTTCGGACTGAAAAATGCACCAAGCATTTTTCAGCGAACTATAGATGACATTCTGAGGCAGGAGATTGGTAAATGCTGTCACGTTTATATAGATGACGTGATCATTTTTTCCAAATCATACAAACAGCATCTAGGGGATATAGAACGGATTCTTACTAAACTATTTGAGGCGAATATGAGAGTTTCACTTCAGAAGTCTAAATTTCTTCAAACGCAGGTTGAATTTCTTGGGTTCGTTGTTTCCAAAAAGGGGATAAGAACATGCCCCCAAAAAGTAAAAGATATTGTTAGTTATGAAACTCCCAAGACCCTCCGCGCCCTTCGATCGTTCCTGGGTCTCTCCGGATATTATAGGAGATTTGTAAGGGATTACGCCTCAATTGTGAAGCCTCTTACGAAATATCTGAGGGGGGAAAACGGTAATATAGGTACAAATCAATCGAAAAACGTACACATAGAGCTTGATGCGGAAGCATTACAAGCCTTTGATAAAGTAAAAAGGATTTTGGCCTCGGAGGATGTATTGTTGCTATATCCGGACTATACAAAGCCGTTTGATCTCACCACTGACGCATCATCACATGCGCTTGGTGCTGTGTTATCTCAGAATGGCAGGCCAATCACTATGATTTCTAGGACTCTTTCCCCAACTGAAGAGAACTATGCAACAAATGAAAGAGAGCTTCTTGCTATTGTTTGGGCCTTGCAAAAACTGCGCAATTATTTATACGGCGTAACGAACTTAAACATCTTTACCGATCACCAACCCTTAACCTTTGCCATTTCGGACAAGAACTCTAACGCAAAGATCAAGCGCTGGAGAGCATTTGTGGAAGAGTTTTCCCCAAATTTCATTTATAAGCCCGGCAAGGAGAACTATGTAGCTGACGCTTTGTCTAGGCAGCATGTAAACGCTCTAGAGCAATCACTCCATTCGGAATCTCTTACAGCACATAGCGAAGGGTCCTTGACTAGAACCATTGTGACAGTACAAAATCCTGTAAATTGTTTTAGGAATCAGTTAATTCTAGAAAAAGGCAAAGAACCAGCGAAAGTAACAAAAATATTATTCAAATCCCGAATTAGACATAATATTACATTTACCAACTTGGGCGATCTTCTTGAAACTATAAAGGAATCTGTCAATCCCGACGTGGTGAATGCGATTTTATGTGACCTTCCAATATTAGCGCAAATTCAAAATGAACTTTCGATAACATTTCCCTCTGTCAAATTTCGTCACACACTCAAACAAGTAACAGATGTTTTTAATAAAAACGATCAAGCAGAGATTCTTCTAACCGAACATAGTAGAGCTCATCGGTCAGCATCTGAAAACATTAAACAAGTTTTAAGTGATTACTACTTCCCTGAAATGCGGAAGAAATTGAAGGAAATAGTTGTAAATTGCAAAATCTGTCGTGAGGCGAAATATCAGAGGCATCCGATAAATCCCGAAATAGGCGAAACCCCCATACCTTCTTACCCAGGTGAAATTTTACACATTGATATTTACTCTACAGATAAGCTTCACTTCCTTACTTGTGTTGATAAATTTTCGAAATTTGCAGTTGTGTCACCACTAAAATCTCGGGCTATAATTGACATCAAAGAACCTCTATTGCAAACTTTAAATTTTTTCAATAATACAAAAACAATCGTATGCGACAATGAACGATCATTAAACTCACAAACAATAAAAGCACTGTTGAACGATCACTTTAATATAAAAACTTTCACAACCCCTCCATATCATAGTGAAACTAATGGCCAAGTAGAACGATTTCACAGTACCTTGTCTGAAATAGCAAGCTGTAGTAAATTGGAGCAATGTATAAATGATGTTAGTGAACTTGTCCTTTTAGCAACAGCAAAATACAATAGAACTATTCATTCAGTGACTGGAAGAAGGCCAATCGACATAATTAATTCTATGCCTGATTCGTTGAAAAACGATATTAAGATGAAAATTACCAAAGCACAAGCAAAAGAGTTGGCACATCATAATAAGAACAGACAAACAAGAGTATTCAATACCGGAGACCAAGTTTATGTAAAAACAAATAAAAGAATAGGAAATAAGTTTACTAAGCGCTTTATTCAGAAAACCGTTCAAAAAGATTTGGGTACATTTGTCCTTATAGACAATAGGAGGGTTCATAAAAGTAATATAAGGTAATTATTTCGTTTCAGATGCTTCCTTATAATAGCCCATCAGCAAACCAAATCCAAATTGGTGGATTATACGCGGTCAAACTATATTCCGATTCATGATGGGAAAGTAGCTATTTGGGATCATTACGGGTACCTGACACATAACACAAATTTGACGGCATATCAGGAAATCATGTACGAAACTCAAGACTTACTTCAGTCATTTCCCCTGTCACATATGAGAGAAATGCTTCAAGCGGATATTGAGCAAATTCTCCGTCTTTTGGACACATTGCGAATTCACCACCGTCACGCTCGCGGAATTAACATCCTGGGCACAGCCTTAAAATACATAGCCGGAACCCCTGACTTTGACGATTTCAATGAAGTCAGGACAAAGGAAGAAGCTTTGATCGAGGCCAATGATCGGCAAATGGTAATAAATACCGAAGTGCAAGTCCGAATCAACCAATTAACAGAGACAGTAAACAAAATTATAGCAGTCACGAATAAAATAGAAATAGATACAGGTCACTTATTCGATTTAATTCTTGCTAGGAATAGGGTTATGATAATAGACTTGGACAATATAATATACTCGGTTGTGCTAGGGAAAGCTAACATTATAAACCCGGTCATCCTTGATAGTAAAGAGGTCGAAACGATATTATTTACTGAGCGCTTTGCAAATATTAGTGTAAGTGATATTATAAGTATTTCTAAGTTAAAAATTTATCAAGATAACGATTTAATTTACTTCATTATTAAATTTCCTATAATTAAAACTGTATGTAACAAAATTAAATTGCTCCCGGTGATACATAACGAAACTACCATATTACTAGAAACAAATGCGGCAGCACAATGCGGAAGTTCATATAAACCTCTAAAAAATTGTAAAGAAGCGGCAGCTGTAACCTTTTGTAAGATTCATCCAAACAGCCCATGTGTAAAGCAACTACTGAATAACTATTCAGCATACTGCAAAACTACATCTGCTCATCATATTGAGCCCATCCGTGAAATCGACGAAGGCTTAGTCGTTATCAACGACCAAACAGTCTTACTAAGAGAAGGGAGTAACTCATCAATCACGGTCAGCGGCACATTTCTGGTGACATTTTCTAACGACTTGGACATAAATGGCACTAGATACGTAAACAAAAAGCGGATTAGCCATCCAAGCCCAGGAGCTCCTTCAACACAGTTAATTAATGTCACTGAACATTTGGCGCTATTATCTCTGCCTTATCTTAACAAAAGCCTTATAAAGAATCGCGAGCACATCACCGCATTACACGAAGAAATCAAATCCCACTCATTCCAGGGGGGCATATTAATAGTCATTGTCATTATGTGTATCCTGGCGGCAATATTTTTTGCCCTTAGGAGCAGGATGAGGAATAGCGCACAAAAGATCGAGCTGAAGGAGCTTCGCAGAGAAAAATTTATTCAAGATATCCTCAAATCAACCGAGGACGGTCTCAACCTAGAGGGGGAGCAGTTAGCACATACATCCGCTAACAGAACTGAGCAGCGTACACACGCTTCTCAGATAACACACGGCCGCGCATCCGCTAATGAAAACTGAGCAGCGAACACACGCTTCTCAGCTAACACACTGTCCCGCAGTAAGAACAGCGTGGGACCAGACGCTAGCTCAGCGTTTATCAACACCGCCGACCAAGTTAGCACATACATCCGCTAACAGAACTGAGCAGCGTACACACGCTTCTCAGATAACACACGGCCGCGCATCCGCTAATGAAAACTGAGCAGCGAACACACGCTTCTCAGCTAACACACTGTCCCGCAGTAAGAACAGCGTGGGACCAGACGCTAGCTCAGCGTTTATCAACACCGCCGACCAACAACCGTGGGACCAGACGTTGTCAAGGTCACCACCCAATGATGGGCACCGAGCTGTTAGTATAAGTTAGTGTAGTTTAGTTTTAAGAGAACACCCGACCATATCGGTCAGAATTAAAATATCGGTGAAAATAAAGAATTCCTCATAGAGGAAATAATGCAAATAACCATTTCTTTAACTTATATCTTAAAATGTATTTTCTTATAAAAAATGAATAAATACCGCTGCTGCAGTCGTTACTGCTGCTACTGCTGCTATAGCTGCTATTGTGGTGACTTCTTTTGCTGTTACTGTTGTAGATAGGTAGGCTTCACGCCGGAAAGATGGTTGTTACCCCTGGTCTCTTAAGCACTGCCGAAACTTTTCCTCCGGCTTTCGCTTCGAAGTTCGCCAGGTCTTACGGTCGTGGGTCTTCCTTTTGCCTTTTTTTTTCACTTCACCGCTGGTGTTTTAGCCCCAGTACGCTGTCTTTTCAGGTTTATTTATAACTTACGCTGTCGAAACTCGCAAAAGAGGCAACGCAGTATCTGGTCGCTCCGGAGCGATAAATTTCTGGATAAAAGTCACACAAAGATGCTTTTTTGAAGATGATGGTCGATGTCTCCAGAGAAGAAGCCGACTATTACAATAATTGAATCCGTTTTTTGGATGTAAATGGACTGCTACGTGTGGGTGGATGATCGCGAAGTGCGTTGTTGCGACCCGATAGAAAGCAAACTATTCTCTTGCCAACTGCTGCTTGACTTACTGTATTGATCTGTCACCATATTGATCGGATGTCGCTACACGCAGGTCCTTTAACCGTGCTCGTTATTATCCAAAACCGATTTTGGATAGTAAATAGACGTAACGTGCTATGGAAAATCTTCAGATCCTGCCTTAAACTCCAAACCGTCAATCAACATCAGTTGATGAGCGACTTGTTCAGACCTAGAGCGCGAATCTGTCGACCCTTTTTCTGCAGCGTGGTTGATTTCGCAGAATCCGTCTGACTTCGCTTATCAAAGGGGCGTGGATGCAAAGCTGTCGAAGGATATATTGCAATATTTGTGTGCATGTCATCGGGCGTTATGTATCTGGAATTCTCAAGTGATCTGTCATCCAATACCTTCATGGCAGTACTAAAGCCACTTGTGTCTCGAACAGGGCACTGCAGAGACCCGTGCAGCGATAATGGGACTAATTTTGTTGATGCGGAGGGAGAGCTTGGAAATTTCTTCCTTGAAGCAACGCATGGCGAGAATCTAGCAAAGCATCTCCAGGGTGGCGATATGGTTTGGCATTTTAAACCCCCTGCAGCACGTCTTATGGGCGGATATTGGGAAGCTGCTGTTAAGCGTGTGAAAATTTACTTGCAACGTTCTTTATGTGATCATCACCTAGCCTTCGAGTAGTGTTCAACTCTGTTGACGGCAATAGAAGCATGCGTAAATTCCAGACCACTGTGTCCTGCTTCGACTGATGTCAATGATCTTCAACTAAGTGATCTAAGTGTGATTTAAATCTTTCCCTAATTTCGTTGTTGGAGAACTGGTAGTCCTTAGGGAAGATAATATTTCTCCTACTAAATGGAAGATGGGAATGATACTCGAAGTTCCCCCTGATGCGGCCGGAAAGGTACGTGTAGTTACAGTGCGGGCCGCAGATGGAGCATTCGTAAGGCCTATCGTCAAAATATCACCCCTTCTAACGTTTAAATATGACTCCGATAAGACCGTTGGTTGAACTTACCTCCCGAGTAGTTAAAGACCAGCGAAATGTTAACACTGAATATATCTGGTAAACTATAGTTGGCATCACTTACCATAATTAACAACAAGCAATCAGTTTATCCCTTTTTTACCTTTTTCTACCTTTACCCCCTTTTTTTTCCTATATACATATAGTTCCAAGATATTTATCAGCTGCCTCTCTTTCTTTCTTCGTGTGTTAAATAAGCCTAATAAAACCGAGCCGGCGAGTTTGTCTCATAGTTGCAAACACTATTAATATCTAGGCCATCAAATAAAATACATCTAGGGATACTTTATTGGAAATATCTGCGTTGTACTATAATATAATATAATATGATTTTAACAAGTGAAACTGATTTACCTTTTTGAGATAGAAAAAAAAATTTTTTTCGTTTTGTTTCTGATTTGGTGGGTTACATCATTACTTTTATAACGTACACATGTATCTAATTCTAAACTTTTTACTATATCCTTATTTCTAAATGCAAAACTCTTGTCCTTCCATTGTATTTTTAGTTACCTTGCTCCTGGAAATACGAATGAAGATCAGCTTTTAGACCTTACTTGTAGAAATTCTTCAGGTATACTTTTTTTTTCAGACTTGAATACTTATTCAAGTCAGGTAAAAACGAATACATCTGAATTCAACGAATCTGAAGGATTTTATATGCTGAAAAAGGATTCACAAAGGCGAAGCACACTTTCTAAAGTCCTTTCAAACGATGAATTAGAAATTTGTAGAACTTGGATGGCCAAATTGGAATCGGAGAATAAGAAATTAGCCTTAAAAAAGGAAGATCTCCGAATCATGATTAAAGGTTTAAAACAATACATTATTGAACAAAATAAAGATAACCTCCGAAAAGTGATTAATGAACTCAAAGTATGTTTGGATTTTGATTCTACTGCTATTGACCATTTGCATTTGGCACTTTATTCGTTTCAAGATGCTGTAATTAGTGTTTTAAGGCTTCACTGTATAAAACCTCACTGGATGTTTGCTTTAGATAATCTAATTAAAAACGCTGTGCAAGCTAGCATTATGATTTTGTCTCCAGGTGAAACATATAAAGTGTACATTTTTCGTATTTTATAATTAATATGCGTATTCGTAGAACTTGGAGCAAATCTGGCAGGACAAGAAAATATTCGGGGGGAACAGGCAGCATGTGAGATTGACCAAAAGTGTCTAACGTCATCTACTGACGTAAAAAAAATTGATTTGGTGACACAGAACACTTATGAAGTTAAAGAATTATTAGAAAATATGCTGCGATCTCAACAGTGTATCCAAAAACTATTAAACGCGACGTTTGATCAACAAAAAGAGGGAAATAAAATATTAGACAACATTCATTTTTCTATGTCTAATATTTTAAGCTGTCCACGATTTTATAGGTATGTAACTCTCAATTTAAGTTATATTGTAATGAGAGTAGTATACATATTTTTTCTGAATATAATTTTGGATTAAAAAATGTAGTTATTGTAATGTTTACCGCCATGTAGTACATGTAGGAAGCTTGCTAATGACTCTAAAAACAATGTTCTGCACTAACTGTATATAGTTACAGTATTGGCAGAAACATATGCAACCAAACTGCATTTCTAAGCCAATAGCTTGCCAACATTTTTTTCTTAATTTTAAATCATATAATTTTTGTATACTAATTGCTTGTTCTGGATGCGTTCTTTCAAAATATGTAAATAATGTATGTATCATTAAAAAAAAATGGCCTCTTGCCACACTCAAATACAGACGCACCGAAAAATCCCTGGGCAAAACATATGCAACTTCATATTAAAAGAAACAATTTTATTAAAACGATTGCTTTTTAATACATATTTATTAATATTTTGTTGCCAAATCTTTATTTGCTATTACTGCTCTACAACGCCTTGGCATCGATGCAATTAAATTTTGTACAATAGTGTGTGAAATGGTATTCCAGATTGTTTGAACTTTCTCCACGGGATCGTCCTTGTTCCGGATATAATTTCGATCAATGCGTTGCTTAACGATCTCCCATAAGTTCTCCATCAGGTTTAGATCCGGAGAGAGGTGGCCACTCCATCACCCTAACGTTGTTGTCCCTGAACCATTGCTTGCTACCTTCGAAGTGTGTTTTGGGTCATTCTCTTGTTGGAAAGTCAAACTTACCCGCATCTCCCACTCAGCATAAGGCAGCATGATGTTCGCTAAAATAATTGTATTCCTTGTAGCATCCATAATACCTTCTATGTGGTGAATAGGTCGGACTTCACTGTGTGAAAAACACCCCCATACCATTATACTGCCTCCTCCAAATTTAATTATTTTCTTGCATAAGGTACTATTAAGTCTTTTGCCAAGGGGTCTTCGCACGGTTACCATATCCCATCAGGTCCGAAAAGGTTAAATTTCGACTCATCCGCACTCCAGTTTAGATGCTCTTTAGCGAATTTAAGTCGTTTCAGTTGGTTTGCTTTTGAAATAAGTGGCTTCTTAGCTGGACGTCGAGACCTGAATCTAGCATCTACTGCTCTCTGCCTCACTGCGCGAGATGAAATTGGTAGCCCGAGCTTTTCGACAAGCTGCTTCGAAGACAAAAAAGGTTGTTTTTTTATTGTTCGTAGAAGCAATGCACTCTGCCTTGCTGTTGTTTTGCGTTTTCTTCCACGTTTGTGGACTACTACAACACATCCACTTGAATTGAATCGTTTGATAATTCTTGAAATCGTCGACTTTGGAATATTATGTTTCGTCGAAATGCCTTTTTGCGACATTCCAGCATGAAAGTCGGCAATATTACGATCCCTAATGCAGCACCAAACTTGTCTTGAGCCATTATTGCAACTTATTCAATTGTATTCACTTGTAGATAGAACACTGTGATGTTTTGTTCACAAATAGTCAAACTGCCAAAAACATCACGGTTTCTTGATGTTTTAAACGCCCAATTTCTATAAAGTGCTGCCAATCGCGCGCGAAAAGCACATTCAGTGTGAAGTTGAATATGTTTCGGTTAGAGATCTTTGGGTGAGTCTGCATTTAAGGGTTGAGGGTGGCCATTTTTTTTTAATGATGCATACATTATTTACATGTTTTGAAAGATCACAACTAAAACAAACTTTTAGCATACAAAAATCATATGATTAAAAATAAAGCTATTGACTTAGAAATTCAGTTTGGTTTCATATGTTTCTGCCATACCTACAGTGGCGTGCAAAACCGGTCGAATAAATTAAAAAATTTTGGAAACCTTTCATAACACATTTATTTGTAATCCTAATAGAATTTCTTTTGATTTATTTTATTTGTTGATGTTTAAGAAGAGTAATAAAAAACAAAAAATATTTAATTCAAATAATTAAAACTGAAAACGGTTAATTTTTGTTTCTTCGGACCAGACTAAACGTTTCCAATCATCTATGGTCCAGGATTACAGGATTATTAGGATTACAAATAAATGTGCTATGAAAGATTTCCAGGATTTTTTCATTTATTCGACCGGTTTTGCACGCCACTATATATGTATGTACGCGATTAACGCGTGCAATAGTTTTTATTATTATTATTATTATTTTTTTTAAAGAAAAGGCAGTTTTTTTATTTTTGCGCTACTATTTATTGTGGTTACTTTTAATATCGGGAGAGGAATGACTACTCCCTACAACAGCCAAGTAACAACGAACGACTTCCTCGAAGAAGCTGAACGTACGTCGCATACAGTTGAAGTAGGTACGTCGCATACAGTTGAATTACGTACGTGCAAGAATGTGCTGATGAAAAACGTTGTGTGCTGATCTTGTTTATCAGCAAATACTCCTCTGTGCAGATAAATTGTAAGGAGGATCCGGTATATCATATGTCACTCGCCCCCCCTTAAGATGAATGCTCTCCTGGGTATCTTTGATTACGTTGTCTATTGTTATACTCGTTTTCTTTGTTCTGTTTTTAAGAATTATAATAGCAATTAGGATAATTAAAGTTATGGTAATGAATGTATAAGATACAGCATGTTTTACATCGCTTTCGGTCTTAAGCTCGGATATTATCCTTCGATTTTCAATTTGTTTTAAACTTTTATTTATTTATTTACTAAGCTAGCACTATAATTAAAATTATGGCTTTAGTAGCCATAGCAACGAAGGCCTTCGGCTATATGATTAACATGTTTGAATAGATAAAACTATACAAATTGGTGTTCTTGAGAAAGTCAATTACAATCTTGGTATTTTTAGTATATGGGTTTGTTAGGAGGTTGTTTATATTAGAGTTGGAAAGGAGTTGGGGTCTGGGTATATGGGGATTGGGTGTCCTTGTAGGCATAGTCACTCTCTCTCTGCTCTGCTTCTCAATTGCCTCCCGAGCCCAAAGAAACAGCGGTTGGAAAGAGTTATTCTGCGTTTGATTTCGGCACTGATATCATTTCCGCATGTCACTACGGAGCCTAGGTAGACGAAGTCCTTGACAACCTCGAAATTATACCTGTCAATATGTGCGCCCTGGCTAAGACGCCGGTGGTTCGTGTCCTTTTTCGACGACAGCATATATTTCGTTTTGCCCTCATTTACCGCCACTCCCATTTTAGCCGCTTCCGTCTCAATGCTCGTAAAGGCCTCAATGACATCTTGCTGACTTCGTCCAATTATGTCAATGTCATCGACATATGCGAACAGTTGTATGTATGTATGTATGTTGGCGTTACAGTCCATGAAGAACCTGAGCCGAGCTTCTCTCAATCACCCATATTGTGTGTGATTTAATTTTCACATAGGTGAAAGGGACCTACAGTTTTATGGCCGGTTCCGAACGGCGAATTTCGAGAAGCTTTTCATGACAATTTTACTACAGGGGGTTTTGTCAGAACCCCGCTGAGGAGAAACACCGTGAAAAACACGTTCGATGATATGGCTGTGTCGGGATTCGATCCCGAGTCATCGGCGTCAGAGGCCAACACACTACCCACTGCGCCGCGGTGCTCGCGAGCAGTTGTACGGACTTGAAAAAGATGGTACCCCTCATATTGACCAGTTAGTGTTGCACGATCCTTTCAAGGACCATATTGAAAAAGTCTCACGATAGCGTGTCGCCCTGTCTAAAACCTTTTTTGACATAAAAGGTATCGGTTAGGTGGCTTCCGACCCTGATGGAGCAGCGAGAGTTCTCCAATGTCATCCTGCACAATCTGACGAGTTCTTTTCTTATGGATCGGGCAAACGATACTAAGATTACATTCATCGGGCATGCATTCCTCTGACCATACCTTACCAGGTTATCTCCAGCTGCCTTAAAGAGTTCGCAGCTACTCTACTCTATGCTATGTTGGACTTAAGCTTAGAAAAAGCATTCTTAACTTCGTCCAGGTCAGGGAGACGGAATTCTCTGCTATCATCGTTCGCTGTGAAGGGGTTATTCTGCCTGACAGCGGGATCTGTTTCGTCATCGCCGTTATACAGCCTGCAAAAGTAGTCTTTCCAGATTCCTAGTACCGACTATGAATCCACTACTAGGTTTCCATTTTCGTCCCTGCAGGCTTCCGTTCTGGTCTTATATCCCTGGCATGTTTGTTTTATTCGTTGATAAAATCTTCGAACGCCCTTCCTGCGATAGCATCTCTCCATCTCTACGATCGCGAGCTTCTCATGCTCCCTTTTTTTTTTTTTTTTTGTTTTGAGAAGCTTATGCTCCTCCCTTCTCTTCTGCTCATAACGCTCACGAGCAGCTCTCGTCTTTCTATGCTGCGTGTGCCCTCCTACACTCGTCGTCAAACCACGGGTTTCTTGTTGGTGGCAGTTTGAGACCCAGTATCTCAGAAGCTGCACTTTCTAAGGCTTGTTGACAACGAGTCCATTGGAGTTGTACAGTCTAAGCAGGTGTTGGAGGGTTTTCCGAGAGCTTGAGGGAGACGCGATTAGCATAGTATTGATTGTAGTATTGCGACGTTGTATGCCGCTGGCCTTACTCGATTTTTCTGGGCCAGGCATATTCGTAGTCGCAACCTGGCTGCCACAAGATAGTGGTCCGAGTCGATGTTGGCTCCTCTAAAAGTTCGCACATCCAGAAAGTCGGATGCGTGCCTGCCATCAATAGCAATGTAGTCAATCTGGTTGACGGTTGATTGATCTGAAGATCGCCAAGACCCTTTGTTGATGTTGAGATGTGGGAAACGCGTGCTAGCAACTAGAAGATTTCGCCCCGTTGCGAAGTCTATCAGCCTAAATCCATTTTCGGATATGGTGTTGTGTAGGCTGTGCTTGCCAGTAACCTTATCAAAAGGCGACTTCCTTTGCCCAGTTTTGCGTTAAAGTCTTCTAGTACGAATTTAACATCGTAACTGGGACATTGGGCATATGTCCTATCTAGGAGGTCGGAGAAATCGTCTTTTGTAGCGTTATCCTTGTCCTCGGTAGGGGCATGAGCGCAAATTAGGCTGATGTTTGCGAATTTAGCCTTGGTGCGTATTGTCATGAGGCGTTCGCTTACATGCCTGAAGCTCAAGACTTTTTGCCTAAGTCTACCTGTAATAACAAATCCGCATCCGAATTAGCGTTGTTTTCTCTCCTTGTAGCAGTCGCCGTAGTAGATATCGGAGTTTCTCATCCTCTTTTTGCCCGGTCTATCCCATCGCACTTCCTGGATTGCGGTAATATCTGCCTTATAACAGTCTAGGGCCTCCGCAAGTTGTTCGGCTACACGTGGTCTGTTGAGGGACCTTACATTCCACGTACAAAGCCGGGTCAGGGCTGCTAGATGTTCGGCTGCAGTGGCTTCTGTTCGCTATTTTACCGGCCAGCGCATGTCGAATATGCTACCCCTACGAGGCCTTTGTTAGTCGTTACCCCCGACATTGGTGCAGGGGAAATCAGTTGTCGCTTAATCCTTTTAAGATTGAAGTCGTCATATTTACATAGAGAAAATTAATGAGCTTGTCCTGTACCTAAAGGGCTTATCATCCCTGTAGCCGTTCCCGGAATGTTTCTTTTATGGTCAAAATATGTTGAGTGCAAAACGCCTTGAGCTTCGTCAGCTTTCTGCCAGTGCAGAGGGGCTTAAAACATAGGGTCTGTCACCGAGAAATGTACTCGATCTGTACATGGAAAGATAATAATAAATTAAAAAAATGGGAAAATAAAAATAACGAAACAAAAAATAATACAAAAATAGAAACTAAAACAAAAAAGTGATTCCCTACAGATCGTCGCAGCGGCGATGAGTTACATTTCGAAACCCTGTCCCCCTTGCGTTCTGTATTGAACAATTGTCACATTGATTGTCTCCTTAATCACGACTCTTCTCGTCGGTCCTGTACATATGTACATATGTTCATGACCAATGCCAGCTCAGAGTCATGAAGTGAATTGAACATCCACAACCTGCTACTTGCCTATTATATATACACTTGGTCAATGCGACAATTCAACAAAGATCGCAAGAGGATTTGAAGGAATGTGAATTAGCGAAGCAGCTTTAATTTATCTGCAAGAAATCCGCGACTTTCTTCTTGGAGCGAAGAGGAGGACATCAAAACACTACGTCTATAATTATACCCGTATCAAGTGGCTCACCCTGAGGAATAGTGGTGTACTGAATCTCTTAGTAATCTGTCTGCTTGCCAATACAATAGACCAGTAGTGGCACCTAAGGGCTCCAGTAGATAGTCCAAAATAAAAAATAAAAAAATGGCCAACGTGGACACATGGCTAATCATTGCCGTAATATAAGTGTTTGGTGTTAAATGCAGACCTACTAGCAGAAACTAGTGTGGTACCTGGACAGTGCAGGCACATAACTTATTTGTGGGAAGTTAACAAGGTTCACAGAATGGAATCGTCCAAATGTAGCGAACAGCCTCGTACGTTTGTCAGTAATAGTAAACGAAGAACCAAAATTGGCGAATCTTTGCAAAACCATACACGTTCCAGGACTTCCGAAAATTTAACGTCAGTGTCAAAGTCATAGGACAGTAAATGCAAAACAACCCTCGAAAACTATAGGGGGCGTATGCAGTAGAAGAGGAATATGGTATTTAAGGTATTGTATTGTAGGATAAACTAGTTTATGGTCTTTTTTTTTTAAAGAAAAGGAGGGAACAGTTCAAACTATTTAAAAAAACTCGTAGGAAAACAAGCCCTCAAGAGCGACAATGTAAGGGAACACTGCAGCTACGAGATTTCTTCCGGGGTGAAGATGCAAGCACTACCCTGCAGTTCCATACATACCGAGGCATGTCCTTTTTCATTCCAATTTGCCTACAAGTCCAGTCGCGTTGAAACAAAAAAAAAGGTTTTTCTTAAAAAAAAGTGGTTTGGTTTTTTTTTTTAATTTCTTAAAAACTGCAAGACATTTTTGCATCCGGTTTTCTGTTTTTAACTAAAAACTAATAAGAGATTTGAATTTTTGAAAAAAAGAAATTAGTACTTAATTGCATACAATTTTGAAAAAAATTAGTTCGAATTTTTTTTTTTTTTAATTTTAAGTTTGAAAATTAATTTCTCAAAAACTATTCCTTAAAAGAGCTTCGTTTAAAAACAAGATGAAGGAAGAGGTTGCTGGTTTTACAAATAAGTATATCACGGTATTGTGGATATAACCGATGATTTTTAATATTTTTTTTTCCAAATTAAGTCAATTATTTAGAAAATGCCGTTAAGGAAGTAAGAGCCTAGTTAACGTTTCCTGATGTTGCAAAAAGTTGGACAGGCACAGAGAAGGTGGTGAATGGATTCGACCTCCTCCTCGTCCTGACATCTTCTGCAGAAATCATTCGGAACTATTCCTAGTTTTTGTGCGTGACTGCCAATGAGGCAGTGTCCTGTGATGACACCAATGATCTTGTAGATGTCAGCTCTTTTTAGGGAGATTACACTCCTTGTGCGTTGGCTGTCAAGCCGAGGCCAGGTTTGTCTGGTGATGACGCAGGTATGTCCCTGGGTCCATCTCAGGTTCATCTCGGCCCTGGCGAGATTGGCTAGATTATGTTTAATGGTTGTAAGGGGTACAACCAAAAAAATAAAAAAATCCCGGTAAAACTGATCCAACTGATCCAGTTGTGTCGCGCCACGCTAAAAAACACGCGATGCACCGTGCAACTCGGTTCTAGGACCTCGGAACCATTCGAAACATGCACCGGATTTCGGCAAGGAGATGCGCTGTCATGTGACTTCTTCAACCTGGTGCTGGAGCAGATAGTGCGACGGGCAGGCGTCAACAGGGAAGGCACTATCTTTTACAAGTCCATCCAGCTGCTAGGATACGCGGATGATATCGACATCATCGCGTGTTCTCGCCGTGGCATTGTGGAAGCATTCACGGCGATTGAAGAACAGGCGAAACGAATTGGCCTTAAGATCAATGAGGACAAAACGAAATACATGCTGTCAAGCAAAAACCAATCCGTCGCTCACCACTTGGGACAAAACATAACAATTGACAGCTATAATTTCGAGGTAGTTAAGGAGCTTGTCTACCTCGGGGCAAACGTAAATTCCACAAATGACACCACAGTGGAGATCCGGCGTAGAATCGCCCTTGGCAACCGCTGCTACTTCGGCTTGTCCAAACAACTGGGGTCAAAACTCCTCACTCGAAAGACCAAAGTCATGCTTTACAAAACGCTCATTCTGCCAGTCTTGCTGTACGGAGCCGAAAGCTGGACGACAAGCAGGACAGCGGAGCTGATTTTGGGTTCTTTCGAAAGAAAAATTCTGCGCCGGATATTTGGTCCTGTCTGTGAGGAAGGTGAATGGAGAAGGAGACACAACCGCGAACTCTACGAGCTGTACCAAGATGTGGATGTAGTCCGGAAGGCAAGGAGCCGTCGACTACACTGGCTCGGCCACATCGAGCGCATGGACATCAACGCTCCAGCTAAGAGGGTCTTCGACTCCGAGCCTCCTGGTTCGAGAAGAAGAGGAAGACCGAACCTCCGGTATAAAGACCAAGTAATCGCGGATGTAAGACATCTTGGTCTTGACAACTGAAAGCAGCGTGCCCGGGACCGTCAAGGATGGAAGGCAGCTATAGCTCAGGCTCAGATCCTCCATGGATCGCAGGCCTGATAAGTAAGTAAGTTATGGGTACTCCCTCACAAACCACGATTGATTGTAGCGTCGTTCCTTGTTTGGCGAGTGTGTCGGCTTTTTCATTACCTGTAATGTCGCTGTGAGAGCAGCGGAAAATCCTTTCGGAAAATGAAATCACACACAACATGGGTGATTGAGAGAAGCTCGGCTCAGGTTCTTCATGGACTGTAACGCCAACATACATACATACAATGTCGCTGTGTCCCGGTACCCAGATAAGCTGTATGTTGAACTGTTCTGCCATCTCGTTAAGAGACCGGCGACAGTCGAGACTAGATTTTGATGTGTACACATAGGACTCCAACGACTTTAAGGCTGCTTGACTGTCAGTGAGAATGCGAATATCCGTGGTGGATATTACGTTCCACTTCAGCCAAGACAAAGCCTCATTTATTGCCAACAGTTCCGCCTGGAATACGCTGCAGTGATCTGGTAATTTTAGAGCTTTATAAAGCTTTTTGCAGAATACTCCACTGCCCACCCCGTCTTTGGTTTTAAACCCGTCAGTGTAGAAATCCACGCATTTTCTGCGGGGTTGAGTTTGACGAATCCAGTTCTGTCTGTCCGGATATATGGTCGTGAAGTTTTTGTCCAAGACTTTGGTGGGTTCTATGTGGTCCAAGTTTTCTGCCATAGTTATCCTGTTTTACAGGATGGAGGAGTGGCCAGTGACATAGCTCGCCCAATTCGAGTTGGCTTTTAGTTTAATGGCCGTGTGTGTGGCAATTTGCTTACCGAAAATATCGAGTGGTGTAAGGTCTAGTATCATGTTAAGCGCAGCCGTTGGTGTGGACCTAAGGGCCCCGGTAATGCACATACATGCCATCCTTTGTACCTTCTCGAGTTGTTTGTGGTATGTTGTCTTGTCCAGTGCAGTCCACCAGACTATCACTCCATACATTAGTAGGGGTCTAACGACCGTGATGTAGAGCCATAGGGTGATCTTGGGGTTGAATCCCAATTTCTTTCCTAGGACTTTCTTACATGTGTAGAGAGCTATTGTTGCTTTTTTTGCTCTTTCAATTGTATTGCTCTTCCAAGTTAATTTCCTATCTAGTATAATGCCAAGGAATTTGGCACTAGAGGAATAGGTTAGCCTGGTATCGAGCAGAGTGAGAGGGCAGTTTTCCGGGATCTTATGCTTTTTGGTAAATAGCACGAGCTCCGTTCTGGGGATTAACCCTGAGCCCGTTACTATTCGCCTATTTGCACAGAAATGAGAATGCCGATTGCATGCGGTCATTCAGTGTGGATAAGTATTTACCTGAGATTGAAATGGCAACGTCATCATTGTAGGCAATAACGTCCAGGCCTTCTTTCTCCAGTTTGATTAGTAGTTCGTTCACAACTACATTCCAGAGAAGAGGTGAAAGGACCCCACCTTGCGGGGTTCCCTTGGTAACCACTCTGGTAGTTACTAGGCTTCCCCACTTAGAGTGAATCTTGCGCGTTAAGAACAACTCGCTGATCAGCTCTATCAGAGTCCCCTCCACCTTTAGCTTTTCTAGCCCTTCTATTATTGCTTTCGGAGTGACGTTGTTAAAGGCGCCCTCTGTGTCTAAGAAGGCTATTAGAGTATAATCTTTGAGATGGATTGATCTTTCAATTTTCCTCACTAATGTGTGAAGGGCTGTTTCGACCGATCTACCCTTACAGTAGGCGTGCTGTGCCTTACACATTAGGGAGGGATTCAAGCTGTGCCGTATGTGTAAGTCTATCAGCCTTTCAAAAGTTTTTAGAGCGGAGGATGATAGACAGATAGGCCTTAGGAAGTATGAGAGTTCCTTCCGGCTTCGGGGATGAAAAGTACCTTTGCGCACTTCCACTTTTCTGGAATATGACTCCAAGCTAGGCATCTTTTAAAGATTATCTCTAGCCATGGTATAGTCCATTCCATAGTTTGTGTTAGTTCGATAGGGTAAATTTCATCTGGACCCGGCGATTTGTAGGGCTTGAAACCTTTTAATCCCATATAATTTTCTCTCTGTGATAATGTGATCGTACCGCCATTCTACCGCAGAGGAGATATGAGTTCTTCCCGAGTGTACTGAGTCTTGCGATTCAGAGCAGCCAGGGAAGTGCGTGTTGAGGAGAAGATTTAGAGTTTCTTGTAGATCTTTCGAGAGTATTTTCCTCAGTCTATAGGCGTCTGAAATTTTCTCCATATTATTGCAGAAGAGTTTCCAAGACAGCCTTTGTTCTTTCCTCAGGTTTTGTTTGTACTCCTTGAGTGAGTTTTTGTATAGGCTGCAGTCTCTGTCGTTACTTGTGTTCTTTGCTCTATTAAAGAGTTTACGACAGGCTTTGCGGAGCTTGCTTAGATCTGCGTTCCACCAAGAATGGTAAGATTTTTTTCCTGGTTTGTGGATGAGTCACTTGGGGTTGGGACCGTGTAGGCTAGGTTGAAAACCAGGTAACGATGATCTGAGAAGGAGTGCTCTTCAGAAACCTTCCATTCTCTTTTTTTGTCAATGAGAGAGGGGGATGCTAGAGTTAGGTCTAGTACCTCCCTACGATTTTTCGTAATAAATGTGGGTGTATGACCCTTGTTGCAAATAAAAAGGTTAGCGGTTAGGATGAATTCAATAAGCCACTCACCTCTTTCGTTTGTATTGCTGCTGCCCCAAATCATGTGATGTGCATTCGCATCTGCAGCGATAAGGAGCCCAGCTTGATGATCCGACGAGTCCTTGACCAGTCTATTGATTTCGTCCGAAGGAATAGAGTCTTCCTGCGCCATGTAGGTAGAGGCTATCCACAGCTTGATCCCGGGTGATTGGATTGCAATCACGGTGGGGTCAGGGCAGCTGTAATTTGGTAGAAAGTAAGCGTTTAAAGATTTTTTTGCAAGTATGCAAGTGCGGGGCTTACCTTCTTTTTGGGATATAAATAGGTTGTAGGCTGGGGTTCTTAATCCACGAACCTTGTGTTCATGCACCCACGGTTCTTGGATTAAGGCTATGTCTTCTTCTGCTTTGGCCAGCCTGAGTAGAAGGTTCGCGGTTGCCGCTTTAGAGTGGTGGAGATTAATCTGAATTAATCTCAGCATCATGGCTGTTATTAATTCGATCTGCCTCCACCACAATGGCGTTAAGATCCTCCAGATCTGAGTCCAGAAGATCGTCTCGCATCGGCAAGCTAGTGGAATAGTCCTCGCTTCCGGAGTCGAGCAATGACTCCTGTTCTTTAATGACCAGGGATGTTGCTGGGGTTACAGTTTCTACCGGCGCAGGGCCCTTGCTCCCCGAGGGGATTGCGGGTTCCTGCTCCGTAGAGCTTCCGCTTCTGACCACGGTGTTAGCCGTGTCTGTATTGTCGGATGGTGGCACTTCCTCATCCTTTATGTATATATTAAGTTTGACTTTTTTAAGGCCAAACCTGATATGGTAGCCGCATAGGGCCAGAGGTTCCAAGGCTTCACAATTCAGTACAATAATTGCCTGTCTTGATCGGCCTTTCGGTTCCTCCAGCTTCGGGACTCTCCAATCTCTTGTTGGGAGATTGGGGTTGCAATAGTTGATTGTCTCAACTATTTCGAGCGGATTGTCTGGTGCCAGCGGGAGCCAGCATCTAGCTCGCGGTCGTTTAGGGATCTGGTCCTTACTGACGACCTTGAGCCTAGCTTCCTCCTTTCGGCAACTGTAGCCTTCAGAAAATCAACGGATCTTTCGTCGGCACAGTTTATCAGTTTGACCCTGCCTTGGTACCATCCAGCGTCGTCGCAGATGGGCGGTGGTCCAGGGTTCTTTCTAGCTACTTTTAGGACCGTCAGGTACTCCCTCGCAACCTCACCGAAGGGCTTTGATAGCTTGGCCAGTGTTCCCAGCCTAGCCTTCTTAGCCTCCCGCTTTGGTTCCTCGGGGGACGATCTGGGCCTCTTGGCTTGTTCTTTTTGCTGGGCCAGGATTCCTGTCGCCCAGGCTACCGACTCTTTGTCTTTTTCAGATAAGTCGGTTTTGTGGCCCCATCGTTTTATTATCGGAGTCTTACCGCCTTTGATGTAGAGGGAATATCATCCCCTTCCGGTTTTTTATGATATCCGGACTCATTATTTTCTTTAATGTTTGTATTCATGTAGTACCCACGAGTTAGGTTAGGTTAGGTATATGGGTGCCCTATTGACGTAAAGTCAAGGCTCACGCAGACTACGTTGAGTCCATTGTGCCCACCTGTTTTGTTTAACCCGTTGATACCTATTCATTTACCCTCGAGCTGAACCAGCCAGACGAGGATAAAAATCCCAGTATTCTGTTCAGCCCGATATTACCTACCTCTTCTAGTCCCGAAAGGAAGTATCTTCCCAGGAAAATATTCCTTTTTTGGGCTAGCGCCGGGCATTCGCACAGCAGGTGACGAACGGACTCAATTTCCTCTTCGTCCCTGCAGCTTCTGCAGAAATCATTGTAGGGCTGGCCTAGTCGAGCTGCATGATAGGATAGCATGCAGTGCCCGGTGAGGGCACCGACTGCCAGTCGAATGTTCCCACGATTGAACTTCAGCAGATTTTCCGTTCTTTTCTTATCATAGACGGGCCAAGTCGATTTCGCCGTTGCGCATGTATCTAAGCGACACCAGCGCTTATTGGCTTTCACCAATAGCTCCGTCTGTATCTCCCTGTAGAGCGCACTGAGTGGTGCTTTGGCCTCAGCTGAGATTTGCGCAATGTTAGCACCTGGACCCACCCTAGCCAACTCGTCCGCCCTCTCGTTTCCGGAGATATTCATGTGACCAGGTACCCAGCAAAGGGTCACCTCATTTACATTGGATATCTCTTCTAACTTCTTCTTGCAGAGTTTGACGAGTTTGGATCTTATCCATGCTGCCTGCTGATGCTGATCCTTTTTCCTGTAATATTCTCTTTGCTGATCAGGTCCGCCGCCTGCTTGATAGCGAAGACCTCAGCTTGGAAGACACTGCATCCACCATCGAGCCTGTAGGAGCGATGCATATCCCGAGACTCAAAGTAGACTCCGGCACCTGTGCCAACATCCATTTTGGATCCGTCGGTGTAGAGCGCCAGTTCACTTTCCGTGCGTACCAAATCACCGGTCCATTCCTCCCTGGAGGGAATTCTAATAGAGAATCTCCTCTCCCAGGAAGGAAGTCGGGTGACATAGTCCGTTACGGTTCTGAATCTCGAGACGGCCCATCGATCCAAGACTGATGCATGTCCGTGAGGACTCCTTTTCCAGAGACCTGATTCCTGTAATCTTAGCGCAGTTCTGGTTGCGGCGCTCTCGCAGTACAAGTCCAGGGGTGGGAGGTTCAGCATGACTTCAAGGGCCGCCGTTGGCGTGAACTTCATAGATCCCGTCACCGCCAGACAGCCTGCCCTTTGAACCTTTGACACACTCGGAAGATGACACTTTTTCTCAAGCGCCTTCCACCAGACAACCGAGCCATAGACTAGGATAGGTCTAACTGCCGCAGTGTACAACCAATGTACTAACCTCGGTTTGAGGCCCCATGTCTTTCCAAATACCCACGAGTTGCGGAGAAATATGTGTTCACCTGGGCAGAGATCCGCAATACCCAGGTAAGGCTGGCTGATCCGGAGGGCGCCAGGTATCCGGATACACCGTTTGCGACTGAGCTGTTTTTGGTCTGGGCTCTCAGCCTGGTCAACATCTCGGCACGGTACGATTAACACCTTATGTCCAGCCCAGGGGATGAGGAGTGGATAGGTAGGTTGGGAGTATGATGGAATAAATGGAGTGGGATGGGATTTCGGTTAGTGAAGGGAATGACGGGGGCAATTATCCTTTGGTGAGAAGCCCCCACACCACGACAAGGTAGATAATCAGGTGGGGGCGATCTATGTAGATCTATTGTGCCTTCTAGCCGATCAGATGAGGAGTTTCTCCACGTTATTAACTAGGAGTTCAATGCAACTCGCTGCTTTGAAAGAAATTAGCTGAGCGAGTTTGTGCCTGCGACATTAAATTCATTCGTTTGTTTTACGGAAACACATTGACTTGATAGAATCAGTTAACGAAAATTGTGAGAATGGTTCAAATGAAGTGTGAGACATAAATTGTGGTTTAACGAGTTCACGCTGTTTCTCTTTTTATCTTTAATTTAATCAATAGAAAATAAAGTTTTTTTTTTTTGTATAGTAACAATTAATGGTTGTTTGAAAAATAGTAGTCGTAGTCTCCCCATTTCTGTTTCTTTTTTGATGGACCAACCGGAGCTTTGATTAATCAACTTGAATAATCGATCAGGTGAGAAGGCAGGTGTGACAAGTAAGCCTTCCAACATTTTCACTCTCGACATTGCTACGTAAGAAATTCCTAAGGCAAATTCTGAGTCTCCAATATCTACTACTGCTTTTTCCACTGTAACTCCTTGACTCTTGTGAACAGTTATAGCATACGCGACTTGAATTGGAAACTGTTTCCTTTTGCAATTTGTGTTTCCTTTGCGAAAACTCACGGTGTGTGGAAGTATTGGAGTAACACCTCCATATAAGGTCGGTCCAGTATAATCATCAAAGCGCACTAATACACACAGAGGGAACTCATCTAGATAGCTGGTATTCAATAGTGGTTCATATAAAATGTCTTCGACAGACCCATTGCACAAACCTTGCGCTGTCCAAAGATTTGTTTTCAACATTATGCGACGTCCGACTGTCAAATTTAGAATGTTTGGCAGTCATTGAGCTTCATCATCGCTACTGTTTTTGGCCTGAATGTTTTTGTTTTTTGCGCGTATGAGTGTTACCGGCTTGTTTAAAGAAGGTAACATATGTTCATTTTCACATCACTCTTCTTTGCGAAAATGCGCACGGCGTCTGAAAAACTGCTAACTGATGCTAGGTTTCAATAAATCATAATCAGCTTGGATAAGCTCTCCAACTGACATTCGATGAAACGTCTCTCTAAAAAGTCGCTGATTGTCTCCTTGTTGCCTCATAATGACTGACTGTGCATTTGCAGATGACGACGGAGCTAATAGTGTTCGATCCAAAACAGGCGGCAACTGAGCAAAATCACCAAACAGATACAGTATTACTCAACCAAAAGCCTCATCCTGTCTCTCTGGAGAAGCTTGGCGTAGTCGTTTGTCGATATTTACTAACAGCCTTACACCGATCATCGACATCTCATCAATAATACAAACTTTTACGGTTTGCATATATGTACGACTGGAAGATTCTTTCTGATCCTCCTGATAATTCTGAGAGAATGCTTCTTGAAATAGTTAAGTGCAGAGCCGAATGGATTGTTTGGCCACTAATATTATTGGCAGCAACACCCCTTGAATTATTGTTAGTTTTTGAGTGTTTTGGGAACTAAGTTGCTGTTGTAAGTATTGCATCACCTAAGTTTGTTGTTGGTTCAAATGTAAAATATTTTCGACCGCATGCGTTTCGTTGCTACCAAAAGTTTCTTTTTGATGTTTCGATAAAACTAAGATTTGTCTCGATATCAACATAGTTTGAGTATGAAACGTACCAATTATGCATACTATTGATCGTATCCTAACATATCCTCGGTATCCTGACATGACCTCTGATGGCGTATGTTTTGGAAGTGCTGCGGCGAGAGCTAAACTGTCAGGTGGCTCGTTTTCAGGTGTGTCAATGTCGTCATTTTCGGCTTCAGGTAGATCATATTCATTTATTTCCCAAACGCGAATTTGAGTCATTTCAAGGCTTTCTATCTACGTAAGATGTGTTTTCAGCAATTCCTTATTTCGCCATGGCTTGTGTAGAACTAACTTCTGTTTACAAAGAATCTCAGTTTGCTCATCTGTTATTGTTGCGGCAACTTTAGGAAGTTCTTGTATAATTCGTTTAGAGCTAGATTTACGCAGTTATCCTCTTGACCAATGATATTTCATGGCAAATCGTTTAAAACACATATTTTCAAGACTCGTATGACGGTTAGCGTAATGGTTCATAAGAGACTGAGGATGACTTAAAGATGGCTTTTTTGCTTGGATCATCGTCATTGCAGCTTTGCAAAATGTTTTCGAATGTTTTGCGATAGTTTTGTGACTGTGGTTCACCTTTCGCAGCGTATTTTAAGAGATAGTTGATGAAGGCATTCTCAGATGCAATGCTTTTACAATCAGTTAAAGCCTAAGGATAATTCGTGGTTTGACTTGAGCTGCAAAGAGGCTGTTAGGCTCAGGGAGCTAAGTTTTCGGGCCTCCAAGGTAAACAGTTCTGAGGAAAACCGAAAAAAGTACATACGAGCGAGAAATGATTGCAACAGCCACATTCGACGGGTTAAATTCCAATCCGACCAAAAATTAAGGCGTAAAATCCTTCAATGTCCCAAAGGTAGCAAAAGTTTCTGGTCGTTTGTAATAAACGTAAAAAACTCAACTAAGTCGTCTATACCGACGCTCATCCACAGTGACATTCCAGCTGTCACCCCCTTAGACAAAGCTAACCTACTTGCTGCCCATTTCGCAACCAGCTCTCAGCTGCCAGCTTGTACTTTGTCTCCGCCTGTACTAGAGTGCGTCAATTCCACCATGGGACTAATCCACTACCGCACTCGTACAGTCGCAAGGGTTCTTAAAGACCTCGACGTACACAAATCCGCTGGTCCAGATGGTATTGCCCCAATAGTTCTGAAGAGGTGTTCTTCTACGCTTGCAAAACCACTGCGTAAGCTTTTTCACCTTTCCTAAACCTCTGGGCTCTTTCCGAGTAGGTGGAAAACAGCATTTGTCCAGCCTATACCCAAAAAAGGCGAATCATCTTCTCCCTCCAACTACCGACCCATTGCACTAACGTCCCTTCTTTCCAAGGTCATGGAAACGCTGGTTAACCGTCAGCTTATGAAATATCTTGAATCACGGACACTCCTCCATGACCGCCAATATGGTTTCCGCAGCAACAGATCCACTGGTGGTTTGATGGCATATCTCGCTGAAAAGTGGAATCACTCGCTTCACCAAGCAGGTGAAAGCAAAATTATTGCACTGGATATTTCGAAAGCATTTGACAGGGTTAGACACGAAGCCCTTTTGTCGAAAATGCGTGCTTTTGGGATCGATGAGTTTCTTTTTCAATGGATTAGAAGCTACCTTTCGAATCGTTCAATTCAAGTTGTTTTGGACGGATTCAAGTCTGATACTCACTTTGTAAATGCCGGTGTTCCCCAGGGCTCCGTTTTGTCTCCGACACTCTTTCTTCTTTTTTATAAATGATCTCTTGTCTGTTACTTCTAATCCAATTCACTCCTTCGCTGACGACAGTACCCTCAGCTTCTCATATTCGTTCACCAGCTTACGACCCTGCACTTCGGTTATAGATAATGAGCGGCAGCGTATGTTAAGCTCATTAAATTCCGATATCGACAGCATTATCCAATGGGGTAAAAACAATAGAGTGGAATTTAATGCATCTAAAACACAATGCTGTCTCTTGTCGTTAAAGCGTATAACTAACCCGCAGCCATTATCCATGAATGGCACTTGCATCTCAGAAACTGAAAAGCTTTCCATCCTGGGTATGAGTGTTGCTCACAATCTTAATTGGAGCGACCATATATTCAGTGTCGCCAAGAATGCTGCGAAATGCCTAGGCTTCTTATACAGATGCAAGAAATATTTCTCACCCTTAGACCTGGCTACAATCTATAAGGCGTTCATTCGCCCTAAATTAGAGTTTAACGCTCATGTCTGGTCCGGTGCTTCCAAGACCTCATTGCACCTACTAGACAGAATACAAAAACGAGCCATAAAACTGATAGGTGACTCCAGCATTACCAAAACATTAAACTCGCTGGAACACCACAGGAATGTTACCTGCCTCTCCCTGTTTTATCGTTACTACCACCAAAAATGCTCTGATGAAATAGCCAGTTGCATTCCGCCCCTTCAACGTTTCTCCCGCAATACACGTCTCTCGAGGAATGCTCACCAATATACCCTGAAGCCCGCTTTCGGACGTACTGTCAAATATGGAGAATCTTGCATTAACCGAACCACGCGAATCTGGAACTCCCTGCCGGATTCGGTGTTCCCCCCTCAATGCAACATGCAAGCATTTAAAATCAATGTCCATCGGCATCTCCTCTATTCCTCTTCCTTTCTGTCTTCTGCCCGCACTGTGTCGCCGACATAATAAGGTAAATTATTAAAAAAAAAAAAAAAAATCAGTGTTAGCACGCCATGCTTGCGAAACAAATTTGTTGTGATCATTTAGCAATTCATCGTTGCGTTTGGGAGTGAATGTCCATACCCCGTTCTCATCCTTTTCCAACGCTGATTCAGACTGAAGTTCACTTTTCACTTTTCGCTTACAGCAAACACTAAATTTTGAATGGTGATTCACTCGGTTTAGAAGTTCGGAAATTTGAACAGGTTGATGGAAAATAATACCAGTTGGTTTAAGTCGAGATGGGTGTACTTTGGCAGGTGGCTGTGTTGGAATAGGATTGATTGTTGAAACAATTTGATCGTAGAAATGAATATATCTTTTCAGGTCTTCGAAAGTCGCAGAATCAAACCTTCGAGCATCGGAAGCATTTACAATCCAGATAATCATATGCACATGAGGAGACCAACGGTGTTGAGGTCACTTGTTTTAGCTAGTATTCCACTTTGTCGCAAGGCGTCATGGCGCTGCATTGTATTTAAAGTGAAGAAACGAAATCTTGGATTTCTCGCGAATCGTTGATCTTTGTACTTGATAAGGAAGTCTGGCTTTTCTGGGAAAGTTACTTTTGTATTTCGACTGAAGTCGAGAAAATCGCATTTACCACCAGGAAACAAGTGTGGGAAAGCTTGAAAAATGTATCCAGTCTGTCTAAATTCGTTAATCGGGTCGTCAGAAATAGCTGGCCAGCTTAAAGTTGACTGAACAGATGCTGTGTGAACGTCTAAAACCATTTTGCACCGCACTAATCGGCAGCTACCAGTGCGGCTTCCGGCCCGGCAAATCAACTATAGACCAAATTTTCACACTTCGACAAATCCTGGAAAAGACCAACGAGTTTCGAATCGATGTACACCATCTTTTCATCGATTTCAAAGCCTCATACGACAGCATTCATCGTGAAGAACTGTTTGGTGCGATGGCCGAATTCGGGATCCCGGTAAAACTGATCCAGTTGTGTCGCGCTACGCTTAAAAACACGCGATGCACCGTGCAACTCGGTTCCAGTACTTCGGAACCGTTTGAAACATGCACCGGATTTCGGCAAGGAGATGCGCTGTCATGTGACTTCTTCAACCTGGTGCTGGAGCAGATAGTGCGACGGGCAGGCGTCAACAGGGAAGGCACTATCTTTTACAAGTCCATCCAGCTGCTAGCATACGCGGATGATATCGACATCCTCGCGTGTTCTCGCCGTGGCATTGTGGAAGCATTCACGGCGATTGAAGAACAGGCGAAACGAGTTGGTCTTAAGATCAATGAGGACAAAACGAAATAAATGCTGTCAAGCAAAAACCAATCCGTCGCATCACCACCTGGGACAAAATATAATAATTGACAGCTACAATTTCGAGGTAAACGAAAATTCCACAAATGACACCACGGTGGAGATCCGGCATAGAATCGCCCTTCGCAACCGCTGCTACTTCGGCTTGTCTAAGCATCGGGGGTCAAAACTCCTCACTCGAAAGACCAAAGTCATGCTTTACAAAACGCTCATTCTGCCAGTCTTGCTGTACGGAGCCGAAAGCTGGACGATAAGCAGGACAGCGGAGCTAATTTTGGGTTCTTTCGAAAGGAAAATTCTGCGCCGGATATTTGGTCCTGTCTGTGAGCTGTACCAAGATGTGGATGTAATTCGGAAGGCAAGGATCCGTCGACTATACTGGCTCGGTCACATCGAGCGCATGGACATCAACGCTCCAGCTAAGAGGGTCTTCGACTCCGAGCCTCCTGGTTCGAGAAGAAGAGGAAGACCGAACCTCCGGTATAAAGACCAAGTAATCGCGGATGTAAGACATCCTGGCCTTGACAACTGGAAGCAGCGTGCCCGGGAACGTCAAGGATGGAAGGCAGCTATAGCTCAGGCTCAGATCCTCCATGGATCGCAGGCCTGATAAGTAAGTAAGTAAGAACAGATGCTTGTTGTCCAGGTCGTGGAGCGAATCGTACAGCATTTTCCTCGACATTATTCATCTTATCAGCATGTTCAAGTACTTCAGCTTCCTCGATGAATAGCATTTCGCTGGAAACATTACCGTTGTCAGGCAAGCTTGATATCATATTAAGATCTATCGATATATCAGCGTAATAAGGGTTATTACCGAGAAGCTATTCTAAAGCTTTAAGAACTTTCTGTTTACGTACACGAAAATCAGAGTAACCATTCATTCCTGCTCGACGTACAATGACAATGCATAATTCAGAAGGTGCTCGAGGGAGTGAAGTCGCAGGTGGAATAATATCTTGAGCGACGTTTATGATATTACTAGAGTAATGATACTGACCATGCGATCCAGACGCGTGAACTTTGTAGATTCACATGACTGGATGCACACGTGCGATGAAAAGTTGCTCAACCATGGTCAAGTTCTGCAATTCAGGAGGTAATGGGCCTGGTTCCATGTTGTTTGCAGCTGAAAACTTGAATGGGTTTTTAATGCAAGAAGAACAGATAAAACTCGGGTTTGCATCGACGTATTCCAAACGATTGCAATTATCACAAGCACAGTATGATTTCTTGTCTAAGCTTGTTTGGAATTCATGAGCATAGCTTGCGTCATCGATTATATTTGCTGCAGTAACTCGATGTCGTCTTTGGATACGATCATAAACAGTTTGTCTTACCAGATTATTAGCATGCCGTCCAACATTTGATCGTTGCTGATTGCTTGCAACAGAACGTGGAGCTCGTCCTCTTCTTTGACATGTTTCGTTGGTCACATTTGAAACATTACTTAAGTTTACTGGCTCCTGAATATGTTGAACTAACAAAAAAAAAATCAATTAACAATCAATTTTCTACTATTTCCTTACGTTATGGTAATATTCGCGTTAAATACATAACCGTCCCTATAATTTTTTAATTTTGTAACTTTGTAATTGTGTTAATTGATATGTATATAATGTCAATTTTATTTATTTAAGTTTGTAATGTCATGTAATGTTTTATAAATACCAGCTTAAGTAGTCACTGGTAAATACCAGCTTGCGTGTGACGTCACTGCCCAAAACGTGTCTTTGCGATGAGCAAGGATGCGGTATGCGATCTTCCGGGTGGACCTCATTCTCTTCCGGTTCCCTCCTTAACGATGGTACTATTATCGGGGGGATAACGACGCCACGATTGATCTTTCACCAGATGATGCAGGCAAGTAATATCAACAGTATCAAGGTCAAGGCGCTAGCTGCTGAAGAGGCGTTAAGTTGGTCATCTAAGGCTTTTAGCCGCTCTATGTTCCTCATGCTAAGGTCATGGATGTATCCCACACCGATCTTCTGGTTGCGGCTGGTGATATTGACGAGGGCAGAAGGTAGGACTTGTACCTTCGTGGAATGAAAGAATGTTCTGTTGTTTAGTGGAATCACCTCGTTATTCAGTTGTATAACATAAGTTCCCTTCAGAGATCTAGACACATTATTTGACACTATCTTACCATCGAAGTTTGTGACGTAATTGTGTCTTCCTTTATTAACTCGATGATCTCTTGGTTATTGTTTCGGAACGTGCATGCTACATGTCCTCCCTTTAAAAGTCTGGGTATGCATCTTTCCTCACCTAACCGCTCCATGGCCCTTTCCACACAGATTGTCATGTTATTCAGCGAAAGGCATTTCGTAATTACGCCAAACGTTTCATGATGATTGACCAACATCGTTCCGAAATCTAGATCAACTTGCGATCCGTTAATGACGGGTGAACGCGTCAACACCAGATTAAATTCTTCATTTCTCACCTTGGGCATCGAAAGAATATATTATAAAACTGAGCCGTTAGAATATATGGTCGGCGTTCCGTATTCCACGGCCTCAATTTCATTTGCGTATGGCAAGGTTACAATTTCGTTAACAATTCTGTTTATTTCCTCCCTGTCAAGAAGATTGGTATTTACCACGGCACATCTTGCCATCTGGCACGCTCGTACGATTTCATTGACCTCCTGTTTGATTAACAGTATTTCATTCAAGATGTCCTGTAGTTGTCCGCCGGTGTTTGACGCTCTGATCTCATTCTTAAATTGGTCTATTATCCAATTGGTTTTTTTTGTGATATCGCCTATGACTCCAAAAAGTCTGTCGTTAATCTTGTATTGGTGATTGTTATTTTCTACAATGCGCTGTTCACTTTGAAGAATTTTGCTCCAATCCGCCGCGTCCGGGTTCCCCGCGATCCACTTCCAAGCAGAACCAATCCAATCTATCGATCTTGCTTCTCGGGATCTTCCTTTAAGCAATCGGATTCGTTCTCGTATTTGATTTGAATGAAATTGAATTACGGCTCGTCCTCCGGGTTCTTTCATACTTTCGTTTGCTGCTTTGTTCATTGATTCAAGTAGGTCATCGAACTCCTGTACCAGTTTAAAGCATCCCTTTTTTATCCATGCCTTGCCTTCCTTGATTGAAACAATGGGTTCCTCGTATTTGAAGATGTTGTATCCACGCACAGCGTTTAGGAACAATAGTCTGAAATACAGTGATGTGGTTTGGGAACATACATCCGATGGGAATGAATAAAATCAATCAAAATTTACATTATAATTTACGCATTTATTTTAGACAAGTTTAGGATATAAATCGTCAAAACATTCATTAGATTAAAAATAGGCTTATTTTAAATAAGAATACATGTACATACATATTGTTTAAGGGTTCTATACGGGGCGACACGAGAGTTGTGCGGATGTGAACTAGATTTTTAATGTGAGCCTTATGCACTTTTCTGCCATCCGCGGTGATGACGGTTACCTTATTGTTTTTTGCCACGGTTTCTTTGCGGTAGAGTGGCTTATTTTTTGTTTTAATGCCTTTGGAAGCTGTAAAGATAATGTCTCCCGTTTTATATTTCTTTGGAGGAGACTTTTTTTTATTTCTACCGTTGTTCGTACTTCTTTGTTTTCTCAGAATCTCAGCCCTCAAGTCTTTATTCACCTTATTGCGGAAATCAGTCAGGTTCTGGTAGTTGACCCTTTGAACCCGACCGAAGAATATGTCATTCGATTTCCGTTTAGTGACCGAGTGAATCGTGTTATTGAACCTGTCTACTGCTATCCCCAGTAGCTCCCTTAGCCTTAGGTCCTTATACTCAACCTTGAGGCAACGGAAGATTTCTATGATGGTCGAATGAAATCTTTCCACCTGTCCGTTGACCTCCGATCGGTGTACGGGGGTGCAGTAGAGTTGTATACCCAGCATTTTTATATAATTGACTATGATTGGGCTTAGAAAGCTGCGCTCATTGTCGGTGACCAAAATCTTCGGTACGGTAAAGTAATGAAGAATCTTAATGATTTTAAGGTGGAGAACAGATCTATTTTTGATATGGAACAGCTTACCAAACTTTGAAAACTTGTCTATGCAGCTAAGGAATTTCTCATTTTGGATTTCAATGATGTCTAGATGTAGGATCTCACATTGATAGGAAGGAACAGGGGTTGGTTGAAATTCGGGATGGATAGGATGTCGGTCGTATTTGTTTTCAGTACAAATTTCGCAAGTTTTCGTATATTTTTTAACAAGACTGTTCATTCGGGGGAAATAATAGTTCTCCAACAGCTGTTCTTTATTTTCCCGTGGGTTTCGGTGCGCTCTCCTGTGTTCTTGCACGATTAGCTTGCACACCCGGTCTGGATTTGTGACGTCTTCCACAATCCTTTGCGTAATCCTCAATTTGTATGCCGTAAAGTTTTCCAAGTAGGCTTGTTGCAGGGCTCCCAGACAGCCCTCTGGTATTTTGATCCCATTTATAACATTAGGCCTTAATCTGGTTTCCAGCATATCTGTGAGGTTCTCTTTGTCTGGGTTCATTATTGCCACGTAGTGGCGAGAGAATCCAGGATGAGGTTCCTCATAGATTTCTAGGCCCTTACCTACCTTTACAATGATTTGATTGCGGAAAACATTGATGGGTGACTCGACATGGGGGATGAGATCAGTGCTATACTGCCCTGCGCTATGGGCAGTTTGCAGGGAGGAAGCGCCTTCGCTTGCCGTCTCGGTAGCATTGTCAGGATCACCACTTGGAGTTTCCTGCCTAATGTTTTTCGTCGCTCTTTCGGCATGTTCTTCATGCGCTGATTCTGTGGCAGCATCGCTCGTACCCTCGCTCGCCGTAGCAGTGGCAGAACCATTTTCGGGTGTTTTCGAACTTGTTTCCTCCTCAAGCAACGCCGAGTTGGATAAGTGGTTCACCTCGGTTCTCAACCTTGAAAGAGCATCAGCCACAAAATTGGATTTACCTGGCTTGTAAATCAATTCGTAGTTATACTCTTCTATACGGGCTTTCCACCGCTTCAGCTTCGCGTTGAAGTTCCGATTCCCTAAGGCAAATGTCAGCGGTTGGTGATCAGTAAAGATGCGAACCTTTTTTGCCCCATAGACAAAAGAACGAAGGTTATCCAGAGCACAGACTATTGCCAACATCATTTTCATTTGTTGCGTAATTTTCCTCGGTCTTATTGAGGGAACGGGAGATGTAAGCAAGAACTCACCCTGTGACAGTACCGCTCCTATGGCGTAATTAGACGCATCTGTTGTTAAATTGAATGGTCTTTCAAAATCAGGGAAAGCAAGTATTTCAGTTGACGTCAGCAGACACTTCAGATCATTGAAGGCTTGAAGTGCTTCTTCGTTTAGATGGATAGCAACGCGTTTAGACTAGTTTGCTTTTATCTGAGCATTTTCACCCCTAGTTAAATTAGTCAAAGGATTTGCCACTTTATCGTAGTCACGTATAAATTTACGATAGTAGGAAGTGAGGCCCAAGAAACTTTTCGGTTCCTTAAGATTTTCAGGAGGCAAGATTTTTTCTATTGCAGAAACTTTTTTGGGATCCGGCCGGATACCTTCAGAAGTAATCACATAACCCAAAAATTCCACGCTCGTCCTCAAAAAAATTGTTTTTTTCTAAATTCATCTTGAGGTTCACTTCCCTTAGTCTGGAAAACACAGTCTCTAAATTCTGGAGGCTTTCTTCAATGCTTCCACCGAATATGATGATGTCATCAATGTATACATAGCATATCTTTCCTATGTACTCTTTCAGGACATCATCGATCATCCTCTGGAAGATGGCCGGCGCGTTTTTCAGGCCGAAAGGCAGACGAAGAAATTCGTATTTCCCATTCATTCAAAGTAGTGAAATATTTAGCCTTGCCTAGGCTGGCAAGTGTAGAAGTTATATCCGTGACAAGGTTTAGTCGCTTAAGGTCAATGACCATGCGATACTGTTTTTCCCCCAACGGTTTGGGCTTTTTGGGTACTACCCAGATTGGGGAATGGTAAGGACTTTTTGAGGTAAGGACTTTTAACCTTCGGGGTCCGAAGTTAAGCAAAGCATTAACTTCATTTGAAATCTTATTTTTGAGCGGAATCTTAGTCTTTCGTCCCAAAATAAGCAAATTTTCCTTCCGATCGATGACTGCCTCTAACTGTTTTAGAGTATCGTCGCCGATAATGCCGTCAAAAGACGTGAGCCCAGGAAGTACCTAGAAGGTTGTTACAGAGTCGTTTTCGACTCCGTTAAAGAATGCGCCAGTAATTTTTTCGGTAATTAGGATATCACCGCCCGCTGAATGGACTTTAAATGGTTTTGACATTCTTACAGTTTTCCCCGACACCCGTGGACTGATGAAATTTTTGTTCGTGCCTGTGTCGACAAGAAAACTGAGAATGGTACCATCCGCGAGGACGTACCCTATATATGAAACGCTGGATAGGCGTTTTCCATAAAATTTACTTCTTCCGTGGCACCTTGGGCGGCTTCCTCGTACCCTCCCTCTCCTCCTCGTTGCTGGATGTGGTCATATTAAAAATTTTTTGTTGTTTATTTGGAAAATTTTCAGAGACGGCTCTTCTTTTGAATGGATTAGGGTGGCCTACTGGCCGGTTCATGTAATTGACCTGTCGGGATTGAACCGAACGATCTACATCCATCTTTTCGTGGGGCTTAGGAGCACTCGGCCTTGGTGGCGGGTTATCGTTACGAGGCGGATGGTGACGATTGAAGTTGTTAGCTGGGTATTTATTAAAATGAGGAGGAGAATGGATCTCCTTCTTGAAAGTTTGGTTTATCGGAGCCGTTACCGTGTTGGAAAAATTTGTGGGATGGATCGTATGACTTCTATAATTTAAATTTTGGATTTCAAGACAGGCGGAATAAGCTTCCGGTAGGTTTTTCGGCTCTTGTATTATAAGCATACGCGATAGATCACCGTTAAGGCCTCTAATAAAGACGTCAAGGGCGCGATTCCGATAGGTTTCCACAAGAGCATGGACTGTTTCTTGTGTGTAGGATTCGGTCTTTATCTTATTAATTATTAATGAAAATTGATGATTCACGGCGGCGTAAAATTCGTCTAATCTCGAACCCCTTTGAGTCAGTTGATTCAATTGGTGTTCGAGTGTTCTAATATCGCGCTTGTCTGCATAGTGCAACGACAAGCAGCTTTTGATTGCCGGCCAATCATCGTCAAAGATGTACGATACGAGAGCCGTATCGGCACCACCTCTATTTTTCTGCCTGATGTGCTGCAGAATCGCACGACATATAGGCTTATGTCTAACTATATCGAAATCTTTTAAAATTCCCTCGACATTATGTACCCAAGATACATAATGTGTCGGGTTACCTTCGAACGTTTGTAACTCCTTAACACAGTCTGGTAGGCGGCTAATCTCACGAATATCGGCCTCGGTTTTCGGTCCACGAAGTTCTGCACTGACCTCGATGCCGGTAGCGACTTCAGAGACCGATGTCTCCTCAACACGCTTAAGGCGACCTTCCAAATCCTTGAGTTGGGACAGAATTACGTTAACTGCCCCGGTTAACTCGGTTAAGGATTTCTGGACGGACTCCATATCTTTAGCCTCACAAAATTAAATGGATTTGAAAACACTCACTCACGAACCACGTTAGCTTCACTTCACTACCGCACAATCCTCCGGATTACACCTTTTTACACTTCAATTTCACCCTTCTAATTTATTAAATTTTTTGCTTATTTCTTTTATTTCTGATTTTAATATTACTTTCACAATTCACTATATTATTTCTTATACTATTATTTATATTCTTTTCCTATGCACTTGTAAATTTATTCTCCACGAACTCTACAAGCTTACATTTGTTCTATTCTTTGAAAATGTAGTAGGTACTAATCACTTCCTTCTGGATTTTCTTTACGCTTCGCCTATTTTACGATTTTTCTAATTCACTTATTCAATTTCTTTCGGACCTTGGTTTTGATTCGAACTGATTCTTTCAAATTTGTTTTTTTTTTGTGTATGGGATTTTTCCTTTTGAGAGGTTTTGACTTGAATTAATTGTTTCAAATTTGTGTTTTTTTGTTTCTTGTATGAGATTTTTCTTTTCGGAGCTCTGGTATTATATGTAGCTCTCTCTGTTTTAAAATTGTATGAACTTTGTAATTTTTTATTTATTTTATTATCTCACACTGTATTTAACTTAATTCATCTTAGTATCTTTCAGTCCGATTTCCTGAAGGAGATATGAATGATTTTTTTGTTAGGATTCTCGATAGTTTCTCGATAGTTTCCGGAGAACCGGTAATGGAAGGGTCGTATTTATCCCTTTTAGTCGCGAACGTTAATAATTGTACGCGACCTACTCGGGGTACGACGGTCTTCACTATTGTATCCCTTAGCCCTCTAGGATATCCGCATGTTCCCATGGGTATGCGAAAAGTTGGTATTCAGAAATAAATGGTCAACTGTGTTCCCATGGGTACAGTGACTTGCACCCGATTGGGCGTATATATTCCGTTTTCATACCGATCCACAGGCGAAAAGGATACAATGATTGCCGGTCCCTGCTCGGGCGCCAGTTAAGGATTTCTCCTTGGAGAAATTATAAAAAAAAAACGCGAACGGAGGGACTTCTGTCTCTCCCCAACGGTTCGACTTACAAGTAAAAAACTCTTATCCGTTTCATTAGTATTCTTTATTTCGCACGTCCGAATCTTTATACAGTCGATCTAAAACTAACTTAAAATCTAATCCCAATTGCACTCGAGGCCTTCGTCCCGTTCCCAAGCTGCGGTGTCATCATTTCCTGCCGATACATTTGTCGGCCGTAGTTCATGCGCGTGTCATGTGATATTCTTGCACTTGTAGATCCATTCGATGTGTATGCGCTTCTATCGTGGGAACGCGTTCGCACCTGAATTCGTGGGAACGCGTTCGTACCCGAAAAAAGTTGACTAAGCAAATCTGGATGATTTGCTTTCACGCGTTCGGCTCGTGGCCCTAGTGCAGGGTGTTGACTTGAATTAATCACTAAATAAATAATATAATAATAATAATAATAAAACTATGGTAAAATCTTGTCAAATGATGATGATGATGATGATGATGTTCGTTTTCAATGTATGTAAGCATGTGGAGACTTCAAATGTCTATATTTAATCAATATCTATCGAATTTTTGACGTGATAACGTCTTATAAATCGATGAACACCGGTTTCACGTACGAAAAAGTATGACTCATTGTTACGTTCCGCCTAAGCGGAACAAGCAATAGAGAGGCATCTATTTGAAACAACATACATATATAAGTATACTGTCTTGATCGTCATTGAAATCGCTGTTGGCGGTGCGGGCCAAGTCGTTGAACAGAGTAATCTTGGCACGGGTGTTCGAACCCTAGGATTGGAGTTTAATTTTTTATTTTTTTTATGATAGTGAATTCTTTTTTTTTTTTATTTGAAATACGAGGCGGTGTGGGTCCAGGTAATACATACATATGTGCATACATGCATACACCCTAATTCTGTTTTTACACGACAAATACGATCCTGAAGAATTCGTGTGAAAAAGTCTGGAGTTTGTATGTTGGATATACATATGTACATACACATGTACGTACTGATTTCAATTCGAATTTGTTTTTTCGGAGACATCCGATTTTTGATTTTGTATTTTTTAAACCTTCATCCCGATGTCTTACATTACCATGACAAATTTGGTCAAGATCGGATGTACCATGACACTGTTTGCCCATAAGAAAGAAGTGGCTCTGCCGTGTATAATAAAGTTGAGAATGTTTCTCGTAGGAGCTGAGATGATCCCCTCAGGAGTCATCATTTTACTAAGAAGGATGCGCTTCCTACAATACAAACGGCAATACACTCAAATAGTATGTGCTCTGCAGCTTCTTCGTCCTCAAGACAGAGTCGGCACTCAATTTCAGACGAGAGGCTAATTTTACTGAGATGATATCTCAGACCCAAATTTCCCATAGGGTAGCCGATCAGTCTGCTGATATCGACCCTTAAACTTAAGGATATTAATAGAGTGTTTGTCCAGTAGCCGTTAACATTTTTTTGATTGGCCGAGTCCTGGCCACTGTTCCAAAAGGTCAGGTGTTGCGATTTTTTCCACTTGTTTAGGAAAAAGTTAATATTAAACTTGGGAGTGTCGCAGAAAGGTTCGAAACCTATACCTTTCACTGAAACTTTTCCTAGCGATCTGATCGGCAATTTCATTGCCTTTAATGTCTTTAAGCGATGGTACCCACCAGAGTTAGACTTTATTTGTTTTGGCTAGGTCATGTAGGCCATCATGGCATTCCTCAACGGACTTTGAGTTCGTACTATACGAGCTTAACGTTTTGAGCGCTACTTGACTATCAGAGAGTATATTGATGGTTACTCCCCTTATACCACTCTTTATGTTAAGGTTGATGCATGTCAAGATGGCGTATAATTCGGCTTGGAAAACACTAGAGTTCATTCCTAGAGCCTTCGAGATTTTCCGATTTGCCGATGCCAACGCCATCTTGGAACAATCTTTGTACCATTTGTTGCATCTCAAATCTCTTTGCTTTGTTGTAAGACATTGTCCGAAAGTCCCTTTTCCCGTTTTCTGAGCAATGAGACAAGGTTATCATTCATTATTTGGACTTTGATTTTCGTCCATAGGGTTGGCTTTTTGCTGTGTTCGTCCAATCCCGATCTCACATAGTACGACGTCAGGCCCGTAGAGGAATCACCGTTCCACGTAATACGTGACCTAAAATCAGCTTTTTGAGAAAGTTGTCCTTCCCTCATTACATAGAAGCTCATTGGAAAAGAAATGTGTGCGATCCGAGATAAGTTCTTAGACTTTGTCTCTGAAACATCCGAATCCTATCCATCAATCGGACACTCACATTAAACCAAAGGGGATACTCGTAGTCTATAGTGGGCCTGATTAAAGCAATGTAGCAGACTATCTTAAATTTGGAATCAAGTCGGCGGCCATGAATAAGCTATCTTGTCTCGAGTGAAATCGCCACAGGCCCTTGACAGAGCAGCACCTATAAATTTATCTACATATAGATACTGATCCAGCCAGATTCCAAGGTATTTTTTCTTTTTGTTTTTTTTAATAAGGGACTAGTGCTAACAAGCAGCATTAGGCACTGCGACCTTTATAAATCTATTGTGCCTACTAGCCGATTAGACGAGGAGCTTCTCCACTTCTTTAATAAAGTAAAGAATGTATCTCGTAAGAACTGAGATCATCCCCTCAGAAATCACGGAGAAGGATACACTTCTAATATGGAAAAAAGCAGCACACTTACATAGTATTTGCCCTGCAGTTTTTTCGTTCTCAAGAGTCGACACTCGATACGCAGTTTCAGACAAAAGGTTAATTTTATTGAGATGATATCTCAGACCCAAGTGTCCCGTAAGGTAGTTGACCAGTCTTCTGTTTGGTCCAAAGATGTCGGAGCCAACACCAGAAACCATCTTGAAGCCATCAGTGTACCACCTAAGAACTTTGACGTTGAGCATGGGATCATTGGTTTCCCTAGCTGTGCGATTTGAGATCAATATCTTAAATCTCTTGTCAAAAATTAAGGTGTGTGGCAATACATCCGAGACCATGGTAATCATATCCAGCTGAGGAAGATGTTGCAGGATGGACATGTTACCCATTCGTCTACATGTTAGGCCTGTTCTCGAGCGAAGAATTCTGATGGCCCTGTGAAACCTTCTTAATAAAATGGTGCAACTTTTGTCCACCATACCGCGGACGCATAGGTAATGATAGGTCTTGCTATCGCGGTATGTAACCAGTGGATTACCTTAAGTCTGTCTTTGACGGCATTTGAATCTCCCTATATATTTCGTAGTGAAACATGTATATAAACATTATTTATTTATTTTGTTGAAGTAACTGAAATTTCGAATCTCTGTAATTAATTTGACCCTACATTTTTTACATTGTGTTTTTCTATGAAATAAAGAATTGTATTATTATTATATTTATTATTATTATAGTTTTAATCCCCAGATTTTACCGTAAGTGCATCGACAGGCCCACAGTGCCTTAGTCGACTTTGTGAATTTATTTCTGATGTTGGAGGTCCAGTTAATCTGCGACCAAGGTCAATACCAAGATACTTAACTTCTTCTGAAGACACTATGTTTGTACCATTTAAAGAGACGGAACAAACTGTATCCTTTCTCTCTTTGTAAACGGGACTTAGAATGTCTTATTTGGGTTCATCGATAAACGCTCTCTGCCACACCTGTCAGGAATGAGCTGAAGAGCAAGTTGCATGCGCTCACAGGCAGAAAATTCGCACCTGTCCATAACAATAACTACTAGGTCATGGGCGTATCCGAAGACCTCGTAGCCGAGATTAGTTAACGTGTGAAGTAGGTCGTCAATAACTATCGACCAGAGAAGGGGTGAAAGGAGTATCCCCCTATTCCAATGATTAGTAGGATGGTCTACACCTCTGCATGATAGTGCAGTGGTGATCGAGTCATAGCCAGTATTGTGAAAAGCCCCCCTTAATATTGGGAAGGCGCAAATTGCGATTTCCTTGCGTTTGAAACTATTATCAACACGCACCACTAGGTGATGTAGCACATTCCAAGTAGATCGTTCTTTGCGATATGCGTATGCATATGCATGACACCGTGCTTCCTCGTTATACTGAGGAAAGAGTACCGATCCGCGAGAGAAAAAAAAGAAGGCAAATAGAATTTTATTAGTTTATTTTCCTACTTTTAGTTCTACATCTTGGTCCTCTGCTGCCCTCTATGCTGCTCTGCTGCTCTCTGAATTACAACCAAAACTACCGTCCCTTTTATAGGAGGATTTTGGTTGAATCGCAATCCCCTCCAACACGCAAAGTGCCGAAGTGCATCTCTTATCTAGTTTAAGGAAGTAAACACTCAGCATCAACGTCATGTCGCAACCTATCCGTACCCCATACCATTAGCATAGCGCTCATAGCACTTGCCTACATACGCATTTCTGATCAATCAGCACTTGTGGGCGTGGATGTCATTCACATTTCTTTAATTGATTCCCCAATTGCAATCTCAGCATTTCACGGTGTTTGTTTTCCCTTCTTTGTCATTTGTTTATGTATTGCTTGGATTTTGTATTGATATATGAAGAGGGAATAGGTGAGAGTGCTGACATTGACCTAGTGCCGACAAATGGTGGTTGACTGTATATTATGCAATTTATGTGCAGTTGTTGGTGGTGGCCTAGTGGCGACAAATCGACGTGACAAGTCTCGTTTGAAGTTATGGTGTTTACGTTGTGCGTGGAATGGAGTTGAATGCGTATGGTGGAGAGCGCAGTGCAGCGTAGTGCAATCATGCGTATGGTGGAGAATGCAGTGCAATGTAGTGCAATCACTACATCCTCCTCCCCTACGAAAAAGAAAATTGACCTTGAAGAGGTTAATATTCTGCAGAGCAATTGCAAGTTACAATTTTTCGTATATGCTTGAAAGGTTTCTGACAACATTTTCTTGTTGCTTACATTGAATATAACGTATTGACTAATATCACAATTTTGGTTTTTATCTTATATTTTGGCAATTTTGTATATACATGTTTTTGTTTTCACCACTTTCCTAATATATTGTAGGGTTGTAACTCAGTAGTTATAAGTAAACATTTTTGTCTATACTTATAAAAAATGTTTGTACATACATACATGAAATTTGGCTAATATGACATGGTATAAAAGCCGTATCTTTTATGTATTTTCGTAAGTTTTTTTTTTATCCCACCATTTAAATGTCTAATACAAGTTCTGGGGTTTTATTATTTGTTTCGTTGAAGGTTAATGTGGGTCATTTTATACTCTGGGTCTTGTTAGTCTTTTCTGGATTGCTTCTAACTTTATAGGTTCGATATCTTTTATAAGAGGTAAAAATCAGGATTATTGTAATTATTGTGTAGCTTAGTATGTAGTTGTGTATATGGTGTATATTTAGGGGTGTAGTGGTTCCGCTCCGTCGATTTTTAAGTCGCGTAGTTGTTGAGATATTGGTTTTGCTCATTCTTGTAGCAGCTGTAGGTCGTTGTTGTGTATTATGTAGTTTGGACTTGTTTCCTATTTTTATTATAGTATTTTCGTTAGATATTATTTTAATAACTTCATACGGTCCATAAGGCTGACGGTTTGTTTTGCCTCTTTTGGTTTCTCAGTAGAACCTTGTCACCTGTTGGAAGTTTGAGGTTTTACTGTTTCTGTCGTAGTAAGTCTTAGCTTGTTCTTTTCTTTTTTGTAGAATTTCCCTAGCTATTTTATATCCGTTTTGTAGTAGGCATCTTAGTTCGCGTGCGTAGTTGTCGTAGTAGTATAGAGCTTGGGGTGTTCTATTAAGTGAACTGGGGATCCGTGCAGGAAAACCGCATAGTAGTTCGTAAGGAATGTATGTTGTGCTCCTATGAGGCGTAGTATTATATACAAACATGGCGTATGGCAGCCATGTCTCCCAAATGAAGGGGTCTTGGTTAACATAGTGTCGTAGATATTCTGCAAGTGTTCTGTGACTTCGTTCTAAAGCGCCATTAGTTTGGGGATGATAGGGGGTTGTTTGTAATTTTTTTTTTGTTTTTAAGATTTTGCAAACTTCCTTAAATAGATTGCTGAGAAAGTTTGTTCCTTGGTCTGTAAGAATAGAGCATGGAATTCCGAACCGGCATATCGACCAGCGTTCGAGCAATGGTTGAAGACTCTGCGTTTGGTATCGGTATGGCTTCTGAGAACTTAGGCAGGTCATACTGGAATGTTAATATGTATTTGTTGCTATCGTGACTATCGGGAAGTGGACCTACTATATCCAATGCAATGTGCTCAAATGGTGTTTTACTTGTAATAGTTGTTTTCATCGGGATTTTGTTATTTCTAGATAATTTGTCCTTTTGGCATGATTCGCATTTACGGTTGTATTCAGTAGTGCTTTTGTAATAGTAGGCCAGTAGTAGTATCTTTTAATTCGTTTTATAGTTCTAATGACTTTTGTTCCGCGAGTTTTAATTTAATGTCGTTCAGACAAGATTCAGAGATTTTTTGATCTCTCGGGCTTCTAAATGGAATGGGTAGGGTTGTAACAAGGAAATTTTATTTGTTCTCTGACTGGAAAGTGGAAGTTTTTCCTAAGTGTGGTTTAATGAAGTTAGGTAATTTTTTCTTTAAGATTTCTTCTTCTATTGATTCCCTTAGGGGTAGTATTATAATTTTGGGGACTATTTGTTTAGGGGTTGTAAATATGTAGAACCGTTTTCCTCGAATAAGTTGAAGCTAGAGGGAATTCAACTCTGAGGAGTTTATATTGGATATCTGTGTTATGTCTTTATCCGCTTTGGTTTCTAATTGTTATTAAAACTTGGGTTGAGTTTTCTCTGTCGTTTTGCACTTAGCTAGATAGATAGATAGATAGGGCTTGGGGGGTGGGACAGAGTCGCCTGATCACTGCGGCCACGATTGGGCCTATTGTGATGTCCCCCACTTACAGTTCACTCAGAAAACCTGAGTCCGTAATAAAACTTAGTATGCTTTTGAGTGAGCTGGCAGCAATTTCTTCTGCTTCATGATAATGCTTGCCTAGGTGACGAAGACGTGTACTGACCAGGCAGTTACAGTGGCATAGTATGTGCTCTGCTGTTTCTTCGTCTTCATTACACATACGGCAAGTGCCATCTTGTATGATGCCCATTGTTTTGAGAGGTTTATTAACTGGGCAGTGTCCAGTAAGGAAACCTGTGATTAAACGAATCTGACTCCTCGAAAGCATGAGAAGTTGTTTCGTTCTTTTGAGGGATGTAGTTGGGAGGAACAGCTTGGCTTGTCTGCTACCTTTCGTTTGTGACCAGTAGTGATCCGTCGTGTTCCTTAACCAATTTTTTATGCAGCATTTGGTGGTGCTAGTGGGTATGCCGCAGAAAGACCGTGGCATCATAAATGGTGATGCAGAGCCTTTCCTTGCTAGTAGGTCCGCCTTTTCGTTGCCTGTATGGCCGCTGTGTCCAGGTATCCAAATGAGATGAACTCTGTTTGTACTGGCCAGCTGGTGAAGTAGCTGTAGGCAGTCCCATACCAGCTTGGAGATTATTTCAAAGCTCTTTAGGGCTTGAAGTGCAGCATTGCTGTCAGAGAGAATGTAAATGTTTTTGTTAAGTATATTTCTGTTTATATTTTCTCTGAGGCAGAGTTCTATAGCAAATATCTCTGCTTGAAAAACGGAGTTATAACTGTCCATGCTGACGTAAATGCATGTGCCTGTATTTGCTCCGTATACTCCGGCCCCAACGCCTTCGTCCGTTGTGGAGCCATCTGTGTACCACACGTAGGATCCACGGTTGAAGGAGGGTCTATCCTGTTCCCAGTTTTGTCGGTTAGGGAATGTGACCTTGTAGTTTTGCTGAAGTTATATCTGGGGAGACAGTTGTCTGTAAGAAATATCTTTAGGATTTCATGCCTGTTTATTTCTGTAAGGATGTCAGGGTGAAAGAGCCTACGGTTGCTGTGGGGGTTGTTCTCATGGCCCCAGTGATACAGATGCAAGCTAGTCTTTGTAATTTGTTGAGCTTGGCTTGCACTGATATTTGTTTTGTTTTGTGCCACCAGACGGGCGCAGCATATGTAAGGATTGGTCTGGTGATTGCTTTATATAGCCAGCGGGACATTTTGGGGTTTGTGCCCCAGTTTTTGCCAGTGAGACTTTTGCTGGTCCATAAGGAGATCCTGGCTTTCTCAATGGTCTTTGTAATGTGAGAGTTCCAAGTGAGCTTTTCGTCTAGAGTTATCCCTAGATATTTGACTTCTTTTGAGAACTCTATCGCTTCACCAAAGAGGGTAGGTTTAGTAGGTTTGTGCCTGTTCCTTCTTTTGCTGAAGGCGACTATGGTGCTTTTTCTAGGATTTACATTTAGTGCAACCTTTAAGCACCAGTTTGCAACAAGATTTAGTGCCCGTTGGAGGAGTTCCGAGACTGTGTCTTCGAATTTGCCTCTGATCAGGATCACTATGTCGTCAGCGTAGCCTTGGACATAGAAGCCATTGTTGCTGAGTATGCTTATCAGTTCGTTGACCACGATGGACCACAGGAGTGGTGAGAGAACCCCGCCTTGAGGGCATCCTTTGGCGGCGTTAACGCTGATTTTGTCATTGCCTAGCGAGGTGTTTATTTTCCTGTTGCTAAGCATATGTTGGATCCAATTGCATGTGGTGTTGTCCACCCCTGTGCTGAGGATGCAACGTTTTATTTGGGTGTATTCGGTGTTATCGAAAGCACCCTCAATATCGAGAAAGCAACCTATCGCAATTTCTTTGTCGCTCAGGGATTTATTAATCCGGGCCGTTAGTTCCTGAAGAGCATGCGTGGTCGATTTCCCAGGCTGGTAGGCATATTGGTTTTTGTGAAGTGGTGATCTTCTCAGTGCACCGTCCCTGATATGCCTATCCAGGATTTTTTCCATTGTTTTTAGGAAAAAAGAGGTAAGGCTTATCGGTCTGTAGGACTTAGGCAGGTCTGTGGGTCTACGGCCTACTTTGGGAATGAATTTTACCTTTACCTCTGTCCAGCTTGTTGGTATGTGTCCCCATGCATAGCTGGTTCTAAAGATGTTAATGAGCATGGGGCTTATTTGCGCACTCCCCTTCTGAAGAAGGGCTGGGAAGATGCCATCCTCCCCCGGGGATTTGTATGGGTCAAAAGAATTGATGGCCCATTTTATGCTTCCCTCGTGAAATATCGTTCGTGCTCTCTTCCAATCCTCCCTGTTTGGTCTAGCTGCCCTGATCTGCGGAGGTATGTTAGAGAGATCAGAGGGAATGATGTTAGAGTCCGGGAAGTGCGTACTGGTCAGAATTTTGAGTACTTCCGTACCATTTTCCGCGTAGGTGCCATCTGCTCTCCTCAACAAACCAATTTGGTTAGTGTGCTCTTTAGCGAGAACTCTGTGGATGCGAGCGCTGCTCTGAATGTCTGAAAGACTGCTGCAGAACTTTTTCCATGAGTCTCTTTTGGCTCTTCTAATCTCTTGGTTGTAGTTGGTGAGTGAGGCACGATACTGCGTCCAGTCACCAGTCCGTTTAGCTCTGTTGAACAGTTTTCTGGTCGGTGCTCTTAGCTTGGGCAGATTGTTGTTCCACCACGGAGTGGTACGGTTGCCTGGCTTAACTTTCTCCGGGCAAGCGTTGTGAAAAGCAGATAAGATGGTAGCGTTGAGACTGTCGCAGCAGAGTTCGAGGCTGTCTATGTCTCTGATGCTGTTTGGACAGTTTCCGATCGTTTGTGCGATTTCTAGGCTATAAGTGTCCCAGTCTGTCGCTCTCGGTTGTCTATATGTTCTAGTAATTCTATCTCCCGCTTTTATGTCAAAACAGATCTGTCGATGGTCTGACATCGATGTTTCTGTTGAGACATGCCAGTTTTGAATCGAGTTACCTATGAACGGGGTAGTTAGGGTGAGGTCTAATACCTCTTCTCTAATTCTATTCATAAAGGTGGGATTATTTCCACGGTTTATGATATTGAGGTTGTTCCTAAATATGAATTCAAATAGGTACTCACCTCTTTTGTTGATGTCCGAGCTTCCCCATGCTGTGTGGTGTGCGTTTGCGTCACAGCATATGATGGTGTGTGAGCCTCTTCTTCCAAAGTGGTCGAGAAGATCCTGCAGTGGTGTGAAGCCCAGATCCGTGGAGTCGCCCGCAAGGTAGGCTGAGCAGATTACAGCTTCTGACCTACCTTCCGCAGTGGATAGCTGGATGATGGCAGCTGCCATGTCCTTATTCGTGAATTCTGGAATGGGAATGGCTTTAATATTGTTATTGAACATTAAGCAGGCTCTAGGTCGTCCTTCATTTGTGGAGTCGTAGAGCAGCTCACCTGATAGTCCTTTGATCTGGTCTTTAATGGTGTACGGTTCCTGGATAAAGGCTATATCGAGGTGCTCCTTGTTAAATCTATGGCTCAGTACCGCGGACGCGGCCTTTGCATGCTGTAGATTTACTTGGATGCACCTTAATCCCGACATGATGGATTCAGTGAGGTACTGGCAGGGCTGCCAGTGTTAGTAATTGTCCCAACCATAGGACTGACCCCTGAAGTCTTGGCTGCCCGAGTAGTTTCTTCAGGTAGCCCTGACGTTTGGGGTACTTTCGTTGTTTCTATGGTTGGTGCACCAACGCCAGATGCAATGGTTGTTGCTCTCTGGTTTGGCTTATGCGCGCCGAGTTCCTCACTCGCTTTCTTAGGCATGGCCGGTATACCTTGGGCATCGCACTTCGGATGGGCTAGTGCCCTGTCCTTAGTTTTGTTGTCCGCAGTTACCTTTGCCTGCTTGGGAACTCCCTTGATCCTAATAAGGATCTGGGAGAAGTTGAGGAATAGTTTAAACCTTTGCTTCACAATGGCGTCTTTAGAAGCCTCATCGATGGCAAAGGTTACTTGATCCCCACCGCTTTTTTCCTTAGCAATCCTGAGGACTCTCCATCCTTTTGTGCTAATGTTCGCATTCTGCCTCATTATGCGCATAAGGAAGGTGTCCTTGGTAAGGTCATCGGCTTCGGGGACGAATGTTACGCAGGTGTATAACTTGGGTATGTCATTGCCCTGAGTTGCACACAAATCTGCGTTCTTCCATGGCTTGATCTTCTCTATCGACGACATGAGCCAATTTTTTGTTTCTATGTCGTGACAGGTGATGGAAAGCCATCCATTTCTGGCTGAGGTGGCCTCGAATCGGAGTGCAGGACAATCTTTGTCTGCCTTGTCCATTTCCACTAACAGGCTCTTCCTCACTAACTTCATCTGTTCGTCCGTTAGGGTCTCTTGCGGGTGTTGCGAGTGCATGATGGCATCCCGGTAGGATGGCTCGGGTGCATCCGTGCGCTCTCGTGCACCTCCACTATTTCCCTTAGTGGGTTTTATTTTATTTTCGCACCCAGGACGATCATTTTTATTACCAGCACATGAGCTACTAGGTGCTTCTGTGTGTGGTCGACTCTTCTTGCGGATATTCTCCACAATGGAGTTGTCGTTAGATCGGCTGCGTTTGGGATTTGATGCATCGGTATTTTTTTGAGCTTCCCTTTCTGCTAGCACGAGAGCATATCTTGCTCTTTCTTTTTGTTTCGCCTCTTCGGGCTCCATCCCGTCCCGGATTAGAGCGGCGATTCGTCGCCTTTGTGCCCCGGTGAAATGCTCTCGTTTCTGCCGAGGTTTTCTGGCGTCGTTAACCACTACAACCTCGGCGCTTGGACCTTTAGGTACCTGAGCGTTTTGGTTGTCCATCTTGTTGGACGGGAATGTGGTTGCAGAGTTTGGAGATGGTTCTGTGACTTCTGTCTCCATTTCATGTACTGGTGAGCGGAGGAGAGATTCTTCCTCCGACTCTGTTGGTGTTTTGTTTTTGTTTTTTTTGTGTTTGTTGTTCATATGTTGATCCCACGAGTATGGCGAGAATTGATGGTCAACCATCTACAGAGCTCCCATGTAGATGTAAGGCTAGTTACTATGTGAGGGCGCCCGGTATCACATAGGGACCGTACGTTTGCGATGCACATTTTTGTATTCCCTGCATCATTCAGTCCTCGGCACGTATTCCAACCACCTTGACTTGGGAATGTAAGTGCTCTTGGTCCGCGGGGGTGCAGTGACCCCTACCACATTACGTGGCCTTCCCCTATCCGCCACCTGGGGACGCGCCGGGTTGCCTAAGAAGCTTGAGTTTACCCGGTGCACTTAGCTATATTTACCCTTTTTGTGGACAATTGTATATTCATATTCTTCCATTAGGATCCTTCAACGCATGAGCCTAGAAGTGGGGTCTTTTCGTCCAATCAGTCATTGCAGAGAGCTGTGGTCAGTAATGATGGTGAATTTTCTTCCATAGATATAAGGTCGAAATTATCGCAGTGCAAAAGTGCAAAACGATTGCCAGTAGCTCCTTTTCGGTAGTGGTATACCGTGTCTCAGCAGGATTTAGCGTACGGCTGGCAAAGCAAATAGGTTTGTCCTTGCCAATTGGCCGTTGTGATAACACGGCTCCAACCGCTAGGTCACTAGCATATGTGATACATATGTCAAAATGGGTGGATGGATCATTTTGAAGTGAAAACTTCTTTAGCCGCGTTGGGCACTTTTTGGTAGGGGAAAATCGTATAGGTTCGCGTCACCAACATGCTCATGACTGGCGCATGCGCAGTGGCCGTGTGCTGTGCGCGTTAGACGCTTTTTGTATGGGTGAAATGTCGTGTGTTCGTGTCGCCGACTAGCTTATAGCAGTATATATGTAGCTATACAGCTGACGTATTGTGCAACATTAGTGCGACATATGTATGTATATCTTATAAGTGAAATTGAATGGATTTAGTGAAAAGTTCAATGTGTATATACCACTGTACATTGTTGAAATAGTGTTTTCGTTAGATTATTATTTGAATTGTTGAAGTGAAAACGTCTTTAGTCCCGTTGGGCACTTTTTGAAGTGAAAACTTCTATAGGCCCATTGAGCGTTTTTCGGTAGGCGAAAACCGTATGGGTTCGCGTCACCGACATGCTAATGTTAATAGTATGTCTATAGCTAGGAGTACGACTTGTTGCGCTTGGCCAGCACTGAAGGCATACATACCTATATACGTATAATATATGTATACAGTCTACTGCTCAAACACCAGCTACCATATGCACAGCGGCCTGTATACAAATTGATACACAGATGTATACTCACACAATTCGTTTTAAGTCTATATGTATGTACTACAAAAACAGAATGTTGAAAGACACCTAAAGGAATATATTCTCGCAATTATGATATGACTGTTGTTTTCACTGAATCTAAGTGAGAAATGGTAACTCTGCATATTTAGTTTCGTCATTAGAAGGCATACATATGTTGCTGAAGAAATTAAATTTATTAAATTTATTGAATTATTAAATTGTAGCGAGGGAGCGAGCAAACAGCAAAGTTAAACATTGGCAAAAGGAAATTTCTGATTTAAAATAACTTCTTTCGCGATTTTCCTCTAACTGTGATTCTTAGTCGAAAGTGATGACCCGTTCGCGAACTACCGGTAGGGTTCTTGCACCCACTCGCACTAATGTGTCTGAAATCCAACATAATACATCTTCAAACAAATCGAAATCAAACAGCCCGTGCACACCGCGAGTTGCTGCTACGGTGCTAAGTTAAAACTCGAATAAAAGTTCATACACAAGTGATAATACTGTGCATGTCATGTATGTATGTTGGCGTTGCAGTCCATGAAGGACCTGAGCCGAGCTTCTCTCAATCACCCATTTTGTGTGAGATTTTATTTTCCAATAGCTGAAAGGGACCTACAGTTTATTGCCGGCTCCGAACGGCGAGCTTCGAGAAACTTTTCATGGCAAATTTACTACAGGGGCTTTTGTCAGAACCCCGCTGAGGAGAAACACCGTGAAAACACGTTCGATGACATGGCTGTGTAGGGATTCGATCCCGTGTCATCGGCGTCAGAGGCCAACACACTACCCACTGCGCCACTGTGTATATCATACCAGCCTTTATTTCGGCTACAACCGTTTCTACCAACAGCGAAATCAACGCTCCAGTTGTTAATGACGTTGCTGCCGTCATAGATGTTGATCTACCGACTAGCAAAACCATTACCCCTGCCTCTACTGCTTTGAACGCTAATACAAGTATTCCTTCTACTTCTCGACCATCGACGAAATCCAAACGACCCAGTGGGCTCGATAGAACAATCGTCGGAAGAAACAAAAATTCTGTTTTGGGTTTAGAGCTTGAAGTTGTAAACAAACTTAAATGGCTTCATTTGTCATCATTCAAGCCGTCTACGACTTGTCAAGCCTTACTTTCATATGTCCCGGCTGTATTTGAAGTAGACACTTCTTATATAAAATGCTACAAATTAATTAAAGAAAATGCTCAAGAAGTGAATCTTAAGCATATCAATTTTAAATTGGGCATTCCGGAAAATATGATTAATAATTTTCTAATTTCTGATATGTGGCTAAATGGTCGAATTATTTCCCAAAGAATTTGAAGTTTATCGAGCTGATAGATGTCCCATTTAAACTGGTTGTGAGAGAGGAGGAGGCGTATTACTTGCAGTTCGAAAAGCTTTTAAGAGTACAGATGTTGCATTAGAGGACACGGGTATGATCGAACAAATCTGTGTGTCCGTCGATTCTTATACACATGAATGTACACGCTTAATTCGCTTATACTTTTTTGTCTTTTTTATATTCCTCCTAATGCTGATACTATGATACATATATAGAAAACATGTAAAAAATATTACAAATATTGTTGATAGCTTAAATGATTTATCATATGCCTTAGTAGTAGAAGATTTCAATTTGCCGGATATTACCTGGGTTTTTTCGCAAGATGAAAAACATGGTCTTCCTTTCAATGTTTCCAAAGAAAAAGAAATTCAAGTAATTGACAATCTATCTTCTAGAAATGTATTGGATTTAGTTTTTATCAACAGTGAACTAGAAGCAACTTTAGATCGGGCTGATTTGCCAATGTTTCGCAACAGTATTTTTCATGAAGCTTTCGTACTTTCTTTACATTTTTCTAATTTTACAGAGAATGTTAAGGGTGTTAGACTTGATTTTGCTAGAGCTGATTTCAAAGCCATAAACAATTTTCTATTTTCAATAAACTGGCAAAGTGTTCTTAACTCAGAAAGTTTAGAAACTGCTTTTATAAAATTTAAAAGTATAATTGATTCTGCGTTGTGTAAGTTTGTACCAAGCAAACGAATAAAAAGTTCTCAGAAACCTGTCTGGTTTAACAGAGGTTTATCTAGGTTGAAAAATTCTATGAGCAAGAGGTGTAAATTAAGCAAAGTATATTCTCCTGCGAAAAATGAATTTGTGCGTATGCGTAAAGAGTACAATTTCTTTAAAAAAATGTTATACAGGCAATACGTTTCATCTATGGAAACAAATATTAAACAGAATTCAAGAGCGTTTTGGTCTTTTATAAATTCAAAGCGAAAGTCAATTGGTTTTCCATCCATTACGTATTTTAAGAACAATAAATACAATAATTTTAAAGAAATATGCGACTCCTTTGCTCAGTTCTTCCAATCAAATTTCGTAAATTAAGTGATAGATGCTAATTTAATTGCAAACCATGTTAAACATAATATAAATGTTGGTTCATTGTTTCTGACAGAAGATGATGTGTTAACAGAATTATCATCACTAAAATCGAGCACCTGTCTCGCACCAGATAATTTTGCACCATTGTTTTTTAAAATGTGTAAGTGCAGCCTTGTAAAACTACTAAAAATCATATTTAATATTTCTGTTGAAATGGGTCTTTTCCTTGATTCGTGTAAAAGTTCCTTTATCACACCTTTTCATAAAAAAAATATAGACCTATAGCGAAACTACAATTGGTTCCCAAAATATTTAAGGCAATTTTTTTTTTTTTTTTTTTTTAATAATTGGCGCGCACTCAAGGTCTAATAACCTTATTATGTCGGCGACACAGTGCGGGCAGGAGATAGAGAGAAGGAGGAATAGAGGATATGCCGATGGACATTGATCTTAAATGCTTGCATGTTGCATTGAGGGGGGAAAACCGAATCCGGCAGGGAGTTCCAGATTCGTGTGGTTCGGTTAATGAAAGATTCTCTATATTTGACAGTACGTCCGAAAGCGGGCTTCAGAGTATATTGGTGAGCATTCCTAGAGAGACGTATATTGCGGGAGAAATGTTGAAGGGGCGGAATGCAACTGGCTATTTCATCAGAGCATTTTTGGTGGTAGTAAAGATAAAACAGGGAGAAGCAGGTAACGTTCCTGCGTTGTTCCAGCGAGTCTAATGTTTTGGTAATGCTGGAGTCACCTATCAGTTTTATGGCTCGTTTTTGTATTCTGTCTAGTAGGTGCAGTGAGGTCTTGAAAGCACCGGACCAGACATGAGCGTTAAACTCTAATTTGGGGCGAATGAACGCCTTATAGATTGTAGCCAGATCTAAGGGTGAGAAATATTTCTTGCATCTGTATAAGAATCCTAGGCATTTTGCAGCATTCTTGGCGACACTGAATGTATGGTCGCTCCAATTAAGATTGTGAGCACCACTCATACCCAGGATGGAAAGCTTTTCAGTTTCTGAGATGCAAGTGCCATTCATGGATAATGGCTGCGGGTTATTTATACGCTTTAACGACAAGAGACAGCATTGTGTTTTGGAAGCATTAAATTCCACTCTATTGTTTTTACCCCATTGGATGATGCTGTCGATATCGGAATTTAATGAGCTTAACATACGCTGCCGCTCATTATCTACAACCGAAGTGCAGGGTCGTAAACTGGTGAACGAATATGAGAAGCTGAGGGTACTGTCGTCAGCGAAGGAGTGAATTGGATTAGAAGTAACAGACAAGAGATCATTTATAATTTAAGAAAGAGTGTCGGAGACAAAACGGAGCCCTGGGGAACACCGGCATTTACAAAGTGAGTATCAGACTTGAATCCGTCCAAAACAACTTGAATTGAACGATTCGAAAGGTAGCTTCTAATCCATTGAAAGAGAGACTCATCGATCCCAAAAGCACGCATTTTCGACAAAAGGGCTTCATGCCAAACCCTGTCAAATGCTTTCGAAATATCCAGTGCAACAATTTTGCTTTCACCTGCTTGGTAAAGGGAGTGATCCCACTTTTCAGCGAGATATGCCATCATATAACCAGTGGATCTGTTGTTGCGGAAACCGTATTGGCGGTCATTAAGGAGTTTCCGTGATTCAAGATATTTCATAAGCTGACGGTTAATCAGCGTTTCCATGACCTTGGAAAGAAGGGACGTTAGTGCAATGGGTCGGTAGTTGGAGGGAGAAGATGATTCGCCTTTTTTGGGTATAGGCTGGACAAATGCTATTTTCCACCTACTCGGAAAGAGCCCAGAGGTGTAGGAAAGGTGAAAAAGCTTACGCAGTGGTTTTGCCAGCGTAGAAGAACACCTCTTCAGAACTATTGGGGCAATACCATCTGGGCCAGCGGATTTCTGTATGTCGAGGTCCTTAAGAACCCTTGCGACTGTCTCTAGTATAGGCGGAGACAAAGTAGAAGCTGGGAGCGGAGAACTGGTTGCGAAATGGGCAGCAAGTAGGTTAGCTTTGTCTTGGGGGGTGACAGCTGGGATGGCATTGTGGATGAGCGTCGGTATAGACGACTTAGTTGAGTTTTTTACGTTTTTTACAAACGACCAGAAACTTTTGCTACCTTTGGGACATTGAAGGATCTTACGCCTTAATTTTTGGTCGGATTGGAATTTAATCCGTCGAATGTGGGTGTTGCAGTAATTTCTGCCTCGTATGTTCTTTTTTCGGTTTTCCTCAGAACTCTTTGCCTTGTAGGCCTGAAAACTTAGCTCCCTGAGCCTAATAGCCTCTTTGCAGCTCGAGTCAAACCACGTATTATCCTTAGGCCTGGTGCTCTAAACCTTGCTGGGAATAAAATTCGCCATGCCGATTCGGATAATGTTTACGATAATATCAGTTGCGGCGTCCACGTCGTTGTCGAGGAAGCACAACGACCAGTTAAAGATCCGAAAGAAGTTGTTAAGGCCGCACCAGTTGGCTTTCTCGTATAGCCGAAGTGTTCTCTTAGGAGCTTTTTCTTTAACTGGATGGTGGGAGTTCGAGAATTTCGCTGATATCATGCAGTGGTCAGACAAGCCTAGGGGTTCCAATACATCGATCGTGTATTTGTCAGGCTGAGAGGTAAGAAACAAGTCCAGTGTCTTGGCGGTATGACCAGCAACATCGGGGATACGTGATGGCTCATTCACAAGTTGAGTTAAGTGATTTAACTCAGCAAAAATTTCAACATACCTTCCTTCGGGTGTTGTCTGTCCAGAATGTCGAAGCCACTGAGAATTGTGTACATTGAAATCGCCCGCTAAAACGATTTCAGTGCGAGGGAACAGGGAAACGATTCTTTGGATGGAATCAGACAGTGCGTCGAATGCATCAAATGTTGCATTCCTGTCTAGGTTGGGGCTTCTATAAAGAAAACAGTAGTGGATGGAGTGCTTACGGAATATGAATTTAAGCCATATGAAATTAAATTCCGGGGTGGATGTTTGGCTATACTGTGGAAGTAACTGGTAAGCAATATCACTACGGACATAGATGGCGAGACCACGGCGAGAAACGAATAATGGCACTAAGCTATATCCAGGAAGACTGAGATCCGAAGGATCAGACTTTTCATCGACCTGTGTTTCACAAAGTGCCAAAACAGCCGGTTTGTGGCGAGAGAGAAGGGTATGCGTGGCAAGGAAATTCTTCCGTAACCCACGAATATTGCAGAACTGCACACAGAAATCCCTCATCAATGCAAAATACAAAACATGTACACATGGGGGTGGCCGTGGTGCAGTGGTTAAAATCATCGACCGCCGAGCGGAAGGTCTATAGTTCAATTCGCTTCATAGCCAAGAAAAAGAAATTCCTTTACGGACAAAAAAGTATGCAACGCAGGTGTGAATGGAAAGTGACCAGATGTACTGCTGCAGGCATAACACTCACAGTATATGGTCAACAGAAATTCATCCTATGCGTATGCAATATTGAAAAGTGCTTGAACGAATTAGTACGGACTACAACCAATTAGTACGCGGAATTCGGTCGGCTCTCGTCCTATCTGGGACAACCACCCCTGAGAGTTAACGAACATCAACGACCCAAACCACTGCACTCCGTTCAGGTTGTGTGTATATGACACATCATAAGAGCACATAAAACCCTTGAACCTGCGCGAGTTTCTAAAAAAAAAAAACAAAAAAAAAAAAAAAAAAAAAAAAAAAAAGATACAAAAAGATTTGCAAAAACAAACTACCGTAGGATTTGCCCCACCAACAAAGAACAACACACGCGACCCGCTACGGGTCGGTTGCGTCAGCACTCAATCGGTGTGTGTGCTGAGTGCGAGAGGGGAAGAGGGACAGGCAGGAGTACGGCCCAGCGCTGCTGCCGACCAGGTGTTCGGTTGGGTTGGTTCGGTTTTTTCGCACTTCACTGCACTACGGTATTTGTTGTTCTTTCCCGTTTTTTTTTTTTTTTTTTTTTTTTTTTTTTTTTTTTTTTTTTTTTTTTTTTTTTTTTTTTTTTTTTCCTTCCGTGCGTGACTCGACTCGGGACCGCGCGCGACGACTGTCAATGGCAAACCAATTGTAAAAAGAAGTGGTATACCTTTGTCACAAGTCGTATATCGGAATAACAACATGGTTTCATAACTGGAAGGTCGACCACCTCTAACCTGGTTATTTTAACTGACTACTGTCTTCGTAATTTTGAAATAGGCTTACAAACCGATTGTGTCGACACGGATTTTTCAAAAGGTTTTGACCGCGTCCAACACAATGTACTTTTAAGAAAACTTAATATGCATGGATTTCATTCTAGTATTTTAAAATGGATAAACCGTTACCTAACAAATCGTTTACAATTTGTTAAGATTGGATCCGTCCTCTCCAAAGAAATACGAAATCATTCTGGCGTTCCTCAAGGCAGCCATATTGGTGCACTCCTTTTCCTGCTTTTTATAAACGACCTTCCGTCGTTCATAAAATCATCCAATTGTCTTTTATTCGCTGATGACTTAAAAATGTTAAGATCAGTAAACTCGATTTCTGATGCAATTGAACTTCTAAATGATCTTAATTCTGTCAATAACTGGTGCATTCCGAACGGTTTGCTTCTAAATATTCAAAAGTCCTCTGTTATAACTTTTAATAGAAAAAGATCAGAAATTATGTTTGATTATAATATTCAAAATGTAGTATTGAAAAGAGTAACTATTCAGAAGGATTTAGGAATCCTTTTTAAATTGAGCTTTACAAATCATATTGATTATTTAATTACCAAAGCAAATTGTTTGCTTGGATATATATTTCGTAATTCTAAAGACTTTAATGATCCTTACACCCTAAGGAGTTTATCTAATTCAATAATAATTCAATAATTCAATAATGTTAGCCATCGATGTTTCGAATCCAAAAACATCGATGCATCGATGTTTTATATCGATGTTTTTTGATTTTTTGTCACACAATTTTTTAAAAAATCTCCCCATTTTTAACTTTAGGGCAAATTGTTACGTCAATTTTTTAATTTAATTGTTAAAGTTAATTAATTAATTTTTTAATTTAATTGTTAAAGTTATTCTTATATACATACGTACATATTTCAATATCAGATGACAATGTCATTGGGAAAGCGAAAAGAATGTCTAAAATCTCGATGTAAAAACGCTATGGAATTCGTGTTTTTTTATGTTGGAGAGATTCGACCATTATGCTTCTATTTTAAGCTACATATTGCTTACGCGTTCAGAAGCTCCCTCTATGATCACTGGCTCTGAGCTGAATAATGTTAAGGAGAGGATAGAACTATTACAGGCGTCTAAATTCGTTACAAGGGAGACTACCGCGGTCTCCTACGTTACTGTTAGCAAGGTTATACCGCTGGTAAGTTGCTTAAACGAAGCTTCGGTTAAATGTTCACCGAGAGATCCTATTGTAGTCCAATTAAAAAATGAGTTAAAAAGAATGTGAACAAACGATTTCACAAAATTGAATTTAATCTCAATCTGGCGCTAGCAACTACATTAGATCCAAGATTCAAATGCCTTTAAGCCTTGGCTTAAAAATAAAATAATTTCTTATTTGAATCGGTTCGTGAGAAATGGAAGTAAAGTTGCCAAAACTTCAGATTCTTCCGAAGAGTCCGAAAAAGAAGAAAGGACTTTTGATATTTGGACATACCATAAACAATTGGCTCATCAGAACGACAGTCGTCTTCCCCCATCTTTACAACAACGGAGACCGCAGTACAAATGCTGTTGCGACTATTAATCAAAATCCGATCGAATTGTGGAAAGATAAGAAAAATGTCTTTCCAGGGCTTCATAACCAGGTTACCCATTGTGGTTACATCAGTCCCAAGTGAGTGCTTTTTTCCAAAGCCAGAGCAACTATTACCCAGCAACGAAACCGTTTGACTGGGAAAAAGTTATCCAAGTGATTGTTTTTAAATTCTATTTTGAATAAATAAAATACTACTTATACTTATTTCTAAATGCCTGCGCATATTGTTTTTCTTTTGGGTAGAACTTAGTAACTTAGTCACACAAACACAGTGCACGAGCACGTTATTTTTATTGTACATATTACTTACTTACTTTGATGGCGCTACAGTTCGGGGTGAACCAGGGCCTCAACCAACAAACCTCTCCAGCCGGCCCGATCTTCGGCCAGCCGCTACCAGTGCCGCACGCCCAGTTGGTTGAGGTCCCCTTCCAACTGTGCGCGCCACCTTAAATGCGGTCGTCCTCTGCTGCGTCGTCCCTCGGGGTTGGAGTCGAAGAATCTTCGGGCCGGAGCGGTGATGTCTATTCGCTCTACATGGCCTAGCCATCTTAGACGTTCGATCCGAAGACGTCTAACCAGGCTGATGTCGCTGTACAGCCCGTACAGTTCTTGGTTGAATCTCCTCCTCCATTCTCCGTTTACACAAACGGGAGCATAGATTGCACGCAGAATTTTCCTCTCGAAACGTCCAAGAACTTGACTTTCGTGACAAGTGTGGACGTGAGTTGACGCGTGTGGGTTAGGAAGGGACAAATTCAAATTAATTAATCTACTTAATCATTCTAAAATAAATACAGTCATGAACTGCCTTATATGCAAAGGAAAAATAGAACGAAGTGAACCAACTAAAATTGCTTGTGGTGATTGTGCATATATTTTTCACGGTGCGTGTGTAAATGTTCAAGCAACTGACATAGAATATATGAACACTAACAATATCAAGTATCGGTGCGACAAGTGTAGCGTTTTGCGACGTAAATCTTTGGAACATCTTTCCGTCACTCCACTTCGGGCACCGGATGTGGCAAGCTTAAGCCAATATCCCGAAGATCAGCAAAAAAAAAACACAAAAGCAGCAAACACAACAACTACCCACCGCAAAGCATCAAACAACAGTTAGCAGGCAAGATCAGCAAAGAACAAATAAAGGTCAGCAACAGCAAACAGCACCAAAGAAGAGTTCCACAGCTATTACGAAACAACCAACAACAATATATCCACGGGTTGACAATACACCGGCATTTAAAAAAATGCAAGATTCGGAATCTATGGCATCGTTACCACCTTCGTCATCCCAAGAGTGCAACAGTCCAGTAACTCTTCAACTGCTTTATCATGAAATTCTCAGTCTTAAAAACATGAACAGGGAATTTCTTCAACAATTTCAGGAGCTAAAAGATGAGAACCTTCAACTTAAGCAACGGATCAACAGCTTAGAGAGCAAATTAAACTGGAGGGAGCAAAAGTTACTGGAAAACACAATTGAAATTGTAGGCATTCCAAATATAAACGAAGCGAATGTAGAAGAGTGCACGCAAAAAATCCTTCATGAAGTGCTGAACACTACAGTCTCTGCTGAAGAAATAAAGAAATGCTACGTAAAACGCATTAAAAAGCCAATTAAAGCCGGTGACATTGTGTGCGTGCAGTTCTCTTCGCCTTCTGTGAAAGAGAAAATTATGCAAATGAAAAAAACCGAGAAGAAATTAAATGGCTCTCTTTTTGCCAACAGTCCTGGCAAAAAAATTGACATCAATGACAGTCTGACCCAATATAATCGTGCGTTATTAAGAGAAACACATAAAATTAAACTAGAAAATATAAATACGTGTGGTTTAAAAATTCCCAAATACTTTTAAAGAAGGTGGAAAATGGTGAGATTTTTGTTATAAGGTCATTTGATGATTTAAATAAAATACAAATCTAAATTTCCTAATACATACAATGTTAAATACGAATAGCGATTTAGACCCAAATAACTATGATCTCCCCATACGAACCATACGAAATCCTAACGAAATCCCTCTGCCTTGTATTTGTAACGGTTCCAAATCTGTATATTATGTTGTACACCAGAACATTCGTAGCATGCGACGTAATTTCGATTTGTTAATCTGCAATCTAGAATCCTTTGCAATACTGCCTGACATAATATTCTTATCAGAGATTTGGATATATTCCTATGAGATAGAAGATTACAACCTGCCTAACTATAAATTTTATGCAAACTCAAATAATTCATATCCCGCAGGTGGAGTTGGAGTTTTTATACGAGATTCGTACGAATGCAAGGTAAATTGTTTCAGTGCCAGAAGCGCGGATTTTATAAAGATATCACTATCGATATGCAATGAAATATTTTGTTTTATTTGCATCTACAGGAACCACTTGGCTATAGCTCAGGTCTTTGTTGACAATCTTTCAGCATTTTTAGCGAATGAACGAACGGCTAATCTTGTCATCTTGGGTAATTTGAACCTGGGCTTATTATCTCAAAATTCTGTTGCGGATGCATATTGCGCCCTTATGTCTGAGCACGGATTGACTTCTTTCATTAACGAACCCACAAGACCTATTCAAAAACTTGTCTCGATCAGGTTTTTGCACGTTTTTCAAATGCCCCGTTAAGTACTTGTACTGGTCTTAATTTTGATATTCAAGTTACAGATCATTGTTTGACTGGAATCTTGTTTAGGACCTTAAAAAACACAAAACAGGGTAGGTGCAGCCCCCGTCAAAGATCCACCAAACTCGACTTCAGGAAACTCAATCACATTCTAACTTATTGTAGCTGTCAAATGTTTATGCTGAAGAAAATCCTTCCAAGGCTTATGAGATCTTCTTAAAAGGGCTTCAAAACCATATAAGCTCATCCACTTACTTCGTAGTAAGAAAAAGTTCTGTAGTAAGATTGAAACCTTGGATCACTTTTCCTTTGCTCAAAAAAATTAAACTAAGACAAAAACTTAGTAAAAATTGCTACAAGCACCCGCACAATTTAAACTTAATTAGCCGTTTCAAACGATTGTCTTTGCATGTTAACAATGCTATTCGAATAGCTCGTGATAGTTATTATTTCAATAAATTCAATCAGACCCGAGGCAACATGGAAAAAAGTTGGAATGTGATTACCGACATCATTGATAGAAAAGATAGAAATAGTAAAACACCTTCTACACTACAAAATGACAGCACAAGCATTTCAAGTCCAGCTGAAATAGCAAATGAATTTAACAACTATTTTGCAACGATCGGTAGTAATTCCTTTTCTAATAAACCATCAATGCCCTGTTGCTGCTGTTCTAGCTATGGTCCTAATAACGACGATTTCTGTTCAAATAGTTTCTACTGTGAACCCATGTCGGGTTTTGAAGTATTTAAAATAATCAAATCTCTTAAAAATTCAAACTCCCAGGGAATGGATGGGATATCAAATGTAATACTAAAGAAAAGTGCTTTTAACATAGCCGATGTTCTAGCACATATCTTCAATTTGAGCATTCTTTCTGGAATTTTTCCTGTTGATTTAAAATGTGCAATTGTAATACCCCTATACAAAAAAGGTGACAAAAAAGATAAAAGGAACTACAGACCTATTTCTTTGCTATCGTCGATTTCAAAAGTTTTTGAGAAAGCCATGAAAAGAAGAATTTCACAATTTCTTACGCGATTAAACTTTTTTAGTCGACTGCAGTTTGGGTTTAGAGCTGGTCTATCAACTGAAGCCGCAATCTTAGATTTTTGTTCTACCATCCAACAAGGTATTGACAGCAAGAAGTGTTCCGCTGCACTTTTTGTTGATATAACAAAAGCGTTTGACATGGTTGATCATAACGTACTTCTAAATAAGCTATTCAATATTGGTTTTCGTGGCTCTATCCATAATTGGTTTGTTTCCTATTTCAAAAATCGCACACAAGTGGTAAAAATGGGTCATTCTTTTAGCGATCCTAAATCCATGTGCCTAGGTGTACCTCAAGGATCGGTCCTTGGCCCAATTTTATTTTTAATTTACATAAACTCTCTGTTTACACAAACATTTAAAGGAGAAATCAAAGCCTTTGCAGATGATCTCGCATTTGCTTATAATTCGTCCAATTCCCTGGAACTAATTGCTAACATAAACCATGACGTTTATTTGCTCAGAACCTGGCCTGCAGAACATAAATTAACTGTTAGTAACAAAAGTAAATTATTATTTTTCAATTTAAAAGTCAAACAATCGCCCGATGTGGATATTGTTTTCCATGGAATTGACTGTTGTAAAAATAGCTTGTTAAATCCTAAGTGTCCACAAATTGGCTCATACGATTTCTTTAATCCGGAAGCTTCTTGCAATGCTGATTGTTTTAAAATTGAGACTGTAAATCAATACAGGTACCTAGGGGTCACAATTGATAATCGTTTAAGTTGGACAGAACATATTTCAAATTCAAAACACTACTTACTATTTGTAAATCGTTGTTTTTACCGCCTTAGAAAGTACCTCTCAAACAATAGCCTGAGAACGGTGTACTACGGCTTATTTCACTCCAAGTTAGAGTACGGCATTTGCTGTTGGGGAGGTGCTTATTACAATAAACTGCAGCAAATACTTGTTCTACAAAAATATGCTGTAAGAAAAATCTGCAACTCTACACGGTTAGCTCATACCAGAGAGCTATTCAAGCTTGTTAAAAATTGACATCATGTAACACTGAAATTTGGTCTAATGTTGAAAATGTAAATCATTATGCTTATCTCTTTCTTGCATTGTTCAAACATGTATATAAATAGCCCTTGATATCCCTTTAAGAGAAGAGTTACCGCGCAAATCAAGACCCGATCTGATCGGTTTGATCTTTTTGTAACACGATTCAGAACAATAAAGATAAAGAAGAATAAAGTTTTTGTATTTACTCTGAGCAAATTTCACATTGGTGCCGAAACCCGGGACGTTATTTCGTGTTGCGAAGAAAGGTTTGTCGCGGTTGCTTAATTTGCTTGGAGTTTGAAATGGAGCAACAAACAAGAGCTGGCTACCGTAGCCAGATAACGAAAATTGTCAACGAGGCAAGCGATTATTTGAACACCTTTAATGTGCGTGAAACGGAAGACTTGTCTCAGCTGGATGTAATAGAGGAGGAATTATCTGTTTACCTGCAAAGACTTACAGCCGCCAACGAAAGCCTTCGTGCCATCAATCGGGAATTTCAAGAAAAGAATTTGGAAAACAAAAATCCAGAGAAGACATCCGAATACGAGGATACCGCTGTAGGTATGATAGCAAAACTTCAAGTACGATTGTCTAAGGTACGTCAGAAGCTTAATCCTAGTGAAACCAATTGTAAACACCCTTCAGCTCCAGTGAAAATTCATACCGCTAATTTGCCCAAGTTAAAGTTGAAAACTTTCTCAGGCGAACATTCAGAGTGGATTCCATTTTGGGAAAATTTCCGGACCAACATTCACGAGAACGGGTCTTTGTCCGGGTCTGAAAAGTTCAATTATCTGCAGACAGTTTTAACGGGCAAAGCGGCGAAAACTATCCCCGGCTTTACAGCCACAGAAGCATGCTATGATGGCGCCATCTCTCTTCTGCAAGAAGAATATGGCGACAAAGAAAAACTTATCGATAAATTGATGCAAGAGCTTATGTCATTACCATCAGTCAACCAGAAAACAGACGCGCCAGCATTACGACAACTCTATAATACTGTGATAGCATGTAGCCGCTCTCTTACTTCTCTAGGAGTCCCGTCAACCCACTATTATATCATGCTAAAAACAATTTTGCTCAAATGCATGGCCAATGAGCTGCGAATTGAATATCATCGTTTACATAAGGATGAAACTACTAAATTAGAGGGAGATGAATCGATATCGGATAGTGGTTCCACTCTTTCTTTTGACGGGGACAAGCAGGTCAAAAACATTCTACACTTCCTAAAGGAAGTAGTAGAATCAATAGAGAGAGCCGCAGTATCGAGAACGACAAGATCTAATTGCAAAGGCAACATGCCTTTACAGCACACGACAGCAGCTGGTCTGTTCACTCCTTCTTCTTCAACTGTTTTTCCTTGTTTTTTCTGTAAGTCAACTGGCCATAAAACGAGAGAATGTAATAGTCCTCGGTCTGTAGCAGAAAAAAAACAAATGCTGAAAAGAGACGGTCGAAGCTTTCTCTGCACCTACAAGGGACACACGGCGAAGGTTTGCCACGCTAAAAATATATTCTGCAAAAATTGTAAACGGAAGCATGCTACATCTTTGTGCGATTCAAGCCACACATCCGCGGTAAACATTGTACAAGACATTTCATTGGAAGACGCTAACATTCCCAAGACTGCAGCAATGGTCAATCCTACCATAAATCTGTGCGTCCCTGATGTAAACAATAAACAACCGACAAAAGTATTTCTACAAACTGCGCGAGTGCTGTTATCATCCCCTATTCAATCTCAAACGAGTAATTGCAGTTTATTTGTGCGCATAATACTGGACGGGGGAAGTCAGAGAACTTTTATTCGGCAAGAAGTGGTTAATAAACTCAAGTTACCTGTTGCTGGAATTGTCAACCTTACAGTGATGCCATTCGGTAACACAGATATATTTAAGCAACAAAAATTCAGTACTGTAAAGCTATGTATGCGAAGCCAGTATGATGAACAGTATATCGAGATAATTGCTGTAGTCGTGCCAGAAATTTGCCGTGATATTCTGCCAACACCTGAAGATCACAGTTCCCAACTTAGTCAGTTCAAGTTGGCCGACGCAAATTCCATGGGTCACGGTCAAGAGGAAGGGTTAAGTGTACTTATTGGTGCGGATTATCTTTGGCAAATAAACACAGGAAAATAAAGTCGGTTGACAGATCGTTTAACAGCTGTTCACACAATTTTTGGGTGGACTATACAAGGTCCAAGTAATAGGGGTGACATCGCAAGCACTCATGAAAAGGTTTCAATTCTTTGCAGTACAGCAATTGAGAACATGTGGAATTTAGAATGTCTTGGAATACGGCAGAATGAAAACGAAGTGAGTAGCTTCACAAATGAATTGCAGTTAAAATGTATACGCAAAACAGATACGAGGTACGAGGCCCATCTTCCATGGAAAAGTCTCGACGTTAAATTGGATAGTAACAAGGAAAATGCACTGAATCTTCTATATTCATTGGTCAAAAGACTCTCCAGAGACTCCAAAAAGTATGACGCCACAATGCGTGAGTTAATTTCATCAGGTTTCGCCGAAGTAATACCACCCACTCAACAGACGGCAGCTAATCAATATTATATGCCACACCACCCGGTTTATAGACCTGATAAAGCGACTACTAAAGTTCGCATCATTTTCAACGCATCTTCCCGAGCTCATGGTAACCTCTCTTTAAATGACTGCTTATTTATTGGTTCGAATTTGCTTCCAGATATTCTTCTAATCCTGCTACGTTTTCGAATTTGGAAAACTGCCTTAATTGCCGATATCGAAAAGGCTTTTCTTCAAATTGTTTTGGCAGAGGAAGAACGCGACAGTCACCGCTTTATATGGTTCGCAGAGAAACCAACATCAATAAGTACGTTACCAGGTCTACAAGAATATCGTATGACCAGAGTCACCTTTGGTGTCACCTCAAGCCCATTTTTGCTAATTGCAACGATCTCCCTACATATCAAATCAAAAACAGCTGATTTCCCGGATACTTGCAAATTGTTAAAAGAAAGTTTCTATGTCGATGACTTAATCACTAGCCATGATAATAAACAACGTGCGGAGAGATTTTATCGAGAGGCAAGGGAGGTGATGAGTAGCGCTTATATGAATTTGCGGAAGTGGATTACTAATGACGAGCATCTGCGAAATCTAATTGGGGTCACTTACGTCGATACTACCCATACAGTGTTGGGAATGCGATGGAACACATTTAGCGATGAACTCGCGATCAGCGTGAATGAAGACAAACAACCGAAGTTCAATATCGCCACGAAACGAAATTTATTAAAGGTAATTGCTAGAATATATGACCCTTTCGGATTTGTTGTCCCAGTTGTAATCAGGCTCAAGATTCTCTTCCAATCGTTATGGCGCGATAAGTTAGAATGGGATACACCTTTAAAAGCTGAAACTGAAAGAGAGTGGAGAATTTGCACAAAAAATCTTGACCACATAGGGGAGTTGTCGTTCAACCGATGGCTTGGAATTTCTACTACATCCATAGCTGTCGACGCGCATATTTTTGCAGACGCAATTCTTAAAGCATATGGAGCAGTCGCATTTATAAGGACTGTCGATTCCAATACTGGAATTAACATTAATTTCCTTTGTGCGAAAGGACGTGTCGCACCTTTGAAAAACAACCAGACGGATGTTTTAAGTTTACCGAAACTGGAATTGACTGCGGCATTGATTGCCGCAAGATTATGCGCATACTTAAGAAAAGCAGACATGCCCATTCAGCGATATTTTTTATGGACTCATTACATTACGTTGGATTCAGGGAGACACTAGACGATGGAAACCATATGTTTTCAATCGTGTTAGCGAGATTCAAAAGCTGACTAGTGTAAAGGATTGGCGTCATTGTTCCGGCAGATCTCATAACCAGAGGTATATCGGTGGACAAGTTTGCAGCCTCGAATCTGTGGAAAAAGGGTCCAAACTGGTTAACTGAAAGTGAGGATGAATGGCCCCGTGATACCACTTGGACGGAGGAGTCGATATCATTGCTTAGAGCGTTCGAGGAGTCAAATCCTATCTCATCCGGAAAAGTAAATGAGCCGCTGTTTCAACTTGAATCCTTTAATCATTGGAGGCGATTGCTTCGGGTAACAGCGTACGTTTTGCGAGCAGTGGACCGAATGCATAAGAAGATAAAAGGTGCTACAAAATTTTTGAGAACAACGGATTTGCAGAGAGCCGAGCATTATTGGTTAAAGTATTTGCAAACAAAATTTTTTATTAATGAGATTTTATCTTTGCAGGCTGGTAAACCTATTCCACGATCATCTAGCCTGTTAAATCTCAACCCATTTTTGGATAAAAATGGCCTCTTACGACTCGGTAGTCGACTACAAGAGTTAAACGAACCAGAAGATATCATCAGCCCAATTATTTTACCCAAAACCACTCACTTCAACAAAATTATTATTAAGTTTTTTTCACGAAAAATCACTGCATGGTGGAGTAACTACGGTTTTAGTTTTGTTGCGTCAAAGGTTCTGGTTACCGAGTGATCGCCAGTTAATAAAGAAGTTCATTGCTACTTGTAACGTTTGCATAAAACTCCGAGGTAAGACTGGAATGCAACCATTCGCTCCCCTTCCGAGAGAACGTATATTTGCTACGCAACCATTTGAGACCGTCGGAGTGGATTTCGCCGGACCGCTATATACTGTTCCCCGTACTGACGAATGTCATCCACGTAAGGTGTACATTATGCTCTTTACATGCGCGGTAGTTCGTGCTGTCCACCTAGAGTTAGTTCCCGATCTTACAACCGAAAGTTGCATACTAGCCATAAGACGATTTATTGCTCGAAGAGGAACACCACGAGTTATATTTTCCGACAACGCCAAAACCTTCAAGAAGTCGGCGACGGAGTTAAGATTAATCGGAGATATTTTGAACAGTGAGATATTTCATGGCTTCATTAGCAACCGAGGTATCATGTGGCGGTTTAGTATTGAACGAGCAGCCTGGTGGGGCGGCTTTTGGGAGCGCTTAGTGAAGAGTGTGAAGAACGTACTGAAAGTTACGATTTGGAAGGCTAAGATTGACAACGAACAACTACAAACATTACTAGCCGAAGCGGAACACATAGTTAATATGCGACCACTGACATACGTAAGTGACGATCCTGCTGATTTGGCGCCGCTTACACCCGAGAGTTTCCTTATTAACCCTCCGAGGACAACGGAAAATGAAGACGTGCCATCTTGAAATAAAAAACCAATCACCGCAACCGATTTGCAACAGAAGTGGAAGTTTAGGGTTCAATACACCGCATTTTTATGGAAGAGATGGAGAACTGAGTACCTCAATCTTCTACGTTCAGCACACTTTACAAAGCATAGCTTTCAAAAGGAAATCAAGGAACGTGATGTTGTTTTGGTGTACGATCATGCGAGCCCCCGTATACACTGGAAACTTGCATTAGTCGAATGTTGCTATCCTGGAAGAGACGGGAAAGTAAGAGCATGTGAGGTGCGATTTGCAGATGGTAAGAAGACGCGGCGTGCTATACAAATGTTGTACCCTTTGGAGATAGCTCAACGGCCCCGCCCGGAGGATGTTAAAAATTGACATCATGTAACACTGAAATTTGGTCTAATGTTGAAAATGTAAATCATTATGCTTATCTCTTTCTTGCATTGTTCAAACATGTATATAAATAGCCCTTGATATCCCTTTAAGAGAAGAGTTACCGCGCAAATCAAGACCCGATCTGATCGGTTTGATCTTTTTGTAACACGATTCAGAACAATAAAGATAAAGAAGAATAAAGTTTTTGTATTTACTCTGAGCAAATTTCACAATATTTTGCCGGTGAGACATTTGTATTGCTTCAAAGTATTAAAAATATTTTTCATGAGAAGTGGCTATTTACAAAGCCCTTTCCTTGCTACATATGGGTTGAGAAGTAATTACGGATCTACTGTTACCATACCTGCTTTTCGTACTACTCTGTATAGTAACTCCTATGCCATAATATCTTCAAAATTGTTTAACATGCTTCCTGAAGAAATACGAACCACTCGGATATTGTTTCAATTCTTAAAAAAGATAAAATCCTGGCTATTTTCCTTTGACATAAAAGATATTGAAATGTTCCTGCGCTTCACCACTTGAACATTACAACGACATACATACACAGATTTAGAATTTGTGCAGCACTTCGGAAATTATGTAGTCTACATTGTATCTTATTTTATATTAAAAGTAAGTTTATTATACTTAGCTTCACTAATCCTATTCACCCCTCACTTAATAAATAAGTATTTAAATAAATTGTTTATAATGTGACATTTATCTCTATTAAATCACAATACAAGATGTCACTAACTATTCATTTAAAACCTAAATTGTTATATAACCTTTAGAGAGAAAATAATTTTGTAACGTGAATAATGAATAAAACAAACAAACAAACAAAAACAAAACAAAAAAACCTCTTCATCCGCTTTTGACAACGTCCAAGCCTCAGCGCCGTAGAGGAGGACCGGGATGATTAAGGTTTTGTAGAGGGAAACCTTAGCTTTTCGAGAGAGGGCTCTACTACTCAATTGCCTCTTGAGCCCGAAGAAGCAGCGATTGGCAAGAGTTATTCTGCGTTTTATCTCAGCGCTGGTGTCGTTGCTGCTTGTCACTACCGAGCCAAGGTAGACGAAGTCCTTGACTACTTCAAAAACATAGCTGCCGAAGGTGACGTTCTGACCAAGACGTCGGTGTTGTGCGTCTTTCTTGGATGACAGCATATATTTTTTCTTGTCCCCATTTACCCTTAGACCCACTTTCGCCGCTTCTGCTTCAATGCTTGTGAACGCCTCATAGACGTCTCACTTTGTTCGTTCAATAACGTCAATGTCATCTGCGTAGGCAAGCAATTGTGTGGACTTGAAGTAGATCGTACCTCTTGTATTGGCCGCAGAGTCCCGCACGATCTCTTCAAGAATAATGTTGAAGAAATCACATGACAGTGCGTCACCCTGTTTAAAAGCTTTTTCAAAGGGGTCGGTTAGTTCACCTCCGACCTTAATGGAGTAGCGAGAGTTCTCCATAGTCATCCTGCATAGTCTGACGAGTTTGGCAGGAATGTTAAAACATGACATGGCTCTGTATAGCTCGTCTCTATAAACACTGTCATACGCGGCTTTAAAGTCGACGAAAAGATGGTGCGTGTCGACCTGGAACTCATGGGTCTTCTCCAAGACCTGCCGTAGTGTAAATATTTGGTCTATCGTGGATTTTCCTGGTCTGAAACCACACTGGTAGGAACCTATCAGATTGTCCACGAAGGGTTTCAGGTACTTGCACAGTACGGCAGAGAGGATCTTGTACGCGATGTTCAGGAGGCTTATCCCTCTGTAATTGGCGCAGTCATAGGGGTCTCCTTTCTTATGGACCGGGCAAACGATACTGAGATTCCATTCATCGGGCATGCGTTCTTCCGACCATATCTTGCAGATGAGTTGGTGCATGTTCCTAACCAGCTCATCGCCAACTGCTTTAAACAGCTACGCGGGGAGATCGTCTGCTCCAGCAGCTTTATAAGACTTAAGTTTCGATATCGGTATCTTAACATCGTCTAGGTCGGGTGGACGGGATTCTCCTTCGTCTTCGTCCATTGTGAATGGTTCGCTCTGCCTGACGGCGGCTCGCGCTTCTCGTGCTCCTTTTTTTTCGTTCGTTCTCCCTCCTTTTCTGTTCATAGAGCTCGCGGGCAGCTCTCGTCCGTCGATGCAATGTGGCCATGTATGCATTCTGTTTCTCTACATGGGCCTGTCTGCACTCATCATCAAACTAAGGGTTTCTCGACGGTGGTGGCACGAAACCGAGTGTATCTGAGGCGGCCTCTCTAATGGCTTTCTGACAACGACTCCATTGCTGTTGTATGGTTTCTACAGATTGCATCGGGACCTGACAGAGCTTGAGGGAGACTTGATCGGTGAAGGCCCTGGAGGTCTCCTGCGATTGCAGCTTTCCGACGTTAAATTTTGGTGTTCTTACTCGACTCCGTTGGTTCCGAGAAATTCGCATCCGTACCTTGGCTGCAACAAGGTAATGATCCGAGTCGATGTTGGCTCTTCGAAAGGTTCGGACATCTAGGATGCTGGAGGAGTGTCTGCCGTCGATCGCAATATGATCAATTTGGTTGGTTGTCGATTGATCAAAAGACCGCCAGGTCCCCTTATGGATGTTGAGTTGTGGGAATCGTGTACTTGCTACTACCAGGTTATGTTCCGCCATAAAGTCCACTAGGTAGGTAGGTAGGACCGTAGCCTTCCCAAAAGAAAATTGAGAAGAACACACATAGGCCAAGAGGGCCCGTTGTGCATCTACGAGGGGTTTTGCCCCCTGTTCGTGGAACCATTTAGTGCTTCTTAGGAAATTAAGAAGATCAGATATCCCAACTTGCTGAACTTTGGTCAGATCGTTAAGGAAGTAAGATCCTAGGTATCGTTTCCTGATTCTGCAGAATGCCGGGCAGGCACAGAGAAGGTGATGAATGAACCCACCTCCTCCTCGTCCTGACACTTACTTACTTACTTAGGTGGCGCTACAGTCCGTGGTGAACCTGGGCCTCAACCAACAAGCGTCTCCAGCCGGCACGGTCTTTGGCCAGCTGTTTCCAGTGCCGCACGCCCAGTTGGTTGAGGTCCCCATCCACCTGCGTGCGCCACCGCTGAGGCGGCCGTCCTCTGCCGCGCCTTCCTTCCGGGGTGGATTCGAAGACTTTTCGGGTCGGAGCTGTATCTTCCATGCGCTCTACATGGCCTAGCCACTGTACAACCCGTACAGTTCTTCGTTATATCTTCTCCTCCATACACCGTTTGAACAAACAGGACCGTAGATAGTGCGCAGAGTTTTCCTCTCGAAACGACCAGGGGCATCTTCATCCGCTTTTGTTAAGGTCCAAGCCTCTGCGCCGTAAAGGAGGACTGGGATGATCAAGGTCTTATATAGTGTCACCTTGGTTTTCCGAGAGAGGGCTCTACTTCTCAATCGCCTCTTGAGCCCAAAGAAACAGCGGTTGGCATAAGTGATTCTGCGTTTTATCTCAGCGCTGGTGTTGTTGTCGCTGGTCATCAGTGAGCCAAGGTAGACGAATTCCTTGACCACTTCAAAGTTATATCCGCCCATGGTGACGTTCTGGCCAATGCGTCGGTGTTGTCCGTCTCTTTTAGATGAAAGCTGATATTTGAGTTTACCCTCATTAACCTTGAGACCCATCTTAGCCGCTTCTACCTCAATGCTCACGAAAGCCTCATTGACGTCTTGCTGTTTTCGTCCAATTACCTCAATATCGTCGGCGTACGCAGGCAATTGCGTAGACTTGAAATAAATCGTACCTCTTGTGTTGGCCAGTGACTCTTGCACGATCTTTTCAAGCACGATGTTGAAAAAGTTGCACGACAGCGCGTCGCCCTGCCTAAATCCTTTTTTAACATCAAATATCTCGGTTTGCTCATCACCGACCTTAATGGAGCAGCGAGAATTCTCCATTGTCATCCTGCACGGTCGGACGAGTTTGACAGGGATGTTAAAACTAGAAATGGCTTTGTACAGCTCGTCTCTATATACGCTGTCATACGCGGCCTTGAAATCGACGAAGAGGTGGTGAGTGTCGATTTGGTATTCCTGGGTCTTCTACAAGATCTGCCGTAGCGTAAATATTTGGTCTATTGTGGATTTACCTGGCCTGAAACCACACTGATAAGAGCCGATCAGGTTATCCACAAACGGTTTCAGGCGTTCACACAATACGGCAGAGAAGATCTTATATGCGATGTTAAGGAGACTTATTCCCCTATAGTTGGCGCAGTTATAGGGGTTTCCTTTCTTATGGACCGGGCAAACGATGCTGAGATTCCATTCGTCGGGCATGCTTTCCTCCGACCATACCTTGCAGATGAGATGGTGCATGCACCTTACCAGCTCATCTCCAGCCGCCTTAAAAAGCTCAGCAGACAGGCCGTCTGCGCCAGCGGCTTTACAGCTCCTGACAGCTCCTGCAAAAATCATTCGGAGTTATACCTAGTTTTTGCACGTGACTGCCAATAAGGCACTGTCCAGTGATGACACCAATGACTTTGTGGATGTCAGTTCTTTTTAGGGAGATAATACTCCTAGTCCGTTACCTGTTGAGCCAGGGCAAGATTTGCCTGGTGATGAGGCAGGTAAGTCCCTGAGTCCATCTCCGGTTCGTCTCGGTCCTGGCGAGATTTATAAGATTGTGTTTAATGGTTGCAAAGGGTATACCTTCACAAGCCACGATTGATTGTAGCGTCGTTCGTTGTTTGGCGAGTTTGTCGGCACTTTCGTTTCCTGGAATGTCGCCGTGTCCCGGTACCCAAATAAGTTGTATGTTGAACTGTTCAGCCATCTCGTTAAGAGATAGGCGACAGTCGAGGCTAGTTTTTGATGTGTACACGTAGGACTCCAGCGACTTTAAGGCTGCCTGGCTATCCGTGAGAATGCGGATATCCGTGGTTGATATCACGTTCCACTTCAGCCATGACAAAGCCTCTTTTATAGCCAACAGTTCCGCCTGGAAAACGCTGCAGTGATTTGGTAGTTTTAGAGCTTTGTTTAGCTTGAGTTGTTTGCAGAATACCCCACTACCCACCCCGTCTTTGGTTTTAGACCCGTCAGTGTAGAAGTCTACGCAGTTTCTGTGAGGTTGTGTCTGGCGAGTCCAGTTTTGTCTATCCGGGTGGGTCGTTGTAAAGTTTTTTTCCAAGACTGTGGTGGGTTCTGTGAGGTCTAGGTATTCTGCCATAATTGACCTGTTATTCAGGATGGAGGAGTGACCAGTGATATAGCTCGACCAGTTTGAGTTTGCTTAAGTCTAATGGCCGCTTGTGTAGCAATTTGCTTGCCGAAAATATCGAGAGGTGTAAGGTCAAGTATCATGTTAAGCGCAGCCGTTGGGGTAGATCTGAGGGCCCCGGTAATGCACATACACGCTAACCTTTGTACCTTCTCGAATTGCTTGAGGTATGTTGTCTTGTCCAGTGCTGTCCACCAGACTGTTACTCCATACATTAGTATGGGTCTGACGACCGTGATGTAGAGCCATAGGGTAATCTTGGGGTTGAATCCTCATTTTTTCCCTATGGCTTTCTTGCATATGCAAAGAGCTATAGTTGCTTTTTTTAGCTCTTTCGATTGTGTTGCTTTTCCAGGTTAATTTCCTATCTAGTATAATGCCAAGATATTTGGCATTGGAGGAATAGTTTAATCTGGTACCAAGCAAAGTAATAGGGCAATGTTCCGGGATTTTGTGCTTCTTGGTGAATAGCACGAGCTCCGTTTTCTGGGGATTCACCCTGAGCCCGTTGCTATGCGCCCAATTGCAAAGGATTGAGAATGCCGTTTGCATGCGGTCATTCAGTGTGGAAAGGTATTTACCTGAGATTGAAATGGCAACGTCATCATTGTAGGCAATAACGTCCAGGCCTTCTTTCTCCAGTTTAATTAGTAGTTCGTTAACGTCTACATTCCAGAGAAGAGGTGAGAGGACCCCACCTTGCGGGGTTCCCATGGTAACCACTCTGGTGGTTACCTGGCTTCCCCATTTTGACTGAATCCTGCGCGTTAATAGTAACTCGCTGATCAGTTCCGTCAGAGTCCTCTCTACCTTCAGCTTTTTTAGCCCTTCTATTATTGCTTTCGGAGTGACGTTGTTAAAGGCGCCCTCTATGTCTAGGAAGGCTATTAGAGTATTTTTTTTGAGATGGATTGATCTTTCGATTTTCCTCACTAATGTGTGAAGGGCTGTTTCGACCGATCTACCCTTACAGTAGGCGTGCTGTGCCTTAAAAATTAGGGAGGGATTCAAGCTGTGCCGTATGTGTAAGTCTATCAGCCTTTCAAAAGTTTTTAGAGCGAAGGATGATAGACAGATAGGCCTTAGATCCTTGGGAGAAGTGTGGGAGTTTTTGCCGGCTTTGGGGATGAAACGTACCTTTGCGCACCTCCACTTTTCCGGAATGTGACTCCAGGCTAGGCATCCTTTAAAGATAATCTCTAGCCATGGTATAGTCCATTCCATAGTTTGTGTGAGTTCGATAGGGTAAATTACACCCGGACCTGGCGATTTGTAGGGTTTGAAGCTTTTTAACGCCCATATGATTTTCTCTCTAGAGATAATGTGGTCGTACTTTTTCTCTATCGCGGAGGAGAGGTGATTTCCTCGCGAGTGTACTGGGTCTTGCTGTTCATAGCAGCCCAGGAAGTGCGTATTGAGGAGAAGATTTAGGGTTTCCTCCTCAGATGTTGTCCAAGGTTAGGTTAGGTATATGGGTGCCCTATTGACGTAAAGTCAAGGCTCACGTAGACTACGTTGAGTCCATTGTGCCCACCTGTTTTGTTTAACCCGTTGATACCTATACATTTACTGTCGAGCTGAACCAGCCAGACGAGGATAAAAATCCTAGTATTCTGTTCAGCCCGATATTACCTACCTCTTCTAGTCCCGAAAGGAAGTATCTTCCCAGGAAAATATTCCTTTTTTGGGCTAGCGCCGGGCATTCGCACAGCAGGTGACGAACGGACTCAATTTCCTCTTCGTCCCTGCAGCTTCTACAGAAGTCATTGTAGGGCTGGCCTAGTCGAGCTGCATGATAAGATAGCATGCAATGCCCGGTGAGGGCACCGACTGCCAGTCGAATGTTCCCACGATTGAACTTCAGCAGATTTTCCGTTCTTTTCTTATCATAGACGGGCCAGGTCAATTTCGCCGTTGCGCATGTATCTAAGCGACACCATCGCTTATTGGCTTTCGCCAATAGCTCCGTCTGTATCTCCCTGTAGAGCGCACTGAGTGGTGTTTTGGCATCAGCTGAGATCTGCGCAATATTAGCACCTGATCCCACCCTAGCCAACTCGTCCGCCCTCTCCTTTCCGGAGATATTCATATGACCAGGTACCCAGCAAAGGGTCACCTCATATACATTGGATATCTCTTCTAACTTCTCCTTACAGATTTTGACGAGTTTGGATCTTATCCATGCTGCCTGCAGAGCCTTAATGGCTGCCTGGCTGTCAACATAGATGCTGATCCTTTTTCCTGTGATATTCTCTTTGCTGATCAGGTCCGCCGCTTGCTTGATAGCGAAGACCTCAGCTTGGAAGACACTGCATCCATCATCGAGCCTGTAGGAGCGATGCATATCCCGAGACTCAAAGTAGACTCCGGCACCTGTGCCAACATCCATTTTGGATCCGTCGGTGTAGAGTGCCAGTTCACTTTCCGTGCGTACCATGTCACCGGTCCATTCCTCCCTGGAGGGAATTCTAATAGAGAATCTCCTCTCCCAGGAAGGAAGTCGGGTGACATAGTCCGTTACGGTTCTGAATCTCGAGACGGCCCATCGATCCAAGACTGATGCATGTCCATGAGGACTCTTTTTCCAGAGACCTAATTCCTGTAATCTTAGCGCAGTTCTGGTTGCGACGCTCTCGCAGTACAAGTCCAGGGGTGGGAGGCTCAGCATGACTTCAAGGGCCGCCGTTGGTGTGGACTTCATAGATCCCGTCACCGCCAGACAGCCCGCCCTTTGAACCTTTGACACACTCTGAAGATGACACTTTTTCTCAAGCGCTTTCCACCAGACAACCGAGCCATAGACTAGGATAGGTCTTACTACCGCAGTGTATAACCAATGTACTAACCTCGGTTTGAGGCCCCATGTCTTTCCAAAGGCTACCTTGCACGAATATAGTGCCACATAGGCCTTTTTGATTTTTTCCTCATTATTTTCTCTCCAACTAAGTTTGGAGTCCAGGATTGTGCCCAGATATTTCGCAGATTGCCCAGGGATCAGATCTATACCATTCATACGGGGGTAGGTGTATCTTGGTACAGATCTTCTCCTTGTAAAGAGTACTACCTCTGTTTTCGCCGGATTTACTCCCAGGCCTCGCCCCTTGACCCAGCTATCCACTAACATCAGTGCATAGCTTAGTCTATCGCTGAGGACCTGCGTAAATTTTCCAGAGACTAAAATGGCAATGTCATCGGCGTAGGCCGTAACATTAAAACCCTCCGTCTCCAGAATCTTGACCATTCCGTCGACCACAAGGAGCCATAGGAGGGGTGACAGAACGCCACCTTGTGGTGTGCCTTTATTTACCCTCACCCTTCCGCATGCTCCCCCTATCGTCGAATTTACTATACGAGTACCCAGCATTTGCCCAATCCACCTGCATACACCCAGGTTTATTTGGGCCATATGAAGGCTGGACACTATTGCCTCGGTACTCACGTTGTTAAAGGCACCCTCAATGTCCAGGAAAGCACCTAGAGTGAATTCCTTGATACTGAGCGATTTTTCTATCGCAGAGACTACCCTATGCAGAGCAGTATCCACCGACTTTCCCCTTATGTACGCATTATGTGATTGTGACAGATAACCGTCCCCAATCTCTTCTCTTACGTACAAATCTATTATTCGCTCCAGCGTTTTCATCAGGAAGGACGACAGACTAATAGGCCTGAAGTCCTTTGCAGTAGTGTGGCTGACTTTACCCGATTTGGGTATGAAAACCACCCTAACTTCCCTCCACGCTTGAGGAACATAACCCATCCTGAGGCACCAGGAGTAGATGCGCTCCAGCCATGGAAGAATGACTTCGCATGACTCCTGCAACATGATCGGGGAGATCCCATCCATTCCCGGTGCCTTGTAGGGGTCAAAAGATTTGATTGCCCACAGGATCTCATTCCCCGTAACAATCTTATCGACTGTCTCATGCTCAATCCGTAACAATCTTATCGACTGTCTCATGCTCAATACATTCCCTTGGCAACGTGTCCGCTGAATTGAAGATTCCTGCATCCTCGCAGCCAGGGAAATGACCTTTCAATAGTGAATCAAGCACGCTCTCGTTTGAGTCTGTCCAGCTACCATCAGATCTCTTTATAGAGGACATCTGTGTGGGAGCTTTTGCAAGGACCTTCCTCAGACGAGCTGCACCCGTACATGATTCAATAGAGCCGCAGAAGCTTCTCCAAGAGTCCTTCTTGGCGAATCTAATTTCTTTTTTGAGTCGCTTAACATTATCTCTATAGGTTGACCATTCAATGGCCCCCTCCTTTGCCAGGTTCCAACTGAGCCTAGAGATACGAAGCCGCTCTGCTATTTTAGCATTCCACCATGGTGGGTGGTTTCTTTTACTGGGTCGTCTGGTAGGACATGCCTTCTCAAATGACCGATTTAGCTTGCTGGTAAGGTTCAGTACCATCTCATCGATGTCTTCCGTGGAGTCGGGGTTCCCATCCGGAAGCCGGTTGAGGGTCCCACCCAGCTCCGCGTTAAACCTCTGCCAGTTCGCCTTCCGGGGATTCCGAAACACTTTCCTATCCGGCCTACGGACATTCAAGTCGAAGAGGATCCAACAGTGATCAGAAAGTGATGCTTTGTCAGATACTCTCCAGTTCGAGATCTCCGCAGTACCATTATCATTTATAAGCGTTATGTCTAAGACTTCCCTTCTGTTACTAGTAATAAATGTTGGTGAATCACCCCTATTACATATAACTAGGTTAGTACTAAGGACAAAACTGAACAAAGCCTCACCCCTACTATTGGTATTAGAGCTACCCCAAGTAGTGTGATGGGCGTTAGCATCACACCCTAAGACTAAGTTCTTCTTACCTTGTTCGGCCATTGCGATCAATGACCTTGTTTCTCTAGAGGGGACGTCCGTGCCTTCGTCGTACGGTAGGTAAACCGAAGCCATCGTTAGTTCACCCTCCTTTCCCGTAACCTCCACCACCGTCTGGTCACCCGAGCTGAAATTAGTTAACATTAGTACGTGGAGATCTTTGCTAGCAACGATACAAGTTCTAACCTTGCCTTCGCTGCTGTTATAAAAGAGGCTGTGTTTCGATGACCCTAATCCCTTAACCCGATTATGGAGGATCCATGGTTCTTGGATCAGGGCCACATCAAGCTGCTCCTTGTTCATGAGCAGCATAAGATTGGCTGATGCGGCCTTACTGTGATGCAGGTTTATTTGCACTACTTTCATTTTTAGTAGCACTTTCCTTCACCACAGCTGCCGTACCGCCAGGCTGCGCCTTCTTCATGAGTCTCACAGGAAACTCACCAGCCCCGAAGAATAGGCGCATATGCCTCTCTTTTTTCATCGCTTCCGGCGGATCCTCGCAGATGTTGTCCAAACTCCGTTCGCTGTGAGGCAGCTCGGAGATTGTGGATCTTTCGAGAGTATTTTTCTCAACCTATAGGCGTCTGAAATTTTTTTTTTTATTTATTTATTTATTGATACATAATAGCCCATGGAAACAATGTCTCCATAAAGGGCAGTTAAAGGACTCCCGTAAGGAGAGTCCAAAAAAAAAACCGCGAACAGAGAAGCAGAGCTTCCCCCCAACTGTTCGACTTACTATTCAAATTCGAAACGTTAGTACGATTTAAAATACCACTTTATTGTTCGGTGTCCAACTTAGAACTAACTTATCAACTAAAAACCCCTTCCATAGGAAGCCCATCGCTTCGCCCGAATCCGCAACGTAGGCCTTTCTCCGGTCACTTCCCAGGCTGGTTGCAATGCGCATCCGATTGCACCAGACTGAATATGATGCCGGTGCACCTGAATCAACGCGATCACGTATGAACCGGTACGAACATGCGGAGCGATGTGAACCACACAAAATGATGACGCAGCGTATCTTTGCCCTTGGCCTCGGTCGACGGTGTTAACTCCTCCCCCTTCAAAAATCTACGTCCCGTAGATCCTGTAAGTGACTATGGGTTGATGACAGCAGGACCTTGTTGGGTCGTCCCTACTGCCGGGAGGTCCAACTTGTTGTTAATTTTGCTCCACGTACGGTAAACAGTAAAGATTAGGGCTGAGAAGATTGAGGCGTATACCAGCGTTGAGATGTTCGTCCTTCCTGTCAAATTGGTAAGATACTTGATGTTCTGTAGTCCAAGATTATGTACTGTTTGAAGATCAATAAGATGGACCTGTTTTGTAATATTGGTTACGACAGCTGGCAGAGCTCGTAGGGTCGTCAAGGACGAGCTGGTGAACGTTTGATCCCTAATCCGAATCGTCTCGTTACTGAACCGGACAATGAATGTTCCCCGCAGCTTCTCCGTTGAATTTCCTCCGGTAAGCTCTCCGTCGAAATTAGTCAGGAAGATCGTGTCATCTCCAATGGGTTCGATGACTTCTTCGGTATTCTGGTGGTATTCGCAGGTAGTGGGGCCTCCCTTCAGTAGTCTAGGGATACAGCTGTCTTCCGGTAGTTTTTCGAGAGATTCGGATTTACAGATCGTGGAATTGCTGATTGAGAGACAATCTTTAACGAGGCCGTATGTTTCTTTCTGATTGGTTAGTACCCGGTCGAACTTTTTGCTGATCCGCTTCCCATTATGAATTGATGACTTTATTCGAAGCAAATTGAAGTCTTCACTACGCACCTTTGGCATTGATAGGATGTATGGCAACACCGTATTGTTGGTGTAGATCATGGGCGTGCCAAATTCGATCGCCTCGATCTCATTAGCGTAGGGCAAGGTTTCTAGTTCATTGACCAGCATTCTGATTTCTTCATGGTCTAGGAGGTTGGTGTTGACTATACCTCCTTTAGCCATCTGACATGCTCTCACCAGTTCATTCACCTCTTCCTTGATTATAAGGACCTGGTTGATTAGGTCTTGTTCGAATCTTCGGGTGTCTGCCGCTTTTATTTCGTTGGCGGCTCGACTTATGATCCATTCAGCTTTTGTCACCGCCTTTTCTGCTATTTCAAAAAGGCGCTCGTTTATCTTGTACTGCTGGTTGTTGTTCTCGACTATTGCCTGTTGACTCTCGAGGATCTTGTCCCAATCTGATGCGTCAGGGCTCCCGGCGATCCACTTCCAGGCGGACCCAATCCAATTTATGGATCTTGGCTTCCTTAGCTGCTTTCTCCGTAATAGGCTGAGACGTTCGGTTGTTTGTGAGAGGTGGAGTGAGGCTAGTTTTATTTCCTCTGGATTCTTGACTTGGCTTTGTATTGCGGTTGTGAGGTTCAATAATTGCTGTTCCCATTGTTCCAAATCGATCAAGTGCACCAGATAGAAGTTTCCGTTGGTTACCCAGGCCTTCCCTTCTTTGATCGATATTAAGGGTGCGTCATACTTGAAGATTGTAAATCCCTCTATGGTGACGACGGTGAGGATAAAAAACCTGAGCAAAGGGGTTAATATGATAGCTTAACTAAATTGTTAGTGCATATCTCTTATGGACCTAGTTACAAATGTTTCCTTAATACTATTAATTGTAATTATGATTAATTGTAATTGTAATTAGTTGTATTAATATGGTAATAAGAGACAGATAAATGTGTGTAGCAATATGATTTTACAACTTAGTTAACTAGCTTAATATAGCCATACAGTGGTTAAAAAAAAAAAAAAAAAAAAATATATATATATGAAATATAATTCTTCACTCTAGGGGTAATGGGTGCAAAGGTTGAGTGGTATATAGTATATGGGGTTAGTGCGCGTCGGTGCTAAGTACGTAGGTGCCATTCCTTTTTTTTTTTTTTTTTTTTTTTTTTTTTTTTTTTTTTTTTTTTTTTTGTATACATATGCTTGTGCTTATGTTATTACTTATGCTTATGCCCTCCCGGCGGGGAATTGAACCCCGGTCCCCCATGTTCAAATGGGTGTAATAACCGACTATACTACCGTGGAGCAGGGAGTGTGCAGTTTTGCACATTTTTAATATGAGTTTTGTGAACTTTTCTCCCTGAGGTTGTAGTCACGGTTACACGGTTATCTTTAGCCACTATTTCCTTTCGAAATAGGGGTTTGCTCTTTGCCTTAAGGCCCTTGACTGCCGTGTATATGACCTCACCTTTCTCATATTTCTTAGGGGCCGTCCTGAGTTTATTCCGGTATCGGTTGGCCTCCTGTTGCTTTCTTTTTATTTCAGTTCTCAGATCTTGATTTATTTTTTTACGGAACTCTATGAGGTTTTGGTAATTAATTCTCTGGGTTCTGTCGAAAAATATATCGGATGGCTTGCGTTTGGTAACGGAGTGTATGCTGTTGTTATACCTGTCGACTGCAATGTTCAGAAGTTCCTTCAATCGCAAATCCTTGTACTCGGCTCTCAGGCAACGGTAAATTTCCAAGATGGTCGAGTGAAATCTCTCCACCTGCCCGTTGACCTCAGAGCAATGCACTGGAGTGCGGTATAACTTTATACCAAGTATGCTTATAAAGTTTGCAATAATAGGACTCAGGAAACTACTTTCATTATCAGTGACAAGTATTTTGGGGACCGTGAAGTAATGAATGATTTTAATAATTTTGTCCCTAAGATGTAAGGCGGATCGATTTTTGATGTGAAAAAGTTTCCCAAACTTCGAGAACTTATCTATGCAGCTGATAAATCTTTCGTTTTGTACTTCGATTATATCTAGATGCAATATTTCACAGGGGTAGGTAGGAATGGGTGTTGCTTGGAACTCCGGACGGATCGGATGCCTGTCATATTTACTCGTATTGCACACCTCGCACGCTCTAACGTACCTCATGATAAGGCTATTCATGCGCGGAAAATAGTACTTCTCAAGTAGTTGTTCTTTATTTTCGCGCGCATTTCTGTGCGCCCTTCGGTGTTCCTTCAATATCAGCTCGCACTTCCGGTCTTCGTTCCTCACGTCTTCGACCACCCTTTGGGCAATTCTAATCTTGTACTTGGTAAAGTATTGGAGGTAGACCCTTTGGAGCATTCCCAGGTATTCCTCGGGCATCTTGATGCCGTTTATCACTCCTGGATTGAGCTTGGTTTTGAGCGCCTCCGCAATGCTCCTCTCACTGGGGTTCATGATTGCGATGTAGTGGCGAAAGAATCCTGGATGCGGTTCTTCAACGATTTCAAGTCCCTTTCCTATTTTAATACAAATTTGGTTTCGGAAAACATTAAGGGGTGCCTCCACGTGGGGAATAAGATCAGAGGAATCGTGAAGAGCGGTATGCGCGGTGTCTGTAGTGGAGCTGTCCCCGGAATCCGCAGTTTCCGTGGAAGAAGGACATTCAGAAGGTGCAGTTTTGGTCGTGGGGGTCACTACTAGCTTGGTTGCCATCATTATTCGTAGAAGGCTCGTGTCTGTCAGCGCGGCCACTTGACGCCGACTCCGTTGAGCTGGAATCGTGCAAGTGGTGGACGTGAGTTTTTAGTCTCGAGAGAGCGTCTGCCACTAAGTTCGATTTACCAGGCTTGTAAACCAACTCGTAGTTGTACTCCTCGATTCGAGCCTTCCATCTTTTCAATTTAGCATTGTAGTTCCTGTTTCCCATCGCAAAGGTCAACGGTTGATGGTCCGTTAGTATCCGGATTTTCTTGGCCCCGTACAGATAAGAGCGAAGATTATCTAATGCCCAGACGATGGCCAACATCTCCTTCTCGTTCGTGGCATAGTTCTCTTCGGTCTTGTTCAGAGATCTTGAGATATATGCAATTGGGCGATCCTTTCCCTCAATGTCATGAGATAGGACTGCGCCTATTGCATAATTTGAGGCATCGGTGGTAAGATTGAATGGCCTCTGGAAGTCGGGGAAGGCTAAAATCTCTGATGATGTTAGAAGAGTCTTCAAGCCCTCGAATGCCTTAAGCGCTTCCTCGCCTAAACTTATCTCGACACGGCGGGATTGGTTGGCCTTCACCTGTGCGTTTTCGCCTCTCGTTAAATTCGTTAGTGGTTTGGCGACCTTCGCGTAGTCGCGAATAAATTTCCTGTAGTATGAGGTTAGACCCAAGAATGATTTAAGCTCTTTTAGATTCTGTGGTGGTTCGAGCTTTTGGATGGCGAGAACCTTCTTTGCATCAGGTCGAATTCCGTCGGACGAGACGACGTAGCCCAGAAATTCTACTTCCTTCTGCATGAAATTCGTTTTCTCTAGATTGACCCTTAGTCTTGCCTCGTCAAGTCGCCTCAGGACCGTATCTAGATTTTTCAGGTGATCCTTCTGGTCTTTACCAAAGACGATTATATCGTCTATGTAGACATAGCAGATTTTAGCAATAAAAGGCTTCAAAACGTCGTCTATCATCCGCTGGAAAATAGCCGGTGCGTTTTTAAGACCAAAGGGTAACCGTAAGAATTCGAACTTCCCATTCATCGTGGAGAATGCGGTTTTGGGTATATCGGATGGTTTCATACGTATTTGATGAAACCCGGACGTTAAGTCAATTGTTGTGAAGTATCGAGCTTCTCCTAGGCTGGCAAGGGTAGACTTTATGTCAGGAATGGGGTACGTATCTCCTATGGTGACGTTATTCAGTCTTTTATAATCAATCACCATTCTATATTGTTTTTCGCCATTTGGTTTGGGTTTCTTCGGAACGACCCAAATTGGTGAATTATATGGGCTTTTCGACCGGCGAATTATTCCTTCCTCTAAGAGCCTTGACACCTCCTCTTCTACAACCTCCCGCAAACAGGCAGGGTATGGGTAGCTCTTCGTGTAAATTGGTTCGTTGGTACTAGTCCTTATTTCGGCGAGCACTGATGTCTCAACGGTCTCTCCGGCGTCGATAGGACCAAAGAGAGAATGGTATTTTTCAATTAACCTATTTAATTCGATCTTAGTGGTTTCAGGAAGTGATGGATCGATCGTGAAGTTAACCTCCCTGGAGATCATTTCTTTGAGTGGGACATTTACATTGTTTTTCAATCTCAACACATTGGCCTTCCGGTCGATTATTGCTTCAAGTTGTTTCAAGGTGTCATCACCAATGATACCGTCGAAGGATTTTAACCCTGGTAGGACATAAAATTTCGTTAGGCTCTCGTCACCAAACGCTTCAAAAAATTTTCCCTGTACGCATTCCGATACATGAATCTCTCCTGCTGCTGAACGAACATTGAATGGTGTTTTCACACGTACGGTGGGCTGTCTCAGAGTTGGGCTTATAAAATTCTTGTTGGCCCCCGTGTCAACAAGGAACTTCAATACAGCCCCATCCCTCGTAACATATTCTATATATGGTACGCTGGATGGCCGCCCGTCATAAAATTTACTTCTTCTAGCGCTTCCTCTGCCCTTTCGTCATACTCCTCTGGGTTATCGTCGCTAACTTCTACATGGTAAAGCTTTTGCTGCTTCCTGGGGATATTAGTGGACATTGCCCGACGCTTGAAAGGATTAGGCCGATTCATGTAATTAACCTGCCTCGAGTTGACAGAATTATCGATTTCCATCCTTTCGGAAGGTTTAGGCCCCAACTTGGGGAGCGTGGCGTTGTCCCGAAGGACGCCAGTATCCTTATTCCAACCACTAATATGTGGTTTCGGTCTTTCCGGAATCCTTTGTATTGGATTCCGTGGAGGCAAATGCGGTCGAAGTTCGCTTCTGAACGCTTGATTGATGGGAGCAGTTACCGTATTTGGCCCCGTCGACGAGTGAAGCGACTGAGCTCGGAAATTTACGTTCTGCATCTCAAGACAGAAGGAGTATGCGTCAGGTAGGTTTTTAGGGGCTCGTATTATGAGCATCTTCGAAAGATCGCCGTGAAGGCCGCGGATAAAAACGTCTAGGGCCCGGTTACGGTAGGACTCTACTAGTGCCTCGACGGTTTCCTCACTACATGATTCTGTCTTGATTTTGTTGATCATTAGCGATAGCTGATGGTTAACCGCGGCGTAGAATTCATCGAGCTTGCTGTTCTTTTGGGCGAGTTGGTTGAGCTGATGCTCTAATGTACGCATATCGCGTTTATCGGCATAGTGTAGAGACAAGCATCGCTTTATCTCCGCCCAGTTGCTGTCAAAAATATTATAGGATACCAGAGCCGCGTCCGCCGGACCTCTAACCTTCCCGCGAATATGCTGCAGGATAGAACGGTAGATGGGTTTAGATTTTACAATCTCGAAGTCCTTTAGGACCCCCTCTACGGAATGTACCCAGGACACATACTGTGTAGGGTTACCGTCAAATACCTGTAACTCCTTAACGCAGTCGGGCAATCTACTTATGTCTCGGAGCTCAACTTCAGTTCGCGGGCGAACAAGAACTTCGGTTCGTTCAGGCACGTCGGGTGCAGTAGCTGATAACAGAGATCTCCCCTCTATCGACAGGAGACGAGTCTCGTAGCTTTTTAACTGAGTTAGGATGCTGTTAACAGCCCCAGTTAACTCGGTCACTGTCTTTTGCAGCTGTTCCATTTTATTTTATTATAATTATCTGGACCAAATACCTTAATCTTAGTACTCACTCAGGACGGTGTGGTTACCCTAGTTATACAATACCCTTTTTTGTTGGCACTCTTATCTCTTATTTCTTATTACTTGGCACTAGCTTATCGCCACTTACACCTTTATTTCAGCACTAAACCCTTTGTATATATTTTTTTATTTTAATTTCTTTTTTTTTTTGCTCTTTTTTTTTTTTATCTATTTATTTATGTATTTTTTTCTCTCCACTTTTTTACTTGTTATACTTATATAATTTCTTGTTGCACCACTACACTTACAATAACACATTCATTTCTCTATCAAATTCTTTTCCTGCCTTTTTTCCTTTGCTCAGATATGTAGTTCCTTGGGAACTGGAAAGAGAAAAATGCACTGAAATTTCATAAAACCGATCGCGGGAATTTTCGATTATGGGAGCCGCTCTTTTGGAAGGTCCGTGTTCTCCCTTTTAGTCGCCAACTTTTACGCTCGAAGGCGACCTACTAAGGCACGGGTTGCTTCACACGCATCCTTTTAACCTTCAAGATTATCACTGTGTTCCCATGGCAACAGTGAAGAGTATCTGTAGCATCGGAGTAATTGCTGTGTTCTCATGGGTACAACAATCTTCGTTCAATGGAACGTACCGATGCAATTGTCCGGTTAAGGACGACAGAAAGAATCAACAGGAGAAAAGGATAGCGTATACGGAGCGGTCCCTGCTCGGGCGCCAGTTAAAGGACTCCCGTAAGGAGAGTCCAAAAAAAACCGCGAACAGAGAAGCAGAGCTTCCCCCCAACTGTTCGACTTACTATTCAAATTCGAAACGTTAGTACGATTTAAAATACCACTTTATTGTTCGGTGTCCAACTTAGAACTAACTTATCAACTAAAAACCCCTTCCATAGGAAGCCCATCGCTTCGCCCGAATCCGCAACGTAGGCCTTTCTCCGGTCACTTCCCAGGCTGGTTGCAATGCGCATCCGATTGCACCAGACTGAATATGATGCCGGTGCACCTGAATCAACGCGATCACGTATGAACCGGTACGAACATGCGGAGCGATGTGAACCACACAAAATGATGACGCAGCGTATCTTTGCCCTTGGCCTCGGTCGACGGTGTTAACTGGGCAGTATACATTAATAATACAAATGATATAAATATTTATTTAAAACAAAATGAAACTAAAAATAAAAAATAATACTACATATAAAAAAAAAAAAAAAAAATACTAACATTAAAACATTGACTTGACTTAATTTAATTTGAATTAATTGTGGAACGGTGAAAAAGTTAAAAAAGAAAGTGTCGGAGAATTTTATAAAACAAGAAAACTTCAATTGTGTAAGTTTAAGTTTCACGTTAAAAGGAAAAATACTGTAAAGAAGACTTCAACTCAAGTAGAAGGGGCTTTTTTGCTCTCCCAGAAACAAATGTATCTTAATCTTAAGAATTTATGAACTTATTTTTATTATAAAACTTGCTTTGGACTAAAAATTCTGTTCTGTTAAGTGCTTTAATATTCATAGGCAAAGTATTGTATTTCATGTTGGATTGCCGATGATGGGGAAGATGAAACGTGAATTAAATTTACTCTTCTTGTGTTGTGCTGATGGACATCTCTGTTGAATACGAATTCTGTAGACGTATGAATTTGCTTCGTGATTATACTGTGAGTGATGTCAACTAGTTTTTGCTCATGGACGTATGAAATTGGTAGTATGTATGAACTTCTCCATGCTATTGCAGAAGAGTTTCCAACACAGCCTTTGTTCTTTCCTCAGGGTTTGCTTGTACACTCTGAGTGAAACTTTATATAGGCTCCAGTCTCTGTCGTTACTTGTACTCTTCGCTTTATTGAAGAGTTTTCGACAGTCCCTGAGGAGCTTACTTAGCTCTGCGTTCCACCAAGAAGGGTAAGAATTCTTTCTTGATTTGTGGGTTGCGCAGCTGTCGACCATTTTGTCTATATCTAACGTGGACCACGGGGTATCAGGGGCCCTCTTTACTATAGAGTTGCCAATGAAGGCTCTATAACGCTCCCAATCAATTCTTCTTGGGTTGCAGGATGAGTCAATTGGGGTTGAGACCTCAAGAGCTAGGTTGAAAACCAGATATCGATGGTCCGAGAAGGAATGTTCTTCAGAGACCTTCCATTCTCTTATTCTATTAGCGAGAGGAGGGGATGCTAGAGTTAAGTCTAGTACCTCCCTTCGGTTTTAAGTAATAAATGTGGGTGTATGACCCTTGCTACAAATATTAAGATTATAGTATAGAATGAATTCAATAAGACACTCATCTCTTTCGTTTATATCGCTGCTGCCCCAAATTGTGTGATGCGCATTCGCATCCGCACCGATGAGGAGCCCAGTTTGATATCCCGACGAGTCACTGACCAGTCTTTTAATTTCGTCCGATGGAATGGACTCTTCCTGCGCCATGTACGTGGAGGCTATTCGTAGTTTGTGCCCTGGTGATTCTATGACAATCACTGTGGTGTCAGGGCAGCTGTAATTTGGGAGAAGGTAAGCGTTTAGGGACTTCTTAGCAAGTATGCAATCACGGGGCTTACCTTCTTTTTGTGGTATGAACAAGTTGTAGGCTGAAGTTCTTAATCCAAGAACCTTGTGTTCATGTACCCAAGGTTCCTGGATTAAGGCTATGTCTTCTTCTCCTTTAGCCAGCCTGAGAAGAAGATTCGCGGTTGCCGCCTTGGAGTAATGGAGGTTAATCTGAATTAATCTCAGCATCATGGCTGTTATTAATTCGATTAAACTCCACCACGGTGGTGTTCAGATCTTCCAGACCTGAATCCAGGAGATCGTCCTCCATCGGCGAGCTAGTAGAGTAGTCCTCGCTTCCGGAGTCGAGCAATGACTCCTGGTCTTTATTCACCAGGGATATTGCTGGGGTTTCAGCTTCGACCGTCGCAGGGCCCTTGCTCCCTGAGGGGATTGGGGGTTCCTGCTCCTTCGAGCTTTCGTTTTCGACCTCGGTTATTGTCGTGTTTTCTTTGCCGGATGGTGGCACATTCTCATCCTTTTTATATATGGTAAGTTTGACTTTCTTGAAGCCAAACCTAATATAGTGGTCGCATTGGGCCAGAGGTTCCAGGGCTTCACAGTTCAATACAATGATTGCCTGTCTTGATTGGCCCTTTGGTTCCTCCAGCTTAGCGATTCTCCAATCTCTTGTTGGGAGATTGGGATTGCAGTAGCTGATAGTCTCAACAATTTCGATGGGATTATCTGGTGCCAGCGGGAGCCAACATCTAGCTCGTGGTCGTTTAGGAATTCGCTCCCTGGTTACGACCTTGAGCCTAGCTCCCTCCCAAATTTCCCCTATTTCAGTAACTGTAGCCTTCAAAAGATCAACTGATCTTTCGTCGGCACAGCTTAAACGATGGGGCCATTTAACTGATCTAACAGAGAAGGCTAAAGAGTCGGTCGCCTGGGCGACAGGATTCCTAGCCCAGGACAATGAAAAAGCCAAGAGGCCTAGATCGTCCCCCGAGGAACCAAACCGAGAGGCTAAAGAGGCCAGGCTGGGAGCACCGGCCAAGCTATTAAAGCCCTTCGGCGAGGTTGCGAGGGAGTGCCTGACGGTCGCAATCATAGATGATAGCGACCTAGACGGAAAATTGACGGCAGAAAAATGAGGAAGTTCGACCATGCGTTATCGGCTAACTTCCTAAAAATTGCTAGGAAGAACCCTGTACCACCGCCCATCTGCGATGACGCTGTATGGTATCAAGGCAGGGTTCGGTTGACACCTTATGTCCAGCCCAGGGGATATGTAGTGGATGGGTGGGGTTGGAGTGTGGTGGGAATGATGGAAAATGGGCGTTGGATTGGTGGGAGGGAGTGACGGGGTCGATTATCCTTTAGTGATAAGCCCCCACACCACGTCAAGGTAGATAATCAGGTGGGGGTAAAGTCCACTAACCTTAGTCCGTTTTCTGACGTGGTGTTGTGTAGGCTGTGCTTTCCAATGACCCGTTCAATGATAGCTTCCTTACCCATCTTCGCATTGAAATCTCCTAGAACGATTTTGGTGTCATAGCTGGGACATTGCGCATACGTTCTGCCTATGAGATCATAGAAGTCGTCTTTATGTCGGTCATCTTTCTCCTCTGTGGAGGCGTGGACACATAGTAAGCTTATATTGCCGAGATTGGCCTTGATGCAGATAGTTATGAGGCGTTCACTTACATACTGGAAGCTTAAGACTTTTTTCCTGAGTCTGCCGCGAACAACAAATCCGCATCCGAATAAGCGTTGTCTATTTTCTCTGTAGCAGTTTCCGTACTATATATCAGAGTTTCTCATCCCCTTTTTGCCTGGCCCATCCCATCGCACTTCTTGGAGCGCGGTAATGTCTGCCTTATAGCAGTCCAAAGAGTTGACCAGTTGTTCGGCTGCACCTGGTCTGTTGAGGGACCTAACGTTCCAGGTGCAGAACCGAAATTCGTTTCCTTTTTGACGTTTGCGGGGGTTGTCAACATGTAAACCGTCCGTATCCGAGGCTATTGGTTGTCTCTGAACAAAATTTTTGTTTTAAGCGATAGGGATGTTAGCCCTAAGCACAACCCCCAACCTGGAGGGCCAGGTTCCTCTTTCCCCAGGAACAAGGGGTCGGGTCGCTGCACATATTGGTTCACTACGTGGCGGGTGCCAGTATAGCTATCCAGGGGAGGCCACGCGGAGGCTGTGTGTCAACTTGGATTGAGCAGGGACAGAGATCGAAGCTGGCGTTTGCCAAGTTAAACGCGATCAACTTCTTTGCTCTGTTTGTTCGCTCCTTTCCCCCCCTTATTTTACATATACATATGTACCTATGCTCGTGTTTTTCTCAGCTTTTAGGCTAGGAACGCCCTAACCATTTCGGTCACTAATTTTTCACCGTAAAAAACAGATTAAATGGTAATGAGCTCATATGATACCAAGACCTGCATTATGACTAATGTTTTTTTTTTGCCTTGTGTGCACTTCACTCTTCACTACGTACTCTCTAAAAAGTTAAGGAAAAGAGAAATAAGTTTTAACTTTTGGCCTTAAAAAAAACATCGATGTTTCCAAGGCCGATGTTTTTGGCATCGATGGTTTTTTTTTTTTTTTTTTTTGAAACATTGATATATCGAACCATCGGTGTTTTTTTATACGATGTTTGCATCCCTACCTAGACGAAGTCAAAATAGCGATATCGAGAGTTAAGTCTAATAAACCCGCGGGCGCAGACGGCCTGTCTGCTGAGCTTCTTAAGGCGGCTGGAGATGAGCTGGTAAGATGCAAGCACCATCTCATTTGCAAGGTATGGTCGGAGGAAAGCATACCCGACGAATGGAATCTCAGCATCGTTTGCTCGGTCCATAAGAAAGGAGACCCCTATAACTGCGCCAACTATAGGGGAATAAGTCTCCTTAACATCGCATATAAGATCTTCTCTGCCGTATTGTGTAAACGCCTGAAACCGTTTGTGGATAACCTGGCCGGCTCTTATCAGCGTGGTTTCAGGCCAGATAAGTCCACAATAGACGAAATATTTACGCTACCTCAGATCTTGGAGAAGACCCAGGAATACCAAATCGACATTCACCACCTCTTCGTCGATTTCAAGCCTGCATATAACAATGTGTATAGAGTTGAGCTAAACAAAGCCATGTCTAGGTTATAACATCCCTGCCAAACAGTCCGACTATGCAGGATGACAATGGAGAATTCTAGCTGCTCCATTAAGGTCGGTAATGAGCAAACCGAGGCTCTTGTTAAAAAAGGATTTAGGCAGGGTTTGAGGGTAAAACCAAATATCTGCTTTCATCTAAAAGAGAGATATAACTTGGAAGTGGTCAAGGCATTCGTCTTCCTTGGCTCCCTGATGACCAGCGACAACAACACCAGCGCTGAGATAAAACGCAGAATCACTCTTGACACTTGCTGTTTCTTCGGGCTCAAGAGGCAATTGAGAAGTAGAGCCCTCTCTCGGAAAACCTAGGTGACACTATATAAGACCTTGATCATCCCAGTCCTCCTTTACGGCGCAGAGGCTTGGACCTTAACAAAAGCTGATGAAGATTGGTCGTTTCTAAAGGAAAATTCTGCGCACTATCTACGGTCCGGTTTGTTCCAACGGTGTATGGAGGAGAAGATTTAACGAAGAAGTGTACGGATTGTACAGCGACATCGGCCTGGTACGACGTTTACGGATACAGCGTCTAAGGTGGCTAGGCCATGTAGAGCGCATGGAAAATACAGCTCAGACCGGAAGAGTCTTCGAATCTACCGAGGAAGTAAGGCGCACGCAGGTGGAAAGGGACCTTAACCACCTGGGCGTGCGGCGCTGGAAATAGCTGGCCAAATCTTTACTTTGTTGTTAACATCCGACGAAAGATATACTTCAGACCCGCTGAGATTATAGAAGACTGTTAAGACTTCATTAAGATTAAAATTTTTAAAAGATCTATAACTATACGTATTAACGCAATTCGCATAATCAACGTTAAATTGCAGAGAACGAAACAATATATAATGAATGAACTTGCTAGTAGGCTTCACTTGGTCGATATATAAGATGTTAGATATATTGTTAGTTAAATCGTTTACTAGTGAGAGTCTTATTTTATCACAGAAGTATTGAAACTGGCTAGTTGTTCTATTTCATTCAAAGTAATTAACATTAAGATCACAGCCAATCAAAATAATGTTGTATTTTGAACTTAAATCATTTAATGTGTCTTCAAGTTCAAGGTTTTCAACCTTGAAACACCTGGGAGGCGAATATATTACAACTATGAGGTATTTTTCATTGACACTATTGATTTCAACAAAGAGAAACTGAATTATGAGCTTATGAGGCGAGTAAATACATTTAGCTTCAATAACATTTCTAATATACATACCTACACCTCCACCAATTCTCTCAATTCGATAATTTCTGAACAAATTGAAACCTGGTAAATTAACGCTTTGATGTGATTTACTGGACGAAAGCCACGATTCTGATACCATCAAGACATCTACTTTAGAGCAACTAAACATTTAAAACAACACTGTATATTTGGACGAGAGACTTCCGGGGCTAGCATGACAGATATTAAGCCCTTGTTTTACACTACACATTGCATTGAGAACGGTGCTAATACCATCTGGATGGTTTAAATACATTTAGATAAGAAGTATATTGCGTGTATATACCGAAAACCGAAAGCTAAAACAGTACCAGTACTGAGAAATTGTATAAAGCATTTCTCTGTAATTGTATAAAGCATTAAATAAAAATTGAAAACAAGGAAGTACATATAATAAAATAAACGAAAATCATTATTAATAATGAAATTCATTGATGGCCGTGAACAAATTTAGCTTTTGTTACTGAAATATTAAAGGTATTAGAGAAATATTATATAAATATAAAAGGTATTAGAGAAATATTAAAATAACAAAAATGCCCTGCATTGGAGAATAAAACAAAAGTAGCACTTAGTAAAATTAAGAATAAAGCGAAGTATACAAAGTGAAATGGAGATCTGGTAAGTGAATGCGACAGTAGAAGACAGCAAAACATCAAACAGCAGCAGCATCTCTAGCATCAACGGTTACGGGTGAAATGACATCTACTGCATTACTACACCGTTGATCCAAAGAGTGGGCATGCACGACGTGGATCCGTTTTTGTGAGGAAGATTTCCTGACAAAAACTCTCCGGTTTCTTGTAAACCCTGAGTATAGGTGTCTACTTCGTCGGAGAGTAGAAAGAGACACCAGTCTGGAGTTTTGTTTATAATAAACAGCTGTTGACTTAAGGATATTAATTTTGCACTGTAGGAGTAGGTTAACCTGTTGCCAAATAAAGTGATTGGGCAGGTTTCCGGAATTTTGTGCTTTCTGGTGAATAGCACAAGCTTCAGTCTTCTGCATGCGGTCATTCAGTGTGTATAGGTATTTGCCTGAGATGGTAATGGCAATGTCATCAGCGTAGGCAATGGCATCTAGGCCTTCTTTCTCCAGTTCCAGTATAGTCAGTAGTTCATTTGCAACTATATTCCAGGGAAATGGAGAGAGGACCCCCCTTGTGAGGTGCCGCAATTAAAGTGGATTTTGCGTGTTGAGAGTAACTCGCTGATCAACTCTGTGAGAGTCCTCTTCTCCTCCTCCTTTAGATTTTCTAGCCCTTCTATTATTGCTTTCAAAGTGACGTTGTTGAAAGCGCCCTCTACGTATGTCTAGGAAGGCTGTAAATGTATATTCTTTAAGATGGATTGATCTCTCGATTTTCCTCACTAATGCAAGGCTATTTCGACATCTACCCTTACAATAGGCGTGCTGTGCCTTAGAGATTAGGGAAGGATCGAAGTTATGGCGTATGTGTAAGTCTATTAGCCTTTCCAGGGTTTTTAGTGCAAAGGATAATATTCAAATAGGTCTTAGATCCTTGGAGGAGGTGGGAGAGTTTCTGCCGGCCTTGGGGATAAAGCGTACCGTTGCGCACTTCCAATAATAGACAAATAGGTCTTAGATCCTTGGGGGAGGTATGAGAGTTTCTGCCGGCCTTGGGGATGAAGCGTACCGTTGCGCACTTCCACTTTTCTGGAATGTGTCTCCAACCTCTAAACATATTCTCTAACCATGGTATTATCCACTCCATAGTTTGTGCAAACTCGATGGGGTAGATTTCACCCGGTCCTGGCGATTCAAAGAGCTTGAAACTTTTTAACGCCCACGTAATTTTCTCTCTGGGGATAATATGATCGCATTCTCCCTCTATCGCGGAGGAGAGTTTAGTCGCTCGCGTTTGCACTGATTCTTGCGATTTAGAGCAGCCTAGGAAGTGCATATTGAGGAGAAGGTTGAGTGTTTCCTCTTCTGACGTTGTCCAAACTCAATTTGTTAGGAGACAGCTCGGAGTTAGTGGATCTTTCGAGAGGATTTTTCTCAGTCTGTGGGAGTCTTTGTACAGACTCCAGTCCCTGTCGTTTTTTGTGCTCTTTGCTTTATTGAAGAGCCTTCGACAGTCCTTGCGGAGTTTGCTTAGAGTTGCGTTCCACCAGGTTGGGTATGGGTTCATTCTGGATTTTTGGATTACGCAGCTATTTGCCCGTGCGTTGCCCAATGTATTTGTCAAGATATCGACCAGTTTGTCTATATCTGACGGGGATCGCGGAGTGTTGGGAGCCCTTTTTACTATGGAGATGCCTATGAAAGTTTTATAGCGCTCCCAGTCGATCCTTTTTGGGTTGTAAGAAGAGTCGGCTGGGGTTTGGACTGTAGTTGCCAGTTTAGAAACTAGATAGCGGTGATCAGAGATGGAGTGTTCTTCAGAGACCCTCCACTCTCCAATTCTGCTATTGAGAGAGGGAGATGCTAGAGTTATGTCTAGTACCCCTCTTCGGTTTTTAGCAATGAATGTATGAATCAGCCACTCAGCTCTTTCGTTTGTATCGCTACTGCCCCAAATGGTATGATGCACAATTGCGTCCGTACCGATTAGGAGCCCAGCTTGTTGTCTTGACGCGTCTTCGACTAGCCGTCTGACATTGTCTTGTGGGGTGGTCTTCTCCTGAGCCATGTGAGTTGAGGCTATACATAATTTGTCCCTTCGTGATTGTATTGCAATCACCGTGGTGTCAGGACAACTGTAATTTGGAAGAAGGTAAATGTTTAAAGTTTTTTTGCAAGATAGCAAGTGCGAGGTTTACCTTCTTTTTGTGGTGTAAATAGATTGTAGGCTGGAGTCCTCAGTCTGCGAACCTTGTGGTCGTGTAACTACGGCTCTTGGATTAGGACTTGGATTGGTGTTGAGGTCTTCCAGATCTAAGTCTAGAAGATCATTTTCCATTGGCGAACTTGTTGAGTAGTCCTCGCTACCGGAGTCGAGCAATGACTCCTGGTCTCCACCGACCAGGGTTGTTGCTGGGGTTTCAGCTTCTTCCTTTGCAGGGCCCTTGCTCCCCGACGGGATTGGGGGTTCCTGCTCCGTCGAGCTTTCACTTTTGACCTCGGTACTAGCCTGGTCTTCGTTGCCGGATGGTGGCACGTCCTCATCTTTTTCGTATATACATACATATTCAGTTTGACTTTCTTGAAACCAAACCTTATTTGATAGTCGTAGTGGGCCAGCGGTTCCAGGGCTTTGCAGTTCAGGACAATAATAACCTGTCTTGATCTGCCTTTTAGTTCCTCCAGCTTCACGACTTTCGAATCCTTCGTTGGGAGATTGGGGTTGCAATAGTTGATTGTCTCAACGATTTCGGGAGGATTCTCTGGTACTAACGGGAGCCAGCATCTGGCTCGCGGTCGTTTATAGGGGCCATACACTACGGAAACACGTCGTTACAAACTTGTGTATGTGCATCCTTTCGCAATACATTTCACATACAATCTGCACAAACCTCAGTTTGTACCAAACAAGTGGGCAACAACAAAATATACATGTTTGCAACGACATATTTGCGTAGAGTATAGCCCCTATTAGGGATTTGGTCCTTAGTTACGACCTTAAGCCTAGCGCTCTCCCACGTATTTATGTATGTTAGCGTTACAGTCCATGAAGGACCAGAGCCGAGCTTCTCTCAATCACCCATGTTGTGTGTGATTTAATTTTCTCATAGGTGAAAGGGACCTACAGTTTATTGCCGGTTCCGAACGGCGAATTTCGAGAAGCTTTTCATGACAATTTTACTACAGGGGGTTTTGTCAGAACCCCGTTGAGGAGAAACACCGTGAAAACATGTTCGATGACATGGCGGTGTCGGGATTCGATCCCGTGTCATCGGCGTTAAAGGCCAGCACACTATCCACTACGCCACGGTGCTCTCGTGCCCTCTCCCATAGTTACCCTATTTCCGAAACTGTAGCCTTCAACAGATCGAGGCATCGTTCGTCGGCACAGCTTAAGTGCTTGATCGACATTATTCCATTTATTTGTGGTCAGTTTTGCCGTCCGGGTCGCTGTCATCGATGATGGCAACCGTTAGGCACTTCCTCGCGACCTCGCCGAAAGACTTTAATAGCTTAGTCGGTATCTCCAGCCTAGCCTTCTTAGCCTCCCGTTTCGGTTTCTCGGATGGCGATCTGGGCCTCTTGGCTTTTTATTTTGCTTGGGTCAGGATTCCCGTAGCCCAGGCGACCAACTCTTTAGCTTTTTCTGATAGGTCGGTCTTATGTCCCCATCGATTTAATACTCTCAAGGCCGGCTTACGGTCTCTATAGGCCTTGGTTGATGGGTTTAGTTTTTTATTATCGGCTTTGTCTTTCGACAAATTGTTTAAAGGCAAACTGGGTGAAATTAAGTTGCTGAGTAAGGGAGCAAAATCTGCCTTAAAAATAGCAGTAGAAAGAAAAGAGGGCGCCGTGACGCAGTGGTTAGTGTGTTGGACTCTGGCGCCCGATGAACGAGTTCGGATCCCGATAACACCAACGCCATCGAAGGTTTATTTCACGACGTTCCTCCTCGGCGGGGTACTATTCGTTTGGAGATATCGAAGATTCGCTACCGACGTTTTCTGGTGACGACAACCATCCCGTGAAGAAATGGGTTTTCGCTATGTAGGGTATAACATCGACACCTGATGTATATCGAAGGACCTTTATATGACTTCGTAGGAATTAGGCAGTCGAGTAATCATTGTTGCCAAGGTACTTAACAAAATTCAATTTAACGAAAAATCCACCTATTAATGTTTATATGTATGTTGTTAAGAATGATAGTATGAAACATGTAGTTATCCTTGGCATAGATTTTTTACAAAAGATTAAACTTAAATTGCAATTGAATGACAGTAATTTATACTTAAGTGATAATGAAATTTCAAAAGATTCTGATATGGATGCTGATACTCTCGAAATTTTAATAATCGATACGTGCCATGACTGCGACTTACTTGAATATTAATGAAAACGTAAGATACAATGAAAAAGACCAACTGAAAGTTGTTATTCTCGGAATTATTTCAACAGATCGCTGTTTATATGAATGTTGTAATTTTGAAATGAAGATCACATTGGCCGAGGCGAAAAAGGTTTCAGTTCCATCCCAAGACACACCACACAAATTAGAGTTGCGAAAAATATTAGACGATCTTATCAAAAATAAATTTGTTCGTGGAAGCAATTCATCCTATGCATTACTAATGGTTAAGGCGAAAAAGAAAACAAGCGAATTCAGGTTGGAAATTTAACTACATATTTCAACTAACTATGCGACTGAAAATATTTTTCACTATTTTATTTTTATATTTACTTTTTACCTTTCCTCTGTCACACCAATAGAACAGTTTGCGAAAGCCATTTGGGCTGTCCGACTGTCTTTCAGAGATATATTCAATCAAGCCATAAAGTTGCTTACAAGAAACTATATCCCACGCTCTGTTCTAATAATTAGACCCTTTGCCCATTTTGCCAACGCCTGGTCCCTCCTTACGGATGACTTGCCGCGAGCAAAGTAGAAGAAACCATTAAGACGATGGAGATGGAATACGATGGGGATGGAAATCTCCCTTCATTCCAAAGGGAAAACTCCCGACTTTGATAACATTCCACAGCCCTTAATTAAAAATGACCCACAAGTAATAAAAGAGCGATTGTTGTCCCTCTATAACCCCATTCCTCAAGCGTGGAAAGTGTCTAGTACTGTCCCAATCCCCAAACCTCGTTGATCATTTTCTGAAGCTAGCGGATATCGACCTATATCCCTTCCTGCTTCCCTAGGAATAGCCCTAAAAAAATTATTGCGAGAAGGTTATTTTGGTCTTTAGAGGAAACAACCTTATTAATATTAGACAAGTTGCATTCAAAAAACGGCCGGGGTACCACCGATTCCGTTTTCCACCTTGATCATTTTGTCTTTCGCACATTACCTACAAAAAATGTCACCTTGCATCAGCTTTGAAAATACTTTCTATAGAATTGGGATGGACTGAATCCTCAACAAAATCATTAAATGGAAAATGGACCCTAATATCTTCATATTCATAAAGGAACTCCTAAGCAACAGGTAGTTCCGTGTAAAACTAAATAACGTATGTATGCTCCTAAATATGTACATAATTTTAGAAATGGCATTCCCCGAGGATGACCACTGTCGGTAATTTTTTTCGTGATAGCATTTAACGACCTAAGTGATATTCTCCAAAAACACCCACCCTCTCATATGTATTGCCTCTATCCTGATGACTTAGTAATATTTTTGTAAACTATTGCATAGACCTATCCCACACTGGTTCTCTCTTTCCCTACATCCTAGCGGATGGACCAGTGATGTCATACCTCAGGTGCAAACATTTCCCCTTGAAAAAAACCAATCTATGGCTTAATTTTATATTAATTTGGAAAGCTACCAGACCGAACATACATTTTCTCCAAATAATCCTGTTCTCATATCAACACTAGAAACAATGTCGTTAAATCTATAGTTGTCTCTAAAATATTGTTGCGTGCTTATTAATTAGTTGTTCTTTAAATAGAACATATTTCTGTTGTCTCGAAAATCTTTATCACTTCTATTTAACTCGCACAATCAAATCTCTCGCTGCAACGGGTATCTTGTATTTGTGTATACCCGATCACCGACTCAGATTTTGTTTAAAGCAATCACTTTCATTCAGCAGCAAGGAATGATCATTTGGGTATGAGTTTAAAACATACGTGTTAGTTGAAACACTCGAGTAATACTTAATCTTAAAAAAAAAAACTATTGAACAATTCTAAATTTAATATTAGTGTTCATTCTTTAACTAAGACGTTAGTGGTGAATGACACATCTATGTAGATTTAAATTACAATTAATATCTCATGTGGGGTGACAATCAGTGTTATTAGCATAACAATATGATAATAATATAATGATAATATAAATTAACTACAAATTTTAATTAATATATACATACGTATTTGTGTTCTTGGTGAAAAAATTTCAAACATAAGATTCAACACATTCAAAGCTTAAGGTGAATAACCAGTCTTTAACCTTTTTGGTGAAATGTGAAAGACGAAGCGTGTCTCTTATAAATAAGGGCAATTTATTAAAAATTCTTGGAGCTGTAGATTAGATTAGATTTATAATGACTTATATTTCATACAATTCAGTAAAGATATACATATACAATAAAGGTACTTAGTCAATTTTGGTTTGGCATTATGCCGTCTACCAGATTAACAGCTGTGAGTGTAAATGCTAGTACTATCTAAGGTAAGCTAATTTGGATGACGCAGAGCTTGAAAATCTTCCTCGATGATACGTCTTCTGTAGCGAAAAGCATCTGCAGCGTAGGAGTATAAACAGTCCCATCCATGCTGACCGTTCAAAATATTAATTGCGTCGTCTAAAACCAGGAGCTCTGTGTTGAAATACCTCATACGAAACTCTTTTAGTATTGGGCATTCCCCTAGGAGGTGCAATACATCTTCCCTCACTCTCAGATTGCAGAGACTACAAAGAATCGGGAGTTCAGCTTGGTGTGGTATAAAGTTCAATTTCATTAGCTCCCCTCTCATTTTAAAGATAGTGCTTATTTTGTCTATAGGGTAGCTGTTGAGAAAATAGGTCTTGTCCTGTAAGATATAATTCAATTGCCTGTAGTATAACCGGTACTGCGAGGATTGAGCTTCATATACAAATTGTCTTCTTAGAGCCGTTGAAACATCGCCGGGGTTAAAGAATAGGCTAAGACCACAGTTCGAGGCGAGGCATCTCCATTCTTGGATAAGACTTCCTCCAGTCGTGATGATATTCGAAAGTACTATTCTGGGTAACCTAGCTTCTTCCATTTCCATCACTTTAACCACATAGTCAAAGTGCATCTTCAGAGTGCCTAAGAATATTGGCAATGATCCGGTCTCCAAATGTAACATATAGTTAGGCGTGTTTACCGGCAATCGAAAAGTACGCTTTAGGAAGTAACGTAGAAATTTCTCCACTTCTTCGAATGAGCGGTAACCCCACACTTGAGCACCATATAGAAGTATGGAGGCTGCAGTTGAACGAAATAATTTTTGTTTCCCACTATGAGCAATGTTTTTACTGTTGTAACATCGGCCCCATACTGAAGAAATTGCACGCTTAGCTTCTGCTAATTTACCCTCCAGATGTTTTCTCATATTTAGGTTGGCCGATATGAGGACTCCCAGGTATTTATATTCACGAACAATTTCCACGACTTCCCCTTGGTATTCCCACTTTTCATTCCAAGAGTATCTGCCACCACCTCCTCTGAAAATCATTACTTTCGATTTTCCCAAGTTTACCGTTAGGTTCCAGCCGTTACAGTAATCATTGAGCCTGTTCATCATCCGCTGCAAGCCATCTTTCGACTCGGAGAAGGAAACGATGTCATCGGCATACAACAGAGCAGGGACACTTGTACGGCCAATATCGATTCCTCCCCCTACGAAATCCGTGATATCGTTGATGAACAATATAAACAGCAACGTACTCAGGATACAGCTCTGCTTCACCCCTGTCTTCGTTGGAAATTCCTCGGATATTATCTCTCCGCCCCACACATAAGCAACGTTGTTGTCATACAATGCTTTTAATATGTGGATGATTTTATTCGAGATCCCGATCTTATATAGCTTATACCAGAGTGCATCACGATCAATGGAATCGAAAGCCGCCCGGAAGTCAACAAAGAAGGCATACAACTTTTTCTTTTTGTAGATTTCGGCGATGTTGATTAGTGCAAATATGTGGTCAATAGTGGAAAAGTTCTCCCTAAACCCTGCTTGGAAGTTTGAAAAAAATTGATGTCTTTTAACCCAGTTGGAAAGTCTCGCGAAGATCAAAGCTGAGAACAATTTGCACGACGTGCTTAGGAAAGATATTCCTCTATAATTTGCAGGGTCATTGTAGGCACCCTTTTTGTGCAGCGGAAATATGATTGCCTTTTTGAAGCTTCCAGGAACAGTGGCGGATTCGAAAATTCTATTGAACTCTGTAATTAGAGCGTGTACAAATTCGGTCGTGCTGTTTTTGTAAAATTCGAAAGGAATTCGATCGTGCCCGGGGGCTTTATGAGCCTTAGCATCTTCGATGACTTTTTGTACCTTTAGAAGCGTAAATGGTGCATCCAGAGACTCGTCAAGGTTAAAAGGAGCGGCATATTGGATTGGTGATGTACTACAACCATTATTGATGAGATTGTTAAATGATCGATTTTTCTCCTTCCAGATTAGCTTGGGCAGTAGCCCAAATTCCGACGAACTGTTTGGGTTAGAAACACCTGCTGTTGCGCAATCAATTTCAAGAGGCATGTGATCAGAGAATACCCCTACTCCCACTCGGAAAGAATGTAATACAAGTTGCCAGTCTCCGGATATGAAACAGTAGTCTATGACTGAACACGCAGTACCGTGTATAAACGTGAAGTCTCCTCTTGAATCACCCTCGCAGCTTCCGTTCAAAACAAGCAAGCTCTGGTATTTTGGCTCCTTTCCAATCCCGAACTTCATCCTTTGAACGGCGGACTATATCCATGTTTGGCGGTTTATAACCACCAGCGAAGTTGTTCTGCGCCAGACCTAGTCGGCCATTGAAGTCTCCAACGAGCATTAAATCTGTTTTGTTTAAAGTTTGTAGCTCTTCGCATAGTTTGTCGTAGTCGCGTTGCCAGTGGTTACAGTTTAGGTATATATGGACAATGTAGAGTGTTTTGTTGTTGAAGTTTATCTCTAATCCAATTAATTCATCCAAGACTTTAAATTTAACTTCGACGCCAATAAGACTCTTACGGAATCCCAATAGCAGTCCATCACTTCCTCTACCAAAGATCGCTGACTTAACTGCATGTTTCCATTTTAATTCATAATTCGAAAATATATTTTTTAACTTAACCTCCTCGTTTTCTAACACATGCGTTTCATATAATAGAAAAATATCAAAATCCTTTATATAATTAAAAAATTCAACAAACATAAACTTATTCTTAAGACCGGAGACATTATAACTTAAAATTTTAAATAAAGAAGGTGTTACATTCTGGTAGACAGGCGCTTCTCAATTAGTATGTAATGCCCTGCATGTGTTTACAGCCAAATTAATGTGCCCGGTCGTCCTACTGACAGCTGAGCTAAGGTTTGGATTTTTGACATTACGTACTCATTATTTTCGTTTTTACTTTCATTCATAACATTTCGCAGTGGGGCTATGCCGCCAAAAATGCTTTTAAGGGTTAGTTCACCTCTTTCGTCTCCGCATTTCAGCCCATGAAATGTGTCCCAGGTAAATATCCTATCTGCTATGTATAGTTTATCGTCTCTGAGGGAGATTTTCATTTTAGGGTTCTTTTGGCGGAGGGCCTTCATGATTGGTACCAACTTCCTCCTCCTTTGGCGAAAGGTCCTTTTGAACGCTAATTAATGTCCCTTTTAGTCTTTTGGCGTTAAGCAGCACTTTCCTTGCAGAATCTCGGTTTTTCATCCTTACGACTATTACTGCTGTTCGAACGTCGCGACTACGGACACTGTGCGTTAACTCAACATGTTCATCAGCATCATTCGTATTCAGAAGACCGGCATACACGGATTTTGCTTCCACACACATGTCGGTGTTAGTTTGAGCAGGCAGGTGCACCACCACATTAGCCTCCATGTTCTTCTGAGCGAGTTTGTCCAACTGCTCTTCAAGAAGTTGGTTACGCTTTTCCAGTTGCATAACTTGTTCAGAGATGGCGGACTTTTAGCCCTGCTAACTCACTACACAGCACTTGAAAATCCTCCTTCGAAGCCAATTCCTTGACGAGTTCCTTATTATTCTCCACCAGGATCTCCTTCAATTGATCGACGGTGATTCCGGAGATTTTTGACATTGTGGATTGGGATTCGGAAATTCCACGTCGCTTTTCGTTATTGGAGAGATCAGGCAAAGTATGTGATAAAACTCTCTTGCGCATTTAGTGAGGTTAGCTTAGGGCACGGTCTTGAAATTGACGAAAAATATTATTTAAAAGCTAGGACTTACTCAGCGTATGCAATCTTTAAGTGAAGTGTATTCTTAATATACTCCTTATGCAACACTTTGGCCTATATTTGCACTTTTTTCGCCTGATTGTGTTCTTTTTCGAGGAGCTCTTTGCTTCCGCGTCGTATCTTGAAAAGTGACAGCTGTCAATCTTGGAGCTGTATATGTACAAAAATTGGAAAAATGGGTTCTATGTGCAAAAAGGTACATTTACTAAGCTCATATTGTTTACGCGTAGATTGTACAATTGTATATTCCTACTAGGAATGTTACCGCTTTGCTTGAAGAATTCTCTTAAAACTTTAAAAACATATAAATGTCTGATTGGCAGAATACGCAATTTTTTAAACAAATGCCAGCTTCCAGCTAAACGATTTTTATTTGAAATAATTATAACTAAATGTTTCTGTGCAGTTAATAATGGTTTAATAGTTATCGTGTACAAACCTCCAGCTTGTTATGCCGTAATTCAACTTTGAGTGTGCAAGACCATAATAAATGATTCTTAAAACCTACGGAGAGCAGAAAGGCGTTATTAAATACATTTTTCGTGTGACCAATAGCAGATAAGTTTTGATCATATGAATATGATCATTCCAGTTTAAATAAGAATCCATTACTAAACTTAAGTACTTAAAATTTTGAACGGATTCGATTTTAAAGCAATTTTCGCTGCACCGCAAATTGGCTATAATGTTACTATTCTCACACTTATGTATAGACAAGGAGAACTGTTTACAATCGTGAGCGTGAAACCATAAATTGAAATCATATAGGCCATTTCCAGATATCTTAAAACACATTAGTTTAGTTTTTTCGCTGATAATCAATTTATGATAAGTAAACCACACCCGTAAGATTTCACGATCTTCATTTATCATCACAATGCTTTCGAAATTAGTTCTAGATCCGTAGGTAAAAACGATGTCGTCCGCAAACGCAGTTGAGGTACCATTTAACTTGAGTTTGAATATGGAATTTTTGTATATTAAGTAGAACAAGGGACTAAGTACAGATCCCTGAGGAACACCGTTCTTAAATTGTCTTGGTTCAGTTGAGATACCATTCATAGTAACTTTTTGTGTTCTACCTTTTAATAAGAACTCGGCCAATTGAAAATATTACCACGAAAACCAACGTTAAAGAGTTTAGTCAGCGATAAACAATGCAATAGTTGATTTGTTGTTATTTAAACTTCCATACAGCTGATTACAAACCCTTAAGATGGCATCTTCAGTTGACAAACCTGGTCTAAACCCAAACTGATTTCTACTGAAGAATTTGGACTTGTCCAAAAAAGAGGCAATTCGGACCTTCAGTAACTTCTCAAAAAATTTGGAAAAGGTTGAAAGAAGTGATATTGGCCTATAAATGAAATATGTTGTCTATTGCCTTTTTTAAACAGAGGTATAACTTCAGCACATTTAAGATGATTGGGAAAACAATCCATTTTAATGCTTTTATTAAATAAGAAGGACAGCACATCCACGACATACCAAGCAACATTTTTTAATAAACTATTTGAGATACCATCACTAGTGCAGGAAGTTTTGTTTTTTAGGGACATTATAACATTGTACACTTCACTCGGTGTAACTGCAACATACATAAGACTATTGGGATGAACATCATCAGCAAGAATTCCTGAGAAGGAGGAGCAATCGCAATTCGTGCAAGGTTCGACAGTTGGTTTCAGTTTTTCGGAAATTTCAGTAAAGTATTCGTTAAATTTATTGGGGATTCTACCTAAATCGGACTCCATTACTCCCTCAACTTCAATAGTTTAAATTTTAGCACAATTACTATCCTTTCCTAAAATGTTGTTAACCACACGCCACTCTTTACGTGCATTACCTTCAGCCTTAGCAAACATATCACCGTAGAAGTTGTTACGAGTGTCTTCGATTTCTTTGTTGACGAACTTACAGAAAGTTTGATAATGTTTTTTTTAGTTTTGAATTATTAGGATGTTTCTTGCATTTTAAGCCTAATTTCTTCTTTTTCATAATTTTACTAAGAAGATTGTTGGTCATCCACGGTTTTAAATATTTTTTTTTACCCGACAGATTTTTTTGGAAAGTGTTCGATTTAATGTGATTTCGAAGTGTATCCATAAATAAATCAAACGCAATAGAAGGATTAGCTTCAGAATAAACCGTTTCCTAACATTCGAAGGTTAACAGGTCTTTCAACATTACAAAATCTACATAATTTTTCACTCTGTAAGGAGCAGATTTCAAATTTTCTCAACGATTGTAAACAGGGGAGCGATTAAGAGTAACCATGCTGTGATCTGTCAGCCTCAAGTCGTATATTTTGCAACTAAAAATATATTAATTGTTTTTGTGAGTTTTTAGAAAAATGTGGTCGATACAACTCTTAAAAGAATCAGTCATCATACTCTTAAGACCATACGAAGCCATAGTAAACAAGTAGGTTTCAGTATCAATATTAAATTCATTGAGAATATCAATATTGATATCTCCTACCACAATTAAATTTGTAGCTGAAGTTGAACTAAGAATATTGTTTAGTTCATAAATGAACATACTTTTAGCAAAACTGTGAACTCGATAAATGCACAACAAAGTTTTAGTACATCAGCGCTACATATTTTAAGGCAAGAGCAATCACGCAAATTCCCATTTTTCACGAAAACGGCAACACCTATAGCGGAATAGGACTCATTGCAATTAGCAAAAAGTGTGTAACCTTGTATATTATACAATTCAAGTTCTTTATCATATTGTTGCGGAGATGCAAGCGGACCGTTAAGTTCGAAATTCGAAAACTCTCTGGAAGCGGGGATTGGAATGATGTCAACTTCCAATGGAATTGTCAGAGCGTTCTAGAGATTTCCGAAGGGGAACTTCCAACGGCGAACGTTCGAGACGGTGGACCGAGAGCTATATAAGCGCGAACACTCGCCCTTGACATTCATTCAGTTTGTGGTATTAAACAGCGTGTGACAAGTTAGTGCGATCAAACAGTGCGAAACTAAAAGCTTTCAATAAAGGGTTGTTTGTGTAATAAAGTTTAAAGTGGATTGTATTGGATAATAAATAAAAGTGGTGAAGCTACACAGATAATTGATCTGTGGTGAAAGAAATAAAAGTGTGTGTGTGTTTTTATTCGGATAAGAAGGACAATTGTAGTTTATCGCAATCCAGTGGTGCGAACCCTATTTGGTGTGGGTATTGAATAAAATTCGTAACAATATATCCAAATTTCACTCAAGACAATTACAACGGGTAAGTTCGACAACGAATTAAGATGGGCTAAGAAAATTGGGAAATTTTTTCTTAGGCTTCGTATGTTTTGATGTATACAAAAACAATATTCTACAGAACTAGTGATATCATTTGGGTATTTACATGCATTAGAGTTACAAGGTGGAAGAGAGCTAACTACATTCATAATTTTAGAAAATCAGCAGCACAATTTATCCTTACATAATTGTTACCCTCTTCTTTCCGCATGCAAACAGTCCCATTTCTCGTCCATACATATTTGTATCCCTTCGTTGTCTTTATTGTTGTAGCAGTCTTAAATAATTTTCTTGTTTCATTCGTTAAGCACTCATTAACATACATCTTTTCTGATCTTGCTTCGCCATTGAGTAGTTTTGTGGTTAGTGGCTCTCTTTTTTGGCTATCATTATTTTCTCTTTACAGAAACGTGACACGAGTCGAACGTGAAGAACATTTTTGTTGGTCGGTCGGCCTTTAGTTGTTGGGTTGGCTAACTTAATTTTCCTCAAGTAGCAATGGTCGATGTCTCCCTCATTTATGTTCAAGCTCAAACCTTCACGAAAAACTTTTAAAGCTACATCAGTATAAGACATGTCTGATTTGATGATAGGAACATTGAATATGTCAATGCTGCTTATAAGTAGCTGTTGTTCCAGATTATTCACCTAAGCTTTGAGAGAAATGATTTTTCTTTCGCACTCTTCGTTTTTGGCTATGAGTGCTTTTATTTGTTTATTCTGACTTTCTTCTATGGAAACCACTTTTGCACAAATCATTTCCAACGTTATCTTTGTGCCATCAATTTGTTTGGTGTTAAATGAAAACTAATCAGACGCTGTGTTGGATGTTGTCGAAGACAAAATATTCGGTTGTACCGTGGCAGCAGACCACGGTGATGGAGTAGGCGAAGGCGACGATGATGATGGTGGCGATTGGTAGTTTGATTGAGTTGTTGTGTCTGATGGTTTGGAGAAAGATGCTCTACGTTGAGTGTTACATGGTTGACACCTCCAAACGGACTTGCTTTTCTTTATGAAATCAAGATCAATGGCGGTAATTTTCACACAATGACCATGAAAAAACTTCCACAATCCCCGCACCCCACTTTTAGGTCTGATCTATCAACTTTAGTTTAACAGATACTGCAAGACATTATCAATTTGGATATTAAAAAAAAAAAAATATGTATATATATATTTGTAATTAAACCATATTTCAATTAACAAGCTCTACACAAGTGCACCCCACAAGATTCAAACTTGATACTCACTTGCATACTCGTACATGCATTCGAGTGTTCGGTTATTTTGTGTAGTATCAACTAATAATGATCGTTTAGCGCATTTTCGTCTGTTTCGCGGGTTGAAAATACTCAGGATACTCGAGACACTCGAATATACCCCTACGCATTCCATACACAAAGTGTATCGATTTGCATTATCGCCAGTCATGGTGATTATTTTTTGTAAAGTGGTTGAACAGTGGTAGTAATTTCGAGTTTTATCAAGTTTAATATTTTCAAAAAATAACATACAGAAAAGATGATGTTAATGAGTGCTTAACGAATGAAACAAGAAAATTATTTAAGACTGCTACAACAATAAAGACAACGAAGGGATACAAATATGTATGGACGAGAAATGGGACTGTTTGCATGCGGAAAGAAGAGGGTAACAATTATGTAAGGATAAATTGTGCTGCTGATTTTCTAAAATTATGAATGTAGTTAGCTCTCTTCCATCTTGTAACTCTAATGCATGTAAATACCCAAATGATATCACTAGTTCTGTAGAACATTGTTTTTGTATACATCAAAACATACGAAGCCTAAGAAAAAATTTCCCAATTTTCTTAGCCCATCTTAATTCGTTGTCGAACTTACCCGTTGTAATTGTCTTGAGTGAAATTTGGATATATTGTTACGAATTTTATTCAATACCCACACCAAATAGGGTTCGCACCACTGGATTGCGATAAACTACAATTGTCCTTCTTATCCGAATAAAAACACACACACACTTTTATTTCTTTCACCACAGATCAATTATCTGTGTAGCTTCACCACTTTTATTTATTATCCAATACAATCCACTTTAAACTTTATTACACAAACAACCCTTTATTGAAAGCTTTTAGTTTCGCACTGTTTGATCGCACTAACTTGTCACACGCTGTTTAATACCACAAACTGAATGAATGTCAAGGGCGAGTGTTCGCGCTTATATAGCTCTCGGTCCACCGTCTCGAACGTTCGCCGTTGGAAGTTCCCCTTCGGAAATCTCTAGAACGCTCTGACAATTCCATTGGAAGTTGACATCATTCCAATCCCCGCTTCCAGAGAGTTTTCGAACTTCGAACTTAACGGTCCGCTTGCATCTCCGCAACAATATGATAATGAACTTGAATTGTATAATATACAAGGTTACACACTTTTTGCTAATTGCAATGAGTCCTATTCCGCTGGAGGTGTTGCCGTTTTCGTGAAAAATGGGAACTTGCGTGATTGCTCTTGCCTTAAAATATGTAGCGCTGATGTACTAAAACTTTGTTGTGCATTTATCGAGTTCACAGTTTTGCTAAAAGTATGTTCATTTATGAACTAAACAATATTCTTAGTTCAACTTCAGCTACAAATTTAATTGTGGTAGGAGATATCAATATTGATATTCTCAATGAATTTAATATTGATACTGAAACCTACTTGTTTACTATGGCTTCGTATGGTCTTAAGAGTATGATGACTGATTCTTTTAAGAGTTGTATCGACCACATTTTTCTAAAAACTCACAAAAACAATTAATATATTTTTAGTTGCAAAATATACGACTTGAGGCTGACAGATCACAGCATGGTTACTCTTAATCGCTCCCCTGTTTACAATCGTTGAGAAAATTTGAAATCTGCTCCTTACAGAGTGAAAAATTATGTAGATTTTGTAATGTTGAAAGACCTGTTAACCTTCGAATGTTAGGAAACGGTTTATTCTGAAGCTAATCCTTCTATTGCGTTTGATTTATTTATGGATACACTTCGAAATCACATTAAATCGAGCACTTTCCAAAAAAATCCGTCGGGTAAAAAAAAAATATTTAAAACCGTGGATGACCAACAATCTTCTTAGTAAAATTATGAAAAAGAAGAAATTAGGCTTAAAATGCAAGAAACATCCTAATAATTCAAAACTAAAAAAAACATTATCAAACTTTCTGTAAGTTCGTCAACAAAGAAATCGAAGACACTCGTAACAACTTCTACGGTGATATGTTTGCTAAGGCTGGAGGTAATGCACGTAAAGAGTGGCGTGTGGTTAACAACATTTTAGGAAAGGATAGTAATTGTGCTAAAATTTAAACTATTGAAGTTGAGGGAGTAATGGAGTCCGATTTAGGTAGAATCTCCAATAAATTTAACGAATACTTTACTGAAATTTCCGAAAAACTGAAACCAACTGTCGAACCTTGCACGAATTGCGATTGCTCCTCCTTCTCAGGAATTCTTGCTGATGATGTTCATCCCAATAGTCTTATGTATGTTGCAGTTACACCGAGTGAAGTGTACAATGTTATAATGTCCCTAAAAAACAAAACTTCCTGCACTAGTGATGGTATCTCAAATAGTTTATTAAAAAATGTTGCTTGGTATGTCGTGGATGTGCTGTCCTTCTTATTTAATAAAAGCATTAAAATGGATTGTTTTCCCAATCATCTTAAATGTGCTGAAGTTATACCTCTGTTTAAAAAAGGCAATAGACAACATATTTCATATTATAGGCCAATATCACTTCTTTCAACCTTTTCCAAATTTTTTGAGAAGTTACTGAAGGTCCGAATTGCCTCTTTTTTGGACAAGTCCAAATTCTTCAGTAGAAATCAGTTTGGGTTTAGACCAGGTTTGTCAACTGAAGATGCCATCTTAAGGGTTTGTAATCAGCTGTATGGAAGTTTAAATAACAACAAATCAACTATTGCATTGTTTATCGCTGACTAAACTCTTTAACGTTGGTTTTCGTGGTAATATTTTCAATTGGCCGAGTTCTTATTAAAAGGTAGAACACAAAAAGTTACTATGAATGGTATCTCAACTGAACCAAGACAATTTAAGAACGGTGTTCCTCAGGGATCTGTACTTAGTCCCTTGTTCTACTTAATATACAAAAATTCCATATTCAAACTCAAGTTAAATGGTACCTCAACTGCGTTTGCGGACGACATCGTTTTTACCTACGGATCTAGAACTAATTTCGAAAGCATTGTGATGATAAATGAAGATCGTGAAATCTTACGGCTGTGGTTTACTTATCATAAATTGATTATCAGCGAAAAAACTAAACTAATGTGTTTTAAGATATCTGGAAATGGCCTATATGATTTCAATTTATGGTTTCACGCTCACGATTGTAAACAGTTCTCCTTGTCTATACATAAGTGTGAGAATAGTAACATTATAGCCAATTTGCGGTGCAGCGAAAATTGCTTTAAAATCGAATCCGTTCAAAATTTTAAGTACTTAAGTTTAGTAATGGATTCTTATTTAAACTGGAATGATCATATTCATATGATCAAAACTTATCTGCTATTGGTCACACGAAAAATGTATTTAATAACGCCTTTCTGCTCTCCGTAGGTTTTAAGAATCATTTATTATGGTCTTGCACACTCAAAGTTGAATTACGGCATAACAAGCTGGAGGTTTGTACACGATAACTATTAAACCATTATTAACTGCACAGAAACATTTAGTTATAATTATTTCAAATAAAAATCGTTTAGCTGGAAGCTGGCATTTGTTTAAAAAATTGCGTATTCTGCCAATCAGACATTTATATGTTTTTAAAGTTTTAAGAGAATTCTTCAAGCAAAGCGGTAACATTCCTAGTAGGAATATACAATTGTACAATCTACGCGTAAACAATATGAGCTTAGTAAATGTACCTTTTTGCACATAGAACCCATTTTTCCAATTTTTGTACATATACAGCTCCAAGATTGACAGCTGTCACTTTTCAAGATACGACGCGGAAGCAAAGAGCTCCTCGAAAAAGAACACAATCAGGCGAAAAAAGTGCAAATATAGGCCAAAGTGTTGCATAAGGAGTATATTAAGAATACACTTCACTTAAAGATTGCATACGCTGAGTAAGTCCTAGCTTTTAAATAATATTTTTCGTCAATTTCAAGACCGTGCCCTAAGCTAACCTCACTAAATGCGCAAGAGAGTTTTATCACATACTTTGCCTGATCTCTCCAATAACGAAAAGCGACGTGGAATTTCCGAATCCCAATCCACAATGTCAAAAATCTCCGGAATCACCGTCGATCAATTGAAGGAGATCCTGGTGGAGAATAATAAGGAACTCGTCAAGGAATTGGCTTCGAAGGAGGATTTTCAAGTGCTGTGTAGTGAGTTAGCAGGGCTAAAAGTCCGCCATCTCTGAACAAGTTATGCAACTGGAAAAGCGTAACCAACTTCTTGAAGAGCAGTTGGACAAACTCGCTCAGAAGAACATGGAGGCTAATGTGGTGGTGCACCTGCCTGCTCAAACTAACACCGACATGTGTGTGGAAGCAAAATCCGTGTATGCCGGTCTTCTGAATACGAATGATGCTGATGAACATGTTGAGTTAACGCACAGTGTCCGTAGTCGCGACGTTCGAACAGCAGTAATAGTCGTAAGGATGAAAAACCGAGATTCTGCAAGGAAAGTGCTGCTTAACGCCAAAAGACTAAAAGGGACATTAATTAGCGTTCAAAAGGACCTTTCGCCAAAGGAGGAGGAAGTTGGTACCAATCATGAAGGCCCTCCGCCAAAAGAACCCTAAAATGAAAATCTCCCTCAGAGACGATAAACTATACATAGCAGATAGGATATTTACCTGGGACACATTTCATGGGCTGAAATGCGGAGACGAAAGAGGTGAACCAACCCTTAAAAGAAATGTTATGAATGAACCTAAAAACGAAAATAATGAGTACGTAATGTCAAAAAATCCAAACCTTAGCTCAGCTGTCAGTAGGACGACCGGGCACATTAATTTGGCTGTAAACACATGCAGGGCATTACATACTAATTGAGAAGCGCCTGTCTACCAGAATGTAACACCTTCTTTATTTAAAATTTTAAGTTATAATGTCCCCGGTCTTAAGAATAAGTTTATGTTTGTTGAATTTTTTAATTATACACGAGACATGGCTTTCAGAGCACACCCTCTGATAAATATATCAAGAGGTGGAAGGTTCATCAAAACATCTAGAGCAGCGCCCGGCGTGCTGGGGAAAGCCCCCGTGCAGCTGAGATAAACCGTTCTTTGGAGTTTGGTGAAAGAGGCTACGACGTGTTTCCGTTTTAGTCTGTTCCACCAGACAACCGATGTATATGAGATTATAGGTCTTATCATTGCCGTGTAGATCCAAAGGACCTTTGCCGGCGATAACCCCAATGTTTTGCCAAAAGCTCCTTTGCATTGCCAGAAAGCTGACAGCGCTTTGGTGGTTTTTGACTCAACATGTTTTGACCAGAGAAGCTTAATATCTAAGATGACTCCTAGATACTAAGCCTCCTTGGATATCGGGATAGAAGTGCCCTTTAGTACCAGCTGAGTCATGTCAGTATTTTTCCTCCTTCTCGTAAAGAGAACGACATCGGTCTTAAGAGGATTGACTGACTGCCCATTTCTGGTACACCAATCATCGATCACATTTAGCGCTGCCTGTGCTTTGCGACGGACAGTCACCAAACATGAGCCGACAGAAAGAATGGCGACGTCATCCGCATAGGCCTGGGCGTAGATTCCAGAGGCATTGAGAGCATCAAGCAGGGAATCGACCACCATGCACCATAACAGCGGAGACAGGACGCCACCTTGAGGGCAGCCCCTGTTTACGCCGGATTTGACACAGTGGTCGAGGCCTGCATCAGCGGCCAATGTCCTGTGTATGAGCCAACATACATACACAAATACAATTACACCTTGTCTAGCCGACGCAAAGTTTCGTATGGAATATAGTGTCGGAAATTCTGAAGCCGGAAAAAACTGTTCTGCCTGGTTTTGTCTATTGCCGTACTTGCTGTAAAACCTTAAAATATACTGCAGGCCAAACGTCGAACTAAATCGGCACAGATGCTGCAAAAACATTAAGCAGTCACAAGTTTTGAAAACCGTCAAAGTATTGAACAAAACTGAGGCCATTGAAAAATACACCACTTGGGTAATTGAGGATAGCCGACCATGCTCAGCAGTGCAAGGTTCTGGCTTCCTTAAATTGGTGAAGTTCTTTATTTAGATTGGTGCAACATATGGCGATCAAGTGGATGTGGAGGCAGACAAAAAAAAAAAAAAAAAAAAAAAAACAGGAACCCTCGCGTTTTTATACCCTTGCTTGCTTTGGTGGTGTTACAACCCGGGAAGGACCAGAGCCAAGCTTCTCTCAATCACTCATATTGTGTGTGATTTATTTTTTACACAGGTGGAAAGGACCTACAGTTTAATGCCGATTCCAAACGGCGTGGTTCGAGAAGCTTTTTCAAGGCAAGTATACTACGGGGGGTTTTGCCAGTACCCCGCCGAGGAGGAATGCCGCGAAATAACATTCGATGGCGTTATCGGGATCGGCAGTATAATATGAAAAAAAAAAAAAAACAAATAGACTAGGACCTGGATCGGTTGATTGTTTGTTGTTTTTAAACTTCTTTTATAATAATTTTAATGATTAAAAGTAATATGTAAAGTTTAAATATTTGATATCATATGGTTTGTTTTTTGTTTGTATTGTTTGTTCTAATTATGAATTTTTGAACAGCTATTTACAATTGCTGATACATCATACCCATGCAACACGCGAATAGCGATCATGTGTTGTTGTCAGATATTTTGTTCCCTATCAGTGAAGAATGAGAGTTAATGCATTTTCGTTTATTCCGGTGGTGGTTGGACACACTCGAGACAATCGACAAACTCGAGCTAATTGAGATACTCGGGACATTCGAATATACCATACACTCACTATCAACTCATGCATAGGGAGATATTTATTTGTGGTGAGACATACACGACATTACTAATCAGTAATAGTCAACGAGGATAACACAAAGTAAATGCTGTCAAGCAAAAACCGATCCGTCGCTCACCACCTTAGACAAAATATGACGATTGACAGCTATAATTTCGAGGTGGTTAAGGAGTCTGTCTACCTCGGGGCAAACGTAAAGTGGAGATCCGTCATAGAATCGCCCTTGGCAATCGTTCGGTTTGTCCAAACAACTTGGATCAAAACTCCTCCCACGAAGAACCAAAGTCATGCTTTACAAAACGCTTATACTTTCAGTCTTGCTATACGGAGCCGACAGCTAGACGATAAGCAGGACGGCGAGCTGAGTTTGAGTTCTTCCGAAGGAAAAGATCTACGCCGGATATTTGGTCCTGTCTGTGAGGCAGGTGAATGGAGGATAAGACAGAACCGCGAACTCTACGAGCTATACAAAGATGTGGATATAGTCCGGAAGGCAACGATCCGTCGACTACATTGGCTCGAGCACATGAACACCAACGATCCAGCTAAGAGGGTATTCGACTCCAAGCCTCTTGGTTCGAGAAGAAGAGGAAACCCGAACCTCCGGTATAAAGACCAAGTATTCGCGGATGCAAGACACCTTGGTCTTGATAACTGGAAGCAGTGTGCCCGGGTCAGACAAGGTTGGAAGGCAGCTTTAGCTCAGGTTCAGATCCTACATGGATTGCCGGCCTGATAAGTAGGTAAATAATAGTTCCAAGGGAAACTAATCTGCGGGCTGCACAAACTCGAAAAAATAATGCGGTGTCTCATACATGTTTGCCAAAGAATTTTTTGTTTTGAGTGCGCAGCTCGAACGACCACACAGCTACCGTTCGTTGTATTGATTTGTATCGAATTTTCAGCGATGATGATCGAATCGACACGATCATACTCAATGCCATAATAGTTTGCTCCAGCACTCGCCTTAAGAGCGTACAGGACTACTCTATTAAAAAATGTGCTTGCCGATGCTGGTAAACGAAAGGTTCGATTTCCTTACAGCGGTCCTAGTTGCACGACGAGCGAGTTTGGATCCCGATAACACAAACGCCATCGAATTTTTATTTTGCGGCGTCCCTCTTCGGCGGGGTACTGGTGAAACCCCGCGTAGTATACTTGCCATGAAAAAGCTTCTCGATTCACGCCGTTCGGAATCGGCATTAAACTGTAGGTCCCTTAGGTTAGGTTAGGTTAACGTTGTAGGCATAAGCCATACGTAGGCTGAAGTCGGCCCATTGTGATACCACCTGGATAAAGTTACCCTGATCCGCTACCTGCGAACTAACCGGTGCTTCTAATGAAGCGATGGAGTTGAGCTATTTTTTGGTCCTCTAGCTCACTTAGATTGTCAAAGAAGGGCGCGCCGAGCTAGATCCTCCTGCGATTCGCAAAAGAGGGACATGAGGAGAGGAGGTGGTGTATTGATTCCTCGCCCTCCTCGTCCATGCAGCCGCGACAGAAGTCATTGGAGGGTAGCCCTAGTCTGGCGGCGTGTTCTCCAATGATGCAGTGACCTGTAATGACACCCAATAGGGTACTTCAAGTTGCCTTTTTGGGTGCCACAGTCCCTGGTTCATCCTAGGTTTAACTTAGGCCACAATTGTTTGGTGATAAAGCCGATATTGCTCTCATTCCATTGGAGGTTGGTCTCCTCTATGGTTTGAAGTTTTGTCATGTGCTTTACCGTACTTATTGGTGTTTCTAGGTACCCGAGGGTAGGTGGGCTGAGTGTGCTTGACCTTAACTTTGCGAGTTCGTCCGCCGCGCAGTTTCCTGGAATATCCCTATGCCCGGGAACCCATAGTATTTTAATGTTGAACTGTTCAGTCATCTCATCTAGAGATAGACGACAGTTAAGAGATGTCTTTGATTTATGGGTTACCGCTGCCAGGGACTTTATCGCAGATTGACTGTCCGTGCAAATGTTAATATCCTTAGTGGGTATTACATTGATCCTGAGCCTAGCAAGGGCCTCCGTTATCGCTGTTATTTCTGCCTGATACGCACTGCAGTAATTTGGGAGCCTGGAAGATAGGTTGAGGTTAAGTTCCTTGGAGAAGACCCCACTACCTACACCCGACTCCATCTTAGAGCCATCGGTATAGAGGGAGATCGAGTCCTTTGGTATGACTTTCCCTTGAGCCCATTCCATTCTTCCCTGGATGGAAAGACAACTTCGAAGTTTCTAGTGAATACATTCTGCGGGATGATGTAGTCAGTGTCCATGGGTACTTTGAAGTGGTTTTAGAATGGTGGTATGGCCTTTGTGAGATGTGGGCCATTTTCTTGTGCTCCTCATCCTTAGGGCCGCGTAGGCAGCGACTTGCTTGCTGAAAAGGTTCATTGATGGAAGATGTAATAGAATATTTAGGGCCTCCGTGGGGGTTGATCTGATCGCCGATCTTTGTACCTTCCCCGGAAGGCTTCGATTGACTGCCTTGTGCAGAGCAGTCCACCAGACTACGATACCATACAGGAGTATGGGCCTTATGACTGCTGTGCAGAGCCAGTGCATATTGCTTGGTTGGAGACCCCACTTTCTTACAGCTGTAGAGGGCAAAAGTTGTTTTCTTGACGCGATCAAGAATGTTGGGTTTCCAATTCAGCCTCCTGTCAAGGACTGGGCCTAGATATTTAGCCTGCTCTTTGATTGTAAGCTGGGTTCCACCCAGCCTCGGTGGGTTGAGGGACGGAATTTTATATTTGTTAGTACAGTACTAGATCGGTCTTCTTAGGGTTCACCCCAAGTCCACAGTACTGCATCTACTGTATGTAATGAACTCTGCATAAGGTCGCATAGAGTGCTGGGAAATTTTCCTGTGGCGGCGATAGCAATGTCATCTGCATAGGCGGTCATAGCGTACCCTTCCTGTTCAAGCAACAGCAGTAGTTCGTTGACCACCACGTTCCAGCGGAGAGGGGAGAGTACTCCACCCTGTGGTGTTCCTCTGCTGACCATTCTAGTTGAGACGGCACCAGCGAAGTTGGGTTTGACGACTCTGTGTGTTAGCAGCTGTCGTACCAGTTCTATCACTGGTCCCGTAACACTCAGATCAGACAGGGCTTTGATGACGGCCTATGGTTCAACATTGTTAAAGGCGCCCTCAATGTCGAGAAAGGCGACTTGAGTATATTCCTTGCGTTCCAGTGACCTTTCTTTTTTACTGACCAGTGAGTGGAGTACTGTTTCCACCGAATTGCCTGTGTTGTAGGCATGTTGGTTATCCGACAGCCTTCCTGATATGCAGCTGTAACGAATGTGTGCGTCTAAAATCTTCTCTAGAGTTTTTAATAGAAAAGAGGTAAAACTGATAGGCCTCAAGTCATTTGCATATGTGTGAGAGCTTTTGCCTGCCTTGGGTATGAAAATGACTTTGGTTACCTTCCACTTGCTTGGGATGTAGGAAAGGGAGAGGCTACTATTGTATATGACCACAAGGCAGGAGAGGATGATATTTGCTACCTGCTGGAGCTCAGCTGGTATGATCCCATCCAGCCCTGGGGACTTAAAGGGTTCAAAGCTTTTTATAGCCCAAAGGACATTGTTATAGTTATAGGAGGACGCCGTCGGCTGAATAACCCGAGGCGGTGTCATTGCCGAGTCACTCCTGCCTGGGAAGTGCGCGCTTAGAAGAACTTCCAGGGCTTCCTCTCTGGAGGTCGTCCAGGAGCCATCATTACGCATCAGGTGGCTTGGATTGGACCGAAGCCAGAACCTTCCTTATTCTTGAGGCTTCGGAGACCGCCTTGATATTGTTGCAGTTGTTTCTCCAGGATTGTCTTTCGCCTCTGTGAAAAATAAACACACACAACACAGGTGATTGGGAGAAGCTTGGTTCTGGTCCTTCATGGTCTGTAACGCCACCAAAAATAAAAGAAAAAGGTCCTAATTGCAAACATTTTAATATCTCGTGAGTTCCCTATTATTGAAGAAAATTCCTCACCACTCACCTGCCATTTTCTACACCCTTAACTCACTATTCTACTCTAAAATTGCAATTATAGTTCATACTCATAGAGCACGCAAACATCCCCAATGGATATTCGACGAGTCTTGTGCCATCCTCCATCTTCCGGCCCGAAAGATCTTTAAATCCAACTCTGAGGGTCGACGCGGTCGAGGACAGCCACATTTAAGGTGGCGCACGCAAGGGGAAAGGGATCTCAACCAACTAGGTGTACGTCATTGGAGACTGCTTTAGCACTAAAACAGAAGAGGTTAACCCACTGTCTCCGTAGTGTTTTATATTAACAACAAAACACCAATTATAACAAATAAGGTCAATGCGTATGGGTTCCTAGCCACGTGCTTATCAGAGGTAATAAAGTAGCTGATTAGACTGCAAAAGCTGCAACAAGAGAACCTCTGATCACTTTAAATGCCCAACATAAGGATCTTTGAATAAAAATGAAAACCTGTGGAATGGTATTTTACGTAGCAGATGGAAAAACTACTCCCACCAATATAGTATAATTAACCCTACGCCACAAAAATGCTTTATATCCCACCAATTATTCACCAAAGATTTTTACACCTACAATCTAGAAGTGTTCCTCGACCTGCCAACTCTATGCTTACAACACCCCTCTCTCCGTTAACTACCTCCTCGAGTGCCAAACAGTCAACACCTTTGCAATTAAGACCGCTGTTTCAGCAGTCCTCGACTTTCTGAAAGTTCCTACACCATTCAACATCGATTTAAGAAGTATTAAACCTCAAGAACCTAGTTTAATTTCTTTAAGCAAACCGAGAGCAGTTGTAAGGAGTTCATACTTTTTTCTTCTTTATTGTATTTTCTCTTTTTTTATAATAATAAAGAAAGCAAACAAAATTAAGCCAACCAATCACAATACTCCCTGAGAAGTGTTTTTAATACAATTTAATTTTTTTTAACGTGAGATAACAGCAATCACACTGGAAATCATCGAAAATATGCATTATATCCTGTTGGACGATAGGTGAGTGCCACCTTGCAACATCTTATTTATACCAACGAACCCATTTTAATATATATGTACATTATTATTCATTTCGTCAGTAGTGGATTGTCTGCGAATATTGCCTTTGACATTCCCATAGTATATTTTATTATCAAAAGATTGTGTATTTCATGTTATATTGTACTACTTTGAGGTCACTTTAGGTTTCGAAAATATATTGCCTGAATCGAGGATAAAGAATGCGTTCGACACTTCAAACTTACTTACTTACTTAACGGGCGCTACAGTTCGGGGTGAACCTGGGCCTCAACCAACATGCCTCTCCACCTAGCACGATCTTTCGCTAGTCTTTTCCAATGCCGCACGCCCAGTTGGTTGAGGTCCCTTTCCACCTGTGCGCGCCACCTCAGGTGTAGCCGTCCTCTATTTCTTCGTCCCTCGGGGTTGGATTCAAAGACTCTACGGGCTGGAGCTGTGGTGTCCATTCGCTCTACATGGCCTAGCCATCTTAGGCGTTGAATCCGTAGACGCCTGACCAGACTCATGTCGCTGTACAACCCGTACAGTTCGTGATTGAATCTTCTCCTCCAACCCTCCTCTGTGTTTATGGGACCGAAAATCGAACGCGATCTTTCTCTCGAAACGACCAAGGATTTCCTCATCCGCTTTAGATAAAGTCCATGTTTCTGCGCCGTATAACAGGACCGGGATAATTAAGGTCTTATATAAGGTCAACTTGGTCGTACGAGAGAGGGCTCTACTTCTCAGTTGCCTCTTGAGCCCAAAGAAGCAGCGGTTGGCAAGAGTAATTCTGCGCTTGATTTCGAAACTGGTGTCGTTGTCACCGCGGAGCCGAGGTATATGAAGTCCTTAACTACCTCGAACTTATACCTGCCAATATACACGTTCTGTCCAAGACGTCGGTGGCAAATGTCCTTTTTCGATGACAGCAGATATTTAGTCTTGCCTTCATTAACTGCCAAACCAATTTTTGCCGCCTCCATCTCAATACTCGCAAACGCCTCATTGACATCTCGCTGCGATCTACCTATTATGTCAATGTCGTCGGCGTATGCAAGGAGTTGCGAGGATTTGAAATAGATTGTGCCTCTTGCATGACCTGTGATTTTTGCACAATCATTTCGAATATGATGTTAAAAAAATCACACGACAACGCATCGCCCTGTCTAAATCCTTTCTTGACTTCGAAACTATCGGTCAGTTCTGCACCGATTCGGATGGAGCAGCGTGCATTTCCCAGGGTCATCCTGCATAGTCTGATGAGCTTAGCAGGGATGTCAAAAGTAGACATGGCATCATATAGTTCGTCTCTAATTACGCTGTCGTATGCGGCCTTGAAGTCGACGAATAGATGGTGTGTATCGACTTGAAATTCATTGGTTTTCTCCAGGATCTGCCGTAGTGTGAAGATTTGATCGATCGTGGACTTCCCTGGCCTGAAGCCACACTGATAAGGACCTATCAGCTTATTTACGAATGGCTTCAGGCGTTCACACAAAACGGCAGCGAAGATCTTGTATGCGACATTAAGGAGACTTATTCCTCTATAGTTGGCACAGTCCAAGGGATCTCCTTTTTTGTGGATCGGGCAAACAATGCTGAGACTCCATTCCTCGGGCATGCTTTCCTCTGACCATATCTTACAGATGAGCCGGTGCATGCTCCTAACCAGCTCACCGCCAGCCGCTTTGAAGAGCTCAGCAGACAGTCCATCTGCGCCAGCAGCTTTATTCGACTTGAGTTTCGACATGACAATCTCAACTTCGTCGAGGTCAGGGAGACGGAATTCTCTGCGATCTTCGTCGTTAAAAAATGGATCATTCTGCCTGACGGCGGTATGTTGGCTGTCATTTCCGTTATACAGTCTGCAGAAGTGGTTTTTCCAAATTCTCAGCATCGACTGCGATTCTACTACTAGGTGTCCGTTTTCATCCTTACAGGCCTCCGTTCGGGCTTTATAGCCTTGAGACATTCGTTTTATCCGCTGATAAAATCTTCGAACGTCGTGCCTGCAATAGCACCTCTCCAAGTTTTCAATCGCCCGCTTCTCGTGCTCTTTCTTTTTTCTCTTGAGAAGCTTATGTTCCTCCCTTCTCTTAAGCTCGTAGAGCTCACGAGCCGCTCTTGTTTTTTTGTGTAGTGTATGCCTCCTGCTTTTCCGCATGAATCCTTCTACACTCGTCATCGAACCAAGTGTTTCGTCGTGGTGGAGCTTTAAGGCTCAGCACTTCCGTTGCTGGACGCCGATGACTCGGGATCGAATCCCGACACAGCCATGTCATCAACGTGTTTTCACGGTGTTTCTCCTCAGCGGGGTTCTGACAAAACCCCCTGTAGTAAAATTGTCATGAAAAGCTTCTCGGAATTCGCCGTTCGGAACCGGCAATAAAACTGTAGGTCCCTTTCACCTATGTGAAAATGAAATCACACACAACATGGGTGATTGAGAGAAGCTCGGCTCAGGTTCTTCATGGACTGTAACGCCAACATACATACATACTTCCGTTGCTGTGCTCTTCAGGGCTTATTTGCACAGGCTCCATTGTTGCTCTACTGACTGAGTGGAGGGTTGAGGTGTATCGGAGAGCTTAAGGGAGACGCGGTTGGCAAAAGCACTGGCGATCTCCGGCGATAGTAGCTTTCTGACGTCATAGCTTGGTGTTCTAACTCTACTTCGCGGTGTTCGTGTTATGAGCTGACGTATCTTGGCTACTACAAGATAGTGGTCTGAATCGATGTTCGCTCCTCGGAAAGTGCGAACATCAAGAATAGTGGAGGAGTGTCTGACGTCAATCGCGATGTGGTCAATCTGGTTGGTGACTGATTGATCTGGCGACCGCCAGGTGCCTTTGTGTATATCGAGGTGGGAAAATCGTGTGCTGGCTACAAGAAGATTTCGCCCCGTGGCAAGGTCGATCAGCCTATGTCCGTTATCGGATGTGGTGTCATGTAGGCTGTGTTTGCCGATGACCCGCTCAAAGATGCTTTCTTTACCCAGCTTAGCGTTAAAATCTCCTAGTATGATTTTGGTATCATAGCTGGGGCATTTGGTATATGTTCTGTCTAGGAGATCAAAGAAATCATCTTTGATTGAGTCATCCTTGTCTTCCGTGGGGGCATGGACGCATATGAGGCTGATGTTACAGAAATTTGCCTTGATGCGGATCGTTATAGGCGTTCACTCACATACTGGAAACTTAGGACTTTATGTCTTAGTCCACCTCTAACAACAAATCCGCATCCAAATATTCTCTGTCCTCTCTCCCTATAACAGTCACCGTAGTAAATGTCGCAGTTTTTCATCCGCTTTTTACCCGGTCCATTCCATCGCATTTCCTGGATGGCAGTTATGTCCGCTTTATAGTGGTCTAGGGCGTCCGCAAGTTGTTCGGCCGCACGTGGTCTGTTTAGGGACCTAACATTCCACGTACAGAACCGAAGGTCCTTGTTTGTTTTTTGTTTTCTTATAGGGTCGTCAACATAGATCCGTTCCGTTTTATTATCCGAGGCTGTTTTTTGTTTCTGAGCAATTAGTGGTTTTACGGTTATGGTTCGCTAGACCATAGCCCAACCGACACTAATCCTGTTTGGTGGCGCAGGATACTCGCCATTCGGCCTCTTCCGTCGGTAATTTCCCTTTTAAGGGAATTTCCAGATGGCACCACGAGGAGGTGGAAGTAGGACCTGACTAGCAGAGCTGCAAGATGTTCGGCTGCAGAGGCTCTTACTCGCTTTTTGTCGGGCCAGCATCCGTCGGCAGATGCTACGCCTACGAGGCCTTTGCTAGTCCTTCACCATCCGACACTTCAAACTAGTTTCGAATAAATGTATTGAGCTTTTAAAGCAGCTTTTCGATCATTTTATCATTAACCTGTTCTGCCAAGCTTCGTCGTTGAATTAGCGTTGGACTTCTTGGTGCTTTTTATTATCAGAAGATTGTGTTTGTTATGTCATCTTGTACCACACTGAGGTCGCTTTAGGTTTCGAAAACATTGCTCGCATCGAGGATAAAAAATGCATTCGACATCAATCTAGTTTCAAAATTAAATAAATGTATTGAGCTTTTAAAGCAGCTTTTCGATAATTTTATCATTAATCGCCCTTTCCAATATTTTAACAATAATTTTACTAACAGTAAATTAACCCTCATCCACCAAATTCCCAGCTGCTTGTTCGAAACGATACAAGATAATACATCATTAAGAAGCGATTGCCTACTTAATCCGATCACTGTAAGAATTTGAATTTTTGTGTATTGATGCTAACACATACTATGTTCATTATCTCCTTCAGAGCAAGAACTCTGTCAATCATATAACATAGTTGTATTATGAAAATATCGTCGATATGCGAGTAATGAGCCATTTATTAATGCCATTTTTATTACTTGATTTCCATTAGTCGGTGGCTGTACACAACTTTTTATATTATTGATTATTTTCTCTCAAATCATACATAGCCGAACCGAAATATCCAATAGTTTAATTTGTATTCCATCGGATACTTTCTTACTGCATTCATATAACCACAGCCAAATCGGATTTCACTACATCTATCATTAAAAACAAGTTTCAAAGCTTAGAAAGCGAACATTTAACAAAACTGAAGTAGAGGCCAAACCAATTTGCTAATTTTTTTATACGCATTCAAATACAAGACCTATGCCAATTATTACAAAAAAAAAAGGGAGCAAATATCTGAACATCATTCATCATTTTCATTTAGAATTAATAACAATGACTCAGTAAATGTGCTCCGCAAATCAATACACTTTTATTCTAAAGTTTTTTTGTGTATGCACATTCGAACTCTTCTTTGGTTAGGTATCGAACAGTCTCCCCACATATCCAAAATGAATTTAAATGTTCAGTCCCTGCTCAGCAGAATGCTGATAGTGATCACAGGTGCTCTCTGCTCCAAATAAAAAACATAGCTCCGAGTACTGTCTCCTCCAGGGTTATCTGAATACAGTCTGTTAGTTTTCAAAACGGTGAAAAATCGACTTGCGAACTAAAATTAAAAAAAAATTAAAACAATATTGTGGTGTAGTAACAACACAATATAGGCTAGACTCTGGTCGTTCATGAACTTTAAGGCCACCATAAATATGCCTATTTCCGTCATCTAACTCGGTTCTCTTATTAGAGTAGTAGAGTTTTCAAAACGGAAACTTATTTTTTTTATATTTTTATTTTTTATTTTTTTGTTTTTACTATCACACACATTTATATAGAAAATGAATTGTTGTCATTGTCTTTTTAGATACCGTTGCAAATGTACATCTAGAGGATGCCTAAAATACAAGAAGTACAAAAAAAATACAGTGCCAAAAAAAACCACAGTCAAAAAGGACGAACGATTGCTAGATTGGTTGAATTCGAATGGAATTGACAATGGGGCAGTATCTGATATAATGAATGCAGGATTTACTTTTGACGATTTTATTTTAAGTATGCAAAAATCGGATCTTCTAAGAATAGGTTTAAGGTAAACAAGCGTGCTTAGTATTTTTTTAAATTTATATGATATTTGCACTCAGTCAACAAATTGTCAAATCACAACAAAGAACAATTGACATTTCATTATCATTATTTGGCTTTGTGTTTTATCAACACATCGAAAAAGATAGTGTTACATGAAATCACAATCTTTAAAACTGAAATGGTAAATTCATTAAGAGAATTCGGAGGATTAAAACAACTTCTGCAGTTCCACATCCAGTCAATATTTTGCACTCTATTAAAAAAGGTTTGGAAGAAGTTACTTGTAAAAGCGTACCAATGCATAATTTCGGTGGACTTAGGGTTCCATAGTAATATAATAGGACACCCTACTTTCAGCATCAATTTATGTGGGGGTTATGCAGAGAGCTACAACGAGTTTGAAAATTCTGTTGGAAAATTAACAACATCTTTAAGATCGCGCACTATTTCTACAGAGTAATATACTTGCGTTGTGCATCCATTTTTGGGAGAATCATTTAATTTACCTTGCTTACTCTTTCATAAGAAGATAACAGAATTGCTTGCTTTAAATCAAGGTATAATTTTATAACCTATGTTATTAACGTATGGATAAACATTGTCAACTAATTCTTGAAGGTTATTTACCAAAACACAAGGTTTTACACTATCTAGATTAATTCTGCCATTGTCATTCGGTTACAAATTTTGAGCAACAACTCTCCAACGCCTGTAGACAACAAATTGCCAAAGGTTCGTGTACCTCTCGTTACAACCGGTAAGATTTGACGAAAGTTACCTGTAAACACAAGTGTACATCCACCATAAATGAGTTTGCGTTTGTGCAAATCGCTTATTTTTCTGTCTAAAGCTTCCATGGAAGTTATGTTAGACATGAGAGCTTCATCCCAAACTATTAATGAGCAGTCGCGTATACATTTTCCTGAAGAGCTTTGATGGGAAATGCTACAAATGGGGCGGCCGTGGTGCAGTGGTAAACATCACCGACCGTCACCGACTAGAAGGTCTGTAGTCCAATATTCTTACATGTATGTATGTATGTATATATGTTAGCGTTACAGTCCATGAAGGACCAGAGTCGAGCTTCTCTCAATCACCCATGTTGTATGTGATTTAATTTTCCCATATGTGATAGGGACCTACAGTTTATTGCCGGTTCCGAACAGCGAATTTCGAGAAGCTTTTCATGACAATTTTACTACAGGGGGTTTGGGCAGAACCCCGCTGAGGAGAAACATAGTGAAAGCACGTTCGATGACATGGCTGTGTTGCGATTCGATCCCGTGTCATCGGCGTCAGAGGCCAACACACTACCCACTGCGTCACGGTGCTCTCGAATGTTGTTCCATAGCCAAGAAAAAAAAAAAAAAAAAAACAATTTCTATAGGAAAAAAAAAAAATAAGCAACACAGCTTTTGTGGGTGAGAAGTGATCAAACATACTGATGAAGGCACAACACTCACAGTATATGGTCACTTTAAATTCATACTCTGTATGTAAAATTCTAATATAATACCATAAGTGCATGGAATAGTTATTGACAACTTTTTCTATATTTTATTTTTTAGAGACTAGCGCAGGTTCAGTAGTTTTTTATATTCTCTTATGATGTGTTACACACACATCCTGAACGGAGTGCATTGGTTTGGGTTGTTGATGTTCGTTCACTACTCTCAGGGGTGGTTGTCCTAGATAAGATGAGAGCCGACCGAATTTCGCGTTTGTTATAGTCCATAGTAATTCGTTCGAGCACTTTTTTAATATTGCATACGCAGAGGACAGAGCACTGTCTAAATCTTTTGCGATTAGCACCCCCAGAGGCAAACCCAAACCCTCTGGTAGAATGAAGAGATGAAGAGATCCCTTAGGAAAAAGAGCAGAAAGCTCTTTAACAAAGAAAAATGTACCCGCTTGCAAGAGAATTGGGACCTCTATAAGGAGGCACTTAAATCCTTCAAAGCAGCGACCAGGAAGGCCAAAAGGCAATCTTGGAGGAACTGCTGCGAAAATATCAGGGCGGTCTCCGATGCTTCAAGAATAAGAAAGATTCTGGCTTCGGCCCCGTACAACCCAAGCCACGTAATGCGGAATGATGGTTCCTGGACGATCGCCAGAACGGAAACTCTAGAAATTCTTCTGAACGCACACTTTCCGGCCAGTAGTGACCACGCAGACAAAAACTCCCACACGTATGCAAATGAGGGCGCCGTGGCGCAGTAGTTAGTGTGTTGGACTCTGACGCACGATGAGCGAGTTCGGATCCCGATAACACCAACGTCATCGAATGTTTATTTCGCGGCGTCCCTCCTCGGCGGGGTACTGGCAAAACCCCCCGTAGTATAACTTGACTAGAAAAAGCTTCTCGATTCACGCCGTTCGGAATCGGCATTAAACTGTAGGCCCCTTTCACCTGTGTGAAAAATAGAATCACACACAACATGGGTGATTGAAGGGAAGCTTGGCTCTGGTCCTTCATGGGCTGTAACGCCACCAAAGAAGAAGAAGTATGCAAATGACTTGAGGCCTATCAGTTTTACTTCTTTTCTATTAAAAACTCTAGAGAAGATTTTAGACGCACACATTCGTTACAGCTGCATATCAGGAAGGCTGTCGGATAACCAACATGCCTACAACAATTCAGTGGAAACAGCACTCCACTCACTGGTCAGTAAAATAGAAAGGTCACTGGAACGCAAGGAATATACTCAAGTCGCCTTTCTCGACATTGAGGGCGCCTTTAACAATGTTGAACCATAGGCCGTCATCAAAGCCCTGTCTGATCTGAGTGTTACGGGATCAGTGATAGAACTGGTACGACAGCTGCTAACACAAAGAGTCGTCAAACCCAACTTCGCTGGTGCCGTCTCAACTAGAATGGTCAGCAGAGGAACACCACAGGGTGGAGTACTCTCCCCTCTCCGCTGGAACGTGGTGGTCAACGAACTACTGCTGTTGCTAGCACAAGAAGGGTACGCTGTGACCACCTATGCATATCACATTGCTATTGCCGCCACAGGAAAATTTCCCAACAATCTAAGCGACCTAATGCAGGGTGCATTACAGTAGAAACCTGGACGCAGTATTGTGAACTTGGGGTCAATGCTAAGAAGACCGACCTAGTACTGTCTACCAATAAATATAAAATTCCGCCCTTCAACCCACTGAGGTTGGATGGAACCCAACTAATAATCAAAGATCAGGCTAGATACCTAGGCCTAGTCCTTGACAGGAGGCTGAAGTGGAAACCTAACATTATTGATCGTGTCAATAAAGCAACCACTGCCCTCTATAGCTGTAAGATAGTGGTGGATAGAGGGTGGAGTTTCCAACCAAGCATTATGCACTGGCTCTACACAGCAGTCATAAGGCCCATTCTCCTATATGGCATCGTAGTCTGGTGAACTGCTTTAGACAAGGCAGTCTACCGAAACCTTCTGGGGAAGGTACAAACATCGGCCAGCTTATACATATATGTATAAGCGGAGCGATCAGATCAACCCTCACAGAGGCCCTAAATATCTTATTACATTTTCCACCGTTGGACCTCTTCAGCAAGCAAGTTGCTGTCTGCGCGGCCCTACGGAATAGGGGCATAGGAAAATGGCCCACATTACAAAAAGGCCATACTACCATTCTTAAACACTTCAAAGTACCCATGGACACTGACTACATCATCCTGCAGAATGTGTTAACTAGGAACTTCGAAGTAGCCTTTCCATCCAGGGAGAAATGGGCTGAAGCAAAAGTTATACCAAAGGACTCGATCTCCCTCCATACCGATGGCTCCAATATGGAGTCGGGTGTAAGAAGTGGAGTCTTTTGCAAGGAACTTAACCTCAACCTATCATTCAGACTCCCAAATCACTGCAGTGTGTATCAGGCAGAATTAACAGCAATAACCGAGGCCCTTGCACAAGTGGTTGGCATAAACCACACGTAGGCCGAGGTCGGCCCATTGTGATACCACATGGATCATATTACCCTGATCCGCTGCCTGAGAACCAACCGGTGCTTCTGATGAAGCGATGGAGTTGAGCTATTTTAAGGTTTGCTAGCTCACTTAGATTTTCATAGAAGGGCGCGCCGAGCTAGACATGAGGGACATGAGCAGAGTAGGTGCTGTATTGATTCCTCCCCCTCATCGTCCATGCAGCCGCGACAGAAAACATTGGTGGGTAGCCCTAGTCTGGTAATCTGGCGGCGTGTTTTCCAATGATGCAGTGACCTGTAATGACACCCACTAGGGTATTTAAAGTTGCCCTTTTGGTTGCGGTCCCTGATTCGTCTTAGGTTTAATTGGCCACAATTGTTTGGTGATAAAGCCGATATTGCTCTCATTCCATTGGAGATTGGTCTCCTCTATGGTTTGAAGCTTTATCATGTGCTTTACCGTACTTATTGGTGTTACTAGGTACCCGAGGGTAGGTAGGTTGAGTGTGCTTGACCCTAACTTTGCGAGTTCGTCGGCCGCGCAGTTTCCTGGAATATCCCTATGCCCGGGAACCCACAGTATTTTAATGTTGAACTGTTCAGCCATCTCATCTAGAGATAGGCGACAGTTAAGGGATGTCTTTGATTTGTGGGTTACCGCGGCTAGGGACTTTATCGTAGATTGGCTGTCCGTGCAAATTGATCCTGAGCCAAGCAAGGGCCTCCGTTATCGCTGTTGTTTCTACCTGATACACACTGCAGTAATTTGGGAGTCTGAAAAGACCCCACTACCTACACCCGTCTCCATCTAAGAGGCATCGGTATAGAGGGAGATCGAGTCCTTTGGTATGACTTTCCCTTCAGCCCATTTCATTCCTCCATGGATGGAAAGACAACTTCGAAGTTCCTAGTGAACACATTCTGCGGGATGATGTAGTCAGTGTCCATGGGTACTTTGAAGTAGCTTAGAATGGTGGTATGGCCTTTTTGTAATGTGGGCCATTTTCCTATGCCCCTAATCCGTAGGGCCGCGCAGACAGCAACTTGCTTGCTGAAGAGGTCCAACGGTGGAAAATGTAGTAAGATATTTAGGGCCTCTGTGAGGGTTGATCTGATCGCTCCGCTTATACATATATGTATAAACTGGCCGATGTTTGTACCTTCCCCAGAAGGTTTCGGTAGACTGCCTTGTCCAAAGCAGTCCACCAGACTACGATGCCATATGGGAGAATGGGCCTTATGACTGCTGTGTAGAGCCAGTGCATAATGCTTGGTTGGAAACTCCACCCTCTACCCACCACTATCTTACAGCTATAGAGGGCAGTGGTTGCTTTATTGACACGATCAATAATGTTAGGTTTCCACTTCAGCCTCCTGTCAAGGACTAGGCCTAGGTATCTAGCCTGATCTTTGATTATTAGTTGGGTTCCATCCAACCTCAGTGGGTTGAAGGGCGGAATTTTATATTTATTGGTAAACAGTACTAGGTCGGTCTTCTTAGGGTTCACCCCAAGTTCACAGTACTGCGTCCAGGTTTCTACTGTATGTAATGCATTCTGCCTAAGGTCGCATAGAGTACCGAGAAATTTTCCTGTGGCGGCAATAGCAATGCCATCTGCATAGGCGGTCACAGCGTACCCTTCCTGTTCAAGCAACAGCCGTCGTTCGTTGACCACCACGTTCCAGCGGAGAGGGGAGAGTACTCCACCCTGTGGTGTTACTCTGCTGACCATTCTAGTTGAGACGGCACCAGCGAAGTTGGATTTGACGACTCTTTGTGTTAGCAGCTGTCGTACCAGTTCTATCACTGATCTCGTAAAACTCAGATCAGACAGGGCTTTGATGACGGCCCATGGTTCGACATTGTTAAAGGCGCCCTCAATGTCGAGAAAGGCGACTTGAGTATATTCCTTGCGTTCCAGTGACCTTTCTGTTTTACTGACCAGTGAGTGGAGTGCTGTTTCCACCGATTTGCCTTTGTGTAGGCATGTTGGTTATCCGACAGCCTTCCTGACATGCAGCTGTAACGAATGTGTGCGTCTTAAATCATCTCTAGACTTTTTAATGAAAAAGAAGTAAGACTGATAGGCCTCAAGTCATTTGCATACGTGTGGGAGCTTTTGCCTGCCTTGGGTGTGAAAATGACTTTGGTTACCTTCCACTTGCTGGAGATGTAGGATAGGTAGAGGCAACTATTGTATATGACCACAAGCCACGAGAGGATGATATTTGCTACCTGCTGGAGCTCAGCTGGTACGATCCCATCCGGTCCTGGGGACTTGTAGGGTTCGAAGCTTTTTATAGCCCAAAGGACATTGTTATAGTTGAGCAGGTTGGGAGCCCGCTCGAAGGAGGATGCCGTCGGCTGAATAACCCGAGGTGGTGTCATAGCCGAATCACTCCTGTCTGGGAAGTGTGCGCTTAGAAGAAGTTACAGGGCTTCCTCTCTGGAGGACGTCCAGGAACCATCATTACGCATCAGGTGGCTTGGATTTTACGGGACCGAAGCCAGAACCTTCCTTATTCTTGAGGCTTCGGAGACCGCCTTGATATTGTCGCAGTAGTTTCTCCAGGATTGTCTTTCACCTCTGTGAAAAAAAAAAAAACACACACAACACAGGTGATTGAGAGAAGCTTGGCTCTGGTCTTTCTTGGGCTGTAACGCCACCAAAAAGAAAAGAAAAAGGTCCTAATTGCAAACATTTTAATATCTCGTGAGTTCCCTCTTATTGAAGAAAAGTCCTCACCACTCATCTGCCATTTCCTACACCCTTAACTCACGAGTCTACTCTAAAATTCCAATTATAGTTCATACTCATAGAGCACGCAAACATCCCCAATGGGTATTCGACGAGTCTTGTGCCATCCTCCATCTTCCGGCCCGAAAGATCTTTAAATCCAACTCTGAGGGTCGACGCGGTCGAGGACGGCCACATTTAAGGTGGCGCACGCAAGTGGAAAGAGATCTCAACCAACTAGGTGTACGTCATTGGAGACTGCTTTAGCACTAAAACAGAAGAGATTTACAAACCATATCCGTAGTGTTTTATATTAACAACATAACATCAATTATTACAAATTCAATGCCAATTACAATGCCAAGCTTCTCTTCAATCACCCATGATGTGTGTCATTTATTTTTCCCACAGGTGAAAGAGACCTACAATTATAATGCCGATTCCGAACGGCGTGAGTCGAGAAGCTTTTTCCAGGCAATTTATACTACGGGGGGTTTGCCAGTACCCCGCCGAGGAGGGACGCCACGAAATAAACATTCGGTGGCGTTTGTATTATCGGGATCCGATCTCGCTCATCGTGCGTCAGAGTCCAACACACTAACTAATGCGCCACGACAGTATAGTATAATTAACCCTATGCCATGAAAATGCTTTATATCCCACCAATTATTCACCAAAGATGGTTACTTGTTTCCTGCATCTACGAATGGGTACACTCATTTTTCATACAAACACCTACCATCGAGAAGTGTCCCGCGACCTGCCACCTCTGTGTTTACAACACCCCTCTCTCCGTTAACTACCGCCTCGAATGCCGAACAGTCAACACTTGCAAAGTTAGGGTCAAGCACACTCAGTCTTCCTACCCTTAGGTACCTAGAAACACCAATAAGTACGGTAAAGCACATGATAAAACTTCCAACCATAGAGGCGACCAACCTCCAATGGAATGAAAGTAACATCGGCTTTATCACTAAACAAATCTGGCCTAAGTTAAACCTAGGACGAACAAGGGACCTAGTAGCAACCAAAAGGGCAACTTTAAGCACTCTAGTGGGTGTCATTACAGGTCATTGCATCATTAGAAAGCACGCCGCCAGACTAGGGCTGCCCTCCAACGACTTCTGCGGCGGCTGCATGGACGAGGAGGAAGAGGAATCAATACATCACCTTCTATGCTCATGTCCCTCTTTTGCGAACCGCAGGAGGATCTATCTCGGTGCGCCCTTCTATGAAAATCTAATTGAGCTAGCAAACCTTAAAATAGCTCAACTCCATCGCTTCATCAGAGGCACCGGTTGGTTCTCAGGCAGCGGATCAGGGTAATATGAGCCATGTGGTATTACAATGGGCCGACCTCGGCCTACTCGCTGTTGTTGGAGCGAACCACGTAGACCCTCCCAAAGGCATCCTGTTTTAACTCCAGGAAAGCCGTCAACTGGAGTACTTTGCCTTCTCACTTGAAAGTTTTTGACAGCCTGATTCCACATATACTAGCTTGGAACTTTGGCATATATCGGTGTTTGTCTTGAACACATGAGCCCGAATATGCACATTTAATGATAAAATCATCTATACTGGTCCTGAGCTGCAAATGTAATGACCAGATTGATATTTCTTCGCTTCATTTGGTGATTACATGCAGAACGTAGCTTGGTCGGTACCTTTATATTTATGAATTTAGTAACGTATTGGTTTGATTTTACCGAACTGCACAGCTCAACGTTGATATTTTTGGTAATTTTTTAGTATTGTTACGGAGACGAACCGACGATTATGTTCGAATTTCGCAGTCAAAGTTTGGAATGCTCCGTTGCAGCCAAAAACGAAATGGCGGTAATCTTCAGCGGCATACTGCTGAATGTAAATGCCAGAGCATTCTAAAGACTTCTGGAGGGAAACGTCTGACAGCGAGCATTCGAGAAAGTAGACCGAGGGCTACGTAAGTGGGAGCACTCGCCCTTGGGAGCTTTCAGTTTTCGGGATTCAATAACGAGTGATCAGTCGGTATTCGGTGTCAAAGTAATCAAGCCACCTAGTGAGTTGTAGAGATAAAGTGTGTAACAAAGGTGTATGTGAGCAATAAAGTGTAAAGTGTGTAAAAGCTTGTAATAAAGGTGTGTGTAAGCAATAAAGTGTGAAATGTGTAAAAGGTTGTAATAATAAATAAAGGTGACACGCCCAGATAATTGATCTGAGGTGGAAGAATGAAGTGTGTAAAGGTGATGCGTCCAAATAATTGATCCGAACTGGAAGAATGAAGTATGTTAAGGTGAAGCGTCCAGATAATTGATCTGAGGTTGTAATAACAAAGAAAGTGTAAACAAGGTAAATAGTTGTAGTTTATCGCAATCCAGTGATTGATTACGCAATTTTCGTAACATTTGGTGCCAAAAGTGGTATTGCGAGTAAACGAGTGCAAAGTTTATTCAAATTATGAAGTGAATTATTAAAGTGTATATGGGAGTGCAAGAAAATGGTGGGATTAGAGGAGAATCATGACTGGGAGAATCATGAGCTTAGAGTGGAGAAACCGTCGACATCCAGTGAGCCAGCATTCGATATGCAGCAAATGTTCACAGCTATGAATGCTATAAGCTAAACTACAACGAGTCAGTGAAGAGGAGCATGCGCTGGCTCCCACATTGGAGTGCCTCAGTATTCTCGTATCCCGAATCTGTAGGGGTGTAAGCAGCCTAGTCATCGAGGGAACGATGGACGGGCGACGATACCTGCTGACTTTGGACACGGGCGCAACTCATTCCGTTATTCGATGCGGATTGGTTTCTGACACCGAACTATTTTCCGAGGTAAGGCTTCGTACAGTAACTGGTGAAAAGGCGGAAGTTAAGGGTAAGGTCCAGAAAAGAATTATCGTCGAGTTCCAGCGTAATTTCATCATTAGCGTTGACTTTATGAAGCCAACATTGGACCTCACCCAGAAAGTGATGATGTATCGTAACTTGGAGCTCCCATTTACAATAGATAATGGGCATGGTAACAAGGTCAATCGAATAGTCGTGAAAACGCACCAAATAGTTCCCCCGAATTCAAAAGCTGTGGTTTGGACAAAGATAGAAGAGGATACGGGGACAAGCCGAATGTGGGTGGTCGAAACGATAAACGACATCGACCCAGCGATATCATTATTGGAAGGGCTCTCGTGGAACCCCGACAAGACCAATTTGTTCCAGTAAGAGTCCTGAGTCCAGCTAGTACACCTAAGACTATACAAAGAAGAACAATAAACACTCAATGTCAAGAAGCAGCCGCCATTATGAACTGCGACGATCAGAAACACTGGGAGATCCAGTCCAACAGAGCGTTCTTGAAAACAATGGCCAGAGAGTGAACGCAAAATCTAGTGGAGAAACGGAAAAGTAAAGCACTCTCCCTGCTTCGTAAGTATTGGACAATTTTTGCAAATGGCAGTGGAAGAACGTCAATTGTGAAGCACAGAATACACAAAATAGACACAGGGGACTCTAGACCGATCCGGCAACCACCTAGGAGGGTACCTCTGGCGAAAGAAGGCGAGGTGATCAGACTAATCGACGAAATGGAAAAGGAGGGCGTGGTCGAACTATCTGCAAGCCCCTAGAGTCCGCCAGTAGTGTTAGCTAAGAAGAACATACAGGAAGCTTGAAGAGGTACTTGAACGTACTGAGGCAGCTGAACTGAAATTGAGCCCGAAGAAATGTCCGCTCTTTCAAAATCAAGTGAAGTACTTGGGACATAGGGTGACTGCAGAAGGTGTCCATACAAATGAAGACAAAATCTCGGCGGGTAAGGAATGGCCACGGCCGAAGAAGTTAAGAAATTTAGGCCGTTCCGGGCTTTGCACATATTACAGGCGATTCGTCACAGGATTTGCAAACGTTGCCAGCAGTTTGCACGAGCTCACCAAAAAGGATCGGCCATTCAAGTGGGAAAAGCCGTAGGAGAAAGCGTTAATTCACCTCAAGGAATTGCTCTGCGTAGATTGCAAATCCTGTCCCGGAAGAAAAGTTTTTTTTTGGATATCGATGCAAGCAAACATGGAACCGAAAGAGTGCTCTCTCATGATTGATTGGGCAAGAACGGGTCATCGCTTACTACAGTAGGATCCCTTCGAAGCCGGAAATGAACTATGACCAAAGTCATGCTTTACAAAACGCTCATTCTGCCAGTCTTGCTGTACGGAGCCGAAAGCTGGACGATAAGCAGGACAGCGGAGCTGATTTTGGGTTCTTTCGAAAGAAAAATTCTGAGGAAGGTGAATGGAGAAGAAGACACAACCGCGAACTCTACGAGCTGTACCAAGATGTGGATGTAGTCCGGAAGGCAAGGATCCGTCGACTACACTGGCTCGGTCAGATCGAGCGCATGGACATCAACGCTCCAGCTAAGAGGGTCTTCGACTCCGAGCCTCCTGGTTCGAGAAGAAGAGGAAGACCGAACCTCCGGTATAAAGACCAAGTAATCGCGGATGTAGGACATCTTGGTCTTGACAACTGGAAGCAGCGTGCCCGGGACCGTCAAGGATGGAAGGCAGCTATAACTCAGGCTCAGATCCTCCATGGATCGCAGGCCTGATAAGTAAGTAAGTAAGGAATATTGAACATATTCTTTCTAGCCCATATACACCTAGATCAAACGGTCTGGGGGAAAGGTCTGTACAAACGGTAAAATTTATTTTGTTGCATTTTTTACATTTTTCAATTTTATCGTAAACGATCTTCTTCCTACTCGACATATCGCTGCGACGATCTTACTGTCTTACATGATCAATGAAAACTAAACTAATCGAGAGCGAAAGAAACCTCAACTGAGCGCTAAAACAAACTAAAACAATAGATTGATTTAAAAATGTAGAATTGATTATAATTAAGACAATAATTTGCTACAAATTAAGTTTAATTTAACAAAATGGGGTAGGAAAAGAGGGAAAAACAACGATGGAAAGTATGGGGATCGCATCGCTGGCATGTGCGAATGTATTTTGTTGTTAGAGGTCTTCGGATCAAGCAATGTTTTTTTATGGTAGGGTCCAAGTAAGAATGTTGAGAAGCGCAAACGGATAAAGAGAAACGAGAAAGTAAGACACTGAAAGCAATGATACCGTGATGTGGCGTGGCGGGATGTGAGATGAGGTGGTAAGTAGAGCTCCTTCCGCCCGCAGGAGGATGATTAAATATTGACGAAATATACGCGCAATTGCCTGATCGAAATCGAAGCGAAATGAAGACAAGTTCTAGGAGGAACGATTATGATAACAACAGTAGAATGGTGACGATGATGACAATGATACAATGATACGACGATAGTTAAGGGACTGGTGGTGACTTGAAAACCTTAAACGTATATAAATATTTGTTTTGTTGGGATATTTCGCTACATTATACAGTAGTGGAACGATTGAATTATGTGTCTTTGTGCTTTTCGTAGAACGCATCCAAGTACTTTTTGTATTCCGCTTGGTTGGGCCACATCATCGATGCTTGCGCGTTCAGTGGGCTGTCGTTATTCGGTTCACCGAGGAGCGATTGAATCGAAAGCAGAATGGTTCGCACGTCGTACAAAGCGGACCATTTGTCTCTGAGGATATCCAAGCAGATCGAACCCGTCAGATCGACATTCGGATGATAGCAGGGCGTGAGAAACTTCACCACCGGCGGCGCGTACGGATACGAGTTGGGGAACTCCATCGACAGACGGTATTTTTGTCCGCTATATACGGTAGTATCCGCGCCCGTAATAGTTTCTCCGAGGACATCATCAGCTCTTTTTGTAGTCTTTTGCTGACTGCGTGATTATCTTTGATTGTGACCGAGTCGTCATTGTGTTTAAGATGCGACGAGTGAGTGTGGTCCGGACTGATGTTTTGTGCCATTCTGGGAATTTCCTACTTTTGAATAACTTTCTGTTGATCAAAATTGTTTAGATGGATGAAATGTTTGAGTAGAAATGCACAGGAATCTTGCGTGTGAGGGGGCAAGGCTTTCTTTTTGGTTTCTTACTTACTTACTTACTTAGGTGGCGCCAGCTGTTACCAGCGCCGAACGCCCAGTTGGTTAAGGTTCCCTTCCACCTGCGTGCGCCACCGATGATGCGGCCGTCCTCTGCCGCGCCTTCCTTCCGGAGTGGATTCGAAGACTCTTCGGGTCGGAGCTGTATTTTCCCTGCGCTCTACAAGGCCTAGCCACCTTAGATGCTGTATCCGTAGACGTCGTACCAGGCCGATGTCGCTGTACAATCCGTTCAGTTCTACGTTATATCTTCTCCTCCATACATCGTTTGAACAAACGGGACCGTAGATAGTGCGCAGAATTTTCCTCTCGAAACGACCAAGGGCATCTTCATCCGCTTTTGTTAAGGTCCAAGCCTCTGCGCCGTAAAGGAGGACTGGGATGATTAAGGTTTTATATAGTGTCACCTTGGTTTTCCGAGAGAGGGCTCTACTTCTCGATTGCCTCTTGAGCCCAAAGAAACAGCGGTTGGCAAGTGTGATTCTGCGTTTTATCTCAGCGCTGGTGTTGCTGTCGCTGGTCATCAGTGAGCCAAGGTAGACGATTTCCTTGACCACTTCAAAGTTATATCCGCCCATGGTGACGTTCTGGCCAATACGTCGGTGTTGTCCGTCTCTTTTAGATGAAAGCAGATATTTGGTTTTACCCTCATTAACCTTAAGACCCAGCTTAGCCGCTTCTACCTCAATGCTTGCAACGGCCTCATTGACGTCTCGCTGTATCCGTCCAATCACATCAATGTCGTCGGCGTACGCAAGCAATTGAGTAGACTTGAAATACATCGTACCTCTTGTGTTGGCCAGTGACTCTTGCACTATCTTTTCAAGCACGATGTTGAAAAAGTTGCATGACAGCGCGTCACCTTGCCTAAATCCTTTTTTAACATCAAATATCTCGGTTTGCTGATTGTCGACCTTAATGGAGCAGCGAAAATTCTCCATTGTCATCCTGCACAGTCGGACGAGTTCGGCAGAGATGTTAAAACTAGACATGGCTTTGTATAGCACATCTCTATACACGCTGTCATATTCAGCCTTGAAATCGACGAAGAGGTGGTGAGTGTCGATTTGGTATTCCTGGGTCTTCTCCAAGATCTGCCGCAGCGTAAATATTTGGGCTATTGTGGATTTACCTGGCCTGAAACTACACTGATAAGAGCCGATCAGGTTATCCACCAACGGTTTCAGGCGTTCACAAAATACGGCAGAGAAGATCTTATATGCGATGTTAAGGAGACTTATTTCCCTATAGTTGGCGCAGTTATATGGGTCTCCTTTCTTATGGACCGGGCAAACGATGCTAAGATTCCATTCGTCGGGCATGCTTTTCTCCGACCATGCCTTGCAAATGAGATGGTGCATGCACCTTACCAGCTCATCTCCAGCCGCCTTAAGAAGCTCAGCAGACAGGCCGTCTGCGCCCGCGGCTTTATTAGACTTAAGTCTTGATATCGCTATTTTGACTTCGTCTGGGTCGGGTGGACTGAATTCTGTTTCATTAACGTTCGTTCTGCCTGACAGCGGTATCTTGTCTATTACCTCCGTTATACAGTCTGCAGAAGTGGTCTTTCCAAATCCTCAGCATCGACTGCGACTCTACTACCAGTTCTCCATTTTCATCCCTGCGGGCCGCCGCTCTGGCTTTGTAGCCATCGCATGTTCGTATTACCTTATTGTAAAACTTACGAGCGTCATTCCTGCGGAAGCATCTCTCCATCTCCTCGATCTCACGCTTTCCGTGCTCTCTCTTCCTTTTTCTGAAAAGCGTGTGTTCCTCTCTTCTCTTCTGCTCCTAGATTTCGCGAGCAGCTCTCGTCCGTCGTTGCAGCATGGCTTTATATGCCTCTTGTTTAACTGCATGGGCTTGTTCGCATTGTTCATCGAACCAGGGGTTTCTAGGTTGTGGCGGTTTGAAACCCAGCACCTCTGAGGCAGCGTCTCTGACGGCGCTCTGGCAATGAGCCCATTCCTGTTCTATTGTTTGTGTTGCTGTGGGCGGATTTTGAGAGAGCTTGGAGGAGACACGATCGGCAAAGATTCTGGCAGTCTCTTGCGATTGTAGCTTTCCGACGTCAAACTTACATTGTCCTACTCGACTCCTAAGCATTCTTGATATCCTCATCCGTACCTTGGCTACAACAAGGTAGTGGCCCGAGTCGATGTTGGCCCCTCGGAAGGTTCGTACGTCGAAAATACAGAAGGGGTGTCTGGCGTTGATCGCAATGTGATCAATCTGGTTGGTGGTCGATTGATCAAAAGACCGCCAGGTACCCTTCTGGATGTTGAGATGGGGAATCGCGTGCTTGCTACAAGGAGGTTACGCCCCGCTAAGAAATCGATTACCCTTAGTCCGTTGTCGGATGTGGTGTTATGGAGGCTATGCTTTCCTATGATCGACTCAAATATGTCCTCTTTGCTCAGTTTTGCACTAAAATCTCCTAGGACTATTTTTGTGTCGTAGCTGGGGCATTGGGCATATGTTCTGTCTAGGATATCGTAGAATTCTTCTTTGAGTCGATCGTCCTTTTCTTCCGTTGGAGCGTGAGCGCATATTAAGCAAATGTTTCCAAATTTAGCTTTGATGCGGACTGTTATGAGGCGTTCGTTTATGTCTCGGAAGCTTAATACTTTTTGTCGGAGTCTTCCTCGAATAACGAATCCGCACCCGAATAGGCGCTGTTTGTTCTCCTTGTAGCAGTTCCCGTAGTAGATGTCGCAGTTTTTCATCTGTTTTTTGCCTGGTCCATCCCATATTGGAGTGCGGTTATATCTGCTTTATAGCAGTTTAGGGTTTGCTCCAATTGATCGCCTGCACCCGGTCTGTTAAGGGACCTAACATTCCAGGTGCAGACTCTCAGGTCCGTTAGTCGTTTTCAGGGGTCGTCAGCGTTGTATCCGTCCATATCCGAGGCTTGTTGTTGTTTGGGAACAAGTAGGTTTTTACGTGATAGGGATGTTACCCCTAAGCACATCCCCCATCCATGGGGGCCAGGTTCCTCTTTCCCCAGGAACAAGGGGTTGGGTCGCTGCACACATTGGTTCACTACCTACGGGTGCCAGGGTAGCTATCCAGGGGGGGGCACGCGGAGGCTGTGTGTCAACTTGGATTGAGCAGGGACAGAGATCGAAGCTGGCGTCTGCCATGTTAAACGCGACCAACTTTTTTTTTTTTTTTTTTTTTTTGTTTTTTTTTTTTATAGAGACTCGCGCAGGTTCAAGAGTTTTTATATTCTCTTATGATGTGTTTACACACACAACCTGAACGGAGTGCAGTGGTTGGGGTCTTTGATGTTCGTTCACTACTCTCAGGGGTCATAAAGAGCTTTGAACTCTACAAGTCTCCGGGACCGGATGGGATCATACCAGCTGAGCTCCAGCAGGTAGCAGATATCATCCTCCCCTGGCCTGTGGTTATATACAATAGTTGCCTCTCCCTTTCCTACATCCCCAGCAAGTGGAAGGTAGCCAAAGTCATTTTCATACCCAAGGCAGGCAAAAGCTCCCACACGTATGTAAATGACCTAAGGCCTATTAGTCTCACTTCTTTTCTATTAAAAACTCCAGGGAAGATTTTGGACGTACACATCCGGTACAGCTGCATCTCAGGAAGGCTGTCGGATAACCAACATGCCTACAACAAAGGCAAATCGGTGGAAACAGCACTCCACTCATTGGTCAGTAAAATAGAAAGGTCTCTGGAAAATAAACAATACACTCTAGTCGCCTTTCTCGACATTGAGGGCGCCTTTAACAATATTGAACCATGGGCCGTCATCAAGGCGCTGTCTGATCTGGGTGTTACGGGATCAGTGATAGAACTGGTACGACAGCTGCTTATACAAAGAGTTGTCAAAGCCAACTTCGCTGGTGCCGTCTCAACCAGAATGGTCAGCAAAGGTACACCACAGGGTGGAGTACTCTGCCCTCTCCTCTGGAACGTGGTGGTCAACGAACTACTGCTGATGCTGGAGCAGGAAGGGTACGCTGTGATCGCCTATGCGGATGACATTGCTATTGCCGTCACAGGAAAATTTCCCAGCACTCTATGCGACCTTATGCAGAGTGCACTACATACAGTAGAAACCTGGACACGGTACTGTGGACTTGGGGTGAAGCCAAAGAAGACCGATCTAGTACTGTTCACTAACAAATATAAAATTCCGCCCCTCAACCCACCGAGGATGGGTGGAACTCAACTAACAATCAAAGAACAGGCTAAATATCTAGGCCTAGTCCTTGACAGGAGGCTGAATTGGAAACCCAACATTCTTGATCGGGTCAAGAAAGCAACTGTTGCCCTCTACAGCTGTAAGAAAGTAGTGGACAGGAGGTGGGTCTCCAACCAAGCATTATGTACTGTCTTCACACAGCAGTCATAAGGCCTATCCTCCTGTATGGCGTCGTAGTCTGGTGGACTGCTCTGGACAAAGCAGTCAATCGAAACCTTCTGGGGAAGGTACAAAGATCGGCCAGCTTATATATAAGCGGAGCGATAAGATCAACCCCCACAGAGGCCTTAAATGTTCTACTACATCTTCTACCATTAAACCTTTTCAGCAAGCAAGTTGCTGCATGCGCGGCCCTAAGGATGAGGAGTATAAGAAAATGGCCCACATCTCAAAAAGGCCACACCTCTATTCTAAAACACTTCAAAGTACCCATGGACACTGACTAAATCAACCCGCAGAATGTGTTAACCAGGAACTTCGAAGTTGTCTTTCCATCCAGGGAGGAATGGGCTGAAGGGAAAGTCATACCAAAGGACTCGATCTCCCTCTATACCGATGGCTCTAAAATGGCGTCGGGTGTAGGCAGTGGGGTCTACTTCAAGGAACTTAACCTCAACCTATCATTTAGACTCCCAAATTACTGTAGTGTGTTTCAGGCAGAAATAACTGCGATAACGGAGGCCCTGGCATGGCTCAGGATCAATGTAATATCCACAAAGGATATTATCATTTGCACGGATAGCCAATCTGCGATAAAATCCCTGGCAGCGGTAACCCACAAATCAAAAACATCCATTAACTATCGCCTATCTCTAGATGAGATGGCTGAACAGTTCAACATTAAAATACTGTGGGTTCCCGAGCATAGGGATATTCCAGGAAACTGCGCGGGTACCTGGAAACACCAATAAGTACGGTAAAGCACATGATAAAGCTTCAAACCATAGAGGAGACCAATCTCCAATGGAATGAGAGCAATATCGGCTTTATCACCAAACAATTGTGGCCTAAGTTAAATTTTGGACGAACCAGGAACCTGTTGGCAACCAAAAGAGCAACCTTAAGCACTCTAGTGGATGTCATTACAGGTCACTGCACCATTGGAAAACACGCCGCCAGATTACCAGACTAGGGCTACCCACCAATGTTTTCTGTCGCGGCTGCATGGACGATGAGGGGGAGGAATCAATACAGCACCTACTCTGCTCATGTCCCTCATGTCTAGCTCGGCGCGCCCTTCTATGAAAATCTAAGTGAGCTAGCAAACCTTAAAATAGCTCAACTCCATCGCTTCATCAGAAGCACCGGTTGGTTCTCAGGCAGCGGATCAGGGTAATATGATCCATGTGGTATCACAATGGGCCGGCCTCGGCCTACGTGTGGTTTATGCCAACCACTTGTGCAAGGGCCTCGGTTATTGCTGTTAATTCTGCCTGATACACACTGCAGTGATTTGGGAGTCTGAATGATAGGTTGAGGTTAAGTTCCTTGCAAAAGACTCCACTTCTTACACCCGACTCCATATTGGAGCCATCGGTATGGAGGGAGATCGAGTCCTTTGGTATAACTTTTGCTTCAGCCCATTTCTCCCTGGATGGAAAGGCTACTTCGAAGTTCCTAGTTAACACATTCTGCAGGATGATGTAGTCAGTGTCCATGGGTACTTTGAAGTGTTTAAGAATGGTAGTATGGCCTTTTTGTAATGTGGGCCATTTTCCTATGCCCCTAATCCGTAGAGCCGCGCAGACAGCAACTTGCTTGCTGAAGAGGTCCAACGGTGGAAAATGTAATAAGATATTTAGGGCCTCTGTGAGGGTTGATCTGATCGCTCCGCTTATACATATATGTATAAACTGGCCGATGTTTGTACCTTCCCCAGAAGGTTTCGGTAGACTGCCTTGTCCAAAGCAGTCCACCAGACTACGATGCCATATGGGAGAATGGGCCTTATGACTGCTGTGTAGAGCCAGTGCATAATGCTTGGTTGGAAACTCCACCCTCTACCCACCACTATCTTACAGCTATAGAGGGCAGTGGTTGCTTTATTGACACGATCAATAATGTTAGGTTTCCACTTCAGCCTCCTGTCAAGGAATAGGCCTAGGTATCTAGCCTGATCTTTGATTATTAGTTGGGTTCCATCCAACCTCAGTGGGTTGAAGGGCGGAATTTTATATTTATTGGTAAACAGTACTAGGTCGGTCTTCTTAGGGTTCACCCCAAGTTCACAGTACTGCGTCCAGGTTTCTACTGTATGTAAAGCATTCTGCATAAGGTCGCATAGAGTACCGAGAAATTTTCCTGTGGCGGCAATAGCAATGCCATCTGCATAGGCGGTCACAGCGTACCCTTCCTGTTCAAGCAACAGCCGTCGTTCGTTGACCACCACGTTCCAGCGGAGAGGGGAGAGTACTCCACCCTGTGGTGTTACTCTGCTGACCATTCTAGTTGAGACGGCACCAACGAAGTTGGATTTGACGACTCTTTGTGTTAGCAGCTGTCGTACCAGTTCTATCACTGATCTCGTAAAACTCAGATCAGACAGGGCTTTGATGACGGCCCATGGTTCGACATTGTTAAAGGCGCCCTCAATGTCGAGAAAGGCGACTTGAGTATATTCCTTGCGTTCCAGTGACCTTTCTGTTTTACTGACCAGTGAGTGGAGTGCTGTTTCCACCGATTTGCCTTTGTGTAGGCATGTTGGTTATCCGACAGCCTTCCTGACATGCAGCTGTAACGAATGTGTGCGTCTTAAATCATCTCTAGACTTTTTAATGAAAAAGTGAAAAAGAAGTAAGACTGATAGGCCTCAAGTCATTTGCATACGTGTGGGAGCTTTTGCCTGCCTTGGGTATGAAAATGACTTTGGTTACCTTCCACTTGCTGGAGATGTAGGATAGGTAGAGGCAACTATTGTATATGACCACAAGCCACGAGAGGATGATATTTGCTACCTGCTGGAGCTCAGCTGGTACGATCCCATCCGGTCCTGGGGACTTGTAGGGTTCGAAGCTTTTTATAGCCCAAAGGACATTGTTATAGTTGAGCAGGTTGGGAGCCCGCTCGAAGGAGGATGCCGTCGGCTGAATAACCCGAGGAGGTGTCATAGCCGAATCACTCCTGTCTGGGAAGTGTGCGCTTAGAAGAAGTTACAGGGCTTCCTCTCTGGAGGACGTCCAGGAACCATCATTACGCATCAGGTGGCTTGGATTTTACGGGACCGAAGCCAGAACCTTCCTTATTCTTGAGGCTTCGGAGACCGCCTTGATATTGTCGCAGTAGTTTCTCCAGGATTGTCTTTCACCTCTGTGAAAAAAAAACACACACAACACAGGTGATTGAGAGAAGCTTGGCTCTGGTCTTTCTTGGGCTGTAACGCCACCAAAAAGAAAAGAAAAAGGTCCTAATTGCAAACATTTTAATATCTCGTGAGTTCCCTCTTATTGAAGAAAAGTCCTCACCACTCATCTGCCATTTCCTACACCCTTAACTCACGATTCTACTCTAAAATTCCAATTATGGTTCATACTCATAGAGCACGCAAACATCCCCAATGGGTATTCGACGAGTCTTGTGCCATCCTCCATCTTCCGGCCCGAAAGATCTTTAAATCCAACTCTGAGGGTCGACGCGGTCGAGGACGGCCACATTTAAGGTGGCGCACGCAAGTGGAAAGAGATCTCAACCAACTAGGTGTACGTCATTGGAGACTGCTTTAGCACTAAAACAGAAGAGATTTACAAACCATATCCGTAGTGTTTTATATTAACAACATAACACCAATTATTACAAATTCAATGCCAATTACAATGCCAAGCTTCTCTTCAATCACCCATGATGTGTGTCATTTATTTTTCCCACAGGTGAAAGAGACCTACAATTATAATGCCGATTCCGAACGGCGTGAGTCGAGAAGCTTTTTCCAGGCAATTTATACTACGGGGGGTTTGCCAGTACCCCGCCGAGGAGGGACGCCACGAAATAAACATTCGGTGGCGTTGGTATTATCGGGATCCGATCTCGCTCATCGTGCGTCAGAGTCCAACACACTAACTAATGCGCCACGACAGTATAGTATAATTAACCCTATGCCATAAAAATGCTTTATATCCCACCAATTATTCACCAAAGATGGTTACTTGTTTCCTGCATCTACGAATGGGTACACTCATTTTTCATACAAACACCTACCATCGAGAAGTGTCCCGCGACCTGCCACCTCTGTGTTTACAACACCCCTCTCTCCGTTAACTACCGCCTCGAATGCCGAACAGTCAACACTTGCAAAGTTAGGGTCAAGCACACTCAGTCTTCCTACCCTTAGGTACCTAGAAACACCAATAAGTACGGTAAAGCACATGATAAAACTTCCAACCATAGAGGCGACCAACCTCCAATGGAATGAAAGTAACATCGGCTTTATCACTAAACAAATCTGGCCTAAGTTAAACCTAGGACGAACAAGGGACCTAGTAGCAACCAAAAGGGCAACTTTAAGCACTCTAGTGGGTGTCATTACAGGTCATTGCATCATTAGAAAGCACGCCGCCAGACTAGGGCTGCCCTCCAACGACTTCTGCGGCGGCTGCATGGACGAGGAGGAAGAGGAATCAATACATCACCTTCTATGCTCATGTCCCTCTTTTGCGAACCGCAGGAGGATCTATCTCGGTGCGCCCTTCTATGAAAATCTAATTGAGCTAGCAAACCTTAAAATAGCTCAACTCCATCGCTTCATCAGAGGCACCGGTTGGTTCTCAGGCAGCGGATCAGGGTAATATGAGCCATGTGGTATTACAATGGGCCGACCTCGGCCTACTCGCTGTTGTTGGAGCGAACCACGTAGACCCTCCCAAAGGCATCTTGTTTTAACTCCAGGAAAGCCGTCAACTGGAGTACTTTGCCTTCTCACTTGAAAGTTTTTGACAGCCTGATTCCACATATACTAGCTTGGAACTTTGGCATATATCGGTGTTTGTCTTGAACACATGAGCCCGAATATGCACATTTAATGATAAAATCATCTATACTGGTCCTGAGCTGCAAATGTAATGACCAGATTGATATTTCTTCGCTTCATTTGGTGATTACATGCAGAACGTAGCTTGGTCGGTACCTTTATATTTATGAATTTAGTAACGTATTGGTTTGATTTTACCGAACTGCACAGCTCAACGTTGATATTTTGGGTAATTTTTTAGTATTGTTACGGAGACGAACCGACGATTATGTTCGAATTTCGCAGTCAAAGTTTGGAATGCTCCGTTGCAGCCAAAAACGAAATGGCGGTAATCTTCAGCGGCATACTGCTGAATGTAAATGCCAGAGCATTCTAAAGACTTCTGGAGGGAAACGTCTGACAGCGAGCATTCGAGAAAGTAGACCGAGGGCTACGTAAGTGGGAGCACTCGCCCTTGGGAGCTTTCAGTTTTCGGGATTCAATAACGAGTGATCAGTCGGTATTCGGTGTCAAAGTAATCAAGCCACCTAGTGAGTTGTAGAGATAAAGTGTGTAACAAAGGTGTATGTGAGCAATAAAGTGTAAAGTGTGTAAAAGCTTGTAATAAAGGTGTGTGTAAGCAATAAAGTGTGAAATGTGTAAAAGGTTGTAATAATAAATAAAGGTGACACGCCCAGATAATTGATCTGAGGTGGAAGAATGAAGTGTGTAAAGGTGATGCGTCCAAATAATTGATCCGAACTGGAAGAATGAAGTATGTTAAGGTGAAGCGTCCAGATAATTGATCTGAGGTTGTAATAACAAAGAAAGTGTAAACAAGGTAAATAGTTGTAGTTTATCGCAATCCAGTGATTGATTACGCAATTTTCGTAACATTTGGTGCCAAAAGTGTTATTGCGAGTAAACGAGTGTAAAGTTTATTCAAATTATGAAGTGAATTATTAAAGTGTATATGGGAGTGCAAGAAAATGGTGGGATTAGAGGAGAATCATGACTGGGAGAATCATGAGCTTAGAGTGGAGAAACCGTCGACATCCAGTGAGCCAGCATTCGATATGCAGCAAATGTTCACAGCTATGAATGCTATAAGCTAAACTACAACGAGTCAGTGAAGAGGAGCATGCGCTGGCTCCCACATTGGAGTGCCTCAGTATTCTCGTATCCCGAATCTGTAGGGGTGTAAGAAGCCTAATCATCGAGGGAACGATGGACGGGCGACGATACCTGCTGACTTTGGACACGGGCGCAACTCATTCCGTCATTCGAAGCGGATTGGTTTCTGACACCGAACTATTTTCCGGTGAAAAGGCGGAAGTTAAGGGTAAGGTCCAGAAAAGAATTATCGTCGAGTTCCAGCGTAATTTCATCGTTACGGACATTACTGATGACATCATAATTAGCGTTGACTTTATGAAGCCAACATTGGACCTCACCCAGAAAGTGATGATGTATCGTAACTTGGAGCTCCCATTTACAATAGATAATGGGCATGGTAACAAGGTCAATCGAATAGTCGTGAAAACGCACCAAATAGTTCCCCCGAATTCAAAAGCTGTGGTTTGGACAAAGATAGAAGAGGATACGGGGACAAGCCGAATGTGGGTGGTCGAAACGATAAACGACATCGACCCAGCGATATCATTATTGGAAGGGCTCTCGTGGAACCCCGACAAGACCAATTTGTTCCAGTAAGAGTCCTGAGTCCAGCTAGTACACCTAAGACTATACAAAGAAGAACAATAAACACTCAATGTCAAGAAGCAGCCGCCATTATGAACTGCGACGATCAGAAACACTGGGAGATCCAGTCCAACAGAGCGTTCTTGAAAACAATGGCCAGAGAGTGGACGCAAAATCTAGTGGAGAAACGGAAAAGTAAAGCACTCTCCCTGCTTCGTAAGTATTGGACAATTTTTGCAAATGGCAGTGGAAGAACGTCAATTGTGAAGCACAGAATACACAAAATAGACACAGGGGACTCTAGACCGATCCGGCAACCACCTAGGAGGGTACCTCTGGCGAAAGAAGGCGAGGTGATCAGACTAATCGACGAAATGGAAAAGGAGGGCGTGGTCGAACTATCTGCAAGCCCCTAGAGTCCGCCAGTAGTGTTAGCTAAGAAGAACATACAGGAAGCTTGGAGAGGTACTTGAACGTACTGAGGCAGCTGAACTGAAATTGAGCCCGAAGAAATGTCCGCTCTTTCGAAATCAAGTGAAGTACTTGGGACATAGGGTGACTGCAGAAGGTGTCCATACAAATGAAGACAAAATCTCGGCGGGTAAGGAATGGCCACGGCCGAAGAAGTTAAGAAATTTAGGCCGTTCCGGGCTTTGCACATATTACAGGCGATTCGTCCCAGGATTTGCAAACGTTGCCAGCAGTTTGCACGAGCTCACCAAAAAGGATCGGCCATTCAAGTGGGAAAAGCCGTAGGAGAAGGCGTTAATTCACCTCAAGGAATTGCTCTGCGTAGATTGCAAATCCTGTCCCGGAAGAAAAGTTTTTTTTGGATATCGATGCAAATAAACATGGAACCGAAAGAGTGCTCTCTCATGATTGATTGGGCAAGAACGGGTCATCGCTTACTACAGTAGGATCCCTTCGAAGCCGGAAATGAACTAGGAGGGAGCTTGTAGCCGTGGTTGACTAACATTTTCACAAATATCTCTATGGCCAAGCTTTTCATTTTAGGACGGACCACGCAGCGATGACTGCAGTTCAAAAGAATAAAGAGAATACAGAGTTATGATTTCAGTATCGAACACCGGAAGGGAAGCAGTCATGGAAACGCGGATGCTTTGTCGAGGCGGCCTTGTGACGTTGAATGCAAACATTGTTCACGTGCGGAAACCAAGGAACAGGTCATCGACATCTGTCGTTTCCATGTGCTACCAGAAGATTCCGGGACTGTTGAGAAGGTCAGGAGGAAGCAGCGAGAAGACGTCGATCTGGCAGTCATCATCGATCACCAAGAACGGGATTTTCGACCAACGTGGCAGCAAATATCCAGTGAAAGCCCAATCGTAAAAGTTTACTGAGCTGGGAAAGTGAGAACGGGGAGATTGGGAGATTGTAACGGGGAGATTGGGAGATTGTAAATCTGCTGGTAATTCCGAATGAACAAATCGACGAGGTCATCCGAGAATACCACGAGGGACCAAGCGGGGTCATTTTGCTGCTAACAAGAGTGTAGAAAAGATTAAGAGACGTTTCTACTGGGTAGGATGACATTAATCGGTAAAAAAAATTCATTCGCATGTGTGAACAGTGTGCAAAATCAATGGGGCCACTCAGAAAAACCCGAGAATATATGCAGCAGTAAAATGTTAGATCAACGTTCAAACGTATTGCCATGGATATTGCAGGCCCATTCCCAACGAGCAACGCTGGAAACAAATACGCGCTGGCCTGAGGTGTTTTGCATACCGAACCAAAAAGCTAAAACCATTTCGGATGCTTTCGTGAATAACTGCATTCAGATCAAAGAAGGACCTTCGGGTCGTCGGTGTTCAAAGAAATCTGCGACATGCAGAAATCAGAAAAACGCGAACAACATCATTTCAACCACAATCTGATCACATGATCGAAAGGTTCAGCAGGACGATAGAGGAATACTTGCGAAAAGTCATCGTCGAAGAACAGAAGGACCGGAATGAACATCTTCCCCTTTTCTTAGTGGCGTATCGATCGGCGCAGCACAATTCAACGACGATAACACCAGCTGAAGCCATTTTTGGAACTGATCTCCGACTACCATTGGACTTGAAGTTCGGCGTGGTATACCGACAACTAGCGGCAGGGTGGATTTCATAGGCGAAAAAAAGGAGCAGCTGAACTCTATCCACCGAGAGATATGACTTAAAGGCAAACACTTCTGGATTCGCAATCAGCTTGAGGCGCGTCATATGAGGTCATCAAGAAACTCAGCGACGTGGTATATCGAATACAGCAGACGGGAAACCGACGCGAAGTGTAAGATTATCCACTTGGATAGGTTAACGCCATACTGCGGAGAAGGATCAAATCGAGGACGAACAAGCTTAGGAGGAGGGCAGTGTTACAGACACGAACCGAAATGCTCTGTTGCAGCTTAAAACGAAATGATGGTAACCTTCAGCCCTCGGGAGTTTTCGGGATTCAATAACGAGTTTAACGGTATTCTAACGGTATTCTTAACCATTCTTGAAAGTAGTGAACGAACATCAACGACCCAAACCACTGCACTCCGTTCAGGTTGTGTGTGTAACAGCACATCATAAGAGAATTTACAAAAAAAAAAAAAAAAAAATGTTGAACCTGCGCGAGATTCTAACGGTGTGAAAGTAATCAAGCCACCTAGTGAGTTGTAGAGATAAAGTGTGTAAAAAAGCTGTATGTAAGCAATAATGTGTAAAGTGTGTAAAAGCTTGTAATAAGGTGTGTGTAAGCAATAAAGTGTAAAATGTGTAAAAGGCTGTAATAATAAATAAAGGTGACACACCCAAATAATTGATCTGAGGTGGAAGAATGAAGTGTGTAAAGGTGAAGTCCCGAGACAATTGATCTGATATGGTAGAATGAAGTGTGTAACGGTGAAACGACCAGATAATTGATCTGAGGTGGAAGAATGAAGTGTGTAAAGGTGAAGCGGCCAGATAATTGATCTGAGGTTGTAATAATAAAGAAAGTGTGTGTATTGAATGAAAAAAGTAAACAGTTGCAGTTTAGCGCAATCCAGTGATTTAACCCTATTTGGACTCGTAGTAATTTTCGTAACAGTATATTTGCTTTCCCGTGGCGTGTACCATTTGTTTTTTTTTTATTTCGTACATTTTTGCCACTCCATAGTGTGCATGTGGTATCGGGCCTTGTTTATGAGGTATGTTTATTTATTTATTTATTTTATTTCATTATTCTCTTATAAGTTACAAAATTCCTTAGCTACAGAAATACAACAATATGTATTACTTAAGGCAATAGAGAATAGTTAATGACATTTTTTATTCTGCTACTTACTTACTTACTTACTTATCAGGCCTGCGATCCATGGAGGATCTGAGCCTGAGCTATAGATAGATAGATAGATAGGGCTTGGGGGGTGGGACAGAGTCGCCTGATCACTGCGGCCACGATTGGGCCTATTGTGATGTCCCCCACTTACAGTTCACTCAGAAAACCTGAGTCCGTAATAAAACTTAGTATGCTTTTGAGTGAGCTGGCAGCAATTTCTTCTGCTTCATGATAATGCTTGCCTAGGTGACGAAGACGTGTACTGACCAGGCAGTTACAGTGGCATAGTATGTGCTCTGCTGTTTCTTCGTCTTCATTACACATACGGCAAGTGCCATCTTGTATGATGCCCATTGTTTTGAGAGGTTTATTAACTGGGCAGTGTCCAGTAAGGAAACCTGTGATTAAACGAATCTGACTCCTCGAAAGCATGAGAAGTTGTTTCGTTCTTTTGAGGGATGTAGTTGGGAGGAACAGCTTGGCTTGTCTGCTACCTTTCGTTTGTGACCAGTAGTGATCCGTCGTGTTCCTTAACCAATTTTTTATGCAGCATTTGGTGGTGCTAGTGGGTATGCCGCAGAAAGACCGTGGCATCATAAATGGTGATGCAGAGCCTTTCCTTGCTAGTAGGTCCGCCTTTTCGTTGCCTGTATGGCCGCTGTGTCCAGGTATCCAAATGAGATGAACTCTGTTTGTACTGGCCAGCTGGTGAAGTAGCTGTAGGCAGTCCCATACCAGCTTGGAGATTATTTCAAAGCTCTTTAGGGCTTGAAGTGCAGCATTGCTGTCAGAGAGAATGTAAATGTTTTTGTTAAGTATATTTCTGTTTATATTTTCTCTGAGGCAGAGTTCTATAGCAAATATCTCTGCTTGAAAAACGGAGTTATAACTGTCCATGCTGACGTAAATGCATGTGCCTGTATTTGCTCCGTATACTCCGGCCCCAACGCCTTCGTCCGTTGTGGAGCCATCTGTGTACCACACGTAGGATCCACGGTTGAAGGAGGGTCTATCCTGTTCCCAGTTTTGTCGGTTAGGGAATGTGACCTTGTAGTTTTGCTGAAGTTATATCTGGGGAGACAGTTGTCTGTAAGAGATATCTTTAGGATTTCATGCCTGTTTATTTCTGTAAGGATGTCAGGGTGAAAGAGCCTACGGTTGCTGTGGGGGTTGTTCTCATGGCCCCAGTGATACAGATGCAAGCTAGTCTTTGTAATTTGTTGAGCTTGGCTTGCACTGATATTTGTTTTGTTTTGTGCCACCAGACGGGCGCAGCATATGTAAGGATTGGTCTGGTGATTGCTTTATATAGCCAGCGGGACATTTTGGGGTTTGTGCCCCAGTTTTTGCCAGTGAGACTTTTGCTGGTCCATAAGGAGATCCTGGCTTTCTCAATGGTCTTTGTAATGTGAGAGTTCCAAGTGAGCTTTTCGTCTAGAGTTATCCCTAGATATTTGACTTCTTTTGAGAACTCTATCGCTTCACCAAAGAGGGTAGGTTTAGTAGGTTTGTGCCTGTTCCTTCTTTTGCTGAAGGCGACTATGGTGCTTTTTCTAGGATTTACATTTAGTGCAACCTTTAAGCACCAGTTTGCAACAAGATTTAGTGCCCGTTGGAGGAGTTCCGAGACTGTGTCTTCGAATTTGCCTCTGATCAGGATCACTATGTCGTCAGCGTAGCCTTGGACATAGAAGCCATTGTTGCTGAGTATGCTTATCAGTTCGTTGACCACGATGGACCACAGGAGTGGTGAGAGAACCCCGCCTTGAGGGCATCCTTTGGCGGCGTTAACGCTGATTTTGTCATTGCCTAGCGAGGTGTTTATTTTCCTGTTGCTAAGCATATGTTGGATCCAATTGCATGTGGTGTTGTCCACCCCTGTGCTGAGGATGCAACGTTTTATTTGGGTGTATTCGGTGTTATCGAAAGCACCCTCAATATCGAGAAAGCAACCTATCGCAATTTCTTTGTCGCTCAGGGATTTATTAATCCGGGCCGTTAGTTCCTGAAGAGCATGCGTGGTCGATTTCCCAGGCTGGTAGGCATATTGGTTTTTGTGAAGTGGTGATCTTCTCAGTGCACCGTCCCTGATATGCCTATCCAGGATTTTTTCCATTGTTTTTAGGAAAAAAGAGGTAAGGCTTATCGGTCTGTAGGACTTAGGCAGGTATGTGGGTCTACGGCCTACTTTGGGAATGAATTTTACCTTTACCTCTGTCCAGCTTGTCGGTATGTGTCCCCATGCATAGCTGGTTCTAAAGATGTTAATGAGCATGGGGCTTATTTGCGCACTCCCCTTCTGAAGAAGGGCTGGGAAGATGCCATCCTCCCCCGGGGATTTGTATGGGTCAAAAGAATTGATGGCCCATTTTATGCTTCCCTCGTGAAATATCGTTCGTGCTCTCTTCCAATCCTCCCTGTTTGGTCTAGCTGCCCTGATCTGCGGAGGTATGTTAGAGAGATCAGAGGGAATGATGTTAGAGTCCGGGAAGTGCGTACTGGTCAGAATTTTGAGTACTTCCGTACCATTTTCCGCGTAGGTGCCATCTGCTCTCCTCAACAAACCAATTTGGTTAGTGTGCTCTTTAGCGAGAACTCTGTGGATGCGAGCGCTGCTCTGAATGTCTGAAAGACTGCTGCAGAACTTTTTCCATGAGTCTCTTTTGGCTCTTCTAATCTCTTGGTTGTAGTTGGTGAGTGAGGCACGATACTGCGTCCAGTCACCAGTCCGTTTAGCTCTGTTGAACAGTTTTCTGGTCAGTGCTCTTAGCTTGGCCAGATTGTTGTTCCACCACGGAGTGGTACGGTTGCCTGGCTTAACTTTATCTGGGCAAGCGTTGTGAAAAGCAGATAAGATGGTAGCATTGAGGCTGTCGCAGCAGAGTTCGAGGCTGTCTATGTCTCTGATGCTGTTTGGACAGTTTCCGATCGTTTGTGCGATTTCTAGGCTATAAGTGTCCCAGTCTGTCGCTCTCGGTTGTCTATATGTTCTAGTAATTCTATCCCCCGCTTTTATGTCAAAACAGATCTGTCGATGGTCTGACATCGATGTTTCTGTTGTGACATGCCAGTTTTGAATCGAGTTACCTATGAACGGGGTAGTTAGGGTGAGGTCTTTTGTTGATGTCCGAGCTTCCCCATGCTGTGTGGTGTGCGTTTGCGTCACAGCATATGATGATGTGTGAGCCTCTTCTTCCAAAGTGGTCGAGAAGATCCTGCAGTGGCGTGAAGCCGAGATCCGTGGAGTCGCCCGCAAGGTAGGCTGAGCAGATTACAGCTTCTGACCTACCTTCCGCAGTGGATAGCTGGATGATGGCAGCTGCCAGGTCCTTATTCGTGAAATCTGGAATGGGAATGGCTTTAATATTGTTATTGAACATTAAGCAGGCTCTAGGTCGTCCTTCATTTGTGGAGTCGTAGAGCAGCTCACCTGATAGTCATTTGATCTGGTCTTTAATGGTATACGGTTCCTGGATAAAGGCTATATCGAGGTGCTCCTTGTTAAATCTATGGCTCAGTACCGCGGACGCGGCCTTTGCATGCTGTAGATTTACTTGGATGCACCTTAATCCCGACATGATGGATTCAGTGAGGTACTGGCAGGGCTGCCAGTGTTAGAAATTGTCCCAACCATAGGACTGACCCCTGAAGTCTTGGCTGCCCGAGTAGTTTCTTCAGGTAGCCCTGACGTTTGGGGTACTTTCGTTGTCTCTATGGTTGGTGCACTAACGCCAGATGCAATGGTTGTTGCTCTCTGGTTTGGCTTATGCGCGCCGAGTTCCCCACTCCCTTTCGTAGGCATGGCCGGTATACCTTGGGCATCGCACTTCGGATGGCCTTGTGCCCTGTCCTTAGTTTTGTTGTCCGCAGTTACCTTTTCCTGCTTGGAAACTCCCTTGATCCTAACTAGGATCTGGGAGAAGTTGAGGAATAGTTTAAATCTTTGCTTCACAATGGCGTCTTTAGAAGCCTCATCGATGGCAAAGGTTACTTGATCCCCACCGCTTTTTCCTTAGCAATCCTGAGGACTCTCCATCCTTTAGTGATAATGTTCGCATTCTGCCTCATTATGCGCATAAGGAAGGTGTCCTTGGTAAGGTCATCGGCTTCGGGGACGAATGTTACGCAGGTGTATAACTTGGGTATGTCATTACCCTGAGTTGCAAACAAATCTGCGTTTTTCCATGGCTTGATCTTCTCTATCGACGACATGAGCCAATTTTTTGTTTCCATGTCGTGACAGGTGATGGAAAGCCATCCATTTCTGGCTGAGGTGGCCTCGAATCGGAATGCAGGACAATCTTTGTCTGCCTTGTCCATTTCCACTAACAGGCTCTTCCTCACTAATTTCATCTGTTCGTCCGTTAGGGTCTCTTGCGGGTGTTGCGAGCTTCCCTTTCCGCAAGCACGAGAGCATATCTTGCTCTTTCTTTTTGTCTCGCCTCTTCGGGCTCCATCCCGTCCCGGATTAGAGCGGCGATTCGTCGCCTTTGGGCCCCGGTGAAATGCTCTTGTTTCTGCCGAGGTTTTTTGGCGTCGTTAACCACTACAACCTCGGCGCTTGGACCTTTAGGTACCTGAGCGTTTTGGTTGTCCATCTTGTTGGACGGGAATGTGGTTGCAGAGTTTGGAGATGGTTCTGTGACTTCTGTCTCCATTTCGTGTACTGGTGAGCGGAGGAGATATTCTTCCTCCGACTCTGTTGGTGTTTTATTTTTGTTTTTTTTTGTGTTTGTTGTTCATATGTTGATCCCACGAGTATGGCGAGAATTGATGGTCAACCATCTCCAGAGCTCCCATGTAGATGTAAGGCTAGTTACTATATGAGGGCGCCCGGTATCACATAGGGACCGTACGTTTGCGATGCACATTTTTGTATTCCCTGCATCATTCAGTCCTCGGCACGTATTCCAACCACCTTGACTTGGGAATGTAAGTGCTCTTGGTCCGCGGGGGTGCAATGACCCCTACCACATTACGTGGCCTTCCCCTATCCGCCACCTGGGAGCGCGCCGGGTTGCCTGAGAAGCTCGAGTTTACTCGGGAGCCTGAGCTATAGCTGCCTTCCATCCTTGACGGTCCCGGGCACGCTGCTTCCAGTTGTCAAGACCAAGATGTCTTACATCCGCGATTACTTGGTCTTTATACCGGAGGTTCGGTCTTCCTCTTCTTCTCGAACCAGGAGGCTCGGAGTCGAAGACCCTCTTAGCTGGAGCGTTGATGTCCATGCGCTCGATTCACCTTCCTCACAGACAGGACCAAATATCCGGCGCAAAATTTTTCTTTCGAAAGAGCCCAAAATCAGCTCCGCTGTCCTGCTTATCGTCCAGCTTTCGGCTCCGTACAGCAAGACTGGCAGAATGAGCGTTTTGTAAAGCATGACTTTGGTCTTTCGAGTGAGGAGTTTTGACCCCAGTTGTTTGGACAAGCCGAAGTAGCAGTGGTTGCCAAGGGCGATTCTACGCCGAATCTCCACTGTGGTGTCATTTGTGGAATTTACGATTGCCCCGAGGTAGACAAACTCCTTAACTACCTCGAAATTGTAGCTGTCAATAGTTATGTTTTGTCCCAGGTGGTGAGCGACGGATTGCTTTTTGCTTGACAGCATGTATTTCGTTTTGTCCTCATTGATCTTAAGACCAACTCGTTTCGCCTGTTCTTCAATCGCCGTGAATGCTTCCACCATGCCACGGCGAGAACACGCGATGATGTCGATATCATCCGCGTATCCTAGCAGCTGGATGGACTTGTAAAAGATAGTGCCTTCCCTGTTGACGCCTGCCCGTCGCACTATCTGCTCCAGCACCAGGTGGAAGAAGTCACATGACAGCGCATCTCCTTGCCGAAATCCGGTGCATGTTTCGAATGGTTCTGAGGTCCTAGAACCGAGTTGCACGGTGCATCGCGTGTTTTGCAGCGTGGCGCGACACAACTGATCAGTTTTACCGGGATCCCGAATTCGGCCATCGCCCCAAACAGTGCTTCAAGATCGAAACTCGTTGGTCTTTTCCAGGATTTGTCGAAGTGTGAAAATTTTGGTCTATAGTTGATTTGCCGGGCCGGAAGCCGCACTGGTAGCTGCCGATTAGTGCGGTGAAAAATGGTTTTAGACTTTCACACAATACGCTGGACAGGATCTTGTATGCGACATTGAGCCGGGATATACCTCTATAGTTCTTGCAAGAGGTAGGATCGCCCTTTTTGTGGATGGGGCATATAGAGCTGGTATTCCAGTCGTCGGCCATGCTTTCATCTTCCCAAATTCTGCAGATGATCTGGTGCATGCTCCCTACCAGAACATCGCCGCCAGCCTTGAAGAGCTCTGGTGGCAAGCCATCTGAGCCTGCGGCCTTGTTGTTCTTCAGCTTCTGAATAGCTGTGCCGACTTCTTCAATGCTGGGTGGGAGGACTACTTCAGCGGCTGGAGTTGGGATTTCCTCGGTCCCTACCACTCTCTCTTGGTCATGCTCGTTAAGCAGCTGCTGGAAGTGCTGCTTAAATGCATCCACTATTCCCTGCGGGTCGGTGACAAGATTACCCTCGCAGTTTCGAAGAGCCAGGGTGCCCTTTTTGAAGCCTCCTGCAAGGCCTTTGGTTTTCTTGTAAAAGGCTCGTATTTTATGTTTATCCCTAGACTCCTCGATATCCTTGAGCTGGGAGGCTGCGAAGATTCTTTTCTTTTGTCGCAGTAGTTTTTTCTCCTCCCTTCTTCTGGCTCGGTACTCTTCTTGCGCTGCCCTGGTTTTCCTCTGCAGCGCCTTTTGGTACGCCTCGTCGGTTGCTGCCTTTTTCTGCTCACACTCGCCATCATACCACGGGTTTCTTGTCGGGGTAGGTAGGTATCCTAGGGTGGTTTCGGCTACTTCCTGAATGGCTGAGCGGCAATGCAGCCACATATTATTGGCATTTGTGTTCGACGTAGGCATACCGTAGAGTCTTTCGCTCAGCTGCTCCCTGTAGACAATGGAAACCTCCGGTGTGCTCAGGCATCCAATGTCGAACCTCCTCCTGATGGGCTGGTGCAGCTTTCTGACATTGGACAGTCGAGCTCTGAATCTTGCTGCTACGAGGAAGTGGTCAGAGTCGACATTTGCCCCTCTGAATGTTCGCACATCCAGGATGTTTGACGAGTGCCTTGCGTCAATGAGCACATGGTCGATTTGGTTGGCGGTTCGACCGTCCGGAGATCGCCAGGTTGCTGTGTGGATTCGCTTGCGAGGGAATCTTGTGCTACTTATCACCGCATTACGAGCTGTCGCAAAGTCAGCGGGTCGGAAGCCGTTATCTGTTGTTGTATCGTGGAGGCTGTGCTTTCCGATCACTCCGCCAAGGGTGTTTTCCTTACCGATTTTGGCGTTGAAGTCCCCGAGCACGACTTTTACATCGTACTCCGGACAAGCTCCGTAGGCGTTGTCCAGGAGGTCATAGAAGTCCTCCTTGATAGGGTCTTCAGCCTCGTCGGTAGGGGCGTGTGCACATATAAGGCTGATGTTATAAAATCTGCCTCTGATGCGGATCACAGCCAGGCGATCACTTATAGGTTTAAAGTCGATGACCTTCGACCTTAACCGCTTTCCCACGACAAATCCGCATCCCAGTAAGTGCAACCTTTTGTGACAGCTGTAATAAATGTCGCAATTTTTCTTCCTAATCATACCGTTTCCTATCCACTGTATTTCCTGGACCGCAGTAATATCCGCCTTGTTCTGCGTGAGGATTCCTCCTAGTTTATGAGCAGCTCCGGGAGTGTACAGGGTTCTGACATTTCAGGAGCATACTCGCAAATCGTGTTCCTTTTTCGGGCGTTGTCGTCGTCGATTTATTCTGCTACTAGTAGCTATAAATAGTGTTAAATGCCATTTTAAACAATATACGTATGTATATATATATTTATAATTATTTATAATTATTGTGGGGTGACAATATTTAATATGTCATAATTAATATCTCATCCCTTACATAGCGGCTGCAAAGCGACACATGATTTGGTTGAATTGCCTGCCCTACTGAGGCAAAGAATTCATTGAATTCGTTAGCTATTGCTAGATGCTCCACAATGTCCGTACCTTCGCCACTCAATACGATGGGGTTGGAATGATATGAGGGGCTGTTATTAATTATACCGTTAATAACTCTCCATTCTTTTTTTGGGTTTCCTTGAGCATCGCGGAATTTGGAAATGTAGTAACTGTCGCGGCAATTTGTAATTTCCATATTTATTTTCTCACTCATTTTCTTTAAACGTTTATTTAAGTTTATGTTCAGTGGATGTCTATAGCATAGCTTGCGCATTTTGTGTTTGACTTTAATTTTGTTCAGGATAGATGCAACCCAGTGTTTCTGCCTTGTTTGCGATTTCTTAACGTAAACTGTGAAACTAGAGGTTCTGACATGGCTTTGGAGAATGTTCAAAAATGCGTCATACGCTTTAGAAGCATTTTCCTCAGCGTAGACTTCGCGCCAATTTTCAGATAGCAGCCGATTGATAAGTATGTCAAACCTTATTTTTAAAATAGTCTTTGAAGAAGAGCTATAGGTACGCTTCAGTTCGGTAAACTCTTTAAAAAGGATACCAGTCATACAGTGGTCGGTTATATGCAAATCAAAGTTGATACCAAAACAATCACTTACTAGAATTTTCGCAAAACGACCGGAAACGTGATCAATACATTTATTTGAGATTGGTCTAGTGCCTTCATTGATGAAGGATGTGAGACCATGCTCAGCTATAAGAGCCAGATAGCTATCAGATACGGTACTCGAAGCTAAAATGTCAATGTTGAAGTCACCTAGTATGACAATATTAGACCCTTTCACAGTTCGAAGGAAATCTGAGAAGTCGTTCAAAAAAGATTGAGGAGTGGTGGTTTGTAGTCTGTACACACAAACAAAATCAAAAAATATATTGCGTACACTGATAGTAAGCTTAATTATATCTGTGCTAGCCATACTACGTTGTTCCACGTTACAGTCTTCAACTGTATACTCATCTCGCACAAAAACTCCTACACCCCCTGCTGGATATCGTTCATTTCGACTTGCATAGAACTTATACCCGGGAATTAAATAATCGTCAACTTCGCAAGAGAAAATCCAATCTCAGAAACAAATATCAGATCTGGCAAATATTCAAAAGCTTTCAGATTGCACACAAGTAGATCGAAGTTTTGCCTCAAACTACGAATATTTTAATGTACAATAAAAAAGGGTTTACTTTCTATGGAGGTAAAGTGAAAAATTCCATCACAAATACTTTTAATAGTTCTAGTGGTTGGGTTATTGCTATCGGGATCGATACTATTAATGATACTTAACATATCTAAATGTATTAATAAAAAAAAGAAAAAAAAAATACAAGAACAAGACAAAATTCTTCTCGGAGTTTTGGTAGATCATCGAACGATCTAATAGCAATAACCCTACCATTACCAGTCTTACGTATCAGAATTTGTGAATTTTGAGACCACAGGTGTTTCAATTTCTTAACTAATTTAAGTTTTTTGGCCTCCATAAATAAGGCACGATTAAATTTAGTTAGAGAATCAAATACATAAATATTACCGTTTTTTTCATTCTACAAATAAAGCAGCAATTAGCTTCTTGGTCGCGCTCCTCTTTTCCTTCATGTTTTGCGGCATGTGATGAAAAATGCACACATAAAACGTCACGAAAAGCATCTGCGTTGGGTCCCGCGGTGACAGTGGGGATGTTTGATGAATTGTTGTTCTTCCTTGCTTGCTTTACAAAACATTTCGATATTTCTGTGGGTTCAATGGAGACATTCAACGCATCGACTAAAATCTTCTTCAAACATTTGTTGGAATTGTTGTTGTTTAAGCCCGGCACACCTACGATCTCCACGGAATTTTCCAAACATTTTTGTTCTCTCCAATTGAGTCGATTTTCAAGAGTTGAGTGTTTTCCTGTCTGAGGTTCTCCATCATGTCAAGCATGTCAGTGTTGATTTTTTCAGGCTAATAATCTCTGTGTAGAGCAGATCCAGGGTTATTGAACTCGGTTGCCGTTGTCCACTAACAACTTCAGTCTCTGTGGCGGAAACCACTTGTTGGACGTCTGCCTCTTTAGTTGACTCACGCACATTCGATCGTATTTGAAAGTTTTGTTGTATGGCAACGGTCTTAGGTGCTTGCGTAACTACTGCAGCTGCTGTTTTCTTACCGGGTCTGATCGGCTGCTGACGATGACGAAGTGTTTTGGATGAAGTTGCGCCCTTAAGTGGTACTTCTGCATGTTGTTGTTGCAGGGATTCCCCGCGGAGGGCGGTGCATCTATCACATCGATATTTGATATCATTCGCGTTCATGTAATCCAGGTCAATTGAATTAACGTTAACACATTCGCAGTGGAAAGTGGAATTACAATCTGAACAAGAGATTTTAGAGGTACTAGTGTGCTTTATTACTTGATTGCAAACTAGACAGTTAATTTTCGTAAAAGTACGTAACTTTGACCAAGAAAATTGATTTTAGTTAAACTATGTACTGTGCACCCCACGACAGACTCAATTCGACTCAGTTCGTATGTTTGCTTTATCTGAGTTTTTGTACTCTTATACTGAACACTTTATTCCCTATATTATAACTCTCTTATGGAGTTAAATTAGTATTAATTGTTTCCTTGATTTCTGTCCAGTTCGAATTACATATTTTAGTTACAAAGCGATCAGGTTTAATTTATATCATAAATATCGGTCCGTTCACATTTATATCTGAGTGTGTGTATGTGGCGTTACAGATCAGAGGGAATCTAAGCCTACCTTCTCTTGTGTGTGATTTTATTTTTCCATAGGTGACAGGGACCTACAGTTTATTGCTTATTCAGAATGGCGAATTTTGTAAAGCTTTTTCATGACAATTTTACTACAGCGGATTTTGACATAGCATCAAAGGATACTGTAAGCTGTCGTAAGATCTGTACAACTCTAAAATTGTTTGCAAATTATCACGGCTACTCAACAATAATTTTTTTATCAAATTGTTGTCCACCTTTCACAATTGCTAGTTTATTCGTAGATGGAATCTGTGTTTTCCAACAGGCATTTTATTTGCGTCGATTATGAAGTAGTGTGAAGATTTGGTTTCCCTTCGATTGACGGTAAAGGTGCCGTCTGATTTGCAAAGCAGCCCGAGTCCATTTATGTGCTCTTGAGATAGCGCTTTATGGAGTCGGACCGCAGTTGGAAGCGAGTCTGTGTTCTCGCAGTGTTTCCTCTAAGAACTTCTCTTGGATTTCCTCAGTTCGAGGTTGTATTTAGTTGGAGCAGATCTATAATCAGTCCAACTATTATTGCATTTAGGTCTGTTAAACAGACTGTGTATTCCACCAGGGCACACACCGCTTGTGTGTACTTGACCTGTGTGTACAGCTGTCCCTAAAGGATGAGATAAGTGCTGCATTGAGCTGGTAAGTCGCTTTGTCGATTTCATCTGTCGATTCAATCTTCTTTAGCGGCGAGTTGAGCCTGAAAAAGAGCCCAATTCGTTCGTTTGGGCTGGTATCCAGGCTCAGCCTCTTTAGCCTCACCGGAGATGTTGAATCTGATGTGCTGGTGATCAGACAGTGAGGCTTCATTGCGTTTAAAATAAATGGGCTAGGGTTAGTGAGGTCAAGCACCTCTTCCCTAACCGCATTCGTACATGTAGGTTTGATGCCTCTATTGGCAAAGGTTGAGATCGTTATTTATAAGAAAATTTTTTTTTTTTTTTTTTTTTTTCTTCTTTATTTCATGAAAAACATTATGAACAATCTAATTGTATATAACTAAGGAATAACAAAAGATTTTTATGAAATAATTAGGAACATTCTATTGTCGAAAGACAAGTGGCGAATGAACCATCAGAATAAATTAGACATTAATGTAGGTTGTGGGGTCAATTAGTGCAAACAAATCAAAATCAATTCAAGTTCTTTGGTTACACCAAAACATACGTTTTTAGACTATAACATTTAGTAATGAATCTATTTGCTTAAAATTAAATGTAAAGAGAAACAGTGTCAGTGTCTCACTTCTCAGATTAAAAGTTAGGTTATTAAACAAGCGGGGCGCAGTAACATTATAAAAATGTGAAAAATGTGATTTTCTTACGATAGGTGTATTTACTAAGTATTGGTTATTGACACGTAAATTATGGGAACCGCACCATCTTGAAGGGTAATAACCAGATCTAAGAATTTATAAAAAAAAAAAAATATTTTAAAGGAAGGGTATTAAGTCTCTTGAACAACTCAAAACAGTGAGTCCTGCGATTAACTTCGAACAAGATACGAATCGCGTGCTTTTGTTTAACAATTAAGGGATCTATTTTATTAGAGTGAGTACCACCCCAACAAGTTAGTCCATATTGCAGCTTAGATTTAAATAATCCATTATAAACAAGCTTTAAGATGGGTAACGTGCAATATAGACTAAGATGATAAATTTGTCGTAAGACATTATTTAGGTATTTGAATAGGTGTGAGGTATGATCCTTCCAACTTAATTTGCAATCCAAAATGATCCCCAAATATTTGAAACTTTCAACTTTTTCTAGATTAAAGCAACCACCCGAGCAGTTATTACTAGCATTGAAAGAGGAATGAATTTAATGAAAACAAGTATATAGACTGTACTTAGTGCAACTAGGCGAATGATATATCAACTCTATGTCTTCAGATGCGGCACCTGAAACGTTGAAGCTCATAAACTTGGTTTTTTCACTTATAATAAGCTTATGAGAACAATACTATTTACGAAGGATTGCAAGATCATAGTTAACCGATGTATACATATTATAATAGTTGATTCAGAATACGACAAAGATGTATCATCAGCAAAAGCTGTTACATTGTCTTTAAAAGGTTGGATAAAAAGGGAATTCACATAAATAAGAAATAGGATAGGACCCAGAACAGACCCTTGTGGAACACCTAAATTTATAACCTTCTCCGAGCTCCAACTATTTTTAATTTTTACCATCTGTTTACGATCTCTTAAGTAAGAGACAAACCAATTGTATACACAGCCCCTGAAACCAATTCTATATAATTTTTGAAGTAGTTTGGTATGATCCACCAAAACAAATGCTTTAGTTATAACAATAAATAAAGCGGCCGCTGTTTCGGAGTTGTTTAAGGTTTGATATAACTCACTACGAAGTTTCGAAACAGCGTCTTTAGTCGACCTCCCTTTTCTGAAACCATATTGAGAATCGCTTAGGAAATTAATTTTGTCTAAAAAGGACGACATCCTTGTTTTCATGGCTTTCTCAAGAACTTTGACAAAAACAGAAAGAAGAGAGATAGGACGATATTTGTTGAGACTCGTGGTTTCACCTTTTTTGAACAGTGGGATGACAATGGCTAGTTTAAGCGCATCTGGAAATACACCTTTCTGGATGCTAAGGTTAAAAATGTACATTAAGATATCAGAAACATTGTAGGAAATGTTCTTTAAAATATTAGTGGAAATCATATCATTTGAACAGGAATTAGATGTTTTCAGTGACGTGTTTTTCACGGTGTTTCTTCTCAGCGGGGTTCTGACAAAACCCCCTGTTGTAAAATTGTCATGAAAAGCTTCTCGAAATTCGCCGTTCGGAACCGGCAATAAACTGTAGGTCCCTTTCACCTATGGGAAAAATGAAATCACACACAACATGGGTGATTGAGAGAAGCTCGGCTCAGGTCCTTCATGGACTGTAACGCCAACATACACACATACATCTGATTTACTATGTCCCATTCCTTCAAACTTAGTCCTGTAATAATTTTCTTTGCATCGCGGAATGTCAGCTTTTAGTTCAATACATTGTTTGTCGTAGCGTTATTTAAGTCTGGAATTGAACGGATGCTTTCTAAATTTAACGTATAGTTTATTTTTTAAATTAACTTTCTTGAGTAAATACACGTTCATCCACTCTTTTAAATATACCCGTTTTTTATTATAAATACACCGACTGTTGTTTGAAATATGAAACTGAAGTTTCTCCAAAAAGATCTTAAAGGCAACTGAAGGATCATCAGTATTACGCACTTCATCCCAAAATTCAAAAGCTAGGTCGGAATTAAGCGCAAAAAAATCAACTTTATTGACTGAGTTCACGCAGATCGGCTTATACCTGGGAATGTGACTAGGTCAGAATTAAGCGCAAAAAAATCAACTTTATTGACTGAGTTCACGCAGATCGGCTTATACCTGGGAATGTGACTATCTAGTTGAATGGTAGTTAATCTGTGATCAGTGATCTTAACATCATATACTTCTGTTCCATAAGTAATGGTATTGTTCCTATGCTGCCGAATATATATATGATCTAAGCATGATGATTCTCTAGGAGGTTTGTTAACCAAAGAGCTAAAGCCAAAGGAAGATAACATCGCAAAAAATGATCGGCATCAGAACTGTTAGATAAAATATCAATATTAAAGTCGCCTATGAGAACTTGGTTTTTACATATAGAGGAATCTAAAAGGAAAATTCAACCAGGAAAGCTTTGACAGTAAATGAGTGCAATCTGTATACTCCGACAAAACTGTATTGAACGCCAGACAATTTAAAATTTAAGCAAATTAAGTCAGCACATAAAAGATTGGGTTTTAAAACATGACAAACAATATCACTCCTATAAAAAAACCGCCACTCCACCAGCTGAATAAGAACTATTGCAAGACGCCGCGAATAAAAAATTAGGAATATGAAAGTTCTCAATTTCAAACTCATAGATCCAAATTTCTGAGACAAATATTAAATCAGGTAAATGATTGAGAGAAGCGAGATGAGCAAGAAATATATCCAAATTTTTACGAAGACTGCGTATGTTTTGATGAATTGCTGAAAAGCCTGAATAATCTACCATGTACGGATGATGAATACAAAAACAATTCGGTGTTCTATTAAGTAAATGAGAAAAGCAAGTTATACTACTTATACTATCATTATGAGAATTAAATAAAGAGAATGAATTAATAGTACTAGTCATAGCAAATAATTATTATGAAATAATAAAACCATTTTTAGAAAAATCCTCATAATTTAGTAGTTTTATTGCTTTGTCGCCTTCTCTCCTTCTGATGAAAACATAAGAATCCCTTATCCATACATATTTGCATTTGTTTTGGGATTTAAGCTGCTTAGCTTTCTGCAAAAGAGATCTTGTATACGCTGTGAGACAGTCGTTGACGTAAATGGGAGAATTGTTGTTGTCTGCAAATAGTTTAAGTTTTTTTTTTTTCTCAAAGTGCTCATTATTTGCTTCTTCCGCAAGAGAGAAGTAAACCTTACAGCCACAATGGATGGAGGGGCAGCGGCATTATTGGAGGCATTGTCTTGGCTTGTTCTCTTATTTGTTTTCAAAACGCAGGACTCGATGTCATTTAGTTCTAAATGCACTCTTACATTCTCAGTTAGAAGTTGAATGACCTTCTCTCCTGCATTTGCATTACACAATTATGCATACCCACGATATCAACTGCATTTTGTTCCTCTTTTTGCTCCAGTGCATTGATTTTAGACCGAAAGAGCGGCATTTTTTTCTTCAAGAGATTTGATTTTACTAAGAGCATCTGAATTTATTTGTTGTAATTTCACAATCTCTTGAAACAGCATTTCAAGTGTTATATTTTTTTTCTCAGCAGTAGAATCTTTGAAGGATGCAGCAGTAAAATCATGGTTCGCAGAAGAAGCAGCAGAGCAAGAATCAGTTAATGAAGTAGGACCGGAGCAGTGTTTTGGTTGATTGGTGATGTTAGATGGTGAGGAAAGAGATTGGATAGGTATCTCATTTGCCGAAAGAGACCTACGACGTTGTCCACAACAGATTTCGCACTTGTAGGACAGCTCACTCTTCTCATAATATTCGACATCTCTTTTTTTCTAACTTTGCACACTTAACATGTACGTAATTGTTGCAACACTTACATTGAATTTTAAGTTCCTTAAGTCTTTCGGCTTTTAAAAAGAACAATGCACACTTCATTTTGAGTATGTTTGTTTTGAGATTATGTGTAAAAAAAAAATGAATGAAACCAAGAGCGATTTCCACAGACGTGTGACCCCAACAACTTCTGTTCTATCAGTAAGAGTGGCTCACATCGTTTATTTGTATTGCTGCTGCCCCTTTCCGTATGATGCACGTTTGCATCACAACCGATTATCAGGTGATGTTTCTTCTGGTCGCAATACCTAACTATGTCCTGAACTTCGGTGGAAGGGATCTGTTGGCCATCGGTGGGGACTTCCACAATGACGGCTGACACGTCCCTTTTGATGAATTCTAGAATGGGGAGAAATTTTATATTAGTGCCGATCACACATTCGGTCACAGTATGTCTTCTTTGGTGGCATTACGGCCCATGAAGGACCAGAACCAAGCTTTTATCAACCACCCATGTTGTGTATGTCTTATTTTCCACATAGGTGAAAGGGACCTACAGTTTAATGCCGATTCTGAACGGCGTGAGTCGAGAAGTTTTTTCATGGCAAGTTATACTACGGAGGTTTTGCCAGTACCCCGCCGAGGAGGGACGCCGCGAAGTAAACATTCGATGGCGTTGGTGTTATCGGGATCCGAACTCGCTCATCGTGCGGCAGAGTCCAATACACTAACCACTGCGCCACGGCACCCTCAGTATGTGATCAATTGAAATTCATCCTCTGCGTATGCAGTATTAACACAAAAAGTGCATGAACAAATTACTGAGAATTATAACCAACGCGAGATTTGGTCGGCTCTCGTCCTATCTAGGACAAACCAGTCCTGAGAGTAGTGAACGAACATTTACGATCCAAAACCACTGCACTCCGTTCAGGTTGTGTGTCAAAACATCAACGTGCGCGAAACTCTCCCTCTCCCTGTTACCTACGTTCGCACAACGCTCAATACGTTATAAGGCCTTAGCCTTGAGTGCGAGTGTGACTACAAAAAAAAAAAAAAAAAACAGGAACATCAATACTATACTCCTGCCAAACACTCTAGAGTTTACCCCGAGGACCTCGGTCATACGCCTTTTCCAAATGTACAAATGTACAAAGCAGCTGTAGATCGGTTTGGCGTTCCCAAGCCTTCTCGAGTACCATTCTTAGAGCTGGTTGGTTGTACTTCTGCCGCGACGAAACCCGCACTGTTCATCCCCTATCCGATTCAATAGCTAAAATGACTTCCTCCACCGTTGGACTATTCTCCGCCTCAATCAAGACTATATTCTGTCCCCCAGAAATACATGTTTACTTGTTTATTCAATATACACACTTTATTATTCTACCTCAGATCAATTATCTGGGCGCTTCACTTTTATTACAAGCTTTTATAACACAACACTTTATTGCTTACACACTCTTTTTTACACATTTTGTCTCTACAACTGTCAGACGTTCCCCTTCAAAAGTGTCTAGAATGCTCTGGCATTGATATTCACTATTCAGCAGTATGCCGCTGAAAGTTACCATAATTTCCTTTTTAGCTGCCACAGGATATTCTAAACTTTGACAGATGATAGATAGAGATAGGCATTAGGTCTGGGGAAGGTGTGGGATAGAGTTGGGTAGTTCCGGACATGTATAGTTCACGGAACTATGTCCTCCCTCGGACACATGTCCTCTCGTTCCGCAAATTGAATGAAAACATGTCCATGTCCATAGTTCCATTCAACCCTTATTCATCAATCACATGTACAAAACGAAAAAAAAAAAACATAAATGCAACGAACATGCATCTCATACGGTATAAGTTATACCCCGTAGTTTTCAAAGAAACCCAAAAACAAAAATATGTAACAAATCATACAAACATATTATGGAGATGTGGCGATAAAGTTCGAACAGTTGGTGTACAGCACACTGAAACTGAAATGAAGAAAAGAAATTAAAGAATATAATGCCCGCACCGCATTTCGTGAACAAATGTCATACATGTTCCATATCGGGGCGAGTACGCATACAGGTCCGGACAAGGACATGGTTTGATAGTTCCATATCGGTCCGAGTATACACTTAGTTCCGGACATGGACATGTTTTTGCTAGTTCCATATCGGTGCGAGTATACATTTATGTAGGAATTGTGGGTGTGAAAAAGTGCAGGCAAAAATAGGAGACAAGAACATGGGTAGAAAGGAAAGAAGAAAAAAATAGATAAGGCATTCGTTAAGGAGAAGGCAAAGCGATAAGAAGTGAAGTGAACCCAAGAGAACGCACTCTGTTTTTTTTATTTTTTCTATTTTTTTTTGAATTATTTCTAATTTCTATAATAAAACATATTCAGTGAACTCTTTTTCTTAATCTTTTGTTTTTATTTAATCCCACAAATTGGTGTCAGAAGTGGGATAGTGCGATTTTCCTAAAACGTGGTATTCCTTGAATTAACAGGAAACAAAAAAAAAAGAAGAGAAAGAAACTGTGTTGTTTTTCATAGTACGTTTTTCGTTGAATGGAAGATTTCGATGAACTTACAACGAGACAATTAAAATTTCTTTTAAATAATAACAGCGTAAAATATTCATACAGAACAAAGAAAGACTTGATCAGGGCTTGGCGGGAATTTGTAGAAAAAATGCCAAAAGAAACAGCTAAAACGTTAGACGAAGTGCCGCTAAAATCCAATGAAGATGACAGTGAGAGCGAGTTAACTGCAAGAACGGTAAATAATTCTATCCCTTTTAGAGATGTCGACGAATCCCTAGAAAAGTTTGACGGTGAAGCGGGAAAGAACATTAAAATCTGGCTGAAGAATTTTGAAGATGCTGCTACTGTTTGCAGTTGGGGGGAGGTGCAGTGTTACCTATATTGCAGACGGTTATTAAACGGCGCGGCAAAGTTGGCAGTGGAGTCTGAGACCGGCGTACGAAGTTGGGAAGCGCTGAAAAGCTTTCTCATCAGCGAATTTGACGTTCCCCTTACCGCTATCAGTATTCATCGCGCTTTAGAGGGCAGAAAAAAATCGAATGGCGAGACATTTCTCGAATATTTTTACGCCATGAAGCAACTAGCGGCCCAGGGAAACGTCGATGACAAGTCTCTGGTGACATACATCGTTAACGGAATAGCTGACGATCCGAGGAATAAAATCATACTGTACGAAGCAAAAACTCCGGCTGAGCTAAAAGAAAAGTTTAAAGCTTACGAAATTGTAAAGAAGCAAACGTGTGGTCAATCGAATAAATCGGGGAATTTGCGTGAGATGGTAAGTCAACGGAAAAGGTGTTCCAAGTGTGGTGCTAGATCACATCAAGCGGAAAGTTGCCCCAATAAGGATAAAGGACCTAGGTGCTTTGCATGCAATGACTTTGGACACATAGCACCAAAGTGCCCAAAGGGGTCAGCAAAATCGGTGGCAAGTACCAGCAGCGTGAACGTGATTTCATGTGCAGATCCAGTGGTAGAAGTTGGACTCGGTGAACGACCGTATTCCGCTCTGCTCGACACTGGGAGTGACGTCACCCTTGCTCGTGAATCTGTTCAAAATGCAGCCGACCACGACTCTGTTAGAGGTCCGAGCATTTCGATCAATGGCATTGGACACTCCAGGAAGTCCACCTTGGGTTCAATCAACACAAGTTTATCTGTGGGACCGAAGAATTTGGAAGTGAGATTGCATGCAGTTCCCGACTATTGGCTAAAGCATGATTTCCTCCTGGGTAAGGATTTTTTAGGGCAAGTTGTTGTCGTTCTAGATGGCGGAAAAGTAACATCCATACAAGCCAAAGAGAAGAGCCAGCAGGTTGAAACAGGTGGAAGTGACACGAGGGAGGCTCACGAAAAAGAACAGATGAACGCAGCAAAAACGATGGATGAAGGTGATTTTGACAAGTTGGTGGCTGTGTTGGAGGAGGTTGAAGGATATACCGAACTTGAGAGTTTGTTGCAGATAGATGATCCTGAAACGCGTTCAACTGTAAAACAACTAATAAGCAATTATAGTCCGGTAAGGCCTGAAAGATCCTGTATACAATTAGGAATATTTTTAGATGATGAGAAGCCGGTATACCAGAGACCCCGACGTTTCGCTCCCACTGAGAAACAACTAATTGCGGAGCAGGTGAATGCCTGGATAAATGAAGGCATCGTCAGACCAAGTAATTCGGATTTTGCCAGTCCAGTTGTGCTGGCAAAGAAAAAAGATGGATCATCAAGGCTGTGCATCGACTATCGACGTCTCAATGCTAAGATAGTAAAGGATAGATACCCGTTGCCACTTATCGAAGAGTTGTTGGAAGACCTTTATGATGCTCGTATATTCACCACCCTAGACCTGCGAAATGGGTTCTTCCATGTGGACATAGCCGAGGAGAGCAAAAAATATACTGCTTTTATCACAACCGACGGCCAGTTCGAGTTTAATAAAGTTCCATTCGGGCTATGCAATTCGCCTGCCGTCTTTCAGCGATTTATAAATACGGTCTTTCAACAATTCGTTCGAGACAAGAAGATTTTTATCTACATTGATGACATCATCATACCAACGAAAGAGGTAGAAGAGAATTTAAGGATACTTGAAGAGGTGCTGTCACTCGCCGAAAATCATGGCCTCCAGATTAAATGGAGTAAGTGCTCCTTTGTACAGCCGAAGATAAGTTTCTTGGGACATGTGTTGGAGGGAGGAGAAATCAGGCCATCTTACGACAAAACACGGGCAGTGTACGGTTTTCCATGTCCGAAATCTGTAAAGGATGTGCAATCTTTTCTCGGATTAACTGGATTTTTCCGAAAATTCATCGCCGGTTACTCTGTGTTGGCAAAGCCTCTAACTGATATGCTAAAAGGGAGCAAAGAGTTCCACTGGACCGAAAAGGAGCAAGCATCATTCAACATCTTGAAGGAGAAGCTGTGCAACGAGCCGGTGCTGAAGCTGTTTCATCCATCTAGAGAAACGCAACTCCACACGGATGCTAGCAAAGACGGTCTAGGGGGCGTTCTTCTGCAGAAATGTGACGATACCCAGTTCCATCCTGTTTTCTTTATCAGTTTTAAGACGTCAAGGGCAGAGCAACAGTATAGCAGTTATGATCTTGAGGTTTTGGCAATTATTAAGTCGCTGAAGAAACTCCGTCCTTACCTTTTGGGGATTAAATTTCAAATCTTCACCGATTGCCAAGCGTTTTACTACACAATGCAAGGAAAAGAACTGAACTGTCGAGTGGCGAGATGGGCACTGCTTATTGAGGAGTTCGATTGTTCTGTTAGCCATAGATCAGCACAGGCGCTGAAGCACGCGGACGCTCTTAGTAGGTATCCTTCAGTATTTAATGTTGAGTCTGAGATTCTTTGCAGAATTCGCCAGGCGCAAGAAAAAGACAAACACTGTAGTTTAATCAAGTCTATCCTCGCCGAGAAAGAATTCGATAATTATTCTCTGCGACGTGATATTCTCTACAAGTTTGTTGACGGAAACTATCTCCTAGTCGTGCCAAGAAGTATTCAAAATTCCATCATCAAAGACTTACATAGTCAGGGTCACGTCAACGCGCGCAGGATGGAAAAGCAGCTAAGCCAAGATTATTATATCGCTAAGTTGGCGAAGAGGGTCGACGAGGTGGTGGCAAATTGTGTTCCTTGCATCCTTGCTGCGAAGAAAGTAGGAAAACAAGAGGGGATTTTAAGGCAGATTGATAAGTTTGACGTCCCACTCCACACTTATCACATCGATCACCTAGGACCGTTACCGGCTACGACAAAAAATTATAAGTATCTTTTTGTGGTTATTGATGCCTTCACAAAGTTTTCTTGGTTGTATCCAGTAAAAACGACGACATCAGAGGAGACCATTAAAAAACTAGTTCTGCAAAGTGAAGTATTCGGGAGTCCGCAGCGTATCATCTCCGACCGGGGGACGGCGTTCACAGCAGGTGCATTCGCCAGCTACTGCGAGGAGCAGAGAATTATGCATGTGCTTACGACCACCGGTGTTCCGAGAGGGAACGGTCAGGTCGAGCGCCTTAACCGAGTTATCATCGATGTGCTCTCGAAGATAGCTTCAAAAGATCCACTCAAATGGTACCTTCAAGTTCCCAAGTTGCAACAGATCCTTAATTCATCAACGAACCGAGCTACCGGACGAACACCATTCGAGCTGCTATTAGGAGTAAAGATGAAAACCGCAGGAGGGGAAGATTTAGCAAGACTAATCGAAGAGGAAATGGTAATCGAGTTCGAAGCTGATCGTCAGCAGATGAGGCAGCAGGCGAAGATTCGAATAGGAGAAATACAGAAAGAAAATGCAAGGTATTCGCTGCGCCGTAGGAAACCAGCAAGGAAGTATTCAGTGAGGGAGTTGGTAGCGATTCGAAGAACACAGTTCGCTCCCGGTGACAAGTTAAAAGCCAAGTACAGTGGACCCTATGAGGTGACCAGGGTGAAGGGGCAGGACCGTTATGACGTCAAGAGGGTTGGCACTGGCGAAGGGCCACATATCACTTCATCAGCTGCGGATTACATGAAGCCGTGGACGAAATGGGATAGCGATGATGATTCGTCGGAGACCGACGAAGAGCAGGAGGGCCGAGTGTAGGAATTGTGGGTGTGAAAAAGTGCAGGCAAAAATAGGAGACAAGAACATGGGTAGAAAGGAAAGAAGAAAAAAATAGATAAGGCATTCGTTAAGGAGAAGGCAAAGCGATAAGAAGTGAAGTGAACCCAAGAGAACGCACTCTGTTTTTTTTATTTTTTCTATTTTTTTTTGAATTATTTCTAATTTCTATAATAAAACATATTCAGTGAACTCTTTTTCTTAATCTTTTGTTTTTATTTAATCCCACATTTAGTTCCGGACATGGACATGTTTTTGCTAGTTCCATATCGGTGCGAGTATGCATTCAGGTCCGGACATGGACATGGTTTGCTAGTTCCATATCGGTGCGAGTATGCGTGCAGGATCGAATTATTTTTATTCGTAGTTCCATTCTAGGAGATTTTTTTTTGACAAAATTAAATATAATTTTTTGTTAGACTGACTTTTTTGTCAACTACATATGTATGTATGAAGTTTATATTTTTGTATTATCTTTTTTATTGTTGTTTTGGTTTGAAATAGTAATACAAAATTGTTTTCATAAACCGATCCAGTTTTATTTTGCCATTGAATTAAATAACAGAAAATCTAAATACATATTAACATACATCTGTATTATAGTTCCGAGGAACTAGTTCCGATCGGGAGAAGAAACGTTCCATGTTCGTTCCGCGGTTGGAACTATTTTGCGCAAATCTAGTGTGGGAGCTTCCGCCGGCGATCGTACTGTCCCTCTATTGCGGGAGAGATATATATGAGTTATCCGCCAATGAGCGAGGGAGATGTTAGAGTTACATATGTCTAGTACCTCCCTACGGTTTTTAGTAATAAAGGTAGGTGTGTTGCCCTTATTGGGAGAAATTATGCATTTAAGGTTTTCCTTGCAAGAATGCAAGTGCGAGTTTTACCTTCATTTTGTACTGTTATTAGATAGATGGTAGGTCGGAGTCCTTAGTCTGCGAACCACGTAATCGTATAACCATGGCTCTTGGATTAGAACTATATCTTCTTCCCGTCTAGCCAGCCTAATAAGAAGATTTGCGGTTGCCGCTTTAGAGTGATAAATATTAATCTGAATTAATCTCAGCATCGGAGCTGTTATTAATTCGGTTTGCCTCCAGCCCAATGGTGTTGGGGTCTTCCAGATCTGAATCTAGAAGATGGTCTCCCATTGACGAGCTCGTTGAGTAGTCCAGTGAGGCTTCGCTTCCAGAGTCGAGCATTCTCTGCAAATCGGAATTGTTGCTAGGGTCCAAAACAAAGACGTGATGGGCATTGGAGTATTCTGCAAACAATTAAACCTGAGCAAAGCTCCGTGGCGCAGTGATTAGTGTGTTGGACTCTGGCGCATGATGAGCGAGTTCGGATCCCGATAACACCGGCGGCGTACTGGCAGGACCCCCCGTAGTAAACTTGCCATGAAAAGGCTGTAACGCCACCAAAAGAAAGAAGAAAGCTCCAAAATTACCGGATCATTGCAACTTTTACCAGGCTGTTAGCAATAAAGGAGGTCTTGGCTGGAGTAATTTCTACTACGGATATTTAAATCATCACAGACAGTCAAGCAGCCTTGAAATCGCTGGTGTCCTATGTGTACACTTCCAAAGTAAGCCTTGAGTGCCGCCTATCTCTTAAAACGAGATGGCCGAACAGTTTAACATACATATACATATATCCCATGGGTACCAGGACACAGCGATATCTCACGAAATGAAAGACTCGACACACTCGCGAGACAACGAGGGACGCAACAATCAAACATGGCAGCGCACTCATACCTTTAGCATCCATTAATTTAAACTTGCAAACCTTGCCATGGCTGAGGTAAACCTGAGATGGGCCCGGGGCACACCTGCCTCATTACCAAGGAAATCTGGCCTTTGCTTGACAGTCGACGGACCAAGGGACTTGTTTGTGGTTGTGCGAAAAAGAAAAACGACGAAATGAAACGAGTTTACAATAATTTATTAGATGCTACCTGTTTGCTGGTCGAAGACCAAAAGACCGAGTACAACATAAGTTTTTATATACATAGTGTAGTTAGAAGTTTAGAAAGTGAGTTGATTTCAGTGATATTACATAAAATAAGTTAAATTAAGTGATTACATATTATAGGGTACATCGACCAACATTTCGAAATTTAACGCAAATCATGAAGTGAAGAAAATATTCCTAAACCAATGATGGTCCGACAAGGTGATTTTATGCATATCCGATAGGACTCGGGCTGATCCGCGAAAATGTGTGCCATTGTCAGAGTACATATGCGATGATTTACCCCGGGGAGCGATGAATCTTCGTAGAGCTGCAAGAAACGCCTCCGTTGTTAAGTCGCTGAGTAGCTTCAAATGTGATTCGACTTTTGCGTCCCATTTCCGTTTTAATTGAAAATGGAACTGCATAATCACAGCCACAGTGTGTAAAGGGTCTGCTACACCGGATCCGTAGTGGTTGAAGATTTCCCAGGATTTGTGTTGATGTCATCTTCTTCTGTCTAAAACCTTTAATACAGTCGTAAGTTATCTTACGCAACAAATTTCTCAAGCCGATTATCCAAAATTCCTTGCGTATCAAAACGAATAGAGTAGACATTCCCGGATGGAGTAGACGCTGATGAAGATCAATTGCAATAAGCCAGGATGTTTAGCATTGAAAGATATATTGGCATCTTGTATCCTGCCTCCTACGCGTAGCACCTGTTTCTTATCTTAAAAGGGAGTGAAGTTGCTTATTTTTGAGAGATTAGGGAACCGGCCATGTTTGACGTAATCCTGTATGTCCCTTCCGAAATAGAGATGTTGTATCCATTTAATGAGTTCATCTTTCGCGATATAAATTTCTTCCGGGCAAGGTAGATGTGATGTTGCTTCTGATTGCTTTCTACACTTTGATATAAAGCGAAACGTAAAGGCCTTACTTAACCGATTCCACGAAGATATACGTGATTACAGTCGATGGAAGGGATGTTCTGATTGAACCATTACGCACGACTGTGGCGGTTTTTTTTTTTTCTCCTCCTGTTTACAAAGTGGGTGTTCCTCAAAATCATGAACGGTAGGCCAATTGTCCTCACTTTTCACCAATGGGGACCTGTTCACCAGATGGAATGCTGGACAAGAGATGAAGGTGTTATACCGCGCGAAGCACAATCCGCGAGGTTTTGTTCAGACATGATATGGAACTACCTGTTTCTGGGTATCGTGGTCAGTTGCCGACAAAGGTATGCCCACGGCCGGGAGGACTCGATAACCAAGAAAGGACAACTTGCTAATCGTACCAAGCATATACATTGCAAAAGGTAGTATTCAGAGATTTTTGAACAGCGGCGAGCAGTAGTGGAAGTAATAGAGCGCCACACAGTTCCAACCGGGGAATCGATAGCTGCTTTATCGGTGCAACTCGAGATTATGCTGCGGCGATGTTGGTAGTGAGCACTCTATTGGGTAGCATGCATCGCGAGTATATGACCGCAGCATACGCGGATGCTGATCCAGCTAAGAAACCGTGAAGTTGAGTTGTTGCATTTGAAAAGCCGGTAGATCGAGGAATGTTGATGTCAGTTAGTAGCGAAAGTTCTTGACGAGTTTTTCGCCATTGTGCCATAATAGAATCTGGAAGTTGATCATCCCAATTAAGCTGTCGATGCCACAAATCCTGAAATATGATTTTAAGCTGCACGACCGAAGGAGCGAGAAATCCGAGTGGGTCGAAGATTCGTGCAACATCTCGAAGGATCTGGCGCTTTGTGATTGGTTCATCGTGAGTCAGATTTAAGCGGTATGAAAAACAATCGAGCTTTGAATTCCAGTACAAACCAAGTACTTTCGCCCATGATTCTGCATTACTATCTATAGGAATGCTTTCGCTTTGAATCTGTTTATTTTCTGGAAGAAGTTCTTTGCAATTGCTTTGCCATTTTCTCAGCTCGAATCCAGCTCTCGCAAGAAGTTTCACTAAGCGCTGTTTTTTGTACATTGCATCAGCATATGAGTCTCCACTTCACACAACGTCATCCACGTAGAAATCGTTGAGGAGAATCTCAGATGGGACGGGGTACTCATTACGATGATCAACTGCCAACTGTTCTAGAACCCGCACTGATAAATAAGGAGCACACGCGGTTCCGTACTTCACGGTAAACAGGCGAAAATGTTCAATAGGACTGTTTGGTGATTTTCGCCATATCGTTGGTAGTCACGATCTTCATCTGAGATCCCAATTTGAAGGAACATTTTTATAATGTCCGCAGTGAAGACATACATACATATGTATGGCGTCGAAATCTTAAAGATACAGGAAAGAGGTTACGTTGAATACGTGGACCTACCCTGAGCAAATCGTTAAGAGAGTTTCCTTGTGTATCCTTGTATGAACCATCGAATACTACTCGTAGTTTAGTACTTGGACTATCAAGCTTAAGCACCGCATGGTGTGGTAAATAAAAACCGGCCAAGTACGAGTTGGCCTCGCGCACGAAGGGTACTATCTGTATATAAAAATATGAAAGAGACGTTGTATGTTACCTCATCAGTGATCACATTAAAACAGCTAATCCGTTTGAAATGATTTTTTGCATGATGCCAGATCTTGGTTGCAGGTAAGTTATAGGCATTTTACTTTAAAAAATCTCCATGATGAGATAGTTGATCATCGAATTGTCCATTGAATTCAAGCAAGTAGGTGAAAAAGTGAAGAACAATAATTATGGGGAAAAGGTTTGCAGCTAGGATTAATATATTAAGGACACAATAGGGATCAAAGCTTTGAAGTGTGTTATGGGGAAATTATTGGGAAAAGGTTTGCAGCTAGGATTACAATGTCAAGGACACAATAGGGATCAATGCTTGGAAGTGTTTTATTGGTTATGGGATATGATAGAAAGTTGATTTCCCAACAATTGAATTTGTTGCAAGATTTGATATCTTAACCTATCAGGATGGAAAAGGAGGAGAATAGCAATTGTACGAAAGGATTAACTTAGTAGTGACACAATAGGGATCATCAAAGCTTAAAGGGTATTTATTATTGGTTGCTCGTAATTATAGAAAAAAGGGTCAGTATGCGACCAAGGGGATTTTTTTGAAAATCATGTCTGTTTTATGGGAGCCCCCTTAAATATTCATCTTATTTTGTGTTTAGTATTTGTCGTTATAGCGGCAACAGAAATACATCATCTGTGAATATTTCAACTGTCTAACTATCACGGTTCCTCAAGTCGAATAAAGCTGCTGGCGCAGACGGACTGTTTGCTGAGCTCTTCAACGCAGCTGGGGATGACCTGGTTGAGAGCATGCACCAGCTCATCCCTAAGATATGGTTAGAGGAAAGCATGCCCGAGGAATGGAGTCTCAGCATCGTATGCCCGATCCACAAGAAGGGAGACCCCTCTGATTGCGCCTGCTATAGAGGAATAAGTCTCCTTAACATCTTCTACAAAATCTTCTCTGCCGTTTTGTGTGAACGCCTGAAGCCTTTTGTAAATAAGCTGATAGGTCCTTATCAGTGCGGACTCGAGCCAGGGGAGTCCACCATCGACCAAATCTTCACACTACGGCAGATCCTGGAAAAAACCAATGAATTTCGACACTCACCACCTATTTGTCGACTTCAAAGCCGCATACGACAGCGTAATTAGAGACGAGCCTGCTAAACTCATCAGACTATGCAGGATGACTTTGGAGAATGCCCGTTGCTCCATCCGAATCGGTGAACACCTTACCGATAGTTTTGATGTCAAAAAAAGGATTTAGGCATTCCTTCAACATCATATTGGAAATGATTGTGCAAAAATCACTGGCCAATACAAGAGGCACAATTTATTTCAAATCCTCACAACTCCTTGCATACGCCGACGATATTGACATTATAGGTAGATCACAGCGAGATGTCAATGAGGCGTTTGCGAGTATTGAGATGGAGGCGGCGAAAATTGGTTTGACGGTAAACGAGGGCAAAACTAGATATATGCTGTCATCAAAAAAGGACGCTCACCACCGACGTCTTGGCCAGAACGTTTGTATAGGCAGATATAAGTTCGAGGTAGTTAAGGACTTCGTCTACCTTGGCTCCGCAGTGACCTGGAACAACGATATCAGTTCCGAAATCAAACGCAGAATCACTCTTGCCAATCGCTGTTTCTTTGGGCTCAGGAGGCAACTGAGTAATAGAGCCCTCTCCCGAACGACAACGTTTGACTCTATATAAGACCCTTATTTATTTATTTATTTATTTATTTATTTATTCATTAATCTACAAGTTACTTACGTACTAACAGATTTTAGAAGTATTGTAGTACAGTTTTTTTGTTTTTAAAGTACTTACAAATGAAAGTTTTAAAAGATAAAAAGACTTAATAAATTCGCTTTAAAATTAGGTCTAGTATCTGATAAATCCAATTGTATTGACAATTCGTTGAAAGCCCTAATTATTCTTGTTAGCGGTTCATTTTTCCCATAGGCTGTGTTATGGAATTTTTCGTTTAAGATTCGTCGGGCGCGAAGAGGCCTGGGGGGCACATATAATTGAATCGACTCAAGAAGAGAAGAACATTTTATATGATACGATAGAATGTCCCTGGCAAACATTACATCATAAAAAATGCGTCTAGATGACAAAGATTTCAAACCAAGTAATTGACACCTTGCTTTGTAGTCAGGGCAAAAACTCCAATGCAGTTTAAAGATTGCGAACTTCGTAAATCGCTTTTGGACCTTTTCAATACGTTCGGAGAAAGTTATGAACCCTGGACTCCATATTACAACAGCATACTCAAGCAATGGTCTGACGAGGGCAGCGTAAAGTGCCACCAAGGAAAATGGGTCAGTGAACCCTTTAGTATTACGCTTAATGAAGCCTATGGCTGAATTGGCTTTAGCCAATATATGGTTCATGTGAGTATGAAAAGAAAAGGAAGAGCTGAGCATAACACCCAAGTCTTTTATACTATTGACCTTTGAAAGACATGATGAGTTAATGGTGTAATTGAATTCAATATCAAGTACTTTTTTTGTAAATGAAATAGAGTAACACTTGCCTAGATTAAGTCTAAGTCCATTAATTATGCACCACTGATAGATTCTGTTTAAATCTAATTGCAGCAAGTTGCAGTCGTTAACATCCTTAATACTCTTGAAAATTTTCATATCGTCAGCATATAGCAGACACTTACTGTGCTTAATCGAGAGTGTAATGTCATTAACAAATATTATAAATAATAAAGGTCCTAAGTGACTACCTTGGGGAACGCCAGAGTAACATTTAATTGGCTTCGATACTGAATTCCCAATCTTAACTCGTTGGGTTCGTTCTAAAAGAAAAGAAGATATCCAACGAAGTAACTGAGAGTGAAATCCAAAAGCCTCCAGCTTGTTGATCAATATTAAATGATTAACAGAATCAAACGCCTTACTAAAATCTGTGTAAATTGTATCTACTTGATTTTTATTTTCGATTTCATTAATAACATATGAGGAAAAGATTGACAGGTTGGTGGTTGTCGAGCGACCAGAGATGAACCCATGTTGGGCTTCTGATATATGCTCTTTAGTTAAAAAGTCAAGTTTGTTCTTGACTATTCCCTCAAACAGTTTTGGGATAGCTGACAGCTTGCATATGCCTCTGTAATTTTCAACATTGTTCTTTGATCCAGATTTATGTATAGGAACTAAGAACGACTCTTTCCAGTCATCAAGGAAGATACCTTCTGACAGGGAACAATTAAATATAATTAATAGAGGATGGGAAAGTGTATCAGCACAGTATTTAAGAATTATTGGTGGAATTCCATCAGTCCCATAACTGGTGTTTGCCTTCAAATTTTGCAGTGCAGAAGAGATTTCGGTAGAATTTAGAGCTAAGGATCCAAGGTTTATTGAAGTCGGTAAACTATTGCCAGGGATGCGATTGGGGATGAGGTTGGGATTAGAAAAGGTTGATTGGAAGAAATCCGCAAATAAATCAAGGGTAGAATCGATATTCTCTGACTCCTTATCTTTAAAATTCATTAATTTGGGTATTCCTACTGATTTCCTTTTTGAATTAATGAAATGCCAAAACGTCTTGCTATCTGCTTTAATACTGTTTTCTATGGTGAATATGTAATGTCTGTATAAGAACTTGTTGAGGACAAAAAAGTCTCTACGTAACTTGCTAAAAATTCCATAATCATGGGGATTCTTAGAAATTCTATATCTTCTAAAAGCTTTATTTTTAAGATTTTTAAGGGCCGATAATTGCTTATTATACCAAGGTGGTTTATTTGAAATGCGTCTTTTAGATAAAGGGATACACTTCGTGAACCCTTTTTTAAGAATTTCAACGAAACGGCAATACATGGAAGTTAAGTTTAAGTTTTGAAATTCGTTAAACCAATTTATACTCCTGTACATATCATTAAGCTTCACAAAATCGATTTTGGAGAAGTTAAATTGCATTTTAGATTTATTTTCCTGTGGTTTAAGATATTTATAGAAAATTAATTCAATCAAGATCTGCTTGTGGCTAAGTGAATCATTTAGAAGTTGCAATGGAACAATAGAGACAGTTGCGTTAATCTCATCGCAACATGTAAAAATTAGATCTAAAATCTTTGAATAGGAATTAGTTATTGAATTAATCTGTTTTAAATTTAAGGAAGTCAATAAATCAAGAAACTTATGTTCATAATCGTGTGTAACATTATCTGGCATTAGATAATTAATTGAGTCTAAACTAATCCATTTTATACTGGAGAAGTTGAAATCTCCTACAATACATAAATTATCAGAATCATTGCATAAGTTATTGATAAAATCAATATTTAAAGCATGTTTTTCATAAATTTGTTGCACACTTTTAGGTGGAACATAACTACAAATTAAAAACAAATTACTTTTTGTAGTAGACAAATAAATTAAGATGCAGATTTGTTCCACATCAGTGAATAACAAGGAAAATTGTTTACAAAAAAAACATGTACGGACAGCAACAATTATACCGCCACCTCGTTCATCCACAGATTTACATCGGTCGATCCTGAATACATTGTACATTCTGGAGTCGAAGATCTCATTTGACGAAATGTCCGGGTATAACCAAGATTCGACGATGACGATGACATCATAAACTGATTGAGAGGAGTTAATGAATAAATCCGATGTTTTGGTCCGAATTCCACTTGCATTGTGGTAATAAATGTTTAGGGGAGGGGACGTTGAGGAAGCACATTTTATGTTTGAATCGGCTGGATATCCCTGTTCCCGTTTTTTGACTTTGGGAAATGGGAGAATGTTTTGATTTGCACACCTAGTGGCCCGATCCTGTTGTACGCCGCAGAAGCATGGACACTATCAAAAGCGGATGAGGAGGCCCTTGGTCGGTTCGAGAGAAAGATTTTGCGCGTGGATTTTGGGCCTATAAACGCAGACGGGGGATGGAGGAGAAAATTCAACCACGAACTTTACGGGCTGTACAGCGACATGAGCCTAGTCAGGCGTCTACGGACTCAACGCCTAAGATGGCTGGGCCATGTAGAGCGAATGGACACCACAGCTCCAGCCCGGAGAGTCTTCGAATCCAACCCCGAGGGACGAAGAAGCAGAGGACGGCCGCACTTAAGATGGCGCACACAGGTGGAAGGGGACCTCAGCCAACTGGGTGTGCGGCAATGGAAAAGGCTAGCGAAAGATCGTGCTAGATGGAGGGGCATGTTGGTTGAGGCCCAGGTTCACCCCGAACTGTAGCGCCTACTAAGAAGAAGAAGAACTATCACGGTTCATGAGATACAGCCTGGTGATAGACGGACGGACGGACGGACAGCGAAGTCTTAGTAATAGGGTCCCGTTTTATCCTTGGGTACGGAACCCTAAATATTCGATTTCGATATTTCCGAAGACGGCACTTTGCTCATGTGACCCAATGCCAAGTATTCATCCCTTGCGAACTTTCTCTTCATTGATGTCAAACGAGAGAGGACACCACTGAGCGTATTTTCGAAAGTGGGAGGGAATTTGAGAGGAAGCCTTACGATGTATTTTCCATCGTTGTGCCTTCGATGGGTCTGGAAAAAAAATGATTTTCAATTGCTTTATCTTCCTCTGATAACATTGATTTCGAATCTAGTTCCTCAATATTCCAGAAGGCTTGCAAGATGGAGTCGATATGGAGAACTGTGTGATGTGATTTAATGTTTTGCTCAATGCTTCTGAGCTGAAAAGTCGACCAGCCAATACCCAACCAAAGATTTTTTTTTTTGAGCGATAAGCTGCCCTTGATCGCTTTTAACAGCCTCACCTTGTAGAATATCCCAAACTTTATCCGCGCCAAGTAAAATATCTATTGGGCTGGGTGGGTTAAATGATGGATCGGCTAAGTCCGAGGTTGAAATATGATTCATATCTTTAAAGTCGAATGGAATAGAAGGTAACATTAAAGTTACGGTTTTTAAAATATACGTGTCCACGAAGATGGTGTCTGTACTATGAAAGGAAGAGATTACCAAAGAGGCTAGTCTTTTCGACTTCCCAGCATTTGTTGCCCCAATTCCGCTAATAAGTATACGAGGATTTGTTCGCCTGCGTCCTAATCTTTGAACACAGGATTCGGTTATGAAAGACACCTGCGATCCGGAGTCGATTAACATGCGAACTAGTTGATACACTCCGGTTCTATCGATGACCTTTCCGACCTTTGTGGTAGGTATCTAACAATATTCATTGAGTGATTGGTAAAAACGTGATTTGAATTTGAAGTGATCGACGGATAATTGGCAGTTATGTGTGGTAACGAATGGTTTACATTTGGATGCCCAAGACTGTGATGTCGGGAGTGGCACGTTTTGCATCTAAACTTAGATTGACAATGCATGAATTTGTGACCGATTCATAAGCAATAAAGTAAAGCTTCTTAGATTTTACAAGTTTCCTCTTAGCTTCTAAGTCTATTGCCATGAATTCTGGACATTGTGCTAGAAGATGGGAACCATTGCATTTCGGGCACCGAATTGTGGACGAATCGTGCATAGGATGTACAGGCGTAGGTTTGCTGCGATTAGATTCACGAATATGACCTCTCGAAGATTCGAGACCTTCACAACGACGCTCCAAGAAAGTAAGAAACTGATCATAAGTTGGATATTCTGTATCTACGCTGTCCGCCGCCCAAGCTTGGCGAGTTTCTGGATCAACTTTGCTAACTAATGTGTAGATCATCCATGGATTTCGGCGAAGAGAGTTTAGCGAATGAGACCGTAGCACTTTATCTGCCCCACCTGATATTTTGGGAAGGATACTCACGTTTGAACTTTGAATCGATGGCAAATGCATCAAGGTTTCAAGAAGACTGTTAACAATGTAACAATGTAATGTAACATATCTATTTTCTAGTCTTTCCCATGCCTGGTTGTACCTACATAGCATCTGACACTGGGATGTGGGTAAGCAGGTTTAAAGCTTCACCACGAAGGCATGACCGAAGAAAATTAAACTTTTGCGTTGGCGACAGGTTAACGCTCGAATGCACTGAACTTGTATACATATCCCGAAAGGCGGCCAATCGCGATAATTGCCGGAAAATGGTTCGGTATGTATTTTGGGAAGAAAGTCAGTGGTTGCTTGAGGAGAGACGGACGTATTAACTTGTTGGGTAACCGAGGATTGCGAAATGCTTTGATAATTTTTTTTTAGTTCAGGTACCGTTCTTTCACGAACAACCGTTAATAAAACCGATTTCACCGTTAAATATTTAGACTCGAAATCTTCGAATTCCGGTTCAGGGTCTACGTGACTCTCTTCTTCAGCGAATTCATAAATTTGTTCTTGGGAAGTACCCAATTTAAACAATAGCCCATCCAGTTTTTCTACACGAACTTGTAAGGCTTCGAGATTAACGCACCGGAAAACGAAGCTAACCGAGTAAGAGAGCTTTTGAGATTAACGCGATATGCACGTAGATTAGCAAGACTAGATTTGGACATTTTAAGTTGATTAAATTACGATGACTGATTTTAAAATGAACGTATATGAGTTATATATGTATGTAGGTACAGTATGCAATTTCACTTCGTTTACATACATATTAAATAAAAATCCCAATTTGTCTAAGCTTTGCAAATCAAATTTCACGTGCAATTAATTAATCACTAGCGATAGTTCTAGGTCATACATACATACATGCAGCAGTGGAATCAATTGTCCTTCAAATTGTTCAACCACGTGGTTTTATCAAGATGCACCGCGAATTAAACAAATGAATTGTCCAGTGAATTGTCTCGAATGTGATGATGATAGCACCATGGGACTGACGAAAAGTTTATAAATCAATAAACACGATGATTAAAGACGAGTAGTTCCAACGACGAAGTCTTCTTCTTCTTAACGGGCGCTACAGTTCGGGGTGAACCTGGGCCTCAACCAACATGCCCCTCCAACTAACACGATCTTTTGCTAGCTTTTTTCATTGCCGCACACACAGTTGGCTGAGGTCCCCTTCCACCTGTCCACCATCTTAAGTGCGGCCATCCTCTGCTTCTTCGTGCCTCAGGGTTGGATTCAAAGACTCTCCGGGCCGTAGCTGTGGGGTCCATTCGCTCTACATGGCCCAGCCATCTTAGGCGTTGAATCCGTAGACGCCTGACTAAACTCATGTCGCTGTACAGCCCGTTAAGTTCGTGGTTGAATCTTTTCCTTCGTCCTCCGTCTGCGTTTATAGGACCGAAAATCACGCGCAAAATCTTTCTCTCGAATCGACCAAGGGCCTTCTCATCCGCTTTTGATAGTGTCCATGCTTCTACGCTGTAAAGCAGGACCGAGATGATAAGGGTCTTATAAAGAGTCAACTTAGTCGTTCGGGAGTGGGCTCTATTACTCAATTGCCTCCTGAGCCCAAAGAAACAGTGATTGGCAAGAGTGATTCTGCGTTTGATTTCAGAACTGATGTCATTGTTACAAGTCACTGCGGAGCCAAGGTAGACAAAGTCCTTAACTACCTCGAACTTCTCTTTGGTGGCGTTACAGCCCATGAAGGACCAGAGCCAAACTTCTCTCAATCACCCATGTTGTGTGTGATTTATTTTTTGCACAGGTGAAAGGGACCTACAGTTTAATGCCGATTCCGAACGGCGCGAGTCGAGAAGCTTTTTCAGGGCAAGTTTACTACTCCCTCAGATGCCTCTTGTATTGGCCATTGATTTTAGCACAATCATTTCTAATATGATGTTGAAGAAATCACACGACAGCGCATCGCCCTGCCTAAATCCTTTTTTGACATCAAAACTATTGGTAAGGTGTTCACCAATTCGGATGGAGTAGCGAGCATTCTCCAAAATGATCCTGCATAGTCTGACGAGTTTAGCAGGTATGTCAGAGGTAGACATAGCGTTGTATAGCTCATCTCCAAATACTCTAATTAATAGGTGGTGAGTGTCGACTTGAAATTCATTAGTTCTTTTTTCAGGATCTGCCGTAGTGTGAAGATTTGGTCGATGGTGAACTTCCCTGGCTTGAATCCGCATTGATAAGGACCTATCAGCTTATTTACAAAAGGCTTCAGGCGTTCACACGAAACGGCAGAGATGATTTTGTAGGCGATGTTAAGAAGACTTATTCCTTTGTATTTGGCGCAGTCAGAGGGGTCTCCTTTCTTGTGGATCGGGCATACGATGCTGAGGCTTGGGCATGCTTTCCTCTGACCATATCTTACGGATGAGCTGGTGCGTGCTCCTAACAAGGTCATCCCCAACTGCCTTGAAGAGCTCAACAGACAGTCCCTCTGCGCCAGCAGCTTTATTCGACTTGAGTTTCGATATGGCATTCTTAACTTCGTCGAGGTCAGGGGGACGGAATTCTCTACGGTCTTCGTCGATTAGAAATGGATCATTCTGCCTGACAGTTATACAGTCTGCAGAAGTGGTTTTTCCATATTCTGAGCTACTACTACTAGGTGTCCGTTCTCATCCCTGCAGACTTCCGTTCTGGCTTTATAACCTTGCCATGTTCGCTTCATCTGTTGATGAAACATTCGTCCCGCCTGCAGTAACACCTCTCCAAATCCTCAATCGCGCGCTTCTCGCGCTCTTTCTTCATTCTTCTGAGAAGCTTATGCTCCTCCCTTCTTTTTAACTCGTAGAGCTCACGAGCTGCTCCTGTTCTTTTAGGCGGCGAGGCTTTATATGTATCCTGCTTCGCTTTGTGAATCCTCCTGCGCTCGTCATCGAACCGGGTGTTTCTTCCTGGTGGAGCCTTGAAGCCGAAAACTTCGGATGCAGAGCTTTTCAGGGCTTCTTTGCAAAGTTCCACTGCTGTTCTATTGATAGCGTGGAGGGTTCAAGTGTATTGGAGAGCTTGAGGGAGACGCGATCGGTAAAAGCACGAGCGGTTTCTGGCGATAGTAGTTTTCCGCAGTCATAACTTTGTATTTTTACTCTGGTCCGCTGCATTCGTGATATCGGTAGGCGCATCTTGGCTACTACAACGGCGTACTTAAGATGATTTATTTCGAATCCGGCTCGGTATGGACCCAAAATGTTAGTGATTGTGCGAAAAAGAAAAACGACGGAATGAAACGAGTTTACAGTAATTTATTAGATGCTACCTGTTTGCTGGTCGAAATCCAAATGACCGAGTACAACATAAGTTTTCATAAATATAGGGTATTTAGAAGTTTATGAGTTAGGTTGAGTGATTACATATTATAGGGTACATCGACCGAAATTTCCAAATTTAACGCAAATCATAAACTCACTGTCACTGTCTCATTGGCAGTCACGCACAAAAACTAGGGCAAGTTTCGAACGACTTCTGCAGAAGATGCTTAGACGAAGAGGAGGTCGAATCCATTCATCACCTACTCTGCGTCTTTGCGGCTCTCTGCTCAATCAGGAAGAATCCTTCTTCCTTAATGACTTGTCCGATGTTCAGCGGGTAAGGATGAGTGACGTTAATTATTTAAGAAGCGCTAAGTGGTTCCATGAATAGGAGGTCAACACCTCCTCGTGGCAACACAACGGGCCTCTCTGGCCTAAGTGTATAATAAAAATGTATTTTTCATTAAAGTATGCAATATGGGAATTTATTTCTTAAAAATGATGTCGTCTAAATGTAAGCCCTCGCGTTCGCCACACTCATTTAATCGAACAGCAAAATTTCTTATTATAGCTCTGCAAGACTCTGTGATGGCGGCCATTTCGTGACGGATATTCTGTTCAACCGGTTGAATCGGTCTCTTCAAACCTTTTTACCCAATTTCGAATGTGAGGAGTGCTTGGCGCATCATTTAAATGGCGTACATTTCAAATATTGCAGAATTTTCTACGCGCCACAGTCGCCGAATCACCATTTTTGTAAAACTCTCGCACGCACAACGTGCATTCCGCGCCCGAGAAACGCTCCATAGCGACTGAATTCCCAAGAGCCAGGCTACCGATTGACACACCCCCCGCGCCTCTCGGATTCGTTGCGTTCCCTCAATAAGCTATAGAAATATAAACTTTCATTTGAGACACCTTGTATATTCTTACAGTAAAAATGAATACGACTCAAAATATGACGTATTTTACAGTCTAAGGCCACATTGACGCATTAGGAGCGCAACTTCAATCTGGAAGATTGAAGAAATAAAAATATCAACTTTTTACATTTTTTTTCTAAACAGTAAAAGGATGGTATACGAAGCTTCCATTAAAGGCGAAATGCAGCCTATATCAACATTTTTCCATGTAAGAAAAATACTTTCGTCCAATCGATGTTCACAGGAAAAGTATGGAAACTGTATCCACAATATACATATAACAAATGGCAAACATTACTTTTTTCGCCACCACGCGGTCTTGAATGCGTCGAATAGCGCCACAAAACTATGTATGGTCTCCGATGCTTCATGCAAAACGTCAAATGGCGTATCTGTAAGCGATTGCAGTTCTGTATCATTGATCTCATTACGAATTCGAGAAAGTTTGAGATATTATAGTAATCGTGTCATATTTACAGTAGCAAGCAAAGTTAGATGCTTGACTTACAATTTTCTAGATTTTTTCTTAAAATGATTTAAAGATTACTTTATTATTTTATTACAAGAAAAAGAGATGTCGACAAACGAAATCGAACAAGTAAAAACGTCTGGTACAGAAGAAATGCAGTATAGCTTCTATGTGTCTAGTTAGGTACATTTGCAGAGGGTATGTTTTAATAATATAATATTTTGTCGATAAACCCATATGTTCTTATGGGCATACTTTTTACAATGTTTCGAATGGTTTCATGTTGAATTCTTAACGATACAACTTGGATGCTTAGCTACAACTCGTAAAGGCTCTTCCCTGTCCAATTTTCGCAGTCCTGTTGAAAATTATTTCCTCCGTTGGATAAACGCACTCCTCAACGAAATCGAGTAAATTACTTTGGCGAATACCCTAATTATTTTCTTTTGGCCGTTTTGCCGTTTAAGTACTCAGAAATCGTCTAGCATCTCCACATAATGTTTTGAAATCACTATAACTACACGTCTCCTTTAGTTTTTATAAAAGTAAAAGCTGATCATACTACCATCTAGCCCATCGGTTCCCCTTAGGCGACTGAGGCAGTTTCTGATGCTTGTGTTTTGGATTCGTTTCCCTTCAGTGCAGCAATTTTGCCTAGCAATTTACGTGTCCATAAAGACGGGATGATCTACACCGAAAGCAAGGTGTGGTAAATGTTAAAAAAAGGGAGTTTCTGATGCTTGCGTTTTGGATTCGTTACACTTCAATGCGGCAATACTGCTTAGCAATTTACGTGTTCATAAATATGGGAATGATCTACATACACCGAAAACAGGGTGTGGTAAATGTTAAAAAGTGCTCGATTGCCTCGTTTACGAAGTTAAGGCAAGGCTTTAATTTTTGCACAGTTGTAGTCTTTCTGGAGTAGTGCTGTAGCAAATCGTATGTATTCGTTACTGAGTAACGGGTACTCTAATTTGTACCAAGTAACGAAACGTTACTCCCAAATAAATGTCGTTACTAGCACGATTTCGTTACTTCTGTATTTGAGTATAACGAATAGTGCTGTAGCAAATCGTATAATCGTATGTATTCGTTACTGAGTAACGAAGTATCATTATCGATACGCTAACCATTCATGTACTTTGGGTATTTTGGGTATAATGGTATCTGGTATATCGTCGTCGATCGGTACGTATCATTCAAACTGCCTCACCTGACTTAATCTGACTTATACTGTTTGATGTGGGTATCTGTTTTGAGTACTGATAGCAATACAGTGTGGTTTGCGTCAAATGGTGTGTAGTATCGTCTCGTCATCGCTACCGGACTTGTTCTTCATTGTACTGTTTTTTGTGCATCTAGAAAGTAACGAGTAACGACATTTTAGTAACGAGTATTCAAAACAAAAGTAACGTATACATACGGGTATTCAATTTGAAGTTACTTTTACAGCTCTATTCTGGACTGCTTTAAATCTCTGTTAAAGTGCAGAATAATGATGATTTGTGCAATGCGCGTTTTCGAGCAAAATGGTCCGGATGGTCACGGACAGATTAACACCACGTTTTATACCGTCCTTAATAATCTTAGTGGCCCGGATTTTATTTTTCTCCAGTATTTTTACTAATAGGCAATAAGAAGATTGCCTGGCCCGTCTTTTAAGTGGCAAAAACCTCAAATATTACAATCTGCGCACTACAATAGCTGAATTACCGTTGTTATAAAATTCTCATATTCATAACGCGCAGTCCGTTCGCGTTCCCAAGGGCCAGGCTACCATTAGACGAACTCCGCGCACCACCCTGATTTCCTGCATTCACGCAGCATGCTAAGCAATAATAAACTTTTTTTTTGGGACGTAACTCCAATATAATAAATACATATATTTTTTTTTTAATAAATGGCAAAGGAATAACAAAGGCTACATAGGAGAGTATCTATCCGACGGATGCTGGCCTACTAAAAAGCGAGAAGAGGCACCGCAGACGAACACCTTGCGGCACTGTTAGTAAGTCCCATCCCCACCTCCTTGTGGTGCCATCTGGAAATTGCCTCTGAATATTATAGACGGGTAGGGGGGAAAGGCGAGTTTCCGGCGCCAGAAAAACGGGCTTAGTCGGTAGGGCTACGGCCTAGTAAGCCGTAGCCATAAAAAAATAATCTCAGGCACAACCATAGGCCTTGGACTTAACGGACAGACTACATGTTGACGACCCTCGCAAACGTTTAAAAGGACAAGAGTATTGGTTCTGCACCTGAAATGTTATGTCTTTTAACAGTTAGAAAAAGTCCTAAGCTGCTTAGTGGCCCACTATGAGAAATGCGATGGGATGGCCCGGGTAAAAAGAGGATGAAAAACTGTGACACATACTATGGAAACTGCTACAAGGAGAACAAACAACGCCTATTTGGGTGCGAATTTGCTGTTCGAGGTGGACTTAGACAAAAAGTCCTAAGCTTATGTGAGCGAACGAATCATAGCAATCCGCATCAAAGCTATCTTCGGGAACATCAGCTCGATATACGTTCACGCCCCCACAGAAAAAAAAAGACGATGTTGTTGAAGATGATTTCTTTGACCTCTTACATAGAACATACGCGCAATGTCTCAGCTATGACACCAAGTTTGTTATAGGAAATTTCAACACCAAGCTGGGTAAAGAGGACAGCTTCGAACGAGTCGTAGAAAAATCAAAGCCAACTTGACACCACGACCGAAAAAGGATTCAGGCTTTGTGACGGGGCGTAATCTTCTAGATCCGATGATCTCCTAATCAATTATCTGTTAACTAAATTGATCATATTGCATTCGACGCCAGACATTCTTCCAGCATATTGGACGTCCGAACCTTCCGAGGAGCTAGTGTTGACTCGGATCATTACCTTGATGCAGCCAAAGTACGTATGCAGATATCGCGAGCACTGCGGAGTCTAGTAGGACGAGCAAAATTTGACGTCAATTTCAAGAGGCCGCCAGGACCTTCGCCGGTCGTGTCTCCCTCAAGCCCTCCCAAGAGCCGATGTAAACTGCACAAACCATAGAACAGCATTGGAGACGTTGTCAAAGCGCCATCAAGGATACTGTCTCTGATGTATTATGTTTTCAGCGACCACGTAGGAGAAAACCTTGTTTTGATAACGAGTGCAGACAGGTCCAAGCAGAAAAACAAAATGCCATGTTGCATCGACGAATGGCAGGAGCATGTGCTTTTCAAAAGTAAAAAGAAAAAGCACGGGAAGCTCGCTATCGAGGAGATAGACATATGTTGTGGCAGGAACGACGTTCGTCGTTTTACCAAAGAGTAAAATAAACATGTCAAGGTTATAAAGCCAGAGCGGAAGCCTGCAGTGATGAACACGAACACCTTGTAGTTGTATCACAGTCGATGCTGAGAACATCTAAAGACTATTTCTGCGAACTGTATAACGGCGAAGATGGTCAAGATATCGCTGTTAGGTAGAACGCACTGGATGAAGATGAGAGAGAATTCTGTCCATTCGACTTAGGCGAGGTTAAAATAACGATATCAAAACTGGTGTTGGTTCAGACGGCCTGCCTGCTGAGCTATTTTAATCAGCTGGAGAAGAGTTGGTTGGGAACATGCACCATCTCATCTGTAAGACACGGTCGGATAAGAAAAGACAGTATACCCGATGAATGGAATCTTAGCATCTTTTTCCCCGACCATAAAAAAGGAGACTGCGCCAACTAGAAGAGAATAGGTATCCTTAACGTCGCGTATAAAATCTTCTCCGTCGGGCTGTCTGGACGCCTAAAACCATTCGTGGACAGTTTGATAGGTTCATATCAATGTGGCTTCAGGCCAAGAAAATCCATGATAGATCAACAATCCACACTGCGGCAGAGCTTGGAAAAAACCAATGCATTTCAGGTCGGCACACACCACCTTTTAGTCAATTTTAAAGCCGTATATAACAGTGGACGAGCTATATAAAGCCAATTTGTGTATCCACATCCCTGCCAAACTCGTCAGGTTGTGCAGGATGACAGTGGTCAGTAAGATTCCACCGAGAACTGTACGGGGTGGACAGCGACATCACATCGGCCTAGTACGACGTCTACGGATCCAGCATCTAAAACGGCTAGGCCATATAAAGCGAATGGACAGCACAGCTCCGGCCCGTAGAGTCTTCGACTCCGACCCGATGGAACGACGTTGCAGAGGACTGCCGCATCTAAAGTGGCGCGCACAGGTGGAAATAAGACCTCAACCAACTGGGCGGGCGACACTGGAAACAGCCAGCAAAAGATCATGCTAGTTGGAAAGACTTATTGATTGGGGACCAGGTTCAACGCGAAATGTAGCGCGAACTAAGTATTTTTTATAACAAGCAAATGTTATTTTATCTTGTCGCTTCCTATTCTCCCATTCCATGAGCATTTCATTAATGTCAATTTCAGCCGTGAACAATTAAAATATCGTCGGTGACTAATTCTTTTCTTATCCAAACAACTAAGTAATAATGTAAAGGGAAAATAAAAAATAGATAAACAAGAAAGAAAATGTTGTTTTCACTTCTATTAAGTCGCAAGTTCGATTCAACTTCAAACTTGTTTATATTGATATTAGCAATGTTGGTAAACTAATTTCACCCAGCCTGTTTGTAACATTATATATTCTAAGAAAATTATTTCATTTTAGACATATTTTTCCTTCTTTATTTTTAGCATTGGACTTGAAGTACGTGTCTGGAACCTAATAAAATTGGAACGACAAAAACTACTACACGCTTATACGGATGATAAGGAAGCTGAATATGAATCCTGTGTTGAATAAGATTTATTTCCAATTAAATTAACTGCGCAGATATATTCGAGGTGTACGAAAGCACGACACACACGTGTTTTACCTCATGCGTGAATTACTACGTGTACTCCGGGCCATATATCAATTTACACGTATTAACAATTTACACGTTGTGTCGATCTGTTTTTTTACTACGTATTAAAGATGAAAAAAGATAAATTTATTGATGGGTTTTTTTTTAAAGATTTTAAATTGGACGATATTCTTAAATACATAAAATAAAAAACTAATTGGGTTTGATTCTGGATGTTATTATACATTTATTTAATGCTGGACATGATTTTGGGAGTACTTTCCTTTTTTATCCGCTACATACATATATCTGATCAGAAAATTGAGTAATAAAAACGTACACAGCTAGATAATTTCAATTTTTTATATGCTCACGTGATTTGACCTGGATCGTTATAACATAAAACTCTGGATAAACGAGCAAGCGTCTTGATACTTTTCCCAATCAAAATAAGTTTGATATTTAAGTGTGGAATACCAATCCAAGGAAATTGTTTCTTCTCCTACAAAATTAATACGTTTGATCACGATGCCTGCTTTTCGTTAAATTTGATACGATGCCTGCTTCTCGTTAAAATTGTCTACGAGAAAGTTCACGATATCGTGTTGGACAATAGGCAAGTGAAGGAGGGTGTGATAATCACAATAAAGGGTGCGAAACGTCTTACACGAAGAATTAGGGAGAAGCCTGGTTTGAAGAAGAAAAAAATCATATATCACGAGCGCAACCTCCTTGAACACGGACTTGGATCTGCTCCCAAAGGAACAAGTATCCTTATATCTACCTAACATTAGACAAAATGCTTTAATCTAGTTTACAGATCTTAATTAACTTGCAAATACCTTAATTACCCCATGCGGGCACTCTATGATATCTAAAACCTGTGTCTTTCAACTACCTTACAATTAACGCTACATTTTAATTTAATGCATTCCTAAGAAATGTGTTTTTTGTAAAAATTTAACCCATGATCGGTTGATTTTAATAAATTCTAAATATTACTAAAACTTAATTAAAATGTTCTTAGCCTATCTTACATGGCTAACATTTATTTATTTATTTATTTATCTATTTACTTATTCATTAATCTACAAGTTACTTACGTACTAACAGATTTGAGAACTTTTATAGTACAGTTTTTTTTTGCTTTTTAAAGTACTTACAAATGAATGTTTTAAAAGATAAAAAGACTTAATAAATTCGCTTTAAAATTAGGTCTAGTATCTGCTAAGTCCAATTATATTGACAATTCGTTGAAAGCCCTAATTATACTTGTATACTGGGGGGCACATGGAATTGAATTGACTCAAGAAGAGAAGAACATTTTATATGATACGATAGAATGTCCCTGGCAAACATTATATCATAAAAAGTGCGTCTAGATGACAAAGATTTCAAAATAAGTAATTGACACCTTGCTTTGTAGTCAGGGCAAAAATTCCAATGCAGTTTTAAGATTGCGAACTTCGTAAATCGCTTTCGGACCTTTTCAATACGTTCGGAGAAAGTTATGAACCCTGGATTCCATATTACAACAGCATACCCAAGCAATTATGTGACGAGGGCAGCGTAAAGTGCCACCAAGGAAAATGGGTCAGTGAACCCTTTAGTATTACGCTTAATGAAACCTACGGCTGGCTTTACCCAATATATGGTTAATATGAGTATGAATAGAAAAGGAAGAGCTGAGCATAACACCCAAGTCTTTTATACTATTGACCTATGAAAGACACGATGAGTTAATGGTGTAATTGAATTCTATATCAAGAACTTTTTTTGTAAAAGAAATAGAGTAACACTTGCCTAGATTAAGTCTAAGTCCATTAATTGTGCACCACTGAAAGTTTCTGTTTAAATCTAATTGTAGCAAGTTGCAGTCATTAACATCTTTAATACTCTTGAAAATGTTCATATCGTTTGCATATAGCAGATACTCATTGTGCTTAATGTGTGTGAGAGTGTGATGTCGTTAACAAATATTATAAATAATAAGGGTCCTAAGTGGCTACCTTGGGGAACGCCAGAGTATCATTTAATTGGTTTCGATACTGAATTCCCAATTTTAACTCGTTGGGTTCGTTCTAAGAGAAAAGAAGATATCCAACGAAGTAACTGAGGGTGAAGGGCAGAACAGAATCAAACGCCTTACTAAAATCTGTATAAATTGTATCTACTTTTTTTTTTTTCCATTTCATTAATTACATATGAGGAAAAGATTGACTGGTTGGTAGTTGTCGAGCGACCAGAGATGAAGCCATGTTGGGCTTCTGATATATGCTCTGTAGTTAAAAAGTCAAGTTTGTTCTTGACTATTCCTTCAAAAAGTTTTGGAATAGCTGACAGCTTGCATATGCCTCTGTAATTTTCAACATTGTTCTTTGATACAGATTTATGTATAGGAACTAAGAGCGACTCTTTCCAGTCATCAAGGAAAATACCTTCTGACAGGGGACAATTAAATATAATTAATAGAGGATGGGAAAGTGTATCAGCACAGTATTTAAGAATAATTTATGGAATTCCATCAGTCCCATAGCTGGTGTTTGCCTTTAAATTTTGCCGTGCAAAAGAGTCTTCGGTAGAATTTAGAGCTAAAGATCCAAGGTTTATTGAAGTCGGTAAACTATTGCCGGGGATGCTATTGGGAATGAAGTTGGAATCAGAAAAGGTTGATTGAAAGAAATCTGCAAATAAATCAAGGGTAGAATCGATATTATCTGACTCTTTATCTTTAAAATTCATTAATTTGGGTATTCCTACTGATTTTCTTTTTGAATTAATGAAATGACAAAATGTTTTGCTGTCTGCTTTAATACTATTTTCTATTGTGAATATGTAATGTCTGTATAAGAACTTGTTAAAGACAAAAAAGTCTCTACGTAACTTGCTAAAAATTCCATAATCATGGGGGTTCTTAGAAATTCTATATCTTCTAAAAGCTTTATTTTCAAGATTTTTAAGGGCCGATAATTGCTTATTATTCCAAATTGGTTTAATTTAAGGGCGTATTTTAGAATTTCAACGAAACGGCAATAAATTGAAGTTAAGTTTATTGAAATTCGTTAAGCCAATTTATACTCCTGTACTCCTGTGGTTTAAGATACTTATAGAATTTTAATTTAATAAAGATCTGCTTTTGGCTAATTGAATCATTTAGAAGTTGCAATGGAACAATAGAGACCGTGGCATTAATCTCATCGCAACATGCGAAAATTAGATCTAAAATCTTTGAATAAGAATTTGTTATAGAATTAATCTGTTTTATATTTAAGGAAGTCAAAAAATCAAGAATCTTATATTCATAATCGTGTGTAACATTTTCCGGCATTAGATAATTAATTGAGTCTAAACTAATCCATTTTATACTGGAGATGTTGAAATCCCCTACAATACATAAATTATCAAAATCACAACACAACCACAACCAGCACTTCTATGCACCCATCAACACCAGAAACATCAACCCTAGTATTTACCAGCATAAAACCCAAACCGTCGATCAGGTATGAGACTATTCCTAATGAACTAAAAAGTAACCGAAACTCCCCAGTACAAACAAACAACAATACCAACAACAAAAAAACAAAAAACAGAGACACAAACCAAACTAACGACATACTGGTTAAACGACACAAACAATGACACACAAAATAGATTCTCTATCCTTTCACCCGATGAAGACATCCGAAACCTCCCCTCTACCCCAAATAAGCCCGCTATAGAAAAGCCGCCAAAAGTCACCAAACCCCCTCCAATATTTGCCCAAGGAGTCAAAACAATAGGTATACTGACAAACGCCCTAAACGAAGTAGTGCAGAACCACTACCTCATGCGGGTCCTTCCAAACGAAGAAGTTAAGATCCAACCAACAGATTCGATGCACTATACATCGATCTTAAGATTGCTGCAACAAAAGAACACGAGGTACTATACGTACAAACCTAAAGATCAAAGGGGCTTTAAAGTCATCCTAAAAAACATGCACCCCTCCACCGACAAAGAAGCAATAAAAAATGAACTCGCTGAAAAAGGACACACCGTAACGAACATTTACAGCCTAACAAGAAAACACACTAGAGAACCTCTACCAATATTCTCTCTAGAACTAGAGAACAAGAAGAACAACAAAGACATATATAACATAAATACACTACTACACTGCCAAATAACCTTTGAACCACCTCACATAAGAAGAGACATACCCCAATGCAGCAACTGCCAAAAATACGGCCATACACGAAATTATTGTACCTCCTCCCCAGTGTGCGTCAAATGCGCAAAAAACCACAAAACTATTGACTGTCCAATAAAAGAAAAAACAAATGACATACGCTGTGCTCTTTGTGGAAGCAACCACACAGCAAACTACAAAGGTTGTGAAATATATAGGTCTCTGAAGCTACAAAGATTTCCACCTCTTAGAAGCAAAGAGATCCCAATAACCAAACCAACTCCTACTCCCCCTACATCTACTATTACTACAAACAATACTACTGCCGTCAATACAACTGCCACTTACGCAGAAGCTGCAAAGTCTGAATCCCAAACACTAACACACACAAAACAAAAACAGCCCGCTCCCCCAACTAACCCACCTACTCCCATAACATTAACAACACCTCAGCAAGCACAATCTTCAAATGACCTTACTGAATTAAAAACAATGATACAACAACTAGTGACACAAATCGCTAACATGATTAACATACCAACAGTACTAATAACCAAACTGAGTAATTAAATATGAAGTTAGACCGACTAAACATCGTTATTTGGAATGCTAACGGACTGCAGCAGCATGTCAACGAATTAAAGCAATTTATCAGAACCAACTCCATAGACATCCTATTGATCTCAGAAACACATTTCACAGACAAAAACTTTTTCAAAATACCCGAATACAATATGTATCAAACAAATCACCCTGACAACAAAGCTCATGGTGGCACAGCAATCATAATAAGACAGACAATCAAATCAATAGACCTTGCAGGTTACAAAGCTGAGCATATCCAAGCAACGACCATACAAATTGAAGATGCATATGGACCACTCACAATTTCAGCACTCTACTGTCCACCTAAGTTTATCATATCGACAGACCAATACAAAAATTACATTAACACACTAGGTAAAAGATTCATCGCAGGAGGCGACTTCAACGCAAAAAACACAGACTGGGGCTCCAGACTAACAAACAGAAAGGGAAGCATCCTTCTAAATGTTCTAAAATCACTTAACGTGCATTTTCTCAGCCCAGGGGAACCAACATACTCAGATATGAATAAGAAACCCGATCTCATTGACTTCTGTATATACAGAAGTATACCCAGGACAAGATTAACCGCAAAAACTTCCCTTGACCTCTCTTCCGACCATTCCCCAATCATAATCACCTACGAGACCAAAGCTACCACGCTTATTCAAAATACAAGGATTTACAACAAAAGAACTGACTGGCAAACATTTAAGGACATCCTAACAAGAGATCTGCCACACAGAATCCCCCTAAACTGCCCTGACAACATAGATAGCGCAATAATCTACTTTAAAGACACCATAATAAATGCCTTGAGCATCTGTACGCCACAGATTGTCCTATCTGAACGTGACTCATATACTCCCCAATATATCCTAAACAAAATTAGACACAAACGCAATATTCGAAAACTATGGCAAACAAACCGCTCTCTTGAACTAAAGACCAAACTAAATAAGACCATAAAAGAACTTAAGGACATATTACAAGAGCATAAAAACAAACAACTCAACAATTACTTAAAAAAACTTGACGCCGACTTTCCAAACGAACTACTCTCTCTGGAAAGCCACAAGAAACTTGAAACAGACAACTTCACACCAACCGCCAATATTAAACGAAAACAAATCCTGGTCTAAGACAAATGTAGAAAAAGCCGCAACTTTAGCGAACTTCCTTGCCAACTGCTTCACAAATGAAAAGGACAACAATTCACAATATTTAAACCTCCAAAATACGAATGAACCAATTCCAATCAAATTGACTACTAAAAATAAAATTGGTTTTCATATTAAGAATAGTCTCAAGCTCAATAAGTGCCCTGGTTACGACATGATAAATGGGAAAATCTTAAAAGAACTACCCGAACACGCAATTATCTATATCAGAAATATATTTAACGCTGTAATTCGATCTAAATACTTCCCAAAACCATGGAAAGTCGCTGAAGTGCACGCCATCCCCAAACCAGGAAAAGACGTAACAAAAGCTAGTAGCTATCGACCCATTTGCCTTTTACCAGTGTTATCGAAACTCCTGGAAAAAATTATACAGAAAAGACTACAACCAATACTTGACAAAAACAACGTTGTACCGAATCACCAATTCGGATTTAGACAACATCACTCGACAATACAACAGACACATAGGGTAATAAACAAAATATCAAACGACTTAGACAATAAAAGGTACTGCTCAGCAGTATTTCTTGACGTATCTAAAGCATTCGACAAAGTCTGGCACAAGGGACTACTTTACAAGCTTAATAAAGCCTTACCATTAGACTTTTACTTGCTTCTTAAAAGCTATCTTGATCAACGACACTTCTACGTAAAACACAAGGAAGAATATTCTAATTTGCACATAGTTCAAGCTGTCGTTCCCCAGGGCAGCGTTCTGGGACCACTACTTTACTTAATATACACTGCAGACATACCCACCCCAACATCGCAACACTCCATGCTAGCAACATTTGCAGAAGACACTATCATACTCCAATCTGACAAAGACGTAAACGACGCAAACCTCAAACTACAAAGCCATTATAATACCATAGAGTGGTTCACAAAGTGGGGTATAAAAATAAATGAAGAAAAGACTATCCAGGTTATCTACACAACCAGAAAAATTGACAATCCACCTCCTATAACAATTAACAATAAGAATATTAAAACCAACGATCACGCCAATTATCTAGGCATGGTTATTGACAGTAAACTAACATGGAAACAGCACATTCTAGAAAAGAAAAAACAAATAAAAGACAAACTCCGAAAATGCTACTGGATGCTTGGTAAAAATTCTAGATTGACTATAGACAATAAACTTCTGATATACAAAGCTATGATTAAACCTATATGGTCATATGGGCTACAACTATGGGGCACTTCCAAAACCTCAAACATTCAAATAATCCAACGTACACAAAACAGAATCTTAAGAACAATTACCAACGCAGAATGGTACGTGCCAAACACGGAAATACATAAAGACCTTCACATAACAACTGTTGCAGACGAAATAAAAAAACACTGCGACAAATACCAAAGTAAGATTTTACAACATACGAACGACGAGATACGCAATATCCCATATGACGAACAAACACATATACGAAGACTTAAACGATACAGACCAACAGACCTAATCGAACGGTTTGGGTAAATGCTGGGTACATCACCGAACAACGAGCGATAAGGGGCGCTCGGTGTGAAGAAAACCCCCAACGCTTCGAGTGGACTAATTCCCACTTGTGCCATCTTCTCCTACACACGAGTAAAAACACAATTGCAAAGGACATTGGTACTACATTGTACGTATACTCAAAACTAAATTGTAAAAACTTCAACTAAATGTTATCCAAAACAGGTGTTGAATAAAGGAAAAAAAAAAAAAAAAATAAGTTATTGATAAAATCAATATTTAAAGCATGTTTTTCATAAATTTGTTGCATACTTTTAGGTGGAACATAACTACAAATTAAAAACAAATTACTTTTTGAAGTAGACAAAGAAATTGAGATGCAGATTTGTTCAACATCAGTGAATAACAAAGAAATTTGATTACAAAAAAAAAACTACATATATAGTATAACAGTTATACAGAGAAGATATATATATACACATATTTATTTTTTTATGTATTTTTGTGAAATTTTTAGCGATATCGCCAATTAATCCTGGATCAGCCAAAAGTGATCCAAATAGAGGAATGCTTTTGGTAAGACAAAGTCGCAATCTCTAATGCTACATAATGTTGAGTGAGTGAGCCACAGAATTCAAATTATTGACCAAAATCTTCGGATTAACTTTATCAGACAATTTTCTATATAGGACCCCATTGTGATATCATTTCATGTACTCCGACTCCAGTATTCTTTATAAACCAAGGCAAGACCTGATGCATTGCCTCTTTAACAGCCGTATCTCTACGCTTAAGCTTGCGCTTACGTTAAACCGAACGGGACGCCAGATGCAATTATGGGCCAGTTTAAGACCATGTAGCACATTACTTTTACTTTGGAGTCAAGTTGGCAGCAGTGAAACATTCATCTGGTAAGAGCGTAACCGCCCCGGGCTCTTTCCATAGAAGCGCCTTCATTTTTATTAAAATAGACTTACTGATCCATCTAGATCACAAAATATATACTTCAGTTTTATTTGCTAGTGGACTCTCTGTGTGTGTTGCTTTTTGTTGTTTGGGTAGTTTGCTTTTGCAAAATAGGCGTTCTAGCTCCACTTCACGACTTGGCTTAGTCGATTTTGTATGTGATATGTTTTGTGCGTTTTACTGATGAGGAAGTTCTGCTTTAAATTTTCTAAATACTGCTAAGAAATAGATTTTCGCCTCTTATTTCCATACCTTCTTATGTAACCGGCTGTTTTGGTACCTTGTGAAAACATATTGATGAAAAATGCGAACTTTCGACTTAGCTGAGTGCCATTATTCACACTTCATGGCGGTATCGCAACTTACATCCGTAGCGACAGGCTTACTAATTTCTCCCTCCATACAGCCAACCATTCAATTTCATATGGCTGAAACTCATACTCTGTAAGTCCCACTACTGCGACTCCTCGGCCTCAAACAGTTAACGGCAGCGTTAATGTACGGGGAGAAAAGAATAGAGTAGAATTGAATGCTTCCGAAACACAGTACTGTCTTTATCCATGAATAGTACTTGTATTTTGAAAGATGAAGAGCTCTCTATCCTAGGTATGTGTGTTAATTATAATCGTAGTTTAAATGGCCACATATTCGGTTCGCCAAGAATTCTACTAGGAATATTACCTGGGCTTCTTATACAAATACAAGCAATTTTTCTCACTCTTGGATTTAACCATTTTGTTTTTTACATTTTAATTTTTATTATGCTAGACAGAATGATTAGAACTAGCTTATATAACTTAATCATCTTAAAAATACTTTACTGACCCTATGCGAGCACTCTAAGATAAAGAATGTCTCGGTACCTAACTTATGCCTTTCGACTACTTAATATTTAACATTGTATTTACTTTTAGTATATTTTAGTTGCTAAGAAAATGTTTATAAAAACCCAGCATACTAGATCTACATCAACCTATCTTAATTAAAATCAATACATAATATATGTATATACTACATCTCCTTTTTTGTATTGTTGATTCTTATATTTTTTTTTTGTATTCCTTTTTTTTATTTTTGCTTTTTTTTATTGTATAAAATGTCTTACACTACCCCTACCCTATACAATTCCGCCATTGGTCTTCAGCGGCATTTGCCTTGAAGAAGCTGTATGAGTTTATACCACTGACGGAATCCGTTCCAGCCACCTCTCGATCCGATCCGGTGGATCTAGCTTGTATAATCTATAAGGCCCTAGATTAGTGTTTGACGCTAATGTCTGGTCCGGTGCATAGATATGAGACCTCATGGCACCTGCTAGACAAAATTTAAAGTGCACTTGATAGGAGAGCCCAGCATCACTAAAAAATTAGACTTGCTGGAACATCGCACCATATCTTATCAACTATCCTTCAACTATTTTTCCGCAACCCACGTCGCTCTAGTAATGCTCACCAATATATACCCCGAAGCCCACTTTCGGACGTACCGTCAAATATAACCGAACAACACGTACTTATCTGGAATCCCTTGCCGGATTCGGTATTCGGTACAACATACAAACATGTAAGATGAACGTCCACCGGTATCTGCTCTATTCTTCCTCTTTACTTTCGGGCGGCACTGGGTCGTCCATATAATAAGGTGGTAAACCCTGAGTGTGCGCTTATCGTATGAAAAAAATATGCCCTGGATAACATGCTTTATTCAGAGCATAGTTAAACAGAATGGTGTACTTTTCTATAGGGGGCATGGGCTCGGACATACAGGGTAAAGTTGTTGATTGCTCTCAACCTGGCGAGATGCCAGCAACGATCCCTGTTTAAATGCCCGGGTCAAGTTGACATACGGCCTCCTCGCGGCGCCCTCTGGATAGCCTCTTCAACAACCGTTGGGAGGTGAACAAACGTATGCAGCGAAAAAAAAAACCGACCAGAATGGCGGTTGTGCGGCGGGCTAACAATCCGCCCACGTAAAAAAGCTAAAGTTATGAATGAGCATGATGCCTCGGATACACGGACGGATACTCGACGACGACAACGCACGAAAAAGGAACACGATTTGCGAGTATGCTCCTGGAATGTCAGAACCCTGTACACTCCCGGAGCTGCTCATAAACTAGAAGGAATCCTCACGCAGTACAAGGCGGATATTACTGCGGTCCAGGAAATACGCTGGATAGGAAACGGTATGATTAGAAAGAAAAATTGCGACATTTATTACAGCTGTCACAAAAGGTTGCACTTACTGGGATGCGGATTTGTCGTGGGAAAGCGGTTAAGGTCGAAGGTCATCGACTTTAAACCTATAAGTGATCGCCTGGCTTTGATCCGCATCAGAGGCAGATTTTATAACATCAGCCTTATATGTGCACACGGCCCTACCGACGAGGCTGAAGACCCCATCAAGGAGGACTTCTATGACCTCCTGGACAACGCCTACGGAGCTTGTCCGGAGTACGATGTAAAAATCGTGCTCGGGGACTTCAACGCCAAAATCGGAAAGGAAAACACCCTTGGCGGAGTGATCGGAAAGCACAGCCTCCACGATACAACAACTGATAACGGCTTCCGACTCGCTGACTTTGCGACAGCTCGTAATGCGGTGATAAGTAGCACAAGATTCCCTCGCAAGCGAATCCACACAGCAACCTGGCGATCTCCGGACGGTCGAACCGCCAACCAAATCGATCATGTGCTCATTGACGCAAGGCACGCGTCAAACATCCTGGATGTGCGAACATTCAGAGGGGCGAATGTCGACTCTGACCACTTCCTCGTAGCAGCAAGATTCAGAGCTCGACTGTCCACTGTCAGAAAGCTGCACCAGCCCGTCAGGAGGAGGTTCGACATTGGGCGCCTGAGCACACCGGAGGTTGCCAGAGTCTACAGGGAGCAGCTGAGCGAAAGACTCTACGGTATGCCTACGTCGAACACAAATGCCAATAATATGTGGCTGCATTGCCGCTCAGCCATTCAGGAAGTAGCCGAAACCACATTAGGATACCTACCACCCCCGACAAGAAACCCGTGGTATGATGGCGAGTGTGAGCAGAAAAAGGCAGCAACCGACGAGGCGTACCAAAAGGCGCTGCAGAGGAAAACCAGGGCAGCGCGAGAAGAGTACCGAGCCAGAAGAAGGGAGGAGAAGAAACTACTGCCACAAAAGAAAAGAATCTTCGCAGCCTCCCAGCTCAAGGATATCGAGGAGTCAAGGGATAAACATAAAATACGAGCCTTTTACAAGAAAGCCAAAGGCCTTGCAGGAGGCTTCAAAAAGGGCACCCTGGCTCTTCGAAACTGCGAGGGTAATCTTGTCACCGACCCGCAGGGAATAGTGGATGTATTTAAGCAGCACTTCCAGCAGCTGCTTAACGAGCATGACCAAGAGAGAGTGGTAGGGACCGAGGAAATCCCAACTCCAGCCGCTGAAGTAGTCCTCCCACCCAGCATAGAAGAAGTCGGCACAGCTATTCAGAAGCTGAAGAACAACAAGGCCGCAGGCTCAGATGGCTTGCCATCAGAGCTCTTCAAGGCTGGCGGCGATGTTCTGGTAGGGAGCATGCACCAGATCATCTGCAGAATTTGGGAAGATGAGAGCATGCCCGACGACTGGAATACCAGCTCTATATGCCCCATCCACAAAAAAGGCGATCCTACCTCTTGCAAGAACTATAGAGGTATATCCCTGCTCAATGTCGCATACAAGATCCTGTCCAGCGTATTGTGTGAACGTCTAAAACTACTTTGCACCGCACTAATCGGCAGCTACCAGTGCGGCTTCCGGCCCGGCAAATCAACTATAGACCAAATTTTCACACTTCGACAAATCCTGGAAAAGACCAACGAGTTTCGAATCGATACACACCATCTTTTCATCGATTTCAAAGCCGCATACGACAGCATTCATCGTGAAGCACTGTTTGGGGCGATGGCCGAATTCGGGATCCTGGTAAAACTGATCCAGTTGTGTCGCGCCACGCTAAAAAACACGCGATGCACCGTGCAACTCGGTTCTAGGACCTCGGAACCATTCGAAACATGCACTGGATTTCGGCAAGGAGATGCGCTGTCATGTGACTTCTTCAACCTGGTGCTGGAGCAGATAGTGCGACGGGCAGGCGTCAACAGGGAAGGCACTATCTTTTACAAGTCCATCCAGCTGCTAGGATACGCGGATGATATCGACATCATCGCGTGTTCTCGCCGTGGCATTGTGGAAGCATTCACGGCGATTGAAGAACAGGCGAAACGAATTGGTCTTAAGATCAATGAGGACAAAACGAAATACATGCTGTCAAGCAAAAACCAATCCGTCGCTCACCACCTGGGACAAAACATAACAATTGACAGCTACAATTTCGAGGTAGTTAAGGAGTTTGTCTACCTCGGGGCAAACGTAAATTGCAAATGACACCACAGTGGAGATCCGGCGTAGAATCGCCCTTGGCAACCGCTGCTACTTCGGCTTGTCCAAACAACTGGGGTCAAAACTCCTCACTCGAAAGACCAAAGTCGTGCTTTACAAAACGCTCATTCTGCCAGTCTTGCTGTACGGAGCCGAAAGCTGGACGATAAGCAGGACAGCGGAGCTGATTTTGGGTTCTTTCGAAAGAAAAATTCTGCGCCGGATATTTGGTCCTGTCTGTGAGGATGGTGAATGGAGAAGAAGACACAACCGCGAACTCTACGAGCTATACCAAGATGTGGATGTAGTCCGGAAGGCAAGGATCCGTCGACTGCACTGGCTCGGCCACATCGAGCGCATGGACATCAACGCTCCAGCTAAGAGGGTCTTCGACTCCGAGCCTCCTGGTTCGAGAAGAAGAGGAAGACCGAACCTCCGGTATAAAGACCAAGTAATCGCGGATGTAGGACATCTTGGTCTTGACAACTGGAAGCAGCGTGCCCGGGACCGTCAAGGATGGAAGGCAGCTATAGCTCAGGCTCAGATCCTCCATGGATCGCAGGCCTGATAAGTAAGTAAGTAAGTAAGTACTTTTCTATAATCGCTGTACCTTTCTACACCGTGGTCGGGGCGAATGCTATCATTCACTTTATTGACTTCCTGAAAGACAGTTTCCTCTGTCGCCACTTTCTCCTGAGGATCCCATAAAAGTCGTCGTCTGGAACGGAGCTCTCTGGATCAATGTCTGAAGCTTTCAAAAGTTTCAGATTTAGAAAGTCATTTTTTCTCCGAAATATTTGTTTATTTGTCTGAACGTATTTGCGTTGCTGCATTTTACTGCACGAATTCTATTGTTCCAAAACAAACTGGCTATCAGTTTTTTTTTAATTAATTGTTTTTTCGTGTTTTGTCTCTCTATAACCTGCCTGTACAAGAATTTGAGTCTTGAAAAGAGCCTGGCCAAAGTGCCCTTATGATATAAGGATACGTTTGGACATACTCTGTCATCTCCGCAAACGTGATCAGTGCATTCAGTCTGCATCGGCCCCTGTCGTATTCGACGGTCCCTAAGCAGTTAGTAGATCATTCGTTCGTGTTAGCTGGTCTCAGTCGAGAGTCATGCAATATATCCTCCAGATAGGAGCCGCTTCTAGGAAACGACACAATATCCGAAGAAGGAAAAAAAAGATTCTATATTCAAGATTGCCCAGGACCTACCAATGGCTTAGTAGGCTCCCCCTATAGTTGGGTTCTTAATTTCCTCAATCGCGCCGTACTTCACCGCAATATATAACTTTACATTTAGGTGGTGTCGGTCGGTCTCTTCTTATCATGTTAAAAGAATTGTGCCGAATTTTATGCCTCTGGTTTAGCTTAGTTTCGCTAGTCAGAAACACATCAGGGTTTACTTCCTGCAATATGTTAAAAAGAACGGTGCGTCGCTCAATCCTTATCAGTGAATTCACATTCATAGCACGGATCTTTAAGAAACTCTTTACCTATAATGAGTGTCTCTACACTCGTTAAGCTTGACAGAAGCGAGTATATCCTGTCCACTTGTTTCACCTACTCTTGGATCTGCTGGAGCTGGCTGATCTGCCCCTAAATAGCGAGCAGAGTCAAGCGCAGATTATCATCAGTTTCCGTACTTTGGTGACTGTCGTGGGACTTTGGGAATAGCCTTCGGCATTTATACCGAATTTCTCTGCTGTCATTTGGGCCTTGGTCAATTGGGATGTGACGACTGGTGTTTGGATACGTCCCGAAGGAGGTGTCTTCTCAATTTCTTGCCGAGCCAGGTTCATATTCTTAATTTATTGAACCCGGATAGGTTGCATTCAATGATGGCATATTTATCATATAGCCTTGTATTGAACTATTTGCAACAAGAGAAAAAGAGGGCGAGTCAAAAATCCGCTAACTCAAACCCGTTTTAATTTAGATGCCGAACGTCACGCAGCTCAAAGAGCCACTCAGAATGTCGGGTAAACTCAAGAGCGTTCACTTTTAGATGCCGAATGTCACTCATCCCTTAGGGCCGCGGTGATTTTAGAAGAGGTCCACCTCTGTCCACTCAACTGTCAGTGAGTGGATTTGATATTATGCTTGTGGAAGGGGACGAATTCCCAAAACGACACATCGTTCGGGGCTACTTCCCACAAAGCATTGGCTTACTCATCACAAAGGTGCTGACGACGCTGGATTCTCAAAATGACGGCCTATATACACTGTGATTCTCCTCAGCGGGGTACTGACAAAACCCCCTGTAGTATAATTGTCAAGAAAAGCTCGAATCTCGCCGTTCGGAACCGGCAATAAACTGTAGGTCCCTTTCACCTATGGGAAAATAAAATCTCACACAACATGGGTGATTGAGAGAAGCTCGGCTTTGTTCCTTCATGGACTGTAACGTCAACTACATACGGCATCACGGCATCTATCCTGCTATCTTACAGAAAGGTCTGAACACCATTTTATCACCACTGGTAGTTCTTTTTAGGTCCTGCTTCAACCTGGGATATGTACCCCAAATCTGGAGGGAGGTCAATCTTTTCTTCATCCCCAAGACTGGAAAGCCAAGTGAGCAACCTAAATCCTATCGCCCTATCAGCTTGACTTCGTTCTTTCTAAAAACAATGGAAAAACTGAAAGAGCTCCATACTAAAGGTATCCTGGAGAATCAGATACCACTGCATCCCTCTCAGTATTCATATCGCAAAGAACGATCTACTGAGAATGCGCTACACCACCTGATGAGGCGTGAATTATCGTTTACGCCTATGCGCGGATTAAAAAAAAAAACGTTTGTTTTGATAGTCGCAAACTTTATTGATTTGTCTTCTGTTTTACATAGTCTTTTATTTGATTTTTATGCGAACTTGAAGAAATGACTCACACAACTTTTCATCGATAACGAATGTCGCTCAGACGCTTAGCTTGCGAATCATTTATGCAATTACAAAAATGTGGAAAAGATTTGATTACTATGTCGAAATATAGGTTGTAGGTCGACGCCCGATGTGAGGTGTGGAGCGAAGCCGCAGAGATTTCGATGGGGCTAAAGCGATTTGTGGCACTTCTTGAATTTGGTGGCTGCCTTTTGCTCTATTCTTAATGAGTACGATGAAAAGGAGTCCCATCGAGATAAGTCCAGTTGAGGTGATTGCCGCATATGTATAGAAACCTTTTTGTTGTGTTTGTTGTTTTAGTTCGTTGATGCTAGCTTCGTTTTTGAAGTGATACATATTCCTTGACTTTTTCCATGTTGAGTTGTTCTGTTGTTGAGTTGCTGTGTATGGTACTGTATGATGCAGGGAGGGTATGCGTTTCGTCAAAGTATAGTGTGGGGTTGTCCGGGGGTATACTTCTTTGTTGATGTTTACTGTGCAGTTCTTGTATAGAAGTAGGTCTGTTCCTTTTATTATGTTAATGTTATTACTGCAAGTAGAGTTTACTTAGGTTAGAGGTATTTTGATAAATGGTAAGTAATTTGGCTCTGGTTGAAGTATTTTTTGTATTCCTCCGACGTCGATTAGGTTACAATGAGCTGGCTTATTTTGCAGGAGATTTCCAATGCAAGAGGAGTTTTCGAGTTTACGGTGATTTGTTGATTCACATATGTAAGAAAGTACCCTCTTCTTTGGGACACAAATTTTCAAAAAAATGGATATTCGTTTTATCGTAAATGATATAGGGTTTTGTTATGATTTCTTTTGTTTTATTGATTGGAAGGGAAATGATATGGGACATGGAATACATTTCTGGGGAAAATACAGGAATTTTGATGTTGAAAATGATTTTGGAGCTATTCCAGTATGCTTGCATTCCCAACATTTCATAAATGTGTTCGTCAGATTTTAAGACTGGTTACTTGGTATTTTTTGAATTTCAGTAAGTTCTTCAGGATTAAGTATGAGTTTGGGGATAATGTTGAGTTTGGATAAAACGATAGCTTCTGCAACATCTGTAATATGATTAGTAAGTAAGTCAACAAGGAAATTTTCGTTTCGCCTTTTTTTTTATTCACGTCTGAATCCAGATGACCTTTAAAGGTAATTTTGAATTATATCCTGTCGTTTATTTATTTGTACAGTAAGATTACTAAATTTTTCTATCATTTGTGCATTTAGTCTTGTCTGACTTGTCATAGATCGTTGGAGGTTGGCTTCTGTAATTTTCAAGTTTCCTATTTCTTTGTTCAAACTATGTGCATCATTCGCATCCATATTACCTATTTTGAATTTGATTGTAGTACCTAGTCCGTCGATGAGTCCTTTTTTATTTCTTGTTTTTTGCATTAACATTTTTATTTTGTCAGTCAAGTTCTTAAGATTTAGTTTTATTACTTTGGTAATGTCTTTAAGAGCAAATTGTTTTTCAAATATGTTTAAGGAGCCCGTTATTTTTTCAATGTTGGTGTTGTACGTCTCTAGGTCCACTATGTGTATTAATTGACTGTGGTTGATTATCGTTCGGGCTATTTCCAACTTAAGTTGGAGAATACCATGTTTCCTTTCTAAGTCATGTACTTGTATAATCTGACTGGCCGTCAATGCGATCCTAAGAAAAAATGAAATATATTTTCTAGTTAATTATGAGCTTTTCTTGTTATGCGTCGTAATGAGTGTTGTTGTTCTTTTTCACTTTATGTTTTGAAAATCGTGGGGTTACCTTATTTCTACGACACTCTCTCCTATAAATTGTTTGAACTTGTTTGTTTTCTGGTTCTTTTCGATCTTAGTTTAATTTGTCTATCCTATCATATGTTAGTTTCTCTGCATGTTTCTTTATCAAAGGGTATATCTCTTCCTGAAATCGGTTTAGTTTTTGAAGATAGTCACGTTCGTTATTAAAAGTTACGTCTTTAGTGAAGTTAAAGGTTCTGCCATAAAACAGTTCAAAGGGTGTATGTTTAGTGGTTGAATGGATAGCATTGTTATATGTGGCTAAGCTTTCGGAAAGAGTATCGTCGTGATCTTCCTGCCGTTTGAGTTGTTTACGTTTTAGGAGTATAATTCGGTATATTTCCGTGAGAGTTGAGTGAAGGCGTTCTACAGGTGAATTACTAGCGGTTTGCTGGAAGGAGGTAAAATGTAGGTCTATTTTGTATTGCTTGCAAAAGTCTTTAAAAATGTTAGCTGTAAATCCTGAGCCTTGATCATATATTATTTTTTTAGGGATTCCATGTGTGCTCAAAAAGTTATTGAGAGCTTTTACAACTGAAATGCTTTGTCTTGTTGGCAGGGTGAATGCTGAGGCAAATTTAGAAAATTTGTCAACTATGGTCAAGATCTGTCTAATATTGATAGTATAAATGTCTATATGCAAAATGTCTAGGGGTTGAACAGGAGTTTCCGGTTTTACGAATTTGTTTTTGGGAGGGTGTCGATCATATTTAAGACGTTGACAGGTGTCGCAATTATTAATCGTACTGATAATTTTCTGTTTCATGTTCGGAAAATAATATACTCGTTTAAGGTGTAGATAAGTTTCGTTGATGCCCCGATGATTGTTTTGTTCGTGATAATTTTTGATAAGTTCGTCTTGTTCGTCATTTTGTAACACGTCTGTAGTCTGTAAGTATATTTGTGCATCTAATGAGTTTAAATATTTTACTATGCGAAAAGTATTTTGAATACGTTTTTTGAACTGTTCGAAATGTTTCGTCGTCAGTGTATATCGCTGATAGTTTGTTGGGTGGTATTAATCATTTAAATAAGTCGATAAGTCGATGGTCTATATATAATTTTGCGTTGTTTATTTCTGAATGGTACTGTTAAATTCATTTGAGGGTATGCAATTTGAGGATGCAAAGAAAGATCCCCGAAAAACATGGAATGTTCTAAATGAAATCCTTGGGAGAAGGAAAATTTCGATAGATAGTACAATTATCAATAACTTTGCGGATAAAAAGGAGCTTGTAACAATTGTACAGGAGTTTGCCGATCATTTTTCAACACAAGTACCTAACATTTTGCACATTTGTAACGTAATAACATGTAGACATCAAACCCGGAATATTGCGTCCTCTATGTTCCTAGAAGAAGCAAGCGAAGAAGAAGTGTTCAGAATTTTGTGTTGTCTAAAAACCAATAAAGGTCCTGGAGCAGACAACATCAGGCCAATTTACCTAAAGTGCTATGCCCGAAACCTTACGCCGATGGTAAAGACAATCATTAATAAGCTTTGATCAGGGTGTTATACCAAAGGCGCTTAAAACGTCAACTCTCCGGGCTATATGCAAGGGAGGAGTAAAAAGAGAAATAGGAAACTACAGGCCAATCTCGACATTACCTGTTGTTGAAAAGTGCATGGAGGAGATTTTTGTGGATCGTTTAATGAAGTTTGTAAATAAACACAAAGTTTTGCAAACCAACCAATATGCGTTTCAAAGGGGAAAGAGTACTGGAAAACTACTGGTCGAGATGTCGAACATTATCAACACTGGCTTGAATAAAAACCACCATGTGCTAGTTATGTACGTGGTTTTCAGTAAAGCATTCGATACGCTAGTCCATGAGAAGCTGCTTGAATGCCTTTCCCATATTGGAGTTAGAGGGAAGGCGGAATCATGGCTAAAAAATTACTTAGCGGAAAGAACATTCAGGGTGAAGATTTTAAACACAGTTAGTGAGGAAAAGGAGAGTGTGTATGGTGTTCCACAAGGCTCCAAATTTGGCCCAATACTATTCGTTATCTTTACTAGCGAGCTTTTACTTGTTTTTGAGCAGTCGACCGTATATGCATACGCAGATGATATCGCTATAGTGGTTAAACACCAAAAACTCGAAACAGCGATAGCAATATTGCAGGAAGAATTCGATAAAGTATCGAAATGGTGCCACGATCATAACTTGGTAATAAATACGAAAAAGACAAAAGTGATGCATATACGAACACCCAATCATACAACAACAACTATAGAAATCTTCCATCAACATGAAAACTGACCACAAACACAAAGAAGCGATGCGATTGAGGTTGTCAAATCCTTTAAGTACTTGGGAATAATCATCGACGAGCATTTTACTTGGCGCGAACACATACATCATCTACGGTTGCACCTAAAAAGTGCCGTCTTTGCCATGGCCTACTTAAAGAAATACACTACAATAGATGTCCAGAAGCAGGTGTACTATTCACTTGCAGAATCAAGAATTCGTTACGGTATTTTGACATGGGGCAATGCATCTAAAGCGCACCTGGACAGAATACCAATCTCGTTTTCTAGATGTCAAGAGCATATCCAAATTGACGGCAGTGTTACAGTACTACAATGACTCCCGTTTTATACAACCTATTCGTCATAATCAGAACACTAAAAGACGAGTACAACAACTTCTCGAAATACCCGCAGTATTTAACAATTATGGGCGAAGGCAACTAGCCTACAGTATCCCAACTTTAATGAACGTCTTGCCCGCCAACTTAAAAATATTGTTAATTTTAAAAAACGTAAAAAAGATCTGAAAGCTTATTTCCTCGAACCTAATCGCCTTTTGTAATTAAATGTAAACCTTAATACATACAATGTTAGGCAAAAATTGCATTACTTCCAAATATCAATAGGTAATATGTATATCCATTTCTGACATTAGATATATGAAAATAAATAAATAAATAAATAAGTTAACATATTATTGACTTGAAATTTTAAAATCTATCTATATTTCCTAAAACTATAATGCTTATTTTGCTACCTTGATTTATTATGAATTTTGAAAGGATTGTAATGTTATGTTTGAAAGGGGATGTAATGTTATGTATTAGACTCATATCATATTTTTATATAGTCAGTATATATATAGTCGCGACGTTCCTCTTCGGCGGAGTCCTGGCGAAACCCCCCGTAGTAAACTTGCCATGAAAAAGCTTCTCGACTCATGCCGTTCGGAATCGGTATTAAAGTGTAGGTCCCTATCACCTGTGTGAAAAACAAATCACACACAACATGGGTGATTGAGAGAAGCTTGGCTCTGGTCCTTCATGGGCTGAAGAAGATATGTACACGTTGCGATGCTCACTTGCAACATACTGAGATTCTGTCTGTAAAATAAATTCCAAGACGTTCTTTGTTTAATTGACAACATATCACAGGTCTTTAAGGACATTATAAATGACGCGTTGGAAAGTTAAAGGTGTGTTCTTCACCCCGAAAGGCATCCTGGTGTACTCGTAGTGACCACCTTCCACCGTAAAGGCTGTTTTTTGAATGTCTTTTTGATGCATTTCGATCTGGTGGAAATCACTAGCCGGAGGGCATGGGCTCGGACATACAGGGTAAAGTTGTTGATGGCTCTCAACCTGGCGAGATGCCAGCAACGATCCCTGTTTAAATGCCCGGGTCAAGTTGACATACGGCCTCCTCGCGGCGCCCTCTGGATAGCCTCTTCAACAACCGTTGGGAGGTGAACAAACGTATGCAGCGAAAAAAACCCCGACCAGAATGGCGGTTGTGCGGCGGGCTAACAATCCGCCCACGTAAAAAAACTCAAAGTTATGAATGAGCAAGATGCCTCGGATACACGGACGGATACTCGACGACGACAACGCACGAAAAAGGAACACGATTTGCGAGTATGCTCCTGGAATGTCAGAACCCTGTACACTCCCGGAGCTGCTCATAAACTAGAAGGAATCCTCACAGCTGTCACAAAAGGTTGCACTTACTGGGATGCGGATTTGTCGTGGGAAAGCGGTTAAGGTCGAAGGTCATCGACTTTAAACCTATAAGTGATCGCCTGGCTGTGATCCGCATCAGAGGCAGATTTTATAACATCAGCCTTATATGTGCACACGCCCCTACCGACGAGGCTGAAGACCCTATCAAGGAGGACTTCTATGACCTCCTGGACAACGCCTACGGAGCTTGTCCGGAGTACGATGTAAAAATCGTGCTCGGGGACTTCAATGCCAAAATCGGAAAGGAAAACACCCTTGGCGGAGTGATCGGAAAGCACAGCCTCCACGATACAACAACAGATAACGGCTTCCGACTCGCTGACTTTGCGACAGCTCGTAATGCGGTGATAAGTAGCACAAGACTCCCTCGCAAGCGAATCCACACAGCAACCTGGCGATCTCCGGACGGTCGAACCGCCAACCAAATCGACCATGTGCCCATTGACGCAAGGCACGCGTCAAACATCCTGGATGTGCGAACATTCAGAGGGGCGAATGTCGACTCTGACCACTTCCTCGTAGCAGCAAGATTCAGAGCTCGACTGTCCAATGTCAGAAAGCTGCACCAGCCCATCAGGAGGAGGTTCGACATTGGGCGCCTGAGCACACCGGAGGTTGCTAGAGTCTACAGGGAGCAGCTGAGCGAAAGACTCTACGGTATGCCTACGTCGAACACAAATGCCAATAATATGTGGCTGCATTGCCGCTCAGCCATTCAGGAAGTAGCCGAAACCACCTTAGTATACCTACCACCCCCGACAAGAAACCCGTGGTATGATGGCGAGTGTGAGCAGAAAAAGGCAGCAACCGACGAGGCGTACCAAAATGCGCTGCAGAGGAAAACCAGGGCAGCGCGAGAAGAGTACCGAGCCAGAAGAAGGGAGGAGAAGAAACTACTGCGACAAAAGAAAAGAATCTTCGCAGCCTCCCAGCTCAAGGATATCGAGGAGTCTAGGGATAAACATAAAATACGAGCCTTTTACAAGAAAGCCAAAGGCCTTGCAGGAGGCTTCAAAAAGGGCACCCTGGCTCTTCGAAACTGCGAGGGTAATCTTGTCACCGACCCGCAGGGAATAGTGGATGTATTTAAGCAGCACTTCCAGCAGCTACTTAACGAGCAAAACCACAAGAGAGTTGTAGGGACCGAGGAAATCCCAACTCCAGCCGCTGAAGTAGTCCTCCCACCCAGCATAGAAAAAGTCGGCACAGCTATTCAGAAGCTGAAGAACGACAAGGCCGCAGGCTCAGATGGCTTGCCATCAGAGCTCTTCAAGGCTGGCGGCGATGTTCTGGTAGGGAGCATGCACCAGATCATCTGCAGAATTTGGGAAGATGAGAGCATGCCCGACGACTGGAATACCAGCTCTATATGCCCCATCCACAAAAAAGGCGATCCTACCTCTTGCAAGAACTATAGAGGTATATCCCTGCTCGCATACAAGATCCTGTCCAGCGTATTGTGTGAACGTCTAAAACCATTTTGCACCGCACTAATCGGCAGCTACCAGTGCGGCTTCCGGCCCGGCAAATCAACTATAGACCAAATTTTCACACTTCGACAAATCCTGGAATAGACCAACGAGTTTCAAATCGATACACACCATCTTTTCATCGATTTCAAAGCCGCATACGACAGCATTCATCGTGAAGCACTGTTTGGGGCGATGGCCGAATTCGGGATCCCGGTAAAACTGATCCAGTTGTGTCGCGCCACGCTTAAAAACACGCGATGCACCGTGCAACTCGGTTCTAGGACCTCGGAACCATTCGAAACATGCACCGGATTTCGGCAAGGAGATGCGCTGTCATGTGACTTCTTCAACCTGGTGCTGGAGCAGATAGTGCGACGGGCAGGCGTCAACAGGGAAGGCACTATCTTTTACAAGTCCATGCAGCTGCTAGGATACGCGGATGATATCGACATCATCGCGTGTTCTCGCCGTGGCATTGTGGAAGCATTCACGGCGATTGAAGAACAGGCGAAACGAATTGGTCTTAAGATCAATGGGGACAAAACGAAATACATGCTGTCAAGCAAAAACCAATCCGTCGCTTACCACCTGGGACAAAACATAACAATTGACAGCTACAATTTCGAGGTAGTTAAGGAGTTTGTCTACCTCGGGGCAAACGTAAATTCCACAAATGACACCACAGTGGAGATCCGGCGTAGAATCGCCCTTGGCAACCGCTGCTACTTTGGCTTGTCCAAACAACTGGGGTTTTGTCTCACTCGAAAGACCAAAGTCATGCTTTACAAAACGCTCATTCTGCCAGTCTTGCTGTACGGAGCCGAAAGCTGGACGATAAGCAGGACAGCGGAGCTGATTTTGGGTTCTTTCGAAAGAAAAATTCTGCGCCGGATATTTGGTCCTGTCTGTGAGGAAGGTGAATGGAGAAGAAGACACAACCGCGAACTCTACGAGCTGTGCCAAGATGTGGATGTAGTCCGGAAGGCAAGGACCCGTCGACTACACTGGCTCGGCCACGTCGAGCGCATGGACATCAACGCTCCAGCTAAGAGGGTCTTCGACTCCGAGCCTCCTGGTTCGAGAAGAAGAGGAAGACCGAACCTCCGGTATAAAGACCAGGTAATCGCGGATGTAAGACATCTTGGTCTTGACAACTGGAAGCAGCGTGCCCGGGACCGTCAAGGATGGAAGGCAGCTATAGCTCAGGCTCAGATCCTCCATGGATCGCAGGCCTGATAAGTAAGTAAGTAAGTAGGAAATCACTAGCCAGATCCAAGGTGGAAAAGTACATGCACTTCCCCAGCTTATCCAAAATTTCATTGATGTTCGGAAGGGGGTATCTATCTGTAATCGTTTTTTCGTTCAATTTCCGATAGTCAAAAACGAGCCGCCACTTTTGTTTACCACTGGCGTCAGGCTTTGGGTACCACCCAAACAGGTGAACTCCAAGGAGAATGACTTAGCCTTATGATGCCTTATTTTTTTATTTATTTACTATTAGTCAACAAAGTACATAGACTTTCTAAGACCTTCATGTAATAACATAACAAAAATAAGAAAAAAAATATTAACAAGAAAATATTTTATAATGGACCCTTGAGCTAAACAATAATGATTGAAAAAAGTTTATTAAAATAGCTTTAATGGAGGGTATTGACATATTAAAGTCTATTAGTGGCGCACATTCATTGTATAATAGCAGCAAACCATTTATAGAAGAGGAACGGCCGTAGTTAGTTTTAAAGTGCTTTAAAATGAAAAATCGAGAAGTACGTAAGTTGACGGGAGGAACGTTAATATTCAGGAAAACTTAACATTTCTGGACAGTCAATCTCCCTAATAAGTACTCTATGTAAGAAAATGATTCTTGTCACCTTTCTCCTCGTATCTGGGAGGTCAAGTCTAATCAGTTTCAATCGGTCTTGATAAGGAGGCATTTCATTAACATCAGACCAAGGAAGTCGTCTGAGAGAAAACCTTAAAAAGAGCTTTTGTATCGATTCAATTCTCGCAATATGAGTGCGGTAGTAGGGGCACCAAACGACGGATGCATATTCTACCAGAGATCGAACAAACGATACAAATAAGGTTTTGAAAACGTTTGGATCGGTAAAACTTGTAGCGTAACGTTTTAACAATCCTAATGATCTGTTAGCCTTATTAGTGATGAACTCAATATGAGAATTAAAGGATAGTTTACTATCCAACATAATGCCCAAGTCTTTAACGACAGAAGTACGCCAAATTGTACTACCGTCAAGGGAGTAAGAATAAAAATGCGGAGAAGAACTGCGAGAAAAACTAATGATCGAGCATTTACTAACATTAAGAGACAAGTGATTTTTAGAACACCACCAGCAAATTTTTGAAGGTGAGCATTTAAGCGATGAAAGCTGATGGGATCATTACATGCCGAGTAAATTTTAAAGTCGTCGGCAAACATTAAGACATTGCAGTGGGGTAAAAATTTCACAACATCGTTAACAAATAGAATGAACAAGAGTGGACCGATGTGGCTACCTTGTGGGACACCTGAAGTTACCTGAATTCGTACGGAAGTATGATTTCTAAACTTCACAAATTGGCATCTATTTACTAAGAAGGATGATAGCCATCTGAGAAAAGTGTTCGGAAAACCAATTCGTTCAAGCTAATAAAGCAAAAGCTTATGGTCAACTCGATCGAAAGCTTTACTGAATTCAGTGTAAACTGCATCAATCTGGTTACCTTTGCTAATTTCAGAGATGACATCGTTGGTGAAGAGAAGAAGATTCGTAACTGTCGATCTGTTTTTAACAAAACCGTGTTGGTTATTACAAATTAAATTTTTACAACAAAAATTTAATTTATCTGTAACAAGGGAATCAAACAGTTCAGGTAGAGACGATTGCTTGCAGATGCCTCTGTAGTTTTCAATTTTGCTTTTGCTACCTGATTTAAATATTGGGATGATAAAAGAATTCTTCCAAATGGAAGGAAAAATGCCACTATTCAACGATAAGTTAAAAATATGGCATAGTATATTGTGTAGTGGGACCGCACACATTTTTAAGAATCCCGAAGGGATGCCATCAGGACCAGGATTAAAATTAGATTTTACACCATTTAGCTTACTAAGAACTTTTTCTGCTGACAGATAAATGTTATTAGAAACAAGGGGAGGAAAACCACTTAGATAACCGAAAAAGTTCGCATCTATGGTTGAATCAGCTTTTGAGTAGACAGATTGAAAGAAGGAGGCAAAGGCGTTGCAAATATCGCGAGGATTATCAATCGATTGTCTATCAAAGAAAAATGAAGAGGGAAACCCATCGCTTTTTTTATGAGAGTTAACAAATTTCAAAAAGTTTCTTGCAGACGATTTGATCTTGGTTTAAACATCGCTTATGTAAATGGAGTGGGCATGATATAAAGAAGTTTTAAATTCGGATCTGATTAAGCGATACGCAGTATAGTCCTCAACCAACAAACTAGATCGCCACTTCTTATAGGCTTTGTTTTTGAGAATCTTGAGTCTACGCGTAATTTCGTTGTCCCAGGGGGGAAATGCCATAAAAAGTGCTATTCATTTGTATAATGGGAACAAAATCAAAAACTAAATTATTGATCACATTCAGGGAATAATCCTGACTTTAGGCCGATTGCAATTTTGCCTTTTTTAAGCAAAGTTTTCGAAAAATTGATAGCAAAACAAATCAAAATATTTCTTGATGAAGAACATCTGATAACAGAGTTTCAGTCTGGGTTTAGGAATAAGCACAGTTGTATTTCTGCAGCCTTAAAAGTAAGTGATGATATTCGATCAGGGTTTGACTCAGCTCTTGTAACGTTAGCTGTATTCTTAGATTTTTCGAAAGCATTTGACTCAGTAAATCACTCAATCTTATTGCACAAACTAAAACGTCAATTCGGTTTCCAAGATTCTGTGTGTAAGCTAATAACATCATACCTTTGCAATCGTATGCAAACTGTATACTGTGGATCTAAGTCTTCGCACAGCTTAGTCGTTCCCTCGGGCGTACCTCATGGTTCTGTTTTGGGTCCTCTTCTGTTTTCACTTTTTATCAATGACATTCCGAAATGTATTTCAAACTGCAAATACCACATCTATGCGGACGATGTCCAGATATATCATACATTTTCGCAGTCTAATGAAAAAGTTGGAATTGCATGCTTTTTTCACCTGGTCACAACAAAACCAACTGAAGCTAAACTCTTCAAAATTCGATAGACATTTACGAAAAATAGAGAGTACTTCAGTGGTACATATTAATAATTGTCCAGTTGAAGTCGTAAAAAAGTTTAAAAACTTGGGTATTTATTTCAATGGGCAGCTAAGTTGGCGTGATCACGTGAATCACATTGTGTCTAAGATCTATGGTATTCTTCGTGGCTTAAGTCCAACCAGACGATATCTACAGCCAGAGATTAAGAAGAAACTTATTAAAGCGTGTGTTTTACCCTTAATTATATATGGGTGTGAAATCTTCTCAGATTTAGAGTCGGACTTGGCTAGAAAACTTTATGTCGCCTTTAACAGCTGTGCTAGATATGTATTTAATTTAGGCAGATTTGATCACATATCTGCTTTTACAAAAAAGATAATTGGTTGCACGCTACAGTCTTATTTAAACTATAGGACGCTTCTAAAACTTTTTATGATCATCCACAACAAATCACCCAATTATTTGAAAAGTAAAATCCAATTAGTACGCTCCCAAAGATCTTCTAAGATCATCTAAGAACAATGAACACAGTACAGCAATTTAAAAATCATCTTTTTAATTTTCTTGCAAACAACAACATTTGAAATGATATCCATATTTTCCTATTTTCTGTCCCATCCTTTCCTTTTCTCTTAGAATTTTTTTCTTTTGTTTTTAGAATTTTCTCTTAGACTTTTTTTTTTTTTTTTTATATTTTTATCAATAGAAATTGTACCATTATAAAATTCTAGTACTTATTTGCCTGTGCAAACTGAAAAGCTTAAAACTTATCTGTACAGAGATGAATTATACAAATAAATAAATAAATAAATAACGCGATAAAATACCGAACAAAGATCATTGATTTCTAATGATGGAAATGGACTCCAATCAAAATTGTTTAGCTCATTACAGATATTAACGTAGTTTGCATTTTTGAAATCGAACTTGTAAGAGATAGGAACATTAATAGGGGTAAGATCAAAATGGCAAAATAAGTATAATGAAGGATGATAAATATCTTCAGGAACAAGCGGAGTTAGACTTCTAGTAACATAGCTATCTTCGATGTAGTTGGAAAATATGAGGTCCAGGCACCGATTTTGGTGATTTTTTATAGGATTAATTTGAAACAAGCCAAGAGATTGAAAGACATCAATGATTTCCGCACCGATAGGCGATAACGTATTAGCGGGAGTAAGATACGTACAGTCCGAATCACCGGGAATCCAATCGATCTTGCTTTGGTTGAAATCGCCAAAGATGTATAACTTATCTGGGGCAGACAAAAGACTTTCGACATGGCGAATTGCATCCAAGTATTTAATTACAATTGACAATGATGATTTAGGTGGTATATAAAAGCAGACGATGTAAGCTTTTGAAGAGGCAATATCAAATTTACTGGAACAGATTTCAATATCAGAGAAGTTGTCAAGGTTCACTTCTTTTGGATTTAGTTCTTTACTTATGGCTATAAGAACACCACCAAATCTTTCAAATATGCTATTTTCATGCGATCTATCTCTGCGATTAACGGAGAAGTATTCCGGAAAGACAATAGAATCAGGAAAGCTTTCATCCAGTCCAGTTTCAGTGATGACGATGATATCCGATGGGGAACTGAGCACATTAAGGACGAATTCAGGACATTTTGTTCTTAGCCCTCTTACATTCTGATAGAAGAGGGAGAGCTCGTTCCGTTTTTTGCTTTCTTATTAATTCTAATAGGACGATTTGTGAATTCTTTGACTAACATATTCTTAGGCCAAAAGTTCGAGTTCAATAGAATTTTACCGATACCTAGAGGAGCCAGTAATTTAAAAGATGCAGATATTCGCTCCGGCAGGTTGTCTGCTGTTAGGCTATGACATCTGATTGCTTCGGTATCGACACCTTTATTCTTGATGTAATTAAGAATTTCAGTTGGCTTGGTTCCGTATTGTAGGCGGGAAAGAAACACTGCAAAAGGTGGGGGGACGACTTTGAGAGAACAATTCTGATTGTCATCGAAGGATGCAGGGACATTTACAGGTCCGTCAGTATTATTGGGCCGGAGAACAGCTTCTTTATATGTTGCCGTGCGATTATCAGTGCCGATTGAAGAGGGTATTTCCAATGGATAGCTCACAAAGGGAATGTCAGCTGAAGTAGTAGAGTTGGAACGCAATATCCTTTGTGGTTGAATAGCCTCAAGAGATGAGTGATCGGCAGGAACCGCTTCATCAACAATTAATATCGGTTGTTGTGACTTAGGTGGCATTTTGTTCGATTTCTTACAACATTTCCTATTTAGCTGATGAGGGCCGGAATCGAAATGTTGAGTAGCATCAATGTTCATCAGTTGTTCACTTTGAATAGTGGGTTTAGGCGCCGGTTGTTGAAGGATGTTATCAATTTTCGTAAAACTCTCAAGCAACATTTGAGCATTCGCAGAGTCAAAGTCTAGCATTACCAGAAGCTCAGAGAGTAAGGTTGCGATAGTTTTAAAGCAGTTTCGAGCTTTAATTATTTTCCAATGAAGAACTTCTGGTGATATGTTTTGATGTTTTTCGCAATAAAAGCATAGGCCAGGAGTTGTGATGATTTTATCGACGTCCTTCCCTTTAAGGCCAATGCACTTTGCATGCACACTTGCAAGACAAATTCCACACGAGACATTTATGTCGTTCGTGTTTTTTTTACAAATGTAGCAATCGGAGTTACTCATAATAAATTCAATACGTCGCGACGATATGAATGAAGTACGATGGCAACTCAGCTTCTAGCAAGTACAGCAACCAAGACGATTTGCTTGTAGTAGGTACAGCAACCAAGAGGCGAATGCAGACGTTGGAAGAGCTGGTATTCTCTGATGAAGGAGTATGGAGGATTGTTCAATTACAGACGTTGATGCAGATGACGTATGAAAATAGAACCGTATGGAGAGATCAGTGGAGCACAGCAGTTAATGCTTCAAAGGCAGAACATCACTCAAAATTGTAAACTCACCGGGAAAAATGAGACAAGCCGAGATTTACACTCAAATGCTTATATACATATGTACTATATGAGAAATTTTTTCTGTATTATATAGATTTTAAATTTTGCTTTTTCCTTTGTTTTTTTATGGAAAAATATGAAGAGCAAACTATCGAATAGCTTTAAACTACGATATGCTTAAGAAAAAAGCCAAGATTTGAATTTAACTATGATGATTAAAAGGGTTAAAGAAACTAGGAGCCAAAAATTACACACGCGCACAGTAAACTCAACTGAAACCGACTGGTTGAGCATTGCTGTTATTTGCTTCTGTACTTCCTGTTTGTGTATGTAGGGGTATCTAAAGGATTTAGTACATATGTATGGGAGTATCTGTTATATTTAAAAGAACAATTTGCTTTATTATTTACTTTATAGAAATATAGATACAATGTAAGTGGCTAACGTGAGAGGCACGTGCTAGTTCAATGAAGTGCGTGATTCAAAAGCGCGTTCGAACGGGTGTCTTCTTGATATATGTATGCATATGATGATGAGTCGCAATGATCTTCTTAGACGGTGAAGTTAGGTGCAGTTCTTGATTGATAGTGCGTTTACATCATTTCCCCTTTCATATTTCAGTAATAAGTCTTTCCGGAGGTTTTCGACTACGATTGGATCTTCTTGGAGCTGGTAGAGATAGAGTAACCTTGATGGGGTTTCTGTAATTAAAGAAAGTATTATTATTTCTCTTTTCTGGGACATCGATCTGGGTCGATTCCGGGATGTCAGGCTGGACTAGAGATGATGATGTTCCTGAATGTCGATCCTCGGACAATAATGACGATTGAGGCTGAGAAGGTACATTGAAGAAATTTGATGAATGTTCTGGCTTGGTGATTTGGTGAATAGACGGTAGTGTATATCGAGTCGGACTAAAATTGGCATTGTTGAAATTGTCCTTAGAAGTTGGTAAAATCGGATTTACGAATTTTTCATCTTGTCTTGGCATTGCCGTATACCACAATTTTGAGGTTTTTAGTCGTTATTTTCCTCAATCAACTTTTATTTCCTTTTCTTCCCCCTATATTCCATTACTAATTAAGTAATGTTTCAGTAGAAAGATATAAAAATATCATATCTCTGTATTACTTCATTGTAAATTGTGCGATAACATTTTTATAACTTATGAACGTAATAAAGTAAAGTAATATCTGGGTTTAAGTTGATTTTGGTGACGTCTAAATACAAATCTGTCGCATTTCACTGTGTACATCATCCTTCCCAAATGGTTCACTACAGTACCTTCCTTCCATTTCGGACTGGGGCCATAGTTTCTAGCAAAAACTAATTGTCCGATGGCAAAACGAGGTTGTTGGATTGGATGATTAGGTTTATTGCAGTTTGAAGTTTTTTTTAGTAGAGAGAGCAAGTTGCGGGGCTGTCGTCCATGTAAAATTTCGGCTCGAGATCTGTTAGTAGTGGGGTGAGGAGTTACCCGATATGTGCTGAGGCAAATAGATAACGTATTTTCTGTGCTGTTTGGATCAAGAAGGATTTTGGATATCGACGTTTTAAAAGTCCTTACGAATCGTTCGGCTTCATAATTGGAGGTCGGATGAAATGGAGTAGTTGTGATGTGATCTATACCGTCCGATGAACAGAATTGTTGTAATTCTTTTACAGTAAATTGCGCGCCATTATCAGACACGATTGTTTTTGGCAATCCCTCGATTGCAAAAATACTTCTCAAACCTTTGATCGTTGCAGATGTAGTTATCGAATTCATTTTAATGACAAATGGAAATTTTGAAAAAGCATCTATGCATATGAACCAATAACTTCCAAGATAGGGACCGGCGAAGTCGATATGCAATCTCTCCCATGCTTCTTGGGGCTGCGGCCATGAGCTGAATTGCTGTTTAGAAAGCGCACTACGCTGCTGACAGTTTTCACATGTGGCTACTTTAGATTCTATATTTTTATCAATAATTGGCCACCAACAATAGCGGCGAGCTAGCTGTTTGGTGCGAATAACACCCCAACGGCATTCGTGGAGCATTTGCAAGACTCGGTTTCGGAGAGCTGATGAACTACAACACGAGTAGAACCAGTTTGAAGCAAAATAACGTCGTTCTCAATACTGAGAGAAAGTCTACGGTTGAAAAAAGGTGCAATCTCTATTTCATGATCTTGAATTTTGTCAGGCCATCCTTTTATTTTTTCATGCTTCTTAGAATAGGATCACTTTTTGTATGAGCTGCTATGGTTGTGGTATTGAGTAATCTTCCATGACATTTTGAATTTCTATGTGCAATTGTCGAAAGTAGGTTTAAAACGAATGCTATACTTATAACCCATAAGTATCATTGCCCAACGTAGCAGGCGATTTGCTGTCATCACCGGTAAATCCTTATCTGGGCTAAAAATGGCGGTTAATGGTTTATGGTCAGTATAGAGAATGAACTCGCGGCCGTATAGATACTGATGGAATTTAACAATTCCGAAAACAATAGATAAGGCTTCTTTTTCCAACTGACTATATCTTTTTTGATGTACATTTAAAGTCTTAGAAGCGTGTGCAATCGGTCTTTCAGGCCTATCAGGAAAGATATGTGAAATTACAGCACCTATGCCGTAAGCAGGCGCATCGGTGGCTAATACAATAGGGTAGTTGTCATTAAAATGAACTAAATTGGTTGTGGAAACTATTTGGTTTTTTTTTTTGAAAAGCTTGCTCTTGTTGCTCTTGCCATTTAAATTGAATGCCTTTTTTTCGTAGCTCATTTAAAGAAGCACACATTTTCGAGAAATTATTGATAAATTTATTATAATATTTTACCTTGCCAATGAATGCTTCCAATTGTTTCAAATCCCTGGGTCTGCGTACATTTTTTACACCTGCTTCACCATCTTCTGAAGGGCAAATACCAGCTGCGTTGATTTTGTGTCCCAAATATGTCACCTCAGGCTGTATAAAAACACAATTGCTTCTTTTACACCGAAGTCCAGTTTTCTGAATGCGCTTGAAAACTTCCTCCAAGTTTCGGAGATACTCTTCATTATTGCGTCCCTTGATGATTATGTCGTCAAGGTAGTTAACGACTTGGTCTACTCCCGAAAAAATTTGCTCAAGTAACCTTTGGAATATCGCCGGTGCTGAGGCGATACCAAAGGGCAACCGTTGGTACTGGAACAATCCAAGGACAGTCTTCACAACTAGCAATTGCTTTGCATGATCATCGAGTACCACTTGCAAGTACGCATCTGATAAATCTATTTTGGAGAATTTTTTACCACCTTGAAGTTTATAAAACAGCTCTTCTACTCTAGGAATCGGGTGTTTATCTATAGCAAGTTGTGCATTAACAGTTACTTTAAAATCTCCGCATATGCGGATTCCTCCATCTCGCCTTGGGGCGATGACAATTGGCGCTGCCCATTGGCCGAACTTAATTGACTTCCAAATTCCGGCATCAACAAGGCGCTTGGCTTCAGCTTTAAAGGCTTCCATTTGAGAGAAGGGTACTAAACGCGGCTTGCAAAATTTTGGTCTTGAATCTGGTTTCAACTACAGGCTGGCCTTGAAGTTTAGGCATATGCCTAGGGAAGAATCAAAAATGAATCTATATTTATCACAAAGTGTGTTAACTTGTGGATTTAAAGATTGTGAATCTGATACCTTAGCTAATTGAATAACACTGCATTCGGTTTTCTTGATTCCTTAGTGAAAAGCATTAAACCAATTCATTCCAAAAATATTTCCACCTTGCTTTGACTTCGTGACTAAGAGCGGCAGTAACTTTTTTTCACCATTGAAATATACGCATACTTCACATAAGCCTAATACTGGAACTGGGTTATTTCCATATGCTAGAAGTTGTTGTGACGTTGCTCGATGTGGGGAGCGTCCAAGTTGATTGTAGCCATTCATACTTGTAATTGAACAGGTCGCTCCGGTGTCCAGGTGAAATTCCATGCTAGTGTTGTTTACCTTTAGGCTTATAAAAAAAATGTATTATCTTGCTTACTGCTTGCTACTGAAAATATCGAATTTATAGTATATATTTGCTCAATTGACTCGACGTTATTTATATTTTCTCTACTGCGCGGATTAAATTTATTTCTACTACGATGCATTAAGCAAACAGGAGCGATATGGCCTGCATTTCCACATTGTAACACTTGGAGTCTCGAAATGTACAGTGCTTTTGTAAATGATGTGATCCACAACCGGAACATGACTGTACAGCCGTTTGCTTACTCTCTCCACTTTCCCAGTTGTTATTACCGGTTTTATGTTGATGCCTGATCGTTTTGTCTTTGCTCAACTTGAATTTACTGTACTTGTTCCTGTTTTTTCCTGCCGTGTAACTGCTGTGGCTGTTTATTTGATTGACTTCAACGATGGATTGACTTTTTGCAGGGCAGCGGTTCGCACTGTGTCATGTGGCGTGTGCAGCACCAGTACGTCTCTTATAAGCCCGTCTACATATTCATGCTTACACGGATCATTACTACATACATACTTACATTGCCTGGCTTTACCCCTTAACTCTGCTACCCATTCGCCGTAACTTTGGTTGTTTTTCATTTTGGCTCGAAAAAATTCACATCGTGCTGCTAGTGCATGTGTCCTCGACTCAAAAAGTTCCGTCAATTTTGCAATTAAATCCGTATAAGTCTTGCCTTTTAAATCATTGGATCCGTACAGCTTTTGTAAAAGCTCGTAGAGCTCAGCTTTGCGAGATTCCTCCTTGATTGCGATTAATACATACCCCAATTGTCTTTTGACTTATCAAAAGTGTGAAATGCAAGAACTGTTCCAACTGCAATCGCGGATGAAGCTGGATGCCCTTGTGATAAACATGATTCCATCCAACTCTGTTTGTGGTTTATATTTTTTTTTCCATGAAAAGCTTCTGCGTCTCGAGTGCCGTAGAAAAGGATCGCAAGAAATCTTCCATTTTTACGTGGGTACTTTATTATCTCGTCGCCAGAATGTTATATTTAAAAGAACAATTTACTTTATTATTTACGTTATAGAAATATAGATACAATGTAAGTGGCTAACGTGAGAGGCACGTGCTAGTTCAATGAAGTGCGTAATTCAAAAGCGCGTTCGAACGGGTATCTTCTTGATATATGTATGTATATGATGATGAGTCGCAATGATCTTCTTAGTAGACGCTTGACTGCCTGAACACAATGAGGTCGCGGTCGCTATCTCCGTCGCAGTGACGGTCGCGGTCGGCATTGCTGTCGCTACGATTGGCAAAATCTCGCCCACAATGAGGTTGCTTTGCTATGTTACATCTTAACAGCTGTTTTCATTCAAATCAAATACAAAAATTAAAATAAAACGGATAAACGAAAGAAAATTGTTTTCGTTACAAATATTGTGCAAGTGGTGTACTTAGCAAATATATTGCTTAAAACAAAAAACCGCACGTGGTGAGTCCGTCCTTTGTACCAAAACAGAAAAGCCGAAAGCTTTTTTGAAACAACGTTTGCGTTCATAAAGCAACATGATGCCGATTTGTTTTTCAAAGCGACTCGCACGACGAAACTGCAGTACGAGTTGCTTTTAAATTTATTAAAACCATCATTGCGGAAAACATCGATAAGGAAAGCAATTAGTCCCGAGTGCCGGTTGGTAGCTACTTTGATGTAAGTGTTTCATTTGAAAGTGATTGGTTGGAACATAATTGTTACTTCTTTGCAGGTATTTATCTCAACGTGTATCTCCCAACTATTTGGCTTGGTCGTTCCGGATGGGTGTGTCTACTGTTCGGAAAATAATTATTGAAGTGTGCGCAGCTCTTTGGGAAGTGCAGTCTCCAGTCTACATGCCAGAACTCAACGCCCCGGACTGGATCAACATCAGCAGGCAGTTTAATAGTAGATGGAATATGCCAAATTGCGTGGGCAGTATCGATGGTAAGCACATCGAAATAAAATGCCCGCCAAACACAGGGTCAAAATACATAAATTACAAGGGGTAATTCAGCGCTGTTTTGATGACAACTTGTGACGCCAACTATACCTTCACGGCTGTTGATGTTGGGGCTTTTGGTAGCCAAAGAGACGCAGGAATTTTTCGTCACTCTGTCATTGGGAAACAAATTTATGACAATAACATCAATCTGCCGCTCGAAGAGAAATTGCCAAATTCTCAGCGAACAGTACCGGTTTATTTTGTTGGTGACTGTGCTTTTCCGCTTCGAAAAAAATTAATGCGGCCTTACCCTGGAAATCTGCTGAACCACGCCGAAGAAGTATTCAATTTCAGGCTTTCAAGATCACGCCGAGTAATTGAGAATACATTCGGCATTTTGGCTACTCGCTGGCGAATTCTAGGGAAATGCATAGAATTCCACCCCAAAATGCGGACAAAGTTGTGCTTGCCTGCACAATTTTGCATAATTTTATTAAAATCACCGGCGACCTTTTGACTGCAACTCGTATTGCCCGGGCAACTATTGTGATTCTTTTACTGCCGATGGAGAACGCATCTATGTTACTTGGCGTCAAGAGGCCAAGGAATTGCTACCTATTCGCAGATGTGGAACAAGCAATAGACCAGACGAAGCCTTCAGCGTGAGGAGAACTTTAACGAATTATTTTCTCAACGAAGGCAAAATAGCCTTCCACTCAATTGAATAATTGAAAACTTCTTTAACTTTCTTTCATGTTTTATTCTTTTCTCTTTTTTTAAGGAACATTCAAATATAAAAAATAAATAAATACATAAATAAATTCAGTCTATGTTTTGCAAAACTTCCAGTTGCACTTCGTTCGCATAGCGCAGAATCTCTAATTTTGCCGTATTTCGTACTTCTATTGGAAAAGTACGAAGCTTTGCCAATAGGCTTCTGCAGAAATGCTCATCCTCATCCTGTGCTATTTATGGCGTCGCTGGTTCAGGCTCAGAAGTTTCTATGAGCCTTTGCACACACTCTAATGTGGAAATAAGGGTACTTTCGACTGAAGTCTGTGCCTTCCTCTTCCTGCCTGACGTTGAAGGCCCTGAACGGTCGTTCAGGGTGCTCTGGTCCAAACTACCCAGTTGTGGAGATAGCGGTAGAGGACTGAAAGGGGACCTTACGTCGGTTAATGGTGTTGGTGGTACCGACGGAGTCCTTTCTTCACCGCTCATCTCCAGCTCTGTATAATTCGACATTGTTCTATAAACAACATAAAAAAGCATTATATGTTGTACTTTCTGTTTGAAAAATAACTCACGGTCTTGGTTTTATATGCTCCTTAAGGAAGTCCATAGCACTTTCATATTTCCAATAATTGCGGTCTGGATCATCGGCCGCCTGACCAGACACCGTCCGTCTCTTTATTCTCAAATAGCTGTCTCGGAGCAGCTTCCATTTCTACCTTAAAAATTCGGCTTCATGAAAAAATTGTTGAGAAATCATCAGAAATATCATATAAAAACGATTACCTGGAAGTCCGAGAATCTGCCTTCCTTTTTATGTTTTTGTATTGTGGATGGCAAAGATTCCAGAGAATTTCCCTCTCCTTTACACTTTCAATCAATTGTTCTTCCATTTTCCCTGTTTTAATAAAGAATTAATATTACTTAAATATAACAAATTTCACAAAATAACACCTTTGTCCATACACTTACAACGAACCGTCAATTTGAAGATTTCCTTGTGTTTTTTTTTTTTTTTTTTTTCTACACATCTGTCACAATGTCGAACGACCGAGTTAAAAGTTTGCCAACTCGCGCGACACACCCTACGACCGAGACAGCAACCGCGACGTTATTATGTTTGAGTTATGGGATTTACGTACATTTAACTTTTGACAGGCGACGGAGACAGCGACCGCGACCTCATTGTGTTCAGGCAGTGACGGTGAAGTTAGGTGCAGTTCTTGATTGATGGTGCGCTTACATCAGTACCGTCTGTTGTTTGAATCCTATGTTTAACTTCATTAGTAAAAGTTAGTGTTTGGCCATTTTTAAAGAAGATATTTTCGTATTCTCTGCAGATTTGAAGTAAGCTTTCTTTTTCTTCCTTGTTCAGATGATCTGTCCTGATTAAATGTTTAATGTCTGTTTCAGTTGATTGTTCGGTGCATTCAAGATTAAAATTGTAAATTTCTACGAACTTAGAACTGTTATAAGGGATTACTTTTATGGGTAGTTCAATAAATAAAATTTGATCGTGATCACCTTTATTAATTATTTCTAGATAACTGTACCATTCTTTTGCTCTAAATATACCACCAGAAATATATATGTATGTTTGGATATAATTGTGTGTATCTAATGGAAAAATCTCCATTACGAAGGTCGACAGGGAGTTTAACTACGCATTTTGTGTGGGTGTACGGGTATAATATTGTTACGAATTTATTCGATCCCCACACCAAATAGGGTTCGCACCACTGGATTGCGATAAACTACAATTGTCCTTTTTATTTAAATTGAAACACACACACTTTTGATTCTTTCACCACAGATCAATTATCTGTGTAGCTTCACCACTTTTCTTTATTATCCAATACTTTCCACTTTAAACTTTATTATCCAATACTATCCACTTTAAACTTTATTACACAATACACAAACCTTTATTGAAAGCTTTTCTTTTATCCTTGGTTGATCACACCGACTTGTCACACGCTGTTTTATACCACAAACTGAATGAATGTCGAGGGCGAGTGTTCGCGCTTATATAGCTCTCGGTCCACCATCTCGAACGTTCGCCGTTGGAAGTTTCCCATCGGAAATTTCTAGAACGCTCTGACAATTCCATTGGAAGTTGACATCATTCCAATTCCCCGCTTCCAGAGAGTTTTCGAACTTAACGGTCCGCTTGCATCTCCGCAACACTGCCCTCCTCCTAAACTTGTTCGTCCTCGAACAAGCGATTGGATCCTTCTCCGTAATATGGTGCTAACCTCTCTACGTGGACAATTTTATACTTCGCCCGTCTGTTTCCCATCTGCTGTATCCGGTATACCACGTCATTGAGTTTCTTGATGACCTCATATGGTCCGTCCCAGGCTGATTGCAATTTGGGGCACAAGCCTTTTTTCCGTTGTGGGTTGTACAGCAATACCAATTGTCCGGTCTCGAATCCAGAAGTATTCGCCCTCAAGTCGTATCGCGCCTTCATTTTATCGCTGACCAAATTCAGTCGCTCCCGGATGAACTGATGGATAGAGTTCAGCTGTTCTTTCTTTTCGGTTACGAAGTCTTCCCTGCCACTAGTTGTCGGTAGTACCACGCCGAACTTCAGGTCCGATGGAAGTCGGAGATCAGTTCCAAAAATGGCTTCGGCGGGTGTTGTTGGCGTTGAATTGTGCTGTGCCGAACGGTATGCCATTAAGAAAAGGGGAAGATGTTCATCCCAGTCCTTCTGATCTCCGACGACGACTTTTCTCAGGTATTCCTCCATCGTCCGGTTGAACCTTTCGACCATGCCATCAGATTGTGGGTGTAATGGTGTTGTCCGCGTCTTTCTGATACCTAGCATGTCACAGAGTTCTTTGAACACCGACGACTCGAAGTTTCTCCCTTGGTCTGAGTGCAGTTCCATTGGTACTCCATAACGCGAAACCCAGTTATTCACGAATGCATCCGAAATTGTTTTGGCTTCCTGGTTCGGGATGCAAAACACCTCAGGCCACTTGCTGAAGTAATCGATCACCACTAGCGCGTACTTGTTTCCAGCGTTGCTCGTTGGGAATGGGCCTGCAATGTCCATTGCGATACGTTCGAACGGTGCTCCAACATTGTACTGCTGCATATTTCCTCGAGTTTTCCTTACTGGACCCTTTGCCTTCGCACACTGTTCACACCTGCGAATGAAACGCGTAACCGACTCATGGCATCCTACCCAGTAGAAACGTCTCTTGATCTTTTCTACAGTCTTGTTAACACCAAGATGACCCCCGCTTGGTCCCTCGTGGTATTCTCGGATGACCTCTTCGATTTGTCCTTTCGGAATTACCAGCAGATCGTTTACAATGTTCCCGTCCTCACTTTCCCAACTGCGGTAGAGGCAACCGTTCTTCAGCTTCAAACTCTGCCATTGAGCCCAGTAAGCTTTCACGATTGGGCTTTCACTGGATATTTGCTGCCAACTTGGTCGAAAACCTCGTTCTTGGTAGTCGATGATGACTGCCAGATCGGCATCTTCTCGCTGCTTCCTTCCGACCTTCTCGACAGTCCAGGAATCTTCTGGCAGCACCTGGAAACAACGGATGTCGGTGACCTGTTCCTTGGTCTCGGCGCGTGAACAATGTTTGCATTCAACATCGCAAGGTCGCCTCGATAATGCGTCCGCATTTCCATGACTGCTTCCCTTCCGGTGTTCGATACTGAAGTCATAACTCTGGATTCTCTCTATCCATCTAGCAAGCTGGCCTTCCGGGTTTTTGAACTGCAGCAGCCATCTCAACGCTGCGTGGTCCGTCCTTAGATGAAAAGCGTGGCCATAGAGATATTTGTGGAAATGCTTGACGCAGTCAACCACAGCTAAAAGCTCCCTCCTAGTTACACAGTAGTTCCTTTCCGGCTTCGATAAGACCCTACTGTAGTTAGCGATGACCCGTTCTCGCCCGTCAATCATTTGAGAGAGTACTCCTCCGATTCCATGTCCGCTCGCATCAGTGTCCAAAATAAACTTTTTTCCCGGGACAGGATATGCAAGAATCTGCGCACTGCAGAGCAATTCCTTCAGGTGAATGAACGCTTCCTCCTGCGGCTTCTCCCACTTGAATGGCCGATTCTTTTTGGTGAGCTCGTGCAAACTGCTCGCAACGTTTGCAAATCCTGGGATGAATCGCCTGTAATATGTGCAAAGTCCCAGGAATGACCTTAACTCATGAAGATTCTTCGGCCGCGGCCATTCCTTAACCGCTGAGATTTTCCCTTCATCTGTATGGACTCCTTCTGCAGTCACCACATGTCCCAAGTACTTCACCTCGTTCTGGAAGAGCGAACATTTCTTCGGGCTCAATCTCAATCCGGCTGCTTGAATACGTTCCAGTACCTCTTCAAGCTTCTTAAGGTGATCGTCGAAATCCTTGCCCATGACAATTATGTCATCCAGATAGACAAGGCAAGTCCTCCAGTGAAGTCCTCTTAGTACCCGGTTCATAAGTCTCTCGAATGTGGCTGGCGCATTGCAAAGACGGAAGGGCATCACAGAGAATTGCCACAACTCTCCCCCGGCGGTGAACGCGGTCTTTTCCTTGTCTTGCTGGTCAAGCTCTATTTGCCAGTATCCACTTTGCAAGTCCAGCGTCGAGAACCACTTTGCACCAGATAGTGTGTCCAAGGTGTCGTCGATTCTTGGTAAAGGATAGCTGTCCTTTTTCGTGACGTCGTTCAGCTTCCTATAGTCCACGCAGAATCGGGTGCTTCCATCCTTCTTCTTAACTAGCACTACTGGAGAACTCCATGGGCTTGCAGATGGTTCGATCACGCCCTCCTTTTCCATCTCGTCGATTAGTTTGATCACCTCTCCTTCTTTCGCCAAAGGTACCCTCCTCGGTGGTTGCCGGATGGGTCTAGAGTCCCCTGTGTCTACTCTGTGCTTCACAATTGATGTTCTTCCACAGTTCTTACCATCTGCAAAAACTGTCCAATATTTACGAAGCAGGGAGAGTGCTTTACTTTTTTGCTTCTCCACTAGATGTTGCGTCCACTCTCTGGCCATTGTTTTCAAGAACGGTTTGTTTTTCTGGATTTCCTGATGTTTCTGATCTTCGCAGTTCACAATAGCGGCAGCTTCTTGGCATTGAGCGATCGTTGTTCCCTTGTATATTGTCCTAGGTGTACTGGCAGGATTCAGGACTCGTACTGGAACCGATTGGTCTTGTCGGGGTTCCACGAGAGCCCTTCCAACAACTATATCGCTGGGTCGATTTCTTTTGTCGGGTTCGACCACCCACATTCGGCTTGTCCCCGCATCCTCTTCTATCTTCGCCCAAACCACAGCTTCTGCATTCGGGGGAACTGTTTGGCGCGCTTGCACGACTATTTGCCTGACCTGGTTACCCTGTCCATTATCTATTGTTAATGGGAGCTCCAAGTTGCCATACTTCATCACTTTTTGGTTGAGGTCCAATATGAAGCCATGCCTAATCATGAAGTCGACGCCGATTATGATGTCATCAGTAATGTCCGCAACGATGAAATCATGCTGAAACTCGATGGTCCCCATCGTAACTCTTTTCTGGACCTTTCCCTTAACTTCCGCCTTCTCACCAGTTACTGTACGAAGCCTTACCTCGGAAAATGGTTCGATGTCAGAAACCAATCCGCTTCGGATGACTGAATGAGTTGCGCCCGTGTCCAACGTCAGCAGATATCGTCGCCCGTCCATCGTTCCCTCGATGACTAGGCTGGTTGCCCCTCTACAGATTCGGGATACGAGGATGTTGGGGCACTCCAATGTGGGAGCCAGCGCATGCCCCTCTGCACTGACTCGTTTTAGTTTAACGGATTGTTAGGTGCACCTTTTGCACCTCCACGTTCGCGTTCACTCCCTTGGTCTCTTTTTGGCGAACTAGACCTCGAACGCTTCCTTCGCAGACGGCAGTTCCTCGCAATGTGCCCCTGCTGGTCGCAGATGTAGCATCTACCCGGGAATGAACCACTCCTACTCGCCGTTGTTGTTCTGGAACTATCCTGGTCTTGAGATATTCGCCGTAGTTTGATGGATGGTCGGCATATCAAGAGCGATGTTTCACATGCGAGAGCGCTGGCAACTGTCTCCTTGAAAGATGTCTTCGGCAGGAGAATCAAACTTCGTTGCGTATCGGGGTCTCTTAGCCCTTGGATGAAAGAATCCGTTTTCAGTTTCTCCACCACATCAACTGGAACATCCGCGTAGGCAAGATGGGATAGCCTCTCGATGTCGGCAGCATACTGTTGGATGGTCTCGTTCAAACGCTGCTTGCGCCCTTTAAGTTCCAGCTTGTGCATCTCCTGCATGTGCTCACTGCCGTATCTTCGATGAAGAGCATCCCATATGGCTGTGTAGTTCCTTCTCTGGGTCTCCGGGATGGTCTGTAGAACGTCAGCTGCTTCACCTTTAAGGGAAATTACTAGGGCAGCCACACGATCTTCCTCTCCCCATTGATTCCGTTCCGCTGTTGTCTCGAACTGGAGCTTAAAGATGTTGAAAGCGCTCGTGCCGTCGAAGTTGGGAGCCGTGAATTTCGATGCTGCAGCCGGTACGACGCTTCCATGATGCTGAACGTTCTGGATAGTTTTTTCGAGTTCCAGAACCTTCTTATCCAGTGTATCGATTCTCTCTTCGACGCCCTGGAACCGATCGTTGACTGCTTGCTGGATGTCTCTCAAGCTTTCTCGATTGTTCTCTAGCATCTCTTCCAGCTTCTGATTCAGGGAAGTGGAATTTTCCTCCAACTTCCTACTTACGGCAACGGAATTTTCCTCCAGCTTTTGATGTATGGTTGCTTCTAGTCTCTAGCTTATGGAACTGGAATTTTCCTCCAACTTCTGATCCAGTTTCTGGGATATGAAAGCACTCATAGCATTCATAGCTGCGAGAATTTGCTGCATATCGAACGAAGGCTCAGTAGATGTCGACGGCTTCTCCACCCCGAATTCGTAACTCTCCCAGTCGAAACCTTCTTCCTGCAACGCCGATCGCAGTCTCTCCACCAGGTTGGCTTTACTTCCCACTGTGGATAATTCCCGAGCATCCAGCTCTTTTTTCAGTTGTTCAATTGTCATCTTTTCCAATTTTACCATTTTCTCACTTTTGCAATGATTCACTTCACGACTCAAATAAAGTTTCACTCGTTTACTCGCAATCCCACTTCTGACACGCTATGTTACGAATTTATTCGATCCCCACACCAAATAGGGTTCGCACCACTGGATTGCGATAAACTACAATTGTCCTTTTTATTTAAATTGAAACACACACACTTTTAATTCTTACACCACAGATCAATTATCTGTGTAGCTTCACCACTTTTCTTTATTATCCAATACTTTCCACTTTAAACTTTATTATCCAACACTATCCACTTTAAACTTTATTACACAATACACAAACCTTTATTGAAAGCTTTTCTTTTATCCTTGGTTGATCACACCGACTTGTCACACGCTGTTTTATACCACAAACTGAATGAATGTCGAGGGCGAGTGTTCGCGCTTATATAGCTCCCGGTCCACCATCTCGAACGTTCGCCGTTGGAAGTTTCCCATCGGAAATCTCTAGAACGCTCTGACAATTCCATTGGAAGTTGACATCATTCCAATTCCCCGCTTCCAGAGAGTTTTCGAACTTAACGGTCCGCTTGCATCTCCGCAACAATATGTTTTCCTGAGGTAAAAATCAGTTTGATTTGTAAAGGGATACTAGAGTTTTCTGTTATTAGGATTTTATTAGCAAGATCGACTTTTGCTTTCAGTTGAGTGAGAACATCGACTCCCAAAAGTCCGTCGAAATAATCGTGGAATTCAATGAAAAGGAATCGTAATTGACCAGGTTTCCTAAATTCAATGAAAGTAGTGTAGTTTCTTTCTTGGTTTCATATTTATTAAGGACTGTGGTAATTGAAATTGGTTCACATTGATTTTCATTTCTTAGATCAGTAAATTTGGGATTAATAAATGATGTGGAAGCACCTATGTCTATTAGGAAATTTAGAGGTCTTCCGAAAGGAGATGATATTGTTACGAATTATTCGATCCCCACACCAAATAGGGTTCGCACCACTGGATTGCGATAAACTACAATAGTCCTTTTTATTTAAATTGAAACACACACTTTTAATTCTTTCACCACAGATCAATTATCTGTGTAGCTTCACCACTTTTCTTTACTATCCAATACTATCCACTTTAAACCTTATTATCCAATACTATCCACTTTAAACTTTATTACACAATACACAAACCTTTATTGAAAGCTTTTCTTTTCACCTTGGTTGATCACACCGACTTGTCACACCCTGTTTCATACCACAAACTGAATGAATGTCAAGGGCGAGTGTTCGCGCTTATATAGCTCTCGGTGCACCGTCTCGAACGTTCGCCGTTGGAAGTTCCCCTTCGGAAATCTCTAGAACGCTCTGACAATTCCATTGGAAGTTGACATCATTCCAATCCCCGCTTCCAGAGAGTTTTCGAACTTCGACAGCGAAATTCGAACTTAACGGTCCGCTTGCATCTCCGCAACACTGCCCTCCTCCTAAACTTGTTCGTCCTCGAACAAGCGATTGGACCCTTCTCCGTAATATGGTGCTAACCTCTCTACGTGGACAATTTTATACTTCGCCCGTCTGTTTCCCATCTGCTGTATCCGGTATACCACGTCATTGATTTTGTTGATGACCTCATATGGTCCGTCCCAGGCTGATTGCAATTTGGGGCACAAGCCTTTTTTCCGTTGTGGGTTGTACAGCAATGTCAATTGTCCGGTCTCGAATCCAGAAGTATTCGCCCTCAAGTCGTATCGCGCCTTCATTTTATCGCTGACCAAGTTCAGTCGCTCCCGGATGAACTGATGGATAGAGTTCAGCTGTTCTTTCTTTTCGGTTACGAAGTCTTCCCTGCCGCTAGTTGTCGGTAGTACCACTCCGAACTTCAAGTCCGATGGAAGTCGGAGATCAGTTCCAAAAATGGCTGCGGCGGGTGCTGTGTCGAACGGTATGCCATTAAGAAGATGTTCATCCCAGTCCTTCTGATCTCCGACGACGACTTTTCTCAGGTATTCCTCCATCGTCCGGTTGAACCTTTCGACCATGCCATCAGATTGTGGATGTAATGGTGTTGTCCGCGTCTTTCTGATACCTAGCATGTCACAGAGTTCTTTGAACACCGACGACTCGAAGTTTCTCCCTTGGTCTGAGTGCAGTTCCATTGGTACTCCATAACGCGAAACCCAGTTATTCACGAATGCATCCGAAATGGTTTTGGCTTCCTGGTTCGGGATGCAAAACATCTCAGGCCACTTGCTGAAGTAATCGATCACCACAAGCGCGTATTTGTTTCCAGCGTTGCTCGTTGGGAATGGGCCTGCGATGTCCATTGCGATACGTTCGAACGGTGCTCCAACATTGTACTGCTGCATATTTCCTCGAGTTTTCCTTACTGGACCCTTTGCCTTCGCACACTGTTCACACCTGCGAATGAAACGCGTAACCGACTCATGGCATCCTACCCAGTAGAAACGTCTCTTGATCTTTTCTACAGTCCTGTTAACACCAAGATGACCCCCGCTTGGTCCCTCGTGGTATTCTCGGATGACCTCTTCGATTTGTCCTTTCGGAATTACCAGCAGATCGTTTACAATGTTCCCGTCCTCACTTTCCCAACTGCGGTAGAGGCAACCGTTCTTCAGCTTCAAACTCTGCCATTGAGCCCAGTAAGCTTTCACGATTGGGCTTTCACTGGATATTTGCTGCCAACTTGGTCGAAAACCTCGTTCCTGGTAGTTGATGATGACTGCCAGATCGGCATCTTCTCGCTGCTTCCTTCCGACCTTCTCGGCACTCCAAGCATCTTCTGGCAGCACATGGAAACGACGGATATCGGTGACCTCTTCTTTGGTTTCCGCACGTGAACAATGCTTGCATTCAACGCCGCGAGTTCGGCTCGTTAATGCATCCGCATTTCTATGGCTGCTTCCCTTCCGGTATTCGCGTGCTCTCGCTTGTTCTCCTTTTCGCGACTCAAACCTCGAACGCCTTCTTCTCAGATGACAATTTCTCGCCATGTGCCCCTGCTCGTTGCAGATGTAGCATCTACCTGGGAACGGGCAGCTCCTACTCACCGTTGTTTCTCTGGAACTACGCCACAACTTGCTGGAAGAACGCTTTCTCCGCAGACGACAGTCTTTTGCAATGTGCCCCTGCCGGTCGCAGATGTAGCATCTACCCGGGAATGAACCACTCCTACTCGCCGTTGTTGTTCTGGAACTATCCTGGTCTTGAGATATGCGCCGTAATTTGATGGAAGGTCGGCATATCAAGAGCGATGTTTCACATGCGAGAGCGCTGGCAACTGTCTCCGTGAAAGATGTCTTCGGCAGGAGAATCAGGCTTCGTTGCGTATCGGGATCTGTAGCGTTCGTACACAGCGAAAGAAAACAAAACAACACCTGGATTGCGGCGACTCCAGTGCAAACTACCGACAAACCCTAATGAGAACACCGAAGGTCAACGACCTATGTACTACCAAAAAAACTCGATTTGATTTTGATTTTCAGCTGCTCAGTCAGCTGATTCGTTTGTTGGTTTCTCTTTTTTTGGATTGTGTTTATGGGACAGTCAGTTGGGTTTTATACAAAAAAAAGCGGCCGTCTCTCGGTGCTGTGGGTGTTTTGTCCACGTATGTGTGCGCTGCAATTCAGCTATAAGTTTCTGCAGGCAAACCTTTGCAGCCGTGATGTGGGAGGCGCCTTCTTCGTTGGTGTTGATGAGACAGTTGTTGAATGTTGATTGCTGTACTGCCGACGGCAAATTACTGTCGGTTAGGAATTGGTTTGCCGACGGCATTTTATCCCGTGATAAGTGTATTGTACAGCTTCTTAGGTTTGCTGTACATTTCTGCGATTTAGGTTTGCTGTACAATTCTGCGATGAAGATGAGCATGTTGCATCACGTGCAACATTCTGCCAGGCCAGGGGATGAGAATTCACCATTTAATAGACGGTGACAGGAGACAGGAGACAGGTTGTCTTGTAGTGATGTAGGTCCACTATGATTTTGTTGTTGGGGTTGAGTTGTCAGCTGATCGCCTTCTTATGTAATGACGTTCGTCATCAAGTTGTTGCTCAGGTACATGAAAAAGAGAAAAGGGGGAGTGCATAGAATTGTGTGTGGCAATAATGAATTATTGGGTGTTAATACATATTATTTTGCTAAATTAGCAGGAGTTTTTGTTTGTTTTTTTTTTTTTTATTATAACAAGGGGTTGTTTTATGGAGTGATTGTGGACGTGGATCGTAATTCATCCTCTTTATTTGTCATGGGGAGAAGGGCAATTTTGGTGATGGGGCGTTTCAGTTTAGTTGTCGCTGTTTTCAAGGTGACGACTCGAACTCTTCCATCCTTTCCTGGGTGTAATTCTTCAATTCTACCGAGATGCCATCGAGTTGGAGGTATCTGCTCATCCAAGAGGAGCACTAGTTGTCCTACCTTTAAATCTTGGTTGGTTGACAACCATTTTGGTCGTTGTTGAAGTCGACTCAAGTATTCCGCTTTCCAGTACTTCCAAAAATCTTGCTGAATCCTTTGCATCAACTGCCATCGATCTAGATAATTGACATTCAGTTCGGATAGATCCCTTTCAGGTGGGTTATTTAGTGCTGAACCGATAAGAAAGTGTCCGGGTGTTAAGCATGATAAATCATCCGGATCACTGGTGATTGGACAAAGTGGTCGACTGTTGAGACAAGCTTCTACTTGAGTCAGCACCGTCGCGTATTCCTCAAACGTAAGCGTGTGGTGTCCGATGACTCGTCGAAGATGGTGTTTCATGGTTTTGACTCCGGCCTCCCATAATCCATCAAAGTGCGGTGCAGCTGGCGGATTGAATTTCCATGTGGTTCCATCTCGTTGCAGTTGGGATGTCATGTCTGCATGCCAGTGCGTTGACATGTGGTTTGCTTCAGAATCTAGATATTTCGCCGCTCCTTGGAAGTTGGTTCCGCAATCACTGTACAGTGTGTGGCAGATGCCGCGTCGAGCTGTGAAGCGTTTGAAAGCGGCTATGAAGGCAGGGGTACTATAGTCACTCACCAACTCTAGATGAACTGCCTTTGTGCAAAAACAGACAAAAATTGCAATATGTGCTTTTGTTATCTTGTTGCAGCGACCCTTCCACGCCTTCAATTGTACTGGTCCAGCGTAATCAACACCGGACGTATAAAATGGACGAGCTGGATTGACTCGTGGAGCTGGTAAATCAGCCATTCTTTCTTGCATCTGCTTCGCTCGATGTCTAAAACATTTTAAACATTTACTGATGCAGCTCTTGACCTGTGATTTTATGTTTAAAATCCAAAATTGTTGTTTTAGGGTTGCCATCATTAGCTGTTGGCCTCCATGCAGCGTTCGATTATGTGTGTCTTGAATCAGTAGTTGTGTGAAACTGTCACCTGATGGGAGTATAATTGGGTGTGGTTGCGAGTGTGGTAGATTAGCATTCTCTAACCTGCCACCCACTCGAAGCACGCCTTCTGCATCCATGATAGGTGATAGTCGTGCGATCTTGCTCCCCTTTGGAACTGATTCCCCGCTAGACACCCTTGAGTATTCTTCAGCGAGGGTTCTTCGTTGAACTACCATGATTAAGCGAGTACGAACTGCGGCAAGTTCGGGTTGTGTAAAAGCTCCTAGTCGTTTTTCATGTCCCTTATGCCTTTGGGCATTGTAGCAAAAACGAAGGCAGAGGGCTGCTATGCGCAGCAGCCGTTCTAAAGACGAATACCTCTTTAATAAGTCATTTGAGTCGTGGAGAGCGATAACATGCATGCAAGATGAGAAAAAGGATGAACTAGAGGCATCAGGGGGAACGATTTTTGTGTTACCTCTCGAAGATTCAGATGCCCTTATTTCTAATTCGGTGGGTTTGATTGGATGATAGCTGAATTTTTGTTCATCGAATGATGCATAAATTCTGGACCGTACCACCAATGTGCGTAGCTAAGTCCGAGGGAGACGTACCTCGTGATGCCAAGTCAGCTGGATTGTTCTTGGAATGCGACATAATTCCACTGGTTTGGGCTTGTAAGTTCTTGTATTTCGGCTACCCGGTTGGCAACAAACGTTGTTCTCACGTATGGGGGCGTCTTGATCCAGGCGAGTGTGATCTGGGAATCACACCAAGCATACACCTTTGCTTCTTGAAACTCCATGGTTTCGATTGTGTGTGTTAGCAGTTGAGCTAGCAATAATGCTCCGCATAACTCTAAGCGCGCGAGCGATTTCTTTTTTAATGGTGCCACTCTGGTTTTAGCTACTAAAAGATGCGATATCCATCTGTCTTCATAGTGTGAGCGAGCATACACTACAGCTGCGTATGCTTTTTCAGATGCATCACAGAACCCATACAATTCAACTTGAGAGCCATTCTTGAATGATATCCATCGTGGAATCTCAATATTGCTCAGTGCATTGAGTTCCGCTCTTAGGTTGTACCACAATGTTGCTATTGATGCCGGAAGATCATCGTCCCATGAGATTTGCTGCTTCCAAATCTCCTGTAGAAGGAGTTTCCCCCTGACGACACATGGTGAAATCCAGCCCATTGGGTCATACAACCGAGCGATGTCTGATAAGATAGCTCGCTTGGTACCCTTGGCTGTTTCCGGGAAATCGCAATCGAATTTGAACATGTCTGTAGCGGGATTCCACTGAATACCCAATGTTTTTATTGAATTTCCCTCATTGAACGACAGAGGGACCTGCACTTCCCGGTCTTCCTTGGGCATCAATGCTAGTAATTTCTCACTATTACTTGCCCATTTACGAAGATGGAAGCCTCCACTTCTAAGCATTGTGGTGAGTTGACGTTGCATCTGGATGGCTTCTTCTTCAGAGTCCGCACCGTGCAAGACATCATCCACGTAGAAATTTTTTGTCGCTATTTGGGACGCGATGGGGTAGTTATTTCTTTCGTCGAATGCTAATTGTTTTAACGTGCGAACTGCTAGGTATGGAGCAGATGCAGTTCCAAAGGTGACCGTGTTTAAACGATAGGTCTTTATCGCTTCATGAGCCTTATCTCTCCATAATATCAGCTGATACCTTGTTTCTTTCTCGGAGAGCCAAATTTGCCTATACATTTTGGTTATGTCCGCTGTAAAGACAATTTGGTGTTTCCGAAACCGAGCGATATGGTTTATAATATCATCTTGCAGGCGTGGACCGATGGGCAGATGGTCGTTTAAGGAAGTTCCGTTTGACGTTTTGCATGAAGCGTCAAACACAATGCGTAGTTTGGTGGTCGTACTTGCTTCCTTTATGACCGCGTGATGTGGAATGTAATAGTGATCGGCAGTGTGTTCTTCCCCAAATACTTCCGACATGTGTCCAAGTTCTCGGTAGTCTTCAACCACACGTTTGTATTCTTCATGAAACTTGGGACTCAATCTAAACCTTCGCTCCAGTTGCAGATATCGTGCCAGGGCGCAGTTATAAGAAGACCCTAGACTCGGAGGAGTTTCTTTCTTAAATGGGAGTTTAACCATGTATCTGCCGTTAGGTAATCTTTGGTGAGTCTGAGCAAAATGCATTTCACTCTGTTCTTTTTCTGTTGATCGCAACTTCTTCCTTGAAACTTCTTCCAATCCCCAAAATTTCGTTAGGATTTTTTCTAATCCGAGCGATTTTGTTACAATGTGTAAGGAATTGATGGATTTTTGGATGTGTGATCCAATGCATCCCGACAACACCCAACCAAACTCTGTTTTTTTGGGCAATAGGAGTGCCTCGTTCACCTCGGGCTATCCCGTCGAGAAGAATCGATGAGTACGTGTCACTACCCAACAGAATGTCTATTCTGCCGGCCTTGTTAAACGTTGGGTCTGCGAGTTCTAAATGTTTTATGTGACTCCAGTTGGTGGTACTAATGTTTCGAGGGGGAAGAAGGGTCGTTAGTTTTGGCAAGACGAAGGCATTTATATGTAATTCGAAAGTTGGGTTTGTGGTTGAGCAGAGCGTGACTGAGACCTTGTGCTTGGATGCGCATGTCTTTGACTCTCCCACCCCCTGAATATTCACCGAGCACCTGTCTCTTGTAAGATGAAGTAGTTGAACTTCTCCTTCGGAAATGAAGGACGCTTCTGATCCTGGATCTATGAGGGCCCTTAGTATTATAGGAATACCTGTATTTGTATATGCCTTTACCAAGGCAGTGGCTAACAGCACTGTTTGAACATTCTCATCTTCTACAAGGTGGGTATTATGTACTGCCCTCGAGCTGCCAGGCACTGCAGCTTGGACAATGTTTTGAAAAGGGGGGGATGGTTTTTGTTGCACAGCTAGTGATGGTGATGCTGCTTCCTTAGCCATAGCTTGAATCGCATCATTGTGGAGTAGGGTGTGATGCCTTTGATGACAATTGGCACAAGTGAATGAACTCCCACAATGTTGCGTGAAGTGTGCGTTTGATAAACAATTGAAGCACAATTTATTCGTTCGGGCGACTTCTTGTCGTCGTTTGACACTTAGTGCCTTAAACCTTTGACAGTTCCTAATCGAATGTGTCCCTTGGCACATTGAACATACTGAGATCCTTGAATTGTGGGAACACACTGTTCCTGCTACAATTCCTTTAGACCTGGCTTGACTGGAACCCGATGAGGATTGATCCAAGATGCTTAAGGTACGTGACCTCATGAGCAAGAAATCCTCCAATACACTATAAGCTGGATAATCCACGTAAGCTGCAATGTGGGATTCCCACTGACTCCGAGTAGTTCGTGGAAGTTTTTGTACCGTGTGGAATATGAGAACATCTTCCCATGATTTCACGGGTACTCCCAGGTTGTGGAGCGATTGTTTGACTTCGTTGGTGGTATCCAACAGACGCTTGAGCTCATCGGATGATTCATGTGTTATCCGCCGTTGCTCAAACAGCAGTTTGAATTGGTTGTCCTTTAGCCAGCGTAGATTTTGGTAGCGCTTAACCAGAAGCGCCCATGCCGACTCGAAGTTTCCTTCTACGGACGTGTTTCGCAATAATCTGGCGGCTTCACCGCTTAAATTTGTCTTTAAGTAATGCAATTTGTGGCATTCGGGAATGGCTGTATTTTTGTTGACCAGACTTTCAAAAAGAGCCTTGAACTCTGGCCACGTGTCGAATGAGCCCGAAAACGTAGGAATTTTGATGGGTGGTAATTTTAGTTCCACATTTGGCGCCTTGCTAGCGATCGTGCTATTATGCAGACCAGATGCATGATCAGAACTTGTTATCCGCTCCTTAAGCTCTGAGGAGTATGTATAGTACAATTCTTTCAGATTATGAAAAGCCAGTGACTCGACGTACTTGACTTTCACATCATCATTAGGAGCTGCCATGATCTTTTGATGCACCTCCCGTGCCTCATCAAAATACCTTTCCAGGTTGGTCAAGCGTAACTCATTCTGATGGACTGATTTGGTCGTGTCCTCCAGTGCGGAATACGCCTTATATTCTGCTTCCACCTCAGCCGAGATGTTCAGAACTGACTCAACCCATGACGGAGTTTTGACTTTACTCATTTTGGATACGTAATCGCGCAATCACTCAAATTAATACGTAATGTTTATAAATAAAAATTGTTATATAAGAAAAATGCCACACACCTGATGACGTGCGTTGCTCCCACGTCGCACCCTTGCTGTCCTTCACCTCTTGAAAGGATTGGTGATGCACTGCCTGGTTGCTGGTATTTTCTGGATGCCACCTCACTTAATCACTGCAATCGTCTGTTTGCGCACTGCAAATGTTTGAACACTGATTTATGTTTAGCCCCTGTGGGTTTATTTCACGAACCGCGAATGTTCACGCCACAGTTGGGTTGATTGCACACTGCAATGTTCTTCCCGCACTACAACTGCTTGAGTCGCGTACTGTGACACTTTGTTTGCTTGCGCACTGCAAATGTTTGAACACTGATTTATGTTTAGCCCCTGTGGGTTTATTTCACGAACCGCGAATGTTCACGCCACAGTTGGGTTGATTGCACACTGCAATGTTCTTCCCGCACTACAACTGCTTGAGTCGCGTACTGTGACACTTTGTTTGCTTGCGCACTGCAAATGTTTGAACACTGATTTATGTTTAGCCCCTGTGGGTTTATTTCACGAACCGCGAATGTTCACGCCACAGTTGGGTTGATTGCACACTGCAATGTTCTTCCCGCACTACAATTGCTTGAGTCGCGTACTGTGACACTTTGTTTGCTTGCGCACTGCAAATGTTTGAACACTGACTTATGTTTAGCCCCTGTGGGTTTATTTCACGAACTGCGAATGTTCACGCCACAGATGGGTTAATTGCACATTGCAAATTTTTTACTTCCACTTCGCGTCACGATCCGGCTTGAAGGACCAATTTGTGTAGCGTTCGTACACAGCGAAAGAAAACAAAACAACACCTGGATTGCGGCGACTCCAGTGCAAACTACCGACAAACCCTAATGAGAACACCGAAGGTCAACGACCTATGTACTACCAAAAAAACTGTTATTAGATTGGCTGTTACTAGCCAAATCCATTATTTCGTGACAACGTCTATTATACGATTTTATGAATGAGGTATAAATATTATATATTCAACAATTACATATAATTTTTTTATTGATTTCAATGTTTTATTTTCATATTACAGTATTTTACATGTATTTAATTGAATAAGACAATTTTATACTCAAACGTTTAAGTGTTCTTTATTTCTAATATTCTATTAACAATAGGTCTATGATATGATTTTATTTGATTTAATTCCACTAAACGACGCCGATTTTTTTTTATCTGACATGTTGATAATTCTCGCGCGAGCTCACTACTACATTCTCGCTAGGCCACGCCTACTCACACGGTTAGTCTACATTTTTCTGCGTTTTTTGCGTTTCGGCATCCCATATTTCAGCGCTAACCAATTTAATAGACGTTGTCACGTCAAAAACTCGATTTGATTTTGATTTTCAGCTGCTCAGTCAGCTGATTCGTTTATTGGTTTCTCTTTTTTTGGATTGTGTTTATGGGACAGTCAGTTGGGTTTTATACAAAAAAAAGCGACCGTCTCTCGGTGCTGTGGGTGTTTTGTCCACGTATGTGTGCGCTGCAATTCAGCTATAAGTTTCTGCAGGCAAACCTTTGCAGCCGTGATGTGGGAGGCGCCTTCTTCGTTGGTGTTGATGAGACAGTTGTTGAATGTTGATTGCTGTACTGCCGACGGCAAATTACTGTCGGTTAGGAATTGGTTTGCCGACGGCATTTTATCCCGTGATAAGTGTATTGTACAGCTTCTTAGGTTTGCTGTACATTTCTGCGATTTAGGTTTGCTGTACAATTCTGCGATGAAGATGAGCATGTTGCATCACGTGCAACAGGATCCCTTAGCCCTTGGATGAAGAAATCCGTTTTTAGTTTCTCCACCACATCAACTGGAAAATCCGCGTAGGCTAGATGAGACAGCCTCTCGATGTCGGCAGCGTACTGCTGGATGGTCTCGTTTCCACGCTGCTTGCGTCCTTTAAGTTCCAGCTTGTGCATCTCCTTCATGTGCTCACTGCCGTATCTTCGATGAAGAGCATCCCATATGGCTGTGTAGTTCCTTCTCTGGGTCTCCGGGATGGTCTGTAGAACGTCAGCTGCTTCACCTTTAAGGGAAATTACTAGGGCAGCCACACGATCTTCCTCTCCCCATTGATTCCGTTCCGCTGTTGTCTCGAGCTGGAGCTTAAAGATGTTAAAAGCGCTCTTGCCGTCGAAGTTGGGATCTGTGAATTTTGATGCTGCAGTCGGTACGACGATTCCTTGATGCTGTACGTTCTGGATAGTTTTCTCGAGTTCCAGAACCTTCATGTCGAACCTCGATTCCAGTGACTCGATTCTCTTTTCCTGACTATTCTCGAGATCTAGAACCTTCTTGTCCAGTGTCTCGATTTTCTCTTCGACATTCTGGAATCGATCGTTAACGGCTTGCTGGATGTCTCTCAAGCTTTCTCGATTGTTCTCTAGCATCTCTTCTAATGTCTCCAGCTTCTCTAGTTTCTGCCCTATGGAAGTGGAATTTTCCTCCAACTTTCTACTTACGGCAGCGGAATTTTCCTCCAGTTTTTGATCTAATTTCTGGCTCAGGGAAGCACTCATAGCATTCATAGCCGCGAGAATTTGCTGCATATCGAACGCTGGCTCAGTGGATGTCGACGGCTTCTCCACCCCGAATTCATAACTCTCCCAGTCGACACCTTCTTCCTGCAACGCCGATCGCAGTCTCTCCACCAGGTTGGCTTTACTTCCCACTGTGGATAATTCCCGAGCATCCAGCTCTTTTTTCAGTTGTTCAATGGTCAACTTATCTAATTTCACCATTTTTTCACTTTTGCAATAATTCACTTCACAACTCAAATAAAGTTTCACTCGTTTACTCGCAATCCCACTTCTGACACCAAATGTTACGAATTATTCGATCCCCACACCAAATAGGGTTTATAAATCTTGCATATCTAAATACAATTTTTTTGCGTTTTTCATGCATTTCGTTTTAGACATGTTTCTGAAACATATTGGAAGCTCATTTAAAACGGTTGGTACTATAACTTCATATCTTCTTCTACCATATTCGTTCCAAGATTTCGGAATAGCGAAGCGTCCTTGTTCTCTTCTTCTTGTATTGAAATTTTGTTGAGTTGGAGTTTTATACGTGTTGTCGTTCCAAAAATTGTTAATTGTCTCAAGCTTAAAGATATGAGATATACTTAACATTTTCCTGTTAATAGGTGTCTCCCGCTGTTCGAGTTGATTCCTGCCTGACGTTTTGTATATCATCTTCTTGATCGTGTTATGTGTAGTTACAAGTTGTGACATCTGTGGGGCTTTGCCCCAAGCTAGGATACCATATCTAAGGTGTGATTCCACTAGACCAAAGTAACTTTGCCTTAATACCGATGGTGGACAGAAATTGGCCAGATGGTACAGCGCATATGAAGATTGCCGCAACTTTTTCATAAGTGTCTCAATGTGGTAGCTCCATTTAAGATTGTAGTCTACGTGAATGGTGAAGGACTAGCAAAGGCCTCGTAGGGGTAGCATCTGCCGACGGATGCTGGCCCGACAAAAAGCGAGTAAGAGCCTCTGCAGCTGAACATCTTGCAGCTCTGCTAGTCAGGTCCTACTTCCACCTCCTCGTGGTGCCATCTGGATATTTCCTTAAAAGGGAAATTACTGACGGAAGAGGCCGAATGGCGAGTATCCTGCGCCACCAAACAGGATTAGTGTCGGTTGGGCTATGGTCTAGCGAACCATAACCGTAAAACCACTAATTGCTCAGAAACAAAAAACAGCCTCGGATAATCAAACGGAACGGATCTATGTTGACGACCCTTTAAGAAAACAAAAACCAAACAAGGACCTTCGGTTCTGTACGTGGAATGTTAGGTCCCTAAACAGACCACGTGCGGCCGAACAACTTGCGGACGCCCTAGACCGCTATAAAGCGGACATAACCGCCATCCAGGAAATGCGAGGGAATGGACCGGGTAAAAAGCGGATGAAAAACTGCGACATTTACTACGGTGACTGCTATAGGGAGAGAGGACAGAGACTATTTGGATGCAGATTTGTTGTTAGAGGTGGACTAAGACATAAAGTCCTAAGTTTCCAGTATGTGAGTGAACGCCTCATAACGATCCGCATCAAGGCGAATTTCTGTAACATCAGCCTCATATGCGTCCATGCCCCCACGGAAGACAAGGATGACTCAATCAAGGATGATTTCTTTGATCTCCTAGACAGAACATATACCAAATGCCCCAGCTATGATACCAAAATCATACTAGGAGATTTTAACGCTAAGCTGGGTAAAGAAAGCATCTTTGAGCGGGTCATCGGCAAACACAGCCTACATGACACCACATCCGATAACGGACATAGGCTGATCGACCTTGCCACGGGGCGAAATCTTCTTGTAGCCAGCACACGATTTTCCCACCTCGATATACACAAAGGCACCTGGCGGTCGCCAGATCAATCAGTCACCAACCAGATTGACCACATCGCGATTGACGTCAGACACTCCTCCACTATCCTTGATGTTCGCACTTTCCGAGGAGCGAACATCGATTCAGACCACTATCTTGTAGTAGCCAAGATACGTCAGCGCATAACACGAACACCGCGGAGTAGAGTTAGAACACCAAGCTATGACGTCGGAAAGCTACTATCGCCGGAGATCGCCAGTGCTTTTGCCAACCGCGTCTCCCTTAAGCTCTCCGATACACCGCAATCCTCCACTCAGTCAGTAGAGCAACAATGGAGCCTGTGCAAACAAGCCCTGAAGAGCACAGCAACGGAAGTGCTGGGCCTTAAAGCTCCACCACGACGAAACACCTGGTTCGATGACGAGTGTAGAAGGATTCATGCGGAAAAGCAGGAGGCATACAAAGCCTCACTACACAAAAAAACAAGAGCGGCTCGTGAGCTCTACGAGCTTAAGAGAAGGGAGGAACATAAGCTTCTCAAGAGAAAAAAGAAAGAGCACGAGAAGCGGGCGATTGAAAACTTGGAGAGGTGCTATTGCAGGCACGACGTTCGAAGATTTTATCAGCGGATAAAACGAATGTCTCAAGGCTATAAAGCCCGAACGGAGGCCTGTAAGGATGAGAACGGACACCTAGTAGTAGAATCGCAGTCGATGCTGAGAATTTGGAAAAACCACTTCTGCAGACTGTATAACGGCGATGACAACCAACATACCGCCGTCAGGCAGAATGATCCATTTTTTAACGACGGAGATCGCAGAGAATTCCGTCTCCCTGACCTCGACGAAGTTGAGATTGCCATGTCGAAACTCAAGTCGAATAAAACTGCTGGCGCAGATGGACTGTCTGCTGAGCTCTTCAAAGCGGCTGGGGGTGAGCTGGTTAGGAGCATGCACCGGCTCATCTGTAAGATATGGTCAGAGGAAAGCATGCCCGAGGAATGGAGTCTCAGCATTGTTTGCCCGATCCACAAAAAAGGAGATCCCTTTGACTGCGCCAACTATAGAGGAATAAGTCTCCTTAATGTCGCATACAAGATCTTCGCTGCCGTTTTGTGTGAACGCCTGAAGCCATTCGTAAACAAGCTGATAGGTCCTTATCAGTGTGGCTTCAGGCCAGGGAAGTCCACCATCGATCAAATCTTCACACTACGGCAGATCCTGGAGAAAACCAATGAGTTTCAAGTCGATACGCACCATCTATTCGTCGACTTCAAGGCCGCATACGACAGCGTAATTAGAGGCGCGCTATATAACGCCATGTTTACTTTTGACATCCCTGCGAAGCTCGTCAGACTATGCAGGATGACCTTGGAAAATGCTCGCTGCTCCATCCGAATCGGTGAGCACCTTACCGATAGTTTTGATGTCAAAAAAGGATTTAGGCAGGGCGATGCGCTGTCGTGTGATTTCTTCAACATCGTATTGGAAATGATTGTGCAAAAATCACAGGCCAATACAAGAGGCACAATCTTCTTCAAATCCTCGCAACTCCTTGCATACGCCGACGACATTGACATAATAGGTAGATCGCAGCGAGATGTCAATGAGGCGTTTGCGAGTATTGAGATGGAGGCGGCAAAAATTGGTTTGGCAGTTAATGAGGGCAAGACTAAATATCTGCTGTCATCGAAAAAGGACATTTACCACCGACGTCTTGGACAGAACGTGCATATTGGCAGATATAAGTTCGAGGTAGTTAAGGACTTCATATACCTCGGCTCCGCGGTGACTTGGAACAACGACACCAGTTTCGAAATCAAGCGCAGAATTACTCTTGCCAACCGCTGCTTCTTTGGGCTCAAGAGGCAACTGAGAAGTAGAGCCCTCTCTCGTACGACCAAGTTGACCTTATATAAGACCTTAATTATCCCGGTCCTGTTATACGGCGCAGAAACATGGACTTTATCTAAAGCGGATGAGGAAATCCTTGGTCGTTTCGAGAGAAAGATTCTGCGTTCGATTTTCGGTCCCATAAACACAGAGGAGGGTTGGAGGAGAAGATTCAATCACGAACTGTACGGGTTGTACAGCGACATGAGTCTGGTCAGGCGTCTACGGATCCAACGCCTAAGATGGCTAGGCCATGTAGAGCGAATGGACACCACAGCTCCAGCCCGTAGAGTCTTTGAATCCAACCCCGAGGGACGAAGAAATAGAGGACGGCCGCACCTAAGGTGGCGCGCACAGGTGGAAGGGGACCTCAACCAACTGGGCGTGCGGCATTGGAAAAGACTAGCGAAAGATCGTGCTAGGTGGAGAGGCATGTTGGTTGAGGCCCAGGTTCACCCCGAACTGTAGCGCCCGTTAAGTAAGTAAGTAAGTAAGTCTACGTGAATCCCAAGATACTTGTAGACTGACACGTTCTCAATTATTTCGCCACAGGAATCATTGTCTTTTAGCTGTAAGTGGCACCCAGCTTGATGTAGACATTCTCTATCATGTATTTTTAACACTATTTTTGCTCGTTGGATATGAGGTGGACGTACGTGCATAGCTTTCGTTTTCTTGGCGTTGATTACCAGGCCATGATCGTGAGACCACGCAGTAAGTGCATTCAATACTTTTTGCATAATTGCAACTGCTTGTTCAACATGTTTATGACTCACTATGATGGCTGTGTCATCTGCATATGCATATCCCGTACTGTGTTGACATACTGAGGGCAGCTCATTTATGTATATTATAAAAATGAGTGGCCCCAGTTTCGATCCTTGTGGGACTCCGTACTCGGCACTTTGTTCATGGCTGTAGTTATCCTTAATTTTTACTTTAAAGCTCCTGTTCCTGAGGTAGTCTTCGAACCAGCTTAGTAAAGTCCCCCGGACTCCGATTTTTTCAAGCTGCTTTAAAATATTTTTATGGCTTAGTGTGTCGAACGCCTTTTTAAAGTCTATAAAGAACAATATGGAGCTGTGATTCTTTTCGAGGCTACAATATAATCTGTTAGCAAAATCCCCCAACAGTCGGCTTATACATTTGTTTTTCCGGTATCCAAATTGTTTGTCGTGTAGGATTCCGTATTTTTCTGTACAGGCGTATAATCTTCTGGTAAGAACTTCTTCCAACACTTTGTCAACGACTGAGAGTATTGATATGGGCCTGTAATTTTTTACATCATTCTTCTGTCCGCTTTTGAATATCTGTCGTACAATTGATGTTTTTAAAAGTGTTGGTACCGTAGCCTGCTCTAAGCTCATGTTTATTAATTTTGTCATTACAGGGGCCAGAATATTAGCGTTTGTTTTCAGGTCTGTGGGTCTTATTCCATCTATTCACGGAGATTTTCTTTCGTTTAGCATTCTGAGAATGTTTTCTATTTCCGCCACAGATACTTCTTCTAGATACATCGATCTTTGTATGCTGCTCATTGTTCTTTTAAACGTTCTGCAGTTGCATTCGTGGACTAATGTTTTGATTTCTGAGGTCAGTACATTCGCAAATTTATTTGGCAAATTATTGAGTCCCTCCTTTGCGAAATTCGTTTCCAGGATTTCATCTAGGTTAGTGGCTCTCTTTCCTAGTATCGTATTGACTAACTTCCAGGTTTCTTTGGGATTAGTGTTGAGTCTCCGGAATTCCAGCTCGTAATACCGTGCTTTTGCATAAAAAAATTTTTTGTTGACCTCATTTCGGAACTTTTTATAATCTTTTGCGTAGTCTTGGTTTCTTCGGTTATTTTTGTATCTTCTATACAGTCTATCTCTTTCTCTACATGCGCTTCTTAGTTCGATCGTTATCCATTTATGCTCGTTGTTTCTTGGTTTTCTAGCACGCATTATTGTCGATGACCGAACTATTGCGTTCTTGAGGTATTCGTAGAACTCATTAACATCATTGTGCTCGTACACATTCTCCCAGTCATAGCTACTAATACTTTCTGTTACCATTGCGTTATGAATATACTGTTGACGTTGGCAGATTGAATTTTTTGCACGTTCTTTGGATTTTATTCCGTAGTATATTGCATAATGGTCAGAGGTGTTCATTTCGATTACTCCTGACGTTATCTCTTCGTCTGTGACTCTTACTAGGCAATGGTCGATTAGTGTGCTCGTGTTTCTATCTAAGTCTACTCTTGTACTAGTTAAGATTGTGTTTAGGAGACCCTTTGATGCTATCATTGCCTCATAACTAAAAACGTATGCTTCATTTAGAAGCGTGTTTATATTTATATCTCCAATGACAAGCATGTTTTTGTGCTTAGAGAACTGATCTATATGATTATTTAATTCCTTAATAAAACAGTGCACACTCTCCTGTGGAGGCCTGTAAATTGCAATGAGTGCTGCCTTGAAATCTTTGTGCTGGATGGTTAGTGATATATTCTCGTAGGAGAATTCTTGTTTAAACCATTTTAATTCGTAGAAGCGGTTTTCATCTGAGGATATATTTATCTCAGCAAGTACCAGTATATCTAGTTTATGCAAAATATTTTCCATGTATATCATAAGTGGATTCCAATTTTTTCGTAGGGATCGTATGTTTAAAAAGAAACATGATAATTCACTATTGTATATTCTATGGTTATTCATTTCATTTATTGTTCTTAGATTTTTAGAATTAAAATCTATAAGTTCATTCATTTTAAGTTTTTAATTATAGGTACGAATTTGTTGCCCGCTACTGTTGGCTTGAGCTTATTTTTTCCAGATCTTCCTCTGTTTGAATTTCAATTATGCGATCGCCATCACTTTTTCTGGCTAAGACTTTCACGTTTCGGAACCATACGTATTTCCACCCAACAGTCTTTGCTTTTGTTTTCGCGAGCCAGAGAAGCTTTCTGAAGTGCTGTGATAAACATTCGTTAATATAAATATTTTGTGGGCCATGTGCGACGTTCTCAATCTTTTGTAATTTGCGAATTTCGGAAAATTTTGTGTTTCTTTTTTGTTTTGCTTTTTCGACGAAATTTTGTTTTATGTGTTTTTTTGTGAAACACACCACGACGTTCCTTAGCTGTCTATTTTTTTGTCGGGATAGCTGTAGACTTCATCTACGTCAATTTCGTTTATATCGACTCCCAAAGTTTCCCCTACTGCAGTGACGACTTCAAAGGCGTCATCAGTGTTTGTCATTGGAATGTTTTTAATTTCTATCTTGTTTGCCAATTGTTTTTGTTCTAATGTGTTGACCTGCGTTTGCAATGTTTTTGTTTGCATAGTTTTAATGTTCAACTCTTGCTTGTAGTCGTTAATTTCTTTCATAAGTGTTTCAATCAGAGCGTTGTTTTTCATGAGCACATTATTTAGTTCATCATATTTGACGGATGTAAAGTCGACAGCTTTTGCATATTCTTTAATCATGTTTTTAATTTCTTGCAGCTCTTTGTTAATTTGGGTATCTTCTGCAAGGAGAGAGTTCGAGGGTTCGCTCTCTTTGTTTTGATTTGGCGAGTCATTTGGTCGTGCTCTCTTCCCCTTTTGATGGCGTTCCTCCTCCTTCTCTTTTCCACGACAAAAAGTGCATTCCCATGACTTTTTAGCTTGTGTTGACATTTCGCGGTATGAGCTCTGTGAGAGTGTAGAACATTCAAAATGCAATTTTCGTTTGCATTTTCCGCAAGGAATGTACTCTCCGTCCATGGGCAACGGATCTTCGCATCTGAGACACTTGTTCATAGTGTTTTTATTTTTGTTTTGTTATTATACTTCGTAAATAATTTAGCTTGTATTTTATTCAGATCAATAGACTTACTCTGGGTTGATATGAAAAATGCGTCTTGTATTTATTATTTTTGTGTGTTTGTGTTTTAAATGAGAATTTTGATGGCGCTTGGAAAAACACGTCTGAACTCTGCTCACTTGTTTTCACTTGTTGCGTAACTGACAATGGCAAGTTAGAGGTCGGGTAGACCTGGCGCCTAGGTTACCAATGGGTGTCAAACGCCCAATTATAATGCCGCGCAATCTTCGACTACACAACCTATCGCTGACTTTTACCACCGCAGATTCCACCATTATCATAACGAAATCTTCGTCAACGAGATGCGGCAACGGTTCTATGTAATCTTCGTCAACGAGATGCGGCAACGGTTCTATGTAATGGGCCTTCGTGTTTTGGTACATTCTATCGCCAAGACCTGCAAATGGTGTCGTACCCAGCGATCTCAACCAGTTGCGCCGAGCATGGGCCTCGAGAGCAGCTGTCCCCGTTTACACATCTGGTTACGTACACGGGCGTCGACTACTTTGGACCTATGAACATAGTAAGCGGACGTAGGCGAGAAAAGCGATGGAGGGTGTTGTTCACATGCCTCACTACACGTGTGGTGCACCTATAGATGTCCTCATCTTTGTCAACTGAATCTTTCCTACTTGTGCTGAAATTATTTATCAGTAGACGGGGCGTACCTAAGCGAATCCTTGGCACCAAGACACACGAAATGCAGTCATGAAAACTATCAACGGCTTCGTAACTAGGCCTGTGGTTAAGCTGACCAGACTGAACGTAAAAGAGTTAAATATAACAGCAGATGATGCCGAACATTTACGAGGGGGGAGGGTGTTGCTACGCGACTTAGCCGCACTCACAGCCGACAGAACTCGGCAACACCTTCCAATCGGCTAGCAATGCGAACACCAGTGCCAAGACAACTGAAAAATAAATGTTTCATTGCCTTTGACCCGAATCTTCACTCAAAGGGTTACGTCTTGTCATTATACGGTAGCAATAGCAGTTCATACATAACACTGTTTTACGCAGAGATGTACCAGGGATTGGATCAACTTGGGAAACATTCATGGCATAACCATCTTCTCCACGACATAGCATCAAAGATAATGTAACCTGTGAAGATCTGTGTAACTCTGAATTTTTTTGCAAATTATCATCACGAGGACACAGGTTAGATTAGGTTAGGTTGACGTGGTAGGCGTAAGCCACACTTAGGCCGAAACCGGCCCATTTTGATACCACCGGGATCAGGTTACCCTGATCCGCTACCTGGGAACCAACCGGTGCTTCTAATAAAGCAGTGGAGTTGAGCTATTTTTTGGTTTGCTAGCTCACTCAGATTGTCGAAGAAGGGCGCGCCGAGGTAAATCCTCCTGCGATTCGCAAAAGAGGGACATGAGCGGAGGAGGTGGTGGATTGATTCCTCCTCCTCCTCGTCAATGCAGCCACGACAGAGGTCATTGGTCATTGTAGGTGTAATGACACCCACTAGAGTGCTTAAGGTTGCCTTTTGGTTGCCACCAGGTCCTTGGTTCGTCCTAAGTTTAACTTAGGCCACAATTGTTTGGTGATAAAGCCGATATTGCTCTCATTCCATTGGAGATTGGTCTCCTCTATGGTTTGAAGCTTTATCATGTGCTTTACCGCATTTATCGGTGTTTCTAGGTACCCGTGCCATCTCATCTAGAGATAGGCGACAGTTAATGGATGTTTTTGATTTGTGGATTACCGCTGCCAGGGATTTTATCGCAGATTGGCTATTCGTGCAAATGATAATATCCTTTGTGGATATTACATTGATCCTGAGCCAGGCCAGGGCCTCCGTTATCGCAGTTATTTCTGCCTGAAACACACTACAGTAATTTGGGAGTCTAAATGATAGGTTGAGGTTAAGTTCCTTGGAGTAGACCCCACTGCCTGCACCCGACTTCATCTTAGAGCCATCGGTATAGAGGGAGATCGAGTCCTTTAGTATGACTTTCCCTTCAGCCCATTCCTCCCTGGATGGAAAGACAACTTCGAAGTTCCTGGTGAACACATTCTGTGGGTTGATGTAGCCAGTGTCCATGGGTACTTTGAAGTGTTTTAGAATAGAGGTGTGGCCTTTTTGAGATGTGGGCCATTTTCTTATGCTCCTCATCCTTAGGGCCGCGCATGGGGCAACTTGCTTGCTGAAAAGGTTTAATGGTGGAAGATTTAGTAGAACACTTAAGGCCTCCGTGGGGGTTGATCTGATCGCTCCGCTTATATATAAACTGGCCGATCTTTGTACCTTCCCTAGAGGTTTCGATTGACTGCTTTGTCTAGAGCAGTCCACCAGACTACGACGCCATACAGGAGGAGAGGCCTTATGACTGCTGTGTAGAGCCAGTACATAATGCTTGGTTGGAGACCCCACTTCCTGCCCACTACTTTCTTACAGCTGTAGAGGGCAAGAGTTGCTTTCTTGACCCGATCAAGAAGTTCGGGTTTCCAATTCAGCCTCCTGTCAAGGACTAGGCCTAGATATTTAGCCTATTCTTTGAGGACACAACACAACAAAATATCTTTTTCGTCACTCGTGGAAGGGGCATTATATCGTCCTCTGTGTTCTCCAACAGGAACTTTATTTGCGTTAAAGTCAGGAGTATGTACTGGAACACTCTCAGTGGCAGTTTTAAAAGATTATATGTAGCAGTTATGAGAACGTATCTCTATCAATTGGCTGTGCGACACTTGAACACCGCGTTGAAGTGATATGTGATCATCGGGTCGAAGTTGTAGCAAGCTCCCAGCTAAGTGATACACCTACTCTTGACTTTTAAGTGTAGGCATAAAACCACGCTTAACTACTTGCTTGCACTTGAAAGAGGTCATTTGAAATGCGTTATTATAACGGCGTATATTGCGTATGAATTGTTTGGATTACTTATGATCCGCCGTAAGGAGAGAGTGCAGTTGTTCAGGTGGAGGAAAAATTACTTCTGATTTTACTTTTCCTTGTAAGCAACACATGACTTTCGATTCGTCCTTGAATTTCAATGCCATTTAATGTTCAAACACTTTTGACATGGTACCTAATGATAAGTTACTAAGCTATGCTGACGAAAGATTCGTTGATCTTCTAAAGACTACAGTTGCTGAAATAGGGGAAATTTGGGAGGGGGCTAGGCTGAAGGTCGTAACTAAGAACCAGATGCCTAAACGACCGCGAGCTAGATGGTGGCTCCCGCTGGTACCAGACAACCCCCTCGCAACCCCAATCACCCAACAAGAGATTGGAAAGTCGCGAAGCTGGAGGGACCGAGGCCGATCAAGACAGGCAATCATTGTACTGAACTGTGAAGCCCTGGAACCTCTGGCCCAATGTGACTACTATATAAGGTTTGGCTTTAAGAAAGTCAAACTCAATATATACAAAAAGGATGAGGAAGTGCCACCATCCGGCAACGAAGACACGGCTAAAACCGAGGTCAAAAACCAAAGCTCGACGGAGCAGGAACCCCCAATCCCCTCGGGGAGCAGGTGCCCCGCGACGGCTGAAGCTGAAACCCCAGCAACATCCCTGGTCAATAAAGACCAGGAGTCACTGCTCGACTCCGAAAGCGAGGACTACTCCACTAGCTCGCCGACGAAAGACGATCTTCTGGACTTAGATCTGGAGGACCTCATCATTACCGTGGTGGAGGCTAATCGAATTGATAACAGCCATGATGCTGAGATTAATTCAGACTAACCTCCATCACTCGAAAGCGGCAACCGCGAATCTTCTCCTCAGGCTGGCTAAAGGAGAAGAAGACATAGCCTTAATCCAGGAACCTTGGGTACATGAACACAAGGTTCTTGGATTAAGAACTTCAGCCTACAACTTGTTCATACCACAAAAAGAAGGAAAGCCCCGTGATTGCATACTTGCTAAGAAGTCCCTAAACGCTTACCTTCTCCCAAATTACAGCTGCCCTGACACCACAGTGATTGTCATAGAATCACCAGGGCACAAACTACGAATAGCCTCCACGTACATGGCGCAGGAAGAGTCCATTCCATCGGACGAAATTAAAAGACTGGTCAGTGACTCGTCGGGACACCAAGCTGGGCTCCTCATCGGTGCGGATGCGAATGCGCATCACACAATTTGGGGCAGCAGCGATATAAACGAAAGAGGTGAGTGTCTTATTGAATTCATTCTATACTATAATCTTAACATTTGTAACAAGGGTAATACACCCACATTTATTACTAAAAACCGAAGGGAGGTACTAGACCTAACTCTAGCATCCCCCTCTCTCGCTAATAGAATAAGAGAATGGAAGGTCTCTGAAGAACACTCCTTCTCGGACCATCGATATCTGGTTTTCAACCTAGCTCTTGAGGTCTCAACCCCAATTGACTCATCCTGCAACCCAAGAAGAATCGATTGGGAGCGCTATAGAGCCTTCATTGGCAATTCTATAGTAAACAAGACCCCTACACCCCGCGGTCCACGTTCGATATAGACAATATGGTCGGTATCCTAACAAACACTTTAGGCAACCCACGGGTCAACAGCTGCGTAATCCACAAATCAAGAAAAAAACTCTTACCCTTCTTGGTGGAACGCAGATCTAAGCAAGCTCCGCAACGACTGTCGAAAACTCTTCAATAAAGCAAAGGGTACAAGAAACGACAGAGACTGGACCCTATACAAAGATTCACTCAGAGTGTACAAGCAAACCCTGAGGAAAGGAAACTTTTCTTCAACAATATGGAGAAAATTTCAGACGCCTACAGATTGAGGAAAATACTCTCGAAAGATCCACAATCTCCGAGCTGCCTCACAGCAAACGGAGTTTGGACAACGTCGGAGGAAGAAACTTTAAATCTTCTCCTCAAAACGCACTTCCCAGGCTGCTATGAATCGCAAGACACAGTGTTTTCGCGAGGAACTCACCTCTCCTCGGCGATAGAGGGAAAGTACGATCATATTATCTCCAGAGAGAAAATTACAGATGAAGGTCTGGACGTTATTGCCTACGCTGATAACGTTGCCATTTCAATTTTAGATAAATACCTATCCACACTGAATGACCGTATGCAAACGGTATTCTCAATTCTTTGCAAGTGGGCCCATAGCAACGGGCTCAGGGTGAATCCCCAGAAAACAGCGCTCGTGCTATTCACCAAAAAGCACAAAATCCCGGAACACTGTCCTATTACTTTGCTTGGTACCAGATTAAACTATTCCTCCAATGCCAAATACCATGGTATTATACTAGATAGGAAATTAACCTGGAAGAGCAACACAATCGAAAGAGCTAAAAAGGCAACTATAGCCCTCTACACATGCAAGAAAGCCCTAGGGAAAAAATGGGGATTCAACCCCAAGATCACTCTATGGCTCTACATCACGCTCGTCCGACCCATACTAATGTATGGAATGACAGTCTGTTGGACAGCAATGGTCAAGACAACATACCTCAAGCAATTTGAGAAGCTACAAAGGTTGGCGTGTATGTGCATTACCGGAGCCCTCAGGTCCGCCCCAACGGCTGCGCTTGACATGATACTCGACCTTACACCACTCGATATTTTCGGCAAGCGAATTGCCACACAAAGGGCTATGGGACTCAAAGCCAACTCGAACTGGATGAGCTATGTCACTGGCCACTCCTCCATCCTGAATAATAGGTCAACTATGGCAAAAAACTTAGACCTCACAGAACCCACCACAGTCTTGGAAAAAAACTTTACAACGATCTACCCGGACAGACAAAAATGGACTCGTCAGACAACCCCGCAGAAACTGCGTAGGTTTTCACACTGACGGGTCTAAAACCAAAGACAGGATGGGTAGTGGAGTATTCTGCAAACAACTTAAGCTGAACAAAGTCTAAAATTACCAAATCACTGCAGCGTTTTCCAGGCGGAACTGTTGGCAATAAAAGAGGCCTTGTCTTGGCTGAGGTGGAACGTGATATCACCCACGGTCAGTTGTCAGTTGTCTGTTGTGGGGTAAGCACACGTCGGGAACATACCAGTTCGTCCTTTTCAGTGATGTGATACTCTCGCGCTGGAAACTCTTATTTCGATTTGTACACTACCAAAATGTCTTGCAACTCGTGTAAAAATAAAGTCGAAAGGAGCGAATGCACTTCATGCCCGCTGGAACAAAGCCTGGAGATGTGGGAACTGCGTGGCAGCTAAACGGCGCGATTCACTCCTTGAAAAGTCTTCTGCGTCTAGTGTTGCGAACCAACAACATCAACATTAAAAAACAACGGAACTACTTCTACTTAATCCGACTTTGCCGCAAATTACACCTTCAAAAGCATCAAGTATTACCCTGGAAATGATATATGCTGAAATTCTAAAAGTAAACGAAATCCAAAGATTGCAGATAGATGAGCTGCGCACCAAAAACAAAGAGTGCGAGCATAAAATTAGCCTGCTTGAAGACAGAGTTAATCGACTAGAAGAAGAATTGATTGCCAACACCGTTGAAATTTACAACGTTCCTTCCAACAACTGCAATGCCTCTCCCCTCGATTTGGCACTAAGAATTTTCCGTGATTGTATGCATGTTGATGTCACCGAAAAGGACATTGACCTCTACTACACAAAAAAAAATACGAATCATCATGGTAAACAAAACAATGACTCATCAAGTCTTGTTAATATTCTCTATGTATAGTTTATATCTCGTCACTGCAAAAAAAACAAAAATAATAATGTCAGCTAAAAGAGAGAAGACGGAACCGTTAACAACTACTATTCTCAACTCGGAAGCAAGCGAACAGAAGATGTACATCAATGATTGCCTTACTTATCGGACACGTCAGCTGTTTAAAAAGGCCAAATTGCTGAAGAAATCTATAAATTATAAATATGTATGGACTAGGAATGGTGTGGTATATATGCGCAGGAAAGAGGGTGACAACCTAGTAAGAATTACTTGGCATTGCAAAAGCTATTTTTATAGATGAGTTATGATGTTCTTGGTTTGTTGAGAGGAAAAAAATTAATTATTGTGGGCGACATAAATATTGACATTTTAAAAGATTCCGAGAAAGACAGAAAATTATTTATCTCTCCTGTTATCATTTGGTCTAAAGAGTATTGTAGATGTTCCAACCCGTCTAACAGAGACCTCTTCTAGTTGCATTGACCATCTTTTTATTAGAGTGCAAAAAACAATGGAATAAATGTTAGTGGTGCAGTCTATGATTTCAAACTCACACATCATCATATGGTTGTCCTCAATTCATTCACGAACTGTGACTGTTAAAAACGTATAAACGTATTTCGATGTAATCGGTGGCTTACGTGGTTGCGATCTACACTGGTGAACGTCCTCCATAGTTGTTGACGCTTATACTTTTGAACGTCTGTCACCAGTGTTTGACAATTCGTTTTATTTGAAGTCAAGTCAAGTGCTGGTTGTGTTCGTGAAGTCGTGTACTTTTAAGTTGCGGTTAGGAAATGTATGGCGGTTCTCGCGCTATTTTAAGTTGGTTTTATTGTCACGCGCTGGATGTGTGCGTGCAAGGTCGTTATCATGTGACGTATTTAGAATAGGAATAGCAATAGATATGTATGTATTGTTACGCAAGGCTACGAAGAACTACTAACACATAGCATTCAATTTTAAGGGGAGCAGATAAACTATATACATATCTATGTATTAGCAATAGATATGTGATGGTATGAGGGGATTTGGTATGAAGCGGTTGAGGTGCTTTTTGGTATGAAGGGGTTCTGGCTCTATTTAATTTGTTTATTTAAGTTGTTTTGCGTTGCGGTTTAACACATAGCATTCAATTTTAAGGGGAACAGATAAACTATATACATATCTATGTATTAGCTATAGATATGTACATATTGTTACACATTAGGGAATCGCGCTGGCATCTGTAGTGATTTACATATATAAATATGTATATTTTGCGGAAATATATGGGGGTTCTGGCGCTATTTAATTTGTTTATTTAAGTTGTGAATTTGCGTTGGGGTTAGGAAATGTATGGGGATTTAGTCGCTATCTGTGTTGTGTGTGTGAATCAACGTGGAAATACTTTCGCATATTAAAAAGTGGATGTGATTGTTTCATTCTTGACAGTATATGTTACATATCTATGTATCTATAAATATTTCTTAGCGTTTCAAATACATATGCATACATACATACACACGCACATATATATAAATATTACTGGAATAGTATAAACAAATGACCCATTACATTAAAATGGTTCTGTAAGCAACAATTAATCAGTGCGGACAGCGCTATTTAATTTGTTTATTTAAGTTGTTTTTGCGGAAATATATGGGGATTCTGGCGCTATCTGTGTTGTGGTTTTGTGTGCGTGCAAGGTCGTTATCATGTAGTATGTTATGGCCGGAGCAATAGATATGAGGGTTTTGGTATGAAGTGATTCAGGCGCTTTTTGGTATGAAGGTGTTCTGGCGCTATGTAATTTGTTTATTTAAGTTGTGAATTTGCGTTGCGGTTAGGAAATGTATGGCGGTTCTCGCGCTATTTTAAGTTGGTTTTATTGTCACGTGCTGGTTGTGTGCGTGCAAGGTCGTTATCATGTGACGTATTTAGAATAGGAATAGCAATAGATATGTATATATTGTTACGCAAGGCTACGAAGATCTACTAACACATAGCATTCAATTTTAAGGGGAGCAGATAAACTATATACATATCTAAGTATTAGCAATAGATATATGATGGTATGAAGGGTTTTGGTATGAAGCGATGGTATGAAGGGATTTGGTATGAAGCGGTTGAGGCGCTTTTTGGTATGAAGCGATGATATGAAGTGATGGTATGAGGGGGTTTGGTATGAAGAGATGGTATGAAGGGATTTGGTATGAAGCGGTTGAGGTGCTTTTTGGTATGAAGGTGTTCTGGCGCTATGTAATTTGATTATTCAAGTTGTGAATTTGCGTTGGGGTTAGGAAATATATGGGGATTCTGGCGCTATCTGTGTTGTGTGTGTGAATCAACGTGGAAATAATTTCGCATATTAAAAAGTGGATGTGATTGATTCATTCTTGACAATATATGTTACATATCTATGTATCTATAAATATTTCTTAGCGTTTCAAATACATATACATACATACGCACACACACATATATATATAAATATTACTGGAATAGTATAAACAAATGACCCATTACATTAAATTGTTCTGTAAGCAACAATTAATCAGTGCGAACAGCGCTATTTAATTTGTTTATTTAAGTTGTTTTGCGTTGCGGTTAGGAAATGTATGGGGATTCAGGCGCTATCTCTGTTGTGTTTTTGTCGCGTGCTGGTTTTGTCGGAGGATTTAGTCGCTATCTATGTTGTGGTTTTGTGTGCGTGCAAGGTCGTTATCATGTGACGTATTTAGAATAGTTGGTATGAAGCGGTTCAAGCGCTTTTTGGGATGAAGCGATGGTATGAAGCGATGATATGAAGCGATGGTATGAAGCGATGGTATGAAGGGGTTCTGGCGCTATTTAATTTGTTTATTTAAGTTGTGAATTTGCACATTTCTAATAATGATGAGAGCATATTGAATGTAGAAGTCCTATATGAAAAAAACATGTATTTGATTACCGAGCTGTTGGAAAACGAATTGGAAGTTTTGCATGCTTTTAAATTTAATATGGAATTATTTACGGTGTTCGTGAAGCATACAAAGGAAAATGACGATATGATCCAGGATATTAAAAGTATGCAGACCAAGATGTATACGATCCTAGAAAAAAGCGATTTATCTGAAAAATTAAACGCTACTATCAATGACATCAAGGGTAACTAGAGGAATTCCAGGAAAGAGATAGCGGATGGGCTTTGTTGTCATTCCTGAGAATCGAAATAAATATTAATAAATACGATCCGCTTCGGGCTTCTACCTATTTTAATCTACCACCGCAGTTATTGATCAAACATGATTGTATAAATGTGAAAAACACCGATGAATACTGTTTCAAATGGTCTGTTATATCGGCTTTGGATAGCAAAGTAAAATATAATCATGAGAGACCATCATCACTAGTGACATAATACAAGTTAATGTTGAAATTCTTTGTTTTAGGAATATGCAATTTCCTCTTGCGATCAAAGATATACATATATTCGAGTTGAATAATCCAACAATCAGTGTAAACGTGTTCGGTTATGAAATCAACGATAAGAATGAATGTTATTTAATTGGACCATACTATCATACGACCGAGGAAAAGACAAAACATATTAACTTGCTTTATTGCGAAAGTTCTGATAGCGATCTAACGCATTATGTGTACATCAAACATATGTCGCGCTTAATGAGAAGACAAATAACTAAGAAAAAAAATCGAATGCATCTTTGTAATGGGTGCTTACAGCAATTCCCTAATGAATCCCGTCTGCTGCAACACAAAAGTGAATGTCGGAAGCTGATTACGATTATGCCGGATGAAGGATTTGTTAAACACAATCGAAAGCAACGAGTTCCATTTGCTGTGTATGCCGACTTTGAGTCTATTCTATTACCTGTGAGTCATTGCATGCCGAATCCAGAATCTTCGTCAACAACTAATGTACAACAACACATACCCTGTGCGTTTTCGTATTTCATTAAGTGCTCATTTGATGATAATGTAAATAGACACAGAACATTTGTTGGGTGAGAAATTACATTTAGTTACATGCTATCTGTTTTATTTTGTAATATTACTTTATTTCATGTGTCTTCATTGAATGTTAGATTATGACTGACTGTGGCTGAGCGGCTCTCATTGATCGCTGCTCTACCATCTGCGTCAGCCATGTACATATGTGTTAGTTAGTACTCAAACATCCTTCCCTTAATTTCTTCTTAAATACAATCTGAATCTAGAGTTCATACCGGGTAAACATCTTCACATTGCTGACTATTTGTCAAGATCGTATGATAGACTGGCTCCAACCAATGAAGATGAAGATTTCAATGAAATCGTTCATTCCGTAAATGTAAGCGAGAACAAACAATTGAAAATAAAACAAGAATCCCAATTAGATACCAATTTAAGACAGATTATTTACTATTGTAAGAATGGATGGCCAACCGACAAATCTAAAATTCAACCAACTCTTCTACCATATTTAAAGATTCGAAATGAGATTGCGTTAGAAAATGACATACTGTTCTGTGAAGATAGAATCATAATCCCAAGTACATTGAAACAAGAAATGTTAAATGCATTACATCAACCACATTGTGGTATACAAAAAACAAAGCAAAGGGCTAAAGATTTGTTATACTGGCCAACTATGAATCTCGACATTGAAAACTTCATATCTTCATGTAAAGTGTGTAATATATATAGCAGGAAAAATACAAAAGAACCAATTATTTTCCACCCCATCCCACCATACAGATTTTCAAAAATTGGTATGGACATAATGGAATACGGAGGTATCTCATATCTTATTATTGGTGATTATTTTTCCAAATGGCTGGAAGTACTAGAACTTAAAAATAAAAGCATGCATGAAATTATTAAACATTTAAAATATTTATTTAGCGTCCATGGCATTCCGGAAGAATGCGTCCATGGCATTCCGGAAGAAATGAGTACTAACTAACACATATGTACATGGCTGACGCAGATGGTAGAGCAGCGATCAATGAGAGCCGCTCAGCCACAGTCAGTCATAATCTAACATTCAATGAAAACACATGAAATAAAGTAATATTACAAAATAAAACATGGCGCAGCCGAAACTAGTTGGAAAAAAATAAATAACAAAAAAAAATAAATTAACTAAAACATCAAGAGGGAAAAGACCAGGGTAGCCGAAAAAAAACGAAGACAAACAAAACGGAACATATTAAAATAGAGGAATCATGGACTACAACAAACCCGAACCACTTCTTTTTGAAGGAAACATGGCAAGAAATTTGCAAACATTTTTAAGAGATTTCAACACCTTTATGACTGCATCGGAAAAAGACAAAAAATCCAATCAAACCAAAGTTGCAATTCTCTTAAATTTAATAGGCCAAGATGCCCGCCAAAAATACTACACATGGGAAATCTCGAAAAAAGATAATCCAACTTTAGAGGATGTCGTAGAAGCATTTACAAACTATTGCAATCCCAAAAAGAACGTGATATATGAGCGAATGAAATTTTATAAGCGGAAACAAAAGGAAGGTGAAAATTTTGATTCATTTTTAACTGATTTACGGCGCTTGGCAGATGGATGTGAATTTAAGGAAGAAAAAGAAAATATGATCAGAGATTTTGTAATCTTGGGATTAAATCAACTGGAGTTAAGTGACAAATTAATGAATATAACGGACCTGGATATGGAGACAGCAATAACAATGTGCAGAGTAGCAGAACTGGAGCGATCAAGGTCAATGGAAGTACATGAAGAAACGGGATTGGCTGGTCAGACTGTAGCAGAAATGGGGACGAGAATGGGAAGGAGGAACATATCATATAATATTGAGAGGAAAATAAACAACTCAAATAAAAACAATAATCATACATATTTTTCTAGCGATATGGGTTCTACGGCGTTAATAAGATGTAATAAATGCTTAACTGTACATTTTAAAAACCGGTGCCCAGCATTTAACAAACTGTGTAGCATTTGTAAGCGACGTGGTCATTTTTATTTGGCTTGTAGTAGAATGCGATCAGATAAAACATACAGAACTAACGAAATTAGAACTTCTTTAGGTGATGATGAAGGGGATGAACCGGACGAGAACAATAAAGAAGTTTCTTATTCTACTAACACCGACACAGGTAATGACTTTGCTTTTGAGACTTTATATTAACATTCCATGAAGGGTAATTTTAATCTAAATACTAGTGAATGGTTCAAAAACTTGTGTTTCCAAAATACTTTTATAAAATTTAAAATAGATACCGGGTCTTCCATAAATGTTTTGCCTTTAAGATTTTTGAATTCTATCACACAGAATAAAAAAATGTTACCATCACGCTTGATTATTGAGACCTATGGTGGAAACAAACTTATTCCAGAAGGTGTAGTCAGACTTAAGAGTAGCTTAAATAATGTAAGCTTAACGCATGATTATGTTGTGGTCGATACCAATTCGGTTCCTATTCTGGGCTTGCCAGCATGTAGAGACTTTGGGCTTATGAAAAAATTAGATTCTATATACGAAAATGAAAAATGTCGGGTTTTAAGAGAATACAAAGATCTTTTCAATGGGCTTGGTTCATTTCCCAATGAACTTCGTTTAACAACATATCCTGGAATTTCTCCTACAGTTAAGCCACCACGGCGAATACCTCTAGCCCTAGAGAAAAAATTGAAGAAACATTTAGATGATTTAATTCAAATGAAGGTCTTGGAGCCTGTACCACATCCAAAAAATTGGGTTAGTAACCTCATCATTGTTGAAAAACCAAACGGAGATTTGAGGTTGTGTTTGGATCCAAGGGATTTAAATAATGCTCTAGTAACACATAGTCAACTTATACCGAAGTTGGATGAATTAAAAGCAAAACTTAAAGATATGAAACATTTTACAGTTTTAGATATGAAGCAGGGATTTTGGCAAATTAACAGCCCTATTCTGGCTGTGATGTGGTCACAACTCACAAACCTCAGTGATGTAAAAATTGTGATGTCTTTCTTGTGAGGTTTCTTGTGAGTAATCAGCTGTTTGGTATTCTGGCAAACACATCACAAGAAAACACAGAATAATAGTCACCACACTGTGGTGAATGTATTAACATGCATGAAAATTACTTTTTTTTGACAGCTATCACTTTCAATCAATCGAGCAGTCAGTAAAGAACAAAAAAAAAAAAGGGAAAACGAAAAAATAAAGGCAAATAATTTTGTACAAGATAGTAATAACAACAAATATCTGAAACGAGATTTCAAGACAAAAAAATTTTCAGAAACAACTATCATGAAAATGGGTTATTTCTTTCCCGTTGTTGTTGTATTCTAAAAACCAATGGAAATATTTATAAATTTGTATACTGTCCAACAAGACATAAATATAAGAAGCAAAAGCAAACATTCTTCCTCCATCTTATCTCTTGTGATCGACTTGTGAGCTGCTCAATCGGACATCACAATTTTGACAGTTACTGTGATGCTCACAACTTGTGAGGTTTTGGTTAGAATACGAAAACCTCACAATTTGTGACTCACCACACTCTTGTGAGGTTGTTGTGACTTATGAGGCATCACTGAGGTATGCCAGAATACGGGCGTAAGTTAGACGAGCCATCAAGTCATTTATGTACTTTTAGTACTCCATTTGGGTGTTTCAAGTTTAATCGCTTACCATTTGGCATTAAAATCGCACCTGAAATATTTCAAAAGTATGCAACTAGAGCATTCGGGGACCTTCCGGGAACATTTATTTACATTGATGATTTTTTAGTGTTTGGAAGAACGACAGAAGAACATGATAGAAATTTGAAAAATGTTTTTGAAAGAGCACGATATTTAAATATAAGGTTTAATAGGGAAAAATTTCAATATAAAGTTGATAGCGTAAAATATATGGGCCATATTTTTTCAAAACAAGGATGTACAGCAGACCCGGATAGAGTCCGATCAATTGTTAATTTAGAACCTCCAAAAAACAAAAAGGGACTTCAGTCTGTCTTAGGAATGATTAATTATCTACGAAGCTTTATTCCAAAATTATCTGATGAATGTAAAAATATGAGGGAATTATTAAAAAATGAGGTAGAGTTTGAATGGTTACCTATACATGAGAAAGAATTTGAAAACATTAAAAAATTGATTAGCAATGCTCCCACTTTGAGATCATTTGATGAGAATAGCAAAGTTACAATACAAACTGATGCTTCACAGTCTGGTTTAGGGGCATGTTTACTCCAACAGAATGGACCAGTTAGTTATGCCTCGCGTAGTTTGAGTGATGCTGAGAAGAATTATTCTCAGATTGAAAAAGAACTTTTAGGTATTATTTTCGCAACAAGCAAGTTTCATTATTATATTTATGGCCGAGAGATATGTGTTCAGACAGACCACAAGCCCCTAATCTCTATATTTAAAAAAGACTTGTCAAAAGTGTATAGCACACGACTACAGCGAATGAGACTCAAACACTATCAAAAACAAAAAATAAACAATGTCTCCTTTGTATTTTTATAGGAGAAAATTCATCTGATGAATTTGTAAAGATGCTGGTTGAAGACTTAAAATACCTATATAGGGAGTACATGGAGAAACCAAAAGCGATGAATCAATTGACAGATGTTGAGAACTACAACCATCATAATGCTTCAATATGTTGTATATGTAATCGTAGTTTTAGTCAGACCGATATAAGAGTAAAAGATCATTGCCACTTCACGGGTGCATATAGAGGAACTGCACATAGACAGTGTAATTTAGATTTTCAAAACCCAAATTTTTTCCCAATACTTTTACATAATTTTTCGGGCTACGACTGTCATCTTTTTGTGAAAAGTTTAAGTAATATTGATGGTGAAATAACAATTATTCCATTAAATAAAGAAAATTATATATCACTTTCCAAGCGAGTGCATTTAGACGCAAATAACACATTTGAAATTAGGTTTTTAGATTCATTTCGATTTCTTCAGTCGAGTATAGATTCGTTAGCAAATAATTTATCTGAAGATGATTTCATTATAGGCAAAAGGTATTACAAAAATGATGACTCATTCAAATTAATGACTAGGAAAGGAGTATTTCCTTACGATTATCTCAATTCATGGAATCGTTTAGATGATTGTTCTCTTCCATGAATTTCCCAATTTTATAATAAACTAACGGGTAAAGATTGTTTAGATACAGATTATGAATATGCACTAAAGGTATGGAAGCATTTTAATTGTAAATCATTAAAAGATTACATGCTTGTATATCTACAGAGCGATGTGCTCTTGTTGGCTGACATATTCGAGAATTTCCGTAAGGTCTGCTTAAAAATATATGAATTAGATCCATTTCATTATTATGCATCTCCTGGTTTGTCATGGGATGCAATGTTTAAGATAACGGAAGTTAATCTAGAGCTTTTCACCGACATTGATATGTTTAATTTCATTAAGAAAGGTATCAGAGGTGGTCTATGTCAATGTAGTCATCGATATGCCATCTCTAATAATAAGTACATGAATAAATTCGACGAAACTAAAACAAACGAATTCCTTATGTACTTTGATGCAAATAACTTGTACGGTTGGGCAATGTCTCAACCACTTCCTAATGGAAATTTTCAATGGAATGATCCCGAAATCTATACCAGAGAATATATTTTGAAATTGGAAAAAGACAATAAATTTGGTTATGTATTCGAAGTAGATTTAGCCTATCCCACAGATCTTCACGATATACATAATGATCTTCCGTTTTGCCCCGAAAATATGCTTACGCCGGGAACTAAAATTCCTAAGCTAATTGCCAATTTAAATGCAAAGACCAATTATATAATATTAAATATCACTAAAGTTCACAGAGTGTTGTCTTTTACTCAATCGGAATGGTTACAGAAGTATATACATAAATCTGAATACCGAATGCCGGAAAAAGGCGAACAGTAAGTTTGAAAAAGACTTTTTCAAATTAATGAACAACAGTGTTTACGGTAAAACAATGGAGAATGTAGAAAAGCGTCGAGATGTGAAAATTGTAACTCAATGGGATGGTCAAGGAAAGTCATTGTGTGCTAAGAAACTAATTGCACATCCTAATTTTCACACTAGATCTATATTTACACCAGAGATGTGTGCTATTGAAATGACCAAGGGACGAGTTGTGTACGATAAACCTATTTATTTAGGTTTCATTGTATTAGAGCTTTCAAAATGGCTTATGTACGACTTTCATTATGAGTATATGAGGAAAAAAATTGGAAAATCGATTCGATTAAACTATATGGATACGGATTCATTTATTTATTCAGTAATGACAGATGATTTCTATTCTGATATATATCAAGACGTCATTGATCCCGAGAAATCAAGGTTTGATACTTCAGAATACCCCATAGACAATGTGCATAATTTTCCGCAAACAAACGGTAAAGTTCTCGGGAAATTTAAAGATGAGAATAACTATCGGAAAATGTTAGAATTCATTGGATTAAGAGCGAAAATGTACTCCTTTATATTAGAGACCAATGATGTGGTGAAAAAGGCAAAAGGAATTAAAATGTCGGTTACTAATAGCTTAGATATTAAGGATTATCGAAATTGTTTAATGAATAAAAAATTGTTGTTTAGATCAATGTTTATATTTAGAAGTAAGTTACATAATGTTTATACGCAGTCTATTAATAAGTTAGCTTTAAGTTATAACGACACTAAAAGATATATGTATATGTAATGATGGGATAAGTACTTATGCTTGGGGTCATAATAAAATACCAATGAAAGATAATTGATACAATAAAAAGGAAAAAATGATTTATTATTCTCTCTCCTTCTCTTACGAAGATCTAACACAACAAGATCACTGAACTTTTCAACAAGGTCATGGTTCTAACTAACTGGTTCTAAATAACTGGTTTTAAACTTTTCAACAAGATCACTGAACTTTTCAAAGGGGTCACTGAACTTCCACCTGTCACCTGGCACACCTGTCACCTGTCACCCATCACCTGTCACACCTGTCAGATGCTTTGGAATTCGTGTGTAAGACTGACATAAGTAAAAAGTATCAATGTAGTGGCCGGGCTCGACAGCTTACCAGGCCACCATACGTGGCGTATGCAAATTTGACAGGTGTGACAGGTGATGGGTGACAGGTGACAAGTGTGCCAGGTGACAGGTGGAAGTTCAGTGACCCCTTTGAGAAGTTCAGTGACCTTGTTGAAAAGTTTAAAACCAGTTAGTTAGAACCATGACCTTGTTGAAAAGTTCAGTGATCTTGCTGTGTTAGATCTTCGTAAGAGAAGGAGAGAGAATAATAAATCATTTTTTCCTTTTTATTGTATCAATTATCACCACATCATTGGTCTCTAATATAAAGGAGTACATTTTCGCTCTTAATCCAATGAATTCTAACATTTTCCGATAGTTATTCTCATCTTTAAATTTCCCGAGAACTTTACCGTTTGTTTGCGGAAAATTATGCACATTGTCTATGGGGTATTCTGAAGTATTAAACCTTGATTTCTCGGGATCAATGACGTCTTGATATATATCAGAATAGAAATCATCTGTCATTACTGAATAAATAAATGAATCCGTATCCATATAGTTTAATCGAATCGATTTTCCAATTTTTTTCCTCATATACTCATAATGAAAGTCGTACATAAGCCATTTTGAAAGCTCTAATACAATGAAACCTAAATAAATAGGTTTATCGTACACAACTCGTCCCTTGGTCATTTCAATAGCACACATCTCTGGTGTAAATATAGATCTAGTGTGAAAATTAGGATGTGCAATTAGTTTCTTAGCACACAATGACTTTCCTTGACCATCCCATTGAGTTACAATTTTCACATCTCGACGCTTTTCTACATTCTCCATTGTTTTACCGTAAACACTGTTGTTCATTAATTTGAAAAAGTCTTTTTCAAACTTACTGTTCGCCTTTTTCCGGCATTCGGTATTCAGATTTATGTATATACTTCTGTAACCATTCCGATTGAGTAAAAGACAACACTCTGTGAACTTTAGTGATATTTAATATTATATAATTGGTCTTTGCATTTAAATTGGCAATTAGCTTAGGAATTTTAGTTCCCGGCGTAAGCATATTTTCGGGGCAAAACGGAAGATCATTATGTATATCGTGAAGATCTGTGGGATAGGCTAAATCTACTTCGAATACATAACCAAATTTATTGTCTTTTTCCAATTTCAAAATATATTCTCTGGTATAGATTTCGGGATCATTCCATTGAAAATTTCCATTAGGAAGTGGTTGAGACATTGCCCAACCGTACAAGTTATTTGCATCAAAGTACATAAGGAATTCGTTTGTTTTAGTTTCGTCGAATTTATTCATGTACTTATTATTAGAGATGGCATATCGATGACTACATTGACATAGACCACCTCTGATACCTTTCTTAATGAAATTAAACATATCAATGTCGGTGAAAAGCTCTAGATTAACTTCCGTTATCTTAAACATTGCATCCCATGACAAACCAGGAGATGCATAATAATGAAATGGATCTAATTCATATATTTTTAAGCAGACCTTACGGAAATTCTCGAATATGTCAGCCAACAAGAGCACATCGCTCTGTAGATATACAAGCATGTAATCTTTTAATGATTTACAATTAAAATGCTTCCATACCTTTAGTGCATATTCATAATCTGTATCTAAACAATCTTTACCCGTTAGTTTATTATAAAATTGGGAAATTCATGGAAGAGAACAATCATCTAAACGATTCCATGAATTGAGATAATCGTAAGGAAATACTCCTTTCCTAGTCATTAATTTGAATGAGTCATCATTTTTGTAATACCTTTTGCCTATAATGAAATCATCTTCAGATAAATTATTTGCTAACGAATCTATACTCGACTGAAGAAATCGAAATGAATCTAAAAACCTAATTTCAAATGTGTTATTTGCGTCTAAATGCACTCGCTTGGAAAGTGATATATAATTTTCTTTATTTAATGGAATAATTGTTATTTCACCATCAATATTACTTAAACTTTTCACAAAAAGATGACAGTCGTAGCCCGAAAAATTATGTAAAAGTATTGGGAAAAAATTTGGGTTTTGAAAATCTAAATTACACTGTCTATGTGCAGTTCCTCTATATGCACCCGTGAAGTGGCAATGATCTTTTACTCTTATATCGGTCTGACTAAAACTACGATTACATATACAACATATTGAAGCATTATGATGGTTGTAGTTCTCAACATCTGTCAATTGATTCATCGCTTTTGGTTTCTCCATGTACTCCCTATATAGGTATTTTAAGTCTTCAACCAGCATCTTTACAAATTCATCAGATGAATTTTCTCCTATAAAAATACAAAGGAGACATTGTTTATTTTTTGTTTTTGATAGTGTTTGAGTCTCATTCGCTGTAGTCGTGTGCTATACACTTTTGACAAGTCTTTTTTAAATATAGAGATTAGGGGCTTGTGGTCTGTCTGAACACATATCTCTCGGCCATAAATATAATAATGAAACTTGCTTGTTGCGAAAATAATACCTAAAAGTTCTTTTTCAATCTGAGAATAATTCTTCTCAGCATCACTCAAACTACGCGAGGCATAACTAACTGGTCCATTCTGTTGGAGTAAACATGCCCCTAAACCAGACTGTGAAGCATCAGTTTGTATTGTAACTTTGCTATTCTCATCAAATGATCTCAAAGTGGGAGCATTGCTAATCAATTTTTTAATGTTTTCAAATTCTTTCTCATGTATAGGTAACCATTCAAACTCTACCTCATTTTTTAATAATTCCCTCATATTTTTACATTCATCAGATAATTTTGGAATAAAGCTTCGTAGATAATTAATCATTCCTAAGACAGACTGAAGTCCCTTTTTGTTTTTTGGAGGTTCTAAATTAACAATTGATCGGACTCTATCCGGGTCTGCTGTACATCCTTGTTTTGAAAAAATATGGCCCATATATTTTACGCTATCAACTTTATATTGAAATTTTTCCCTATTAAACCTTATATTTAAATATCGTGCTCTTTCAAAAACATTTTTCAAATTTCTATCATGTTCTTCTGTCGTTCTTCCAAACACTAAAAAATCATCAATGTAAATAAATGTTCCCGGAAGGTCCCCGAATGCTCTAGTTGCATACTTTTGAAATATTTCAGGTGCGATTTTAATGCCAAATGGTAAGCGATTAAACTTGAAACACCCAAATGGAGTACTAAAAGTACATAAATGACTTGATGGCTCGTCTAACTTACGCCCGTATTCTGGCATACCTCAGTGATGCCTCATAAGTCACAACAACCTCACAAGAGTGTGGTGAGTCACAAATTGTGAGGTTTTCGTATTCTAACCAAAACCTCACAAGTTGTGAGCATCACAGTAACTGTCAAAATTGTGATGTCCGATTGAGCAGCTCACAAGTCGATCACAAGAGATAAGATGGAGGAAGAATGTTTGCTTTTGCTTCTTATATTTATGTCTTGTTGGACAGTATACAAATTTATAAATATTTCCATTGGTTTTTAGAATACAACAACAACGGGAAAGAAATAACCCATTTTCATGATAGTTGTTTCTGAAAATTTTTTTGTCTTGAAATCTCGTTTCAGATATTTGTTGTTATTACTATCTTGTACAAAATTATTTGCCTTTATTTTTTCGTTTTCCCTTTTTTTTTTTTGTTCTTTACTGACTGCTCGATTGATTGAAAGTGATAGCTGTCAAAAAAAAGTAATTTTCATGCATGTTAATACATTCACCACAGTGTGGTGACTATTATTCTGTGTTTTCTTGTGATGTGTTTGCCAGAATACCAAACAGCTGATTACTCACAAGAAACCTCACAAGAAAGACATCACAATTTTTACATCACTGAGGTTTGTGAGTTGTGACCACATCACAGCCAGAATAGGGCTGTTAATTTGCCAAAATCCCTGCTTCATATCTAAAACTGTAAAATGTTTCATATCTTTAAGTTTTGCTTTTAATTCATCCAACTTCGGTATAAGTTGACTATGTGTTACTAGAGCATTATTTAAATCCCTTGGATCCAAACACAACCTCAAATCTCCGTTTGGTTTTTCAACAATGATGAGGTTACTAACCCAATTTTTTGGATGTGGTACAGGCTCCAAGACCTTCATTTGAATTAAATCATCTAAATGTTTCTTCAATTTTTTCTCTAGGGCTAGAGGTATTCGCCGTGGTGGCTTAACTGTAGGAGAAATTCCAGGATATGTTGTTAAACGAAGTTCATTGGGAAATGAACCAAGCCCATTGAAAAGATCTTTGTATTCTCTTAAAACCCGACATTTTTCATTTTCGTATATAGAATCTAATTTTTTCATAAGCCCAAAGTCTCTACATGCTGGCAAGCCCAGAATAGGAACCGAATTGGTATCGACCACAACATAATCATGCGTTAAGCTTACATTATTTAAGCTACTCTTAAGTCTGACTACACCTTCTGGAATAAGTTTGTTTCCACCATAGGTCTCAATAATCAAGCGTGATGGTAACATTTTTTTATTCTGTGTGATAGAATTCAAAAATCTTAAAGGCAAAACATTTATGGAAGACCCGGTATCTATTTTAAATTTTATAAAAGTATTTTGGAAACACAAGTTTTTGAACCATTCACTAGTATTTAGATTAAAATTACCCTTCATGGAATGTTAATATAAAGTCTCAAAAGCAAAGTCATTACCTGTGTCGGTGTTAGTAGAATAAGAAACTTCTTTATTGTTCTCGTCCGGTTCATCCCCTTCATCATCACCTAAAGAAGTTCTAATTTCGTTAGTTCTGTATGTTTTATCTGATCGCATTCTACTACAAGCCAAATAAAAATGACCACGTCGCTTACAAATGCTACACAGTTTGTTAAATGCTGGGCACCGGTTTTTAAAATGTACAGTTAAGCATTTATTACATCTTATTAACGCCGTAGAACCCATATCGCTAGAAAAATATGTATGATTATTGTTTTTATTTGAGTTGTTTATTTTCCTCTCAATATTATATGATATGTTCCTCCTTCCCATTCTCGTCCCCATTTCTGCTACAGTCTGACCAGCCAATCCCGTTTCTTCATGTACTTCCATTGACCTTGATCGCTCCAGTTCTGCTACTCTGCACATTGTTATTGCTGTCTCCATATCCAGGTCCGTTATATTCATTAATTTGTCACTTAACTCCAGTTGATTTAATCCCAAGATTACAAAATCTCTGATCATATTTTCTTTTTCTTCCTTAAATTCACATCCATCTGCCAAGCGCCGTAAATCAGTTAAAAATGAATCAAAATTTTCACCTTCCTTTTGTTTCCGCTTATAAAATTTCATTCGCTCATATATCACGTTCTTTTTGGGATTGCAATAGTTTGTAAATGCTTCTACGACATCCTCTAAAGTTGGATTATCTTTTTTCGAGATTTCCCATGTGTAGTATTTTTGGCGGGCATCTTGGCCTATTAAATTTAAGAGAATTGCAACTTTGGTTTGATTGGATTTTTTGTCTTTTTCCGATGCAGTCATAAAGGTGTTGAAATCTCTTAAAAATGTTTGCAAATTTCTTGCCATGTTTCCTTCAAAAAGAAGTGGTTCGGGTTTGTTGTAGTCCATGATTCCTCTATTTTAATATGTTCCGTTTTGTTTGTCTTCGTTTTTTTTCGGCTACCCTGGTCTTTTCCCTCTTGATGTTTTAGTTAATTTTTTTTTTTTTGTTATTTATTTTTTTCCAACTAGTTTCGGCTGCGCCATGTTTTATTTTGTAATATTACTTTATTTCATGTGTTTTCATTGAATGTTAGATTATGACTGACTGTGGCTGAGCGGCTCTCATTGATCGCTGCTCTACCATCTGCGTCAGCCATGTACATATGTGTTAGTTAGTACTCATTTCTTCCGGAATGCCATGGACGCATTCTTCCGGAATGCCATGGACGCTAAATAAATATTTTAAATGTTTAATAATTTCATGCATGCTTTTATTTTTAAGTTCTAGTACTTCCAGCCATTTGGAAAAATAATCACCAATAATAAGATATGAGATACCTCCGTATTCCATTATGTCCATACCAATTTTTGAAAATCTGTATGGTGGGATGGGGTGGAAAATAATTGGTTCTTTTGTATTTTTCCTGCTATATTTATTACACACTTTACATGAAGATATGAAGTTTTCAATGTCGAGATTCATAGTTGGCCAGTATAACAAATCTTTAGCCCTTTGCTTTGTTTTTTGTATACCACAATGTGGTTGATGTAATGCATTTAACATTTCTTGTTTCAATGTACTTGGGATTATGATTCTATCTTCACAGAACAGTATGTCATTTTCTAACGCAATCTCATTTCGAATCTTTAAATATGGTAGAAGAGTTGGTTGAATTTTAGATTTGTCGGTTGGCCATCCATTCTTACAATAGTAAATAATCTGTCTTAAATTGGTATCTAATTGGGATTCTTGTTTTATTTTCAATTGTTTGTTCTCGCTTACATTTACGGAATGAACGATTTCATTGAAATCTTCATCTTCATTGGTTGGAGCCAGTCTATCATACGATCTTGACAAATAGTCAGCAATGTGAAGATGTTTACCCGGTATGAACTCTAGATTCAGATTGTATTTAAGAAGAAATTAAGGGAAGGATGTTTGAGTACTAACTAACACATATGTACATGGCTGACGCAGATGGTAGAGCAGCGATCAATGAGAGCCGCTCAGCCACAGTCAGTCATAATCTAACATTCAATGAAGACACATGAAATAAAGTAATATTACAAAATAAAACAGATAGCATGTAACTAAATGTAATTTCTCACCCAACAAATGTTCTGTGTCTATTTACATTATCATCAAATGAGCACTTAATGAAATACGAAAACGCACAGGGTATGTGTTGTTGTACATTAGTTGTTGACGAAGATTCTGGATTCGGCATGCAATGACTCACAGGTAATAGAATAGACTCAAAGTCGGCATACACAGCAAATGGAACTCGTTGCTTTCGATTGTGTTTAACAAATCCTTCATCCGGCATAATCGTAATCAGCTTCCGACATTCACTTTTGTGTTGCAGCAGACGGGATTCATTAGGGAATTGCTGTAAGCACCCATTACAAAGATGCATTCGATTTTTTTTCTTAGTTATTTGTCTTCTCATTAAGCGCGACATATGTTTGATGTACACATAATGCGTTAGATCGCTATCAGAACTTTCGCAATAAAGCAAGTTAATATGTTTTGTCTTTTCCTCGGTCGTATGATAGTATGGTCCAATTAAATAACATTCATTCTTATCGTTGATTTCATAACCGAACACGTTTACACTGATTGTTGGATTATTCAACTCGAATATATGTATATCTTTGATCGCAAGAGGAAATTGCATATTCCTAAAACAAAGAATTTCAACATTAACTTGTATTATGTCACTAGTGATGATGGTCTCTCATGATTATATTTTACTTTGCTATCCAAAGCCGATATAACAGACCATTTGAAACAGTATTCATCGGTGTTTTTCACATTTATACAATCATGTTTGATCAATAACTGCGGTGGTAGATTAAAATAGGTAGAAGCCCGAAGCGGATCGTATTTATTAATATTTATTTCGATTCTCAGGAATTGCAACAAAGCCCATCCGCTATCTCTTTCCTGGAATTCCTCTAGTTACCCTTGATGTCATTGATAGTAGCGTTTAATTTTTCAGATAAATCGCTTTTTTCTAGGATCGTATACATCTTGGTCTGCATACTTTTAATATCCTGGATCATATCGTCATTTTCCTTTGTATGCTTCACGAACACCGTAAATAATTCCATATTAAATTTAAAAGCATGCAAAACTTCCAATTCGTTTTCCAACAGCTCGGTAATCAAATACATGTTTTTTTCATATAGGACTTCTACATTCAATATGCTCTCATCATTATTAGAAATGTGCAAATTCACAACTTAAATAAACAAATTAAATAGCGCCAGAACCCCTTCATATCATCGCTTCATACCATCGCTTCATATCATCGCTTCATACCATCGCTTCATACCAAAAAGCGCTTGAACCGCTTCATACCAACTATTCTAAATACGTCACATGATAACGACCTTGCACGCACACAAAACCACAACATAGATAGCGACTAAATCCTCCGACAAAACCAGCACGCGACAAAAACACAACAGAGATAGCGCCTGAATCCCCATACATTTCCTAACCGCAACGCAAAACAACTTAAATAAACAAATTAAATAGCGCTGTTCGCACTGATTAATTGTTGCTTACAGAACAATTTAATGTAATGGGTCATTTGTTTATACTATTCCAGTAATATTTATATATATATGTGTGTGTGCGTATGTATGTATATGTATTTGAAACGCTAAGAAATATTTATAGATACATAGATATGTAACATATATTGTCAAGAATGAATCAATCACATCCACTTTTTAATATGCGAAATTATTTCCACGTTGATTCACACACACAACACAGATAGCGCCAGAATCCCCATATATTTCCTAACCCCAACGCAAATTCACAACTTGAATAATCAAATTACATAGCGCCAGAACACCTTCATACCAAAAAGCACCTCAACCGCTTCATACCAAATCCCTTCATACCATCTCTTCATACCAAACCCCCTCATACCATCACTTCATATCATCGCTTCATACCAAAAAGCGCCTCAACCGCTTCATACCAAATCCCTTCATACCATCGCTTCATACCAAAACCCTTCATACCATCATATATCTATTGCTAATACATAGATATGTATATAGTTTATCTGCTCCCCTTAAAATTGAATGCTATGTGTTAGTAGATCTTCGTAGCCTTGCGTAACAATATATACATATCTATTGCTATTCCTATTCTAAATACGTCACATGATAACGACCTTGCACGCACACAACCAGCACGTGACAATAAAACCAACTTAAAATAGCGCGAGAACCGCCATACATTTCCTAACCGCAACGCAAATTCACAACTTAAATAAACAAATTACATAGCGCCAGAACACCTTCATACCAAAAAGCGCCTGAATCACTTCATACCAAAACCCTCATATCTATTGCTCCGGCCATAACATACTACATGATAACGACCTTGCACGCACACAAAACCACAACACAGATAGCGCCAGAATCCCCATATATTTCCGCAAAAACAACTTAAATAAACAAATTAAATAGCGCTGTCCGCACTAATTAATTGTTGCTTACAGAACCATTTTAATGTAATGGGTCATTTGTTTATACTATTCCAGTAATATTTATATATATGTGCGTGTGTATGTATGTATGCATATGTATTTGAAACGCTAAGAAATATTTATAGATACATAGATATGTAACATATACTGTCAAGAATGAAACAATCACATCCACTTTTTAATATGCGAAAGTATTTCCACGTTGATTCACACACACAACACAGATAGCGACTAAGTCCCCATACATTTCCTAACCCCAACGCAAATTCACAACTTAAATAAACAAATTAAATAGCGCCAGAACCCCCATATATTTCCGCAAAATATACATATTTATATACATATGTAAATCACTACAGATGCCAGCGCGATTCCCTAATGTGTAACAATATGTAAATATCTATAGCTAATACATAGATATGTATATAGTTTATCTGTTCCCCTTAAAATTGAATGCTATGTGTTAAACCGCAACGCAAAACAACTTAAATAAACAAATTAAATAGAGCCGGAACCCCTTCATACCAAAAAGCACCTCAACCGCTTCATACCAAATCCCCTCATACCATCACATATCTATTGCTAATACATAGATATGTATATAGTTTATCTGCTCCCCTTAAAATTGAATGCTATGTGTTAGTAGATCTTCGTAGCCTTGCGTAACCACATATACTGTTACGAATTATTCGATCCCCACACCAAATAGGGTTCGCACCACTGGATTGCGATAAACTACAATTGTCCTTTTTATTTAAATTGAAACACACACACACTTTTATTTCTTTCACCACAGATCAATTATCTGTGTAGCTTCACCACTTTTACTTATTATCCAATACAATCCACTTTAAGCTTTATTACACAGTACAATCCACTTTAAACTTTATTACACAATACACAAACCTTTATTGAAAGCTTTTCTTTTCACCTTGGTTGATCACACCGACTTGTCACACGCTGTTTTATACCACAAACTGAATGAATGTCGAGGGCGAGTGTTCGCGCTTATATAGCTCTCGGTCCACCATCTCGAACGTTCGCCGTTGGAAGTTCCCCATAGGAAATCTCTAGAACGCTCTGACAATTCCATTGGAAGTTGACATCATTCCCATCCCCGCTTCCAGAGAGTTTTCGAACTTAACGGTCCGCTTGCATCTCCGCAACAATACATATCTATTGCTATTCCTATTCTAAATACGTCACATGATAACGACCTTGCACGCACACAACCAGCACGTGACAATAAAACCAACTTAAAATAGCGCGAGAACCGCTATACATTTCCTAACCGCAACTTAAAAGTACACGACTTCACGAACACAACCAGCACTTGACAAAAAAACCACCTTAAAATAGCGCGAGAACCGCCATACATTGCCTAACCGCAACTTAAAAGTGCACGACTTCACGAACACACTCGACTCAAAAAGCGCTTGAATCCTCCATATTCAGACGACGAAACCGGGCTCGCGACATCTTTATTCTTTTTCGACTTTTTGTCTGGGAACTCAGCCGCCAGTCTCACGTCCGTTAGCAGCCAGTTACGGACCGTTCCCGTTACAATTTGTCTGGGAACTCAGCCGCCAGTCTTACGTCCGTTAGCAGCCAGTTACGGACTGTTCCCGTTACTATACTCTCTCACCTGGGAACTTAGCCACAGCCGTCAACAGCCAGTTACGGAAAGTTCCCGCTACTTAGTCAGCACGTCGGCAGCCACAGTCCGTTAACAGCCAGTTACGGAAGTTCCCGCTACTTAGTCGTCAGTCACGTGCCCGTCAATATCCAGTTACGAACCGTTCCTGTAATCCATAATTCCTTTGAATTGGCAGCCAGCCGTCAGTTAAGGAAAACGTGCAGTTGCTACAACGTTCCGATACGCAAGTGATCAGCGATTTGGAATTGCCGCCGCCACAGTTGTGTAAATTCCGGCCAACTTCGGAACTGCCAACGGTCAACCGCCAATTAAGCCCAGCCAGGTTCAGGAGACTGCCGTTGCTTTAAACGTCTGCCATCATAGCCAACATATCGTCGCACAATTTTTAACCTCTCTCGGTCTCCCGATCCGATTAGCAAAAGAGTTACCCGGAGCAAGGCGGCAAAGACCGGAGAAGTAGATCAAGAGGATTCAATGAACACCATCTCTCAAGAGGAGCTCGACGAAACAGTGAGGCCAGTCGTCGATGATGAGGTCAGCATACTACGTCGAGAGCTGCAGGAACTGCGGGCACAATTGGAAGCCATCACTTCATATGCCACGATGATGGGACAGGATCGCCACCGTCTTGAAGTGCCTAGGGAGTATCCGTCATTACCAGCCTCGTCCACCTTTGCCCCGCCAATCATCGTCGAGGCAGTTATGACAGGAGCGTCGAACGTTAACCGTACTAGTACTAGTTAACCGCTAGTGCACTTCCTGTACCCACCTGCTCTGACATTACCGTGCCATCTTCTGCCACCGCTGGAACCTCATACTTGACCTCATTTACAACAATGCCAACTCCATATGGAGAGGAGCCAAGAACAACATCGTCATCAGTGACAACGGCTTCGTGTTCGCACTACTCATGGCCGCCGATTGCTTCGTCATCCGGCTACAATCAATCACTGCCCAGCGTTTCTACAGTGCCAACGTTTCTTCCTTCGTTGAACAGAATCCAACCATGTGAGCAGCGTTATTTCACCCCTCAGCCAACCTTCCCGCAAACCCTGCCGACTCAACTTCCGCCTTCAATGATATCCGAACAAAGAAGTCACCACAAGCTACATGATCTTCCGGAATTTCGAGGAAGATCCGAGGAATGGCCGATGTTTTGTATGACGTTCATTGAGTCTTCAAGGATGTATGGCTACACCCGAGTGGAGAACATGTTTCGGTTGCAGAAAAGCATCAAAGGTGAAGCGAGAGATGTCGTTGAGTCTCTACTAATACATCCCGACAATGTCGATCAAGTCATGTCAACTTTAGAGTTTCATTACGGACGCCCCGAATGCCTTGTGCGGAGTCAATTGAGGAAAGTAAGGGAGATTGGGCAAATTCCGGAGAACAAGTTGGAGCTCATTATACCGTTCGCCACAAAGGTGCAGAATCTCACTGTGTTCTTCGAAGCAAGTGGTATGCACCAGCATCTTGCAAACCCAGTCCTCCTAGATGAACTTGTTGGGAAGCTGCCGATGAGTAAGAGATTGGAGTGGGCCCAGACCTGTGTGTGCATCGCGCCATATGCAACCGTCAAGCATTTTAACGATTGGTTGAATCGAGTTGCCCGTCTTGTTAGTATCGTGTCCACCACTTCGCTCTCTTCGATACATCCGGATCTAATGGATCGAAAGCCAAAGACTAGGAGCATCTTACATACGAATGCGAACATGAAACCAGCACGTCGTCTACTAAGTGTCGGTACTGCAAAGCAGAGCAGCATCCAGTCATCGAGTGCAGGAGTTATAAGATGTTGGACCTTCCAGCCAAGTGGGCTTTCGTGAAGCAGAACCGGCTCTGTTTTTGCTATTTGGGACGTGGTCACAGAATAAGAACATGCAGGATGCGGAAGCTATGCGAGGTAGAAAACTGCAGCAGGATGCACCATCAGTCACTTCATGAAATGAGTGTTGCCCAGCGGCCAACTTCTGGCGATGCCTTAAAGCAGAAAACGGAAACACCCAGGCCACTCTTAAACTGCAACGATGATGGAGATCCGAAGATTCTTTTCCGCGTTCTGCCGGTCAGGGTGTCAGGGTATATAACGGCAATACCGAACTACGAACGTATGCTCTGTATGACGAAGGCTCATCTGTCACCATTATGAGCGAGGACTTGGCCAAACGTCTACAGCTCGAGGGGAAACGGAACGATCTGCATCTACGATGGTTTGGACGTGAAACACTTGCGCGAAAGTCGTCTGCTGTTGACATTCTCATAAGTGCCGATCAAGATGACGCGGAGCGTTATCAAATGCGTAATGTACAAACAGTAGTGGATTTGTGCCTGCCAACACAGACCTTTTCTGCCGCGGAGGTCAAGCCGCTTGGGAATTCCGCAATTCCTCTCGTCCACTACAAGAACGCTAAGCCAGAGATTCTGATCGGGCTCGACAGCAGTCATCTTGGAGCACCTCTGCACACCGTGTGTCCAAATGGAGATGGACTAATCGTATCAAGAACCAAGCTCGGTTGGGTGGCTTACGGGAAAGCAAGATCAACAGGTGACCTTGAGGAAAATGTCGTTCTTTTTGGTCATCAGATGGTCGAACAGGACTGTCGTATAGACGCCATTGTTGAGAACTACTTCAAGATTGAAAGCCTTGGTGTGAAAGGGCCGACAGAGAAGTTAATGTCCGAAGAGGACAAGAGAGCGTTGCAAATTATGAACACTACCATTACTCGACTGGGGAAGCGATATAGTATGGGGCTGTTATGGAAAGCTGGTAGTCCCGTGCTACCAAGAAGTTACCAACTTGCCAAAAGAAGACTTCTTAGCCTCGAGGCGAAAATGCAAAGGGATCCTGAGTTTGCTGCCACCTACAAGAAGACGATTGCCGACTACGTCAAGAAAGGATATGCAAGAAAACTTGATCATGAAGAAGCCCAGAAAGACCACACAAGAACCTGGTATCTGCCCCACTTCGGAGTTAAGAATCCGCATAAACCAGGAAAGACTCGCTTGGTTTTCGACGCGGCTGCAGAAATAGATGGCTTCTCCTTGAACTCCTTTCTCTTGAAAGGGCCCGACGACTATAGATCCTTGCTAGCAGTTCTCTTCAACTTTAGACTTCGGGCAATAGCAGTGATAGGGGATCTCAAGGAGATGTTCCACCAGATCATGATTCGTCCGGAGGATCAGGACTCGCAGCGGTTTTTTGGCGAGATAGCGTTGATCAGCCAATCGAGAAGTACGTGATGAGAGTTATGACGTTCGGAACCAGCTGCTCGCCTTGTATAGCCAATTTCGTTAAAAACTATAATGCCGCAAGATTCTCGCTGCAAGAGCCACGAGCCGTCGAAGCCATTCAGCTCAACCACTACGTAGATGATTTCGTCGATAGCTTTGACAGCATTCCGGAAGCCATCAAAGTCATCAAAGCGGCGGATTCGAGTTGAGAAATCTAATTTCCAATGCTGATGAAGTTAATGTTAGCGTGGAAGACTGCCGCTTAGGATGTACAGTCGACATGAACATTGAAACGTTACCGGGAGCAGGGAAAGTTCTTGGCCTGTGTTGGGATAGTACAACAGATTCGTTTCTATTCCAACTTAAGTTTCCCCGCATCAGCAAAGCAATAATGGAAGAAGATAGATGCCCGACGAAGAGGGAATTCCTTAGTATCGCAATGTCGATATTTGACCCATTCGGAATGATCGCCAACTTTACGCTGTATCTCCAATTGCTCCTTCGCTCTATTTGGACTTTCGGAATCGCATGGGATGAGCCAATGCCCAATGAATTGTACGAGAAATGGAAGCAATGGAAGACAGAGTTACCAGCGTTGACCCAACTAAGGATCCCTAGATGCCATGACGAATGTTTATCACGTGCCGACCAAATAGACTTGCACACCTTCGTTGATGCTAGTGAGGAAGCCTTCAGTGCCGTCACGTACATTAGGATAGAGCACAATGGGAGTGTCCATGTCTCGCTAGTATGCGGAAAAACGAGAGGGAGCCCGAGAAAACTTCTATCGATGCCTCGCCTGGAGCTTTCGGCTGCTATTCTTGGTGTGAGGCTGTTCAATTCGATCGTTGATGGCCACAAATTGTCGTTTAGTAATCAGGTGTTCTGGAGCGACTCCAAAACGGTACTCCAATGGCTTCGATCGGATCCACGCCGTCATAAAGAGTTTGTCGGCTTCAGAACTGCAGAAATACTTGAAAGCTGCCGAGTCAACCAATGGCGATGGGTTCCGTCGAGACAAAATCCTGCGGACGAAGCAACGAGGGCGATGTACCCGCCCCACCTCGAAGTGGACAACAAGTGGATAAAGGGACCTTCATTTCTAAAGCTATCTAAATCGGAATGGCCAAGGCTCCCGGATGACATCTTTACGGGCGAGTGTCGGGATGAATTGCGACCGAAGATTTAATGCACGTCAAAACCGCAAAGGGAAATCTATTTGACGCCATGAGGTTTTCCCGGTATTCAAGACTTCAAAGGACCATCGGATGGCTGCTACGTTTTATCGCCTTCTGCCGCAAAAAAGGGGATGATAGAGGTGAGCTGACTGCCTCTGAGCTTCACAACTCTGAATGTTTAATATGCCGCCAAGTTCAAAGTGAAGCCTTCAGCACCGAGATCGCCATGCTACGCAGGGAGGGTCGTGTTGGAAAGGAAAGCCAGATCTACAAGCTCTCGCCGTACCTCGATGACCGTGGGCTCGTTCGTGCTTCAGGTTGAATAGATGCCGCTTCGACAATACCCTTTGAGGCTAGACGTACCATCATACTACCCAAAGGGAATCGCGTAACAGAACTCATCATCGACCATTTAAACGAGATTCGCCAGCGTTTCTGGATAGTGGGGCTTAGGAATGCCGTAAAAGGAGTGAGAAGTCGATGCCAGCAATGCCGCATCCGCAGTGCCAGACCGTCTCCGCCACTGATGGGCCAACTTCCAGTTGATCGACTTACGCCGAACATAAGATTGGACTGGATTATTTTAGACCTGTTACAGTCACCGTAGGCCGTCGAACGGAGAAGAGATGGGTCGCTCTCTTCACCTGCCTAACCGTTAGGGCGATACATCTTGAGATAGCGACGGACTTGCCTGCATTCTCTGTATTCGGAATTTCGTAAACAGGCGAGGAGTTCCACGTCAGATACGAAGCGACAACGGATCCAACTTTATTGGCGCGAAGAAGGAACTTACGACCAGCCACATTTTTGACAACGAAGCAGTGAAAGCGGAGCTTGCTGTGAGAGGAATAGAGTGGATCTTTAATTGTCCGGCGAATCCACATGCAGGAAGCTGTTGGGAGCGTTTAGTTCAATCCGTCAAGCGTGTTCTCTCTCGGACGCCGTCGGAGGTGTCACCTAAGTTTGAGACCTTGCACAGTGCTCTCATAGAAGCCGAAAACATCATCAACAGCCGACCGCTCACTCACATACCGGTGACGACCGAGGAGGACGAACCACTTACGCCAAACCACTTCCTCATAGGTGGTGTAAGCTCGGTGCAAACACCGAGCCCGATCGATAATAAGGCGCTTTGCTTGAGGAAGCAATGGAGGGTGTCCCAGCAACTCCAAAACCGTTTCTGGAAAAGATGGATGATGGAGTATCTCCTCGTTCTGACCAACAGGTGTAAGTGGTTTAACAGGGTAAAGCCGCTGCAAATTGGAGATCTAGTCCTCGTTTGTGATGTCGATGTTCCGCGAGGCAAGTGGTTGCGAGGCAGGATAACGAATGTCTACCCGGGCCCTGATGGGCAGGTTCGTTCAGCCGAAATTCGGACGACATCTGGGACTCTGAAGGTTTGTGAGCCCTCTGATGGTGACCCGAGCGCATCACGGGGGGTGGGATGTTAAAAACGTATAAACGTATTTCGATGTAATCGGTGGCCTACGTGGTTGCGATCTACACTGGTGAACGTCCTCCATAGTTGTTGACGTTTATACCTTTGAACGTCTGTCACCAGTGTTTGACAATTCGTTTTATTTGAAGTCAACCGTCGCCGAGTCTGGACGCAGCCACGTAAGTCGCCGAAAAGTGAGTATGTCTCCATACGCTGGTAACAAAGAAAACTCAGGGTGTGCACAAAGAATTAGTGACAGTTTTTATTGTTTACATCAATATATATTGTTGCCAAACGTGTACACAATTACATCTTTATTTAAACGCACTCATTGGAGTTGGCAGCACTAGCGAAGTGCGAAGGAGACGGAAGGTGATCATTTTTTGTTGGCTTAGCCAGGACGCGTGTCCTTTGTTAAAGACATTCAGAGAACAGACGCCGAGAGAAAAAAACAATTTTTTGTAGCGCTTCGCGCCTTATATATATATGTATAAATATTCAATTTAAATAAAGCAAATGCTAGAAAAGTGAATAGCGTTTCGTTTTCTGAATTAACATTTTCTACAAAAAAAATTGAAATAAAAATTAATACAAATTTGCAAACATCACGTGGATGTACAACTCTACCTGGAGACAAAGCTGCGACGATCTGAAGATAAGCAACAAAATTTAGTCAAGTACTGCAAAGGGTAAGTCGTTATATTTGCATAATGTCTAAAGTGCCACAGTCCACCACGAAGAAGACCACATCTTCCCTTCCACCACAAAATAATAATTGTGCTATGTGCAACAGAAGAGACAGCGCCGACGATATGGTCCAATGCGATCCATGCGATTCTTGGTGTCACTATGACTGCGCAGGAGTAATGGGTGATATAGTGTCTAAGGATTTCGTATGTACTAAGTGCCAGGCAACGCAACAAATGTGTTCTACGCTTAAGGGAACACCCCACACAGTCACCACAGCAAATGAAGATCGTCCACCTACATCCAAAACGGTAGTCAGTTTGAAGTCATTTAAGACCAAATCACGAACCTCGGAAAACTCTAAACATCAACTGGCATTGAAATTGAAACAACTAGAGGAGGAACGTGAGTTGAGAGAGAAACGTGACCGAGAGTATTTAGCCAAGAAATATGAAATACTCGAAAAAATGGCAGGCTTAAGTGACGTCAACGATGCCGCTTCATCAAATTTAACAAAGAATATACACAGTTGGTTAGATAAAGTCGAGAATCCAGTACCAGCAGCGGCCCCACAAACAAAGCAACGGGAATATCCTCGGCCTAATTCACATGTTCCTGACACAAGGAACCAAAGCGATCAAGTCGTTAAAGGGTTATGCCCTCAACAAATTGCTTCACGTCAGGTAGTGCCCAACGAGCTTCCAATTTTCAGCGGACAGCCAGAAGAGTGGCCATTTTTTATACACGCGTTCGAGAGTTCCACACGCATTTGCGGATTTTCGAATGATGAAAATGTTGGACGCCTGCGGCGAAGTCTCAAAGGAAAGGCATTGGAGTCTGTGCGTTTTAAATTGCTATACCCAAATAAAATTCCCAAGGTTATTGAAACTCTGCGCATGCTCTACGGGAAACAAGACATGATTATAAATGTGCTGCTTTCAAATATTCGCAATGAACCGGCACCAAAAGCCGATAAAATTGAAACAATAATAAATTTTGCGTTGGCCGTGCAAGATCTATGCGAAATGATGGAAGAAAGTAAGCATCATAATCAGATAAATAATCCATCATTACTGCAAGAACTAGTTAATAAACTGCCGTCTACGTTCAAATTGATATGGGCAGTACACCAACAAACCATTGACAATGTCAATCTTGTCCACTTGAGCGAATGGCTAACTAAAATGGCTCAAGCAGTATCTGATGTTTCCTCACCATCAGTAGTCGTACAAAAGCATGCAAAACAAAAGGAATTTTTAAATGTCCACGATGAAAATCCTTATACCTATAGCAAAACAATTAAATGCAAAGTGTGCAAGGGAAGCTGCAATTCGTTGGAACATTGTAGAAAATTTTCCGCGCTGTCACTGAACGCAAAATGGAAAATTTTAAGAGAGTTCGATATTTGCCGAACATGCTTGAGAAGTCACAAGGACCGACGATGTTCTGTGGATAAGCGTTGCGGTGAAAACGGTTGCTTATTTAGACATCATCGTCTGTTACATAAACCGGAAATCATAAAAGATAACATAGAAGCCGGAAACAATTGTAACTTTCACAGCATCAACGACATTGCGAGACTTTACAGAATAATACCAGTCACCATCTATGGTAAGAACATAAAATGCGATACATATGCTTTGTTAGACGATGGATCCTCTGTCACTTTGATGCAAGCGGATTTGGCAAACCATTTAAACTTAAAAGGCAGTACCGAACCACTGTGTTTAAAATGGACATCGAATATGCATCGCACTGAAAACCAATCAAGAAGAGTCAAAGCAAGCATATCAGCCACAGGATCGTCAACAACCTTTGAGTTAAATAACATTCGGACAGTGAATTCATTAGATCTTCCCGTACAAACTGTTGACGCCAGGTGGTTACAGAAGAAATATCCGTACTTGAGTGGTATTCAAATTCAGTCTTTCCAGAATGCCAAGCCAAAGATTTTACTGGGCTTAGACCACTGGAAACTAGCTGTACCACTACGCGTTAAAGAAGGATCACCACTAGAGCCGATAGCCACAAAAACACGCCTTGGTTGGGTAGTGTGCGGCCCTTATGCTAAAAAACAAAATGCTAAGGAAACACTGGAAAATCTGCATAGCTTTCATATCTGCCAGTGTAATTGTGCACCAGATTCTGACACTAGGTTGGGTGAAATAGTCGAAGAATATTTCCATCTTGAATCTATCAACATAAAAACAGCAAAGCAAATATTGTCCAAGGAAGATGAAAAGGCGCTCAAAATGCTTGAAGCCGCAACAGTTTATCAGAATAATCGATACACAGTCCCTTTACTATGGAAATTTGAAGATGTCATCATGCCGAACAATAGAGCAGTAGCCGAACGACGTTTACAGCTGCTAGAAACGAAGCTGCAAAAAGATAAAACACTGCATACAAACTTAAATATTCTCATTAACGAGTATGTCAGCAAAGGTTACTCGCGTAAGTTGACAGAAGCGGAAGAAAATTCAAGCAGTCATCGCACTTGGTATTTGCCAGTATTTCCGGTGATTAATCCAAATAAGCCCGAGAAAGTAAGGATTGTTTGGGATGCGGCAGCTAAGAGCAAAGATATATCTCTCAATACAATGCTGCTCCGTGGACCAGATACTCTTCCAGTTTTGACGGACGTTCTTTACTGTTTCAGGGAACGCAAAGTGGCAATATGCGGCGACATTAAAGAGATGTTCCATCAAGTCCAAATAAGACGAGAAGATCAGGATTCCCAACGATTCTTATGGCGAAACGAAAAAACTAAAAGGGTGGAAACATATGTTATGCAGGTGTTAATATTCGGAGCTAAATGTTCACCCAGTTGCGCACAATACATTAAGGACAAGAATGCCACACGGTTCACTGATAAATATCCAAGAGCTGTGAAATCCATCATCCAGAATCATTACGTTGACGATTTTCTGGACAGTGTGGATACGGTCGAAGAAGCACTTCAACTAATTGATAAAGTCAAATATATTCACAGTAAAGCTGGATTTCAGATTACAAAATTTCTGAGTAACTCTGTGGAAGTCATGCAGGCACTACTATCCGATCCTGAAAAAATAAATAAAGAATTTAGTAGCTGCGGTAATTTGGCATTTATCGAAAAAATACTTGGAATGCTGTGGTCACCGTCCTCCGATAATTTTCTCTTTTCATTGCCAAATGTAAATTCAAATAAACATATTTTGAATGAAAGCTCACCGCCTACTAAGAGACAACTTTTAAAAACTTTGATGTCGATTTTTGATCCCCTCGGTCTGATTGGACATTTTACGGTACTGCTAAAAATGTTGTTGCAGGAAATCTGGCGTTCTTCTGTTGATTGGGATCAGGAAATTGGTTACGAACATTTCATCAAATGGAAAAAATGGCTTACACTTCTACAGAAAATTCGAACAATCTCCATACCAAGATGCTATTTTACGCAATGTCATTTCAATTTCGACGCAAATATGGAATTGCATATGTTTGTTGACGCAGGTCAGGACGCTTATGCTGCTGTTGCGTACTTCCGGACAAGGCATGAAAATCATTCAGAAGTATGTTTAGTTGGGTCAAAAGTGAAAGTAGCACCACTAAAAGGATTATCGATTCCAAGAATGGAATTAGAAGCAGCAGTTTTGGGAGTACGACTTGCGAAGTCTATAATATCAGGTCATTCAATTGAAATAAACCGGCAAATTTATTGGACTGATTCCAAAACCGTACTGTCGTGGATTAATTCCGATCACAGAAGATACAAGCAGTATGTAGTTGCGAGAGTAGGTGAGGTATTGGAAAATTCAAAAGAGGAACAATGGAGGTGGCTTCCAAGTAAAGAAAATGTAGCTGATGACGCAACCAAATGGAAAAACAACCCAGACTTTTCATCTACATCTCGTTGGATTTGCGGTCCATCATTTTTAAAATTTGATGAAGAACATTGGCCACCAATAGAGGCAGTTAAGTTTCAAACACAAGAAGAAGCGAAAGCAAATTTTATACATGAAGTTCATCAACATGCAACTGTGGTCGAAATTGAAAGATTTTCTAATTGGAGTAAACTAGTTCATTGCATGTGCTATGTATTTCGATTTATTCGACGAACCAGAAAGAAGTCAGTCTCAGAAACACGTTTGGTTTTAATTCCTTCAGAAATTCAAAAGGCAGAGTACTATTTATACAAGCAATGTCAACTAGCTTATTTTAAATCTGAGTACAATAGTCTAAAAAATAAAGAAGGCAATATCAACAAAAACAGTCCACTCTTTAAATTATCAGCATATGTCGACGAAAATGGAGTAATGCGCATAAGAGGACGTATCGATGCTGTAGAGGGTGTCAGCACAGATACAAAAAGACCCATAATACTGCCAAAAGAGCACTTAATAACACAGCTAATCACTAAAAAATATCATGAAAAATTCTTTCATCAGTACAATGAAACTGTTGTGAATGAGCTCCGACAAAAATATTATATACCTTCATTGAGAGTGATCCTTAAAAAAATAACAAAAAACTGTCAAATGTGTAAAAATCGGAATACAACACCTATTTGGCCAGAAATGAGTGAGCTTCCTCCTGAAAGGTTAAAAACATTTATCCAGCCATTCTCCTATATCGGAATAGACTATTTTGGTCCGATGTATGTGACAGTGGGGCGCCGTACAGAAAAGCGTTGGGGAGTTTAAATAACTTGTCTCTCTGTAAGAGCGATCCATATCGAAATCGCAAGCAGCCTGTCAGCAGACTCCTGTATACTAGCACTTAAAAGGTTTATAGCTAGAAGAGGCACGCCCATCGAAATCAAGTCTGACAATGGAACCAATTTTAGAGGCGCATCTGAAGAATTGAAGAAAGCGGTAGCACAATTGAATATGGAAGTTATAGCCAAAGAATTTGTTAACGCCAAAATCAAATGGACATTTATTCCACCAGCCTCTCCGCACATGGGAGGCGCATGGGAATGAATGGTCCGATCGGTGAAACAAACGTTAGCTGCCATGAAGGTGCAATCAAATCCTTCTGATGAAGTGCTATCAACAATGATGGCGGAAGTGGAATTTGTGGTGAACTCAAGGCCTTTGACTTATGTACCCCTTGATAGTGACACTGAAGAAGCCTTGACCCTAAACCATATAATCCTTGGCTCAACGAATGGCAAAAAGACGTTGGGTCCACTTTACGACGATGCTCGATTTGTTAGAAGGAACTGGTTGAAATCGGAACAATTTGCCAACCAATTCTGGCGAAAATGGATCCGGGAATATCTTCCTACGCTAACCCGAAGAACTAAATGGTTTGCGTCAAGCAAAGAACTACAGGTAGGAGATATCGTAATAGTTGTGGACGAGAACCTGCCCAGGAATGTATGGCCAAAGGCGAAGATCATCAAACTCATCGAAAGCAGAGATGGACGTGTCAGAAGTGCCATCATCCAAACAGCAGCATCCAACATATACACCAGGCCTTTAGCAAAACTTGCACCTTTGGATATCGGGTCGTTTGGCTCTGATGATAACCATAGCCATTAGCCATGCTTACCAGGGGGAGTGTTGCCAAACGTGTACACAATTACATCTTTATTTAAACGCACTCATTGGAGTTGGCAGCACTAGCGAAGTGCGAAGGAGACGGAAGGTGATCATTTTTTGTTGGCTTAGCCAGGACGCGTGTCCTTTGTTAAAGACATTCAGAGAACAGACGCCGAGAGAAAAAAAACAATTTTTTTGTAGCGCTTCACGCCTTATATATATATATGTATAAATATTCAATTTAAATAAAGCAAATGCTAGAAAAGTGAATAGTGTTTCGTTTTCTGAATTAACATATATTTAGCAATTTAACGTTCTCAATTCAAGAAAGTGTACTAATATTGGACACGCTTTATTGAAGACAAAAGACAAAAATACGAAATGAAAAATACGAGTGACAAAGATGGCCGAAGACTGGTCGAATGTCGAACGGCGTGTGTGGCAGGCGGCTTCTATCACCTCCACGGGAATTCTCGTTGGTGACACTTTGGTGACGCGTTGGAGTATTCGGGGGATGTTCGCATCGTCGATCGGCTGAGTCTCCGGTCACACCGCCACATGAGTATTCGGGGGATGTTCGCAATGACGATCGGCTGAAGTTCCGGTCACGCCGCCACATATATAATAAATTGTTTTTGTAAAAAATTTCCCTTTAGTGTTGTTACTTAATAGATTATTTAGTACAGTGTTACCATTCATTATAACTAATTGATTAATGATTAACATAAAGGTAAATAAAATAAAGAGTGTTTGAGATTCAAACATTCTCCCCGGCCGAACGAAAATGTGATATCTACTTCAGTTCCTTCTTTCATCAATATCGACATCTGTCGACCAGCTTGTGAATCGTCGCGATCGGTAGAATGACAATAGTCAGGTATGATTGTTTACCGACTACATATGAGTGGCGTGAAGACGGGAATTCATTGTGGAGTAGGAACCCAGGTACGTACATATAGTTTGTGTTGAAGACAAACGATTTGTGCCCAATTGTGTGTCGTGTGGTATGGACAGAAAGCCCGAAATTACCTGGGAAAAAAAAAATAACTTGCAAGGAGAATTAGTGTGTGTGGTTGCATATGTATGTGAGAAAAACAAAAAAAAGTTGTTTTTTTTTTTGAGTGTGTGAGAAAACAAGTGCATGTCGAACGTTGCCCTTTTGTTTACGTTTACGAGTTGCGACATCGTGTGGTGGGACAATGTCGTGTGCGAATATGTGTGCATGTTTGTGTTTTGGCATATGGGCAAAAAAAAAAAAAATGTTTGTTTGTTTACCTTAAAGTATTGAGTATTGATTTGATTTTGATTTTTGATTTTGATTATTTATTGAATTATTGATTTTGCGTATGGCTATGTGGAATTAGGTTGCGTTGTAATTTCCGTATGTGTTTCGTTGCTGGGTAAGGGGCATATTTTAGTTATTGGGCGTTTAAATTCACCATTTTGTGTTTTTAGGGTAACGACGCGCGTTATGTTATCCCTTCCTGGATGTTTCGCTGTTATCCGACCGAGGTTCCATTTTGTGGGTGGAAGCCGTTCATCCTTGATTAGGACTAGGTCTCCTATATTGACTTCAGGGGCACGGTTTTGCCATTTGGGTCTTTGTTGTAGCCGCGCGAGATATTCCGAGCTTCATTGGTTCCAGAAGGATTGGTATAATCTTTGCACTAGTTTCCAACGGTCAATAAAATTTATTTTTTCTTCCATTAGATCTTGCTGCGGAATATTGTTGAAAGACTCTCCGATCAGGAAATGTCCTGGGGTTAAGACCCTGAAGTCATCTGGGTCACTGGATAGAGGACAGAGTGGTCGCGAATTCAGGCACGCTTCAATTTGAACAAGTAATGTGGTGAGTTCCTCATACGTGTAAGCTTGCGTGCCGGTTATCCGTTTCAGGTGGTATTTAACGGACTTCACTCCTGCCTCCCATAATCCACCAAAATGAGGAGATGACGGCGGAATGAATTTCCATGCAATTCCATCCATTGCAAGCCTTTCGGCGATCGCCTTCCAATCCGCTTGAGCCGATTTAAGCATCCTTGTTAACTCATTGTTAGCGCCGGCAAAATTTGTTCCGCAATCACTCATCAGTTGTGAAACTATGCCTCTTCTCGCGATGAATCTTCTCAGTGCCGCGATGAAGCCCTGGGTGGTTAAATCGCTGACCAGCTCGATGTGTATCGCCTTCGTCGCAAGACATACAAATATGGCGAAATATGCCTTATAGGATTTCGCGTTGCGTCCCTTCCAGGTTTTCACATCAATGGGTCCAGCATAGTCGACTCCGGTAATGGCGAATGGTCGTGATATTCGGACTCTTGGCGCGGGCAAGTTGCCCATTAGCTGTGTCGCTGGTTTTGCTCTGAAGCGGAAGCAAATATTGCATTTGTGGACGCACCACCTTATGCTGCTTTTCATTTTTAAGATCCAATATTTTTGGCGTAAAAAAGATGCCATTTGTGGGATCCCTCCGTGGATTGTTCTTTCGTGTGCATCTCGCAGCAGGAGATGCACATGGTGGCTGGAATTTAAAATGATAGGGTGTTGTTGATTATAAGGTAAAGTCGAGGCTTGCAGTCTTCCCCCTACACGCAAAATGCCGCTCGAGTCCAGAAACGGATTAAGAGATTGGATGCCCTTTGGCATTCGTCCCTTTTTTAAGGCTTGGATTTCCTCGGAAAAAGATTCTTCCTGGACTATCCTTATGGCTACTTGAGAAGCAGCTTCAATTTCGAGAGGACTTAAGACAGAATAGTCCCTTTCGACAGGAGGTTTTTTGCAGTTGTTGGTGAACCTAAGACAGTAAGCTATAATTCTAATCAACCTTGTTAATTTCGATGTTTTGTGTATTAATGAACTAATTGGATTAGATTCCATGTTACAGAAATGTGACCTGATCAAACGTATTTCTTCCTCTGTTCTTATGTTCGAAGGTTGCGATGGAGAAACGACAGTCCAATTATGGTGGAGAAATTCGGGCCCATTCCACCACAAACGGTTTCCCTTTAGAGTTGAGGGTAAAACTCCTCGTGACAACAGATCTGCGGGGTTCGACTTTGTTGAGATGTGCCTCCACGTTACTCCCTTAGATAATCTCTGGACTTCAGCTACCCTGTTGCTGACGAAGGTTCTCCATTTAGAGGGCGATGCAGTTATCCAAGCAAGCACGATTTCTGAGTCTGTCCAGGCGTAACATTTCACATTATGGAGTCCTAAGACGTGTGTTGTGTACTGGAGAAGGGTTGCGAGTATGACAGCTCCACATAATTCAAGACGTGGAAGGCTGATCTGTTTTAGTGGTGCTACTCTTGTCTTAGACATCAATAAGTTCATCTGTACATTGCCGTCTTCGCTGTGAACCCTTAGGTAGAGGGCGGCGCCATATGCTCTTTGGGATGCATCACTGAAAACGTGTATCTCAAGATCCCCTTGTGTGTTATGGACATGAATCCATCGAGGTATCCTAAATTGTTCCAGTATTGGCAATTCCTTACAAAATGTTAACCACTCTCCTTTTAGGGCTACCGGAATAGGATCATCCCAATGTGACCCATCCCGCCACAGTTGCTGCATCATTATTTTTGCCTTAACGACGCAAGGCGATATCCATCCCAAAAGATCGAAAAGTTGGGAAATGGTTGATAACATGGTCCTTTTTGTCTCATCCTGGAATTGAGTGAAGGAGGTTTCAAAGGAAAATGCATCATCCAATGGGAACCATTTAATACCTAGGGCTTTAATCTGCCTACCTGGGTCGAGTGACAAAGAGAAGTCAAATTCCCGTTCCTCTGGTGGTATGTCGTGTAGGATCTGTGGGCTATTGCTTATCCATTTTCGGAGACGAAACCCTGCAGAAGCGAGTAAATCCTTGACTTGATCACGACGTAACAATGCTTCTTCGATTGAATAAGCTCCGGTGAATAGATCGTCGACATACATATCCTCACTCACTGCTTTGGCGCCGAGCGGAAATCTTTCTTTCCCGTCTAATGCAAGCTGCTTTAGTGTCCGTACGGCAAGAAAGGGTGCACTGCTGGTGCCGAACGTCGCAGTTTGCAGTCGATAGACCTTAAGAAGCTCCTGTGGATCATCACGCCAGAAAATGAGTTGGTAAAAGGTATCGTTGTCTGCCATTCTGATCTGCCGGTACATTTTCTCTATGTCTGCGGTGAACGTAAATCTGTGAAGTCTCCACCGTAGAATTACATCAATTAATGCTCCTTGTATTGCAGGTCCTACTAGCAAGTGATCGTTCAACGATGTTCCATCGGACGTTTTGGCTGATGCATCAAAGACTACTCGGAGTTTTGTTGTTGAACTGGAGTTCTTGAATACTGCGTGGTGTGGCACGAAGTAATGGAACGGAGTTTCCGTCAGTTTCTTCCACGTTTCCTTCACTCCAACCATGTGATGGTATTGTAAGTATTCTTGCATGCATTGTTTGTAGTCCTTGTGCAGCCTTGGGTTTTGGCGGAATCGTTTTTCCAGCTGAAGATACCTACGCAAGGCTCCTGACCTCGAGGATCCAAGCGCAGGGTATCTTCTCTCTTTAAATGGCAATGACACTTCGTAGCGTCCGTCAGGCAACCGCTTTGTTGTTGTAGTGTAGTGTTTTTCACAAACTTCGTTCTCCTTAGAGTCTGAACCTTGAAACGGTGTTTCTTCAACTTCCCAAAATTTGCGCAGTTGGTCGTTTAGGTCACATAAGGTGTGCAAGACACTTATTGACCTGCTTTTCCCTGTGTGTACCTTTCCAAAGGGGATCCATCCGAGTTGTGTCTTCTGAGCCAGTGGTGCCTGGCCCCTTGGGTCACGAATAATATCCGCAAGGAGGATGTCGGCATATACATCGCTTCCAAAAAGTATATCAAGAAGAAGGCCAGTTAGCGCATTGAAGATGAGTGCGCGGTTTCTAAAATCTCCAGCCGTCCGTTGAGGTAATTTTTCGTACGTTGGTGTTCAGACCTTTTGCTGAAATTTACCGCATCCTTGGTAATTTGAGTAAGTATGTTTTTTAGTAACTTTCGCGGTTTACTCATCGTGACACCGAAAAATAGAAAATTTACAGGGAAGTACCAGTCCTAAATATATTAATTTTGTACTTACAGATGCCTTTTTTAGTATGTATGTATATATATGTATCTGTGAAAATGTCTGCGGTACTAAGCACCGTAATCGTATTATCCAACGGTTCCTAAAGCGGGCTGGTGACGGTACTTGAGGAGCGGTTCTTTTTATATATGTATTAATGTTACACGACGCGTGAAACCGTTTATGGTATTTACCGAAAGATTTTTTTTTTTGTTTTATGAAATTGTTTTATATGTGTATATGTGTCCGTATGTAAATTTCACGACGCGAGATCCCGTTTTGCACTTGAGAACAAAAACTCACAGCGTTCAAAGTACATGTATTATGTGTAAGTACAAAATGATTTGTTTATCTGTTCCACACGATATTTCACACTTCCGTGTTTTTTTATTTTACTTTGTTCGCACTTAATAGAGGCTCGAAGGACCAAAATGTAATTCTCCATACGCTGGTAACAAAGAAAACTCAGGGTGTGCACAAAGAATAAGTGACAGTTTTTATTGTTCACATCAATATATCTAATAAATTGTTTTTGTAAAAAATTTCCCTTTAGTGTTGTTACTTAATAGATTATTTAGTACAGTGTTACCATCCATTATAACTAATTGATTAATGATTAACATTTATAAATACACATGTATATAAAGGTAAATAAAATAAAGAGTGTTTGAGATTCAAACATCTCCATATATATAAATGAACATATGTATATATACCTTGTACTTATTTTAGAGAATAAGTGCTTACATGCTTAAATGCATAAATGCGTAACTGCCTAGCTGCAAATTAAGCGTTTTATTCAGACGACGAAACCGGGCTCGCGACAGTGACCCTACCAATAATTTTAATCCTCGTAGGCAGAAACACCAACCACTCTCCTTTTAGGGCTTCCGGAATAGGATCATCCCAATGTGACCCATCCCGCCACAGTTGCTGAATCATTATTTTTGCCTTAACGACGCAAGGCGATATCCATCCCAAAAGATCGAAAAGTTGGGAAATGGTTGATAACATGGTCCTTTTTGTCTCATCCTGGAATTGAGTGAAGGAGGTTTCAAAGGAAAATGCATCATCCAATGGGAACCATTTAATACCTAGGGCTTTAATCTGCCTACCTGGGTCGAGTGACAAAGAGAAGTCAAATTCCCGTTCCTCTGGTGGTATGTCGTGTAGGATCTGTGGGCTATTGCTTATCCATTTTCGGAGACGAAACCCTGCAGAAGCGAGTAAATCCTTGACTTGATCACGACGTAACAATGCTTCTTCGATTGAATAAGCTCCGGTGAATAGATCGTCGACATACATATCCTCACTCACTGCTTTGGCGCCGAGCGGAAATCTTTCTTTCCCGTCTAATGCAAGCTGCTTTAGTGTCCGTACGGCAAGAAAGGGTGCACTGCTGGTGCCGAACGTCACAGTTTGCAGTCGATAGACCTTAAGAAGCTTCTGTGGATCATCACGCCAGAAAATGAGTTGGTAAAAGGTATCGTTGTCTGCCATTCTGATCTGCCGGTACATTTTCTCTATGTCTGCGGTGAACGTAAATCTGTGAAGTCTCCACCGTAGAATTACATCAATTAATGCTCCTTGTATTGCAGGCCCTACTAGCAAGTGATCGTTCAACGATGTTCCATCGGACGTTTTGGCTGATGCATCAAAGACTACTCGGAGTTTTGTTGTTGAACTGGAGTTCTTGAATACTGCGTGGTGTGGCACGAAGTAATGGAACGGAGTTTCCGTCAGTTTCTTCCACGTTTCCTTCACTTCAACCATGTGATGGTATTGTAAGTATTCTTGCATGCATTGTTTGTAGTCCTTGTGCAGCCTTGGGTTTTGGCGGAATCGTTTTTCCAGCTGAAGATACCTACGCAAGGCTCCTGACCTCGAGGATCCAAGCGCAGGGTATCTTCTCTCTTTAAATGGCAATGACACTTCGTAGCGTCCGTCAGGCAACCGCTTTGTTGTTGTAGTGTATTGTTTTTCACAAACTTCGTTCTCCTTAGAGTCTGAACCTTGAAACGGTGTTTCTTCAACTTCCCAAAATTTGCGCAGTTGGTCGTTTAGGTCACATAAGGTGTGCAAGACACTTATTGACCTGCTTTTCCCTGTGTGTACCTTTCCAAAGAGGATCCATCCGAGTTGTGTCTTCTGAGCCAGTGGTGCCTGGCCCCTTGGGTCACGAATAATATCCGCAAGGAGGATGTCGGCATATACATCGCTTCCAAAAAGTATATCAAGAAGAAGGCCAGTTAGCGCATTGAAGATGAGTGCGCGGTTTCTAAAATCTCCAGCCGTCCGTTGAGGTAATTTTTCGTACGTTGGTGTTCAGACCTTTTGCTGAAATTTACCGCATCCTTGGTAATTTGAGTAAGTATGTTTTTTAGTAACTTTCGCGGGTTACTCATCGTGACACCGAAAAATAGAAAATTTACAGGGAAGTACCAGTCCTAAATATATTAATTTTGTACTTACAGATGCCTTTTTTAGTATGTATGTATATATATGTATCTGTGAAAATGTCTGCGGTACTAAGCACCGTAATCGTATTATCCAACGGTTCCTAAAGCGGGCTGGTGACGGTACTTGAGGAGCGGTTCTTTTTATATATGTATTAATGTTACACGACGCGTGAAACCGTTTATGGTATTTACCGAAAGATTTTTTTTTTTGTTTTATGAAATTGTTTTATATGTGTATATGTGTCCGTATGTAAATTTCACGACGCGAGATCCCGTTTTGCACTTGAGAACAAAAACTCACAGCGTTCAAAGTACATGTATTATGTGTAAGTACAAAATGATTTGTTTATCTGTTCCACACGATATTTCACACTTCTGTGTTTTTTTATTTTACTTTGTTCGCACTTAATAGAGGCTCGAAGGACCAAAATGTAATTCTCCATACGCTGGTAACAAAGAAAACTCAGGGTGTGCACAAAGAATAAGTGACAGTTTTTATTGTTCACATCAATATATATAATAAATTGTTTTTGTGAAAAATTTCCCTTTAGTGTTGTTACTTAATAGATTACTTAGTACAGTGTTACCATCCATTATAACTAATTGATTAATGATTAACATTTATAAATACACATGTATATAAAGGTAAATAAAATAAAGAGTGTTTGAGATTCAAACATCTCCATATATATAAATGAACATATGTATATATACCTTGTACTTATTTTAGAGAATAAGTGCTTACATGCTTAAATGCATAAATGCGTAACTGCCTAGCTGCAAATTAAGCGTTATATTCAGACGACGAAACCGGGCTCGCGACAGTGACCCTACCAATAATTTTAATCCTCGTAGGCAGAAACACCAAATAGATTACACAATGTTAACAGAATGTTTGAAAAATGAATTTTGGGAACCGGTCTATTCGGGGAGTAATCCTTCTGTTGCTTTTGATCTGTTTTCTTCGATTTTGCAAAATCCGTTAAAGTCTTGTACTACAGCCTCTCTGCACATCCTAACAATAAAAGACACTTAAAGCCGTTGATGAATAATACACTTCTAAATCAAATGAAAAGAAAAAACAGTTTCGAAATTAAATGCACCAGACACCCACAAAATAAGAAACTAAAAACGTACTATGCCAAATTATGTAAGAAGATTCATAAAAAGATTACAGAAACGCGTAGTGACTATTACTTTAGTATGTTTCAAAAGGCTAAGGGTAACAGTAAAGAACTGTGGAGAGTTGTTGATAGCATTTTGGGGAAGCATAGACAACCCCTAGGAATTGATGATACAGAAGTTAATGGAGTACATTTTTCCGATGCCACCAGCATCTCCAACAAATTTAATGAATACTTCACCGTGTAAACATTGTAGGTGTTCGCTATCCTCAGGTAATCCCTGATAACATGCAAGCTAACAGTTTTGACTTTAATGCGATGGCACCGATTGAGCTTTTTAAACTAATAATGTCGTTAAAAATCAAAAATTCGTGCACTAGCGGCGATATAACAAGCACTTTGCTGAAAAAAATGCTTGGTATGTAGTGGACATCATAAGTTATTTGTTCAATCTAAGTGTGAATAATGGCTGTTTTCCACTTTACCTTAAATGTGCGGAGGTAATTCCTCTCTTTAAAAAAGGCAATAGGAAAAACTTATTTAGCTATAGACCTATATCTCTGCTTCCAACTTTTGCTAAACTATTTGAGAAACTAATTAAAGTCCGCATCTTATCGTTTTTGGATCATAACCACTTCTTCTGAGATCATCAGTTTGGCTTTAGGAGTGGTATGTCAACAGAAGATGCTATCCTTAGGTTGTATAGTCAGTTGTATGAAGGTGCAAACAATAAACATTCAACTATGGCCCTGCTTATTGACATGACGAAAGCATTTGACATTTGACCATGAGAGATAGCACACAAATAGTTAAAATCAATGGAGCCTTCAGTAATCCTCGTATGCCAAGAAATGGCGTCCCACAGATTTCGGTACTTGGGCCTCTTCTTTTCCTGATTTACATCAGTTCTCTATTCGCTCAGGAATTTAATGGTATATCCACTGCATGATATAGCTTTTACATATCGATATCGAACAACTTTTGAATGCATAGTACAGATCGGGGCAGTATTAGAAAAATTGAGACTTTGGTTAGCTGTTCACAAATTAGTTATCAGTGAGAAAACGAAGCTGATTTCTATAAGAATATCGGGAAATGCGTTAAACGATTTCAATCTGTGTTTTCTTGCATATGACTGTGGAAGGTTCAGCTTACCTATACACAAATGTGGTATTAACAATTTTTTTCGATTTCAGCCAATGCTCTACTAGCTGCTTTGTGATCGAGTCAGTGAAAAATGTTAAATATCTTCGATCATAACTTGAGCTGGAAGGAACATATTCGAGCAGTTAAATTCCATATGATGCTGGTGACTCGTCAACTATACCTCATCCAACCCTATTGCTCTGAGAAAGTTTTGTCTCATATCTGGCCTCGCACATTCAAAATTGCAATATGGAATCACCTGCTGGGGAGGTTCGTACTCGGCTACGTTGGTGGCACAAAAACACTTAGTTCGGATCATTTCTAATTGTAATCGTCTCACTCATACCTGGCCCTTATTCAAAAAACTAAGAATTTTACCACTACGGCACCTATACGTCTTTAAAGTACTTAGAAGTTTTATCTGAATCAACTGTTACTTTTACACATTTCTTTAAGTAGTACTGATTGTCACCCCACATCAGAACCGAATTATATTATTTAAATAAAATTGAAGTATCATTCAACACTAACTCAGGACATAATGTTCTAATAGTTATAGAATGACCACTATTATTCTGTTCCAATTAATATTAGCGACTACTATTGTTGTTTGATTTAGCTGTAAGTTGGAATGAGTAAAAATGATATCTATCTATCTATCTATATCCGCATTCTCACGGGTAGTCAAGCAGCCTTAAAGTCGATGGAGTCCTTTGTGTACACATCAAAAACTAGTCTCGACTGTCGCCTATCTCTTAACGAGATGGCCGAACAGTTCAACATACAACTTATCTGGGTACTGGGACACAGCGACAATCCAGGAAATGAACGTCGCCCAACAAGGAACGACGCTACAATCAATCATGGCTTGTGAGGGAATACCCTTTGCAACCATTAAACTTAATCTTAAAAATCTCGCCAGGGCCTAGACGAACCGGAGATGGACTCAGGACAAACCTGCCTCATCACCAGGCAAATCCGGCCCCGGCTCGATAGTCAACGTACTAGGTGTATTATCTCCCTAAAAAGAACTGACATCTACAAAGTCATCGGTGTCATCACTGGACACTCCCTTATTGGCAGTCACGCGCAAAAACTAGAAGCTGTCTAGACGAGGAGGAGGTCGAATCCATTCATCACCTTCTCTGCGCCTGCCCGGCATTTTGCACAATCAAGAAACGATACCTGCGATCTTACTTCCTTAACGATCTGACCGAAGTTCCGCAAGTAGGGATACCTGATCTTCTTAATTTCTTAAGAAGCACAAAATGGTTCCACGAATAGGGGGCTAAACTCTCTCGTAGCTGCACAACGGGCCTCCCTGGCTTATGTGTGTTCTTCTCATTTCTGGGAAGGCTACGGTCCTACCTACCTACCTATTGATACTATACGATCGTGCTTACAAGGAATCGAAGGATCGTAATTCATGGCTGAATTTTCTTTATTTACCCATGGATTAGTTACTCTCTCGGATCCGTGGCTGGTCGGTTGTCCGTTTTGTTCGGTGTTACTATGTGTCTGTGCGGACGATTCTCTGGCTCTCTGCATTTGATGCCTATCCCTATCCTTGCTGAGGCGAGCCTCACGTTCTACGGATGGTTCTCTGGCTCTCTGTATTCGATGTCTATCCCTATCCTGGCTACGGTGAGCCTCACGCTCTACTGAGGATTGTCTTTCCCTCTCAGCTCTATATCTATCCCTAACCTGGCTGAGGCGAGCCTCACTCTCCGTTGACGGTTCTTCATCTCCTGCTGAACGTGCTCTTCTGGCATTTACTGCACTACGACCTATGTTCAAACGACGACGTCTTCCAGACATGACTTTATAATTTCTGTACAAAATTTACTCAGTTCTTGTTTGAACTCACACCTTAAAACTATACGTATGATTATGAACAAATTGCCATATTATTAGTATGTTTCGCGAGTCGAACGAAAAATGGTTCGAACTAAACATATTCGTATTACCGTTCGCGAATCGCACAGATGGCATTCGACTCAAATGTCACAATTTCAGCGAATTGCGTATTCACCGTATTAACGTTGGCGAACGTTCGACTGAATTTATTATCATACAATTTCGAATATAAATTTTTTTAATTTATCGTAACGTACTTATAAGTGGCAGGATGGCAAAGGACTAACAAAGGCCTCATAGGGGTAGCATCTATCCGACGGATGCTGAATAAAAAGTTTTCATTGCCAAATGTAAATTCAAATAAACATATTTTGAATGAAAGCTCACCGCCTACTAAGAGACAACTTTTAAAAACTTTGATGTCGATTTTTGATCCCCTCGGTCTGATTGGACATTTTACGGTACTGCTAAAAATGTTGTTGCAGGAAATCTGGCGTTCTTCTGTTGATTGGGATCAGGAAATTGGTTACGAACATTTCATCAAATGGAAAAAATGGCTTACACTTCTACAGAAAATTCGAACAATCTCCATACCAAGATGCTATTTTACGCAATGTCATTTCAATTTCGACGCAAATATGGAATTGCATATGTTTGTTGACGCAGGTCAGGACGCTTATGCTGCTGTTGCGTACTTCCGGACAAGGCATGAAAATCATTCAGAAGTATGTTTAGTTGGGTCAAAAGTGAAAGTAGCACCACTAAAAGGATTATCGATTCCAAGAATGGAATTAGAAGCAGCAGTTTTGGGAGTACGACTTGCGAAGTCTATAATATCAGGTCATTCAATTGAAATAAACCGGCAAATTTATTGGACTGATTCCAAAACCGTACTGTCGTGGATTAATTCCGATCACAGAAGATACAAGCAGTATGTAGTTGCGAGAGTAGGTGAGGTATTGGAAAATTCAAAAGAGGAACAATGGAGGTGGCTTCCAAGTAAAGAAAATGTAGCTGATGACGCAACCAAATGGAAAAACAACCCAGACTTTTCATCTACATCTCGTTGGATTTGCGGTCCATCATTTTTAAAATTTGATGAAGAACATTGGCCACCAATAGAGGCAGTTAAGTTTCAAACACAAGAAGAAGCGAAAGCAAATTTTATACATGAAGTTCATCAACATGCAACTGTGGTCGAAATTGAAAGATTTTCTAATTGGAGTAAACTAGTTCATTGCATGTGCTATGTATTTCGATTTATTCGACGAACCAGAAAGAAGTCAGTCTCAGAAACACGTTTGGTTTTAATTCCTTCAGAAATTCAAAAGGCAGAGTACTATTTATACAAGCAATGTCAACTAGCTTATTTTAAATCTGAGTACAATAGTCTAAAAAATAAAGAAGGCAATATCAACAAAAACAGTCCACTCTTTAAATTATCAGCATATGTCGACGAAAATGGAGTAATGCGCATAAGAGGACGTATCGATGCTGTAGAGGGTGTCAGCACAGATACAAAAAGACCCATAATACTGCCAAAAGAGCACTTAATAACACAGCTAATCACTAAAAAATATCATGAAAAATTCTTTCATCAGTACAATGAAACTGTTGTGAATGAGCTCCGACAAAAATATTATATACCTTCATTGAGAGTGATCCTTAAAAAAATAACAAAAAACTGTCAAATGTGTAAAAATCGGAATACAACACCTATTTGGCCAGAAATGAGTGAGCTTCCTCCTGAAAGGTTAAAAACATTTATCCAGCCATTCTCCTATATCGGAATAGACTATTTTGGTCCGATGTATGTGACAGTGGGGCGCCGTACAGAAAAGCGTTGGGGAGTTTAAATAACTTGTCTCTCTGTAAGAGCGATCCATATCGAAATCGCAAGCAGCCTGTCAGCAGACTCCTGTATACTAGCACTTAAAAGGTTTATAGCTAGAAGAGGCACGCCCATCGAAATCAAGTCTGACAATGGAACCAATTTTAGAGGCGCATCTGAAGAATTGAAGAAAGCGGTAGCACAATTGAATATGGAAGTTATAGCCAAAGAATTTGTTAACGCCAAAATCAAATGGACATTTATTCCACCAGCCTCTCCGCACATGGGAGGCGCATGGGAATGAATGGTCCGATCGGTGAAACAAACGTTAGCTGCCATGAAGGTGCAATCAAATCCTTCTGATGAAGTGCTATCAACAATGATGGCGGAAGTGGAATTTGTGGTGAACTCAAGGCCTTTGACTTATGTACCCCTTGATAGTGACACTGAAGAAGCCTTGACCCTAAACCATATAATCCTTGGCTCAACGAATGGCAAAAAGACGTTGGGTCCACTTTACGACGATGCTCGATTTGTTAGAAGGAACTGGTTGAAATCGGAACAATTTGCCAACCAATTCTGGCGAAAATGGATCCGGGAATATCTTCCTACGCTAACCCGAAGAACTAAATGGTTTGCGTCAAGCAAAGAACTACAGGTAGGAGATATCGTAATAGTTGTGGACGAGAACCTGCCCAGGAATGTATGGCCAAAGGCGAAGATCATCAAACTCATCGAAAGCAGAGATGGACGTGTCAGAAGTGCCATCATCCAAACAGCAGCATCCAACATATACACCAGGCCTTTAGCAAAACTTGCACCTTTGGATATCGGGTCGTTTGGCTCTGATGATAACCATAGCCATTAGCCATGCTTACCAGGGGGAGTGTTGCCAAACGTGTACACAATTACATCTTTATTTAAACGCACTCATTGGAGTTGGCAGCACTAGCGAAGTGCGAAGGAGACGGAAGGTGATCATTTTTTGTTGGCTTAGCCAGGACGCGTGTCCTTTGTTAAAGACATTCAGAGAACAGACGCCGAGAGAAAAAAAACAATTTTTTTGTAGCGCTTCACGCCTTATATATATATATGTATAAATATTCAATTTAAATAAAGCAAATGCTAGAAAAGTGAATAGTGTTTCGTTTTCTGAATTAACATATATTTAGCAATTTAACGTTCTCAATTCAAGAAAGTGTACTAATATTGGACACGCTTTATTGAAGACAAAAGACAAAAATACGAAATGAAAAATACGAGTGACAAAGATGGCCGAAGACTGGTCGAATGTCGAACGGCGTGTGTGGCAGGCGGCTTCTATCACCTCCACGGGAATTCTCGTTGGTGACACTTTGGTGACGCGTTGGAGTATTCGGGGGATGTTCGCATCGTCGATCGGCTGAGTCTCCGGTCACACCGCCACATGAGTATTCGGGGGATGTTCGCAATGACGATCGGCTGAAGTTCCGGTCACGCCGCCACATATATAATAAATTGTTTTTGTAAAAAATTTCCCTTTAGTGTTGTTACTTAATAGATTATTTAGTACAGTGTTACCATTCATTATAACTAATTGATTAATGATTAACATAAAGGTAAATAAAATAAAGAGTGTTTGAGATTCAAACATTCTCCCCGGCCGAACGAAAATGTGATATCTACTTCAGTTCCTTCTTTCATCAATATCGACATCTGTCGACCAGCTTGTGAATCGTCGCGATCGGTAGAATGACAATAGTCAGGTATGATTGTTTACCGACTACATATGAGTGGCGTGAAGACGGGAATTCATTGTGGAGTAGGAACCCAGGTACGTACATATAGTTTGTGTTGAAGACAAACGATTTGTGCCCAATTGTGTGTCGTGTGGTATGGACAGAAAGCCCGAAATTACCTGGGAAAAAAAAAATAACTTGCAAGGAGAATTAGTGTGTGTGGTTGCATATGTATGTGAGAAAAACAAAAAAAAGTTGTTTTTTTTTTTGAGTGTGTGAGAAAACAAGTGCATGTCGAACGTTGCCCTTTTGTTTACGTTTACGAGTTGCGACATCGTGTGGTGGGACAATGTCGTGTGCGAATATGTGTGCATGTTTGTGTTTTGGCATATGGGCAAAAAAAAAAAAAATGTTTGTTTGTTTACCTTAAAGTATTGAGTATTGATTTGATTTTGATTTTTGATTTTGATTATTTATTGAATTATTGATTTTGCGTATGGCTATGTGGAATTAGGTTGCGTTGTAATTTCCGTATGTGTTTCGTTGCTGGGTAAGGGGCATATTTTAGTTATTGGGCGTTTAAATTCACCATTTTGTGTTTTTAGGGTAACGACGCGCGTTATGTTATCCCTTCCTGGATGTTTCGCTGTTATCCGACCGAGGTTCCATTTTGTGGGTGGAAGCCGTTCATCCTTGATTAGGACTAGGTCTCCTATATTGACTTCAGGGGCACGGTTTTGCCATTTGGGTCTTTGTTGTAGCCGCGCGAGATATTCCGAGCTTCATTGGTTCCAGAAGGATTGGTATAATCTTTGCACTAGTTTCCAACGGTCAATAAAATTTATTTTTTCTTCCATTAGATCTTGCTGCGGAATATTGTTGAAAGACTCTCCGATCAGGAAATGTCCTGGGGTTAAGACCCTGAAGTCATCTGGGTCACTGGATAGAGGACAGAGTGGTCGCGAATTCAGGCACGCTTCAATTTGAACAAGTAATGTGGTGAGTTCCTCATACGTGTAAGCTTGCGTGCCGGTTATCCGTTTCAGGTGGTATTTAACGGACTTCACTCCTGCCTCCCATAATCCACCAAAATGAGGAGATGACGGCGGAATGAATTTCCATGCAATTCCATCCATTGCAAGCCTTTCGGCGATCGCCTTCCAATCCGCTTGAGCCGATTTAAGCATCCTTGTTAACTCATTGTTAGCGCCGGCAAAATTTGTTCCGCAATCACTCATCAGTTGTGAAACTATGCCTCTTCTCGCGATGAATCTTCTCAGTGCCGCGATGAAGCCCTGGGTGGTTAAATCGCTGACCAGCTCGATGTGTATCGCCTTCGTCGCAAGACATACAAATATGGCGAAATATGCCTTATAGGATTTCGCGTTGCGTCCCTTCCAGGTTTTCACATCAATGGGTCCAGCATAGTCGACTCCGGTAATGGCGAATGGTCGTGATATTCGGACTCTTGGCGCGGGCAAGTTGCCCATTAGCTGTGTCGCTGGTTTTGCTCTGAAGCGGAAGCAAATATTGCATTTGTGGACGCACCACCTTATGCTGCTTTTCATTTTTAAGATCCAATATTTTTGGCGTAAAAAAGATGCCATTTGTGGGATCCCTCCGTGGATTGTTCTTTCGTGTGCATCTCGCAGCAGGAGATGCACATGGTGGCTGGAATTTAAAATGATAGGGTGTTGTTGATTATAAGGTAAAGTCGAGGCTTGCAGTCTTCCCCCTACACGCAAAATGCCGCTCGAGTCCAGAAACGGATTAAGAGATTGGATGCCCTTTGGCATTCGTCCCTTTTTTAAGGCTTGGATTTCCTCGGAAAAAGATTCTTCCTGGACTATCCTTATGGCTACTTGAGAAGCAGCTTCAATTTCGAGAGGACTTAAGACAGAATAGTCCCTTTCGACAGGAGGTTTTTTGCAGTTGTTGGTGAACCTAAGACAGTAAGCTATAATTCTAATCAACCTTGTTAATTTCGATGTTTTGTGTATTAATGAACTAATTGGATTAGATTCCATGTTACAGAAATGTGACCTGATCAAACGTATTTCTTCCTCTGTTCTTATGTTCGAAGGTTGCGATGGAGAAACGACAGTCCAATTATGGTGGAGAAATTCGGGCCCATTCCACCACAAACGGTTTCCCTTTAGAGTTGAGGGTAAAACTCCTCGTGACAACAGATCTGCGGGGTTCGACTTTGTTGAGATGTGCCTCCACGTTACTCCCTTAGATAATCTCTGGACTTCAGCTACCCTGTTGCTGACGAAGGTTCTCCATTTAGAGGGCGATGCAGTTATCCAAGCAAGCACGATTTCTGAGTCTGTCCAGGCGTAACATTTCACATTATGGAGTCCTAAGACGTGTGTTGTGTACTGGAGAAGGGTTGCGAGTATGACAGCTCCACATAATTCAAGACGTGGAAGGCTGATCTGTTTTAGTGGTGCTACTCTTGTCTTAGACATCAATAAGTTCATCTGTACATTGCCGTCTTCGCTGTGAACCCTTAGGTAGAGGGCGGCGCCATATGCTCTTTGGGATGCATCACTGAAAACGTGTATCTCAAGATCCCCTTGTGTGTTATGGACATGAATCCATCGAGGTATCCTAAATTGTTCCAGTATTGGCAATTCCTTACAAAATGTTAACCACTCTCCTTTTAGGGCTACCGGAATAGGATCATCCCAATGTGACCCATCCCGCCACAGTTGCTGCATCATTATTTTTGCCTTAACGACGCAAGGCGATATCCATCCCAAAAGATCGAAAAGTTGGGAAATGGTTGATAACATGGTCCTTTTTGTCTCATCCTGGAATTGAGTGAAGGAGGTTTCAAAGGAAAATGCATCATCCAATGGGAACCATTTAATACCTAGGGCTTTAATCTGCCTACCTGGGTCGAGTGACAAAGAGAAGTCAAATTCCCGTTCCTCTGGTGGTATGTCGTGTAGGATCTGTGGGCTATTGCTTATCCATTTTCGGAGACGAAACCCTGCAGAAGCGAGTAAATCCTTGACTTGATCACGACGTAACAATGCTTCTTCGATTGAATAAGCTCCGGTGAATAGATCGTCGACATACATATCCTCACTCACTGCTTTGGCGCCGAGCGGAAATCTTTCTTTCCCGTCTAATGCAAGCTGCTTTAGTGTCCGTACGGCAAGAAAGGGTGCACTGCTGGTGCCGAACGTCGCAGTTTGCAGTCGATAGACCTTAAGAAGCTCCTGTGGATCATCACGCCAGAAAATGAGTTGGTAAAAGGTATCGTTGTCTGCCATTCTGATCTGCCGGTACATTTTCTCTATGTCTGCGGTGAACGTAAATCTGTGAAGTCTCCACCGTAGAATTACATCAATTAATGCTCCTTGTATTGCAGGTCCTACTAGCAAGTGATCGTTCAACGATGTTCCATCGGACGTTTTGGCTGATGCATCAAAGACTGGATGGTTCTCTGGCTCTCTGTATTCGATGTCTATCCCTATCCTGGCTACGGTGAGCCTCACGCTCTACTGAGGATTGTCTTTCCCTCTCAGCTCTATATCTATCCCTAACCTGGCTGAGGCGAGCCTCACTCTCCGTTGACGGTTCTTCATCTCCTGCTGAACGTGCTCTTCTGGCATTTACTGCACTACGACCTATGTTCAAACGACGACGTCTTCCAGACATGACTTTATAATTTCTGTACAAAATTTACTCAGTTCTTGTTTGAACTCACACCTTAAAACTATACGTATGATTATGAACAAATTGCCATATTATTAGTATGTTTCGCGAGTCGAACGAAAAATGGTTCGAACTAAACATATTCGTATTACCGTTCGCGAATCGCACAGATGGCATTCGACTCAAATGTCACAATTTCAGCGAATTGCGTATTCACCGTATTAACGTTGGCGAACGTTCGACTGAATTTATTATCATACAATTTCGAATATAAATTTTTTTAATTTATCGTAACGTACTTATAAGTGGCAGGATGGCAAAGGACTAACAAAGGCCTCATAGGGGTAGCATCTATCCGACGGATGCTGGCCTGCTAAAAAGCGAGAAGAGCCACCGCAGTCGAACATCTTGCGGCACTGTTAGTAAGTCCTATCCCCACCTCCTCGTGGTGCCATCTGGAGATTTCCTATGAAAATTGCAGACGGGGAAGGGCGAATGGCGAGCCTCCTGCGCCAAAAAACAGGATTAGTCGGTTGGGCTACGGCCTAGTAAGCCGTAACCGTAAAAAAAACACAAACTCCGAAACAACCACAAGCCTCGGATATAACGGACCGGATTTATGTTGACGACCCTTGCAAAAAACGAAAAAAAGACAATGATCTTCGGCTTTGTCCGTGGAATGTTAGGTCCCTAAACAGGCCAAGTGCCTGTGCCTAAGCTTTCGGCAAGTGAGCGAACGCCTCATAACAATCCGTATCAAGGCTACATTTCTTAACATCAGCCAGATCTGCGTCCACGCCCCCACGGAAGAAGGATGAAGGATGACTCCGCCAAAGATGAGTTCTACGATCTCCTAGACAGAACGTATGCCCAATGTCCCGGCTATGACATCAAAATTGTACTAGGAGACCTCAATGCTAAGCTGGGTAAGGAAAGCATATTTGAACGAGTCATCGGCAAACATTGCCTACACGACACCACCTCCGAAAACGGGCACAGGCTGATTGATCTTGCTACGGGGCGAAATCTCCTTCTAGCCAGTACGCGCTTCTCGCACCTCGATATACACAAAGGCACATGGCGGTCTTTTGATCAATCGACTACCAAACTAGATTGATCACATCGCGATCGACGTCAGACACTCCTCCACTATTCTTGATGTTCGAACTTTCCGAGGGGCTAACATCGACTCGGACCACTATCTAGTAGTAGCCAAGATGCGCTTACGGATATCACGAACGCAAAGGAGTAGAGTAAGAATAAAAAGATGCTCGCAGCAGGAGATGCACATGGTGGCTGGAATTTAAAATGATAGGGTGTTGTTGATTATAAGGTAAAGTCGAGGCTTGCAGTCTTCCCCCTACACGCAAAATGCCGCTCGAGTCCAGAAACGGATTAAGAGATTGGATGCCCTTTGGCATTCGTCCCTTTTTTAAGGCTTGGATTTCCTCGGAAAAAGATTCTTCCTGGACTATCCTTATGGCTACTTGAGAAGCAGCTTCAATTTCGAGAGGACTTAAGACAGAATAGTCCCTTTCGACAGGAGGTTTTTTGCAGTTGTTGGTGAACCTAAGACAGTAAGCTATAATTCTAATCAACCTTGTTAATTTCGATGTTTTGTGTATTAATGAACTAATTGGATTAGATTCCATGTTACAGAAATGTGACCTGATCAAACGTATTTCTTCCTCTGTTCTTATGTTCGAAGGTTGCGATGGAGAAACGACAGTCCAATTATGGTGGAGAAATTCGGGCCCATTCCACCACAAACGGTTTCCCTTTAGAGTTGAGGGTAAAACTCCTCGTGACAACAGATCTGCGGGGTTCGACTTTGTTGAGATGTGCCTCCACGTTACTCCCTTAGATAATCTCTGGACTTCAGCTACCCTGTTGCTGACGAAGGTTCTCCATTTAGAGGGCGATGCAGTTATCCAAGCAAGCACGATTTCTGAGTCTGTCCAGGCGTAACATTTCACATTATGGAGTCCTAAGACGTGTGTTGTGTACTGGAGAAGGGTTGCGAGTATGACAGCTCCACATAATTCAAGACGTGGAAGGCTGATCTGTTTTAGTGGTGCTACTCTTGTCTTAGACATCAATAAGTTCATCTGTACATTGCCGTCTTCGCTGTGAACCCTTAGGTAGAGGGCGGCGCCATATGCTCTTTGGGATGCATCACTGAAAACGTGTATCTCAAGATCCCCTTGTGTGTTATGGACATGAATCCATCGAGGTATCCTAAATTGTTCCAGTATTGGCAATTCCTTACAAAATGTTAACCACTCTCCTTTTAGGGCTACCGGAATAGGATCATCCCAATGTGACCCATCCCGCCACAGTTGCTGCATCATTATTTTTGCCTTAACGACGCAAGGCGATATCCATCCCAAAAGATCGAAAAGTTGGGAAATGGTTGATAACATGGTCCTTTTTGTCTCATCCTGGAATTGAGTGAAGGAGGTTTCAAAGGAAAATGCATCATCCAATGGGAACCATTTAATACCTAGGGCTTTAATCTGCCTACCTGGGTCGAGTGACAAAGAGAAGTCAAATTCCCGTTCCTCTGGTGGTATGTCGTGTAGGATCTGTGGGCTATTGCTTATCCATTTTCGGAGACGAAACCCTGCAGAAGCGAGTAAATCCTTGACTTGATCACGACGTAACAATGCTTCTTCGATTGAATAAGCTCCGGTGAATAGATCGTCGACATACATATCCTCACTCACTGCTTTGGCGCCGAGCGGAAATCTTTCTTTCCCGTCTAATGCAAGCTGCTTTAGTGTCCGTACGGCAAGAAAGGGTGCACTGCTGGTGCCGAACGTCGCAGTTTGCAGTCGATAGACCTTAAGAAGCTCCTGTGGATCATCACGCCAGAAAATGAGTTGGTAAAAGGTATCGTTGTCTGCCATTCTGATCTGCCGGTACATTTTCTCTATGTCTGCGGTGAACGTAAATCTGTGAAGTCTCCACCGTAGAATTACATCAATTAATGCTCCTTGTATTGCAGGTCCTACTAGCAAGTGATCGTTCAACGATGTTCCATCGGACGTTTTGGCTGATGCATCAAAGACTACTCGGAGTTTTGTTGTTGAACTGGAGTTCTTGAATACTGCGTGGTGTGGCACGAAGTAATGGAACGGAGTTTCCGTCAGTTTCTTCCACGTTTCCTTCACTCCAACCATGTGATGGTATTGTAAGTATTCTTGCATGCATTGTTTGTAGTCCTTGTGCAGCCTTGGGTTTTGGCGGAATCGTTTTTCCAGCTGAAGATACCTACGCAAGGCTCCTGACCTCGAGGATCCAAGCGCAGGGTATCTTCTCTCTTTAAATGGCAATGACACTTCGTAGCGTCCGTCAGGCAACCGCTTTGTTGTTGTAGTGTAGTGTTTTTCACAAACTTCGTTCTCCTTAGAGTCTGAACCTTGAAACGGTGTTTCTTCAACTTCCCAAAATTTGCGCAGTTGGTCGTTTAGGTCACATAAGGTGTGCAAGACACTTATTGACCTGCTTTTCCCTGTGTGTACCTTTCCAAAGGGGATCCATCCGAGTTGTGTCTTCTGAGCCAGTGGTGCCTGGCCCCTTGGGTCACGAATAATATCCGCAAGGAGGATGTCGGCATATACATCGCTTCCAAAAAGTATATCAAGAAGAAGGCCAGTTAGCGCATTGAAGATGAGTGCGCGGTTTCTAAAATCTCCAGCCGTCCGTTGAGGTAATTTTTCGTACGTTGGTGTTCAGACCTTTTGCTGAAATTTACCGCATCCTTGGTAATTTGAGTAAGTATGTTTTTTAGTAACTTTCGCGGTTTACTCATCGTGACACCGAAAAATAGAAAATTTACAGGGAAGTACCAGTCCTAAATATATTAATTTTGTACTTACAGATGCCTTTTTTAGTATGTATGTATATATATGTATCTGTGAAAATGTCTGCGGTACTAAGCACCGTAATCGTATTATCCAACGGTTCCTAAAGCGGGCTGGTGACGGTACTTGAGGAGCGGTTCTTTTTATATATGTATTAATGTTACACGACGCGTGAAACCGTTTATGGTATTTACCGAAAGATTTTTTTTTTTGTTTTATGAAATTGTTTTATATGTGTATATGTGTCCGTATGTAAATTTCACGACGCGAGATCCCGTTTTGCACTTGAGAACAAAAACTCACAGCGTTCAAAGTACATGTATTATGTGTAAGTACAAAATGATTTGTTTATCTGTTCCACACGATATTTCACACTTCCGTGTTTTTTTATTTTACTTTGTTCGCACTTAATAGAGGCTCGAAGGACCAAAATGTAATTCTCCATACGCTGGTAACAAAGAAAACTCAGGGTGTGCACAAAGAATAAGTGACAGTTTTTATTGTTCACATCAATATATCTAATAAATTGTTTTTGTAAAAAATTTCCCTTTAGTGTTGTTACTTAATAGATTATTTAGTACAGTGTTACCATCCATTATAACTAATTGATTAATGATTAACATTTATAAATACACATGTATATAAAGGTAAATAAAATAAAGAGTGTTTGAGATTCAAACATCTCCATATATATAAATGAACATATGTATATATACCTTGTACTTATTTTAGAGAATAAGTGCTTACATGCTTAAATGCATAAATGCGTAACTGCCTAGCTGCAAATTAAGCGTTTTATTCAGACGACGAAACCGGGCTCGCGACAGTGACCCTACCAATAATTTTAATCCTCGTAGGCAGAAACACCAACCACTCTCCTTTTAGGGCTTCCGGAATAGGATCATCCCAATGTGACCCATCCCGCCACAGTTGCTGAATCATTATTTTTGCCTTAACGACGCAAGGCGATATCCATCCCAAAAGATCGAAAAGTTGGGAAATGGTTGATAACATGGTCCTTTTTGTCTCATCCTGGAATTGAGTGAAGGAGGTTTCAAAGGAAAATGCATCATCCAATGGGAACCATTTAATACCTAGGGCTTTAATCTGCCTACCTGGGTCGAGTGACAAAGAGAAGTCAAATTCCCGTTCCTCTGGTGGTATGTCGTGTAGGATCTGTGGGCTATTGCTTATCCATTTTCGGAGACGAAACCCTGCAGAAGCGAGTAAATCCTTGACTTGATCACGACGTAACAATGCTTCTTCGATTGAATAAGCTCCGGTGAATAGATCGTCGACATACATATCCTCACTCACTGCTTTGGCGCCGAGCGGAAATCTTTCTTTCCCGTCTAATGCAAGCTGCTTTAGTGTCCGTACGGCAAGAAAGGGTGCACTGCTGGTGCCGAACGTCACAGTTTGCAGTCGATAGACCTTAAGAAGCTTCTGTGGATCATCACGCCAGAAAATGAGTTGGTAAAAGGTATCGTTGTCTGCCATTCTGATCTGCCGGTACATTTTCTCTATGTCTGCGGTGAACGTAAATCTGTGAAGTCTCCACCGTAGAATTACATCAATTAATGCTCCTTGTATTGCAGGCCCTACTAGCAAGTGATCGTTCAACGATGTTCCATCGGACGTTTTGGCTGATGCATCAAAGACTACTCGGAGTTTTGTTGTTGAACTGGAGTTCTTGAATACTGCGTGGTGTGGCACGAAGTAATGGAACGGAGTTTCCGTCAGTTTCTTCCACGTTTCCTTCACTTCAACCATGTGATGGTATTGTAAGTATTCTTGCATGCATTGTTTGTAGTCCTTGTGCAGCCTTGGGTTTTGGCGGAATCGTTTTTCCAGCTGAAGATACCTACGCAAGGCTCCTGACCTCGAGGATCCAAGCGCAGGGTATCTTCTCTCTTTAAATGGCAATGACACTTCGTAGCGTCCGTCAGGCAACCGCTTTGTTGTTGTAGTGTATTGTTTTTCACAAACTTCGTTCTCCTTAGAGTCTGAACCTTGAAACGGTGTTTCTTCAACTTCCCAAAATTTGCGCAGTTGGTCGTTTAGGTCACATAAGGTGTGCAAGACACTTATTGACCTGCTTTTCCCTGTGTGTACCTTTCCAAAGAGGATCCATCCGAGTTGTGTCTTCTGAGCCAGTGGTGCCTGGCCCCTTGGGTCACGAATAATATCCGCAAGGAGGATGTCGGCATATACATCGCTTCCAAAAAGTATATCAAGAAGAAGGCCAGTTAGCGCATTGAAGATGAGTGCGCGGTTTCTAAAATCTCCAGCCGTCCGTTGAGGTAATTTTTCGTACGTTGGTGTTCAGACCTTTTGCTGAAATTTACCGCATCCTTGGTAATTTGAGTAAGTATGTTTTTTAGTAACTTTCGCGGGTTACTCATCGTGACACCGAAAAATAGAAAATTTACAGGGAAGTACCAGTCCTAAATATATTAATTTTGTACTTACAGATGCCTTTTTTAGTATGTATGTATATATATGTATCTGTGAAAATGTCTGCGGTACTAAGCACCGTAATCGTATTATCCAACGGTTCCTAAAGCGGGCTGGTGACGGTACTTGAGGAGCGGTTCTTTTTATATATGTATTAATGTTACACGACGCGTGAAACCGTTTATGGTATTTACCGAAAGATTTTTTTTTTTGTTTTATGAAATTGTTTTATATGTGTATATGTGTCCGTATGTAAATTTCACGACGCGAGATCCCGTTTTGCACTTGAGAACAAAAACTCACAGCGTTCAAAGTACATGTATTATGTGTAAGTACAAAATGATTTGTTTATCTGTTCCACACGATATTTCACACTTCTGTGTTTTTTTATTTTACTTTGTTCGCACTTAATAGAGGCTCGAAGGACCAAAATGTAATTCTCCATACGCTGGTAACAAAGAAAACTCAGGGTGTGCACAAAGAATAAGTGACAGTTTTTATTGTTCACATCAATATATATAATAAATTGTTTTTGTGAAAAATTTCCCTTTAGTGTTGTTACTTAATAGATTACTTAGTACAGTGTTACCATCCATTATAACTAATTGATTAATGATTAACATTTATAAATACACATGTATATAAAGGTAAATAAAATAAAGAGTGTTTGAGATTCAAACATCTCCATATATATAAATGAACATATGTATATATACCTTGTACTTATTTTAGAGAATAAGTGCTTACATGCTTAAATGCATAAATGCGTAACTGCCTAGCTGCAAATTAAGCGTTATATTCAGACGACGAAACCGGGCTCGCGACAGTGACCCTACCAATAATTTTAATCCTCGTAGGCAGAAACACCAAATAGATTACACAATGTTAACAGAATGTTTGAAAAATGAATTTTGGGAACCGGTCTATTCGGGGAGTAATCCTTCTGTTGCTTTTGATCTGTTTTCTTCGATTTTGCAAAATCCGTTAAAGTCTTGTACTACAGCCTCTCTGCACATCCTAACAATAAAAGACACTTAAAGCCGTTGATGAATAATACACTTCTAAATCAAATGAAAAGAAAAAACAGTTTCGAAATTAAATGCACCAGACACCCACAAAATAAGAAACTAAAAACGTACTATGCCAAATTATGTAAGAAGATTCATAAAAAGATTACAGAAACGCGTAGTGACTATTACTTTAGTATGTTTCAAAAGGCTAAGGGTAACAGTAAAGAACTGTGGAGAGTTGTTGATAGCATTTTGGGGAAGCATAGACAACCCCTAGGAATTGATGATACAGAAGTTAATGGAGTACATTTTTCCGATGCCACCAGCATCTCCAACAAATTTAATGAATACTTCACCGTGTAAACATTGTAGGTGTTCGCTATCCTCAGGTAATCCCTGATAACATGCAAGCTAACAGTTTTGACTTTAATGCGATGGCACCGATTGAGCTTTTTAAACTAATAATGTCGTTAAAAATCAAAAATTCGTGCACTAGCGGCGATATAACAAGCACTTTGCTGAAAAAAATGCTTGGTATGTAGTGGACATCATAAGTTATTTGTTCAATCTAAGTGTGAATAATGGCTGTTTTCCACTTTACCTTAAATGTGCGGAGGTAATTCCTCTCTTTAAAAAAGGCAATAGGAAAAACTTATTTAGCTATAGACCTATATCTCTGCTTCCAACTTTTGCTAAACTATTTGAGAAACTAATTAAAGTCCGCATCTTATCGTTTTTGGATCATAACCACTTCTTCTGAGATCATCAGTTTGGCTTTAGGAGTGGTATGTCAACAGAAGATGCTATCCTTAGGTTGTATAGTCAGTTGTATGAAGGTGCAAACAATAAACATTCAACTATGGCCCTGCTTATTGACATGACGAAAGCATTTGACATTTGACCATGAGAGATAGCACACAAATAGTTAAAATCAATGGAGCCTTCAGTAATCCTCGTATGCCAAGAAATGGCGTCCCACAGATTTCGGTACTTGGGCCTCTTCTTTTCCTGATTTACATCAGTTCTCTATTCGCTCAGGAATTTAATGGTATATCCACTGCATGATATAGCTTTTACATATCGATATCGAACAACTTTTGAATGCATAGTACAGATCGGGGCAGTATTAGAAAAATTGAGACTTTGGTTAGCTGTTCACAAATTAGTTATCAGTGAGAAAACGAAGCTGATTTCTATAAGAATATCGGGAAATGCGTTAAACGATTTCAATCTGTGTTTTCTTGCATATGACTGTGGAAGGTTCAGCTTACCTATACACAAATGTGGTATTAACAATTTTTTTCGATTTCAGCCAATGCTCTACTAGCTGCTTTGTGATCGAGTCAGTGAAAAATGTTAAATATCTTCGATCATAACTTGAGCTGGAAGGAACATATTCGAGCAGTTAAATTCCATATGATGCTGGTGACTCGTCAACTATACCTCATCCAACCCTATTGCTCTGAGAAAGTTTTGTCTCATATCTGGCCTCGCACATTCAAAATTGCAATATGGAATCACCTGCTGGGGAGGTTCGTACTCGGCTACGTTGGTGGCACAAAAACACTTAGTTCGGATCATTTCTAATTGTAATCGTCTCACTCATACCTGGCCCTTATTCAAAAAACTAAGAATTTTACCACTACGGCACCTATACGTCTTTAAAGTACTTAGAAGTTTTATCTGAATCAACTGTTACTTTTACACATTTCTTTAAGTAGTACTGATTGTCACCCCACATCAGAACCGAATTATATTATTTAAATAAAATTGAAGTATCATTCAACACTAACTCAGGACATAATGTTCTAATAGTTATAGAATGACCACTATTATTCTGTTCCAATTAATATTAGCGACTACTATTGTTGTTTGATTTAGCTGTAAGTTGGAATGAGTAAAAATGATATCTATCTATCTATCTATATCCGCATTCTCACGGGTAGTCAAGCAGCCTTAAAGTCGATGGAGTCCTTTGTGTACACATCAAAAACTAGTCTCGACTGTCGCCTATCTCTTAACGAGATGGCCGAACAGTTCAACATACAACTTATCTGGGTACTGGGACACAGCGACAATCCAGGAAATGAACGTCGCCCAACAAGGAACGACGCTACAATCAATCATGGCTTGTGAGGGAATACCCTTTGCAACCATTAAACTTAATCTTAAAAATCTCGCCAGGGCCTAGACGAACCGGAGATGGACTCAGGACAAACCTGCCTCATCACCAGGCAAATCCGGCCCCGGCTCGATAGTCAACGTACTAGGTGTATTATCTCCCTAAAAAGAACTGACATCTACAAAGTCATCGGTGTCATCACTGGACACTCCCTTATTGGCAGTCACGCGCAAAAACTAGAAGCTGTCTAGACGAGGAGGAGGTCGAATCCATTCATCACCTTCTCTGCGCCTGCCCGGCATTTTGCACAATCAAGAAACGATACCTGCGATCTTACTTCCTTAACGATCTGACCGAAGTTCCGCAAGTAGGGATACCTGATCTTCTTAATTTCTTAAGAAGCACAAAATGGTTCCACGAATAGGGGGCTAAACTCTCTCGTAGCTGCACAACGGGCCTCCCTGGCTTATGTGTGTTCTTCTCATTTCTGGGAAGGCTACGGTCCTACCTACCTACCTATTGATACTATACGATCGTGCTTACAAGGAATCGAAGGATCGTAATTCATGGCTGAATTTTCTTTATTTACCCATGGATTAGTTACTCTCTCGGATCCGTGGCTGGTCGGTTGTCCGTTTTGTTCGGTGTTACTATGTGTCTGTGCGGACGATTCTCTGGCTCTCTGCATTTGATGCCTATCCCTATCCTTGCTGAGGCGAGCCTCACGTTCTACGGATGGTTCTCTGGCTCTCTGTATTCGATGTCTATCCCTATCCTGGCTACGGTGAGCCTCACGCTCTACTGAGGATTGTCTTTCCCTCTCAGCTCTATATCTATCCCTAACCTGGCTGAGGCGAGCCTCACTCTCCGTTGACGGTTCTTCATCTCCTGCTGAACGTGCTCTTCTGGCATTTACTGCACTACGACCTATGTTCAAACGACGACGTCTTCCAGACATGACTTTATAATTTCTGTACAAAATTTACTCAGTTCTTGTTTGAACTCACACCTTAAAACTATACGTATGATTATGAACAAATTGCCATATTATTAGTATGTTTCGCGAGTCGAACGAAAAATGGTTCGAACTAAACATATTCGTATTACCGTTCGCGAATCGCACAGATGGCATTCGACTCAAATGTCACAATTTCAGCGAATTGCGTATTCACCGTATTAACGTTGGCGAACGTTCGACTGAATTTATTATCATACAATTTCGAATATAAATTTTTTTAATTTATCGTAACGTACTTATAAGTGGCAGGATGGCAAAGGACTAACAAAGGCCTCATAGGGGTAGCATCTATCCGACGGATGCTGGCCTGCTAAAAAGCGAGAAGAGCCACCGCAGTCGAACATCTTGCGGCACTGTTAGTAAGTCCTATCCCCACCTCCTCGTGGTGCCATCTGGAGATTTCCTATGAAAATTGCAGACGGGGAAGGGCGAATGGCGAGCCTCCTGCGCCAAAAAACAGGATTAGTCGGTTGGGCTACGGCCTAGTAAGCCGTAACCGTAAAAAAAACACAAACTCCGAAACAACCACAAGCCTCGGATATAACGGACCGGATTTATGTTGACGACCCTTGCAAAAAACGAAAAAAAGACAATGATCTTCGGCTTTGTCCGTGGAATGTTAGGTCCCTAAACAGGCCAAGTGCCTGTGCCTAAGCTTTCGGCAAGTGAGCGAACGCCTCATAACAATCCGTATCAAGGCTACATTTCTTAACATCAGCCAGATCTGCGTCCACGCCCCCACGGAAGAAGGATGAAGGATGACTCCGCCAAAGATGAGTTCTACGATCTCCTAGACAGAACGTATGCCCAATGTCCCGGCTATGACATCAAAATTGTACTAGGAGACCTCAATGCTAAGCTGGGTAAGGAAAGCATATTTGAACGAGTCATCGGCAAACATTGCCTACACGACACCACCTCCGAAAACGGGCACAGGCTGATTGATCTTGCTACGGGGCGAAATCTCCTTCTAGCCAGTACGCGCTTCTCGCACCTCGATATACACAAAGGCACATGGCGGTCTTTTGATCAATCGACTACCAAACTAGATTGATCACATCGCGATCGACGTCAGACACTCCTCCACTATTCTTGATGTTCGAACTTTCCGAGGGGCTAACATCGACTCGGACCACTATCTAGTAGTAGCCAAGATGCGCTTACGGATATCACGAACGCAAAGGAGTAGAGTAAGAATAAAAAGTTATGACGTCGGAAAGCTACTATCGCCAGAAACCGCTCGTGCTTTTCCCGATCGCGTCTCCCTTAAGCTCTCCAATACACCTGAATCCTCCACACTATCAATAGAACAGCAGTGGAGCCTTTGCAAACAAGCCCTGAAAAGCTCTGCATCCGAAGTTTTGGGTTTCAAGGCTCCACCACGAAGAAACACCTGGTTCGATGACGAGTGCAGGAGGATTCATACAGCGAAGCAGGATGCATATAAGGCCTCGCTGCATAAAAGAACAAGAGTAGCTCGTGCGCTATACGAGTTAAAAAGAAGGGAGGATCATAAGCTTCTTAGAAGAAAGAAGAAAGAGCACGAGAAGCGCGCGATTGAGGATTTGGAGAGGTGTTACTGCAGGCGTGACGTTCGAAAGTCTTATCAACAGATAAAGCGAACATGCCAAGGTTATAAAGCCAGAACGGAAGCCTGCAGGGATGAGAACGGACACCTAGTAGTAGAAGTCGATGCAGTCGATGCTGAGAATATGGAAAAACCACTTCTGCAGACTGTCTAACGGCGATGTTAGTCAATATACCGCTGTCAGGCAGAATGATCCATTTCTAATCGATGGAGACCGCAGAGAATTCTGTCCCCCTGACCGCGACGAAGTTTAGATTGCCATATCGAAGCTCAAGTCGAATAAAGCTGCTGGCGCAGACGGACTGTCTGCTGAGCTCTTCAAGGCAGCTGGGGATGATCTGGTTGGGAGCATGCACCAGCTCACCCGTAAGATATGGATGAGCTGGTGCATGCTCCCAACCTGGAAAAAACCAAAGAATTTCAAATCGACACTCACCACCTATTTGTCGACTTCAAAGCCGCGTTCGATAGCGTAATTAGAGACGAGCTATACAACGCTATGTCTAACTTTGACATACCATCTAAACTCGTCAGACTATGCAGGATGACTTTGGAGAATGCTCGCTGCTCCATCCGAATCGGTGAACACCTTACCGATAGTTTTGATGTCAAGAAAGGGTTTAGGCAGGGCGATGAGCTGTCGTGTGATTTCTTCAACTTCATATTGGAAATGATTGTGCAAAAATCACTGGCCAATACAAGAGGCACAATCTATTTCAAATCCTCGCAACTCCTTGCATACGCCGACGACATTGACTTAATAGGTAGATTTCAGCGAGATGTCAATTGAGTTCGAGGCGGCGAAAGTTGGTCTGGCGGTAAACGAGGGCAAAACTAAATATATGCTGTCATCAAAAAAGGACGCTCACCACCGACGTCTTGGCCAGAACGTTTGTATTGGCAGATATAAGTTCGAGGTAGTTAAGGACTTCGTCTACCTTGGCTCCGCAGTTACTTGGAACAACGACATCAGTTCCGAAATCAAACGCAGAATCACTCTTGCCAATCGCTGTTTCCTTGCGCTCAGGCGGCAATTGAGTAATAGAGCCCTCTCCCGAACGACAAAGTTGACTCTATATAAGACCCTTATCATCCCGGTCCTGTTGTATGGCGCAGAAGCATGGACACTATCAAAAGCGGATGAGAAGGCCCTTGGTCGGTTCGAGAGAAAGATTTTACGCGTGATTTTTTGGCCTATAAACGCAGACGGGGGATGGAGGAGAAGATTCAACCACGAACTTTACGGGCTGTACAGCGACATGAGCCTAGTCAGGCGTCTACGGATTCAACGCCTCCAGCCCGGAGAGTCTTTGAATCCAACCCCGAGGAACGAAGAAGCAGAGGACTGCCGCACTTAAGATGGCGCACACGGGTGGAAGGGGACCTCAGCCAACTGGGTGTGCGGCAATGGAAAAGACTAGCAAAAGATCGTGCTAGATGGAGGGGCATGTTGGTTGAGGCCCAGGTTCACCCCGAACTGTAGCGCCCACTAAGAGGAAGAAGACTTATAAGTACGTACGGCATAAGCCATTATATGTCGTAAAAAGAAAAGGGATAAGAAATGGTTATTGCGGGTTATCCCTGAGAGATAGACCTTTTAAAGTGTACAATACTGTAGTACATTATTTTGATCTACCTCGTATGGTTCAGCCAGCGTTTGCAATGTAAGCGCAAAAAAATGTGTTTACTTACGACATCACATAACTCACTGACTAATCAGGCCAGCGGTCCAGGCGATCCGGGCCTGCGCTATAGCTGCTTTCCATCCTTGACGGTCCCGGGCACGCTGCTTCCAATTATCAGGACCAAGATGTCTCACATCCGCCATTACCTGGTCTTTATACCGGAGGTTCGGTCTTCATTTCTTCTCGAACCAGTAGGCTCGGAGTCGAAGACACTCTTAGCTGGAGTGTTGATGTCCATGCGCTCGGCGTGGCCGAACCCAGTGTAGTCGACGGATCTTTGCCTTCCGGACTACATCCGCATCTTTGTACGGCGGCGCCCGCAATATGTTAGATTTTTTTCTAAATTTTTATAAAAATCTTGAAAAATTAGAAGAGGTTCCTTTTTAAAAGCTATAACCTATTTAACAGCGAAACATTAAAAACATATACTAACTATTTTCCTTGTTACAATATAATATAATCTAATTTCAACTGTTTCGGTAATATCAATATTGAGACTGAATAACCACCATGTCGTTAGGTTAGTTGAAAAATGAGTTAAACACGATTTTTTAATTCACAAACATTTTAATGAACGGCCATTGATGATTAACATCATTAAAATTATGAATGGGATGTATGGGCTTGATGTTCCCTACGCAACTTCTCAAATCTCGGAATAAATAGATATGGCGACCCTCATTTCTCGCTCAACATTAATTTTCGAGCGATATTTATTTTTTATTATCGCGACCGCCGAAAACCCAACTTCGCACAAATAGGATGTTGCAAATGGAATTAATATTCGTAGAGCTGGATATTCCTCTTTTATTGATATCCAAAAGTCAGAAATTTTAATTTCATTTCATTTAATTTTCATTTCATTTATTAAATGCTTGGGATGTACAATAAGATTAACATCTTTTTTAGTACTTAGATACACATTAAGTGGTACTGGTTTAACATTTATAGATTAAAGCCTTAAACTAAGATACAAGAATACGGTTATATATACAAGTTGAGAGGTAGAGATAATGTCGGGGCAAAGGATGGATTAAGGATGAGAAGGAAGAGAAATGAGAGAGGACAGCACTTTTGAAGATTGCGCGGTTAGAAATTAGTTTTATTTGCGGTGGTGGTGAATTCCATAGTTTGACAGCATGAATGAAAAATAAACGGCTTGAATTCAAATATTGGTAACGAAAAGGAACGATACTTAAATTTCTCACAGAACGATTAAAGACGAGTTTGTTAAATAAGTAGTACTTACTTACTTATCAGGCCTGCGATCCATGGAGTATCTGAGCCTGAGCTATAGCTGCCTTCCATCCTTGACGGTCCCGGGCACGCTGCTTCCAGTTGTCAAGACCAAGATGTCCTACATCCGCGATTACTTGGTCTTTATACCGGAGGTTCGGTCTTCCTCTTCTTCTCGAACCAGGAGGCTCGGAGTCGAAGACCCTCTTAGCTGGAGCGTTGATGTCCATGCGCTCGATGTGGCCGAGCCAGTGTAGTCGACGGATACTTGCCTTCCGAACTACATCCACATCTTGGTACAGCTCGTAGAGTTCGCGGTTGTGTCTTCTTCTCCATTCACCTTCCTCACAGACAGGACCAAATATCCGGCGCAGAATTTTTCTTTCGAAAGAACCCAAAATCAGCTCCGCTGTCCTGCTTATCGTCCAGCTTTCGGCTCCGTACAGCAAGACTGGCAGAATGAGCGTTTTGTAAAGCATGACTTTGGTCTTTCGAGTGAGGCAAAACCCCAGTTGTTTGGACAAGCCAAAGTAGCAGCGGTTGCCAAGGGCGATTCTACGCCGGATCTCCACTGTGGTGTCATTTGTGGAATTTACGTTTGCCCCGAGGTAGACAAACTCCTTAACAACCTCGAAATTGTAGCTGTCAATTGTTATGTTTTGTCCCAGGTGGTAAGCGACGGATTGGTTTTTGCTTGACAGCATGTATTTCGTTTTGTCTCCATTGATCTTAAGACCAATTCGTTTCGCCTGTTTTTCAATCGCCGTGAATGCTTCCACAATGCCACGGCGAGAACACGCGATGATGTCGATATCATCCGCGTATCCTAGCAGCTGGATGGACTTGTAAAAGATAGTGCCTTCCCTGTTGACGCCTGCCCGTCGCACTATCTGCTCCAGCACCAGGTTGAAGAAGTCACATGACAGCGCATCTCCTTGTTTCGAATGGTTCCGAGGTCCTAGAACCGAGTTGCACGGTGCATCGCGTGTTTTTTAGCGTGGCGCGACACAACTGGATCAGTTTTACCGGGATCCCGAATTCGGCCATCGCCCCAAACAGTGCTTCACGATGAATGCTGTCGTATGCGGCTTTGAAATCGATGAAAAGATGGTGTGTATCGATTCGAAACTCGTTGGTCTTTTCCAGGATTTGTCGAAGTGTGAAAATTTGGTCTATAGTTGATTTGCCGGGCCGGAAGCCGCACTGGTAGCTGCCGATTAGTGCGGTGCAAAATGGTTTTAGACGTTCACACAATACGCTGGACTGGATCTTGTATGCGACATTGAGCAGGGATATACCTCTATAGTTCTTGCAAGAGATAGGATCGCCTTTTTTGTGGATGGGGCATATAGAGCTGGTATTCCAGTCGTCGGGCATGCTCTCATCTTCCCAAATTCTGCAGATGATCTGGTGCATGCTCCCTACCAGAACATCGCCGCCAGCCTTGAAGAGCTCTGATGGCAAGCCATCTGAGCCTGCGGCCTTGTTGTTCTTCAGCTTCTGAATAGCTGTGCCGACTTCTTCTATGCTGGGTGGGAGGCCTACTTCAGCGGCTGGAGTTGGGATTTCCTCGGTCCCTACCACTCTCTCTTGGTCATGCTCGTTAAGCAGCTGCTGGAAGTGCTGCTCAAATACATCCACTATTCCCTGCGGGTCGGTTACAAGATTACCCTCGCAGTTTCGAAGAGCCAGGGTGCCCTTTTTGAAGCCTCCTGCAAGGCCTTTGGCTTTCTTGTAAAAGGCTCGTATTTTATGTTTATCCCTAGACTCCTCGATATCCTTGAGCTGGGAGGCTGCGAAGATTCTTTTCTTTTGTCGCAGTAGTTTCTTCTCCTCCCTTCTTCTGGCTCGGTACTCTTCTCGCGCTGCCCTGGTTTTCCTCTGCAGCGCATTTTGGTACGCCTCGTCGGTTGCTGCCTTTTTCTGCTCACACTCGCCATCATACCACGGGTTTCTTGTCGGGGGTGGTAGGTATACTAAGGTGGTTTCGGCTACTTCCTGAATGGCTGAGCGGCAATGCAGCCACATATTATTGGCATTTGTGTTCGACGTAGGCATACCGTAGAGTCTTTCGCTCAGCTGCTCCCTGTAGACTCTAGCAACCTCCGGTGTGCTCAGGCGCCCAATGTCGAACCTCCTCCTGATGGGCTGGTGCAGCTTTCTGACATTGGACAGTCGAGCTCTGAATCTTGCTGCTACGAGGAAGTGGTCAGAGTCGACATTCGCCCCTCTGAATGTTCGCACATCCAGGATGTTTGACGCGTGCCTTGCGTCAATGGGCACATGGTCGATTTGGTTGGCGGTTCGACCGTCCGGAGATCGCCAGGTTGCTGTGTGGATTCGCTTGCGAGGGAGTCTTGTGCTACTTATCACCGCATTACGAGCTGTCGCAAAGTCAGCGAGTCGGAAGCCGTTATCTGTTGTTGTATCGTGGAGGCTGTGCTTTCCGATCACTCCGCCAAGGGTGTTTTCCTTTCCGATTTTGGCATTGAAGTCCCCGAGCACGATTTTTACATCGTACTCCGGACAAGCTCCGTAGGCGTTGTCCAGGAGGTCATAGAAGTCCTCCTTGATAGGGTCTTCAGCCTCGTCGGTAGGGGCGTGTGCACATATAAGGCTGATGTTATAAAATCTGCCTCTGATGCGGATCACAGCCAGGCGATCACTTATAGGTTTAAAGTCGATGACCTTCGACCTTAACCGCTTTCCCACGACAAATCCGCATCCCAGTAAGTGCAACCTTTTGTGACAGCTGTGAGGATTCCTTCTAGTTTATGAGCAGCTCCGGGAGTGTACAGGGTTCTGACATTCCAGGAGCATACTCGCAAATCGTGTTCCTTTTTCGTGCGTTGTCGTCGTCGAGTATCCGTCCGTGTATCCGAGGCATCTTGCTCATTCATAACTTTGAGTTTTTTTACGTGGGCGGATTGTTAGCCCGCCGCACAACCGCCATTCTGGTCGGGGTTTTTTTCGCTGCATACGTTTGTTCACCTCCCAACGGTTGTTGAAGAGGCTATCCAGAGGGCGCCGCGAGGAGGCCGTATGTCAACTTGACCCGGGCATTTAAACAGGGATCGTTGCTGGCATCTCGCCAGGTTGAGAGCCATCAACAACTTTACCCTGTATGTCCGAGCCCATGCCCTCCGGCTAGTGATTTCCACCAGATCGAAATGCATCAAAAAGACATTCAAAAAACAGCCTTTACGGTGGAAGGTGGTCACTACGAGTACACCAGGATGCCTTTCGGGGTGAAGAACACACCTTTAACTTTCCAACGCGTCATTTATAATGTCCTTAAAGACCTGTGATATGTTGTCAATTAAACAAAGAACGTCTTGGAATTTATTTTACAGACAGAATCTCAGTATGTTGCAAGTGAGCATCGCAACGTGTACATATCTTCTTCAGCCCATGAAGGACCAGAGCCAAGCTTCTCTTAATCACCCATGTTGTGTGTGATTTGTTTTTCACACAGGTGATAGGGACCTACACTTTAATACCGATTCCGAACGGCATGAGTCGAGAAGCTTTTTCATGGCAAGTTTACTACGGGGGGTTTCGCCAGGACTCCGCCGAAGAGGAACGTCGCGACTATATATATACTGACTATATAAAAATATGATATGAGTCTAATACATAACATTACATCCCCTTTCAAGCATAACATTACAATCCTTTCAAAATTCATAATAAATCAAGGTAGCAAAATAAGCATTATAGTTTTAGGAAATATAGATAGATTTTAAAATTTCAAGTCAATAATATGTTAACTTATTTATTTATTTATTTATTTTCATATATCTAATGTCAGAAATGGATATACATATTACCTATTGATATTTGGAAGTAATGCAATTTTTGCCTAACATTGTATGTATTAAGGTTTACATTTAATTACAAAAGGCGATTAGGTTCGAGGAAATAAGCTTTCAGATCTTTTTTACGTTTTTTAAAATTAACAATATTTTTAAGTTGGCGGGCAAGACGTTCATTAAAGTTGGGATACTGTAGGCTAGTTGCCTTCGCCCATAATTGTTAAATACTGCGGGTATTTCGAGAAGTTGTTGTACTCGTCTTTTAGTGTTCTGATTATGACGAATAGGTTGTATAAAACGGGAGTCATTGTAGTACTGTAACACTGCCGTCAATTTGGATATGCTCTTGACATCTAGAAAACGAGATTGGTATTCTGTCCAGGTGCGCTTTAGATGCATTGCCCCATGTCAAAATACCGTAACGAATTCTTGATTCTGCAAGTGAATAGTACACCTGCTTCTGGACATCTATTGTAGTGTATTTCTTTAAGTAGGCCATGGCAAAGACGGCACTTTTTAGGTGCAACCGTAGATGATGTATGTGTTCGCGCCAAGTAAAATGCTCGTCGATGATTATTCCCAAGTACTTAAAGGATTTGACAACCTCAATCGCATCGCTTCTTTGTGTTTGTGGTCAGTTTTCATGTTGATGGAAGATTTCTATAGTTGTTGTTGTATGATTGGGTGTTCGTATATGCATCACTTTTGTCTTTTTCGTATTTATTACCAAGTTATGATCGTGGCACCATTTCGATACTTTATCGAATTCTTCCTGCAATATTGCTATCGCTGTTTCGAGTTTTTGGTGTTTAACCACTATAGCGATATCATCTGCGTATGCATATACGGTCGACTGCTCAAAAACAAGTAAAAGCTCGCTAGTAAAGATAACGAATAGTATTGGGCCAAATTTGGAGCCTTGTGGAACACCATACACACTCTCCTTTTCCTCACTAACTGTGTTTAAAATCTTCACCCTGAATGTTCTTTCCGCTAAGTAATTTTTTAGCCATGATTCCGCCTTCCCTCTAACTCCAATATGGGAAAGGCATTCAAGCAGCTTCTCATGGACTAGCGTATCGAATGCTTTACTGAAAACCACGTACATAACTAGCACATGGTGGTTTTTATTCAAGCCAGTGTTGATAATGTTCGACATCTCGACCAGTAGTTTTCCAGTACTCTTTCCCCTTTGAAACGCATATTGGTTGGTTTGCAAAACTTTGTGTTTATTTACAAACTTCATTAAACGATCCACAAAAATCTCCTCCATGCACTTTTCAACAACAGGTAATGTCGAGATTGGCCTGTAGTTTCCTATTTCTCTTTTTACTCCTCCCTTGCATATAGCCCGGAGAGTTGACGTTTTAAGCGCCTTTGGTATAACACCCTGATCAAAGCTTATTAATGATTGTCTTTACCATCGGCGTAAGGTTTCGGGCATAGCACTTTAGGTAAATTGGCCTGATGTTGTCTGCTCCAGGACCTTTATTGGTTTTTAGACAACACAAAATTCTGAACACTTCTTCTTCGCTTGCTTCTTCTAGGAACATAGAGGACGCAATATTCCGGGTTTGATGTCTACATGTTATTACGTTACAAATGTGCAAAATGTTAGGTACTTGTGTTGAAAAATGATCGGCAAACTCCTGTACAATTGTTACAAGCTCCTTTTTATCCGCAAAGTTATTGATAATTGTACTATCTATCGAAATTTTCCTTCTCCCAAGGATTTCATTTAGAACATTCCATGTTTTTCGGGGATCTTTCTTTGCATCCTCAAATTGCATACCCTCAAATGAATTTAACAGTACCATTCAGAAATAAACAACGCAAAATTATATATAGACCATCGACTTATCGACTTATTTAAACGATTAATACCACCCAACAAACTATCAGCGATATACACTGACGACGAAACATTTCGAACAGTTCAAAAAACGTATTCAAAATACTTTTCGCATAGTAAAATATTTAAACTCATTAGATGCACAAATATACTTACAGACTACAGACGTGTTACAAAATGACGAACAAGACGAACTTATCAAAAATTATCACGAACAAAACAATCATCGGGGCATCAACGAAACTTATCTACACCTTAAACGAGTATATTATTTTCCGAACATGAAACAGAAAATTATCAGTACGATTAATAATTGCGACACCTGTCAACGTCTTAAATATGATCGACACCCTCCCAAAAACAAATTCGTAAAACCGGAAACTCCTGTACAACCCCTAGACATTTTGCATATAGACATTTATACTATCAATATTAGACAGATCTTGACCATAGTTGACAAATTTTCTAAATTTGCCTCAGCATTCACCCTGCCAACAAGACAAAGCATTTCAGTTGTAAAAGCTCTCAATAACTTTTTGAGCACACATGGAATCCCTAAAAAAATAATATATGATCAAGGCTCAGGATTTACAGCTAACATTTTTAAAGACTTTTGCAAGCAATACAAAATAGACCTACATTTTACCTCCTGATGTTATAAAATCTGCCTCTGATGCGGATCACAGCCAGGCGATCACTTATAGGTTTAAAGTCGATGACCTTCGACCTTAACCGCTTTCCCACGACAAATCCGCATCCCAGTAAGTGCAACCTTTTGTGACAGCTGTGAGGATTCCTTCTAGTTTATGAGCAGCTCCGGGAGTGTACAGGGTTCTGACATTCCAGGAGCATACTCGCAAATCGTGTTCCTTTTTCGTGCGTTGTCGTCGTCGAGTATCCGTCCGTGTATCCGAGGCATCTTGCTCATTCATAACTTTGAGTTTTTTTACGTGGGCGGATTGTTAGCCCGCCGCACAACCGCCATTCTGGTCGGGGTTTTTTTCGCTGCATACGTTTGTTCACCTCCCAACGGTTGTTGAAGAGGCTATCCAGAGGGCGCCGCGAGGAGGCCGTATGTCAACTTGACCCGGGCATTTAAACAGGGATCGTTGCTGGCATCTCGCCAGGTTGAGAGCCATCAACAACTTTACCCTGTATGTCCGAGCCCATGCCCTCCGGCTAGTGATTTCCACCAGATCGAAATGCATCAAAAAGACATTCAAAAAACAGCCTTTACGGTGGAAGGTGGTCACTACGAGTACACCAGGATGCCTTTCGGGGTGAAGAACACACCTTTAACTTTCCAACGCGTCATTTATAATGTCCTTAAAGACCTGTGATATGTTGTCAATTAAACAAAGAACGTCTTGGAATTTATTTTACAGACAGAATCTCAGTATGTTGCAAGTGAGCATCGCAACGTGTACATATCTTCTTCAGCCCATGAAGGACCAGAGCCAAGCTTCTCTCAATCACCCATGTTGTGTGTGATTTGTTTTTCACACAGGTGATAGGGACCTACACTTTAATACCGATTCCGAACGGCATGAGTCGAGAAGCTTTTTCATGGCAAGTTTACTACGGGGGTTTCGCCAGGACTCCGCCGAAGAGGAACGTCGCGACTATATATATACTGACTATATAAAAATATGATATGAGTCTAATACATAACATTACATCCCCTTTCAAACATAACATTACAATCCTTTCAAAATTCATAATAAATCAAGGTAGCAAAATAAGCATTATAGTTTTAGGAAATATAGATAGATTTTAAAATTTCAAGTCAATAATATGTTAACTTATTTATTTATTTATTTATTTTCATATATCTAATGTCAGAAATGGATATACATATTACCTATTGATATTTGGAAGTAATGCAATTTTTGCCTAACATTGTATGTATTAAGGTTTACATTTAATTACAAAAGGCGATTAGGTTCGAGGAAATAAGCTTTCAGATCTTTTTTACGTTTTTTAAAATTAACAATATTTTTAAGTTGGCGGGCAAGACGTTCATTAAAGTTGGGATACTGTAGGCTAGTTGCCTTCGCCCATAATTGTTAAATACTGCGGGTATTTCGAGAAGTTGTTGTACTCGTCTTTTAGTGTTCTGATTATGACGAATAGGTTGTATAAAACGGGAGTCATTGTAGTACTGTAACACTGCCGTCAATTTGGATATGCTCTTGACATCTAGAAAACGAGATTGGTATTCTGTCCAGGTGCGCTTTAGATGCATTGCCCCATGTCAAAATACCGTAACGAATTCTTGATTCTGCAAGTGAATAGTACACCTGCTTCTGGACATCTATTGTAGTGTATTTCTTTAAGTAGGCCATGGCAAAGACGGCACTTTTTAGGTGCAACCGTAGATGATGTATGTGTTCGCGCCAAGTAAAATGCTCGTCGATGATTATTCCCAAGTACTTAAAGGATTTGACAACCTCAATCGCATCGCTTCTTTGTGTTTGTGGTCAGTTTTCATGTTGATGGAAGATTTCTATAGTTGTTGTTGTATGATTGGGTGTTCGTATATGCATCACTTTTGTCTTTTTCGTATTTATTACCAAGTTATGATCGTGGCACCATTTCGATACTTTATCGAATTCTTCCTGCAATATTGCTATCGCTGTTTCGAGTTTTTGGTGTTTAACCACTATAGCGATATCATCTGCGTATGCATATACGGTCGACTGCTCAAAAACAAGTAAAAGCTCGCTAGTAAAGATAACGAATAGTATTGGGCCAAATTTGGAGCCTTGTGGAACACCATACACACTCTCCTTTTCCTCACTAACTGTGTTTAAAATCTTCACCCTGAATGTTCTTTCCGCTAAGTAATTTTTTAGCCATGATTCCGCCTTCCCTCTAACTCCAATATGGGAAAGGCATTCAAGCAGCTTCTCATGGACTAGCGTATCGAATGCTTTACTGAAAACCACGTACATAACTAGCACATGGTGGTTTTTATTCAAGCCAGTGTTGATAATGTTCGACATCTCGACCAGTAGTTTTCCAGTACTCTTTCCCCTTTGAAACGCATATTGGTTGGTTTGCAAAACTTTGTGTTTATTTACAAACTTCATTAAACGATCCACAAAAATCTCCTCCATGCACTTTTCAACAACAGGTAATGTCGAGATTGGCCTGTAGTTTCCTATTTCTCTTTTTACTCCTCCCTTGCATATAGCCCGGAGAGTTGACGTTTTAAGCGCCTTTGGTATAACACCCTGATCAAAGCTTATTAATGATTGTCTTTACCATCGGCGTAAGGTTTCGGGCATAGCACTTTAGGTAAATTGGCCTGATGTTGTCTGCTCCAGGACCTTTATTGGTTTTTAGACAACACAAAATTCTGAACACTTCTTCTTCGCTTGCTTCTTCTAGGAACATAGAGGACGCAATATTCCGGGTTTGATGTCTACATGTTATTACGTTACAAATGTGCAAAATGTTAGGTACTTGTGTTGAAAAATGATCGGCAAACTCCTGTACAATTGTTACAAGCTCCTTTTTATCCGCAAAGTTATTGATAATTGTACTATCTATCGAAATTTTCCTTCTCCCAAGGATTTCATTTAGAACATTCCATGTTTTTCGGGGATCTTTCTTTGCATCCTCAAATTGCATACCCTCAAATGAATTTAACAGTACCATTCAGAAATAAACAACGCAAAATTATATATAGACCATCGACTTATCGACTTATTTAAACGATTAATACCACCCAACAAACTATCAGCGATATACACTGACGACGAAACATTTCGAACAGTTCAAAAAACGTATTCAAAATACTTTTCGCATAGTAAAATATTTAAACTCATTAGATGCACAAATATACTTACAGACTACAGACGTGTTACAAAATGACGAACAAGACGAACTTATCAAAAATTATCACGAACAAAACAATCATCGGGGCATCAACGAAACTTATCTACACCTTAAACGAGTATATTATTTTCCGAACATGAAACAGAAAATTATCAGTACGATTAATAATTGCGACACCTGTCAACGTCTTAAATATGATCGACACCCTCCCAAAAACAAATTCGTAAAACCGGAAACTCCTGTACAACCCCTAGACATTTTGCATATAGACATTTATACTATCAATATTAGACAGATCTTGACCATAGTTGACAAATTTTCTAAATTTGCCTCAGCATTCACCCTGCCAACAAGACAAAGCATTTCAGTTGTAAAAGCTCTCAATAACTTTTTGAGCACACATGGAATCCCTAAAAAAATAATATATGATCAAGGCTCAGGATTTACAGCTAACATTTTTAAAGACTTTTGCAAGCAATACAAAATAGACCTACATTTTACCTCCTTCCAGCAAACCGCTAGTAATTCACCTGTAGAACGCCTTCACTCAACTCTCACGGAAATATACCGAATTATACTCCTAAAACGTAAACAACTCAAACGGCAGGAAGATCACGACGATACTCTTTCCGAAAGCTTAGCCACATATAACAATGCTATCCATTCAACCACTAAACATACACCCTTTGAACTGTTTTATGGCAGAACCTTTAACTTCACTAAAGACGTAACTTTTAATAACGAACGTGACTATCTTCAAAAACTAAACCGATTTCAGGAAGAGATATACCCTTTGATAAAGAAACATGCAGAGAAACTAACATATGATAGGATAGACAAATTAAACTAAGATCGAAAAGAACCAGAAAACAAACAAGTTCAAACAATTTATAGGAGAGAGTGTCGTAGAAATAAGGTAACCCCACGATTTTCAAAACATAAAGTGAAAAAGAACAACAACACTCATTACGACGCATAACAAGAAAAGCTCATAATTAACTAGAAAATATATTTCATTTTTTCTTAGGATCGCATTGACGGCCAGTCAGATTATACAAGTACATGACTTAGAAAGGAAACATGGTATTCTCCAACTTAAGTTGGAAATAGCCCGAACGATAATCAACCACAGTCAATTAATACACATAGTGGACCTAGAGACGTACAACACCAACATTGAAAAAATAACGGGCTCCTTAAACATATTTGAAAAACAATTTGCTCTTAAAGACATTACCAAAGTAATAAAACTAAATCTTAAGAACTTGACTGACAAAATAAAAATGTTAATGCAAAAAACAAGAAATAAAAAAGGACTCATCGACGGACTAGGTACTACAATCAAATTCAAAATAGGTAATATGGATGCGAATGATGCACATAGTTTGAACAAAGAAATAGGAAACTTGAAAATTACAGAAGCCAACCTCCAACGATCTATGACAAGTCAGACAAGACTAAATGCACAAATGATAGAAAAATTTAGTAATCTTACTGTACAAATAAATAAACGACAGGATATAATTCAAAATTACCTTTAAAGGTCATCTGGATTCAGACGTGAATAAAAAAAAAGGCGAAACGAAGATTTCCTTGTTGACTTACTTACTAATCATATTACAGATGTTGCAGAAGCTATCGTTTTATCCAAACTCAACATTATCCCCAAACTCATACTTAATCCTGAAGAACTTACTGAAATTCAAAAAATACCAAGTAACCAGTCTTAAAATCTGACGAACACATTTATGAAATGTTGGGAATGCAAGCATACTGGAATAGCTCCAAAATCATTTTCAACATCAAAATTCCTGTATTTTCCCCAGAAATGTATTCCATGTCCCATATCATTTCCCTTCCAATCAATAAAACAAAAGAAATCATAACAAAACCCTATATCATTTACGATAAAACGAATATCCATTTTTTTGAAAATTTGTGTCCCAAAGAAGAGGGTTCTTTCTTACATATGTGAATCAACAAATCACCGTAAACTCGAAAACTCCTCTTGCATTGGAAATCTCCTGCAAAATAAGCCAGCTCATTGTAACCTAATCGACGTCGGAGGAATACAAAAAATACTTCAACCAGAGCCAAATTACTTACTATTTATCAAAATACCTCTAACCTAAGTAAACTCTACTTGCAGTAATAACATTAACATAATAAAAGGAACAGACCTACTTCTATACAAGAACTGCACAGTAAACATCAACAAAGAAGTATACCCCCGGACAACCCCACACTATACTTTGACGAAACGCATACCCTCCCTGCATCATACAGTACCATACACAGCAACTCAACAACAGAACAACTCAACATGGAAAAAGTCAAGGAATATGTATCACTTCAAAAACGAAGCTAGCATCAACGAACTAAAACAACAAACACAACAAAAAGGTTTCTATACATATGCGGCAATCACCTCAACTGGACTTATCTCGATGGGACTCCTTTTCATCGTACTCATTAAGAATAGAGCAAAAGGCAGCCACCAAATTCAAGAAGTGCCACAAATCGCTTTAGCCCCATCGAAATCTCTGCGGCTTCGCTCCACACCTCACATCGGGCGTCGACCTACAACCTATATTTCGACATAGTAATCAAATCTTTTCCACATTTTTGTAATTGCATAAATGATTCGCAAGCTAAGTGTCTGAGCGACATTCGTTATCGATGAAAAGTTGTGTGAGTCATTTCTTCAAGTTCGCATAAAAATCAAATAAAAGACTATGTAAAACAGAAGACAAATCAATAAAGTTTGCGACTATCAAAACAAACGTTTTTTTTTTTAATCCGCGCATAGGCGTAAACGATAATTCACGCCTCATCAGGTGGTGTAGCGCATTCTCAGTAGATCGTTCTTTGCGATATGAATACTGAGAGGGATGCAGTGGTATCTGATTCTCCAGGATACCTTTAGTATGGAGCTCTTTCAGTTTTTCCATTGTTTTTAGAAAGAACGAAGTCAAGCTGATAGGGCGATAGGATTTAGGTTGCTCACTTGGCTTTCCAGTCTTGGGGATGAAGAAAAGATTGACCTCCCTCCAGATTTGGGGTACATATCCCAGGTTGAAGCAGGACCTAAAAAGAACTACCAGTGGTGATAAAATGGTGTTCAGACCTTTCTGTAAGATAGCAGGATAGATGCCGTGATGCCGTATGTAGTTGACGTTACAGTCCATGAAGGAACAAAGCCGAGCTTCTCTCAATCACCCATGTTGTGTGAGATTTTATTTTCCCATAGGTGAAAGGGACCTACAGTTTATTGCCGGTTCCGAACGGCGAGATTCGAGCTTTTCTTGACAATTATACTACAGGGGGTTTTGTCAGTACCCCGCTGAGGAGAATCACAGTGTATATAGGCCGTCATTTTGAGAATCCAGCGTCGTCAGCACCTTTGTGATGAGTAAGCCAATGCTTTGTGGGAAGTAGCCCCGAACGATGTGTCGTTTTGGGAATTCGTCCCCTTCCACAAGCATAATATCAAATCCACTCACTGACAGTTGAGTGGACAGAGGTGGACCTCTTCTAAAATCACCGCGGCCCTAAGGGATGAGTGACATTCGGCATCTAAAAGTGAACGCTCTTGAGTTTACCCGACATTCTGAGTGGCTCTTTGAGCTGCGTGACGTTCGGCATCTAAATTAAAACGGGTTTGAGTTAGCGGATTTTTGACTCGCCCTCTTTTTCTCTTGTTGCAAATAGTTCAATACAAGGCTATATGATAAATATGCCATCATTGAATGCAACCTATCCGGGTTCAATAAATTAAGAATATGAACCTGGCTCGGCAAGAAATTGAGAAGACACCTCCTTCGGGACGTATCCAAACACCAGTCGTCACATCCCAATTGACCAAGGCCCAAATGACAGCAGAGAAATTCGGTATAAATGCCGAAGGCTATTCCCAAAGTCCCACGACAGTCACCAAAGTACGGAAACTGATGATAATCTGCGCTTGACTCTGCTCGCTATTTAGGGGCAGATCAGCCAGCTCCAGCAGATCCAAGAGTAGGTGAAACAAGTGGACAGGATATACTCGCTTCTGTCAAGCTTAACGAGTGTAGAGACACTCATTATAGGTAAAGAGTTTCTTAAAGATCCGTGCTATGAATGTGAATTCACTGATAAGGATTGAGCGACGCACCGTTCTTTTTAACATATTGCAGGAAGTAAACCCTGATGTGTTTCTGACTAGCGAAACTAAGCTAAACCAGAGGCATAAAATTCGGCACAATTCTTTTAACATGATAAGAAGAGACCGACCGACACCACCTAAATGTAAAGTTATATATTGCGGTGAAGTACGGCGCGATTGAGGAAATTAAGAACCCAACTATAGGGGGAGCCTACTAAGCCATTGGTAGGTCCTGGGCAATCTTGAATATAGAATCTTTTTTTTCCTTCTTCGGATATTGTGTCGTTTCCTAGAAGCGGCTCCTATCTGGAGGATATATTGCATGACTCTCGACTGAGACCAGCTAACACGAACGAATGATCTACTAACTGCTTAGGGACCGTCGAATACGACAGGGGCCGATGCAGACTGAATGCACTGATCACGTTTGCGGAGATGACAGAGTATGTCCAAACGTATCCTTATATCATAAGGGCACTTTGGCCAGGCTCTTTTCAAGACTCAAATTCTTGTACAGGCAGGTTATAGAGAGACAAAACACGAAAAAACAATTAATTAAAAAAAAACTGATAGCCAGTTTGTTTTGGAACAATAGAATTCGTGCAGTAAAATGCAGCAACGCAAATACGTTCAGACAAATAAACAAATATTTCGGAGAAAAAATGACTTTCTAAATCTGAAACTTTTGAAAGCTTCAGACATTGATCCAGAGAGCTCCGTTCCAGACGACGACTTTTATGGGATCCTCAGGAGAAAGTGGCGACAGAGGAAACTGTCTTTCAGGAAGTCAATAAAGTGAATGATAGCATTCGCCCCGACCACGGTGTAGAAAGGTACAGCGATTATAGAAAAGTACTTACTTACTTACTTACTTATCAGGCCTGCGATCCATGGAGGATCTGAGCCTGAGCTATAGCTGCCTTCCATCCTTGACGGTCCCGGGCACGCTGCTTCCAGTTGTCAAGACCAAGATGTCCTACATCCGCGATTACTTGGTCTTTATACCGGAGGTTCGGTCTTCCTCTTCTTCTCGAACCAGGAGGCTCGGAGTCGAAGACCCTCTTAGCTGGAGCGTTGATGTCCATGCGCTCGATGTGGCCGAGCCAGTGCAGTCGACGGATCCTTGCCTTCCGGACTACATCCACATCTTGGTATAGCTCGTAGAGTTCGCGGTTGTGTCTTCTTCTCCATTCACCATCCTCACAGACAGGACCAAATATCCGGCGCAGAATTTTTCTTTCGAAAGAACCCAAAATCAGCTCCGCTGTCCTGCTTATCGTCCAGCTTTCGGCTCCGTACAGCAAGACTGGCAGAATGAGCGTTTTGTAAAGCACGACTTTGGTCTTTCGAGTGAGGAGTTTTGACCCCAGTTGTTTGGACAAGCCGAAGTAGCAGCGGTTGCCAAGGGCGATTCTACGCCGGATCTCCACTGTGGTGTCATTTGTGGAATTTACGTTTGCCCCGAGGTAGACAAACTCCTTAACTACCTCGAAATTGTAGCTGTCAATTGTTATGTTTTGTCCCAGGTGGTGAGCGACGGATTGGTTTTTGCTTGACAGCATGTATTTCGTTTTGTCCTCATTGATCTTAAGACCAATTCGTTTCGCCTGTTCTTCAATCGCCGTGAATGCTTCCACAATGCCACGGCGAGAACACGCGATGATGTCGATATCATCCGCGTATCCTAGCAGCTGGATGGACTTGTAAAAGATAGTGCCTTCCCTGTTGACGCCTGCCCGTCGCACTATCTGCTCCAGCACCAGGTTGAAGAAGTCACATGACAGCGCATCTCCTTGCCGAAATCCAGTGCATGTTTCGAATGGTTCCGAGGTCCTAGAACCGAGTTGCACGGTGCATCGCGTGTTTTTTAGCGTGGCGCGACACAACTGGATCAGTTTTACCAGGATCCCGAATTCGGCCATCGCCCCAAACAGTGCTTCACGATGAATGCTGTCGTATGCGGCTTTGAAATCGATGAAAAGATGGTGTGTATCGATTCGAAACTCGTTGGTCTTTTCCAGGATTTGTCGAAGTGTGAAAATTTGGTCTATAGTTGATTTGCCGGGCCGGAAGCCGCACTGGTAGCTGCCGATTAGTGCGGTGCAAAGTAGTTTTAGACGTTCACACAATACGCTGGACAGGATCTTGTATGCGACATTGAGCAGGGATATACCTCTATAGTTCTTGCAAGAGGTAGGATCGCCTTTTTTGTGGATGGGGCATATAGAGCTGGTATTCCAGTCGTCGGGCATGCTCTCATCTTCCCAAATTCTGCAGATGATCTGGTGCATGCTCCCTACCAGAACATCGCCGCCAGCCTTGAAGAGCTCTGATGGCAAGCCATCTGAGCCTGCGGCCTTGTTGTTCTTCAGCTTCTGAATAGCTGTGCCGACTTCTTCTATGCTGGGTGGGAGGACTACTTCAGCGGCTGGAGTTGGGATTTCCTCGGTCCCTACCACTCTCTCTTGGTCATGCTCGTTAAGCAGCTGCTGGAAGTGCTGCTTAAATACATCCACTATTCCCTGCGGGTCGGTGACAAGATTACCCTCGCAGTTTCGAAGAGCCAGGGTGCCCTTTTTGAAGCCTCCTGCAAGGCCTTTGGCTTTCTTGTAAAAGGCTCGTATTTTATGTTTATCCCTTGACTCCTCGATATCCTTGAGCTGGGAGGCTGCGAAGATTCTTTTCTTTTGTGGCAGTAGTTTCTTCTCCTCCCTTCTTCTGGCTCGGTACTCTTCTCGCGCTGCCCTGGTTTTCCTCTGCAGCGCCTTTTGGTACGCCTCGTCGGTTGCTGCCTTTTTCTGCTCACACTCGCCATCATACCACGGGTTTCTTGTCGGGGGTGGTAGGTATCCTAATGTGGTTTCGGCTACTTCCTGAATGGCTGAGCGGCAATGCAGCCACATATTATTGGCATTTGTGTTCGACGTAGGCATACCGTAGAGTCTTTCGCTCAGCTGCTCCCTGTAGACTCTGGCAACCTCCGGTGTGCTCAGGCGCCCAATGTCGAACCTCCTCCTGACGGGCTGGTGCAGCTTTCTGACAGTGGACAGTCGAGCTCTGAATCTTGCTGCTACGAGGAAGTGGTCAGAGTCGACATTCGCCCCTCTGAATGTTCGCACATCCAGGATGTTTGACGCGTGCCTTGCGTCAATGAGCACATGGTCGATTTGGTTGGCGGTTCGACCGTCCGGAGATCGCCAGGTTGCTGTGTGGATTCGCTTGCGAGGGAATCTTGTGCTACTTATCACCGCATTACGAGCTGTCGCAAAGTCAGCGAGTCGGAAGCCGTTATCTGTTGTTGTATCGTGGAGGCTGTGCTTTCCGATCACTCCGCCAAGGGTGTTTTCCTTTCCGATTTTGACATTGAAGTCCCCGAGCACGATTTTTACATCGTACTCCGGACAAGCTCCGTAGGCGTTGTCCAGGAGGTCATAGAAGTCCTCCTTGATAGGGTCTTCAGCCTCGTCGGTAGGGGCGTGTGCACATATAAGGCTGATGTTATAAAATCTGCCTCTGATGCGGATCACAGCCAGGCGATCACTTATAGGTTTAAAGTCGATGACCTTCGACCTTAACCGCTTTCCCACGACAAATCCGCATCCCAGTAAGTGCAACCTCTTGTGACAGCTGTAATAAATGTCGCAATTTTTCTTTCTAATCATACCGTTTCCTATCCAGCGTATTTCCTGGACCGCAGTAATATCCGCCTTGTACTGCGTAAGGATTCCCTCTAGTTTATGAGCAGCTCCGGGAGTGTACAGGGTTCTGACATTCCAGGAACATACTCGCAAATCGTGTTCCTTTTTCGTGCGTTGTTGTTGTCGAGTATCCGTCCGTGTATCTGAGGCATCTTGCTCATTCATAACTATAGGTTTTTTTACGTGGGCGGATTGTTAGCCCGCCGCACAACCGCCATTCTGGTCGGGGTTTTTTTCGCTGCATACGTTTTTTCACCTCCCAACGCAACGGTTGTTGAAGAGGCTATCCAGAGGGCGCCGCGAGGAGGCCGTATGTCAACTTGACCCGGGCATTTAAACAGGAATCGTTGCTGGCATCTCGCCAGGTTGAGAGCAATCAACAACTTAACCCTGTATGTCTGAGCCCATGCCCCCCGTTAAATAAGTAGGAAGGACATTTATTGTTAATGATTTTATGAAGGAAAATACAATTTCTTGCATTGATGTATTGGTTCAGCGGGCAGCCTAACAGCTTTTTCGAGTGTTCAGAAATGTGGTCATATCTTCGAAGGCCGTATACGTAGCGCACGGCATCATTGAATGCTACTTGTAACTTATGCTGGGACAGCGAATCAAGGGCACTGTAGACTACATCAGCGTACACATTTATTGGGACTATTAATGCTAGTACCAACTTGCGTCTGGTTTCCACCGGATTAAAATAAGACGATAGCCATAGTTTCCGTAAACATCCGTAAATCCGACCAATGACTCTTTGAGTATGACTGTAGCCTGATAGAGTACGGTCAATAACAATACCAAGACTAATGCAGTGCTCAACAACAGTGTTTTATTATTGCTTATACATATATCAGGTGGGATATTCAAGTCAAATTTTCTTTTAGAAATTGGTATTACTTGTGTTTTATGTGGATTCAGAAGCAGCCCATTAGCGACGGACCAAGAATATATTCGGGAAAGTTCTTTATTAACAAGGAGAGCCAGCTCAGAAAGCTGGTTGAAGGGCTTCCCTAGATGAAGTTGAACGTCGTCAGCATAAAGATGCACAGATGTTTGCGTGCAGACAGATGGGAGATCGTTGATAAACGTGCAGAATAACAATGGCCCAAGAATTGATCCTTGAGGGACTCCTTGAACTAAGGCCTTTAGGGAAGAGGATTTATCGTCAGAGGTAACTCTCTGAAATCTGGCAAATAGCTGCCGATAAGCTTTACCGCCCTATCACTGAAACCGCACAAGTTCTTAGCTTCCACTCTAAGATGTTGTGAAAGCTTTGGAAAAGTCGAGCAGACAAAGGAGACGTACATAGCCCTTATCATAATCCTGTCTTATTTCATCATGCTTGCACTATAAAACACTCGCCCTCTACAACACTTTATCTGAATAAATCTAGTTGGCCTCGGCTCAATTTTATACATATTATATTGATTAAAATAAAGTCAGCTGTCACTTTCGCTTATAACGTTGAGAAGACCTGATTATACTTTTATTTCGGAACGGCAATAACTTTTCTTACTTTTGTTCAGAGTCGAACATTCTGGTCCTTCGAGCCCGATATTCGAAATAATTGTCGGAATAATTCCTGGTCACAACACAGGACGTGTGCGCGGCAAGCGAAGATTGTGAATTTGAGTGTGTGGTGCAATTGGGGACCTGCGTATTTCACAAGGAGAAAATAAAGTGAGTACATTCGTTCCTCACTTTTACATATATCACTACGCTTCCATACATATACATAAATTTAAAATACATTGTAGTGGAAACCTATATGCACGCGATGAAACCTAGTGGGTTAACTCTGACCCTGAGACAGCTGGAAAAGGATGTCACCAACTTCGGCAAAACAGGTGCACCTAGGCGGACCGTAAATTATCTAACGGGTCGATTATCTATGTTAGAGAAGACTATGGAAACAGCTGAGGCGCACTATACAAAGGAACTGTCTGCATTGGATGACGATGATGAACAGCACCAAATGGCCGTGGAGGCCATATATGATAAAATTCGAGAAGGTTATTTCGAATACCGCAGTGACTTACTTGATTCGATTGATAAGGCACAGGCTACCAGGACCGTCTCGGGTATTTCATCATATGATTCCACACAAGCTACGTCATCCACATGCAGGTCATCGGAAATACGTTTGCCAAAAATTAATATCCCAGTTTTCGTGGGCAACTATGAGACATGGCGTGCTTTTCGGGATCTCTTTGTGTCACTTATTCACAACAACGCAACGTTATCGGAAATACAGAAGATGCACTATCTTAAAACAAGTGTATCCGGGGAAGCTGAGAAATTGTTAATGCACCTGAGTTTGGATTGTGGCAATTATGCCAAAGGTTGGCAAATTTTGACAGATCGGTATGATTACCAGCGGTTCTTAGTAAACGTCCATCTAAAGTGCCTTTTCAATCAACCCGCGATTTCTCAAGAACCAGCGGAATCAGTTAAACAGTTGCTCGACACATCAACCGAGGTGGTACATAGCTTAGCCAATTTGAAGGTCCCTGTGGAACATTGGGACGTTCTGCTGATTTTCGTGTTGTTGCAGAAACTTCCCGCAAAAACACAACAACTATGGGAAGAGAAGCTAAGTTCCAAGGCTGATAGCAAAACCTTGCCCACGTTTTCTGAATTTGCCCAGTTTTTGGAAACTAGGTTTCGTACCTTGGAGGCAGTCTTTCAACAACAAGTTCGTCCCATACCAACTGTGGCAAAATCGATTTCTTCTCGCAATGTTCTCCACACTTCAGCAAACACATCGAAATACTCTTGCCAAATTTGCAGCAAGGGTCAGCATGCGGTAAGGAAGTGTGGTAAGTTTCTGAAGATGAGCACCGGCGATCGAATTGGACAAGTAAACATGATTGGAGTATGTAAAAACTGTTTAGCATACACCCACTCCACGGAACAATGTCCAAGTAATCGACGGTGTTATTATTGCCAGCAACCACATCATTCGCTACTCCATTTAACCAACTCATCTGAAGGACATACTTCAAGGCATTCGATTCCATCGCTACAGATTCGTGCACCAAGTTTCCAACCAGCAAAAGGAGAAAAAACGACTGGCACGAACGTGAATACCTTTTACTCCACCAACATCTCTACACGTGTATTATTGGCAACAGCCTTGGTCAAGGTTAAGACTACAACAGGCCAACTTCTCTCATTACGTGCCTTGTTGAACTAAGGCTCAGAGGCGAGCTTCATAACAACTTCAGCTGCTCATCTCCTTGGTCTTCCGCTAAAGTCAACTTCCGCCGGAGTATCTGGATATCTGGATTGTCGCACATTTATGTCGCACCACTCTGCCTTTAAGGCATCCATACAGGCCCTCGTACTCAAGACGCTGTCTGGCCATCTTCCGGCCCAAACTCTCACAATAGAAGGTTGGCAGCATTTGAATGGTCTCACCTTAGCTGATCCACATTTTAATAAATCAGCTAAGGTAGAGTTGTTATTAGGTGGTGATATCCTGGCTGATATTTTATTGCCAGAACTAATCAGGCCAAGCAATGATCACCTACCAATCGCTCAGAAAACGAAGCTAGGATGGGTTATATTTGGTAAGGCTCCCATACCGCATCGAGTTAACAGCTTTCTCCTGTTGTGTACTTCACGTACGTATGTGATGGGTCACATCAAGAAAACAAGTGCACAGCCTTTGAGATGTTTATTGCTCAAGAGTTCTCACAAGACTGCTTAAGTGTTAGATATACTTACATACTACTTATCTACTACCTATAATAACAATGTATGCATGTAACGATCTGGGGTTAGGCATAAACACTAATATATTATTTCCCCTTAAGTTTTGTATTTACATATTTCAGAATTCTATTTGTATACATATAAATCCAATTACATAATTTTGTATAGTCATTTTTAAATTTCCATCCAATACATTCCAATTCATAATATGTATGTATATAAATACACACCGTATGCTTATTACATTTGTTTGAATCTATCCGGCTTGTTTTTCTCTCTAACACCTTTCCTTAATGCTATGGGTAAATGTTGACAATTTTCTTCAGTGATAATTTGTGCTACTGGGCTTTTCTCTCTCTCTCTAGATTCTGAATTTATAGGTACTAATTCTGATGTATTATTGGGGTTTATCGAGCATTTATTCGACTCAAATGACACTTTCCTTAAAATTCGAGGTCTCAATTGATGACCATGAGCTTTCCGAATTGTGCCATTTAGTCGTATAAGGTATACTACTTTAGAAATTCTTTTAACAATAACCGCCGGAGTCCATCGCACAAAATTATCATAGCTACAGCGATACCATACAGTTTGATTGTTATTAAATCTAATAATTTTATTATAGCTTTTCTTATGCAGATTAATATGTTGTTGTTGTTTATCTAATTGTTTAAATCTTTTGATATAATTTTTCGGAAATATCCTGATATCATTATATTTATCAAAATTATTTTGTTCTTTTTTATCGGTTGAGGGCTTAATTGCATCCAAAACAGTTCTAGGTCTATACGTAAAAATCAAGGCCGCAGGTGAATGGTTCGTAGTGGTCGACAATGCATTGCGATATTTAAATAAAAAGTTATCAAGTTGAACCTGAATCGGCAAATGTTTCATCCTTTTATCTAGAAGATACTTTTTTAAACTTGATTTTAATGTTTGAACAGCTTTTTCGGCACTACCATTCGACTGAGGGTGATACGGTGGCGCTGTAGTTAAAATAATATTATTTGCTTTACAAAAATTCGCCACTTCGATCGATCCGAAAGGGGGACCGTTGTCCGATACAATTTGTTTCGGTAGACCAAAAATACAAAAAATCTTCCTAAAAACATCTATAACATTGGCTGCTGTTGTTTTTCGCATGATATGAACATCTATCCATCGCGAATATGTATCTACTAACAAAAATAATATAACGCTCTTGAAATGTAAGAAGTCAATATGTATTCGCTCGAAAGGGTAAGTTGTAGTAGGCCACGTTGTTACAGGAATAGGGCTTGCCTTCTTACCTTCCTGTTGACAAGCATCGCATGTTCGTACGTACTGTTCTATATCTCGATCCAAATTCAGCCACCATATTGTACTTCGGGCCATCTCTTTCATGCGAACAACTCCCAGATGACCTTCATGCAATAGCTCAAGCATCCTGATCTTCAACGATTCTGGAATTACCACTCGATATCCTAGCATCAGACAACCCTCATTAGAAATTGAAAACTCAAATTTTCTATTACTTATTTTCTGTAAAGTACTGTTTTTAAAACTTGTCGGCCATCCGAAACGTACAAACGAGATCACCTTGCTTAGCATCGCATCTTTTGATGACTCAAAGGCAATATCACTTGCGTTTAGGGGTAAATGTCCTCCAATATTAAAAAAATTGACCATGGTGTTCTCGACTTCTGTAGGATCATTAACTGGCAAACGTGATAGAGCGTCGGCGTTTTTCATATCCCTACCTTTCCTATATTTGATCTTATAATCGTACTGAGAAAGTATTAAGGCCCACCGTTGTAACCTTGCAGCGGTAATAGCATTATTTTTCTTTTCACCGAATATTGCTTCAAGAGGCCTATGACCACTGTAAATTACAAACTGACGACCATAAATGTATTTATGAAAACGTTTGACACTAAAAATTACCGCGAGAGTTCTCGCTCTATTTGCGAGTAATTTTTCCCCGCACCCGTGCTTGAAACAAACATAATAGGACGCTCCTCGCCCTCATTTTCGATGTGGAACAATACACCGCCAACGCCATATGCACTTGCGTCACATACAATTCCCAGAGGCTTGTTCTGCGAGTAATGTACTAACATGTTGTTTTGGTACAACCAATGCTTACTGTCTTGAAACACTTTCTCACAATTTTGATTCCATTCAAAGTTTTTATCTTTTTTTAGCAGCTCATACAAGGGAAATAATTTGGCCGAGAGATTTGAAATAAATTTATTATAAAAATTCAGCAGACCTAGGTATGCCTTCAGGGAAGTGACGTCTGTAGGAGCGGGAGCATCTACAATGGCCTTCATCATGTTTTTCTTTGGACGAATACCATCTCCATTTATTTCATGACCTAAGTACTCGACCGATGTTTTATAGAATTGGCATTTGTCAATACGAACCTTAACATTTAACTCACTAAACCTCGTCAAAACAGTTATTAAATTAGCCTTACAGTCATCATATGTTCTTCCACCAATAATTATGTCGTCAATGTACCCTCTTACATGTATTAGGCCTCTTAAGATGTTGTCTATGACATACTGGAAAATTGACGGGGCACACTTTATTCCAAATGGCAGCCTAGTGTACTGGAAAAGGCCTTTTTCTATGTTAATTGTGACGTACTTTTGAGACTGATTAGATATTGCCACCTGCTGAAACGCACCTGCTAAATCTAATATACAAAAATAAGAACAACCTTGAAAACTAGCTAAAATATCATCAATCCTAGGTATCGGGTAATGGTCAGTCCGAACATAACTATTTATAGTTGCTTTGCAGTCCATGCAAATCCGTACTGCTCCATCTTTCTTTTCGACAGCCACAATTGGTGTGGCCCACTCGCTATGTCTAACAGTTTTAAGATTCCTACACTTACTAATCTATCTAGTTCTTTATTAACTTTTTCTCGTAACCCATACGGGACTGTGTATGGCTTGTGGAATATTGGAGATTCATTTTGGTCAACCACAATCTCTGCAATATAATCCTTGATAACAGCACAATATTCGTCGTTAAACACCCGTGGAAAAGCCGCAACAATACCTGCTTTTATTTCATTACAAGACAAATCCACGTCGTTCACCATGAAACTGTCGTTCGCTATGAAATTCTTTTTCCAGTCCCTAAATAGTTTGTTCATCCAATTTCTTCCTAAAAGAGGTGTAAATTCTTTTACCGTTCTCACAACTACCAAATCAAGCCAATGCATTTTGCCATCTAACAACCCATTCACCATAACCTCAATGCAACCAACAACAACAACATTTTCACCTGTTATAAGATTAAGGGTTTTATCAAACGTTTTTAGAGGACATTTATTGAACAATTTCAAGTACATACTTTCAGGGAGAACCGAGAAACATGCACCTGAATCAATCTCCATATTAATCTTGAGGTTATTGACATGCAATGAAATAATGAGAGGAGCTATATAATCTTAATCCAAAGAATTAATTGAAATGTTACCCAAAGTTAAATTTGACAATTGCTGCGAATTATCGATATATTTTTTATAACTTTTGTTTTGATATCTTCTCGTATTTCTATTGTACAAACATTTATTTTGTTTGCATTCGTACGCGTAGTGTCCCATTTCTTGACATCGATAACATGTGATCTTGTCCTTAGACCTTTTTGCACGTGATGTAGAACAATGACTTTGTTCATTTCGACTTTTGCTTCTGCCATTGTTGGTGTTTCTCGACGAAAACCTACCACGTCCAATCCAATTTTGACAAGGTTCCAGACTTGAAGATGGAAAAGATGACTGGATGTCCCTGACATCCCTTTGGGTGGATTCCATGGTAAGCGCTGCCTCGCAAATTTCGTTGAACGATTTGTCGAGTGGTTCGTTTAAAAGTCGTCGCTGGATATCCACATTTTTTTGAGACCAAATGAATTTATCGCACAACGCCTGATCCAAAAATGTGTCGTATTCACAGTTTTCTGCAAGGGATTTTAGTTCCACAATGAAATCCTGCAGACTTTCACCATCTTGAAGTTTACGCGACATGAATTTGAACCGCTCTGCTCTTACATTCAGTTTAGGTTTGAAGTATTGCTTTAAAGTCTTTATCAACTTCTCATACGTATAATCCCATTCTGATTTGGGCGCAATCAGGGTTCTTAAAATTTTATATAAATCTGCACCCACAAATGAGACAAAAATTGAAACTTTTTGTTTCTCTTCGTTTGCGGAAGAACCTATACCGTTTAACACAAAGATGTGATTTAAGCGATCAGAATACTGTTCAAAGTCATCTTTGTCTATTACAAATGGATCAATATTTCCACGAAAATTACCGACACTCATATTATTGGCTGTATTAATTTTATAATCGTCATGCGCCATATACTTATATATTATTTTTCCGTTTTACGCACTAAGCACCCGCGTTATGTACAGTTTTCCGTTACTCGTCGCCAAAATGTTGTGTACTTCACGTACGTATGTGATGGGTCACATCAAGAAAACAAGTGCACAGCCTTTGAGATGTTTATTGCTCAAGAGTTCTCACAAGACTGCTTAAGTGTTATACTTACATACTACTTATCTACTACCTATAATAACAATGTATGCATGTAACGATCTGGGGTTAGGCATAAACACATTAATATATTACATCTCCAAGTATTCAATGTCGAAACTGAGCTTCGCAAATTTTGGGAAGTAGAAGAAGCTCCATTTCACCCACATGAAAGGCCAGAAGATATAGAATGTGAAGAACACTTTAAAAAAAAACGTCTGACTGATGGCCGTTTTCAAGTAGCCCTTCCATTCAAGGGGGGTGTTTATCCATTTCTAGGCAGATCAAGGGAAGGAGCTTTCAGACGGCTCATATCCTTAGAAAGAAAGCTTGATAAAGACCCGCAGCTTAAACAACGGTACGCGGACTGCTTAGAGGATTATTTAAAGCTTGGTCACATGGAAGAAGTCAAAGAAGACGCGATTGTGGAACGTCAGCACTATTTCCTCCCGCATCATGCAGTCTTTAAAGAGCGAAGCTCCACTACGAAACTACGATTAGTGTTCGATGCTTCATTTAAAACCATGGACGGCATTTCGTTAAATGACCAGCTAATGATAGGCCCAGCATTACAACTCAACATCACGGACATCATTCTACGATTGAGACTCTACAGGTACACATATACTGCGGACATGGAGAAGATGTATCGACAAATATGGGTAACAAGAGATGATTCGCAATACCAACTCATCCTATGGCGTAAGCAACCTTCTGAAATTTTAAAGGTATACCGCCTCAAGACTGTCACATTTGGTACAGCACCTGCCCTATACTTAGCACTTCGAACACTCCAGACATTAGCGAAGCAAGTCAAGGCGCATCACCCCAGAACTACTAAAAGCATTCGGAGTGAGATGTATGTGGACGACTTTATCTCGGGAGCTGAAACAGCACAAGAGGCCCAATCAAAAATAAAGGAGATTAAGAAGGTGTTAGCAGCAGCTGGTTTCCACTTAAGAAAATGGACTGCAAACGATAAGCGAATCCTAGACGATATCCCGACTGAGGACCACGAAACATCTTTCTGCCTACCTTCGGAATCATCTCAGGTAAAAACGTTGGGTATACAGTGGCTTCCCGTGTCAGACGAATTCTGCTTTAAATACAACACTCAAAAAACTGACCATCCGACCAAAAGGTTTATCCTTTCATCAATCGCCCGACTCTTTGATCCCATGGGTTGGATTGCACCTTCTATAACAAAGGCCAAATTAATCATGCAACTTCTTTGGATTCGAAAACAATCTTGGGATGATCCAGTTGATGCTGATATTGTAGAAAGTTGGATTAACTTTCAGGACGATTTACATGCGATTGCCGATTTGCGTATACCAAGGTGGTTGCATACCACGAAAACCACGAAGCGACTTCAACTTCACGGTTTTTGTGACTCCTCAGAAAGGGCATATGGAGCTGCAGTATATCTCAGAGAAGAAGATGGAGATGGTATAACTCATATGCATCTTCTTATGGCAAAGTCACGGGTCGCTCCCGTAAGCCCCGTCACCCTGCCGCGCTTGGAATTATGCGGAGCAGTTCAGCTTGCTCAATTGTTGAGTTATATCAGTAAGACCCTTGAGTGGAGAGGAATTCCCACTTTTGCCTGGACCGATTCCATGATCACACTTTGCTGGATCCGTGCAGATCCAACGAAATGGGAAACCTTTGTGCGAAACAGAGTCGGAGAGATCCAGCGATTAACTAGTGTCGCAATATGGAATCATGTTCCTACACAAGCAAATCCTGCAGACTTGATTTCTCGCGGGCTGCTTCCCTCAGCATTAGTTCAAGGCTCTTTATGGTGGAACGGGCCTAATTTCTTAACTACATCTTGGGACTTTAAATTTCCCGAGCAGCCGAAAGAACCCTATAGCTATGAAGGTAGGAGCATTGTGAAAGTTTTTCGTGCAGATGCCAATATCACACAAAATGCTTTCACACAATTAATTGATCGGTCTTCCAGTTTAACTAAGGTGTGTCGTGTAACAGCCTATTGTCAGCGATTCATTGGCAATATCAGAAGAGTGAACAACCACACCAGTACACCTTTTACGCCCACACAATTGGAAAAAGCCACAATGTCACTGATTTGGGTTGCACAAGGGCAGATGTTTCCAGACGGTATAACGAAAACTAGAGGTATGGGATCGTTGAATCCATTTGTAGATGGCGACAGTATTATCCGAGTAGGGGGAAGACTAAGCCAGGCAAATATCCCCTTCAATCAGCAACACCCAATCATCTTAGACCCAAAATACCATATCACACTTCTAATTATACGGGATGCTCACCTTAAAACACTGCACGGAGGGATTCAGCTAATGATGGCGCATTTAAGACAAAAATACTGGATTTTACAATTAAAAAGAGCAGTAAAAAAGTTCATCCATAACTGCGTCATTTGCCACAGGTTTCGGACACAAAGGTCTCAGCAATTCATGGGAGAACTTCCGGCACCCCGAGTCACCATATCAAGGCCCTTCACTCATACAGGTATTGATTATGCAGGGCCCATTAATATACGAGCCTGGAAAGGCCGCGGAGCTAAGTGTCACAAGGGGTACCTAGCAATCTTTATTTGTTTAGCAACGAAAGCAATCCACCTTGAAGCAGTCAGCGATTTGACAAGTCAGTCATTTTTAACAGCCTTTCGGAGATTCGCAACGCGGAGGGGCGTCTGCGCTCAGATATACAGCGACTGCGGCACGAACTTTGTGGGAGCGGACGTCGAACTACGTCGCCTTCTAAGAAACGGAACGCACGACTACAACGAAATTGCCAACGTACTAGCAACGGAAGGAACAAAATGGAATTTTATCCCCCCGGTTTCGCCTCACTTTGGAGGACTGTGGGAGGCGGGTGTAAAGAGTGTCAAATTCCATCTCAAAAGAGTAGTAGGAAATGAAACTCTTACCTACGAGGAGGTCTCCACATTTTTAGCACAGGTGGAAGCATGTCTTAATTCGAGACCTCTTTGTCCCTTAACAGAAGATCCTGCAGACTTTCAAGCGTTGACTCCGGCACACTTTCTTATCGGCGAAAGTTTATTCACAGTTCCCGAAGCTGACCTGACCATGGGAAAGCGAACTTTGACCGACCGCTGGAAGAACCTTCAACGACATTTGCAGACATTTTGGAAGCACTGGCAGACTGAATACCTGAGTCGTCTTCAACACCGGCCAAAGTGGCTGAAGTCACAGCCACAACTAATAATAGGACAACTAGTTCTTATCAAGGATGAACGACTTCCACCAGCAAAATGGAACTTAGGTCGTATCGTTGAAACATACCCTGGAGCTGACAACGTCGTACGGGTAGTCAAGGTAAAAACCCAGCAAAGCGAATTCAAGCGACCAGTTATCAAACTTTGTCCCTTGCCTACAAATGAAATTGAAGAAGCTAGAAGATCCCAGATCTGCAAAAGGGACCCTTTAAAACACTGACATCAAATGTTACATACATTTAAATGATAACGACTGTAATCACACAATTCAAACACGCGCATACATACTGTTTCGTTTTATCACTATATGTAAAGAAGCAAATTTAACTCCTCTTCTCATTCCATGTCTCGAGTCATAAGAAAAGGAAAGGGATGTACATACATACGAAAAATGAGCAGACGCAACAAACTGAAGGCCACAGTGATGCCACCTACATCTGGTACCAACAAATCGATGACCTTCGCTCATCGGTGGGGGGAGAATGTATTCACTATAAAACACTCGCTCTCTACAACACTTTATCTGAATAAATCAGTTGGCCTCGGCTCAATTTCATACATATTATATTGATTAAAATAAAGTCAGCTGTCACTTTCGCTTATAACGTTGAGAAGATCTGATTATACTTTAATTTCGGAACGGCAATAACTTTTCTTACTTTTGTTCAGAGTCGAACACATCAAGTAGGTTTATCAAAGCAGTAGAGCAGCTGTGATTGACTCTAAACCCTGATTGTTTCGGGTAGAGCAAGTTGTTAGTAGCTACATGGTTCAGGATTTGCTTCTCTAAGACTTTTTCAAAAATGTTTGATAAACAGGGTAATATGCTTATTGGTCGGTGGTCAAGGGGAATTAGCTTTAGTATTTTTAGCTATCGGAATTATCCTTTTCCTAGACATAGGAAAAGTTGATGTTGTAATGCAAAAGTTAATAACGTGAGTGAGATGACTAACAATCTGAGGTAAAATAAGTTTAATAAATCTTATTGATAGACCATCCTCTCCGATAGCATCAGACTTCACGGCCATGGTGCATTTAAAAACTTCGTCTTCACTCACCACTTCAAAATCTTCTAGTCTTTGCACGCCTACGAAAAAGTTATTAAGAAGATCTGGGTCAAGAACACTTTGTTGGTTATTGAGTTTAGAGACACCAATTTTTTTAGGTTTCGCCAAAGTGTTTTGGCAGGTAAAGAGGCATTAATTTTTGATGCAAAGTAGTTCTTTTTGGATGCGCGTATAACCAGAGTTGCATGATTTTGGGCTCTTACAAATGCTTTCCAATTAGCGTTCGTTGATCTGTGCTTCCATTTACTGTGCAATTTATTTCGAACTTTGATTACGTTAATCACATCGGAGGTAAACCATGTACAGTTTTGGTTTTGTACTCTTACCGTTTTAGTCGGTACATGTTGATTAAACAATTGGATTAGGATCGATTGAAGGGAATCAACTTTGTCATTGGGATCAGCCTTCAGTCTGCACTGCATCCAAGAGGCGGAAGTTGTAGCTAGTTGAAGGGCATTAATGTCGACAGAATTGAAGTCTTTGCAAGTGAAAGTCATTAGTTGCATATTTAGATAAATTCAATTTGTAAGTCAGGAAGATAAGGTCATGATCAGAGATCTCCAAAGATATCTGGTCAGACAGAAGGACGAGTTTGGGATCAGAGACTATAATAAGATCAAGAAGACTGGGTGAACAATCAGGGACAAAGCGCGTTGGGTAGGTGGTATTTACAATACTCAGGCCAACAGAGGACACTGAGTCTTTCAACTGAAATGCTCGTGAGTCATTTCTTAACAAATCAGCATTGAAATCTCCACAAACAATTATATGCTCATAAAGTGCACAACATTCCGAGAGAGTAAGAAAAAAAGGCGTTGAAGAACAACTGCGGTTTTTACTATACACACAAGAGACACGACATTTAGTATTATAGCCACTTATTTCAACAGCAATAAACTCAACACCAGGTCCGCAGGATTTAAAAATGCTTTTCGACTTAATCGTTGACTTACAGTAAATTGCCACACCGCCACCCGTGGTATCAGTGATTCTATCATTCCTATGCAGTCTGAAATTTGGTATATCATAGATTTCATCAGATATATTTGGTTTAAACCATGTTTCATTCACACAAAATACATCAATACAAGAGGTAGAGAACAAGTATTTCAAATAGTCTAATTTAGTGTCATTTAAACTACGTGCATTTAGATAACAAACTCTTAGTCCATTAAATCGCTGGGAAATAATACTTACCATAGTGTGCGTTGATTTTTCATTCATACTATATACATTACTAGAGAAAGAAGTTGAAATATCCATAGTAAAAGATCAGAAGCAGGAGAGAAAAAGTGCGTTCCTTGCGAGAGTGTAGGTGAGGGGAGGAAATTTAACAAGAGTGGGAGAAGAAACAGTGAATATGGAATTTAAAATAGCAAAAAGTTTGATTTACAATAATAAAGCAATTCATAAGTTTGTTGCAGCAGCAGCAATAAGAAGATCATTTGGGCTTTCAATGAGAAAGCTTTTTCCACTCACCGTCTTCCTAACATAAACATCTCCATACCGAGTGTGCACAGCAAATAGTTTTTTTTTCTTGGGAGACCGAGAGCGCTGTTTAAGAGAAAGCGTGTTCTCTTTGTCAAGCTCTCATTGAGATAACAGCTATCGCTTGATTCGAAACCCAGATCGTGCAGACAAAGTTCGGTGGCATATTGTTTTCGGTAGTTTGCAGCTGACTTCAATACTGAGTTTCTCTCGAGAGAGTTGCTGAATTTTACAACAGTTGGTGGTGGTGCTGTCGCATTATTTCTTCCTCTAGTACGAAAAGTGTTGGCTAGGAGAGGCGGCTTACAATCGATTGTGTGACAAAGACAATTAAATAAGCTTCTTAAGTTCTCATCAGGCTGAATCGGTATGCCGAAGAGTACGGCATCGCATGAGATCCCCTTCTTTCCAAGCAGGTTGCACTGCTTCTGCAAAGCTGCAATTTCTTCACGATAATGTTGAGATGTTGTGTTGGAGTTATCTTCAAGTCGATTAATGCGATCAGCTATGTTGGCAATTGTTTTGTTGACCTCATCGAGTTTTTGACTCCAGTTGCCAGTGATTTCCTCAATCTTCAGAAGTAATTCACTCTGAATCTTAGGAACTTCTTCAGAGAAACTCTGCCGTAGCGAATGAAACTGCTTAGAGAGTTGTTCTTCAAAGATCTTTGCAGTGAGGGGTAAATTATCACTGTCCAGTTGTTTTTGATTAAAAGGAAGAGGAGTGGGTATAGAAGGCAGCACTTTTGCTGATGCAGCTCTTGTTCGGGGATTCGGCGCAGACATGTTGACGAGTTTGACAGCCCGTGAGAAGTTCGAAGGAAGCGGTAAAGAATGAACGGCGAAAGATAGTTTAACTTTATTTTGCTTTCTTTTTTATAATAAGAAGAGTAAGTTGAAGATTTTGTTCTTAGAGATATTCGGACAGAACTGTTTTTTTTTTCGATTTCGCACGTTTAAATGTTTATTTAGCAGATTGTCACTTAACTTTTTGCTCACTGTTGCCACTGTTCCATGCTAGAAAATTTTAAAGCATTGTCGCAAGACAAATCTATAAGAGATTCTTGTTCTAAAGTAGTAAATTTTGATGGAGCCTTGGCTGTAAATAGGTCTTGAATCCATGTAAATCTATCATTATCTGCTTCAAAGTATTTTTCGAAATTGTTTATAAGCTTTGATAGGTGATCAACAAAAATGGATTTTATATTGTAAGACAAATTAATTTCATTGGAGGTTACAAACTGGTGCGACAGAGGAAACAATCACTGATATACTCTTCATTTATTTTTATTTTCCGAAGCTGTAATTTTTTTCTGAAAGCTGAAATCTTTTCTGTTTACTTTAAAACGTGCATATTGCGTCCTTGTAAGGAGAGATTCAACGCATTTAATTTTTCAAAAATATCACATAGGTATGCGAGTTTAGTCAAAAATTCTGTTTCCACAAAGTGTTTGGCATACTCATGCTTTTCTTCTTCAAGGAAAGCGTATATTTCTTGCCGTAATTGGAACGTACGAGACAATACATTGCCGCGAGAAAGCCATCGTGAGTGGCAGTAGTACAGCAAAGATGTGTATTCAGCTCCCATATTTTCATACATTTTTTAAAAAGTCTAGCTTTCTGTGGCCGAGTTTTTATATAATTTACTGTGTTTACCACACATTCTAAAACTATATTTAGTGGAAGACTCATATACTTTGATGCAAGGGCTTCTCTGTGCATGATGCAATGGGTCCAAACTGAATCTGGAGCTTTGTTTCGAATAAGCGCCTGCAAACCTCCATAAGAGCCGGACATCGAACGACCACCGTCAGTACAAACACTAACGCACTTTGTCCATTCTAAATTATTTTCAATCATAAATATATTAAGGATCTCAAACAAATCCTTAGCCTTTATACTTCCAGTAATACTTTTACAAAAAAGAAGGTCCTCAACGATTGAAATGCCGTCTAAGAACCGTACGTAACAAATCAAATGTGCATCTTTATTAGTATCTGTGGCCTCATCGAGTTGCAATCCATATTCTTACTTACTTACTTACTTACCAGGCCAGCGATCCATGGAGGATCTGAGCCTGAGCTATAGCTGCCTTCCATCCTTGACGGTCCCGGGCACGCTGCCTCCAGTTGTCAAGACCAAGATGTCTTACATCCGCGATTACTTGGTCTTTATACCGGAGGTTCGGTCTTCCTCTTCTTCTCGAACCAGGAGGCTCGGAGTCGAAGACCCTCTTAGCTGGAGCATTGATGTCCATGCGCTCGATGTGGCTGAGCCGGTGTAGTCGACGGATCCTTGCCTTTCGGACTACATCCACATCTTGGTACAGCTTGTAGAGTTCGCCGTTGTGTCTTCTTCTCCATTCACCATCCTCACAAATATCCGGCGCAGAATTTTTCTTCCGAAAGAACCCAAAATCAGCTCCGCTGTCCTGCTTTTCGTCCAGCTTTCGGCTCCGTACAGCAAGACTAGCAGCATGAGCGTTTTGTAAAGCATAACTTTGGTCTTTCGAGTGAGGAGTTTTGACAGCAGTTGTTTGGACAGCAGCGGTTGCCAGGGGCGATTCTATGCCGGATCTCCACTGTGGTGTCATTTGTGGAATTTACGTTTGCCCCGGGGTAGACAAACTCCTTAGCTACCCCGACATTGTAGCTATCAATTGTTATATTTTGTCCCAGGTGGTAAGCGACGGATAGGTTTTTGCTTGACAGCATGTATTTCGTTTTATCCTCATTGATCTTAAGACCAACTCTTTTCGCCTGTTCTTCAATCGCCGTGAATGCTTCCACAATGCCACGGCGAGAACACGCGATGATGCCGATATCATCCGCGTATCCTAGCAGCTGGATGGACTTGTAGAAGATAGTGCCTTCTCCGTTGACGCCTGCCCGTCCCACCATCTGCTCCAGCACCAGGTGGTAAGCGACGGATTGGTTTTTGCTTGACAGCATGTATTTCGTTTATCCTCATTGATCTTAAGACCAACTCGTTTCGCCTGTTCTTCAATCGCCGTGAATGCTTCCACAATGCCACGGCGAGAACACGCGATGAAGCCGATATCATCCGCATATCCTAGCAGCTGGATGGACTTGTAGAAGATAGTGCCTTCCCTGTTGACGCCTGCCCGTCGCACTATCTGCTCCAGCACCAGGTTGAAGAAGTCACATGACAGCGCATCTCCTTGTTTCGAATGGTTCCGAGGTCCTAGAACCGAGTTGCACGGTGCATCGCGTGTTTTTTAGCGTGGCGCGACACAACTGGATCAGTTTTACCGGGATCCCGAATCGGTAAATGGCCCCAAACAGTGCTTCACGATGAATGCTGTCGTATGCGGCTTTGAAATCGATGAAAAGATGGTGTGTATCGATTCGAAACTCGTTGGTCTTTTCCAGGATTTGTCGAAGTGTGAAAATTTGGTCTATAGTTGATTTGCCGGGCCGGAAGCCGCACTGGTAGCTGCCGATTAGTGCGGTGCAAAATGGTTTTAGACGTTCACACAATACGCTGGACAGGATCTTGTATGCGACATTGAGCAGAACCATATACCTCTATAGTTCTTTCAAGAGCTAGGATCGCCTTTTTTGTGGATGGGGCATAAAGAGCTGGTATTCCAGTCGTCGAGCATGCTTTCATCTTCCCAAATTCTGCAGATGATTTGGTACATGCTCCCTACCAGAACATCGCCACCAGATGGCAAGCCATCTGAGCCTGCGGCCTTGTTGTTCTTCAGCTTCTGAATAGCTGTGCCGACTTCTTCAATGCTGGGTGGGAGGACTACTTCAGCGGCTGGAGTTGGGATTTCCTCGGTCCCTACCACTCTCTCTTGATCATGCTCGTTAAGCAGCTGCTGGAAATGCTGCTTAAATACATCCACTATTCCCTGCGGGTCGGTGACAAGATTACTCTCGCAGTTTCGAAGAGACTGGGTGCCCTTTTTGAAGCCTCCTGCAAGGCCTTTGGCTTTCTTGTAAAAGACTCGTGTTTTATGTTTATCCCTAGACTCCTCTATGTCTTTGAGCTGGGAGGCTGCGAAGATTCTTTTCTTTTGTCGCAGTAGTTTTTTCTCCTTCCTTCTTCTGGCTCGGTACTCTTTTGGCGCTGCCCTGGTTTTCCTCTGCAGCGCCTTTTGGTACGCCTCGTCGGTTGCTGCCTTTTTCTGCTCACACTCGCCATCATACCACGGGTTTCTTGTCGGGGTAGGTAGATATCCTAGGGTGGTTTCGGCTACGTCCTGAATGGCTGAGCGGCAATGCAGCCACATATTATTGGCATTTGTGTTCGACGTAGGCATAGCGTAGAGTCTTTCGCTCAGCTGCTCCCTGTAGACTCTGGCAACCTCCGGTGTGCTCAGGCATCCAATGTCGAACCTCCTCCTGATGGGCTGGTGCAGCTTTCTGACATTGGACAGTCGAGCTCCGAATCTTGCTGCTACGAGGAAGTGGTCAGAGTCGACATTTGCCCCTCTGAATGTTCGCACATCCAGGATGTTTGACGAGTGCCTTGCGTCAATGAGCACGTGGTCGATTTGGTTGGCGGTTCGACCGTCCGGAGATCGCCAGGTTGCTGTGTGGATTCGCTTGCGAGGGAATCTTGTGCTACTTATGACCGCATTACGAGCTGTCGCAAAGTCAGCGAGTCGGAAGCCGTTATCTGTTGTTGTATCGTGGAGGCTGTGCTTTCCGATCACTCCGCCAAGGGTGTTTTCCATACCGATTTTGGCGTTGAAGTCCCCGGGCACGATTTTTACATCGTACTCCGGACAAGCTCCGTAGGCGTTGTCCAGGAGGTCATAGAAGTCCTCCTTGATAGGGTATTCAGCCTCGTCGGTAGGGGCGTGTGCACATATAAGGCTGATGTTATAAAATCTGCCTCTGATGCGGATCACAGCCAGGCGATCACTTATAGGTTTAAAGTCGATGACCTTCGACCCTAACCGCTTTCCCACGAGTAATTCGCATCCCAGTAAGTGCAACCTTTTGTGACAGCTGTAATAAATGTCGCAATTTTTCTTCCTAATCATACCGTTTCCTATCCAGCGTATTTCCTGGACCGCAGTAATATCCGCCTTGTACTGCGTAAGGATTCCTTCTAGTTTATGAGCAGCTCCGGGAGTGTACAGGGTTCTGACATTCCAGGAGCATACTCCCAAATCGTGTTCCTTTTTCTTCCGTTGTCGTCGTCGAGTATCCGTCCGTGTATCCGAGGCATCTTGCTCATTCATGACTTATCTTTTTTTACGTGGGCGGATTGTTAGCTCGCCGTACAACCGCCATACTGGTCGGGGTTTTGTCGCTGCATACGTTTGTTCACCTTCCAACGGTTGTTGAAGGGGCTATCCAGAGGACGCCGCGAGGAGGCTGTATGTCAACTTGACCCGGGCATTTAAACAGGGATCGTTGCTGGCATCTCGCCAGGTTGAGAGCGATCAACAACTTTACCCTGTATGTCCGAGCCCATGCCCATGCAACGTCTCTTAAGTATGGCCAATTATTATAGCATTGGTCTGAGCTGCACGAACAAGAATTTAATAGATTGAAGTCTCTAGTTTCAAATTCACCGGTGCTAATTTAATATGATTTAAATAAACCTTTAACACTTTCAGTTGATGCATCGAAAAATGCCATAGGGGCTGTTATCTGCCACTCTCACGTCATCTCAACAAAATTATGCCCAAATTGAAAAGGAGTTTTTTCGCAAATTTCGTTCATATATTTGCGGAAAAAACTGTCGTGGAAATTGATCATAAGCCATTGGTCCCTCTTTTTGATAAGCGTTTGCATAAAGTACCCGCTAGGTTACAATATGTTAAGGCTGTTTGGAAGTCACTTACAAACCGGAAAAGTATTGTATGTCATCGATACATTATATTATCTCGTGCTGCCTTACCAAATGAGTCACTGATGGACTTCGATAAGGATATCCATTTGCATTACAATTTAATTATGTCTTCTCTTCCCTTTTTTATGTCAGAGTCAAAGGAAGTATAAATTCGTCTGGAGACATAAATAATTTAGTTTTGTCAACAGTTCTCAACTATCATATCAATGGCTTGCCTGAAAACAAAACAAAAGTAGAAGATTACGTGATGCCTTATTATAACATTCGTAACGAACTTGAAGTCGTTAATAACTTAATTTTCAAATCAATTGCCGTCATTGCCGCCAATTCTAGTAAACGTGAATCATTATTGTAAGAAACTAGAGTAGCAAAATAAGATAATAGAATCATATTATAATAAAAATTCCAAATTATTGCCACCTCTTGCAAAAGACCAACAAATTTATTACAGAGAAACTCCTACATCTTTTTGGAAACCTGATACAATTTTGATGGAGTGTGAGCAGCCATGTTCATACATTGTTACAGGGGAAGATGGTTCTCATTATCGCCGAAATAGACAACACATATTGGAACCTAGTAAGGATAATCTAGCTGACTCTACTTTGGAAAACCATAATGATATCGAAGAACAAGTTAATTGTGACACTTACCTTTCTGATTTTAGAACATAAGAATTAACAATAAATCAATTGATTGAAATGAATTACAATCTAAAAGAATCTCTATGTGTAACTACTTATAACAACTTCCACGCATGTAAACTAAAAAAAAATGTATACATATATTTACTTACAAATAAAAGGGAGATGTATAAGTATAGTTACATACTTGTCCATAAGTATATGAATTTGACTTGTATACATATACATATGTGGGTATGCAAGAATTGTAGCTTAGGTTTTAAGAGTCAGTTTGCATTAACTGGTAAAATAAACAGTACCAGAGTAAACATCCAAGCATCCAGCATCCAAGAATGGAGCGAGGCTGTTGAAGTGGCTCTTCTGCCTTGATTCCGTGTACGTCTGCCCTGATTTCCTTCATATAGCAAATGCCTGCATTGCTCAAACTATGACGATGAGTGCATCTCCTAGCTCCCTTGGCGTCAATAGTGTACCATTTTGTTGTTGAGCCTTTATGCTTCTGGAATGATTGAAAATATGTGTAAACATAAAATACATATAGGAGATATCCAGCTATCCTTAGAAGAGTTTTGAAGGAATTGTGGTTTTTAATCTTGTAAATAATTTCTTGATTGGAACCACAAGTAGCTGTTGCCACAGTTGGTATTTTTCGCTTTCTCTCTGTGTATTCTGGGATTGAGAGCTCCTTAATAGATAGATAGATAAGTTTTTATTTGTTAACCATTGTTTCGTTCGTTACATCTTTTACAAAAAACAAGAAAGCATGGCTTAATTGCCGTCTGCCTAGTTGACAAAACATAGATATTGTTACGAAATATTCGATCCCCACACCAAATAGGGTTCGCACCACTGGATTGCGATAAACTACAATTGTCCTTTTTATTTAAATTGAAACACACACACTTTTAATTCTTTCACCACAGATCAATTATCTGTGTAGCTTCACCACTTATCTTTATTATCCAATACTATCCACTTTAAGCTTTATTACACAATACACAAACCTTTATTGAAAGCTTTACTTTTCACCTTGGTTTATCACACCGACTTGTCACACGCTGTTTTATACCACAAGCTGAATGAATGTCGAGGGCGAGTGTTCGCGCTTATATAGCTCTCGGTCCACCGCCTCGAACGTTCGAGGTTGGAAGTTCTCCTTCGGAAATCTCTAGAACGCTCTGACAATTCCATTGGAAGTTGACATCATTCCAATCCTCGCTTCCAGAGAGTTTTCGAACTTAACGGTCCGCTTGCATCTCCGCAACACTGCCCTCCTCCTAAACTTGTTCGTCCTCGAACAAGCGATTGGACCCTTCTCCGTAATATGGTGCTAACCTCTCTACGTGGACAATTTTATACTTCGCCCGTCTGTTTCCCATCTGCTGTATCCGGTATACCACGTCATTGAGTTTCTTGATGACCTCATATGGTCCGTCCCAGGCTGATTGCAATTTGGGCCACAAGCCTTTTTTCTGTTGTGGGTTGTACAGCAATACCAATTGTCCGCTCTCGAATCCAGAAGTATTCGCCCTCAAGTCGTAACGCGCCTTCATTTTATCGCTGACCAAGTTCAGTCGCTCCCGGATGAACTGATGGATAGAGTTCAGCTGTTCTTTCTTTTCGGTTACGAAGTCTTCCCTGCCGCTAGTTGTCGGTAGTACCACGCCGAACTTCAAGTCCGATGGAAGTCGGAGATCAGTTCCAAAAATGGCTTCGGCGGGTGTTGTTGCCGTTGAATTGTGCTGTGCCGAACGGTATGCCATTAAGAAAAGGGGAAGATGTTCATCCCAGTCCTTCTGATCTCCGACGACGACTTTTCTCAGGTATTCCTCCATCGTCCGGTTGAACCTTTCGACCATGCCATCAGATTGTGGGTGTAATGGTGTTGTCCGCGTCTTTCTGATACCTAGCATGTCACAGAGTTCTTTGAACACCGACGACTCGAAGTTTCTCCCTTGGTCTGAGTGCAGTTCCATTGGTACTCCATAACGCGAAACCCAGTTATTCACGAATGCATCCGAAATGGTTTTGGCTTCCTGGTTCGGGATGCAAAACACCTCAGGCCACTTGCTGAAGTAATCGATCACCACTAGTGCGTACTTGTTTCCAGCGTTGCTCGTTGGGAATGGGCCTGCAATGTCCATTGCGATACGTTCGAACGGTGCTCCAACATTGTACTGCTGCATATTTTCTCGAGTTTTCCTTACTGGACCCTTTGCCTTCGCACACTGTTCACACCTGCGAATGAAACGCGCAACCGACTCATGGCATCCTACCCAGTAGAAACGTCTCTTGATCTTTTCTACAGTCTTGTTAACACCAAGATGACCCCCGCTTGGTCCCTCGTGGTATTCTCGGATGACCTCTTCTACTTGTCCTTTCGGAACTACCAGCAGATCGTTTACAATGTTCCCGTCCTCACTTTCCCAACTGCGGTAGAGGCAACCGTTCTTCAGCTTCAAACTCTGCCATTGAGCCCAGTAAGCTTTCACGATCGGGCTTTCACTGGATATTTGCTGCCAACTTGGTCGAAAACCTCGTTCTTGGTAGTCGATGATGACTGCCAGATCGGCATCTTCTCGCTGCTTCCTTCCGACCTTCTCGACAGTCCAGGAATCTTCTGGCAGCACCTGGAAACAACGGATGTCGGTGACCTGTTCCTTGGTCTCGGCGCGTGAACAATGTTTGCATTCAACATCGCAAGGTCGCCTCGATAATGCATCCGCATTTCCATGACTGCTTCCCTTCCGGTGTTCGATACTGAAGTCATAACTCTGGATTCTCTCTATCCATCTAGCAAGCTGGCCTTCCGGGTTTTTGAACTGCAGCAGCCATCTCAACGCTGCGTGGTCCGTCCTAAGATGAAAAGCTTGGCCATAGAGATATTTGTGCAAATGCTTGACACAGTCGACCACGGCTAAGAGCTCCCTCCTAGTTACACAGTAGTTCCTCTCCGGCTTCGATAGGATCCTACTGTAGTAAGCGATGACCCGCTCTCGCCCGTCAATCATTTGAGAGAGTACTCCTCCGATTCCATGTCCGCTCGCATCGGTGTCCAAAATAAACTTTCCTCCCGGGACAGGATATGCAAGGACCTGCGCACAGTAGAGCAATTCCTTCAGGTGAATAAACGCTTCCTCCTGCGGCTTCTCCCACTTGAATGGCCGATTCTTTTTGGTGAGCTCGTGCAAACTGCTGGCAACGTTTGCAAATCCTGGGATGAATCGCCTGTAATATGTGCAACGTCCCAGGAATGACCTTAACTCATGAAGATTCTTCGGCCGCGGCCATTCTTTAACCGCCGAGATTTTCTCTTCATCTGTATGGACTCCTTTTGCAGTCACCACATGTCCCAAGTACTTCACCTCGTTCTGGAAGAGTGAACATTTCTTCGGGCTCAATTTCAATCCGGCTGCTTGAATACGTTCCAGTACCTCTTCAAGCTTCTTAAGGTGATCGTCGAAATCCTTGCCCATGACAATTATGTCATCCAGATAGACAAGGCAAGTCCTCCAGTGAAGTCCTCTTAGTACCCGGTTCATAAGTCTCTCGAATGTGGCTGGCGCATTGCAAAGACCGAAGGGCATCACAGAGAATTGCCACAACTCTCCCTCGGCGGTGAACGCGGTCTTTTCCTTGTCTTGCTGTTCAAGCTCTATTTGTCAGTATCCACTTTGCAAGTCCAGCGTCGAGAACCACTTTGCACCAGAGAGTGTATCCAAGGTGTCGTCGATTCTCGGTAAAGGATAGCTGTCCTTCTTCGTGAAGTCGTTCAGCTTCCTGTAGTCCACGCAGAATCGGGTGCTTCCATCCTTCTTCTTAACTAGCACTACTGGCGAACTCCATGGGCTTGCAGATGGTTCGATCACGCCCTCCTTTTCCATCTCGTCGATTAGTTTGACCACCTCTCCTTCTTTCGCCAAAGGTACCCTCCTCGGTGTTTGCCGGATCGGTCTAGAGTCCCCTGTTTCTATTCTGTGCTTCACAATTGATGTTCCTCCACAGTTCTTACCATTTGCAAAAGCTGTCCAATATTTACGGAGCAGGGAGAGTGCTTTACTTTTCTGCTTCTCCACTAGGTGTTGCGTCCACTCTCTGGCCATTGTTTTTAAGAAGGCTTTGTTGAACTGGATTTCGTGTTGTTTCTTATCTTCGCAGTTCATAACGGCGGCAGCTTCTTGGCATTGAGCGATCGTTGTTCCCTTGTGTATTGTCCTAGGTGTACTGGCAGGATTCAGGACTCGTACTGGAACCAATTGGTCTTGTCGGGGTTCCACCAGAGCCCTTCCAACAATGATATCGCTGGGTCGATTTCGTTTGTCGGGTTCGACCACCCACATTCGGCTTGTCCCCGCATCCTCTTCTATCTTCGCCCAAACCACAGCTTCTGCATTCGGGGGAACTATTTGGCCCGCTTGCACGACTATTCGCCTGACCTTGTTACCCTGTCCATTATCTATGGTTAATGGGAGCTCCAAGTTGCCATACTTCATCACTTTTTGGTTGAGGTCCAATGTGAAGCCATGCCTAATCATGAAGTCGACGCCGATTATGATGTCATCAGTGATGTCCGCAACGATGAAATCATGCTGAAACTCGATGGTCCCCATCGTAACTCTTTTCTGGACCTTTCCCTTAACTTCCGCCTTCTCACCAGTTACTGTACGAAGCCTTACCTCGGAAAATGGTTCGATGTCAGAAACCAATCCGCTTCGGATGACTGAATGAGTTGCGCCCGTGTCCAACGTCAGCAGATATCGTCGCCCGTCCATCGTTCCCTCGATGACTAGGCTGGTTGCACCCCTACAGATCCGGGATACGAGGATGCTGGGGCACTCCAATGTGGGAGCCAGCGCACGCCCCTCTGCACTGACTCGTTTTAGTTTAACGGATTGTTAGGTGCACCTTTTGCACCTCCACGGTCGCGTTCACTCCCATGGTCTCTTTTTGGCGAACTAGACCTCGAACGCTTTCTTCGCAGGCGGCAGTTCCTCGCAATGTGCCCCTGCTGGTCGCAGATGTAGCATCTACCCGGGAATGAACCACTCCTACTCACCGTTGTTGTTCTCGAACTATCCTGGTCTTGAGATATGCGCCGTAGTTTGATCGAAGGTCGGCATATCAAGAGCGATGTATCACATGCGAGAGCGCTGGCAACTGTCTCTTTGAAAGATGTCTTCGGCAGGAGAATCAGACTTCGTTGCGTATCGGGGTCCCTTAGCCCTTAGATGAAAGAATCCGTTTTCAGTTTTTCCACCACATCAACTGGAACATCCGCGTAGGCTAGATGAGATAGCCTCTCGATGTCGGCAGCATACTGTTGGATGGTCTCGTTTACACGCTGCTTGCGTCCTTTAAGTTCCAGCTTGTGCATCTCCTGCATGTGCTCACTGCCGTATCTTCGATGAAGAGCTTCCTATATGGCTGTGTAGTTCCTTCTCTGGGTCTCCGGGACGGTCTGTAGAGCACCAGCTGCTTCGCCTTTAAGCGAAATTACTAGAGCGGCCACACGATCTTCTTCTCCCCATTGATTCCGTTCCGCTGTTGTCTCGAACTGGAGCTTAAAGATGTTAAATGCACTCGTGCTGTCGAAGTTGGGAGCTGTGAATTTCGATGCTGCCGTCGGTACAACGATTCCTTGACTCTGAACGTTCTGGACAGTTTTCTCGAGCTCCAAAACCTTCTTGTCGAACTTCGATTCCAAGGTCTCGATTATCTTTTCCTGGTTATTTTCGAGATCTAGAACCTTCTTGTCGAACCTCGATTCTAGTGTCTCGATTCTCTCTTCGACGTTCTGGAATCGATCGTCGACGGCCTGCTGGATGTTTCTTAGGCTTTCTCGATTGTTCTCTAGCATCTCTTCCAGCTTCTGATTCAGGGAAGTGGAATTTTCCTCCGACTTCCTACTTACGGCAGCGGAATTTTCCTCAAGTTTCTCCAGTTTCTGGCTCAGAGAAGTGGAATTTTCCTCCAGCCTTTGATCCAGTTTCTGGCTCAAGGAAATGGAATTTTCCTCCAGTTTCTGACTCAGAGAAGTACTTACGGCAACGGAATTTTCCTCCAGCTTTTGATCTAATTTCTGGGATATGGAAGCACTCATAGCATTCATAGCTGCGAGAATTTGCTGCATATCGAATGCTGGTTCACTGGATGTCGACGGCTTCTCCAACCCGAACTCGTGATTCTCCCAGACGAAACCTTCTTCCTGCAACGCTGATCGCAGTCTCTCCACCAGGTTGGCTTTACTTCCCACTGTGGATAATTCCCGAGCATCCAGCTCTCTTTTCAGTTGTTCAATTGTCAACTTTTCCAATTTTAGCATTTTTTCTATCTCTTAACAATTCACTTTGTGCAATTCACAATTTAAATAAACGTTCCACTCGTTTACTCGCAATCCCACTTCTGACACCAAATGTTACGAATTATTCGATCCCCACACCAAATAGGGTTCGCACCACTGGATTGCGATAAACTACAATTGTCCTTTTTATTTAAATTGAAACACACACACTTTTAATTCTTTCACCACAGATCAATTATCTGTGTAGCTTCACCACTTTTCCTTATTATCCAATACTATCCACTTTAAACTTTATTATCCAATACTATCCACTTTAAGCTTTATTACACAATACACAAACCTTTATTGAAAGCTTTTCTTTTCACCTTGGTTGATCACACGCTGTTTTATACCACAAACTGAATGAATGTCGAGGGCGAGTGTTCGCGCTTATATAGCTCTCGGTCCACCGTCTCGAACGTTCGCCGTTGGAAGTTCCCCTTCGGAAATCTCTAGAACGCTCTGACAATTCCATTGGAAGTTGACATCATTCCAATCCCCGCTTCCAGAGAGTTTTCGAACTTAACGGTCCGCTTGCATCTCCGCAACAATATATTTACATTGAAATTCATTATTTATACTGTTGCGGAGATGCAAGCGGACCGTTAAGTTCGAATTTCGCTGTCGAAGTTCGAAAACTCTCTGGAAGCGGGGATTGGAATGATGTCAACTTCCAATGGAATTGTCAGAGCGTTCTAGAGATTTCCGAAGGGGAACTTCCAACGGCGAACGTTCGAGACGGTGGACCGAGAGCTATATAAGCGCGAACACTCGCCCTTGACATTTATTCAGTTTGTGGTATAAAACAGCGTGTGACAAGTCGGTGTGATCAACCAAGGATAAAGAGAAAAGCTTTCAATAAAGGTTTGTGTATTGTGTAATAAAGTTTAAAGTGGATAGTATTGGATAATAAAGTTTAAAGTGGAAAGTATTGGATAATAAAGAAAAGTGGTGAAGCTACACAGATAATTGATCTGTGGTGAAAGAATTAAAAGTGTGTGTGTTTCAATTTAAATAAAAAGGACAATTGTAGTTTATCGAAATCCAGTGGTGCGAACCCTATTTGGTGTGGGGATCGAATAAATTCGTAACATTTGGTGTCAGAAGTGGGATTGCGAGTAAACGAGTGGAACGTTTATTTAAATTGTGAATTGCACAAAGTGAATTGTTAAGAGATAGAAAAAATGGTGAAATTGGAAAAGTTGACAATCGAACAACTGAAAAGAGAGCTGGATGCTCGGCAATTATCCACAGTGGGAAGTAAAGCCAACCTGGTGCGAGAAAGAACTTTCGAATAAAATGATTTACAGTTACTTAGAATGTCAAAAAAACGGTTATGTATTATACCCAAAATACTCACGGACGAACTGGTACACATTTGGTTTGATTATTGCAGTTATGTGAGACTTTAGGGATGTTTGAACTTTTGATGGTACACATGTGTACCGTGCGTCCCGAAAGGGTTAAGGTCATTCCTGGGACTTTGCACATATTACAGGCGATTCATCCCAGGATTTGCAGACGTGGCTAGCAGTTCGCACGAGCTCACCAAAAAGAATCGGCCATTCAATTGGGAGAAGTCGCAGGAGGAAGCGTTCATTCACCTGAAGGAATTGCTCTGCAGTGCGCAGATTCTTGCATATCCTGTCCCGGGAGAAAAGTTTATTTTGGACACAGATGCGAGCGGACATGGAATCGGAGGAGTACTCTCCCAAATGATTGACGGGCGAGAACGGGTCATCGCTTACTACAGTAGGGTCCTATCGAAGCCGGAGAGGAACTACTGTGTAACCAGGAGGGAGCTTTTAGCCGTGGTTGACTGTGTCAAGCATTTCCACAAATATCTCTATGGCCAAGCTTCCCATCTTAGGACGGACCACGCAGCGTTGAGATGGCTGCTGCAGTTCAAAAACCCGGAAGGCCAGCTTGCTAGATGGATAGAGAGAATCCAGAGTTATGACTTCAGTATCGAACACCGGAATGGAAGCAGTCATGGAAATGCGGAAGCATTATCGAGGCGACCTTGCGATGTTGAATGCAAACATTGTTCACGCGCCGAGACCAAGGAACAGGTCACCGACATCCGTTGTTTCAAGGTGCTGCCAGAAGATTCCTGGACTGTCGAGAAGGTCGGAAGGAAGCAGCGAGAAGATGCCGATCTGGCAGTCATCATCGACTACCACGAACGAGGTTTTCGACCAAGTTGGCAGCAAATATCCAGTGAAAGCCCAATCGTGAAAGCTTACTGGGCTCAATGGCAGAGTTTGAAGCTGAAGAACGGTTGCCTCTACCGCAGTTGGGAAAGTGAGGACGGGAACATTGTAAACGATCTGTTGGTAATTCCGAAAGGACAAATCGAAGAGGTCATCCGAGAATACCACGAGGGACCAAGCGGGGGTCATCTTGGTGTTAACAAGACTGTAGAAAAGATCAAGAGACGTTTCTACTGGGTAGGATGCCATGAGTCGGTTACGCGTTTCATTCGCAGGTGTGAACAGTGTGCGAAGGCAAAGGGTCCAGTTAGGAAAACTCGAGGAAATATGCAGCAGTACAATGTTGGAGCACCGTTCGAACGTATCGCAATGGACATTGCAGGCCCAATCCCAACGAGCAACGCTGGAAACAAGTACGCGCTAGTGGTGATCGATTACTTCAGCAAGTGGCCTGAGGTGTTTTGCATTCCGAACCAGGAAGCCAAGACCATTTCGGATGCATTCCTGAATAACTGGGTTTCGCGTTATGGAGTACCAATGGAACTGCACTCAGACCAAGGGAGAAACTTCGAGTCGTCGGTGTTCAAAGAACTCTGTGACATGCTAGGTATCAGAAAGACACGGACAACACTATTACATCCACAATCTGATGGCATGGTCGAAAGGTTCAACCGGACGATGGAGGAATACCTGAGAAAAGTCGTCGTCGGAGATCAGAAGGACTGGGATGAGCATCTTCCCCTTTTCTTAATGGCATACCGTTCGGCACAGCACAATTCAACGGCAACAACACCCGCCGAAGCCATTTTTGGAACTGATCTCCGACTTCCATCGGACTTGAAGTTCGGCGTGGTACTACCGACAACTAGCGGCAGGGAGGACTTCGTAACTGAAAAGAAGGAACAGCTGAACTCCATCCATCAGTTCATCCGGGAGCGACTGAACTTGGTCAGCGATAAAATGAAGGCGCGATACGACTTGAGGGCGAATACTTCTGGATTCGAGAGCGGACAATTGGTATTGCTGTACAACCCACAACGAAAAAAGACTTGTGCCCCAAATTGCAATCAGCCTGGGACGGACCATATGAGGTCATCAAGAAACTCAATGACGTGGTATACCGGATACAGCAGATGGGAAACAGACGGGCGAAGTATAAAATTGTCCACGTAGAGAGGTTAGCACCATATTACGGAGAAGGGTCCAATCGCTTGTTCGAGGACGAACAAGCTTAGGAGGAGGGCAGTGTTGCGGAGATGCAAGCGGACCGTTAAGTTCGAAAACTCTCTGGAAGCGGGGATTGGAATGATGTCAACTTCCAATGGAATTGTCAGAGCGTTCTAGAGATTTCCGAAGGGGAACTTCCAACGGCGAACGTTTGAGACGGTGGACCGAGAGCTATATAAGCGCGAACACTCGCCCTTGACATTCATTCAGTTTGTGGTATAAAACAGCGTGTGACAAGTCGGTGTGATCAACCAAGGTGAAAAGAAAAGCTTTCAATAAAGGTTTGTGTATTGTGTAATAAAGTTTAAAGTGGATAGTATTGGATAATAAAGTTTAAAGTGGATAGTATTGGATAATAAAGTTTAAAGTGGATAGTATTGGATAATAAAGAAAAGTGGTGAAATTACACAGATAATTGATCTGTGGTGAAAGAATTAAAAGTGTTTGTGTTTCAATTTAAAAGAAAAGGACAATTGTAGTTTATCGCAATCCAGTGGTGGGAAACTTATTTGGTGTGGGGATCGAATAAATTCTTAACAATACTTTATTCTGGAATTCAATATTCACAATCAGTTGCATCTACACAATATAGATATAAGTTTCAACTTTGGTTTATTTATTTATGTATTTTTTTTTTTTTTTTTTTGTCTTTTAAAAACTTTCATTTATAATTCTATGTCTGTAGAGAAGAGCTAGCCTGCAGAATTTAAATAACTTTTTAACCTCCATATTGTTAAGCAGGAGTATTATTTCGCTTTGGGTCAGCATGTCGCTTCCAAAAGCATCTCTTCTTACTTCTTTTAAAATTGGGCATCTCCCGATAAAGTGGTGAATATCCTCCCTTTCGCCAAGGTTGCACAAGGAGCATATACTGGGTAGGTCATCTCTATGTGGTATGAAATTCAACTGCAGAAGTTCTCCCCGCAGCTTTACCATCATTGATATTTCAGCAACACTGTTTTCATTACGAAAATAATTCCTCTCCCCCAAGTTGTGACTAAGTTGACAGTAGAGTTGTCTGTGAATCGATCCTGTTGCATCGTTCAGATACTTCTCTCGCTGCTTAAGGTCCACCGCGGATATGAGCTGGTAAAGAGAAGCTCTTAACTCTTCATGTCCAATAATATTTAAGTTAATTTCCATCCCACATTCTCGCGCTAACTCCAACCAGTCCGCACACCAGCTTGTTTTGGTCCTTATGGCTTGGAGGGCTACTATCTTTGGAAGCCGGTTATCATTCATCTTTAGAACTTTCAATATATAATCTATTTGCATTTTCAGGGTACATATAAACCGAGGCGATAATCCTGTTTCCAGCATAATGACGTAGTTGGGTGTATTAAGAGGTAGTTGAAATATCCGTTTGCAGAAGTATCGCAGAAGTTTCTCAACCGTATCATACTGCTTCGTTCCCCAAGTTTGTGCTGCATAAAAAAGGACTGATTTTGATACTGCCTCAAATATCCTAAACTTACTGCTATGAGCGATACTTTTGTTATAAAAGCATCTATTCCAGGTTGCGTTGATTGCTCCTTTGGCCTTTATCAGTTTCTCCTTTAGATGCCTTTCCATACTCAAATTTCTTGTAAGCTTAACTCCCAGATATTTGAATTCGGTGACCACTTCGATGAGCTCTCTATTATAGTGCCATTTTTCGTTTGCACAGTGACGGCCTCCTCCGCGTTTAAGAATCAAAATTTTTGATTTGCTTAAATTCACTATCAAATTCCAAAGCTTGCAATATTCAAAAAGGCGATTTATCATACGCTGCAGTGATTCAGGAGATGTTGCCAAAAGTACAATATCGTCCGCAAACATTAATACTTTTATTGTCTGTCTGGCGTATTCGATCCCGCACGGTAAGAATTCTACGAGATCCTCAATGAACAGAGCAAACATACTTGGGCTTAATGCGCAACCCTGTCTGACCCCCGATTGCGTCTTAAAACTTACCGATAGTTCTTCGCCATTCCATACTATAGCCATTGTGTCCCCATAAAGATTATGTATGACTCTCCCGAACTTCCATGACATACCATTACTGTAGAGCAGCTCTAAGATCCACAAAAAAAGCATACTGCTTTTTTCCTTTCTGAAGGAATGTTTAAGGTAAAAATGTGGTCATTTGTCGAATAACCTGCCTGAAATTCCTTCAAAAGCTGGTTTCCTCGATCCACTCAATAAAGCGTTTTTGCAAAACCTGTGTGAATATTTTGTAAGACGCATTAAAAACGATATACCTCTATAATTGGAGAGCTCAGCCAAACTTCCTTTCTTGTGGATTGGAAAAAGAATCGCTTCCTTGAATTCCTGTGGTATTATCCCGGTTTCCACAGTATTATTAAATGTCAGTGTCAGCTTGTTGATCAGCTCTGCTGTAGTGCCGTACTTATAAAATTCAGTTGGTATGCCATTCGATCCGGGTGCTTTTCTGTCCTTAAGCCTCGCTATAGCCGAAATCACTTCCTGATAGCTTATTGAAGCATCAAGAGCTTGCATATTGGAAATTCTCTTTCTCGTTGGCGGGATTCAATAACATATCTGTTGTATATATAACTCCTATACTAATTCTATATATGACACATTACATATACTTGTATAGAGCTTCTTTGTATGAGTTGTCAATTGTTCATATGTATCATATGTATGATCAGGAGATCGCCCAGTAGTGACACAGAGGACATTGAATAAAGTCGCCTTGGCAACATAAGACAGTATTGCGTACTTTCTTGACATAACATGGTGTCAGATGTGGGGTAATTCAAATAAGCAAAACACGTAAAATACAGTGATATGCAGAAAAGTGAGAAGAAAAGTAGCAACACCCTGGAACCATCTACCTCGGGGGCACAGAATACCGCAATGGATACTTATCAGGGAATAACGAATGTTCCGCCGCTCAATCTAAAGTCAACAAATTTACCACTAGCTTGGAAGAACTGGCAAAATCAGTTTAGAATTTTTCTACTTGCGAGCAATCTTGTAAGTACAAGTGAAGAACGTAAAGCTGCTTTACTTCTGCACTTCATGGGCCCAGACGCATTTGACATATTTACATCGTTTTCGGTTGACCTAAAAACGATAGAACTTGAGCAGCTTTTCAGCCTTTTTGATAAATATTTTCTACCCAAAGTTAATATTATAATGGAACGCCATAATTTTTTCACGAGGCGCCAAAAACATGGAGAGTCTATCGATGAATTTGTGACTGTTTTGAAGAATCTAAGCCAGACATGCGAGTTTAAAGAATTAAAGGATGACTTGGTAAGAGATCTATTCATTTGCGGCCTTCATAGCAATTTTAATTATATACGCGAAAGATTGCTCAACGAGGGAGATAAAACATTGGAAAAAGTAATCGAAATTGCAAAAATTTTAGAGGTTATTAAGGAGCAGTCTAAGGAATTGGAGCTGGAAAATGAGACAAGTAGCAAATTTGTCATTGCGCCTGTAAGAAAAGGTCAATAATATCACAACAAAACACAGCCATCTCAACCGCGGTCTCACACTACATCATCTCTGAAACGATCAAATATCCAACAAATGCCATCCTTCTTAGAGAAAAAGAGATCGTTATCTTGTGGGCAATGCGGCCAGTTCCATAATTATAAGTGTCCAGCTCCAGGAGCAATATGCTTTTTCTGTCAGCGGCCCAACCATTTTGCAAAAATGTGTAGACAAAGACAACAAATGTTTATACGAAATGTGAATACAACTCAGACTGAAGATGCAACACAAGAGAATGAGAGCGAGACAACACTATTTATTGGGAATATTAACGAGCAAGATAACACTGTGAATGCCACAACAAAAAACTTGTCTGTCAAATAGATACAGGTGCGGGAGCTAACATAATGTCAATTGAACAATTCAAAAAACTTAACTTGGATGACCGTCTTCTCAAACCAACATCTATCAAAGCCCATACCTTTACTTGGACAATGCGAGATTACCTGTTTTTACGAAAAACATTCGTATAAGATTAACTTTTGTGTTGTTGCAATCAATTGCAGATCTATTTTGGGACTTCCAACATCAACAAAAATGGATTTAATCAAACGAGTGAACTATTATGGTAAGAAACATAGTAGTGTTGAAAATATAACATATAACACTATGTTGAATAACTACCAATATATTTTTGAGGGTTTGGGTTGTCTTAAAAAAAAATGTAATCTTAAATTGAAGCCAGGGATAATGCCAGTAGTTGAAAGTCCACGTAGAATACCATTTAAATTGAGGGATGAACTAAGAGAAGGGCTAAATCGCTTGGAATCGATGGGGGTAAAAAGACGAATCGAAGAGCCGACTGACTGGGTTAACTCCATTGTTATTGTAAGAAAGCCAAGTGGTAAAAGACGCCTATGTCTGGACCCGAGACACCTTAACGAAGCCATTCTTCGCCCACACTTTCCATTTACCAGTGTTGATGAATGCCAGTCACGGCTGAAAGGATCTAAGTTCTTTAGTTCCCTTGATGCGAATTCTGGATTTTGGATGTTTTCTTTGGACGATGAGTCTTCAAAATTGTGCACATCTATAACACCATTCGGCAGATATTGCTTTCTACGGTTGCCCCTTGGAATAAACGCAGCCCCAGAAATCTTTCATTCCGAAATGGTAAAGCTCTTTGAAGATATTCCAAACTTGATAATATATATAGACGACTTTTTGATTTATGCAAAAAGCAAAGATGAGCATGACAGAATTTTGGAAATGGTCTTAGAGAGAGCTCGTTTAATTGGGTTAAAATTCAATAAATCAAAATCCAAAATAGGCTTGCGTAAAATAAAGTTTATTGGTCATATTTTCGACGAAAATGGGGTCCATGCTGATCCATCAAAAATAGAGGCGATATGCGAAATGCCACGTCCTATATGTCCTGTCGAACTCCAGCGTATCTTAGGGATGGTCAATTATCTTTCTTCATTTCTAAAAGGGTTATCTATACATAATTCCAATTTACATTATTTGCTAAAAAAGGAAATAGATTGGCATTGGTCAGAAAGTCATGAGCAAGAATTTAACAACTTAAAGAAGTTATTAACGACTGCTCCAGTTTTGGCCTATTATGATAGCAACAAAGCGATATCTCTATCTGTTGACGCTTCGAAAAATGCAGTAGGCGCCGTAATTAGTCATGAAAATAGGCCCATAGCATACGCTTCTGCTACGCTTACCGCAAGCCAGCAAAATTATGCTCAAATTGAGAAGGAGTTGTTCGCTATCCTTTTCGGCTGTACCCGCTTTCACCAGTTTGTTTATGGGAAAACTATAAATGTTGAAACTGATTATAAGCCTCTCATTCCTCTTTTTGAGAAACAATTATATAAAGTACCGGCAAGATTGCAAAGATTCGTGCCTAAATTACAAACGTACGATTTAAGAGTATGTTATAGGCTTGGTAAAGAAATATTTGTAGCGGACACCTTATCCAGAGCACCACTCTCGAATCATCCCTAAGTGAGTTTGATAAAGAAGTTGAAATTCACTGCAACTTACTAAAAAGTAATTTGACGATTACTGACGTTAAATTGTTACAGATTAGAAACTTAACCGATCAAGACAGAACATTAAAGATAGTCAAGGAATACTCCAGAAACGGTTGGCCAGACAACAAAAAGTACATTAGCAACTTAGCTATGCCCTATTACACATTTCGAGATGAAATTCATGTCATAGATGGCATTGTATTTAAAGCAAATCAAATTGTCATTCCTCAAAAGATGCGTCCAGAGATTCTGAGATATATTCATGAAGGTCATATGGGCATACAACGATGCAAAAATTTAGCCAGGTCACTAGTATCTTGGCCAAAAATCAGCAATGACATAACCAATATATTCACAAACTGCGAAGTATGTGTACGAAATCGTCCCTTGAACCAAAAAGAACCTCTAAAGTCACATGCTATTCCAGAAATTCCATCGCTGAAAATTGGAATAGATCTTTTTGAATTCGGCAAACAGATGTATTTATTGGTCTTAGACTACTATTCTAAACATATTGAAATCGCATTACTCAGAAGCGGATATTCGAATATTAATGTGGTTACACATTTAAAATCTATTTTAGCTCGGCACGGAATACCTCAAACGCTCGTGAGTGACAACGGACCGCCTTTTAATTCGCAAGCTTTTAAGCAATTTTGCGATGACTGGGGCATTAATCATATAACCTCGAGCCCATATTTACCAAGATCAAACGGGTTGGCAGAAAAGTCAGTGCAAACCATTAAAAATTTATTGAAAAAATGTCAACAATCAAATACTGATCCGTATATAGCTCTTCTTCTTTACAGAACAACACCTAAAGAAAGTTCTTATTCCCCATCGGAAATATTAATGTCACGGAAACTTCGAACCAAAATCCCAACATTGAAACAACATCTCGAACCTTCAATTATAAATAAGCAACAATACAAACATCGAGAGCACCGTGGCGCAGTGGGTAGTGTGTTGGCCTCTGACGCCGATGACTAGGGATCGAATCCCGACACAGCCATGTCATCGAACGTGTTTTTCACGGTGTTTCTCCTCAGCGGGGTTCTGACAAAACCCCCTGTAGTAAAATTGTCATGAGAAGCGGTTCAGGTTCTTCTTGGACTGTAACGCCAACATACATACATACAACAATACAAACATCACCTCAATAAATCTATGAGTAAAGTAAAATTAAAATATGACAAACAAGCTAAGCCTTTACCTACCATAAGCATAGGCGAAAATGTCTTTTACAAGAGAAATCCAAACTCCTCTTGGTCCCCAGGTATAGTAAAGGGAGTGGCTAGAGAACCTAGATCATACATAATAGAAGACAGCGACGGAGCTAAGTATCGAAGAAACCGACAACACATTTTAAAGTCGCCAAAAACGGCAATAGAACTAGATCCGGACCAAATAAAAACGGAGGTAGATAATGGAAACAAAGCAATAACCGCCTGTAACGACGAATCATCCGTACAACAGACTTTGAGCACAAGCATGGAAAACATTGCGGAGTTACCTAATTTTACTCGCTATGGAAGACGTATTATTAGGCCCGAGAGATACGTACCTTAACAAAAAAAAAATATATATATATATATATATGTATATATATATATATATATATATAATGTATGAAGAGAATTATATGTATATGTGAACTTAAATAATTTATAATGGATATGGATGAAGTAAAATTTAATTTTCATAATTTTCATATTATAGAAAGGGTAGATGTTGCATATATAACTCTTATACTAATTCTATATATGACACATTACATATACTTGTAGAGAGCTTATTTGTATGAGTTGTTCATATGTATCATATGTATGATCAGGAGATCGACCAGTAGTGGCACAGAGGACATTGAATAAAGTCGACTTGGCAACATAAGACATTATTGTATACTTTCTTGACATAACAATATCGAAATGAGTGGCGAGAAGATTCGAGCTCAAGTTAGCGTGAATTGAAAATTGTTTGCCATTTGGATGTTTTATGAGGTTCCGCTTCTGTTTCAAAAAATACTGTTTTTTTATGCTTGCATATTGCTTTATAAGCCCTATTCGAAAGAGTGTACTGATTCCTGAAATAAGCGTTGCTAGAGGATCTATATGCTCTCAACCAACCAAACGATAATTCCCTAGCCTTTCTGCAGTCAGTATCAAACCATGGCGCGACGAAGTTCCGCCGGGCGTTATTGTTAGCCGTCACAGCTGGGTAGGACGCTTTGATTATTTCGTCCAGCTGAGAGAGATCGCAGTTCCTTTTACCCAGCAGTGCGTTATCCAGCCTTGATTGATACTTCCTCTTCTTTGTCGGCCTCCATTTTAATTTCGGCAAGAAATTTATAGCCCTTATTTCTTGTGGTTCTCCGGAAACAAAGGCGAAGGTCTGAATATGGTACATTCTCTACTTTCATGTCTACCATGTGCACATTCCATTCACTGCCCACGAGACTATAGTCCATCACAGAGTGGCGCTGACCTGCCACAAAAGTGAATTCGCCATCCGTATCTGATAAGCTTGTACCGTTTTTGATTCTTAGCCCGTACGTATCACAGAGGTCAATAAGCTGTAGGCCTCTTGCATTACATATTGTGTCCTTTGATTTTCGCTCGATTCTTAGTATTACGTTTTCATTTCCGCCTTGACTTCCCGTTCTTGCATTCAGATCGCCTACCACCAGCAAATTAGATGTTTTATCATGACTCATTGCCTCCTCCAATTTTTGGAAATCGTTGTTTCATTGGCTGCAATTGATATAAGTCGGTAGGATACGAAGACTCTTTTCATCAATTTCCAGCTTAACATACGTGACGCCTTCATATACCTCAAACTTACAACAGATATTTTTAAAAAAATTTTTGAACCCGGAGAAACATCCCCAACTAGCTCTTCCCCTTGCCTGTGTTTTTACAGCTGGTATCCACTTAAATTCAAAATTAATGAATTTGCCTTCATAACTTAAAAAATTGTTTTCCATCACAAATGTTCCATACAAGAAAATTAATCAACTCTATTGGACATCTCAACAATAACATTTGCCGTGGATTTTCGTGCGCTAAATTGTCGGGCAGCAGTTATTCTGGATGCGTTCGATGTCCTTAATATATTTTGATGCCCACATATCTTGATGGCCAGATAAGAAAAGCGGACCATAAAATCAAAGTGTGCATGATCGTAACTTAGCTGATTGAAGGCCCCTTGATAACACATCCGCTGGATTGTGTTTTGAAGATAAATGTCGCCATAGCTCGGGAAATGTAAGTCCCTGTATAACAGCAACTCGATTGGCCACAAACGTTTGGAACGATGAAGAGGGGGAGTTAATCCAAGCGAGGACGATTTCAACATCAGTGCATAAGAATGTGGGTGCAACCGTGAGTTTCAGGTCCATTTTAGTTCTGGCTGCTAGCTGAGCGCCTAGGACTGCAGTGCACAATTTCAATCTTTGCAGGGTTTGTTTCTTTAGTGGAGCAACTCCCGATTTGGAAAATAATAATCTTACGACTATTCTTCCAACCGTCATAATTTTTATTAGGTATATGTATAACTCCCCCACAGGCCCTTTCAGATGCATCGCAGAAGGACTGGACCTGTGTTGCTGTTAAAACCCGATTGTTAAACATGTGGCGTTGAAAATGAAAATTGTTAAGTTCCTTTAAGGTTTGTCTCAGCTGCACGGAGGCTTTCCCCAGCAGGCCGGGCGCTACTGTATATGTTATGATGAACCCTCCACCTCTTGATATATTTATCAGAGGGTGTGTTCTGAAAGCCATGTACAACTCGCATAGGAATAACAGTGTGCTTGCGCAAAATTGTCCTACGACCCTTGTCTCATGGGTCTGCCTTCTGACGCATTGACACCCTTTGAAAGGATAGTATTCACATTTTCACGGATGGCTCCAGGTCTGGGCGGGGGTATGGTGCTTGGGCTTTTTGAGCGCGAAGACATCCGACTGCACTGCACTTCTCGCTGTTACCATCTTCCTACCTCCCTTCGCGGTATCGTCCGCCGCCCGCCAGCTCTACGGGAGTGGTCGTAAATCAAAATGGTAAGAGGGCGCCACGCGATTTGGCCCAGTGAACGATTCACCCTAGTACCGTGCCGAGGTACTAGAATCCGCTTTGAACATATTCTTAGTCCCTTTACAAAAACATTATGCCACTCTCGTGTATTTCTTTTTTCCTTTATTCCTTAGCCTAGTTATTAAAATTTTCCTAAACCCTATCCCCGGTGCCTTTTTAATAGAAAAACCGCTATCCTAAATCAACTTACAGACCATGAACTAGAACATTTCATTTATTTATGTGTCAAGTGTTCAAAACTTTCGTAGACAATAGTGTAAGTTAATATATCGGAAAAATCGTTAATCATTATGTTAAGAAGTCCTAATTTTTGGGTATTTTTTTTCTTTAAGTACATTTGCCTCTTGTTTTTTTTTAACAACTGAATGTACTTGGCACTATTCCTTGTTTTTATTTATTATTGAATTTATTATTAATTAATAATTGTAATTTTTCCATACAAAATTGTACAAATATTATTAAGTCACTTGTTGTTGTAAGTCTAAGGCAATGGAATAAAGATGAAGTTTAAATAAAAAAATAATATATAAATGAAGTTTAAATAAATTTAAGTTCTTGTTGTTATATTTTTTGAAGTTAAGTTGTAATATTATATTAGTTATATTATATTATCTTGAATACACATAATTGAAAAATGAGTTACAATTTTAATTTATAAAATCCTTAGAAATACATATGTAGATTCCCAATATTTCGAGTGTATCTAAGAATTGATGTTTGGCGGCCGAAGGTGACGTTCTAACCAAGATGTCGGTGTTGCGCGTCTTTCTCGGATGACAGCATATATTTGGTCTTGTCCCCATTTACCCTTAGACCCAACAAGCAAAATGGGTCAAGGTAATCATTGCACCACAGCCGAGAGAGATTTAATATTAAAGCTCACACAGGAAGAAAAACACAACAGAAGGTGGATAAGCTTATTGGGAGATCAAAAACATTTGTTTTTAATGCTTCACAGGCCCCTAAAATTAAGGCAGCAACAGGTTGACCACGGGAAACATCCCCGAAAGACGATGCTAAAATCAAACACCTATCCAATAAAGACCTATTCAAGTCAGCTGCGGATATAAAAAAAATGAGCGGATTTGCCAGCCTATTCTAGAATAGTACGCAGGAGACTAGCCGAACAACATCTTTTCGGAAGAAGTCCCAGGGAGGTACCACTTCTTACAAAAAGACACCGCAAAAATCGTATGCATTTTGCCAAACAACTTCTAGAATGGGGAGGCCCGGAAAACGAGAAAAAGTGGCGAAACATTCTCTGGTCAGACGAATGCAAATTTAATTTGGTGGAATCTGATGGTAAGACGTGAATCAGATGTCCAAAGAATGCAGCACACAAGCCCCAGTACACCAACAAAAGCGTATAGCATGGAGGCGGCAGTATTATGGTTTGGGGGTGTTTTCCGTGGTATGATGTAGATCCACTTTTTTGGATAAAGGGAACCATGGATTAGTATTTTTACGCAAAAATATTGGAAGAGGTCATGCTCGCCTTGACCGTGGGATTGCATCAGCCGACAGAGCAGCTGTGTCAGCATATGATCGGCGACTGTATGAAGTGACAAGCATAAGCTGGGCAGGCAGCTCAGCAGTCGATCGGCGGTAGTTGACCTGATAAGACCATTATAAACTAAAAACCTAATAAAGTTATTTTAAAGAGAAAAAATGCGTTTTCGTGTAAGCCAAGGGGACAATAATAATATAACAATAACAATAATAATATAATAATAATAATAATAATGATAATAATATTCCTTCGGCCTCATAAAACGGAGCCAAACTGATCTGATCAAAGAATAATAACCGTCTAGAGCCAACACTTCATGCAAGTTGATTAGATGAGACGATTCTTCGCTGAAAGCCGCACGAACAACCAAAGATACAATCTTCTGATGCAGCTAGATACAAATTTCACACCACTGAAATTAGGTGATTTGGCGTTTCATTCGCACTGCCCCCAATATTATAGAGCAGTGGAAGTGCAAGCCAATCCATGGGAAGTACCCTCATCTCCTGGTTGGGGATGTTGGGCCCAAGCGATTGAGTGGAACCTCCAGGTAACTAGGTTCACAAATGGCTGCAGGTGGTCTTCTTATAAGGAAATGAAAAAGGGTTAGTGGATTCAAATCTGAGTCATAAAGAGCACACAAGGGCCTGGAATTCAACAGAGATTTAATTTGCGTTAGGAGGTTAGGATGTTATTGCCGACGACGCGAACCGAACACTAGACTCCCATAAACCCCAAAATGAGGACTGTAAGGTGGAATATATTCCCACTTTTATTTTGTATGGAAGGTTTTTTTTTCGTTTTTTCCTTCTAAGATAATCTTTTATCGTAATCGTAATTTTATCAAGAAAAATAATGTTTCAGTAGAAAGATATAGAACACCATATATCATATCTCTGTACAATGTGCAATGTCAACTATTGTAATGTAAAATACTTATACGAAATAAAGTTCTATCTATCTATCTATATTCCCACTTGATGCACTCTGTAGCTAAGGCTTCCGCTATCCTAACATGATATTCTTCCGACTGTACTAGTTTGCACATATTGTCAGAATAGATAATGCTACATTTTCCTCTCCTTGCAATAAATCGTATAGGAGCGGCCAAGAAAGCCTCCGTAGTTAAGTCCGAAACCAGCTCTAAGTGCATAGCCTAAGTAGCCAAACAAATGAAGAATGCTATATATTCCTTGTTCGTTAATGGGGTAGCACGTGGATAACCTGCTCGGCTCTTATCAGTGTGGTTTCAGGCCAGGTTAATCCACAATAGACCAAATATTTACGCTACGGCAGATCTTGGAGAAGACATTCGCCACCTCTTCGTCGATTTCAAGGCTGCATATGACAGCGTGTATAGAGATGAGCTATACAAAGCCATGTCTAGTCTTAACATCCCTGCCAAACTCGTCCGGACAGGATGACAATGGAACATTCTCGCTGCTCCATTAAGGTCGGTAATGAGCAAACCGGGACCTTTGATGTTAAAAAAGGATTTAGGCAAGGCGACGCGCTGTCATGCAACTTTTTCAACATCGTGCTTGAAAAGAGTCACTGGCCAACGCAAGAGGTACGATTTATTTCAAGTCTACGCAATTGCTTGCGTACGCCGACGACATTGACGTGATTGGACGAACACAGCGAGACGTCAATGAGGCCTTTGTGAACACTGAGGTAGAAGCGGCTAAGATGGGTCTCAGGGCTAATGAGGGTAAAACCAAATATCTGCTTTAATCTAAAAGAGACGGACAACACCGACGTATTGGCCAGAACGTCACCATGGGCGGATATAACTTTGAAGTGGTCAAGGAATTCGTCTACCTTGGCTCATTGATGACCAGCGACAACAACACCAGTGCTGAGATAAAACGCAGAATCACTCTTGCCAACCGCTGTTTCTTTGGGCTCAAGAGGCAACTGAGAAGTAGAGCCCTCTCTCAGAAAACCAAGGTGACACTATATAAGACCTTATTCATCCCAGTGCTCCTTTACGGCGCAGAGGCTTGGACCTTAACAAAAGCGGATGAAGATGCCCTTGTTCGTTTTGAGAGGAAAATTCTGCGCACTATCCCGTTTGTTCAAATGGTGTTGGAGGAGAAGATGTAACGAAGATCTGTACGGGTTGGACAGCGACATCGGCCTGGTACGACGTCTACGGATACAGCGTCTAGGCTGGCTAGGCCATGTAGAGCGCATGGAAAAATACAAAATACAGCTCCGACCCGAAGAGTCTTCGAATCCACCCCGGAAGTAGGGCGCGGCAGAGGACGGCCGCATCAACGGTGGCGCACGCAGGTGGAAGGGACCTTAACCAACTGGGCGTGCGGCGCTGGAAACAACTGGCCAAAGACCGTGCCGGCTGGAGACGCTTGTTGGTTGAGGCCCACGTTCACCACGGACTGTAGCGCCACCTAAGTAGTAACATGTATTTTATAAATATATACAATACATAAACAAATAATATGAAGTGCGATATGTGCAATTTAAAGGGAGACAGAAACGATATGAAGATTAAGTGTTCGTACTGCAACGAATGTTTTCACGCTAAGAGCTTTAAATGTACCGGCTGCACCTCCCAGCGAAGGAAGTCCATAGTAGCTGATCATACTCAAGTGGCATCCACTCAAGAGCGGAGCGTTATCTCCGCAAATATAGTACCCGGCTTTGAATCATTTCCTCATTGCACCTCGATGATGTATCGACGTCATTCCATTTCTCATCTGCTTCAGCTGAAACGGTAACGCTTCAGACCTTGAATAGTGAGATCATCAAACTGCAAACGTTAAATACTGATGCTCTGACTAAAACACAGTACTTAGAACAAGGAGTCTCTTACGCGGAAGGTCGATGCACTCGAAGCAAAACTAAATATGCTGTGTCAAAAAGAGAAACAGTGCGAGGTGGATATCATTGGTTTGCCTAATGTTGATAAAGAGAATGTGACTGAGAGAGTGGTGACACTTTTCAATGACGGTGTTGGAGAACGTATTGTTACGAAATTATTCGATCCCACAACGAATAGGGTTCGCACCACTGGATTGCGATAAACTACAATTGTCCTTTTTTCCAAATTAAAACACACACACACTTTTCTTGTTGCACCACAGATCAATTATCTGTGCAGCTTCATCACTTTTCTTTATTATCCAATTCTATAAAGAAAAGCGGTTAAAGTTACACTTTAAACTTTATTACACAAACAAACCTTTATTGGGACCTTTTATTTTCACACTGTTTGATCACACTGACTTGTCACACGCTGTTCAATACCACAAACTGAATGCCTGCCGAGGGCGAGTGTTCGCGATTATATAGCTCTCGATCCACCTTCTCGAATGTTCGCCGCTGGAAGTTCCCCTTCGGAAATCTTTAGAATGCACTGACAATTAGCAATACGCCATTGGAAGTTGACATCATTCCAATCCCCGCTTCCAGAGAGCTTTCGAACTTCGACAGCGAAATTCGAACTTAACTGTCGGTTTGTATCTCCGCAACACTGCCCTCCTCCTAAACTTGTTCGTCCTCGAACAAGCGATTGGATCCTTCTCCATAATATGGCGCTAACCTCTCTACGTGGACAATTTTATACTTCGCCCGTCTGTTTCCCGTCTGCTGTATTCGGTACACCACGTCGTTAAGTTTCTTGATGGCCTCATATGGTCCATCCCAGGCTGATTGCAATTTGGGGCACAAGCCTTTTTTTCGTTGTGGGTTGTACAGCAATACCAATTGTCCTGTCTCGAATCCAGAAGTATTCGCCCTCAAGTCGTATCTCGCCTTCATTTTATCGCCGACCAAGTTCAGTCGCTTCCGGATGAACTGATGGATGGAGTTCAGCTGTTCCTTCTTTTCGGTTACGAAGTCCTCCCTGCCGCTAGTTGTCGGTAGTACCACGCCGAACTTCACGTCCGATGGAAGTCGGAGATCAGATCCAAAAATGGCTTCTGCTGGTGTTGTTGCCGTTGAATTGTGCGGTGCCGAACGGTATGCCATTAAGAAAAGGGGAAGATGTTCATCCCAGTCCTTCTGATCTCCGACGACGACTTTTCTCAGGTATTCCTCCATCGTCCGGTTGAACCTTTCGACCATGCCATCAGATTGTGGGTGTAATGGTGTTGTCCGCGTCTTTCTGATACCTAGCATGTCACAGAGTTCTTTGAACACCGACGACTCGAAGTTCTTTCCTTGTTCTGAGTGCAGTTCCAGCGGTACTCCGTAACGCGACACCCAGTTATTCACGAATACATCCGAAATAGTTTTGGCTTCTTGATTCGGGATGCAAAACACCTCAGACCATTTGCTGAAGTAATCGATCACCACCAGCGCGTATTTGTTTCCAGCATTGCTCGTTGGGAATGGGCCTGCGATGTCCATGGCGATACGTTCGAACGGTGCTCCAACATTGTACTGCTGCATATTTCCTCGAATTTTCCTAACTGGCCCCTTTGCCTTCGCACACTGTTCACACCTGCGAATGAAATGTGTGACCGACTCATGGCACCCTACCCAGTAGAAACTTTTCTTAATCTTTTCTACTGTCTTGTTAACACCAAGATGACCCCCACTTGGTCCCTCGTGGTATTCTCGGATTACCTCGTCGATTTGTCCCTTTGGAATTACCAGCAGATCGTTTACAATGTTCCCGTCCCCACTTTCCCAACTGCGGTAGAGGCAACCGTTCTTCAGCTTCAAACTCTGCCATTGAGCCCAGTAAGCTTTATCGATTGGGCTCTCACTGGATATTTGCTGCCGACTTGGTCGAAAACCTCGTTCTTGGTATCCGATGATAACCGCCAGATCGGCATCTTCTCGCTGCTTTCTTCCAACCTTCTCGGCACTCCAAGAATCTTCTGGCAGCACATGGAAACGACGGATATCGGTGACCTCTTCTTTGGTTTCCGCACGTGAACAATGCTTGCATTCAACGCCGCGAGGTCGGCTCGTTAATGCATCCGCATTTCTATGGCTGCTTCCCTTCCGGTATTCGCGTGCTCTCGCTTGATCTCCTTTTGGCGAATCCGACCTCGGACGCCTTCTTCCCAGACGGCAATTTCGCGCCATGTGCCCCTGCTGGTTGCATATGTAGCATATACCTGGGAACGGGCGGCCATTGATTCACCATTGATTCTCTGGAACTACGCCGCAATTTGCTGGAAGGACGCTTTCTCCGCAGACGACAGTTTCTCGCAATATGCCCCTGCTGGTCGCAGATATAGCAGCTACCTGGGAACGAGAGACTCCTACTCACTGTCGTTGCTCTGGAAATACGCCGCAATTTGCTGGAGGAACGCTTTCTCCGCAGACGGCAGTTTCCCGCAATGTGCCCTTGCTGGTTGCAGATGTAGCATCTACCCGGGAATGAACCACTCCTACTCGCCGTTGTTGTTGTGGAACTATCCTGGTCTTGAGATATGCGCCGTAGTTTGATGGAAGGTCGGCATATCAAGAGCGATGTTTCACATGCGAGAGCGCTGGCAACTGTCTCCTTGAAAGATGTCTTCGGCAGGAGAATCAAGCTTCGTTGCGTGTCGGGGTCCCTTAGCCCTTGGATGAAAGAATCCGTTTTCAGTTTCTCCACCACATCAACTGGAACATCCGCGTAGGCAAGATGGGATAGCCTCTCGATGTCAGCAGCGTACTGCTGGATGGTCTCGTAACCACGCTGCTTGCGTCCTTTAAGTTCCAGCTTGTGCATCTCTTGCATGTGCTCACTGCCGTATCTTCGATGAAGAGCTTCCCATATGGCTGTATAGTTCTTTCTCAAGGTTTCCGGGATGGTCTGTAGTACATCGGCTGCTCCGCCTTTAAGCGAAATTACTAGAGCGGCCACACGATCTTCTTCTCCCCATTGATTCCGTTCCGCTGTTGTCTCGAACTGAAGTTTAAAGATGTTAAACGCACTCGTGCCGTCGAAGTTGGGGGCTGTGAATTTTGATGCTGCGGCCGGTACGACGTTTCTTTGATGCTGAACCTTCTGGACAGTTTTCTCGAGTTCCAGAACCTTCTTGTCGATCTTCGATTCCAGTGTCTCGATTATCTTTTCCTGATTATTTGCGAGATCTAGAACCTTCTTGTCCAGTGTCTCGATTCTCTTTTCCTGGTTATTTTCAATATCCAGAGCCTTCTTATCCAGTGTATCGATTTTCTCTTCGACGCCCTGGAACCGATCGTTGACCGCCTGCTGGATGTCTCTCAAGCTTTCTCGATTGTTCTCTAGCATCTCTTCCAGCTTCTGATTCAGGGAAGTGGAATTTTCCTCCTACTTCCTGCTTACGGCAGCGGTATTTTCCTCAAGTTTCTCCAGTTTCTGGCTCAGAGAAGTGTAATTTTCCTCCAGCTTTTGATTTAGTTTCTGGCTCAGGGAAATGGAATTATCCTCCAGTTTCTGACTCAGAGAAGCGGAATTTTCCTCCAACTTTCTACTTACGGCCGCGGAATTTTTCTCCAGTTTTTCTAGTTTCTGGTTCATGGATGCACTCATAGCATTCATTGCTGCAAGAATTCGCTGCGTATCGAACGCTGGCTCAGTGGATGTCGACGGCTTCTCCACCCCGAATTCGTAACTCTCCCAGTCGACACCTTCTTCCTGCAACGCTGATCGCAGTCTCTCCACCAGGTTGGCTTTACTTCCCACTGTGGATAATTGCCGAGCATCCAGCTCTCTTTTCAGTTGTGTGATGGTCAACTTTTCCAATTTCACCATTTTCTCACTCTTTTAATAGTTCACTTTTAATAGTCCAATTCACACTTTGAATAAAGGTTTAACTCGTTTACTCGTAATCCCACTTCTGACACCAAATGTTACGAAATTATTCGATCCCACACCGAATAGGGTTCGCACCACTGGATTGCGATAAACTACAATTGTCCTTTTTTCCAAATTAAAACACACACACACTTTTCTTGTTTCACCACAGATCAATCATCTGTGCAGCTTCACCACTTTTCTTTATTATCCAATACTATCCACTTTAAACTTTATTTGTATCTCCGCAACAATATTATATCAGCTGACCTCGACCACTGCTACATCAAGCGGCCTACACACACGCTACGGATCGAATGGATCTGTTTGAACTCATTTCGCCACACACTTGTGGATCGGTATACGTTCTTCATTTCACGCTGTTCGCCGTGGAGTAAGGATGGATCGCGGGGAAAAAATAATTTTGTTGTGTGGTGTTTATTTGTGTGGAAAAAGAAAAGAAGGGATAATGAAAAAGAAACGTTCACTGTGGATGCAGGAGTGGTTTCTGATCCTAATAACTTATTCATATATAGATACATGCATTCACAAATATGTGAAGGAGGGTCTCATAATTCTATTGCCTATTGTCTGCGAGTGTTTATTGCTTATTTCATCTTATGATTCGATGTTCACAGTTTTATAACATACATTTGTGCACATACGAATCATAAATACAATCATAAACATATAAACAGACTGCATAGATGCACTCTAACAACTTCGGGTGGACGTTTCCTAGGCATCGTCAACCGCGCCACACACACGCTACCGATCGCAAGAATATCAAACTCATTTGATAACTTGCGATCTGTAGCAGACTGTGCCACACACACGACGATCTGTTTGAATCGTAAAATTTTCAACCGCGCCACACACACTACCGAATGCAAGAATATCAAACTCATTTGAAAATTTGCGATCTGTAGCAAACTACCCCACACACACGACGATCTGTTTGAATCGCAACCGATCCATTCGATCCGTAGCGTGTGTGTAGGCCGCTTTAGCCATGTCCGATGAGAAGCGATTTAGTATGGCCTCGGTGATCAGTAATGGAGAGAGATTTTTGGAGAATGGTTGCACTTTTAGCGTTGGGAGTGCAATTTTATCCTGGTGTTTAGGTATTTACTGCTGCTGTGGTAGTAACTGCAAGTCTTTTTTTAACGGGTATTAACCGAACTCGTGTTAGAGTTTTCGAGTGGAATATAGGAAGAGTACATCGTACGGAGAGAAACTGCACTGAGTCAAAAAACGGAAATTCAAAGAAAGCAAGAAATCGCGGAAACTTATATTTGAATTTGTTGTACTATATTGCGTATAGTGTTCGAATTTAGTTCCGTGTTGTGTTCGAACTTAGTTCACAAGATCCTGCACTCCTACGATTTTTGTTTATTTTTGCCAGATTAATGGAAAATGGTATGTTTTTGCCGGATGAGAATCAAACACGTCTATTCACTCGCACTTCATACAACCTGTATTAACAGGGATATACCTAGAAGACGATAAAAACTTTCTCGAATTACAGGAGATTGCAAAAAATTATAAACACAAACTAGTAAGATGTGTTAAAAAATAAAAACTGTTGAAGATACGTCAAAAGTAGAAGAAATAATAATAAATACGCATGAAGAAGCCATGCACGGAGGTACTAGAATTATACTACATAAAATAAAAAAATTATATTATTTTGCACCAATGCAAAAAATAATCCAAAATGTATTAAATAAATGTGAAATCTGAACTACTTGCAAACCAGAAAATCGGGCAACTAAAATACCTTTTAAAATTTAACCACCGATAACAAAGCAATCAAAAATATTGCGAATAGACTTTTGGCAATTCCAAAGTAAGTGGTATTTAACAGCCATAGACAGCTACTCAAAATTTGCAACTGCGGAACCAGTTCTGAACACTCGCTGGATACAAGCAAAGAAGACCATACTACGAATATTTACATATCAAGGAGTACCTACAATTATTAAAGCAGACAGAGATGCTGCATTCCTAATGACCAGTCTCATGTTTTGGCTGAAAAAACTGGACGTAGAATTACAAATCCCATCCAGTAAAACAGGCATTGCCGAAATCGAACGACTTCATAGAACACTCAACGAAAAGTTGAAAATTCTACTACAAAAAGCAGATGAAAATGAAAATAGCTTAATTATTGGACAAGCATTATATACATACAACCAAACTTTGACACATTCAACCACAGGGGCAATACCATACCTACACTATAATGATATTAGAGAGCCTGACACTAGACAAAAAAAGAAAATAATTACAATAAAAAGATTAAACAATCAACAAAATCGTAGAGAAATAGAAATAGACCCCGATTACTTAAAAAATTCTATATGACCGAAACGCACAACTCCTTTTGTTAAAACAAATAAAATAGAAAAGTTGACGAAAGTCACAACATACAACGAAAAGCAGGCATTAGATATAAACATTACAAAACTCACATCCCCAGAAGGAAAAACAATATGTTTTCCCTACTTACAGAAACTGGGAAGAATAAATTGTCAGAAAGCCTTAAATACGTCCTGGTACTCCTATCGATAGCAGTGTGCCAGTCGATCCAAGTCCAACCATTAGCGACCAAAAACGGATTTATAATACTGGGACAAAGTCAAAACACGTTTCCTAGAACATTTAAAACAACAATAAAAACTGTAAATACACAGGAGTTGCTAGATACGCAAAATAAATAACAAACAATTAATTGAACAAATTAGTTAAAGGAAACGCGTGATTTTTGGGACTATAAGCGCAGACGGGGGATGGAGGAGAAGATTTAACCACGAACTTTACGGGCTGTACAGCGACATGAGCCTAGTCAGGCGTCTACGGATTCAACGCTTAAGATGGCTGGGCCATGTAGAGCGAATGGACACCACAGCTTCAGCCCGGAGAGTCTTTGAATCCAACCCCGACGGACGAAGAAGCAGAGGACGGCCGCACTTATGATGGCGCACACAGGTGGAAGGGGACCTCAGCCAACTGGGAGTGCGGCAATGGAAAAGGCTAGCAAAAGATCGTGCTAGATGGAGGGGCATGTTGGTTGAGGCCCAGGTTCACAGAATCAACATTTAGAATCCATCTTCATCAAAAAAAAGTCCTAACTCCAACTACTGGAGTCCCCTTCAATGTCTGCCGGATAGTGACAATGAAAGTACAATGGGCGACCTTGTGTTGCCACAAAAAACAAAAAGAATTGCGGTGCCCCCAATAAAGCTCCTTCAGAAAATTCCCGAGTTTGTACATTCCTTAATGAAATTTCTTGGTGTATCCGATTACTCAATAAAATTAATATCCCTCGGAATCAAAAACGTGTGCGAGTCTATTGAATCTTATAAATCTGTCCTGGATAAATTAAAATCAGAAAACTGCCAATATTTCACCCATGATTTAAGAGGTGAAAAAGCATTTAAAGTGGTGTTGTTCGGCCTCGGTGATTGTGACACTACCTTACTAAAAAATGAATTGCTACGGCTAGGAATTAAGTGCAAAGACTTAAAAAAAGTTTCAAAGATGTATGAAAAATACTGTGAAACATTCTATATAGTGTTTATTGAGAACGGGTCAATCAAATTAAATGACCTTAAGAAAAATTATCGCTCTATTTTACATACACAAGTTAAGTGGAACTTTTACCGGCAGCTGAAAAACCGCATAACACAATGCCATAATTGCCAAATGTTTGGACATGGTGAAAAAAACTGCCACGTAAAAACATACTGTTGGCACTGTGCTGGTCATCATAATACCGCCGATTGTCCTAATTCAAACATAAATAAGTGCGCAAACTGTCACGGCAATCATAAGTCAACTGACATATCGTGTGAAAGCAGGAAGAAATATGTTGAAATGGGACATAAAATAATCTCCGCCGATTCTCGAGTTTCGCCACGTAACATTAATTAGAGCACCAGCAACAACAGAAAAAATGTCAACATTTCCACTTCATCGTTGAGCGATTTTCCTTCTCTACCAACACGTCCAGCAGGGAAAATCACCAACAAACAAAACATTCCTGACAGCAATGCATGGGAGAATAGACCATCCACTTCAGCTGCGGTGCCTTCGGCGCAGACTTCAACCAACATCAATGATTCCAGTTCCGGCGAAGGCCTGTTCACAATGGAAGAAATAAATGTTCTAGTCATGGAGATGATTACCAAATTGGGTTCGTGCAAGACTAAATATGATCAATTTAATACTATCGCCCAATTAGCAACTAAGTTCTTATATAACAATGTCAAGTAATTTAAGAAATAGTTTTATCAACATTATAACATGGAATGCGAGAGGTATTAGGAACAAACATGTTGAATTTATACATTACTTAATTAATAACAATATAGATATTGCATTAGTAACTGAAACATGGTTAAATTTAGAAATTAACATTTCCACCTCGGACTACAGATGTTACCGTGTTGACAGAGAAGGAAGGAGAGGTGGGGGTGTTGCAATACTTATAAAGAGATCAATTCAACATGAAGTTTTGCAATGCATCCAGACCTAAATTCATTGAAAATGTAGAAATCAAAGAAAAATTAAAATCTTTTGTGTTTACTTTCCGGGTAGAATAGCAAACCTGGTATGTATGTATGTTGGCGTTACAGTCCATGAAGAACCTGAGCCGAGCTTCTCTCAATCACCCATGTTGTGTGTGATTTCATTTTCCCATAGGTGAAAGGGACCTACAGTTTATTGCCGGTTCCGAACGGCGAATTTCGAGAAGCTTTTCATGACAATTTTACTACAGGGGGTTTTGTCAGAACCCCGCTGAGGAGAAACACCGTGAAAAACACGTTCGATGACATGGCTTTGTCGGGATTCGATCCCGTGTCATCGGCGTCAGAAGCAAACCTGGTACGTGAACAAAAAAGAATTGCTTTTAAAAATGATTTAAGAAAACTTTTATCCACGAGTGCTGCATTTATTATAGGAGGTGACTTAAACTCTAGACATAGAGACTGGGGCTGTGATAGAGCAAATTCTTGGGGAAATGTCCTGTCCGATATGTGCGTTATGTTTCCGCTGTGTCCGTCATATGTACCAGCTTGTTATGTCGGCAATCCATCTGTTCTCGACTTCTTTATAACAAACGTTTCTAGTCTAATGTCTCAACCTGTCGCTGTAAATGAGTTAAGTTCAGACCACAACCCTGTTATATGTAAAATTCGTTGGTCGGGTCGTGAAAATGTGCAATATAGTTTGGATTTGAAAAGAGCTAACTGGGCAAATTATCGAAACGAGCTGAATGGACGATTTCGAGAAAACACAAATACAATGAATCTTGATTCAATAAACAGCAACGAGGATGTTGATTTGGCTGTTCACCACTAACAACATACCTAAGGTTAGGAAACAAAGTTGTTATTTAAAATTACCTGCTGACATACTTGAACTGATTGTTACATATATTAATATACTTACGAACATACCTTCTATGCTTGTATTATATACGATATACTTGTACTAAACGTTACATAGAACACGTACATACATACATACATTTGTAAACTCGAAGCAATAAAGTCAGTCTTAACTAACCCATCGTCTCGTTAACGTCACATGGTGTCAGAAGTGGGATTTAAAAAAAAAAAAAAAAAAGTTCTTAGATATATTAAAGGAATTTCAAAGGAAACGGGAGTGTTAAACTAAATATGCCAAACCAAAATCAACCGGAAATCGAAAGTGGAAGTTCGAGCTCAAGCTTCGTCAAACCGCCAAAACCATTAGTGCTAAATCAATCAAATATGGCACTTGGTTGGAAACATTGGCTCCAACAATATAATTGGTTTTCCACAGCTGCCCAACTAGATAAAAAACCAACGGACGTGCAAGTAGCTACGTTCATGTCAGCCATAGGTTCCGAAGCAATCGAGATCTATAATTCTTTCAATTTTACGGCGTCTGAAAGCCTAAGCCTTGGAAGAATTAAAGAAAAATTTTAAGCTTATTTTTCACCAAAGTCGTCGACGACTTTTGAGAGATACATATTTAACAAAATGAATCAATCCGATGAAACATTCGATGAATTTTTTACTAAGATAAAAAATCAAAGTATGAAATGTGAGTTTGGTGAATTACAGAATTCATTGCTTCGGGATAAGATTATCGTTGGAATTAATGATGATAACATGCGGGAAAAGCTATTGGGGGAAGAGGATATTTCATTGGATAGGGCCGTTAAATTGTGTAAATCAAGTGAAATAGCAACAAAGCAAGTACGAGAGTTTCACTCGAACGCAGAAAACACAACGGTTAATACCATAGCCAAATATAAAAAGAGCGAGAGAGCGAATACATACAGACACAAATACCCAAATAAAGAAGAATACAGACACGATATGGTAACGGATAGAGCAATGTGCATACGGTGTGGTACTAAACACAAGCGAAGTGAGCAATGTTCAGCACAAAACAAAAAATGTCACTACTGTCAAAAACGCGGCCACTTTAGTAAAATGTGTTTAAAAATGCGAAACGACAACAAGAACGTTTATAATATAGAAAGTGCGACAGAGAGCTCCGTCTCAGATTCTGATGACAGCCTGTTAATTTTATCATTAACGAGATCAGAGACCAACCTTGATGACGATTCTAATTGGTACGAAGAAATAATAGTTGAAAATAAACCAATTAAAATCAAACTAGACTCGGCAGCACATTGCAACGTCATTTCAACTAAGTACTTAAACCGAAACATTCGAATCAGTCCACCTTTAACGAAGAAATTAACAGCGTTCGGAGGAAGTCAAATAAAAGTAATTGGAGAAACAATGCTAAATTGCAGTGTTAGAAATAATAATGTAGAAATAATAATAATAATAATGCTAAAATCAAATTCAGAGTTGTTGATCATTTACCCAACTTTGAGCCACTGATGGGTAAAAAAGATTGCGAGAAACTAGGGTTGGTTAAGCGGATTTCGGAACTAAGGGAAAGTATTTTTGATGGTTTAGGCTGCATTACTGATTTTATTTATGACATAGATTTGATTGAAAACCCATCGTTTGAACATTATACCCCCAGAAGAATCCCCCAGGCTATCAAAGAGGAAGTAAAAAAAGAAATTGACAAAATGGTTCAACTGGATGTACTGGCAAAAACTCATGACAGTATCACCAATGGTCGTGGTTAAGTCGAAGGGAAAGCTAAGGGTTTGTATAGATCCTACCGATGTAAATAAAAATATACTTCGCCGCTACCATCCCATAAAAACAATTGAAGAAATATTGCCGAACATAAGGGATTCGAAGTTTTTCACAATCTTGGACTGCAAAAAAGACTTTTGGCAAATACGAGTTTCCGATCGTACAAAACAATATCTTACAATGGCCACACCTTGGGGTCGTTACTCATACAAAAGACTTCCATTCGGGCTAGCCTCGGCACCCGAAATTTATCAAAAAATAATGAGCGAAATCCTAGAAGATTGTGAGAAAACCGAAGTGTCAATGGATAATGTCCTCATTCATGGAAAGTCATTAGATGAACTGAATAGACTTACCAATAAGGTAATAGATAAACTTAAAGCTAGAGGTATAAAATTAAATAAAGATAAATGTCAGTTTAATAAGACAAAAGTTAAATTTTTGGGACACATTCTAACGGCAAATGGCGTTGAAGCTGATCCGGAAAAGGTTCAAGCTATACGCAGTTTAAAAATTCCAACCAATAAAACGGAGCTTCAGCGTTTTTTAGGTATGGCAACATATCTAGGAAAGTTCATTAAAAATCTATCCGAACTTACAGCTCCATTAAGAGAACTCCTTAAGGAAAGGAATGAATTCGTGTGGTCACCAAAACAAGGTGAAGCATTTAATAAATTAAAAGAAGTACTTAGCACCACACCCGTTCTCCGATATTTCGACCCTAATTGCGATGTGAAGCTTCAAGTAGATGCAAGTAAATCATGTGTGGGAGCTGCACTGCTACAAAACGACCCCCCGATAGCATATGCTTCAAAATCATTAAATCCAAGTCAACAAAAATACTCTCAGATTGAAAAGGAAGCGACGGCAATAAGGTTTGCATGTGAAAAATTTCATGAATTTGTCTATGGAAAAAAGCTTATAGTCGAAACTGACCACAAACCGTTAGAGACCATTTATAAAAAACCACTCCAGTCAGCTCCACTAAGATTACAACGAATTATGTTAAATACACTTCAATATAACCCGACAGTCCGTTATGAAAAAGGACGAAATATTCCAATAGCTGACACCTTGAGCAGAGATTGCCAAGTGGAGGAAAATAAAGACACAGATGAGGACTTGGAAGTTTTTTCACTTAATCATATAAGTGTGTCCGATTCTACGTTAATGGAGATTTCCCATCACACAACCCACGATGAAGAATTAAGGCTCTTAAAACATTATTGCCTGCAGGGTTGGCCCGCTGAAATCGCCGATTTGCCCAAGAAAATAATGCCCTATTGGAACTTTCGAGAAGATATTGCCATCGTCTCGTTAACGTCACACTGATAAGGATAAGAAATATGCATCGAAAGGAATTGGCAAAGATATCGAATACAACATATAGGTTTGTTAGTCAAACAATTTAATAAGACTATTCAACTTAGAATTCAAGAATTCCGCAATAGTAAGGAACGCAATAGTAAAGGAACTCTAAACTCCAATCCCTGGATAAGGGTTCGAAGCCCTTCTGGAATATTGCTAGAATTATTAAAAACAAACGTAAACAAGTTCCTTGTCTTAAAAATGGTCCAGTTGTATACCGCACAAACAAGGAAAAAGCAAATGCATTTGCGGAAAATTTTGCCAAAAATTATACCGTGTCACAGCATTTAGGAAATACTCAAACAAATGCCATTGTGGAAAGTACTTTAAGCAGCTTTAATCTCTCTACTCATGCTACTCCACCAAATGAATTCATCACAGAGAGTGATATTATCTTTTTTGTTAAAAAAATTCAATGTTCGTAAAACGAATGGATTAGACAATATAAAGAATATTTATCTAAGACAACTCCCGAAAAAAGGGAATACAATTTCTAACTTTCGCCATAAATTCGTGTTTAAAACTGCAATATTTTCCAGAAGCCTGGAAATTAGCCAAGGTCATAGCAATACCTAAAACAGGTAAGCCAATTGATAGTGCTGAAAGCTACAGACCAATTAGTTTACTAAGTTCAGTGAGCAAAATCTGCGAGCAAATAATCAAAGAAAAACTTGTTAACATAATTGAAGATAAAAGACTCTATCCTGCTGAACAATTCGGATTTCGACGTGGCCATGGTACCTCACATCAAGTTTTGAGAGTATGTAACATTATTAAAACTAATCGTGCCATTGGCAAATCTACAGGCATACTTTTACTAGACATTGAAAAAGCCTTCGATTCAGTATGGCATGACGGCCTTATATACAAAATGTTAATTCTTAATTTTCCCTCTTTCTTGTGCAATATTGTTAAAAGCTTTGTGTCTAGTCGCTGTTTCAGGGTATTTGTCAATAATCATGTTTCCAGTCTCGTGAATTTTTATTGTGATATTCCAAGACTACCATTCTGTGATATTGCAATATATGCAGACGATACAGCAATAATATGTTCTCATGAGATCGGTTCCGTCATTGAATCGAACTTAAGGGGTTAGGTGGGTTTGAAAATTCAAAAAAAAAACCGATTTTTTTTGTTTCTGTCTTATTATATAGTACAATATGTTTAAAATATTCTCCTAAAATTTAAAATCGATCCGAGTAAAATTCTAAGAGATAGACTCTTCGGAAATTCCGCCCATCAGGTCAAGTCATTGCAGCGCCAGCGCTTCGCAAGTATACGGAAGTAGCTGCATGGCTATTGTTGGTCGGCCTTTCCCACTTTCCTTTACAATTCAAGGGCAACTCTATTTAGTTGCCCTGGATATTGTCGCAGCAGCAGGTACTTTGCTTTATGGTGCCGGAATCGATGATTCTATGCAAGTTAAAAAAAATTTTTTTTTGCATGTTATTTCAATTTAAAATTTTAAGCGCGTTTATCTCAAAACTCAATGTTTTAAGTCGGTGGACACGATTTCTCGAAAAGTTATGAAGCGATTTTGGTCAAATTATGCACACATAATTGAAATAACATTATCAAGTTATTGAACGAAGAATTTTTTTTTTTTATTACAACTAATTTTTTCGAGCCAATACATGGCGAACATTTGACCAAAAAATGTGTTTTTTTTGTTCAAAGTCTGTCAAAAATTCAAACAATAATTCTGTTTTTTTTTTCTTCGTTCAATAACGAGATTTATCCATGTACTAACGAAATATTGTTTGCCTTTTGGTTTTAGATGAACCAATAATGAGTTATGCTGTCCACGGCAAGAGCATTTTTTTTTTTGAGACGTCAGGGAAGATGAGGTACCAACGGCTGAGTTTTCGGAATTTTTAAATAAAAACTTCACAAAAGACTGTCCAAATATGTATCCTTGATATGCTGGATTGTTTAAATAAAATATATGATTGTACATATTAAAAAAAATAGTAAAAATACCCTTTTTTTGAACCTCTGAAACCCACCTAACCCCTTAAGTAATGCAGCATTGTTATTAGAAGAATATTATACTAAATGGAAACTAAAAGTAAACGCCGTAAGATCCAACCTATCTTTTTTACAAGAAAAAGAAAGTCTTGTTTCTTACCGGCATACCATGGCAAATATCCGTCAGATATCTTGGCATACATTTAGACCCAAAACTAACTCTTAAGGAACATCACACTCAAACCCTAAAAAAATCAATCTTGCAATTAAAATACTCTATCCTTTTATCAATAGGGAATCACAACTCTCAAATGCGAATAAAATAATCATATACTTACTTACTTAGGTGGCGCTTCAGTCCGTGGTGAACCTGGGCCTCAACCAACAAGCGTCTCCAGCCGGCATGGTCTTTGGCCAGCTGTTTCCAGTGCCGCACGCCCAGTTGGTTGAGGTCCCTTTCCACCTGCGTGCACCACTGCTGAGGCGGCCGTCCTCTGTCGCGCCTTCCTTCCGGAGTGGATTCGAAGACTTTTCGGGTCGGAGCTGTATCTTCCATGCGCTCTACATGGCCTAGCCACCTTAGACGCTGTATCCGTAGACGTCGTACCAGGCCGATATCGCTGTACAACCCGTACAGTTCTTCGTTATATCTTCTCCTCCATACACCGTTTGAACAAACGGGACCGTAGATAGTGCGCAGAATTTTCCTCTCGAAACGACCAAAGGCATCTTCATCCGCTTTTGTTAAGGTCCAAGCCTCTGCGCCGTAAAGGAGGACTGGGATGATCAAGGTCTTATATAGTGTCACCTTGGTTTTCCGAGAGAGGGCTCTACTTCTCAATTGCCTCTTGAGCCCAAAGAAACAGCGGTTGGCAAGAGTGATTCTGCGTTTTATCTCAGCGCTGGTGTTGTTGTCGCTGGTAATCAGTGAGCCAAGGTAGACGAATTCCTTGACCACTTCAAAGCTATATCCGCCCATGGTGACGTTCTGGCCAATACGTCGGTGTTGTCCGTCTCTTTTAGATGAGAGCAGATATTTGGTTTTACCCTCATTAACCTTGAGACCCATCTTAGCCGCTTCTACCTCAATGCTCACAAAAGCCTCATTGACGTCTTGCTGTTTTCGTCCAATTACGTCAATATCGTCGGCGTACGCAAGCAATTGCGTAAACTTGAAATAGATCGTACCTCTTGTGTTGGCCAGTGACTCTTGCACAATCTTTTCAAGCACGATGTTGAAAAAGTTGCACGACTGCGCGTCGCCCTGCCTAAATCCTTTTTTAACATCAAAGGTCTCGGTATGCTCATTACCGACCTTAATGGAGCAACGAGAATTTCCCATTGTCATCCTACACAGTCGGACGAGTTTGACAGGGATGTTAAAACTAGACATGGCTTTGTACAGCTCGTCTCTATATACGCTGTCATACGCGGCCTTGAAATCGACGAAGAGGTCTTCTCCAAGATCTTCCGTAGCGTAAATATTTGGTCTATTGTGGATTTACCTGGCCTGAAACCACACTGATAAGAGCCGATCAGGTTATCCACAAACGGTTTCAGGCGTTCACACAATACGGCAGAGAAGATCTTATATGCGATGTTAAGGAGACTTATTCCCCTATAGTTGGCGCAGTTATAGGGGTCTCCGTTCTTATGGACTGGGCAAACGATGCTGAGATTCCATTCGTCGGGCATGCTTTCCTCCGACCATACCTTGCAGATGAGATGGTGCATGCACCTTACCAGCTCATCTCCAGCCGCCTTAAAAAGCTCAGCAGACAGGCCGTCTGCGCCAGCGGCTTTATTAGACTTAAGTCTTGATATCGCTATTTTGACTTCGTCTAGGTCGGGTGGACCGAATTCTGTTACTTCGTGGTCCATTGCGAATGGCTCGTTCTGCCTGACAGCGGTATCTTGTCTATCATCGCCGTTATACAGTCTGCAGAAGTGATCTTTCCGAATCCTCAGCATCGACTGCGACTCTACTACCAGTTCTCCATTTTCATCCCTGCAGGCCGCCACTCTGGCTTTGTAGCCATGGCATGTTCGTTTTACCTTGTTGTAAAATTTACGGGCGTCATTCCTGCGGAAGCATCTCTCCATCTCCTCGATCTCACGCTTTCCGTGCTCTCTCTTCTTTCTTCTGAAAAGCGTGTGTTCCTCTCTTCTCTTCTGCTCATAGATTTCGCGAGCAGCTCTCGTCCGTCGTTGCAGCACGGCCTTATATGCCTCTTGTTTTGCTGCATGGGCTTGTTCGCATTGTTCATCGAACCAGGGGTTTCTAGGTTGTGGCGGTTTGAAACCCAGCACCTCTGAGGCAGCGTCTCTGACGGCGCTCTGGCAATGAGCCCATTCCTGTTCTATTGTTTGTGTTGCTGTGGGCGGATTTTGAGAGAGCTTGGAGGAGACACGAGCGGCAAAGATTCTGGCAGTCTCTTGCGATTGTAGCTTTCCGACGTCAAACTTACATTGTCCTACTCGACTCCTAAGCATTCTTGATATCCTCATCCGTACCTTGGCTACAACAAGGTAGTGGCCCGAGTCGATGTTGGCCCCTCGGAAGGTTCGTACGTCGAGAATACAGGAGGAGTGTCTGGCGTCGATCGCAATATGATCAATCTGGTTGGTGGTCGATTGATCACAAGACCGCCAGGTACCCTTGTGGATGTTGAGATGGGGGAATCGCGTGCCTGCTACAAGGAGGTTACGCCCCGCTAGGAAATCGATTAGCCTTAATCCGTTGTCGGATGTGGTGTTATGGAGGCTATGCTTTCCTATGATCGACTCAAATATGTCCTCCTTGCCCAGTTTTGCATTAAAATCTCCTAGGACTATTTTTGTGTCGTAGCTGGGAGATTGGGCATATGTTCTGTCTAGGAGATCGTAGAATTCTTCTTTGAGTCGATCGTCCTTTTCTTCCGGTGGGGCGTGAGCGCATATTAAGCTAATGTTTCCAAATTTAGCTTTGATGCGGATTGTTATGAGGCGTTCGCTTACATCTCGGAAGCTTAAGACTTTTTGTCGGAGTCTTCCTCTAATAACGAATCCGCACCCGAATAGGCGCTGTTTGTTCTCCTTGTAGCAGTTCCCGTAGTAGATGTCGCAGTTTTTCATCCGTTTTTTGCCTGGTCCATCCCATCGCACTTCTTGGAGTGCGGTTATATCTGCTTTATAGCAGTTGAGGGTTTGCTCCAATTGATCGCCTGCACCCGGTCTGTTAAGGGACCTCACATTCCAGATGCAGACTCTCAAGTCCGTTAGTCGTTTGCAGGGGTCGTCAGCTTTGTATCCGTCCGTAACCGAGGCTTGTTGTCGTTTCGGAACAAGTGGGTTTTTACGTGATAGGGATGTTTCCCCTAAGCACAACCCCCAACCTGGAGGGCCAGGTTCCTCTTTCCTCAGGAACAAGGGTTGGGTCGCTGCACACATAGCTATCCAGGGGGGCCACGCGGAGGCTGTGTGTCAACTTGGATTGAACAGGGACAGAGATCGAAGCTGGCGTTTGCCATGTTAAACGCGATCAACTTCTTTGCTCTGTTTGCTCGCTCCCTCCCTCCCAAAATAATCATATATAAAACAATATTTCAGGCAATTATTTTATATGGATGTCAAGTTTGGAGTAATTGTGCTAAATGCCACATAGCCAAACTACAAGTATGCCAAAATAAGGTATTGAAGTTAATGCTTAATCTACCATGGTTCCATTCCACTTTGGATTTACATAGCAGAGCAAATCCGAATCATTCAGAGCTAGATGCGAAATCTCTGAAAACCACCTAATAAAAGAATTAAGTCGAGACCATTACACATGATTTAGTTACTCTTGCAATATATTTATTCACGTTTTCACTAATTATTTATTTAAATGTATCTATTTATTTATCCATTTATTAATTTATTTACTTATTTATTTATTTTTATTTGTTTATTTAATTATTATTTATTGTTTATTTATATTTATTTATTTATCAATTTATTTATTAACACCTATTTATTTATTTACATTTTAGTAATTTATCAATATATGTGCATGCATTTATTTATTTATTTTTATTTTCATTTATTTTTTTACTTTTTTTTTTTTTTTTTTTATTGTCCTATTTGGGTTTTTTCGTTATTTTCCCAGTTTCTGTTTTCTTGTCATTGTTATTATTGTTTATATCATTTGTTATTTCAGTAGAAAAGTTTCTTAAATAAACTACATCTCTGAACTATTATTGTAAATTGTGCGATAGCCATTGTAATTTAAGAGCGAAATAATAAAATAAACTAATTTAGAATCCAAGAAAATAATAAATAATATATAGCAAACAATTGTACGAAAAACTGATTGTTATAAAGAAATTGTAATAAAGAAATCAGATCGACAAATCACTTACTTAGAACCAAATACGATAATTGTAACAACGAAATGAATCAATCAAAATTGTATAAATACACCATTAAGATTAAAAACACACTCAGTAATTAAATTTCAAAATTGTAAGATCATACTCGATGATCAAGAATTTCAAGCTAACTAACAAAAGAAATTGTAAAAATACTAGAAATCCAAAACAAAATAATAACACCGTTAAAAAGTGAAATAATGGAATTACAAGAAAAAATATGCACGAAGTAAAATACATATGTAAACTATACATCAATCACAATTGACATTGTTATTACAATAACAATTATATTCATTATGACCCTCATATTTAAACATAAAAAGAGAATCTATCTTAAATTATCCCCTAAGGAAAATTCTTCCCCCGGGAGGAGCAATAATGACGGACTCGAACAATCAGTTCAACCCGGATTATTTACTACATAAGATTAGGATTATCTTTCCTAATATATGTATATCAACATCATGTTATTTATGACTCGCCACATCGTTATCAAATACGTAAATTATACGAACAACAAAACTGAAAATAAAACGAATCAGTTCTGATAAGATTGGTCACGAACAAATATATGTATATGTATATATATAGATAAGTTATACGAGGTTTCATTATAAGTATTGAAACCATGTTAGGTTAGTTCTTAAGTAACGTCTAATAAATGAACATCTTAGTTCAAAAGAATATTGTGTTCTTTCGTTTACTCCAAGTTGTGCAGCAACTTGTAACTCATGGAGATTTTTGATCATCAAAATAATATAACCTGCCTGCAACCAAGATCTGTCATCATGCAATAAATTATTTCAAACGGATTAGCCGTTTAAATGTGATGAAATAGCATACAACGTCTCTTTATTTATATATACAGAATACAGATTTCGCGGCGCCCTAACGACGGGCGCACACCTTGGGAATCACTGGTTTACGGGAAAACAATGGAAAATGTAGAAAAGCGGCGAGATGTGAAAATTGTAACTCAATGGGATGGTCAAAGAAATTCATTGTGTGCTAGGTAATAATTGCACATCCTAATTTTCACCCTAGATCTATGTTTACACCAGAGATGTGTGCTATTGAAATGACCAAGGGACGAGTTGTGAACGAAAAACCTATTTATTTAGGTTTCATTGTATTAGAGCTTTCATAATGGTTTATGTACGACTTTCATTATGAGTATATGGGAAAAAAGTTTGGAAAATCGAATCGATTAAACTATATGGATACGGATTCGTTTATTTATGCAGTAATGACAGATGATTTTTATTCATATATATATCATGACGACATTGATCCCGAGAAATCAAGGTTTGATACTTCAGAATACCCCATAGACAGTGTACATAATTTTCCGCAAGCAAACGATAAAGTTCTTGGAAATTTAAAGGTGAAAATAACTCTCGGAAAATGTTAGAATTCATTGGATTAAGAGCGAAAATGTACTCCTTTATATTAGAGACCAATGATGTGGTGAAAAAGGCAAAAGGAATTAAAAAGTCGGTTACTAATAGTTTAGATATTAAAGATTATCGAAATTGTTTAATGAATAAAAAATTGTTGTTTAGATCAATGTTTATATTTAGAAGAAAGTTACATAATGCTTATACGCAGTCTATTAATAAGTTAGCTTTAAGTTATCACGACACCAAAAGATATATATGTAATGATGGGATAAGTACTTATGCTTGGGGTCATAATAAAATACCAATGAATGATAATTGATGCAAAAAAAAAACCCAAAAATGATTTATTATTCTCTCTCTTTCTCTCACACCTCACAACACATACGTACACACATTCAGCAGCCTACAGCAAAATAAGAAAAAAATGGCTGATGACTTATATTGCAACGAAACACTCCCAGAAAGTCCATGTTCAATTGTTTACAACAACGACGTCGTATACGTCGATTACGAACCCGTCGTCGGTAAAGAATGCACTAATGCAAATGCTGTGGCAAAAACTAAGTGCAAGAAAACTGTATCAGGTCAAAGATGTAATATTTGGGTGACAAAAATGAAAAAAAGCACTGAAAATTGTTTTTCCAGAACTTTTGTGGACAATACAAAGGCGTAATTATTGGCCCCCTCGGATCTAAAAACAGCAAAAATAATGGTTGTGAAAAGTATGGTAATGTACTGTTGTATGAAGATCTAACACATAACATTCAATTTTAAGGGGAACAGATAAACTATATACATATCTATTTATCTATAAATATTTCTTAGCGTTTTCAAATACACATACATACATACACATATATATATATATATGTAAATATTACTGGAATAGTATAAACAAATGACCCATTACATTAAATTGTTCTGTAAGCAACAATTAATTAGTGCGAACAGATGTCGATGACAATGGATGCCCAAAAAGAATTAAATCAACTTGAAAACTTTGCTGATAAGCAAACCGTAAGATTTCCAGCTTTGACTATCGGCCTACCATATAATATCGAAGGATTAAAGGTTTGCAGTACTATGTATGGAAATGCAGTTCTATGCTATCTGGAAAATTTTAAAGCAAGTAAATTACAAACAAAAAAAGAAAAAATAATAATAATAATCTCTCAAATAAGTTTTTCATTATTGGCATTACTTATTTATTTATTTGTCTTTTCTTATGCACAGGTTTTCCCTCCATCTCGATATTCTAAAATGTCTGATACAACAATTCAAGCAATCAACAAAAAGGGATAAAAAGGGATATACATTGACATACCATGGACCTGTAAATAAGACTTCTCACATAGAGATTTCTAAGACATGAAAAAATGTTTAAGTATTTTGAAAAAAAATTGTTTTTTTTTTTTGTTTTTTTAGTTTTTAATATACTAATAAGACCAAATAAAGACAATTATTAGAGATTCAAAGAACAAAATTCATTAATAAATAAACTGTTTATGGCAGAGTAGTCAAAAGACATTACCCATTTTTTAATGCAATTGAGAAGTACATTTTTCACTCTTTCACATCTCAAAGTATCTGGGAGTAGATTGAATAAACGGGGTGCGGTAGCAAAATAAAATCGACCAAAGTGAACTTTATGAACTGTAGGAACTGTTACAAAATTTCTACTATTTGCTCGCAGATTATAGTTTTCAATATTTCTTACTGAGTAAAAACCAGCATTTTGGAAAAAGATTTTTAGTACTTTATAGCAATAGAGATGCCTTAAAGGAAGAGTTTCAAGGTTTTTGAACAAAACAAAACTTGGAGTTCTGCGATTCACTCTGTATAAAATTCGAATTGCATGTTTTTGTTTTATTAGTAAAGACTCAGTTTTTGTAAAATAAGCACGAAATACCATATTCCAACTTAGATTTTAAAAGACCATTGTATACGAGTTTTAGGATTGATGTTGGGCAGTAAAGGCTTAGGTGATACAGTTGTCTTACTACTTTGTTAAGATATTGTTTAAGATAACTTGTATGATGGTGCCAACTAAGCTTACTATCTAAAATAATACCTAGGTATTTACAATTGTCGACGCACTGAACTTTAAAACAATTATTAGAACAAGGCGTAGAATTATTAAAGGAGAATGTATTATCGACATTATTAAGTAAGCAAAAGCGTGAGCAGCTCGGAGTGTGATAGAATAACGGCAAATCCATGCAAATATGACTGTTGATATTGAATATCATAAATTTAGTCTTGTCACTGATTGTTAGCTTGTGAACCGAAAACCATTTTCTTAGTAAGTCGAGGTCATGGTTTACATCCAAGAAGACATTAAGCAAACCTTTAATAAAAGTATGAAAGTGCAGTATCGTCAGCAAACGCAGTGACTTTACCTTTAAAAGGTTGCATAAACAGGGTATTGACGTATATTAAGAATAAAACAGGACCTAAAACCGAGCCTTGCGGAACACCAGTCTCTATACTATTCGGAGGACTGTAAATGTTCTTGATCTTTATTATCTGCCTGCGATTTTTTAAATATGAGACAAACCAGTCATATATACAACATCTAAAGCCTATATGAAGAAGTTTATCTAATAATATTGAGTGATCCACCATATCAAAAGCTTTACTGATATCTATAAATAAAGAAGCTGGAATCTCTGAAGAATCAACACTACGATATAATTCCCCAGTTAGTTTCAGAAGAGCAGTTTCAGTAGACATTCCGCTTCTAAAGCCAAATTGACACTCACTGAGAAAGTGTGTATTTTCCAGAAACCGCAGTATTCGTGATTTCATACCTCTTTCAAATATTTTAGAAAATACCGATAGCAAAGATATAGGACGATAGTTATTTAAGATACTTTTGTCACCCTTTTTATGGAGTGGTATTACTATTGCCGTTTTTAAAGATTGAGGAAAAATTCCTAGCTGTATGCTCTTATTAAAAATAAAACATAAGACGTCAGATATTTGGAACGAGATTTTTTTCAACATAAAACTTGAAATCTTATCAGAGGAAGTAGAATTAGACGTTTTAATAGAGTGTATTATCCTATGGATCTCCAGAGCAGTGAATGGTTCACAAAAAAAAACTCACTGTTTGTCTTTCCGTATCTAATAAGTCGAAACTACCCCTGCAGTTGAAATTGTCGTTCGGTGAGTTCTGAAGAGAACGAATATTACAAAAGAAGTCATTAAATTTGTTAGCAATTACCAAAGGATCAGAGATAGTAGAATTGTTAATGTTCAAAACTATATCCTTTTCTAAAATTTCTCTATTAAGAATTTCATCAACAACACGCCATTCTTTTTTGGAATTGCCAAGACTTGCTGTTAATTTAGTATTAAAATAATTATCTCTGTAAAAAGGGACTTCCACTTTAAGCTCATTACTTAGCTTTAAGTAATACTGTTTAAGTCTAATATTATTTGGATGTTTTCTAACTCGAAGACAGAACTTATGTTTCTTACGGATTTTTTTCAGGAGGGAAGGAGTCATCCATTGCTTCAGACACTTATATTTATTGTTGGTAACATTTTTTATCAGCTTGCTATCCGTGATGTGAGATTGCAGCTTCATTAAAAATATGTCGAGGGCTATTGAGGGATCAGCTGTGCTAAAAACTTCTTCCCAGAATTCAAAGTTCAAACGGTTTCTGAGAGCAATATAATCTATTTTATCGAAAGTTTGATACTCAATTGGCTTGGTACGAGAAACATAACTATCCATTTGAATACTTGTCAAGCAGTGATCCGTTAAATTTAGATCAAATGTCGCGACTTTGAATCTAGTTTTGTTGTTTCGATGAGCTCTTACAAATATGTGGTCCAAACACGAATTTAAATGAGTAGGCTGAGCCACAAAGATTAAAAACCGAAAGCAGAAAGAGTCGTCAAGAAGTGATCTACATCTGTGGAGTCAGATAAAATATTAATATTGAAATCACCTAGCAGAATGATATTTTTACAATTTTGATATTCCAAAAACCCCGAAAACTCGTCAATAAAGAATTTTACTGAGCATTTGTGTAGTCTATAAACGCAAATAAAACAATAGCAAGTACCAGAAATTTCACAACAGAAACTTATTATGTCAGCACTTTGTAGATTATATTTTTTGATTTTTTTGCCTATAATGCCACTATGAAAAAATACACCGACACCTCCAGAGGAATATGAATCATTGCATGCTGCATCAAATAAAAAATTAGGTATGTTAAAATCAGAAATTTCGTCATTAAAAATCCAAATTTCAGAAACAAAAATTAGTTCAGGTAAATGGTCTAAAGAGGAGAGGTGAGTGGAAAATGTATCAAAGTTCATTCTCAAACTGCGAATGTTTTGATGGATTATTGAAAAACCAGAAGATTGTTCATTGATTGAATGATCTATACAGTAGCAATTGGAATGTTCTGAAGAAAAAGAAAAGTTAATATTGTTATCATTAAAATTAGTAGAAGAAGATGTACAAAAAGTATTATTTGAGTTATTATTAGAATTAATCATCTTTAGATATTTGAAAATTAAATTAGGTGTATACTCCCTCAATTTTTTGCAAATCTTCAAAAGAATATATTTTATCCTTTATCCTGATGAGTACGGTTGAGTTTCTCACCCAAACATATTTGCATTTGTTGTTGCGTTTGAGATCATTAGCCTTATTAAGCAGCGATCTTGTAAAACCAGTGAGACAATCATTCATAAATATTTTTCTGCTGGTGGCTCTATTTGTGCCAGCACCTCCGCTACAGTTGGAAAGAAGCTCGTTCGAAATGGGTTTTACTTATATTATATTTTGATTTGTTTACATGTCTTCTATCAACATTAAATGATGATAGTTATGTTACATCTTAAACATAATTTTATACTAAACAACTCTTCTAATCTCGCCTGGAAGTGGAGTATATTCTACGAGTTGGTCATGTATCAGAGCGCAATATGCTGAGGTATTTGGAGGCACATTTTTGTTGGTAGTAAGTTCTAGTTTTATATCAATGGGTCCCGTTTTTACAGATTCATTCTGATGCGACCACAATCATTGGAGCTACTTTTGAAAATTCCTCGCGGGATAGTAGAGGCTGAGAAGGGCATAACGATTTCGAACAAAGTTTATCCTTAGATCATCATATGGATATCTTTATCTTTAGATCTTTAAATCATCATATGGATATCACAATGCTGCAGTCCGGTTGGTGTTTGAAAAATTATTAAGATAAAAGTTGGTGAAAGTTTCACCATCCATAAGTTGTGAACGCCTTGCGATAGAACAGGATTAAAATGACAATCCCAGCTTCGAAATGACATTTTTAAACTCTATCCCGAGCTTATTGTTTTGAGAATTCCCAATTTCGAAAATTCTGCCAATTGTATGTGAGTAACTTTTCAGTTCATATTCAAAATGTTTAGCTGAACCTTTTCTTTTACTTCAGTTGAGTAGACAGCATTTTCATCCAATTTCGAACGTAATAATATAAGCTCATACTTGGAGTTCAAAACCACTTTATTGAAGTCTTCAGCAAAACCAAGAAGCATTTTAAGTGGTACACAAAAAATAAAATAACCATTTTCAATAAATTGATCCTCCGTTGCAAACCATCCAGCATTTTTTAACATTGTACTCTCGTTATGGTTAAGCGAGACAAAATTTTTAATCATCGATGTTATTCCTGTGTATCGTGTGCGGTCTACTTCGATTGCATTGATTTCATAACGGATTTCATCAAACAAGAACGCTACGCAGTTGTTTTTCAGTTTAATATTATTTGATTTTGTTCCATTGTCCAGTGTTACATATCCCTCGACATCAATGTAACTCTCACAAGGCAGCAGATAGAGGTCTTGATTCTGTATTGATATTCTAATTTCATCGTCATTTTTGTATGATTGTAAGTATGGTTTATAACTGTTATACTCTCTCTTTATAATGCTTTCATCGTAGATAGGTTTTCGTAGAACATTCAGAACGTCATTCATGATTTTTTTCAGTTTTTTCTTTTCTTTCCTTCACTTCATCCGAAATCCTAATGATTTTAAAAATTTTCTATTTACTGTTGTCAATTTTTTTGTAGTAGTTGCTGTTGTTGTTACTGTTGACGACGACGACGGTTTCCTTTTTAGTACTCTTTCTTTGTTGAATGACAACGAGAAAGTGATAGGAGGTCTGAAATTCGTATAGCTTTTATTGTAAATAATCATTTATCCTTTGGTCTTAAATGTAATTGTTTCTCTACGAAGATTAATAAGATTATTGACCTGATCGACTTTAACTGTAATTGAACCTATCTGTCTGACGGCCACAGGTTAATATATTACATTTCTAGGAATTTCATCTAATTTATGCCCAGGACTAACGTGAAGGGAAAATTCATGAAGTGTGTGTGCGCTTGAACTATTTATATATGTATGATCCGCTCACAATGTTACATTCCACGCGTATTACATTAACATTTGTAATGTGTATAGGTCTGTCTGATTCATAATCAGTTTCTGCTTTTAATATTGTTACGAAATATTCAATCCCACACAGATCAATTATCTGTGCAGCTCCACCACTTTTCTTTATTATCCAAAACCAATTGAACACTTTTTTTTTGGAGGGCATGGGCTCGGACATACAGGGTAAAGTTGTTGATCGCTCTCAACCTGGCGAGATGCCAGCAACGATCCCTGTTTAAATGCCCGGGTCAAGTTGACATACGGCCTCCTCGCGGCGCCCTCTGGATAGCCTCTTCAACAACCGTTGGGAGGTGAACAAACGTATGCAGCGAGAAAACCGCGACCAGAATGGCGGTTGTGCGGCGGGCTAACAATCCGCCCACGTAAAAAAAAGGAAAGTTATGAATGAGCAAGATGCCTCGGATACACGGACGGATACTCGACGACGACAACGCACGAAAAAGGAACACGATTTGCGAGTATGCTCCTGGAATGTCAGAACCCTGTACACTCCCGGAGCTGCTCATAAACTAGAAGGAATCCTCACGCAGTACAAGGCGGATATTACTGCGGTCCAGGATATACGCTGGATAGGAAACGGTATGATTAGGAAGAAAAATTGCGACATTCATTACAGCTGTCACAAAAGGTTGCACTTACTGGGATGCGGATTTGTCGTGGGAAAGCGGTTAAGGTCGAAGGTCATCGACTTTGAACCTATAAGTGATCGCCTGGCTGTGATCCGCATCAGAGGCAGATTTTATAACATCAGCCTTATATGTGCACGCGCTCCTACCGACGAGGCTAAAGACCCTATCAAGGAGGACTTCTATGACCTCCTGGACAACGCCTACGAAGCTTGTCCGGAGTACGATGTAAAAGTCGTGCTCGGGGACTTCAACGCCAAAATCGGTAAGGAGAACACCCTTGGCACAGCGATCGGAAAGCACAGCCTCCACGATATTACAACAGATAACGGCTTCCGACTCGCTGACTTTGCGACAGCTCGTAATGCGGTGATAAGTAGCACAAGATTCCCTCGCAAGTGAATCCACACAGTAACCCGGCGATCTCCAGACGGTCGAACCGCCAACCAAATCGACCATGTGCTCATTGACGCAAGGCACTCGTCGAATATCCTGGATGTGCGAACATTCAGAGGGGCAAATGTCGACTCTGACCACTTCCTCGTAGCAGCAAGATTCAGAGCTCAACTGTCCAATGTCAGAAAGCTGCACCAGCCCATCAGGAGGACGTTCGACATTGGGCGCCTGAGCAAACCGGAGGTTGCCAGAGTCTACAGGGAGCAGTTGAGCGAAAGACTCTACGGTATGCCTACGTCGAACACAAATGCCAATAATATGTAGCTGTATTGCCGCTCAGCCATTCAGGAAGTAGCCGAAACCACCTTAGGATACCTACCACCCCCGACAAGAAACCCGTGGTATGATGGCGAGTGTGAGCAGAAAAAGGCAGCAACCGACGAGGCGTACCGAAAGGCGCTGTAGAGGAAAACCAGGGCAGCGCAAGAAGAGTACCGAGCCAGAAGAAGGGAGGAGAAAAAACTACTGCGACAAAGGAAAAGAATCTTCGCAGCCTCCCAGCTCAAGGATATCGAGGAGTCTAGGGATAAACATAAAACACGAGCCTTTTACAAGAAAGCCAAAGACCTTGCAGCAGGCTTCAAAAAGGGCACCCAGGCTCTTCGAAACTGCGAGGGTAATCTTGTCACCGACCCGCAGGGAATAGTGGATGTATTTAAGCAGCACTTCCGGCAGCTGCTTAACGAGCATGACCAAGAGAGAGTGGTAGGGACCGAGGAAATCCCAACTCCAGCCGCTGAAGTAGTCCTCCCACCCAGCATCGAAGAAGTCGGCACAGCTATTCAGAAGCTGAAGAACAACAAGGCCGCAGGCTAAGCTGGCTTGCCATCAGAGCTCTTCAAGGCTGGCGGCGATGTTCTGGTAGGGAGAATGCACCAGATCACCTGCAGAATTTGGGAAGATGAAAGCATGCTCGACGACTGGAATACCAGCTCTATATGCCCCATCCACAAAAAAGGCGATCCTACCTCTTGCGAGAACTATAGAGGTATATCCCAGCTCAATGTCGCATACAAGATCCTGTCCAGCGTATTGTGTGAACGTCTAAAACCATTTTGCACCGCACTAATCGCAGCTACCAGTGCGGCTTCCGGCCCGGCAAATCAACTATAGACCAAATTTTCACACTTCGACAATTCCTGGAAAAGACCAACGAGTTTCGAATCGATACACACTATCTTTTCATCGATTTCAAAGCCGCATACGACAGCATTCATCGTTAAGAACTGTTTGGAGCGATGACCGAATTCGGGATCCCGGGAAAACTGATCCAGTTGTGTCGCGCCACGCTAAAAAACACGCGATGTATGCACATGCACCGGATTTCGGCAAGGAGATGCGCTGTCATGTGACTTCTTCAACCTAGTGCTGGAGCAGATAGTGGGACGGGCAGGCGTCAACGGGGAAGGCACTATCTTCTACAAGTCTATCCAGCTACTAGGATACGAGGATGATATCGACATCATCGCGTGTTCTCGCCGTGGCATTGTGGAAGCATTCACGGCGATTGAAGAACAGGCGAAACGAGTTGGTCCTAAGATCAATGAGGACAAAACGAAATACATGCTGTCAAGCAAAAACTAATCCGTCGCTCACCACCTGGGACAAAATATAACAATTGACAGCTTCAATTTCGAGGTAGTTAAGGAGTTTGTCTACCTCGGGGCAAACGTAAATTCCACAAATGACACCACAGTGGAGATCCGGCATAGAATCGCCCTTGGCAACCGCTGCTACTTCGGCTTGTCCAAACAACTGGGGTCAAAACTCCTCACTCGAAAGACCAAAGTCATGCTTTACAAAACGCTCATTCTGCCAGTCTTGCTGTACGGAGCCGAAAGCTGGACGATAAGCAGGACAGCGGGTTTTGGGTTCTTTCGAAAGAAAAATTCTGCGCCGGATATTTGGTCCTGTCTGTGAGGAAGGTGAATGGAGAAGAAGACACAACCGCGAACTCTACGAGCTGTACCAAGATGTGGATGTAGTTCGGAAGGCAAGTATCCGTCGACTACACTGGCTCGGCCACATCGAGCGCATGGACATCAACGCTCCAGCTAAGAGGGTCTTCGACTCCGAGCCTCCTGGTTCGAGAAGAAGAGGAAGACCGAACCTCCGGTATAAAGACCAAGTAATCGCGGATGTAGGACATCTTGGTCTTGACAACTGGAAGCAGCGTGCCCGGGACCGTCAAGGATGGAAGGCAGCTATAGCTCAGGCTCAGATCCTCCATGGATCGCTGGCCTGATAAGTAAGTAAGTAGTAATTGAACACTTTAAACTTTTATACACACACAAACCTATATTGAACGCTTTTTTTTCCCACTGTTTTATCGATTGATCACACCGACTTGTCACGCGCTGTTCAATTGGACAAACTAAATGTTGCCGAGGGCGAGCGTTCGCGCTTATATAGCTATCGGTCCACCTTCTCAAATGTTCGCCGTCGGAAGTTACCCTTCGGAAATCTCTAGAATGCTCTGACAATTAGCATTACGCCGTTGACAGTTGACATCATTGCAATCTCCGCTTCAAGAGAGCTTTCGAACTTCGACAGCGATATTCGAACTTAACCGTCGGTTTGTGTCTCCGCAACACTGCCCTCCTCCTAAACTTGTTCGTCCTCAAACAAGCGATTGGATCCCTCTCCGTAATATGGCGCTAAACTCTCTACGTGGACAATTTTATACTTCGCCCGTCTGTTTCCTGTCTGCTGTATTCGGTATACCACGTCATTTAGCTTCTTGAGGACCTCATATGGTCCGTCCCAGGCTGATTGCAATTTGGGGCACAAGCCTTTTTTTCGTTGTGGGTTGTACAGCAATAGCAATTGACCGGTCTCGAATCCAGAAGTATTCGCCCTCAAGGCGTATCGCGCCGTCATTTTATCGTTGACCAAATTCAATCGCTCCCGGATGAACTGACGGATGGAATTCAGCTGTTCCTTCTTTTCGGTTACGAAGTCCTCCCTGCCGCTAGTTGTCGGTAGTACCACGCCGAACTTAAAGTCCGATGGAAGTCGAGGATCAGATCCAAAAATGGCTTCAGCTGGTGTTGTTGCCGTTGAATTGTGCTGTGCCGAACGGTACGCCATTAAGAAAAGGGGAAGATGTTCATTCCAGTCCTTCTGATCTCCAACGACGACTTTTCTCAAATATTTCTCCATCGTCCGGTTGAACCTTTTGACCATGCCATCAGATTGTGGATGTAATGGTGTTGTCCGCGTCTTTCTGATACCTAGCATGTCGCAGAGTTCTTTGAACACCGACGACTCGAAGTTTCTTCCTTGGTCTGAGTGCAGTTCCATTGGTACTCCATAACGCGCAACCCAGTTATTTACGAATGCGTCCGAAACGGTTTTGGCTTCTTGGTTCGGGATGCAAAACACCTCAGGCCACTTGCTGAAGTAATCGATCACCACCAGCGCGTATTTGTTTCCAGCGTTGCTCGTTGGGAATGCTGCATGGTAGGTAGGTAGGTAGGTTCGTAGCCTTCCCAGAATTGAGAAGAACGCACTTAGGCCAGGGAGGCCCGTTGTGCAGCTACGAGGGAGTCTTACCCCCCTATTCGTGGAACCATCTAGTGCTTCTTAAGAAGTTAAGAGGATTAAGTATCCCTACTTTCTGAACATCTGTCAGATCGTTAAGGAAGTAAGAGCCTAGGTAACGCTTCCTCATATTGCAAAAAGCTGGACAGGCACAGAGAAGGTGGTGAATGGATTCGACCTCCTCCTCGTCCTGACAGCTTCTGCAGAAATTATTCGGAACTATACCTAGTCTTTGTGCGTGACTGCCAATGAGGCAGTGACCTGTGATGACACCAATGACTTTGTAGATGTCGGTTCTTTTTAGGGAGATTATACTCCTTGTGCGTTGACTGTCAAGCCGAGGCCAGATTTGCCTGGTGATGACGCAGGTATGTCCCTGGGTCCATCTCAGGTTCGTCTCGGCCCTGGCGAGATTGGTCAGATTATGTTTAATGGTTGTAAGGGGTACTCCCTCACAAGCCACGATTGATTGTAGCGTCGTTCCTTGTTTGGCGAGTCTGTCGGCTTTCTCATTACCTGTAATGCCGCTGTGTCTCAGTACCCAGATAAGCTGTATATTGAACTGTTCTGCCATCTCGTTAAGAGATCTGCGACAGTCGAGACTAGATTTTGATGAGTACACATAGGACTCCAACGACTTTAAGGCTGCTTGACTGTCTGTAAAGATGCGAATATCCGTGGTGGATATTACGTTCCACTTCAGCCAAGATAAAGCCTCTTTTATTGCCAACAGTTCCGCCTGGAAAACGCTGCAGTGATCTGATAATTTTAGAGCTTTATATAGCTTGAGTTGTTTGCAGAAAACTCCACTGCCCACCCCGTCTTTGGTTTTAGACCCGTCGGTGTAGAAATCCACACAGTTTCTGCGAGGTTGAGTTTGGCGAGTTCAGTTCTTCCTGTCCGGATAGATCGTCGTGAATTTTTTGTCCAAGACTATGGTGGGTTCTGTGTGGTCCAAGTTTTCTGCCATAGTTATCCTGGTTTGCAGGATGGAGGAGTGGCCAGTGACATAGCTCGCCCATTTCGAGTTGGCTTTTAGTCTTATGGCCGTGTGTGTGGCAATTTGCTTACCGAAAATATCGAGTGGTGTAAGGTCTAGTATCATGTTAAGCGCAGCCGTTGGTGTGGACCTGATGGCCCCGGTAATGCATATACATGCCATCCTTTGTACCTTCTCGAGTTGTTTGTGGTATGTTGTCTTGTCTAGTGCAGTCCACCAGACTATCACTCCATTTAGTAGTATGGGTCTGACGACCGTAATGTAGAGCCATAGGGTGATTTTGTCGTTAAATCCCCATTTTTTTCCTAGAGCTTTTTTACATGTGTAGAGAGCTATTGTTGCTTTTCTTGCTCTTTCAGTTGTATTACTCTTCCAAATTAATTTCCTATCGAGTATAATGCCTATGAGTTTGGCACTAGGGGAATAGGTTAACCTGGTATCGAGCAGAGTGATAGGGCAGTATTCCGGGATTTTGTGCTTTTTGGTGAATAGCACGAGGTCCGTTTTCTGGGGACTTATCCTGAGCCCGCTACTATGCGCCCATTTGCATGCGGTCATTCAGTGTGGATAGGTATTTACCTGAGATTGAGATGGCAACGTCATCGGCGTAGGCAACAACGTCCAGGCCGTCTTTCTCCAGTTTGATTAGTAATTCGTTTGCAACTACATTCCAGAGAAGAGGTGAGAGGACCCCACCTTGCGGGGTTCCCTTAGTAGCTACTCTGGTAGTTTCTAGGCTTCCCCACTTAGAGTGAATCTTGCGCGCTAATAGCAACTCGCTTGACAGCCCTATCAGAGTCCTCTCCACCTTTAGCTTTTCTAGCCCTTCTATTATTGCTTTCGGAGTGACGTTGTTAAAAGCGCCCTCTATGTCTAGGAAGGCTGTTAGAGTATATTCTTTGAGATGGGTTGATCTTTCGATTTTCCTCACTAATGTGTGAAGAGCTGTTTCGACCGATCTACCTTTACAGTAGGCGTGCTGCGCCTTAGAAATTAGGGAGGGATCCAAGCTGTGCCGTATGTGTAGGTCTATCAGCCTTTCTAAGGTTTTTAGAGCGAAGGATGATAGACAGATAGGCCTTAGATCCTTAGGGGAAGTGTGAGAATTCCTGCCGGCCTTGGGGATGAAAATTACCTTTGCGCACTTCCACTTTTCTGGAATATGACTCCAAGCTAGGCATCCTTTAAAGATTATCTCTAGCCATGGTATAGTCCATTCCATAGTTTGTGTTAGTTCGATGGGATAAATTTCATCTGGACCAGGCGATTTGTAGGGCTTGAAACTTTTTAATGCCCATATAATTATCTCTCTGGAGATAATGTGTTCGTACTGCCCTTCTACCGCAGAGGAGTTATGAGTTCCTCGCGAGTGCACTGAGTCTTGCGATTCAGAGCAGCCAGGGAAGTGCGTGTTGAGGAGAAGATTTAAAGTTTCTTCCTCGGATGTTGTCCAAACTCCATTTGCTATGAGGCAGTTAGGAGATTGTGGATCTTTCGAGAGTATTTTCCTCAGTCTATAGGCCTCTGAGATTTTCTCCATGCTATTGCAGAAGATCTTCCAAGACAGCCTTTGTGCTTTCCTCAGGTTTTGTTTGTACACCTTGAGTGAATTTTTATATAGGCTCCAGTCTCTGTCGTTATTTGTGTTCTTTGCTTTATTAAAAAGCTTACGACAGGCTTTGCGGAGCTTGCTTAGATCTGCGTTCCACCAAGGAGGGTAAGATTTTTTTCCTGATTTGTGGGTTGCGCAGCTGTTGGCCCTTGCGTTGCCCAATGTGATTGTTAGAATATCGACCATAAAGTCTATATCTAACGTGGTCCGCGGGGTGTCAGGGGTCCTACTTATTATAGAGTTGCCAATGAAGGCTCTATAACGCTCCCAATCGATTCTTCTTGGGTTACAGGATGAGTCACCTGGGGTTGATGCCGTGTAGGCTAGGTTGAAAAACAGGTAACGATGATCTGAGAAGGAGTGCTCTTCAGAAACCTTCCATTCTCTTATTTTGTCAATGAGAGAGGGGGATGCTAGAGTTAGGTCTAGTACCTCACTACGATTTTTCGTAATAAATGTGGGTGTATGGCCCTTGTTGCAAATAAAAAGGTTAGCGGTTAGGATGAATTCAATAAGCCACTCACCTCTTTCGTTTGTATCGCTGCTGCCCCAGATCGTGTGATGCGCATTCGCATCTGCACCGATAAGGAGCCCAGCTTGATGATTCGACGAGTCCTTGACCAGTCTATTTATTTCGTCCGATGGAATGGACTCTTCTTGCGCCATGTATGTGGACGCTATCCATAGCTTGAGCCCGGGTGATTGGATTGCAATCACTGTAGTGTCAGGGCAGCTGTAATTTGGAAGAAGGTAAGCATTTAAAGATTTCTTTGCAAGTATGCAAGTGCGGGGCTTACCTTCTTTTTGTGAAGCAAATAGGTTGTAGGCTGGGGTTCTTAATCCACGAACCTTGTGTTCATGCACCCACGGTTCCTGCATTAAGGCTATATCTTCTTCTCCTTTGGCCAGCATGAGAAGAAGGTTTGCGGTTTGCCGCTTTGGAATGGTGGAGGTAAATCTGAATTAATTTGAGCATCATGGCTACTATTTATTCGATCCACCATGGTGGCGTTGAGGTCTTCCAGATCTGAGTCCAGAAGATCGTCTTCCATCGGCGAGCTAGTGGAATAGTCCTCACTTCCGGAGTCGAGCAATGACTCCTGATCTTTAATGACCAGGGATGTTGCTGGGGTTTCAGTTTCTACCGGCGCAGGGCCCTTGCTCCCCGAGGGTGTTGGGGGTTCGTGCACCGTAGAGCTACTGTTACTGACCTCGGTGTTAACCGTGTCTGTGTTGCCGGATGGTGGCACTTCCTCATCCTTTTTGTAAATATTGAGTTTGACCTTTTTGAAGCCAAACCTGATTTAGTAGTCGCATAGGGCCAGAGGTTCCAAGGCTTCACAATTCAGTACAATAATTGCCTGTCTTGATCGACCTTTCGGTTCCTCCAGCTTCGTGAATCTCCAATCTCCTGTTCGGAGATTGGGATTGCAAAAGTTGATTGTCTCAACTATTTCTAGAGGGTTGTCTGGTGCAAGCGGGAGCCAGCATCGCGGTCGTTTAGGGATCTGGTCCTTAGTGATGACCTTGAGCCTAGCTCCCTCCCAAATTTCCCCTATTTCGGCAACTGTTGCCTTCAGAAGATCAACGGTTCTTTCGTCGGCACAGCTTATCAATTTGACCCTGCCTTGGTACCATCCAGCGTCGTCGCAGATGGGCGGTGGTCCAGGGTTCTTTCTTGCGACTTTTAGGAAGTTCGTCGATAGCGCTTGATCGACATCCTTCCAATTTTCGGTCGTCAGTTTGCAACCTTACCGAAGGGCTTTGATAGCTTGGCCAGTGTTCCCAGCCTAGCTTGCTTAGCCTCCCGCTTTGGTTCCTCGGGGAACGATCTGGGCCTCTTGGCCTGTTCTTTCTCCTGGGCTAAGATTCCTGTCGCCCAGGCTACCGATTCTTTGTCTTTTTCAGACAGGTTGGTTTTATGGCCCCATCGTTTTATGATTCTCAAGGCCGCTTTGCGATCTTTATAGGCCTTGGTCGATGGGTTGATTTTCCTGTCGAAGCGGTTTGATGGTTCTCCGATCGGAGTCTTAACCGCTTTTGATGTAGAGGGAATATCATCCCCTTCCGGTTTTTTATGAGATCCGAACTCATTGTTTGTTTGATGTTTGTTTAATCTGTTCATGTCCCACGAGTTGCGGAGAAATAAATGTCCACCTGGGCAGAGATCCGCAATACCCAGGTAAGGCTGGCTGATCCGGAGGGCGCCAGGTATCCGGATACACCGTTTGCGACTGAGCTATTTTCGGTCTGGGCTCTCAGCCTGGTCGACATCTCGGCACGGTACGATTAACACCTTATGTCCAGCCCAGGGGATAGGGAGTGGATAATTAGGATGGGAGTGTGATGGGATAGATGGATTGGGATAAGATTTGGGTTTGTGAAAGGAGTGACGGGGGTGATTATCCTTTGGTGAGAAGCCCCCACACCACGGCAAGGTAGATAATCAGGTGGGGGGAATGCTGCATATTTCCTCGAGTTCTCCTAACTGGACTCTTTGCCTTCGCACACTGTTCACACTTGCGAATAAAATTTGTGACCGACTCATTCCATCCTACCCAGTAGAAACGTCTCTTTTTCTTTTCTACAGTCTTGTTTACACCAAGATGACCCCCGCTTGGTCCCTCGTGGTATTCTCGGATGACCCCGTCGATTTGTTCCTTTGGAATTACCAGCAGATCGTTTACATGGTTCCCGTCCTCACTTTCCCAACTGCGGTAGAGGCAACCGTTCTTCAGCTTCAAACTCTGCCATCGAGCCCAGTAAGCTTTTACGATTGGGCTTTCACTGGATATTTGCTGCCAAGTTGGTCGAAAACCTCGTTCTTGGTAACCGATGATGACTGCCAGATCGGCATCTTCTCGCTGCTTTCTCCCTATCTTCTCGGCAGTCCAGGCTTCTTCTGGCAGCACATGGAAACGACGAATGTCGATCATCTGTTCCTTGGTTTCGGCTCGTAAACAATGTTTGGACTCAACATCGCGAGGTTTCCTCGTTAACGCATCCGCATTTCTAAGGCTGCTTCCCTTCTGGTATTCGCGTGCTCTCGCTTGATCCCCTTTTGGCGAATCCGACCTCGGATAATTTAAATCTGTAGTACATCAGCTGCTTCGCCTTTAAGCGAAATTACTAGAGTGGCCACACGGTCTTCTTTTCCCCATTGATTCCGTTCCGCCGTTGTCTCAAATTGGAGCTTAAAGATGTTAAATGCGCCCGTGGCGTCGAAGTTGGGGCTGTGAATTTTGATGCTGCGGCCAGAACGACGTTTCTTTGATGCTGAACGTTCTGGGAAGTTCTCTCGGGTTCCAGAACCTTCTTGTGGAACCTCGATTCTAGCGTCTCGGCTCTCTTTTCCTGATTCTTTTCGAGATCTAGAACCTCCTTGTCCAGTGTCTCGATTTTCTCTTCGACATTCTGGAATCGATTGTTAACGGCTTGCTGGAAGTCTCTCAAGCTTTCTCGATTGTTCTCTAGCATCTCTTCTACCGTCTACAGCTTCTGGCTCAGGGAAGTAGAATTTGCGTCTAGTTTCTCAAGTTTCTGGTTTAGAGAAGTGGAATTTTCCTCTAACTTTCTACTTACGGCCGCGGAATTTTCCTCCAGCTTTTGATGTATGGTCGCTTCTGGTCTCTGGCTTATGGAAGTGGAATTTTCCTCCAACTTCTGATCTAGTTTCTGTGATATGGAAGCAATTATAGCATTCATAGCTGCGAGAATTCGCTGCATATCGAATGCTGAATCACTGGATGTCGACGGCTTCTCCACCCCGAACTCGTGATTCTCTCAGTCGACACCTTCTTCCTCCAACGCTGATCGCAGTCTCTCCACCAGGTTGGCTTTACTTCCCACTGTGGATAATTCCTGAGCATCCAGCTCTCTTTTCAGTTGTTCGATGGTCAACTTTTCCAATATCACCATTTTCTCACCCTTTTACCCTTCAATTCACAATTTGAATAAAAGTTTCCTCGTCTACTCGCAATCCCACTTCTGACACCAAATGTTAGGAAATATTCAATCCCACACCGAATGGGGTTCGTACCACTGGATTGCGATAAGCCACAATTGTCTTTTTATCCGAATTAAAACACACACCCACTTTTCTTATTTCCCCACAGATCAATTATCTGCGCAGCTCCACCACTTTTCTATATTATCCAAAACCTATTGAACACTTTAAACTTTATTACACACACAAACCTTTATTGAACGCTTTAATTTTCCCACTGTTTTATCGATTGATCACACCGACTTGTCACGCGCTGTTCAATTCCAAAAACTGAATGCATGCCGAGGGCGAGCGTTCGCGCTTATATAGCTATCGGTCCACCTTCTCGAATGTTCGCCGTCGGAAGTTCCCCTTCGGAAATCTCTAGAATGCACTGACAATTAGCATTACGCCATTGGAAGTTGACATCATTCCAATCCCCGCTTCCAGAGAGCTTTCGAACTTCGACAGCGAAATTCGAACTTAACCGTCGGTGTGTGTCTCCGCAACACTGCCGTCCTCCTAAACTTGTTCGTCCTCGAACAAGCAATTGGATCCTTCTCCGTAATATGGCGCTAACCTCTCTACATGGACAATCTTATACTTCGCCCGCCTGTTTCCCGACTGCTTTATTCGGTACACCACGTCGTTAAGTTTCTTGATGACCTCATATGGCCCGTCCCAGGCTGATTGCAATTTAGGGCACAAGCCTTTTTTTCGTTGTGGGTTGTACAGCAATACCAATTGTCCTGTCTCGAATCCAGAAGAGTTTGCCCTTAAGTCGTATCTCGCCTTCATTTTATCGCTGACCAAGTTCAGTCGCTCCCGGATGAACTGATGGATGGAGTTCAGCTGTTCCTTCTTTTCGGTTACGAAGTCCTCCCTGCCGCTAGTTGTCGGTAGTACCACGCCGAACTTCAAGTCCAATGGAAGTCGGAGATCAGTTTTAAAAATGGCTTCGGCTGGTGTTGTTGCCGTTGAATTGTGCTGTGCCGAACGATATGCCATTAAGAAAAGGGGAAGATGTTTATCCCAGTCCTTCTGATCTCCAACGACGACTATTCTCAAGTATTCCTCCATCGTCCGGTTGAACCTTTCGACCATGCCATCAGATTGTGGGTGTAATGGTGTTGTCCGTGTCCTTCTGATGCCTAGCATGTCACAGAGTTCTTTGAACACCGACAACTCGAAGTTCCTTCCTTGGTCTGAGTGCAGTTCCAGCGGTACTCCGTAACACGCAACCCAGTTATTCACGAATACATCCGAAATAGTTTTGGCTTTTTGATTCGGGATGCAAAACACCTCAGGCCATTTGCTGAAGTAATCGATCACCACCAGCGCGTATTTGTTTCCAGCGTTGCTCGTTGGGAATGGGCCTGCGATGTCCATGGCGATACGTTCGAACGGTGCTCCAATATTGTACTGCTGCATATTTCCTCGAGTTTTCCTAACTGGCCACTTTGCCTTTACTCACTGTTCATACCTGCGAATGAAATTTGTGACCGACTCATGGCATCCTACCCAGTAGAAACTTCTCTTGATCTTTTCTACAGTCTTGTTAACACCAAGATGACCCCCTCTTGGTCCCTCGTGGTATTCTCGGACGACCTCGTCGATTTGTCCTTTTGGAATTACCAGCAGATCTTTTACAATGTTCCCGTCCTCACTTTCCCAACTACGGTAGAGGCAACCGTTCTTCAGCTTCAAACTCTGCCATTGAGGCCAGTAAGCTTTCAAGATTGGGCTTTCACTGGATATTTGCTGCCAAGTTGGTCGGAAACCTCGTTCTTGGTATCCGATGGTGACCGCCAGATCGGCATCTTCTCGCTGCTTTCTTCCAACCTTCTCGGCACTCCAAACATCTTCTGGCAGCACATGGAAACGACGGATATCGGTTGCCTCTTCTTTGGTTTCCGCACGTGAGCAATGCTTGCATTCAACGCCCCGATGTCGGCGCGTTAATGCATCCCCATTTCTATGGCTGCTTCCCTTCCGGTATTCGCGTGCTCTCGCTTGTCTCCTTTTGGCGAATCCGACCTCGGACGCCTTCTTCCCAGACGGCAATTTCGCGCCATGTGCCCCTGCTGGTTGCATATGTAGCATATACCTGGGAACGGGCGGCTTCTACTCACCATTGATTCTCTGGAACTACGCTGCAATTCGCTGGAAGGACGCTTTCTCCGCAGACGACAGTTTCTCGCAATATGCCCCTGCTGGTCGCAGATATAGCAGCTACCTGGGAACGAGCGACTCCTACTCACTGTCGTTGCTCTGGAATTACGCCGCAATTTGCTGGAGGAACGCTTTCTCCGCAGACGGCAGTTTCCCGCAATGTGCCCTTGCTGGTTGCAGATGTAGCATCTACCCGGGAATGAACCACTCCTACTCGCCGTTGTTGTTCTGGAACTATCCTGGTCTTGAGATATGCGCCGTAATTTGATGGAAGGTCGGCATATCAAGAGCGATGTTCCACATGCGAGAGCGCTGGCAACTGTCTCCTTGAAAGATGTCTTCGGCAGGAGAATCAAACTTTGTTGCGTATCGGGGTCTCTTAGCCCTTGGATGAAAGAATCCGTTTTCAGTTTTTCCACCACATCAACTGGAACATCCGCGTAGGCTAGATGAGATAGCCTCTCGATGTGTATTAAAGTTTAAAGTGGATAGTATTGGATAATAAAGAAAAGTAGTGAAGCTGCACAGATAATTGATCTGTGGTGAAACAAGAAAAGTGTGTGTGTTTTAATTCGGATAAAAAGGACAATTATAGTTTATCGCAATCCAGTGGTGCGAACCCTATTTGGTGTGGGATTGAAAATTTCGTAACAATACTATTAATAGAATGAATTTCTGTTTTGAATGTATTGTAATTGGCATCAATGAAAAGAGTCCCCGATTTGTATATACTCTCATATTTTTTCTGTAAATAATCAACGATATCTTCGAATTCATATGAGCCTACAGGAACTTCAATGATTTGACCGCGTATGTGAAATAAATTTTTATTCAAGTCAATGTTGGGCACTGAATTATATGTATGGAAGTCTATTAGCCCACACTCATAATCGCGATCTAAATAAATTGGCGGAAAGTAATCCGTAGTGAGACTCGACGATTTTCCAGTTAAAGTTATTGTTATTGACATTTTCACGATTAACTATATAATGAAATGGAAAATTAAAATACAACGCTTTTTAAACATTATATATTTTTTTTTTATTGAACACACAGTTATGTATATACATATGTACATATTATTACTTACTTAGGTGGCGCTACAGTCCGTGGTGAACCTGGGTCTCAACCAACAAGCGTCTCCAGCCGGCACGGTCTTTGGCCAGCTGTTTCCAGTGCCGCACGCCCAGTTGGTTGAGGTCCCTTTCCACCTGCGTGCACCACCGCTGAGGCGGCCGTCCTCTGCCGCGCCTTCCTTCCGGAGTGGATTCGAAGACTTTTCGGGTCGGAGCTGTATCTTCCATGCGCTCTACATGGCCTAGCCACCTTAGACGCTGTATCCGTAGACGTCGTACCAGGCCGATGCCGCTGTACAACCCGTACAGTTCTTCGTTATATCTTCTCCTCCATACACCGTTTGAACAAACGGGACCATAGATAGTGCGCAGAATTTTCCTCTCGAAACGACCAAGGGCATCTTCATCCGCTTTTGTTAAGGTCCAAGCCTCTGCGCCTTAACCTAGGACTGGGAGGATCAAGGTCTTATATAGTGTCACCTTGGTTTTCCGAGAGAGGGCTCTACTTCTCAATTGCCTCTTGAGCCCAAAGAAACAGCGGTTGGCAAGAGTGATTCTGCGTTTTATCTCAGCGCTGGTGTTGTTGTCGCTGGTAATCAGTGAGCCAAGGTAGACGAATTCCTTGACCACTTCAAAGTTATATCCGCCCATGGTGACGTTCTGGCCAATACGTCGGTGTTGTCCGTCTCTTTTAGATGAGAGCAGATATTTGGTTTTACCCTCATTAACCTTGAGACCCATCCTAGCCGCTTCTACCTCAATGCTCACAAAAGCCTCATTGACGTCTTGCTGTTTTCGTCCAATTACGTCAATATCGTCGGCGTACGCAAGCAATTGCGTAGACTTGAAATAGATCGTACCTCTTGTGTTGGCCAGTGACTCTTGCACAATCTTTTCAAGCACGATGTTGAAAAAGTTGCACGACAGCGCGTCGCCCTGCCTAAATCCTTTTTTAACATCAAAGGTCTCGGTTTGCTCATTACCGAGCTTAATGGAGCAACGAGAATTCTCCATTGTCATCCTGCACAGTCGGACGAGTTTGACAGGGATGTTAAAACTAGACATGGCTTTGTACAGCTCGTCTCTATATACGCTGTCATACGCGGCCTTGAAATCGACGAAGAGGTGGTGAGTGTCGATTTGGTATTCCTTGGTCTTCTCCAAGATCTGCCGTAGCGTATATATTTGGTCTATTGTGGATTTACCTGGCCTGAAACCACACTGATAAGAGCCGATCAGGTTATCCACAAACGGTTTCAGGCGTTCACACAATACGGCAGAGAAGATCTTATATGCGATGTTAAGGAGACTTATTCCCCTATAGTTGGCGCAGTTATAGGGGTCTCCTTTCTTATGGACCGGGCAAACGATGCTGAGATTCCATTCGTCGGGCATGCTTTCCTCCGACCATACCTTGCAGATGAGATGGTGCATGCACCTTACCAGCTCATCTCCAGCCGCCTTAAAAAGCTCAGCAGACAGGCCGTCTGCGCCAGCGGCTTTATTAGACTTAAGTCTTGATATCGCTATTTTGACTTCGTCTAGGTCAGGTGTACCGAATTCTGTTACTTCGTGGTCCATTGCGAATGGCTCGTTCTGCCTGACAGCGGTATCTTGTCTATCATCGCCGTTATACAGTCTGCAGAAGTGGTCTTTCCAAATCCTCAGCATCGACTGCGACTCTACTACCAGTTCTCCATTTTCATCCCTGCAGGCCGCCACTCTGGCTTTGTAGCCATGGCATGTTCGTTTTACCTTATTGTAAAATTTACGGGCGTCATTCCTGCGGAAGCATCTCTCCATCTCCTCGATCTCACGCTTTCCGTGCTCTCTCTTCTTTCTTCTGAAAAGCGTGTGTTCCTCTCTTCTCTTCTGCTCATAGATTTCGCGAGCAGCTCTCGTCTGTCGTTGCAGCACGGCCTTATATGCCTCTTGTTTTGCTGCATGGGCTTGTTCGCATTGTTCATCGAACCAGGGGTTTCTAGGTGGTGGCTGTTTGAAAACCAGCACCTCTGAGGCAGCATCTCTGACGGCGCTCTGGCAATGAGCCCATTCCTGCTCTATTGTTTGTGCTGCTCTGGGCGGATTTTGAGAGAGCTTTAAGGAGACACGATCAGCAAAGATTCTGGCAGTCTCTTGCGATTGTAGCTTTCCAACGTCAAACTTACGTAGTCCTACTCGACTCCTAAGCATTCTTGATATCCTCATTCGTACCTTGGCTACAACAAGGTAGTGGTCCGAGTCGATGTTGGCCCCTCGGAAGGTTCGTACGTCGAGAATACAGGAGGAGTGTGTGGCGTCAGGATATTATTACAGGATATTATATTTACTAATCCAAGAGTTGTGGTCGTTTGAAAACCCCAACCATTTCACGAAAACTCGATCACCCTTTGTGAATAGGAGTTTTTCAACAAGATAATTATTTAAATATTGCATTTTCATCAGTTCATATTCATAGAATCCTCCTCGGATTGCATTTCCCTGATAATCCTCTAATATATATGTAGCCGGATACGTATGTTTAATTGTTTTAATTTTAATAATTTCCGTTGTCCAATTTGGTGTGTAGCCCTTCTCAAATACATATTTATATTTACTGATACGCACGTGATCGCCAACAAGAAGTTTTGATTTGTCATAGGTTTTCACATTGTTGTAGGCAGAGTTTAATATCAGCTTTTCATTCGAGGAATTTACATTACTTGGTCGCATTCCAATAGTTCGATGCTTTGTATTATTGTATTTCATAATTAACTCTTTGTATACCCCAAGCCACTTGTATGAACCATTACAGCTAAATTGCTTCCACATTAGACTCTTTAGGGTTCTGTTAAATCGTTCGATAATTTATGCCTTTACAATGTTATACGTTGAATAATGATTAACATCATAATTTGTCATTAGATTCTAAAATTTTTTATTGAAGAACTCCTTTCCGTCATCGCTGTGTAAATTTGTTGGCGATCGTTCCTCCCCAACAAATATACTTCTCATAGCTTTTGTGACGTCAGAAGCATTTTTCGTTTTAAGTGGAACAACCCAAGCAAATTTGGAGAAGGTATCTATGACTGTCAAAAGAAAGCAATAGTCTCTGCTAAATTTTGAATATGCACCCATTTCAACTAAATCTGCTTGCCAGAGATCGTATATTCCTTTCATAATTAATCGTCGTCTTTTGAAATTTCTACGAGCTCGGCTATGAAGTTCATCTACAATACGTCTCTTTTCATCGCTATTCATATTTTATCAACTTTTTTTTTTTTATAAATTTGTTTTCTTAGTATATTTATCCTCCAACAACTTTATAAATTTTGGATTGATTAATTGTTGGAAAATATAATCGTCTATTCCTCTAAATCTTGTTTCAGTATATTTTGTATGTGTTTACAAAGCCTTTTCGGTATCCTCCTTCAACGTGTTATTCGATTTCGTATGGGCCTCTCTCTCACTTTGAAGATTCGCCGCTAATTTTTCAATTTCTTCACGAAATTTATTCTTCAATAAAGTATTATCTCTTTGAGCTCGCAAGGTCATGTGATTCACTTTATCGTTAACAAATACCATAGGGGCTGCATCATTGTCGTCAAGGGGTAAACCTAAGGTTTTTAATCGTTTAGAAAGAAGATTAATGTTCCTATCGCGATCTAAATGAAAGCCTAAGGCACTTCTCAGACGTCTATCTTGATAATGTGTTGAACTACCAAACTTGTCAACACTCATTTTTGAAATGGATGTGTGCATACAGATCTACGCAATTATATTGCTTTCTCTCAATTCCTCAATGATGGATACAATTTCATTGTTATGATTGTGATGAAATCAAAAGTCGTAATCTATCAACTAATTCATTAGGATTATCCTAGTATATATAATTTGGTTTCTGTGTACTCTCACAGAAACCTCTCATTAAACCAGCCCCTTTTTTTCCACTGTGGAATAATGATTTTATAATCTTTGTGTATTTGATTGCTTTACATAGTTCCCTTGATTTGTTCGTTTTTATCATGCTTACGCTTGTGAGCATTTGTTTCAACTAAAATTTCCCTATACTCTTGCAAGTCATGATCGTTATAGTGCTTTGGTGTTTTGTGAAAAAGCAATTCAAAGAGACCCGGTGTAATCGACAAGGTTTTATCATTGATGACAATCCCTCTAAGTCAAATTCAGCATTACCCAATTTCCATTTATCATTTCGATCTTTATCTAGTTTGTTGACCCGATCTAACGCAGTCAGATTCATTGACAATGTGTTATTTTCGTTGTTCCTATTGCTTAAAGTGCTGTTGCTATTACCACCGCCATCGTCATCGTTGCCGCTTTCAATCCGTTGTGTAGGGAAAGTGAATTCTTTAACTCCTATCAAACATCTTTTGTTGTTTTTGGTTTGCTTTGGGAGTGGTTGTATTAGTTTTTAATGGATTTTTTTTTCAAATTCTGTGTCGAAATCTATGCTAGTTTCAGCGTTTTTTAGCTTAACACCTTCGACTAGTTCCCTGAGGGGTTAAGTGATAGGCTTAAAGGTATCCTCCAATAGGTCTTCTGTTACTAAGCCATGATTTTTGATACTTTTAAGCTTTTTCTTCAACACTCTCCTAGTACTTATAACGTCCTTCAGTATTTGTTCTTTTTTCTTATTCATTTTCAATGCCCGGGATGTGATAGACTGCGACTACAAAAGTCTCACGGAGTAATCGTTTATGTATGTATGTTGGCGTTACAGTCCATGAAGAACCTCAGCCGAGCTTCTCTCAATCACCCATGTTGTGTGTGATTTCATTTTCCCATAGGTAAAAGGGACCTACCGTTTATTGCCGGTTCCGAACGGAGAATTTCGAGAAGCTTTTCATGACAATTTTACTACAGGTGGTTTTGTCAGAACCCCGCTGAGGAGAAACACCGTGAAAAACATGTTCGATGACATGGCTGTGTCGGGATTCGATCCCGTGTCATCGGCGTCAGAGGCCAACACACTACCCACTGCGCCACGGTGCTCTCGTAATCGTTTATAGTTGAATAAAAACATCAAATTCTTTTCTATAACGTCCGCCATCTTTAGGATCATCTTTGCATATGACAAGGAATCCATAATTATCTGTCCAACATTCATTGCAAATATTTGAAAATTCTTTGAAATTCATATCCGTACCCACATGATCATTGTACACATGTCTCATATTCAATCAAATTTGCATTGTCGCGTATAAGATGCTTTGGAATTCGTGTGTAGGACTGACACAAATAAAAAGTATCAATGTTTTTGTGACGTCCCATACAAAAATATAGTTTTATATTATACATCATCGAAAATCATAATAGAATCAGGTTTAGCTGCATCTGGTGTATATCCCATACCCTTAATAGGTTGTATTAATTCTTGCAGATACTTATATTTCGGTTGGTACAATGATTTTGAATAAATACATATATTTTTAAACTTTAACCCCTTTGGACTTTCCATTAAACTATGTCTCCTTTTTTCTGATAAGCTATTTGTGGTGAAATCGATATTTCGCACCATAAATCCTTTATGTTGTTTAACGAAACGCATATTAACGACTAATTCAAACATTTGACTTACATCTGTGTATAAAAGCATGTGCTGTTGATAAATTATTTCAGTGTGAATCATACTTTTATTTATTAAAAATGGTTATGATTTATCGAAGATCAATCAGTCATAATAGGAACGCAGTCGGAAGAGGTTTGATGGATAAAATAATCAATTCTCTACCAATAGAACTTCATCTTCCGGGCTATCAATTTTGTGGACCAGGCACTAAGCTCAAAAAACGTCTAGCCAGAGGTGATACAGGAATAAACCCATTGGATGAGGCATGTAAACAACACGATATTGCTTATTCTCAATCAAAAGTTATTAGTAAGCGACACGAAGCCGATCAAATATTAGCTAACAACGCGTGGAAAAGAGTTAAGTCTAAAGACAGTAATTTTGTGGAACGTGCAAACACATGGTTTGTGACCAATGCTATGAAAACTAAGGTCAAATTCGGTATGGGTAATAATATGAGTAAAATGAGGAAGAGCAAATGCGGGGACGCAAGAAGAATCTCTTCAATGAAGCTATAAAAAAAACTAAAAAAATTGTACGTGAGAAGAAACCGAAAGATATGGAAAGTGCAATACAAATTGCACGAAAAACTGTAAATAATACGTTTAGGAGAAAGAAATCTTCAATTCAAATTCCACGTGTAACACCATTTCCCAAAATTGGTGGTTTTCTCCCTCTCCTACCAATTCTATCCGCTCTCTGAGCAGCTGGAGCCTTGGCAACGGGTGGAAGCTCCATTTTTAAGGCAATCAATGAAACTAAGTCTGCTAAGCAACAACTTGTAGAAGCAAATCGTCATAATAAAACTATTGTTGTGTAATATGCTCACCAATAGACAAACATTAAAACATTACCCTGTATCGCTTATAATTACAACCATGTATATACATACACGCATACATATATAATTCTCTTCAATGTTCATTATATTTATACAGTTATTCTATTCCGTATGATAATACAGTCCACATAATGCTTCTTGGCCAAATTGCATATATGGCTCGGTCTATTCCTTTGAAGACCAGCGAGCAAGTAACATCATCTCTCTTTTGTGTTAATTTAAGACAAATAAAAAATTGTAATTTCCATTATGTTAAAAGGTTTCATTGTTCATTTTGTTATTCATTTTGCAATTAAACATTTTTTGGTCCTTCTGATCGCGGATTGTTGAACTCTAATTATATTATAATTGATAATCGATTATAATTATGTATGGCATAAGTATAGAAGACATTGTGGTATGGTTTTATTATGAACAGTTATTTATTTTTTTTTTTGTGAATGACCTGATGCATGTTGTGATCTCACACCTCGTGGTGATAATTCTTTATCAAATCTAATTAATTGCATGTGCCCCAAATCGCGTAATTTAAGAACAATCGGGTTTATGGTATTTCCTTTAATTAATTGACATGAAAATGAATGTAATAAGGGCAAAACGTGGTCACGTTAAGGCGTCTTTAACTCGAACGGTATCCTTTGCGGAGAGCGTAGACGATCGCGTGTCTTTAGAGCTTCTTAAAGTACGCTTACATAAACTCGAAGAAGATTGGAAAGAATTCTGTTCCTTGCAAAATGAGCTTTTAGGGCACGTGGATGAGGTTGATTTCGTGGATCCAGAAAGTGAATTTGCCGATTATGAGGACAAATACTTTTTCGCTCAATCTAGCCTTACAAAACTGATTAGTGAAAGGGAAGAAAGTGCATTACCCGTTCTTGATCAATCGGCGGTCGATAAATTGGCTAATCAACAAGCCTCGCTGCTTGAAAATCTTAACTCCATTCAATCTGTCTCAAGCGCCCTACCTAAAATCGATATTCCACCTTTTTCCGGTGATTACAAGGAATGGCCCAGCTTTAGAGACTTATTTCAGGGTACTATAGACAATAAACCAAATTTATCTACCACACAAAAATTCCGGTATCTTAAATCTTATTTACGCGATAAAGCCGCTGATCTTATTCGTGACATAACGGTTTCAGACGCTAATTATTTAGATGCATGGGATCGGTTGGAAAGGCGATACGATCGCTGTAATTTAATAATTCAATCGTATATCGAATCATTCCTGTCGCTTCCTATCATGAATTCCGGTAGTGTCGTAAACCTCCGCAAGATCACCGACCGCACAGATGAAACGATTCGGGGCTTGAACGCTGCAGGATCCACCAATCGCGACCCTTGGATCATTTACCTTTTGCTTCAAAAGCTCGACCATAGCACGCGACAAGCATGGGCAGAAGAAGTCGGATCTAGTGATAACTGCACGGTCGATAAATTGTTATCCTTCTTGCAACTTCGATGTGATGCTTTGGAAGCCTGCCAAACACTCTCTCGTCTTAATCAACCTCGTGGTAAGAATCTAAAGCCTATACAAGCCCATTATACAGAGACTCAAATAAATTGTCCCCAATGTAAATCGGAACATTCCTTAAGCAAATGTGCTCAATTTCTCTCGCTTGACATAAAAACGCGCCGCGATTTCGTAAGAGAACACTCCCTTTGTTTTAATTGCTTACGGTCCGGGCATTCTGCAAACAAGTGCCGGTCTAATTTTCGTTGCAGAACTTGTAATTCGCGACATCACTCGCTGGTTCATCTACAATCAGCGTCGCTAAATTCTTCAAATGTTGTTGCAAAATCCTCGCCCACTCCAACCACCAGCTCGTCATCCTCAAGTCATCGACCAACAAGAATTTTCAGAATTTTCGTGGGGGCGAACACCCCCATTTATTGGGCTTAATTCAAGCCAACTTAATCTAACTTATTCTAACTTAATCTAACTTAGAAGCTAATGATGGTGGGGGAGGGGGGCATGATTAATAAGACGAGTTTTTAAGCATTGAGTGCTGAGGTTGAAGTCGAAGTAAGGATTTGAGTTAACACTTCCCAGCATACGAGAAATGGGTTCATTGGAGCCATAGGCGGTGCGGGGGGTGGCTAGGTAGAAGAGACGGGGATTACGTACATTGCGGGGGTTAGTGTTGATAGAGACAGAGTCATAGAGGGTCGCGCAATCAATGGTACCTGAAAGGAGTCGATGGATGAAGAGAATGTCAGATACAGTTCTTCTTTCCTCCAACGTGTTCATGTTGATTAATTTAAGACGATCTTGATAGGGTGGTAGGAGCAAAGGATTATTCCAGGGGAGACCTCGAAGTGCAAAACGTAGGAATCGGCGTTGGATGCTCTCAATTCTAGAAATGTGGGTTTGTTGGTAAGGTGACCATACTTGAGAGGCGTATTCAAGAAGGGGCCGGACAAAGGTTGTGTAGAGAGATCGGGTAACGTAGGGGTTGGAGAATTCTTTAGACCATCGCTTTACGAAGCCGAGTGCTGAATTAGCTTTAAGGATTATCTCGTCGATATGTGTCCGAAAATTTAACTCCTGGTCACATAATATGCCAAGATCCCGGATGGCCTGAACGGTGGCTATGGGTTGATTATTTAGAAAGTAGAGACGGGGAGGGGGTTTGATTCGTTTACGTGAAAAAGTAATGGATTGGCATTTGGGAATGTTGAGTTCCAAGCAGTTTTTGGAACACCAGGTGGAAAAACTATTGAGATCTAATTGGATTAGGGAAGGGTCCTGACTGGAGGAAATACTCCTGAAGAACTTGGTATCATCGGCATATAGTGAGACATGGGAATGTTTGATCACCATTTCAATATCGTTAATGGTAAGAACGAAAAGAAGTGGACCTAAGTGGCTACCTTGGGGGACACCGGAGGAAGCTGGAAAAGGTTTAGAAAAGGCAGACCTGAAGCGAACACTATAATAGCGATTGTTCAAGTAAGAAGATATCCACTTCACGGAAATGGGATCGAAACCAAGGGAAGACAGTTTGAAGAGTATTAGGCTGTGGGAAATTTTATCGAAAGCTTTACTGAAATCGGTAGAAATAACGTCGACTTCATTGCCATTTTCTAAGGCCGAGAGGGTAAAGGACACAAATTCAACAAGATTTGTGGTTGTAGATCTGCATTTGAGGAAACCGTGTTGTCTAGGGGAGATTAAAGACTTGCAGCGAAAACTTAAGATTTCATGCAAAATGCTCTCGAAGAGTTTGGGTATATGTGACAGTTTGGCAATGGGACGATAATTGTTGATATCGTTCTTCGGCCCTTTTTTGTGTATAGGGGTTATATATGAGGTTTTCCATAACTGGGGGAATTCGCCCAAACATAGGGATAAAGTGAAGATTTTCGAGAGAGGGGAAGAGAGGGTTGAGGAGCATTTTTTTAGGAATATAGCAGGGAGACCGTCAGGTCCAGGAGTGAATTCATCTTTAAGTTGATTTAATTTGTTTTCGATGACACAGGGGTCGACTGTACGAGGAAGAAAAGGTCCAAAGGAGAAATTCGGTAAATAATCGAAGTAAGCGGGATCCGGAACAAAGGAATCGTCGGCGAAAGATTGTTTGAAATAGGTGGCAAAAAAATTGGCGATAATGTTAGGGTCATTTGAGGTTTGATCATTGAAGGAAAGAGAGGTGGGGTACCCATCAGATTTTCTTTTGTAGTTAACAAACTTAAAGAAGGACTTTGGATCGCTTATAAGATTGGCTTGTGTTTCGGCTATATAGCGTTGATAGAGAGAGTTGTGAAGGGCCGTAAAGTGGAGATAGCTACCCATGTAATTAGAGAAGTCTTTAGGGGATTGGGTACGAAGGAATATTGACCACTGTTTATTTCTTTTGTTTCTTAGGGATCGGAGTCTGCGATTATACCATGGTGGGGAGGAGGACAAAGTTGTGCGTTGGGAAAATGGGACGTAAAGAGAGATAGAATTAAATATTTCCCTGTAGAATATGGATACAGCATCATTTAAAGTTAGATTATCAAAATTGAAAAGCGCTTTTTTAAGGTATTCGTTAATTTGGTGAAATTTCGCTTTGTGGAAATCGTGAGAAGGCAGAACTGTAGGGGGAGTATTCTGTGATGAAGAATTATGAAAAAAGGAAAGAAGAAGGGGAGGATGGAAGTTATCGATGGTAGAAAGGGAAAGTGGACAACGAGAGACGGAAGAATTGAAGGGATCGGTTGTGAATATGAGGTCTAGTTGTCTACCCATGTAGTTTGAGATGCCACTAACTTGGCTAAGGTTTGAATCTGCTAGGCGATCCAAGAAGAGACATTCTTTGGTCGTAGTGGGGTTGGTGGCAATATAAAACGATTCTTCGTCTGATTGAGACCATTTAAGATGAGGAAGGTTGAAATCTCCGAGGAGAAGGATTTCATCCTGAGGATCTCTTAAATCAGTTATTTGGTCAATCGTGTTGATGGCGAGTTGATAAGATTCTATGGGTTGTGAGGGCAAGATGTAGAAACAAGTGATGTAAAGGGTCTTCTGGGGTAGCACAATCTTGATTGTAATAAAGTCGAGATGTGGGGAGGATGATACTGCAATAAGGGAGGAGTCAATTGAATTAAGGACGGCTAGAAGGACACCCCGACAGGGGCAACCCTCAATGGGTCGGCCGAGTTCGTCATCTCGATAAACATTGAAATTTGATGGGAACAGTTCGGAGTTATTTATGCCGGGGATCAGGTTCGTTTCGGTCAGAGCAAAGATTTCAAAGGGTAGAGCATGTGATTGTTGGAAGACAGTTTGGGTTTTTGAGCGGAGACCTCTTACGTTCTGATAATAGATGGTAAGAGGAAGATTTTGACGGAGTGATGGTATTGCTGGAAGGGGGAGAGATTTAGGGACGAAAAAACTTATCGTGATCAGCTCTACTACGTTGAAGGTGTGATATTCGTTTAGAGTGAATGTATTGGCGATAGGTATCAAGATCATTTGACACTTTTTGGGGCGGGATATTAAGGAATTCGTTGTATTTGATGAAGAGGCTCTTGAGGCTAGCGTAGTCCGTAGGGAGACCTTCCTGTTTAATGGAAACCATGACGCTTGTGTTTGTATTACCTTCATAGCAAACCGAGTCGGATTTATCATGAAGGTAAGCCAAAAAGAGACGAATGTTCTCATATATCTTCCGATCTCTTAGTCGAGAGAGAGCGTAGCGATTTTGAATAGGGTCAGTAGTAAGCTGAGTAAGTTTAACTGTAGGAGGCATAAGGGGATCAACGAAAGATTGAGTCGCGACTGAAGAATGGGTGAGTGGGGCAGGAATTGTTGCTGTGGGTGGTGATGAAGAGTCGGGCGAAAGGTTGGGATTTTGTGTGGTGATATTGGAGGGGGATGGTTGGGAGGGGTTGAGGATATGAGAGCTACGGAAGTTAGGATACTTGGCTCCTGACGTGAGGTCAAAATTTGGAAATGAATTCGGGACAGGTGATTTGGAAGGAGGGATGTTGGTAGTTGTTGGATTCGATTTAAATGAAACGCGTTGACGTTGGGGTTTTGGCTGAATTTTGCTAGATAGATGAGAGATCGATGGATGTGTAAAATTTGGAAAGAGGTTGGTTTTAAAACTCCAATTTTGGTCTGAATTAGGTGGAAATTTGGGATGCTCGCTGACCTTGGGTTGAAAATTGTTAGGTTTTGGACGTATGGAAGCTTGCTTTTTTGGTGCTTTGGCATTTATTTTAGGAAAGATCTTATGGAAATGTAAAGTTTTACCAGAGGGGGTGAGGAAAAGCCATTTGTATTTGAGGGGAATATCAAATTGGAAGGAGTTAGGCTTATTGGGTATTTTCTTACAATTACTTATACTTATATTATACTTTTTATTAAAACGGTAGGTTAACCAAGCAGCATCAGCGTTTTCGGGAGTTCCATCGATGGTGAGTTGGGCGGAGTTGTTGTCGCAAATTTTTTGGAGCCTGTTGTTCCACTCAGATTGAGTCCAAGAGGTACCAAAACGTTGAATGGTAGGCAGCTGAGCTGGTTGAGGTGTTATCATTTCCAGAGGTGGTGACGCTGCCAATAGAGTCCTTGATAGGGCAGGGGCTTGGAGCAAAGGTGGGGGGGTCCGTGTGGTTTCATTCAATTCATCCATGATCGATGTATCGTACGGCTGTGGCTGAGGGGTGCCGTTGGATCTAATTGGCATGAACTTCAATTCTTCACCTAAATCGCTTAATAATATGCGATTAGCTGCGACATCATTACGAAGATCATCAAGCTTGCGTGTTAGCTCCATGAAGCGGAAGTCATTACTAGAGTTTTGGAAATGGATCTCCAGGTCGGATCGGAGGGATTTCAGGCAGTCGTTGATAGAAGGCACGTGGGAGTCGATCGATTTTTTGAGGTCAGCACACAGAGCACTAAACCACGAGTCGAGAATAGACTTAATATCAGTCTTAAGAGTCGTGAGGGGGGGGAAATTGGGCTCACTTTGCGGTCTATTCAAGGAGACGTCGATTGCTTCTAGATGTTTGTCCAAGGCCTTGACTTTAGATCTCAGCGCACTGATAGACACGTCTATGTTATTATTAAGATCATCAAAACCCTTGTTTAGGTCACCAAAAGAAGAGAGTTGGGCAAGAGTTTTTTTATGGTGTAATTTATTGTCCGAGGTCAGTGAGGCGATCGAATCACTGACACACTTAATCGCGAGCATTACGTGTGAAAGGGAGATGTTTTTGCACTCATTGCAGTAAAACAAAAAGTTGCTGCTGTAATCTTTGAGGTACACACTGGCACGTTTACTAAGCCCGGCGCATAACGGGTGAAATGAGTTGCCGCAAATACCCTTACAGGGCAATAAATCGGCATTGGTATCTTTATACAGACAATTATCAAAACCGCACTGTGACATTTTTTTTCTTTTTTTTTTTTTTTTTTTTTTTTTAGTTTTTCTGTTTATTTAGTTTGATCGAAATAAGGTCGATGGGGAGAACTGGCGCGTTATTATGTTTTTGTATTTATTTGTTTTATTCGAAATTAGGTCGAGGGGCGCACTAGACAGCGGATTGGAAGGCGTATGTAAGAGCAACGAAAGGCACGTCTGAATGGTTGGAAGGCAGTTTATAAACTGACAACACAATCATCACTCTCTCTTTGCTCGTCTCTACCGTCAAAAGATAGCTCGTGTACCCCATCTCGTTTCACCCAAACCATATTGCCCACAGCTATCGCCTATACTAATGACAAGCAAGGACATTTACAAAACGTTCGGTTGTTGCTCGACTCTGGTTCGCAGGTATCCTTCATTACAGAACACACTGTTCAGCGATTGGGTCTTACTCGAAAGCCCGCCCGTATTCCTGTTTTAGGAGTTGGTTCGACATCTGCTGGCGTTACAAACGGATGTGTATCGCTAAAATTACAATCTCGTTTTACTCTGGAGTTCGTAGAAGTGCATTGTTATGTCATATCTAAGCTAACTTCGTTAATCCCTGCATCTGCACATGCGAACTTCGACATAAGGGCTTTCTCTTCGTACAGATTAGCAGATCCCAATTTTTACGTGCCTGGACATATTGACATCCTTATCGGTGCTGACAAAGCATTCAGCATATTCAATAGCTCAGTAATCCGGGCTGAGCCAGGAGTACCTGATATCATACCAACAATCTTCGGCTGCGTTGTTTGTGGCAATTTCGACAGTACCATCTCTTCGGATCCTGACAGTGTGGATTCTTACTGTACCCGATTGGATACTACAAACTCCTTTGACCTTGAGCGTTTTTGGCGAATGGAAGAAGTAGATCAGAAACCGAGTCTATCCGTTGACGATCAACGTGCGGAAGACATCTTCGTCAAGACCCACTCTCGCTTACCTGATGGCAGGTATATGGTTCGATTGCCTTTCAAAAGTGATAAGGAAATTGACTTTACAAACAGCCTTCATATAGCGCTAAACCGATTTAAATCTACGGAACGTAGACTAGCATCAAGTCCATATTTGCGGACGGAATACATGCGCTTTATGGACGAGTACCTTAACTTAAAACACATGGAGGAGGTACCTGCCAATGAAATAGTTGGATCTTCGAGTCACTACTATTTACCTCACCATGCAGTATTAAAGAAAGATAGTAGTACTACCAAGGTGAGGGTAGTCTTTGATGGCTCAGCAAGATCTTTGAACAACCAATCCCTTAACGACTCGCTTCTTGTCGGTCAAAGTTACCAACGCGACCTTTTCTCTATATGCATCAGATTTCGACGGCATCTCTATACAATATCTGGTGACATAGAGAAAATGTTTCGCCAAATTCGAATCGCGGATAACCACACCAATTTCCAACGAATTTTATGGAGAAAATCGCAAGATCAACCTATCCAACATTACCGTCTTTTGACGGTCACTTATGGCACAGCTTGTGCTCCATTCTTAGCAGTTCGAACTCTGTACCAGTTAGCCGTTGACATGCAGCAAATCTACCCTCGTGCGTCGGAGGTCATACGCAACGACTTTTACATGGACGATGTATTGACAGGCGCAGATTCCATTGAAGACGTCACTTCCCTTCGTTCGGAACTAATAGATTTACTCAAATCAGGCGGGTTCAACCTAAGAAAATGGACAACCAACTGTTGGCCGCTACTAATCTCGTTGCCAGAAGATCAACGTGAGCTTTCTCCGATTGAGTTTGAAGAATTCTCAACCGTCAAATTACTTGGCATGCAATGGTGCCCTTCAAAGGACAGCTTTTTCTTCAAGGTGCATCTCAACAGCTCTGTTGTGTATACGAAACGTCGTATACTATCTGAGTCATCAAGGATTTTTGACCCCATAGGATTTTTAGCTCCGGTTATCATCAGTATTAAAATACTCTTTCAGGACTTATGGAGAGTAGGGCAAAGGTGGGATGATGAAATTCCTGAGGACCTCGCTGAACGTTGGAGAACGATCCGAAACGAACTACATTTGCTTGAATCTATAACCATTCCAAGGATTTTATGGAACAACAAGCTTAACTTTGAACTACACGCGTTTTGTGATGCGTCATTGGATGCCTACGCTACTGTAGTATACTGCCGGAGTGTAAGCTTGGACGGTATGGTAAATGTGTCACTAGTAGCAGCCAAAACTAAGGTTGCTCCTTTGAAGGTTCTTTCTCTTCCTCGACTTGAGCTTTGTGGAGCTATTCTTTTAATTCGCCTTATCAGAAAACTTAAGATATCTTTACAGGAGAAAGACATTAACGTTTTTGCATGGACAGATTCGTCGATAGTCCTACATTGGCTTTCTGCAGCTCCCAAAAGGTGGTCAGTGTTCGTAGCCAATCGGACCTCTGAGATTCTAACGTCAATTCCTCGACAAGGTTGGAACCACGTCAAATCAGGTGAAAACCCAGCCGACATTGCAACTCGTGGAGTTCTACCCTCTCTTTTGCTGAAAAATGAGATGTGGTGGAAGGGTCCTTCATGGTTATGGGAGGAAAGGATTCAGTGGCCAGTGTCAGATGTATGCATGAAGGACGTCTCTGTTCCAGAACTAGAAGTGAGAAGTAACCCAAAGGCTCAGGTATTTATAACAAACATTCAACCAAATAATACCTTCGATGGAATTATATCAAAGGCTTCAAATTGGTGGAGAGCGGTTCGCGTCGTAGCATTCGTTTTACGTTTCATATCTAACACACGCGTTAATAGTCATCGGCGTTTTAACTACTTAACAATAGAGGAAATTCAAAACGCTAAAATTGGTCTTATTAAATGTGCGCAAAATTCCTCATTCCAATGTGAAATTAGTGAACTTGAAAGGCAGAATTTGTTAACTAAAAAATCTAAACTAAAATCACTCGCCCCCTTTCTTGACGCTAACGGAGTGCTTCGTGTAGGCGGTCGTTTAAATGAATCGGACTTATCGTACAATGCTAAACATCCCGTAATTCTGCATAGGTCACATCCCATATCTCGCCTCATTGCTGAATACTTTCATAAAAAATATCTTCATGTTGGTGTATCTCAGTTATTCGGGTTAATCAATCAAGAATTTTATATAATAGGATGCAGAAATCTATTACGAAACATAGTACATAAATGTGTAATGTGTTTACGTCATCGTCAACATTCAGCAATGCAACAAATGGGAAGTTTACCAAAGGAACGTATACAGTTTTCGAGACCGTTTAAGAAGGTCGGCTGTGATTATGCTGGCCCATTTACACTAAAGTTAGCTCGCGGTAGAAACCCAAAATTTGTGAAATGTTACATTGCGTTATTCGTCTGTTTTGTTACCAAGGGTATCCATTTGGAACTTGTCGGTGATCTCTCAACTAACTCGTTTTTGTCAGCACTTGATCGTTTTATTGCTCGTCGTGGTAAGCCAGTGGAAATTTGGAGTGACCACGGCACCAATTTTCATGGCGCCAAAAGATCACTTGATGAAATGTATGCTCTTCTCCTTAGTGAACAACATCAAGCTAGCGTTGCCGATCATCTTTCCAGCGACAATATATCTTGGAAATTTATACCTCCTTCCGCACCTCATTTCGGTGGTCTGTGGGAGGCAGGTGTCAAGTCGGTTAAAACACACCTGAAAAGGGTCATTGGTGACCGCGTGCTTATCTACGAGGACCTGTACACCTTACTGACAAAGATTGAGGCATTGCTCAATTCGCGCCCTATGTGGCCTACATCAGACAGTGAACCCAATGCCCTAACACCGTCACATTTTATGATTGGTGAACCCTACACTGCGATTCCTCAACCAGCTATAGAATACACGAATTCACCTAAAACTAATTGGCATCTTTTACAGATTCTTGTGCAGGGTTTTTGGAAGAGGTGGCATCAAGAATACCTCACATCTCTCCAACAGCGACCCAAATGGCAAGGTGTTCAGCCAAACATCAAGATAGATGACATCGTGCTTCTTAAGGAGCCCAATTTGCCGCCCTCAAAATGGATACTTGGCCGTGTTACACAAATCCATCCGGGTAAAGACAAGAAGATTCGCGTTGTCACCGTAAAAACGAAGTTCAACGAATACGTTCGCCCTATTGTGAAAATTGTACCTCTTCATATATCTGAAAGACCGGAGTCTTTCAGGGGGGGCTGAATGTTGTGTAATATGCTCACCAATAGACAAACATTAAAACATTACCCTGTATCGCTTATAATTACAACCATGTATATACATACACGCATACATATATAATTCTCTTCAATGTTCATTATATTTATACAGTTATTCTATTCCGTATGATAATACAGTCCACATAATGCTTCTTGGCCAAATTGCATATATGGCTCGGTCTATTCCTTTGAAGACCAGCGAGCAAGTAACATCATCTCTCTTTTGTGTTAATTTAAGACAAATAAAAAATTGTAATTTCCATTATGTTAAAAGGTTTCATTGTTCATTTTGTTATTCATTTTGCAATTAAACAACTATGGAATCCATTGCTATGGATAAAGGGTTATACCTTAAGCGATACAAAAAGGGTTAAGGCTTATTTTATAGTCCGACAGCGATAGCAAAAAAATTTTAAGGAACCTACCCAAGCGGGCACTTACTGATAGAGATTTGATGAAGTACTCCAAGTTGTTGCCACATTTCAGAGGTGTATTCATGCTTGATACTCTACCGAAACGCGCACGTCAAAGGGAACTAGGCATCGTTAATTTGGATTATTCTCATGGTCCCGGAACCCATTGGGTAGCATATGATAGGAATAAAAATCGCACAGAAAATTTCGATAGTTTTGGAAATCTGCAGCCACCAAGAGAGATTATTAAATACCTGGGCGGCGGAAAAAATATTCAGTACAACTATAGCCAATATCAAAACTATAAATCCTTCAATTGAGGACATCTTTGTTTGAAATTTCTGTACAACTTAAATAATACAAATAAGAACACTTAATTTTTCTTCAGAATAAAAAAACTTTTTATTAAAAAAAAAAAAAAAAAAAAAAATACACTGAATTTTCTCTTATACCTGACAACATACATAACACATACAACCTCTCGTGGTTAAGTTATGTAAAAGAGATGACCTAATCATTTATTGCATTGAACTAAAGAGATAGGTATATATAAGTATTTAGTACAAGACAATATAAATATGTGCAATAATGTTTAGTGTAAAAGTAAGTTTCAAGGGGGGAATTGCTGGCATCCGTAGTGATTTACATATATACATACATGTTTTGGATTACAATAATACAATCGTATAACAAAAATTGTACATGTACTAAGCCGTGTCCGCATTTGCGTGTGTATAAAAGAGTTTTGCATGAATGATATATTAAGTTCAATGTTTTAGATTCAGACGATAAAATCGGAAATCGTGGAAATACTTTCATATATTAAAAGTGGATGTGATTAATTCATTCTTGACAGTATATGTCACCGTAGAAGGTGGTTATAGAACTCTGCTATTGAGCTTGTGTAGAGGCGAATCATGTCCCAGTTATTTGTCAGCAGCACACTTTGAATTCGATGTTTATGATCATATGAAAATCGAAGTAAAAAGTGGTTCAGTAACTGTATTGGGCAAATCGTATGAGTGTGCTAAGCGTATGAAACACAGAAATAGTTTTAATGAATTATGTCCATATAATGATATTGATAGCGTGAGCAAATTTGAATTGGATGACATTGACGATGAAAATATAGAACTTTTAGATCAGCTAAGTACAACTGTAACCAATACAGAAAGATATAAATCATGGTTAACATGATAAGTTTTTCAGAGTTTATGAAGCAAATTAAAAAATCAAACATATTGGACGACCATTTAGCGGAGATAACAACATGTTATTTGAAAATAAACCAATTCAAAGACCTCTATACTACTACATATGAGAACGGACATCAAGGTGCTGTATGCAGAATGTGTTCAGATAGCAGTCAGGATAGACTAGATACTTGTGCATGTTTTATGATGGAAAACATGATAATACGTACAAAAAAATTAGTGTTACTATATGAACGTTTTTTTTTAAATAAAAAGCATTGATTCAACTAACAGCCCTATTCTGGCTGTGATGTGGTCACAACTCACAAACCTCTGTGATGCTAAAATTGTGATGTCTCTCTTGTGAGGTTTCTTGTGAGTAATCAGCTGTTTGGTATTCTGGCAAACACCTCACAAGAAAACACAGAATAATAGTCCCCACACTGTGGTGAATGTATTAACATGCATGAAATTTACTTTTTTTGACAGCTATCACTTTCAATCAATCGAGCAGTCAGTAAAGAACAAAAAAAAAAAAACAAAAGGAAAACGAAATTGTTACCTTTGTACAAGGGAAACAATAAATAATAGTAATAACAACAAGTATCTGAAACGAGATTTCAAGACAAACAATTTTTCTGAAACAGCTATCATGAAAATGGGTTATTCCTTTCCCGTTGATGCTGTATTCTTAAAACCAAAAGAAATATTTATAAAATTGTATATTGTTCAACAAGACATAAATATAAGAAGCAAAAGCAAAAATTCTTCCTCCATCTTATCTCTTGTGATCGACTTGTGAGCTGCTCAATCGGACATCACAATTTTGACAGTTATTGTGATGCTCACAACTTGTGAGGTTTTGGTTAGAATACGAAAACCTCACAAGTTGTGACTCACCACACTCTTGTGAGGTTGTTGTGACTTATGAGGCATCACTGAGGTATGCCAGAATACGGGCGTAAATCTTGATTAGTATCATTTCAATCTTCTTTCAGTGAGTTGTTCGCAGTATCTAAAAAAATGGGAAGAAATATTCATTTATTCGGTTTAATTTCTGTATTGGCTGTGAGCTTTTTGGAAGCTAGCCCAATACCAATTAATTTATCGACTGTAGATAATAATAATAAGAAAAACTTGGAGTTTAGCGTACTACTACCTAATAATGACAGTTTGAAAATTGATTTGTCGTTTCAATTGATGCGGCCTAGCGAAATGTTGAATAAACCCCAAAATGATCTAGCAGCATCAATATCATCAACAACTACAACAGCAACAGTAAAATCCGACATTAAATACTTTACTGTTGCGGAAGCTATAGAATCATTTAGGCAGGATCTAATTCGCAAAGAAAGAGATATAGCTGGGATAATTGATAGCGAAAATAAATTGTATCGTCATTTTAGGTTACATTATGACGATGTATACCTAAATATTCGTTGTACTTATAATAGCAAGTATGTAGAACATTCATTAAATATAAGTTGTTTGGAATATCGCGAAATTGAGAGTGAGAGGATCTTAAGCAATGGTGAAATAGAAGTTTTCAAATCGCTCGATACAACCTACCATTCAGATGTAGAATTGATCGATGTTAAGAAGTATAAACAAACTTATGAAATGAACATGATCTTAAATTGTACACGAAAAAAAAAAATGCAGAACATGATAAAACTTGTCCCTGAAATCAGCGAAGCATAGAGAGAGAAGAGATGGCGCTTTGTTTATAATATGAAACTTATCAGCAGTAACAGTTTCTTCTTCTCTTTCCATTCATTCCGAAGCCATCAACTTCAGCAACACCACCAACAAACGTCGTTTATAAAAAGTTTAAATGAAAACGTAATGTTTTTTTTTATTTTGTTTTTTAAATAAAAAGTTAATAAAAAAATAATGTATTGTTTTTTTTTTTATTATTTTTTCTCTACCCCAATGGTTCCGGGACCGTGAGAAGAAGGTGATATTGCGTGCCGAGTTGCTGTGAAGAAAAAAGAAAATATACAAATACATATGTAATTAATGTAAAAAAAAAATTGTTGTTTGGTAGTAATTTACTTACCTTTATTCTTCTAGATGTAAATAGTTACATCCTTCAGTAATGGGGGGAGGGGTGCCATGTTAAACCCCTCTATACAGGCAATGTCCTCCATTGCCTCGAGGAGATGAACGACGGTCTTCAGTATTATGAACGCGTTGTTCTCCCCCAGCTCCTTTAATAAATTTCTGGTCTGGGCGACCAGTTGTGGGTAATCCCACAATGGAAAACGGCGGATTGGCTGCGGAGGGAATATTTTCGCATCCGTATGTTTTCATATTGTTGCGGAGATGCAAGCGGACGGTTAAGTTCGAATTTCGCTGTCGAAGTTCGAAAGCTCTCTGGAAGCGGGGATTGGAATGATGTCAACTTCCAATGGAATTGTCAGAGCGTTCTAGAGATTTCCGAAGGGGAACTTCCAACGGCGAACGTTCGAGAGGGTGGACCGAGAGCTATATAAGCGCGAACACTCGACATTCATTCAGTTTGTGGTATAAAACAGCGTGTGACAAGTCGGTGTGATCAACCAGTGTGAAAAGAAAAGCTTTCAATAAAGGTTTGTGTATTGTGTAATAAAGTTTAAAGTGTATTGTATTGGATAATAAATAAAAGTGGTGAAGCTGTACAGATAGTTGATCTGTGGTGAAACTAGGAAAGCGTGTGTGTTTTATTTTGGATAAAAAGACAATTGTAGCTTATCGCAATCCAGTGGTGCGAACCCTATTTGGTGTGGGGATCGAATAAATTTGTAACATTTGGTGTCAGAAGTGGGATTGCGAGTAAACGAGTGTAACGTTTGTTTAAATTGTGAATTGCACAAAGTGAATTGTTAAGAGATAGAGAAAATGATGAAATTGGAAAAGTTGACAATTGAACAACTGAAAAAAGAGCTGGATGCTCGGGAACTATCCACAGTGGGAAGTAAAGCCAACCTGGTGGAGAGACTGCGATCGGCGTTGCAGGAAGAAGGTGTCGACTGGGAGAGTTATGAATTCGGGGTGGAGAAGCCGTCGACATCCACTGAGCCAGCGTTCGATATGCAGCAAACTCTCGCGGCTCTTAATGCTATGAGTCAAAAGATGGAGGAAAATTCCGCTTCTCTGAGCAAGAAACTAGATCAAAGGCTGGAGGAAAATTCCGTTGCCGTAAGTAGAAAGTTGGAAGAAAATTCGACTTCCCTGAGCCAGAAGCTGGAGACGTTAGAAGGGATGCTAGAGAACAATCGAGAAAGCCTAAGAAACATCCAGCAGACAGTCAACGATCGATTCCAGGACGTCGAAGAAAGAATCGAGACATTAGAATCGCGGTTCGACAAGAAGGTTCTAGATCTCGAGAATAATCAAGAAAAGAGAATCGAGACACTAGAATCGAGGTTCGACAAGAAGGTTCTAGATCTCGAAAATAATCAAGAAAAGATAATCGAGACTATGGAATCGAGGTTCGACAAGAAGGTTCTGGAACTCGAGAAAACCGTCCAGAACGTTCAGCGTCAAGGAATCGTTGTACCGACTGCAGCATCGAAATTCACAGCTCCCAACTTTGACGGCACGAGCGCATTTAACATCTTTAAGCTCCAGTTCGAGACAACAGCTGAACGGAATCAATGGGGAGAAGAAGATCGTGTGGCCGCTCTAGTAATTTCGCTTAAAGGCGAAGCAGCTGGTGTTCTACGAACCATCCCGGAGACCCAGAGAAGGAACTACACAGCCATATGGGAAGCTCTTCATCGAAGATACGGCAGTGAGCACATGCAGGAGATGCACAAGCTGGAACTCAAAGGGCGCAAGCAGCGTTTAAACGAGACCATACAACAGTATGCTGCCGACATCGAGAGGCTATCCCATCTTGCCTACGCGGACGTTCCAGTTGATGTGGTGGAGAAACTTAGAACGGATTCTTTCATCCAAGGGCTAAGGGACCCCGATACGCAACAAAGTTTGATTCTCCTGCCGAAGACATCTTTCAAGGAGACAGTTGCCAGCGCTCTCGCATGTGGAACATCGCTCTTGATATGCCGACCTTCCATCAAATTACGGCGCATATCTCAAGACCAGGATAGTTCCAGAACAACAACGGCGAGTAGGAGTGGTTCATTCCCGGGTAGATGCTACATCTGCGACCAGCAGGGGCACATTGCGAGGAACTGCCGCCTGCGAAGAAAGCGTTCGAGGTCTAGTTCGCCAAAAAGAGACCATGGGAGTGATCGCGACCGTGGAGGTGCAAAAGGTGCACCTAACAATCCGTTAAACTAAAACGAGTCAGTGCAGAGGGGCGTGTGCTGGCTCCCACATTGGAGTGCCCCAGCATCCTCGTATCCCGAATCTGTAGGGGTGCAACCAGCCTAGTCATCGAGGGAACGATGGACGGGCGACGATATCTGCTGCCGTTGGACACGGGCGCAACTCATTCAGTCATCCGAAGCGGATTGGTTTCTGACATCAAACCATTTTCCGAGGTAAGGCTTCGTACAGTTACTGGTGTGAAGGCGGAAGTTAGGGGAAAGGTCCAGAAAAGAATTACGATTACCGTCGAGTTTCAGCATGATTTCATCGTTGCGGACATTACTGATGACATCATAATCGGCGTCGACTTCATGATTAGGCATTGCTTCACATTGGACCTCAACCAAAAAGTGATGAAGTATGGCAACTTGGAGCTCCCATTAACAGTAGATAATGGACAGGGTAGCAAGGTCAGGCGAATAGTCGTGCAAGCGCGGCAAACAGTTCCCCCGAATGCAGAAGCTGTGGTTTGAGCAAAGATAGAAGAGGATGCGGGGACAAGCCGAATGTGGGTGGTCGAACCCGACAAACGAATTCGACCCAGCGATATCATTGTTGGAAGGGCTCTGGTGGAACCCCGACAAGACCAATTGGTTCCAGTACGAGTCCTGAATCCTGCCAGTACACCTAGGACAATACACAAGGGAACAACGATCGCTCAATGCCAAGAAGCTGCGGCCGTTATGAACTGCGAAGATAAGAAACAACACGAAATCCAGTCCAACAAAGCCTTCTTAAAAACAATGGCTAGAGAGTGGACGCAACACCTAGTGGAGAAGCAGAAAGGTAAAGCACTCTCCCTGCTCCGTAAATATTGGACAGTTTTTGCAAATGGTAAGAACTGTGGAAGAACATCAATTGTGAAGCACAGAATAGACACAGGGGACTCTAGACCGATCCGGCAACCACCAAGGAGGGTACCTTTGGCGAAAGAAGGCGAGGTGGTCAAACTAATCGACGAGATGGAAAAGGATGGCGTGATCGAACCATCTGCAAGCCCATGGAGTTCGCCGGTAGTGCTTGTTAAGAAGAAGGATGGAAGCACCCGATTCTGCGTGGACTATAGGAAGCTGAACGACGTAACGAAGAAGGACAGCTATCCTTTACCGAGAATCGACGACACCTTGGACACACTATCTGGTGCAAAGTGGTTCTCGACGCTGGACTTGCAAAGTGGATACTGGCAAATAGAGCTTGACCAGCAAGACAAGGAAAAGACCGCGTTCACCGCCGGGGGAGAGTTGTGGCAATTCTCTGTGATGCCCTTCGGTCTTTGCAATGCGCCAGCCACCTTCGAAAGACTTATGAACCGGGTACTAAGAGGACTTCACTGGAGGACTTGCCTTGTCTATCTGGATGACATAATTGTCATGGGCAAGGATTTCGACGATCACCTTAAGAAGCTTGAAGAGGTACTGGAACGTATTCAAGCAGCCGGATTGAAATTGAGCCCGAAGAAATGTTCGCTCTTCCAGAACAAGGTGAAGTACTTGGGACACGTGGTGACTGCAGAAGGAGTCCATACAGATGAAGAGAAAATCTCAGCGGTTATGGAATGGCCGCGGCCGAAGAATCTTCATGAGTTAAGGTCATTCCTGGGACTTTGCACATATTGAAGGCGATTCATTCCAGGATTTGCAAACGTTGCCAGCAGTTTGCACGAGCTCACCAAAAAGAATCGGCCATTCAAGTGGGAGAAGCCGCAGGAGGAAGCGTTCATTCACCTGAAGGAATTGCTCTGTAGTGCGCAGATTCTTGCGTATCCTGTCCCGGGAGAAAAGTTTATTTTGGACACAGATGCGAGCGGACATGGAATCGGAGGAGTACTCTCTCAAATGATTGACGGACGAGAGCGGGTCATCGCTTACTACAGTAGGATCCTATCGAAGCCGGAGAGGAACTACTGTGTAACTAGGAGGGAGCTTTTAGCTGTGGTCGACTGTGTCAAGCAATTCCACAAATATCTCTATGGCCAAGCCTTTCATCTTAGGACGGACCACGCAGCGTTGAGATGGCTGCTGCAGTTCAAAAACCCGGAAGGCCAGCTTGCTAGATGGATAGAAAGAATCCAGAGTTATGACTTCAGTATCGAACACCGGAAGGGAAGCAGCCATAGAAATGCGGATGTGTTAACGAGGCGACCTCGTGATGTTGAATGCAAACATTGTTCACGAGCCGAAACCAGGTTAGGTCATCGATATTCGTCGTTTCCATGTGCTGCCAGAAGATTCCTGGACACTCGAGAAGGTCGGAAGGAAGCAGCGAGAAGATGCCGATCTGGCAGTCATCATCGACTACCAAGAACGAGATTTTCGACCAAGTTGGCAGCAAGTATCCAGTGAAAGCCCAATCGTGAAAGCTTACTGGGCTCAATGGCAGAGTTTGAAGCTGAAGAACGGTTGCCTCTACCGCAGTTGGGAAAGTGAGGAGGGGAACATTGTAAACGATCTGCTGGTAATTCCAAAGGGACAAATCGACGAGGTCATCCGAGAATACCACGGGGGACCAAGTGGGGGTCAGCTTGGTGTTAACAAGACTGTAGAAAAGATCAAGAGACGTTTCTACTGGGTAGGATGCCATGAGTCGGTTACGCGTTTCATTCGCAGGTGTGAACAGTGTGCGGAGGCAAGGGGCCCAGTAAGGAAAACTCGAGGAAATATGCAGCAGTACAATGTTGGAGCACCGTTCGAACGTATCGCAATGGACATTGCAGGCTCATTCCCAACGAGCAACGCTGGAAACAAGTACGCGCTAGTGGTGATCGATTACTTCAGCAAGTGGCCTGAGGTGTTTTGCATCCCGAACCAGGAAGCCAAAACCATTTCGGATGCATTCGTGAATAACTGGGTTTCGCGTTATGGAGTACCAATGGAACTGCACTCAGACCAAGGGAGAAACTTCGAGTCGTCGGTGTTCAAAGAACTCTGTGACATGCTAGGTATCAGAAAGACGCGGACAACACCATTACATCCACAATCTGATGGCATGGTCGAAAGGTTCAACCGGACGATGGAGGAATACCTGAGAAAAGTCGTCGTCGGAGATCAGAAGGACTGGGATGAACATCTTCCCCTTTTCTTAATGGCATACCGTTCGGCACAGCACAATTCAACGGCAACAACACCCGCCGAAGTCATTTTTGGAACTGATCTCCGACTTCCATCGGACTTGAAGTTCGGCGTGGTACTACCGACAACTAGCGGCAGGGAAGACTTCGTAACCGAAAAGAAAGAACAGCTGAACTCTATCCATCAGTTCATCCGGGAGCGACTGAACTTGGTCAGCGATAAAATGAAGGCGCGATACGACTTGAGGGCGAATACTTCTGGACCGGACAATTGGTATTGCTGTACAACCCACAACGGAAAAAAGGCTTGTGCCCCAAATTGCAATCAGCCTGGGACGGACCATATGAGGTCATCAAGAAACTCAATGACGTGGTATACCGGATACAGCAAATGGGAAACAGACGGGCAAAGTATAAAATTGTCCACGTAGAGAGGTTAGCACCATATTACGGAGAAGGATCCAATCGCTTGTTCGAGGACGAACAAGTTTAGGAGGAGGGCAGTGTTGCGGAGATGCAAACGGACGGTTAAGTTCGAATTTCGCTGTCGAAGTTCGAAAGCTCTCTGGAAGCGGGGATTGGAATGATGTCAACTTCCAATGGAATTGTCAGAGCGTTCTAGAGATTTCCGAAGGGGAACTTCCAACGGCGAACGTTCGAGACGGTGGACCGAGAGCTATATAAGCGCGAACGCTCGCCCTTGACATTCGTTCAGTTTGTGGTATAAAACAGCGTGTGACAAGTCGGTGTGATCAACCAGTGTGAAAAGAAATGCTTTCAATAAAGGTTTGTGTATTGTGTAATAAGGTTTAAAGTGGATTGTATTGGATAATAAATAAAAGTGTTGAAGCTGTACAGATAGTTGATCTGTGGTGAAACCAGGAAAACGTGTGTGTTTTATTTTGGATAAAAAGACATTTGTAGTTTATCGCAATCCAGTGGTGCGAACCCTATTTGGTGTGGGGATCGAATAAATTCGTAACAATATTATTGAAAACGCAATCCAGAAAGTGAGCGTATGTCGGTAAAGTAGGTAAAAAAAATGCTATTATGGAAAACGCAACTCATGCGCACTGCATACATTTTGTGACGTTTTCAGTCCGAATCAAATTAGTTGCGGATTTCAAGGAAGAAGGATGAGTCGATGCAACAGAAAGTAAGTTTAGAGATTTTAAATGATCGAACATAATTTACTTTTATTTTTAGAAAGCAAACAACAACTTTGCAGTGCCATGAAAAAAAATCCGGACATTGCCAAAAATTTTACAAAGAAAGACCCTGAATTTGTTCGGAGGTTTTGGGAAGATTTGGTAGTGCAGCTGAATGGTTTGGGGCCTCCAATAAGGGAAATAGCCGAGTGGAAAAAAGAACTTACATTCTTTAAATTAAATAAATTCTTGAAATAGTCACCCCTATTCTGCAACTCGTATACCTTCTCGTATTTCCTTTCGTATTTAGAGTCGCATCAAAACAAAATCCGTATTCTGCGATTCGTAGCAGAATCGGACGCATATCGTCGCATTTTTGCGAATGTCAAATCGTTAACATATTGCCTGCAACGTCATTCAATTATGAATGAAACATATTTTTTGCAAAATTGGTTTGGCAGTTAACGGCTTAAGGAGAAAGTGTAAACATTAATTGTGGTGTCTTTTTTTAAGAAAAGAGAAGTTTTCGGTGTGGAAAATTAATCAATAAATGATGAATTCAATTGACCTCTTTTTCGATGACGAAGAAGAGGAAGTGGTGCCGGTTGAAAATTTGGCAGCCATTCGGAGAACTATTCGCGATAATTCAAATCCAATGGAGTTACCGAATTCCTGGTAAATGTTTAAAAAATGTCTCTATTTAATAAGATGAACTAAAATTCGCTTTTCTATAACTTCAGTTTCTTAAAATCGTTCCGGTTATCCAAGGAGGCGTTTACCTACCTGCTGAAACGATGTGTGCATTCTACATCAGTACCATCTATATTAAAGTTGGCTGCTTTTTTACGGTTCTTCGCGGAAGGTAGTTACCAAACAGGCGTTGGAAACGACTTTTCCTTGGGGATTTCTCAGCCAATGTTTTCCAAAATCCTAAGAGAACTTTTAGGTATATTCGAAGAACAAATTTGTCCAAAATGGATCACATTTACTATGACGCCACAAGAAAAGGAAGAAGCTAAGCTAGCTTTTTACGAAAAGACTTTTCCTGGAGTCATAGGGTGTGTTGATGGCACTCATATACGCATAATTTCTCCGAGAAAAGAAAAACAACACCTTTACTATAACAGAAAAGGTTTCCATAGCATAAACGCTATGCTGGTAAGTTGGGATATAATTTGTGGTTTTAAACTCAAATTTCTAGTTGTTTTGTTTTCTTTTGCAAGGTATGTGACCACATGATGCGAATCCCATTCGTAGATGCGAAGTATCCTGGATCCTGCCATGACTCCTTTGAATGGACACAGAGTTCATTAAGACACCACTTGCAGCAACGATATGATGATGGTGAAAGGAACTGTTGGTTATTAGGTAAAATTCCATGCCCATAAACCTAATTTAGAGTTAATATAAAATCAGTTTAATATGGTTTTGTTTAGGAGATTCTGCGTATTAAAAAACATTTAGAAAGAAGAAAAGACATTTTATTTAAATTTACGTCTTTTCAAATATTGTAGTCTTAAGTTCGACTTTCTTCACAAGTGCTTCTAACTTGCGAGCTTTTATATTTAATAAGTGCTTTCTAAACACTTTTTTTTCTTCTATTTCTTGTCTTAGGAGACTCAGTTTTTCTTCTTTAATTTTAAATATTTTTCTCAAATATCTATTGGTCTCTCGCTGTTCCTTTAAAAGTGCCGATTGTATTCCTGTTTGCTCTTTTAAAAGATTCATTCTTTCATTTTCAACACCTACAACTTTGCCAGCTTTTCCCTTGACGAGGTGAAACTGAGGGCATACTGGTGGGCTGAGGTTGTATTGAAACTTCATGTGTTCTATTCTCCTTCTCTTCATATTGCGTATCATTATCACTCCCTTGATCGACTGTATCTTCTTTTAGTCCTTCTCTAGAAGGACTCATAGAGACTCCAAACGACTTCCCTTTAGGATTCACCACGGTTTCCAAGTGAAGTATATTCGCGATGCTCTCTTCGCAAGTGCTTAGTAAATACGATTTGTTTGGACCACCTCCAGTCCCTTTAACTTGTTGGTTGTTGTGTCTTAATTTTTGCCTTACAGCGTACTTTTGGTCATTCCAAACCTGGAAATAAACACGAGCAATGTAGGTAATTGTACCCTAAATATCTATACATATACAACTCCTTACTTTTAGCCATCCTGGGCCATCTCGGCTGGGTGGTCCAAGACTATTTAATTTGACCGCAAGAGTACTCCAAAATGTCTTGATGTCCGTTTTGGAAGTACCACTCTTTTCATGGCCCCTTGCGACATCAACGTTTTTTTCCATCGAAGAAACCAGCATTTCAAATTGGCTACGATTCGTGACTTTCCTACATTTAGAGCACATACAAGTAAAAATGTAAATATTTAAAATGGATATACATGCACTTACATATTTTTTTTTTTTCCATTTTCCTTCACTTTTAAACTGAGTCGTAACCGAATTTGATGACGAGTAAAATACGACTATCACACGAACAAATGAATACAGCATAATAGCAATATAATACGAGACTCGTTTGCGTTGCGTGCATACGAGTCTTGTCAACAATTCGATACGAGTGTGTTCGTAAAATACGACTTCGTAATAACTAAATGCGACTATGGTCGGATTCGACTGTCGTATACGAGTTGCAGAATTGGGGTGAGTATTTATTCGAATTATTTTATTGTAGGTTTGGTAAGATAATAAATCGGCCTTGCGGAAAAAACTGGCTCACAACAATCGAGAGAGAAGAGCTACAGGTGGCGGGAAAAACCAGGAAATTTTCTTTACCCCCTTGGAGGAGGGAATAATTGAACTTGTTTGTCTTAGAGACTGCGCTGTGGGAGTTGCTGGAACAAAAAGTTTTGGGTTGCCAGTAAATAGAAATCTGCCAAGTTGCTCTACGGCTTTAATAGATGGGCAGTTGCCCTTCAATAATGGAGGTAGAAGATAATTTGTTTTTTTTTTTTTATCATACGTATAACTAATTAATTATGCCCGTATTACCGTTCGCGAGTCGAACGTTCGACTACTGTCGAACTCCCAAGCGAACTAAGCTGATCGAGGTATTACGGTTTGCGAATCTATTAATTCGCCTGAAGTTCACCCAAATTCACTCGCTGAGAATGAAGTTACTGTCAATTCACTGTTCGTGTCAAACGTCAAAAGCAATTGTGTGTAAAGAAGGCAATTAAAATTTTTAATTTTGGAAATAAAAATGATAAGCAACATTTTATTTTTTGTCAATGATTGGGAGGAAAATAAAACGAGGAATACGAGTATGAATAGACTGAGAAGACAGATAAGAGATTGCTCTAATCCTTTGGATATACCTGATAGTTTGTGAGTATGTTTGGATACGTGAAAAATGTTTTGTTCAGTATGGGATTTTTTAGATTTATTTCCAACTTTCGTTTGAACAAGGACGCATTCGTCTCTGCTCTGGAAACGATTAAAGATGAATGCCAGAGCTCACGTAGTTGTTCTATTCCGCCCATATTAAAGTTGGCGTGTGTGCTCCGGTTTTTTGCTAGTGGTAGTTACCAATCTAGTGTGGGAAATGACTTTGAATTGGGACTAGCGCAATGCACTGTGTCTTGTATACTGTCCGAATTACTGGACATTTTTCAAAGAACAATTTGCTCATCACATATTCGCGTGGAAACGTCTCCAGCGGAAAAACAAGAAGCCAGGAGCTATTTTTACTCGTAATGCAGTATACCTTGCATAATCGGTTGTGTAGATGGAACTCATATCGGTATTATCGCTCCTCATCGGCCGAAGCATCAGTATTTGAACCGAAAAGGATATTTTAGTTTAAATGCTATGATCGTAAGTTTGGAATTTTATTTATATATACTTATACATACATATAAACTTGCATGATAGGCTTGTGACCATAATATGGTCATTAGATATATAGATGCAAGACACCCTGGCTCTTCCCACGACTCGTTTATTTGGAATTCGTCAGAATTAAAGCAAATACTGGAGAGAACGTGGCAAAACAATGAATTGGCAATGTACCTTGGTAAGCATTTCATTGCATATTTTAACTGAAGTCCATATAATTAAAAGTGATCATACGTATTTTAGGAGATTCAGCATATCCACTATCGCCGTACCTTTTAACACCATTTAGGAATGCGGATTGTGGATCGCGGGAGGCTCGTTTCAACACTAAGCATGCTCAAGGGCGCAACATCATTGAAAGAACGATTGGTGTTCTGAAGAGCCGGTTCAGGTGCCTTTTGAATGAGCGCAAATTGCACTATTCTCCCCAAAAATCGACGAAAATTGTAAATGCCTGTTGTGCATTGCATAACATTTGTAAACAATTTGGAGTGCGTGTCCAAGAAAGAGAAGTGGAGCCGGAAAACGAGGTACCAATCGCAGAAGAGATTGAACACCGGAGCAGCAGCGCTACTGTAGAAGGCGAGCGCATTAGAAATAACATTTTGAATAATTTGTAAAAAAATATTTTTTATTTCTATTGTTTATTTTCTTATTAATATGATTTTGTAACTTAAGTTGTAACTAACTAAGACACATGTTCCATTCATAAATAATTCAATTCATTCTTACTAAATATCAATTAAAAAAAAATCACAAAATAAAAATAATTGAATTCAAAAACACAAAATAAAAGTTCACTTATCACGGTAAAACAACGATTTCAATTCTATTTTTTTTAATTTAATTTCAACCTTTTCTTTGTGGCGTCTATTTTTGTCTACTTCGGCCTGGATTTTCCGTATCTCCCCTGCTTTGCGCAACGAGAGTTTCTCCTTCTTTAGGTCGAAAGACTTTCTCGAGTATCGAGCTATTTCAGCTAAAGATTCCTCGATGCGGTTCATTGCTGAGAGAAGATCTGCTTGAGCTTGAGTTTGGCATTTAAGTAGCTCTAGTGTTTGGCTGGTAGTGCTGGGTGTGCAGTCGCAATTTAAGGTAGGTGACAGCCTTTTCGGTCTTGAAGGCGTACTATTCTGCTCCAACACAGGCTCTTCCGGGGATGGCAATATAGGTATGCTTCCACCAAAAGCATTACCGTCGGGATTGGCAGCATGTTGTAATCCCAGCAAGTCGTTCACCGCATTTTCCAGCGGTGACAGTGAAAGCTCTGTATATGGCCCACCCCCGGTGGCCACAAGTTCCTTTTTATTGGAAGCAATTTTCTTTTTTAATTTCAGCTTGTAATCCAGCCAAACCTAAGAAGTTGAAAACATATTCCAATAAACTTTCATTGATTATTGCGAAATACTTTACTTTATGCCACTCTTTCCCATCACGTGCGGGTGGTCCCAAGCAATTCAGTTCGCCCGCGAATACTTCCCAGCACTCCTTCTGATTTTTTTTTGAAGATCCAAACGCGCCTACACCCTTGGCAATGTCTGGATTTGCCTCCATCAACTGCACCAGCTTACTAAACTGGTGACTGTTGGTTTTCTTCAAACTTGAAAAGAGAAAATAAAACGCCAATTACTTTAAAATTCATGCATTTTATTTGTTATTACTTACATTTTCCTATTTTCTGTCATGGTTACAATGTTGCTCTTGAATAAAGCAAACGTTCGCCTCCCAGTCACCAACTTTTTGTGTTCGACTGAATTTGACATAAGATACAGCAATCCAGTCGAACGTTCGCCAACGGTAATACGGTGAAATCACAGTTCGCCGAAATTGTGACATTTGAGTCGAATGCCTTCTGCGCGATTCGCGAACGGTAATACGAATTTGTGTAGTTCGACTCATTTTTCGTTCGACTCGCGAACGGTAATACGGGCATTAATCATTTCAGAAAACGACCCTAACTTCCCAAATGTTTTGAAAGACGGAGAAGAATATGGTGCAAAAGACGAGAATATCGTCATGCGATCGAACGAAACGGAAATTGCTTCAAAGAAATTATCCAAGCTCCAACGATTGCTTCAGAAACAAATGAACATACAGGAGCAACTCTGTAATAAAATATCTGAAGTTTTGGAGAGAGTAGGCAAACAGTCGGAAGAAAGGAATGGGATTTTAGGGAAAATTTATCAATCTCTGGGTCAGTTGAATTTGGTCCAGAAACGCCTATTGGAGGAGAATGAAAGGCATAATCACCAAACGGAGCAACTTGCAGCGGAAAAACTGAAACATAAAAAACAAATTTTATAACTTGAATTGATGAAAAAGAATCAATCATCAAATCAATAATTCTGCAATCACCAAAAAAACTTGTCACTGAAAGTACCAATCTAGATATATATAAGAAAAGAAGTGCAATTACTCACTTGCCCTAAAGGCTGATTTTTTTTTTTTATCTTTACATTTGCCATGGAGGCCTATTTATTTTATCATTATTTACTTAAGTAATCTTTGAATAAAACATAATTTTTAAACAACAATTTATTTTGATTCATAGGAAATTTTGTAACAATTCTTCTCGAATTTGATTTGCTTCTGATGAACAGAACTGTGGAGATTCCGAAAACTCTGTTGAACTTCGTTTATTTCCTCTGGTATTTCCAAGTGTTCATCATTCACATTATAATGAATCCGTATTTTGTGCAGTGCAGCGCGAACATTAACAATTTGTATAGCCTTTTTTGGAGAATAATGAAGTTGCCTAGATCCGAGGCAGCACCTGCACCAATTTTTCCAAACACCGATAGTTCGTTCCACGATGTTACGACCTTTGCTGTGGCTACTATTAAACCTGGTTTTCGGAGTACCAACACCAGCATTTCTAAATGGTGTAATAAGCCATGGTGGCAAAGGATATCCAGCATCTCCTATTTTAAAGGAATATTGTAATGATATTCTTTTGATATAAATACGTAAAATGCATATTTACCTAACAATCGTGTGTTTCTGTCTCCCGCGTCATACAATGACTTAAAATAAAAAAAGGCATCGCTATTACCCCAAATAAAAGCATCTATATACCTAATCCGCTGTTTATGGTCACATATCTAGAAAAAGAACAGAAGAGAAAAAAAAAAAAAACAAAAACAATGAAAAGAAGGTAAATTCTTTACATTTATTACTTACTATCATAACGTTTCGACTATATGCCCATTTTCTGTTGAAAAATAAATTTGAATTTTCTCCTGGCGGTTTTGTAATTTTTACATGTGTTCCGTCTATGCACATTATGACACCTGGGATTCTTGATTTTCCATAAAAATAGGCTTTTGCCTCCCGCTTTTCTTCTTCGGTCATAGTTAAATTTATCCACTTGGGACATACATTTTCTTCTAAAATATTCAAAACTTCGGAAAGAACTACTGACACTGTCGGTTGTGCCATTCCAACATCAAAGTGCTTTCCAGTACCGGTTTGATATTCACCCTCAGCCAGGAACCTTAAGCATACTGCAAGCTTAAATTCAGGACTCAATGACGTAGTTCTAACCACTGGTGGTCATTTTCCTCTCAATATCTCCAAAACATATTTTAAAGCTGTTCTGTTCAGCCTGAAATATTTCAGAAATCTAAAAGAAAGATGCATAAATGAATGTTGATTACAAAGAAAAAAATTGTTTTAACTTACTGATCTTCCGGCAACGATAAAATATCTTTCGCCCTACTTCTAATTTCAAAACGCATTTCTCGGGAATCAAATTCTGATTGCAAAGGCATAAAAAAGGCAATCGTATCCATAATAACTGCAGTTTATTTCACTAATCACTATTCACTATAAATATTCTTCACAACAATTGAAACATGAAAATTGAAAACTGACATAAAACAGCTGATTTAAAAAATGGTCGATAACGTGGTTTCGCGGACCGATAATGTGGTTCATCCGTCGGTTTCTATAATAGGGTTGAACTACGGATGCGGATTCGGTGAATTCCCTCCGCATTCAATCCGCCGATTTCCATAATCGGCAGGATTGCAAAATGGTCATTTCTAAGCCGTCAATTTTTGCGTTCTGTCTAAAAGTGGGGTAAAAGAAATTACATACAATGATATATATATATATGCATTAATATTATAATAATACCGTACCTGATTTATAAGTCACGACTCGGTTTTTATTATCACAATGGCACTTTGAATAGGAAATTCCCTATTTATATACATAAGTTGCCGTCAATTTTGTTTAGCTTTGGTCTTTTTTTTGGGCTACACATAACCCACAGGAATATCCGTTTTACATTTTCCAACACTGTCACGTTATCATACCACCAAATGACCTCCAAATATTCATATGTCAAAGCCTTTTTCTTTTTTTGGCCGGCACATAACCCACAGGAATATCCGTTTTACATTTTCCCCCACTGTTGTTATCATACCCCCAGCCTTTCACAACTCTCAAAAACCACAACTCTGCAAAATATTAATAAATACTACGATCCGCTTATTTGTAACTACTAAGTATGATAACGACGTTATCACCCATAAAAACAATTGGGCCGGTCACTATCGCCACGCGACAAAAAAGCAACTCGGCACGCAACTCGACTCGCGACAAAACCGCAACACAGATAGCGCGTGCGTACGTGATAAAACCACAACTCTGCACGCTATTTGATCGTACATACATGTGTAGATATCTATTGTTATTCTAAATTCGTCACATGATAACGACGTTATTACCCATAACAAACAATTGGGCCGGTCACTAACCTTCCACAACTCGACACGCACTACTCGGCTCGTGACAAAAACAGCACGTGACAGAACCACAACACAGACAGCGCCAGAACCCTCCTCTATTTAATAACCGCAACGCAAAATAGTGTCAACCCCCCTATTTTACACTACTTAAATTTCATTCGCAGGTGTGAACAAGTCAAAGGGACCGCTTAGGAAAACTCGAGAAAATATGCAGCAGTACTATGTTGGAGCACCGTATCGCCATGGATATCGCAGGCCCATTCCCAACGAACAACGCTGGAAACAAATACGCGCTGGTGGTGATCGACTATTTCAGCAAGTGGCCTGAAGTGTTTTGCATCCCGAACCAAGAAACAAAAACTATTTCGGATGCATTCGTAAATAACTGGGTTAGGCGTTATGGAGTACCACTGGAACTGCACTCAGACCAAGGAAGGAACTTCGAGTCGTCGGTGTTCAAAGTACTCTGCGACATGCTAGGTATCAGAAAGACATGGACAACACCATTACACCCACAATCTGATGGCATGGCCGAACGGTTCAACCGGACGATGGAGGAATACTTGAGAAAAGTCGTCGTTGGCGTACCGTTCGGCACAGAATAATTCAACGGCAATAACCCCCACGTTCATACCACTGGATTGCGATAAACTACAACTGTCCTTTTTATCCGAATTAAAAACACACACACTTTTCTTGTTCCACCACAGATCTATTATCTGTGCAGCTTCACCACTTTACTTTATCATCCAATACTATCTACTTTAAACTTTATTACACAAGCAAACCTTTATTCAAAGCTTTTATTTTCACACTGACTTGTCACACGCTGTTCAATACCACAAACTGAATGCCTGCCGAGGGCGAGTGTTCGCGCTTATATAGCACTTGGTCCACCTTCTCGAATGTTCGCCGTCGGAAGTTCCCCTTCGGAAATCTCTAGAATGCTCTGACATCATTGACAGTTGACATCATCGCAATCTCCGCTTCACGAGAGCTTTCGAACTTCGACAGCGAAATTCGAACTTAACCGTCGGTTTGTGTCTCCGCAACACTGCCCTCCTCCTAAACTTGTTCGTCCGCGAACAAGCGATTGGATCCTTCCCCGTAATATGGCGCTAACCTCTCTACATGGACAATCTTTCCCGTCTGCTGTATTTGGTACAAAACGTCGTTAAGTTTCTTTATGACCTCATATGGTCCGTCCCAGGCCGATTGCAATTTGGGGCACAAGCCTTTTTTTCGTTGTGGGTTGTACAGCAATACCAATTGACCGGTCTCGAATCCAGAAGTGAACACCATTACACCCACAATCTGATGGCATGGTCGAAAGGTTCAACCGGACGATGGAAGAATACTTGAGAAAAGTCTTCGTTGGAGATCAGAAGGACTGGGATTAACACCTTCCCCTTTTCTTAATGGCATACCGTTCGGCACAGCACAATTCAACGGCAACAACACCAGCTGAAGCCATTTTTGGGACTGATATCCGACTTCCATCGGACTTGAATTTCGGCGTGGTACTACCGACAACTAGCGGCAGGGGGGACTTCGTAACCGAAAAGAAAGAACAGCTGAACTCCATCCCTCAGTTCATCCGGGAGCGACTGAATTTGGTCAGTGATAAGATGAAGGCGAGATACGACTTAAGGGCGAACTCTTCTGGATTCGAGACAGGACAATTGGTATTGCTGTACAACCCACAACGAAAAAAAGGCTTGTGCTCCAAATTGCAATCAGCCTGGGATGGGCCATATGAGGTCATCAAGAAGCTCAATGACGTGGTATACCGAATACAGCAGACGGGACACAGACGGGCGAAGTATAAGATTGTCCACGTAGAAAGGTTAGCGCCATATTACGGAGAAGGATCCAATCGCTTGTTCGAGGACGAACAAGTTTAGGAGGAGGGCAGTGTTGCGGAGACACAAACCAACGTTAAGTTCGAGTTTCGCTGTCGAAGTTCGATAGCTCTCTTAAAGCGGAGATTGCAATGATGTCAACTGTCAACTGCGTAATGCTAATTGTCAGAGCATTCTAGAGACTTCCGTAGGAGACAGCTATATAAGTGCGAACACTCGCCCTCGACATTCATTCAGTTTGTGGTATTGAACAGCGTGTGACAAGTCGGTATGATCAAGCAGTGTGCAACTAAAAGCTTTCAATAAAGGGTTGTTTGTGTAATAAAGTTTAAAGTGGATAGTATTGGATAATAAAGAAAAGTGGGAAGCTGCACAGATAATTGATCTGTGGTAAAACAAGAAAACTGTGTGGGTTTTTAATTCGGATAAAAAGGACAATTGTATAATTGTAGTTTATCGCAATCCAGTGGTACATAGGGTTCGTACCATAGGGTTCGTGTGGGATTGAACATAGGGTTCGTGTGGGATTGAATATTTCGTAACAATATGCTTAGTATCTTTTTGTTGATTAAATAGTTTTACGCCTAATGAACGAAGTATTTTTTTTTTGCCTACCTAATCGACCTATATTCTTTCGGACCCTTTCGTGCCTTTTTTATTTCCCTTTGTTTTTGGATATTTTTTTGTTGAAGGCTTCTGCTATCCGCTGGAGCACTCAGTCGCAATCACTGGTCCATTGTTTTTGGATATGCTTTAAATTAATACTTATGAAAAGGAGTTTTAAAAGCATTTTTTTAACTTTTTGCTACGAATATATTGTTTTACAAGAGGAATATATGTATGCTTAGTATCTATATGGTAAGTAGCTAGTAATATATTTTTTAAGCCCATTGAACACAGTACTAATCTACCTTATCGACATATATTCTTTCGGACGAAATTTTCGAAGTTTTATTTCGAAGACTTTGTTAGGATTAAAAAATCAATTAACCGCCATGTTTTTTTCGCCCTTATAGTTAGTAAAGAGTTTTATTGGTTTTATGCGACGGTTCGGTGCAAAAAAGTGTACATTTTTATTGACCTTAAATCGATTTTGATCGTTATTTGTGCGTGTTTATTTCATAAATGTAACCAACATTTGTTTGAAATTCCCATATCCCAATTGTCTGGGTTAGAGTGCATGCAAGAGTCGAACCGGTGTTCACATAAACAAATCAGTGGAATTACAAGTGATATACATTTAGAAACGTGGTGCCACAAAGGAAATCAAAGGCAGGAAAAATATTAGCAAAAAATGGAAACTCAGGCACCAGCAGGGACAATGGGCCCACCTCCACCAAGTCGTGGTGTTTTCCGCGGGCGAGGAGGTCCACCAATTCGCGGAGGATACGATCGCGTTCGAGGACGTGGTATGGGTCGTGGGCATTACATTGGCATGCGGGGTGGAATGATGGGTGGGCCACCACCTATGGTGCTTGGGAATAGAGGTTCTCTTCGTCCCTCTAGAGGAATGGGTTATCAAAGAGGATGTTATATATCAAGGGGAGGACCGCCTATGCGTGGAGGACGTCAACCTATGTACGGACAACGTAAGTAATGGCTTAAGATGACCGAAATATACATATGCATATGTTTGAACTCCTTGAAAATTAAGATACTCGTGGGCAAACTAACTGATTATTCATGTAAGCAAAGAATTAAACATTTATTTTTATTTATTTGCTATTCACGTCTATAAGATACCTAGTTAGTTCGTGTGAACATGAAGGTTTCAGACTTATGTATGTACGGACAATATTTGACTCGGAAACATAAATGGGATTATATATGTATGTATATATGCTGGCGTTACAGTCCATAAAGAACCAAAGCCGGCCTTCTCAATTACCCGTGTTGTGTGTACGGTCTTATTTGACACGGAAACATAAATGAGGCTGTATACACGAGAATATATCATCCGAAAAAACCGGTTTTGTGGGAGAGGGAGCTGAAGGTTGCGGTACGAAACGGAATACAATTTTCTTTCGCAAATTTAGTGGGTGAACAGAAGTGGAAAACTAATACATATACAACTCTTCAGTTTTCGAGTCCGCACTTTATTTTGCCTGGTGTTGCGCTTCAATCGTCATTGGTCTTTCAAGCAGTGAACATCGGGAAAAAACAAAGGGACATTTTAGTGCGTGGTTGCACTTAATATCTCTGTCAAAGGAAATGTCTCTTTCAAATGAAATGTCAAAAAGACAGAAACACTAACACAATTGAACAAGGTTCACATATACAATTTTTTCTTCTAGAAAAATGAATCCCGTGTATGCTTCAGTGTAGAGCATCAAACCGGTCTTCCTGCTGCTAGCGATATTCTCGTGTATACAGGCCCAATGGTATTATGTATGTATAAGTATACATATATGAGGGCGTTCCAGTCCATGATGGACAAAGCCGGCCTTGTCTCCCGCTGAGGAGAAGCACCGTGAAAAACATGGCTGTTGTCGGGACTCAACCCCATGTCATTGGCGTCAGAGGACACCACACTGCCCACTGCGTCCGATACTCAGAAATTATATAAGCACAAAAAAAAAGCATTTACAAAGAGAATTCATTAACCCTCGGAACTTGAAAGAAATTATCTTTGAATTGGTTTATCTTGTGATATCCTCATTTACAATATCAGTACAGTATCAATTACAGAGAGAGACGATTGAGCGCAGTTATTCATATGACTAAAAAGTAAGGGGTAAGGTTTTTGGCTGCAGTCATTAAATGAATAGCTAAAGAATGAAGCAAAAAGGTTCCCAATGATTAAGGTTCGTCGTAGGAAATATTATTCAGTTCAGTTTTTTTTTCAGTTTAAGAAATCATTTTTTATTAATATTAAACTTATAGCTATCTTACGCTAGACAAAATGACTTAAACTAGCTTAATTAACTTAATACGTTTTATTAAAAATACCTTACTGGCCCCATGCGGACGCTCTAAGATAACCTATATTTATTCTTTGTTTTTTAAATGTCTTTCGACTTTATATCATATATTTTTTTTTTACATTTAATTTTAAATATTTATTAAAAACCTAAGAAATTTTAAAAAAACTTAGCATGCTATCAAATTTTTTTCTTTATTTTTATCTTATTCTATCTTATTCTAATATAACTAAACTTAGCCTATTCTTTTTTTTTTTTTTTGTGTATATACTTATTCTACCTTAGTCTACCCTAACCTACCCTACCCTATGTATGCCATTGGTGTTGGCGATTGTTGCCTTGAAGAGGCTTACTTAACCTAGTGAGAAATATTATTCAATTTAGGAGTGGATGAACCCCATCAGACTTTTTTCCGTAGTTAGAAATGTCTAGGATCGGTAATTAAAAACGTTTGCATTCTTTTAAAATATGAGTTACATATGTATAAAGATATTCACAGAGGGTAGAGAAATGCAGGAAACAGATTTTGATTTTTAAACATTACGGAAAGTACGTATCCAGTTGCTTGTTATACCAAGGAGGTGATGGGGAACAATTTTTCCCAAGAGTGTATGGAACGGATTAAATTATACTGTTAAAGAGAGAGGTGTCCAAGCGTGGAAAAGTCGGCCTTCGGAAGGTCAAAAGAGAAAAAAAAAAAACCGGCCAAGTGCGAGTCGAACTCGCGCACGAAGGGTTCCGTACCATCTGTATATATAAATATGAAAGAGACTATGTATGTATGTTACCTCATCAGTCATCACATTAAATCACATTTTTCGTATGATGACAGATCTTGGTTGCAGGCAGGTTATCGGCATATTACTTTGATAATCAAAAATCTCCATGATGAGATATATGTAGTTAATCGTCAAAGTGTCCATTGAATTCAAATCAATTATCTTACTTGACAGCAACGATGTGAAAAGGTGAATAACAATAAATATGGGGAAAAGGTTTGTAGCTAGGATTATTTCATCAAAGACACAAACATATTGTCGACTAACCTTAGTTCAGTATGTGACCAAGGGAATTTTTTGGATGAAAATCATGTCTGTTGTATGGGCGCTCCCCTTAAATATTCATTTTGTTCTGTTTTTAGTATTTGTCGTGGTGGCGGCAACAGAAATACATCATCTGTGAAAATTTCAACTATCACGGTTCATGAGATACAGCCTGGTGACAGACGGACGGACGGACGGACAGCGAAGTCTTAGTAATAGGGTTCCGTTTTACCTTTGGGTGCGGAACCCTAAAAAGAGAAAGAGTCTTCAGAAGTGGTGAAATATGATGTTGTTTATAGGAAAACTTAAAGGATGGTTACTTGCAGTAACAACGAAGTTGTAGGTATCAGTCTAGTTGTCGACAAGACGGTATGTATGTATGTCTTCTTTATTAGTAAAAACTGTTTCCTTGTCAGAGGAAACATTAATAGCGACGCAAAAGCATGGGGCCAATTGCATGAGAGGAAGATTGAAATTCCCAATGATGACGAGGTCATTGCTAGGATCAGGACAGGTATCTTGACTGCTTCCTTGTCAGAAGAAACAATAATAAGGACGCAAAAGCATGGGGCCAATTGCATGAGAGGAAGATTGAAATTCCCAGTGATGACGAAGTCTTTGCTAGGATCAGGACAGGTATCTTGGCGCAAGCAAGTTCGAAGGAGATAGAGTTCGAAATGGTGACATACAATGCAACAAAGCACCAAAAGCACGCCACCAGTGGGAAGTGCGTTATTGCGTTGTTCGTTAGCGCGAAAGACAAAGGTAGAAGAGAAAAGTTCGGAACCGAGAATAAAAGAATTTAAATTCGTTTCGGTTAAGGCAAAGATATCATAGGGAAGCATTTCACAGTTAAGACAGACTGTCGAAGATTTGGAACGGAGGTCTCGTTGGGTGTGAACCTGGGTCTCAACCAACAAGCTTCTCCAGCTGGCACGATATTTTGCCAGCTGCTTCCAGTGCCGCACGCTCGGTTAGGGTCATCTTCCACCTGTGTGCGTCATCTTAGTTTCGGTCATCTTCTGCTGCGTCGTGCCTCGGGGGAACTCGAAGACACTTCGGGCCGGAGCTTTGTTGTCAATTCGCTTTACATGTTCTAGTCATCTAAGACGTTGAATCCGAAGACTAGACTAGGCGATGTTGCTGTACAGCCCGTACAATTCGTCGTTGTACAATATCTTCTCCTCCACTCTTCATTTACACAAACGGGACAATAGATTGAACACAGAATTTACCTCTCGAAACGGCCAAGGGTCTCCTCATCCGCTTTCGTTAAAGTCCAGTCTTCTGCGCCAAAGAGAAGGACCGGGTTAATTAAAGTTTTGTATAGCGCAACCGTGACCTCTCATTTCGCTCTATTTCTCAATTGCCTCTTGAACCAATGAAGCAGCGGCTGGCAAGAGTAACTCTTCGTTTTGTTGGCGCAGTGGTTAGTGTGTTGGACTCTGACGCACGATTAGCGAGTTCGGATCCCGATATCACCAACGCCATCGAATGTTCATTTCGCGGCGTCCCTCCTCGGCAGGGTACTGGCAAAACCCCCATAGTATACTTGCCTTGAAAAAGCTTTTCGACTCAGACCGTTCGGAATGGGCATTAAACTGTAGTCTCTTTCACCTATGGCAAAAATAAATCAAACACAACATGGGTGATTGAGAGAAGCTTGGCTCTGGTCCTTCATGGGCTGTAACGTCACCAAAAGAAAAAAAGAAAGTTGGTGTTGTTGTCGCTGGTAACTAGTAAGCCAAGGTAGACGAAGTCTTTGACTACTTCGAAATTGTAGCTGCCAATTGTGACCTTCTGGCCAAGACGTCGTTGTTGTGCGTCTTTTTTAGATAACAGCATATATAGAGAAATCCCTCTTTACGGATACCCTTTTAAGTGGACGATTCTATCGGACAAGATGTGTGCTATGCCCGTATCACAATACTGCAATTCAATGGGGCACTTTACAATACTGCGTTGGTGAGCTTGTGAGAAAATAAAAAAAATTAGAGCGCTGGAAATTTCGTGCGTTTTGATGATAGTTCTCGTTATTTGAAAGACGTTTGTTTATTCTTGCGAATTTTGACATGACAGTATTTTCTTATGCTTTTTTTTTTTAGAGACTCGCACTGGTTCAAGAGTTTTTATATTCTCTTATGATGTGTTGACACACGCAACCTGAACGGAGTGCAGTGGTTGGGGTCGTTGATGTTCGTTCACTACTCTCAGGGGTGGTTGCACAAGTTTGCAGTAAAGCTATGTCCCCACTAGAGTCTATTCGCTCACTATTCGAATAGAGAGCGAATGCAGGTGTGCGTGGTTTCATGCTTAACTGGTTTGAATCTTATTTGAATAATAGATCACAGAGAGTAAAGTTGGAGGAGATCAGAAGTGATGTGCAATTGAATAGACTTAGGGTACCACAAGGCTCAGTTTTAGGTCCCATTCTTTTTTTTAGTTTATACAAACTCACTTTTTCACCTTAATCTCAATGGCATGCTGACGATGTTGGGTTAACGTATGGCCTAGAGAGTCCCTTAGATCTTACTTCTGACATAAATTGCGATGTACATACACTAAGACAATAGTTCGCTGAACATAAGCTTGTAATAAGTTCTAAAACTAAACTAATGTTTTTCAATTTATCTTCTTCTATCAACCCAAAACCAAATGTATATTTTCATGCACCGAACTGCAAAAAGTTTAAACTATATCAATGTAAATGTGCAGCAAGGGTGCTTGGTCCTCTATTTTGTTCTAGTGAAACTTGCAGTGATGATTGTTTTTTGATCGAGAATGTGGATGAATCTATGTACCTAGGACTATTACTTAATTCTAATATGAAATTCTCTTCTCACGCCACTGCATTGCATAAGTATTCTATATGTTCCACTAAACTTCTAACCACAATCTATTATGGACTTTTCCATTCGAAGCTTCAATATGGTATTAGCTGTTGGGAAGGTGGCTATCAGAATAAAGTCCAACCATTGTTAGTTTTGCAAAAGAATGTTATCCGGAAAATTTGTCGCAAACCTAACAGACATCCTAGTTATCCTTTGTTTTGTGAATTAAGAATTCTCCCTGTTCGTCACTCATATTGTTTAAAGGTTCTAAAAACGTTTTTTATGAAGTCTGGTAACCGACATTTTAGAATCATCTCAGACTATAACCTGCGCAAAAATGCCCTTAACATGTTACACATACCATGTTTTCGTACCACTGCTCTTAGAAATGTTTAATCCATCATATGTCACCATTTATTTAACTTACTACCACAAGGAATCAGAAAAGTACACACGTCCAAAGTATTTCTAAAGCGCTTAAAAAATTGTTTGTTTCTCTTTGACTATAATAGACTTGACTCTCACATTCCTAATATTTTGATCTGATTATTTTCGGTTACTTTGATTTATTATTTTGATTAACTAAATTTTGCATCTTATATGTGAGTACCAACAATTTGTAACGAATTCAAATGTAATTTATTTTTTGGCTAGTAACCCACCCCATATTATTGTATTAGTCCAATGAAATGACATTCAACTCTATTGTATTACGTTTGTAAAAAATATCGAATGTCATCAGTATTTCTTACATTACATTACATACTAGTTATTAAGATATAAATGAAATTTTGAAAATTTTGTATTATATTTAATATACATGTAATTATGAGGTTCCACAATTGAACAGAATGAACAAAAAAAATCTTTGGGAGCGTATTGAGTGGATCTTACTTTTCAAATAAATTGGGTGATTTGTTATGAATGATCATAAAACATTTTAAAAGCGTCCTATAGATTATATAAGACTGTAGGGTGCAACCAATTGTCTTTTTTGTAAAAGCAGGTATGCCTAAATTAAATATATATCTGGCGCAGCTGTTTCAAGTCCGACTCTAAATCTGAGAAGATTTCACACCCATATAAATACATATGTATAATTAAGAGTAAAACATATGAGAAATAAAATTATGATTATAACTAAAAACTAAAAAGAGAGCTATAGTGGAAACGCTTCAGTCACTATTAGGTGTCTATTCTCTTACTACTTTTTGAGAGCTCTCTATTCTCGAATAGACAGTCTATTCGCTCACTTTGGAAAATAATTCAAAATTAATTGAGACAAAATTGTAAACATGTGCTCCATTGTTTATGTATTGATATTCATAAGTTTATGGCGTGTTTCCAATGGGAACCGTCTAAACTTTAGAGAGGGAATAGCGAAGTGTGCGAATAGCTCTAATTGCTTATGAGCACGCATGTCAATTCCTTTGTCCACTTAAAATCACTCATTTCACTTAAAATAACGACGTAATCCTCCGCTTCCTTGGAAAGGCACACTTAGAAAAGGAGGTAAGGAAATGTCAAAAAGATGCACGGAGTAGCCTACCCGTAATACCGGACTAAATATGAGAGTGAGATTTTGTTCTTTTCTTCATACATACTAGCTTTTGTTTCTGTGCGATCGATTATTTTATCCCCATATGCATGTATGCATTTGTGTGACAGTAAGCGCGTGCACAACAGTTGTCCACACAAATTGTTCAGAAAAATCGCTATTCAGTTTTGCCTTCTCTCATATTCGCATTCGGTAAAAAAGAATGAATGCAAGTTAGTCCGGTTCCACACGGCGCGTGTTTTTTTTTTTTTTGCGCCTGTTTCTTTTGAACCTTCGTTCCAATTTGATACGTATTCACACGGAGCTTTTTTTTCACGCGCCTGTTTTTTGACATTTCGCTTCACATTTTACTTTCGTTAGCCTGTGGTGATGTTTGAAAAGTAAGAATGGTATCCAAACGTACACTTCCAAGTCAGAAGCAGGAGTGAAGTGACATCGCAGAACAAAGAAAAGGAGATAAGGAAATGTCAAAAAAGGCACGAAGTAGCTACCCGTGCGTGACTGTGCCAAAGTATTTCTGTTTCACTTACCCTCTCTTTTGCACTCATTTCACCCTTTGTCAAAAACGCGCCGTGTGGAACCGGACTTAACAAACAAAATGTGTTTGATTAACGGTATCTAGGATGTTTTGTTCGTAAGTCATTAACTTTTAGGGATATATCTATTCATGTAAAAGGTACTCAGTAGGAAGTTTTGTTTGGTGGCAGAGGTGTGGACGGTAATGTTTTCTTTTTGTTGCGTAAGCCCATATCCTGGTGCTGCGTATTTAAACGATTTTTCTTTACCAAGACAGGGCTGACCATGCGGGTTTAAAAAAGTTATGGGAGGTTTTTTTTTTTTCTTGTTTATTTATTTATTTGTATAATTCATCTCTGTACAGATATGTTATAAACTTTTTTTTTTTTATAATGGTACAATTTCTATTGATAAAAATATTATTATTATTATTAATTAACATAAAATTGCAAATTGTATGTTAATGGCTAAGAGCGTTAGCATTGTAAGCTTTCCACTCAAACATAAAAAAACAAAAAAGGTTACAATATTCTTAAATGGATAGTTGGTTAGTACTAATATAACTTTGAATCTTTAATATGTTTACATTAGTGATTGTATTTAAAAAGGAAAAAATGTTATGATTTTTGGGTAGGATGGTGTTGATTTTTTGAGAAGCGCTGCAAGATGTGAGGCCAAGCAGGTGTGAAATATTTAAAGTGTTGTTGCATAGAGGGCACTGAGGTGGGTTTTCTTTTTTCAGGATATGTTGATGTGTTGCCGCAGTATGTCCTAACCGGAGTCGGATGAAAGAAGAGATTGCTGTTTTGGGTATACCAGTTGGATAGTTGGGAAGGCTACGGTCAATGTTTATTTTGGAGTAATGGTTTTTGTATCGGCTCCAGCAGAGAATTTTATTATTTTTAATAGTTTGGTCAACAAATCTTTGAAGATCTTTTTTAGTATACATGTCAAAAGTATGGACTGGTGATCTGTTGCAAGCTTTTGCAGCTTTGTCAGCGTGCTCGTTGCCCGATATGCCAATATGGCTAGGGATCCACATTAGTTTTAGTTTATTGGGGTATTTTATTAAGAGCTCCCGTATGATGTTGATTAACCTGCTATTGTGGTTGTAGTTAGAGACGGCGCGGATAACTGAAAGGCTGTCTGTGCATACTATTATTTTCCATCCGAATTGGGGTGACATTTTAGCAGCTACTTGAATAGCTAGCGCTTCTGCAGTAAAGATGGATGTGTATTCCCTTAGAATACCAGCTTTGAGCAAGGTACCATTTTCTTTGGTAACAGCAAAGGAGGTGTTAAAAGCTGATTTCGACCCATCTGTAAATAGGGGAGTCCACCCTTCTTGTTTTAATTTGGTCATGAGCTCCAAGTAGATTGAATTGAAAACCTTATTATCGGTACTTTCTTTCTTATGTTCTGTGAGATCAAGTATGAGCGATTTTTTGTTGATATACCATGGTGGGTAATTTGTAATGTGCTCCTTAATTCGTTTGTGAGGTAGACCCATTTCTTTGGCCTTTGTTAAGGCCATGAAGATTGTAGATGGACGACGGGGGATTCGTTTTGACTTGTTCGTTAAGTCGATGTCTCTGTCAATTATGGAGTTGTTGGAGAATATAAGTTTGGGTATAGTTTTCAGAAGCATTTCAGATTGCCGCTGCTCTAGAGTGGGGAGGCCAGCTTCCGCCATGATGTTGTCAATACGAGTTGTACGGTAGGCGCTTATACTTCTTCTTGCCGTTTGGTTGTATACAGTTTTAACTAGATTTAAAGTACTAGTTGGGCATTTACCATAAATATTGAATCCATAATCTATTTTACTAAGAACTAAAGATCTAGTTATATTACATAGGGTGTTAACATGTACATTAAGTTTTGTCTTAGATAAGTAGTTTATAATGTTGCTTCTGGTGGTAATGCTTTTTTTAAGTTTCGTACAATGTGGTTTCCAATTAAATCTACAGTTAAATCTTAAACCTAAGATATCTAAATTTTTTACGCTTTCTATATTCACATTATTTATAGCTAATCTGATATTAGGACAGGCTAATTTGCGACATATGTGTAAAAGTTTACATTTATCAAGAGAAAGGTTAGCTCCCGAGCTTACACTCCAATTTAAAATGTTCTTTATAACATCTGAAAAGGAATTTTTTTGTTTTTGTATGTCGTTAATGTTGCATTAAATGTAAACATCATCCGCGTAAATGCAGTGATCTAGGTGTTTATATTTTTCTATGATGGTGCTAATATCATTGAAGGCAATTAAAAATAACACTACCGACAAAGGTGATTCTTGTGGTATGCCATTATTGAATGGGTGAGTGGTGGAAAAAGTGTTATTGATTAGAACGGATATTTTCCTGTTTAATAGGAATGATTTGACGAAACCATATATTTTGGGACCAATACCCCACTTGATAAGTTTGTTCAATATAAGATGGATTCCAATTCTGTCAAATGCTTTCATGAAGTCTAGTGCTAGTATGGATGTGTGTTTGCGTGCCGATAGAGCATTTGAAACGTAATGATCAATATGAAGCAACGCGTCTGAACAACCTCTATTAGGCTTGAAGGCCACCTGTTTTGGGCTTATAAGTTTTTTAGTTTCTAAGAACCAGTAAAGGCGTTTTGCAACGATTTTTTCCAAAACTTTGGACATGCAAGGTATGAGAGAAATTGGACGGTAACCATCTACTGAATCCATTGATTTGTTCGGTTTGCGCAAAGGGATTATATTTGCAGTTTTCCAATATTGGGGAATGATGCCGGTGTTTAGTATGTTGTTGTATAAGGCAAGGAGCCTAGATTTTACACTTGGAGGTAGATTTTTTATGATGGGGTAGGAAATTCGATCCCTATTTGGAGTCTTGCCTTTTAATACATTTAAACAACTCTCCAGTTCTGCAAAAGTTATTAGATTATCGATTTTTTCTGCTTGTTTGTTACCATAGGTTTGAACTGGGGTATTGGAGAGGCTTTCGAGATTCATTTTTACGAAAGCTGTTGAAAAATTATTATTTTTAGATAAATTGGCCCAGTGAGATGCAAAGAAGTTGCCTATGTCTTCAGTAGATGAGATTCGACCTGTGGGAGTTTCTAGGCATTTTATTGAGCGGGGAGTGTAGTGACCAGTTAGGCACCGAATATTATGCCAAATTTTGGGAGTGGGGGAGTTAGGGTTGATGGTAGAGGTGAATTCCGCCAAGGATTTAGCTTTACTTATTTTCATTTCCCTTCTAAAGCGAGCATTTGATTTTTTATAGGCTATGAGGTTTGAAAGCATAGGGTGTTTTTTGAAATACCTCCAAGTTCTCATTTTATCATCCCTCAGCTTTTTGAGAAAAGGGTTCCACCAAGGAACCACTCTTGTAGTGACAGTGGAGGAGTTTTGGGGAATTGAAAGATTGGCTGCGTATCGAATTGAACTTTGTATTATGGCGGATTCTTTGTTTATGTTTGAGGAAGGGGCTTTGCCATATAGGTACTGATTGGTTAGAACTCGGTAGCGGTCCCAATCTGCCAAATCGGTTTTAAATTTCAAACGTTGTGTAGCTTTTGAGTTGTTTGTAGCTTGAAATGATGGTGAATTTAATTGCTAGGTTAACTTGAACGGCCAGGGTTAAGATAGGTGAGTTAATATTGATCTGTATGTGGGGTATACTCTTTTTTATCAAGAGAGCTATGCCCTGTTTAGCCGTTAAGTTGTGAGGGGAGTTCCAAAAGTAACCCGAATAAGATTTAGGAACGATTGGGCTGGATTGATACGCACAGTGTGTCTCTTGAAGAGATAATGCACATGGCGATCTTTCTTTAATTAATAAATTGAGCTCGTCAAAGTTGTTAATATATCCTTTTATATTCCACTGGAGAGCTTTAAAGTAGTTTGAGGGTTGTAAGAAAGTGTGTGTTGTGTTTTGAGGGTGGTAAGATATATGACTCCGCTGCCCCGGGGTTGAAGCACTGAGGCTCCTAGGGGAGCCTGAGTGATTCAACCTCGAGAGAGCGGAGTCGGGGGTTGGGTTTGGGGGTTGATTACTATGTAGATTCATCGTCAGATTCGGTTTTGTTTTTTGAGGAAGTAATTATTGGTTTTGAGGAGTTTTTGCGTAGTTTGCGAAATAGGTGAGTAGGGGCTATAGGTAGTGGGCAATTCACTTGTAATTGGCATACTATTAAGGGAATTCAGGGTTGGATTGGTGTCTAGTTGGGTTTGGTTTTGACTGTGTGACTGTGTGATATTTGCTGAGTTATTTGAGCTTGATGGTAGAGTTATTTTTTGTGAAGTTGTTGAAGTAGATTTTGATATTGGGGTTTGAATTGAATTGATGTAGGCGGTTGTAGTTATAGGGACAGAGGTGGTAGTGGGGCTATTGTTTCGTGACGGTTGGTGTGGGTGTGTGGTCGTCGCGGGTGATTTAATTAAAGTCGCATGGGCTACAGTTGCGTAAGAGTTTTGAGCGATATTTGGATGTATAGGATTTTGTTCTTTGTACAAGCGTTTTGCGTCTGCCATAGTACATTTTTTCTTTGTTTTTATTTTTAATATTTCCTTCATTTGGACATATTTAGGACAGTCTTTGGAATCAGATGAGTGGGGGGCAAAACAATTTGCGCACATTTGTCTGGTACAAGAAGAAGTGTTGTGGGGAGGTAGGTTACATGTTTGACACATTGGAGGATTTGCACATTTTTTTATGGTGTGGCCTAGGATTTGGGAATTGCGACAGCGCATCGGATTAGGGAAATACTCTGACACTTTGACGTTGTGCCAACCAATTTCCACCGTGTCTGGAGGTCGGAAGGAATCGAATGTAAATAACATAAGTCCGGTTGGTTTGGGAGTTGATTCAATCATTTTTGTGAATTTGTAGACGTCTACAACGTTTTGGGTTTTCATTTCAGAAATGATTTCTAGTTCGGGCACATTTATGATGAGACATGGCGCGTAAACGATGCCCTTCGAGGCATTGAGCTGGTTGTGCAGAGTAATTGATACGGGACATAACCCCGAAAGATTTGTCTTTGAGACGAATTTGTCTGCAACCTTCTGATTTTTTGTCAAAATTAGAATTTTACCATCTCTTAATTGTGAAATTTGCTCGTACTCAGTACTAATTGCGTCAATAGCTTTCCTGAGGGCGAATATGCTTATTGACGTGACTGGTTGCGTTTCATTTTTAGGCGATATGAGAATGAATCGTGGATTATTTGATGGTTTTTTTTTGGCAATTCAGGAAAATCTTCCAAAGGTGTATATGACTTCTTTTTCTTTTTTGCAGTTGGTTCCGATAGGGTGGCTTCAGAGAGCCCGCCAAAACGGTTCCCAGGTATTGTTGTCGGCCCTGGGGCCATGTGGTTTATTTTATTCACAAACACTACACACGCGGCGAGTATTGGGAGTGAACGCGCGAGAAAGAGAAAGGGAAAGAAAGTGTTGTGATTAAAAATAAACGGTACTACACTGAGTAAGCACAACGAGAGCAGCCGGTTGACAAATAGATGTGTCTTGCACGAAAGCTAGTCGATGACTGATAAAAATATAAAATGCTAAGAGATAAGAAAAGGATGGGGCAGTAATTATGAAAGTGTGGAACTCCTTTCAATGTTGTTGTTTGCAAGAAAATTAAAAAAGCTGATTTTTAAATTGCTCTACTGTGTTCATTGTTTTTAGGTATCGGAGAAGACGGTTCCACAATTGAACAGAATGAACAAAAAAATCTTTGGGAGCGTATTGAGTGGATCTTACTTTTCAAATAAATTGGGTGATTTGTTATGAATGATCATAAAACATTTTAAAAGCGTCCTATAGATTATATGAGACTGTAGGGAGCAACCAATTGTCTTCTTTGTAAAAGCAGGTATGCCTAAATTAAATATATATCTGGCGCAGCTGTTTCAAGTCCGACTCTAAATCTGAGAAGATTTCACACCCATATAAATACATATGTATAATTAAGAGTAAAACATACGCCTTAACAGGTTTCTTCTTAATCTCTGGCTGTAAATATCGCCTGGTTGGACTTAAGCCACGAAAAATGCCCTAAATCTTAGACACAATGTGATTAACATGATCACGCCACTTAGCTGCCCATTGAAATAAATACCCAAGTTTTTAACTTTTTTTACGACTTCAACTGGACAATTATTATTATATTATTTATTTAGTGATTAATTCACTACTTAAGCTGGTATTTATAAAACATTTCATAACATTACAAACTTAAATAAATAAAATTGACATTATATACATATCAATTTACACAATTACAAAGCTACAAAATTATAGGGACGGTTATGTATTATAAGAGTTCTTGCATCTGACATGGTAAATGGCTTTTCTTTTAAATGCGATAATGTTTGGTTCATTTTTTATGTCATTGGGCAGAGAGTTATATAGTTGAAATCCTCTATAGATAATACTGTTTTGTAATAAACTCGATCGGTAGTTTGGGAGTCTTAAATCTCCTCCATTTCTTAATTGATAAGGCTGGCAATCAGAAATATATCTAAAGTATTTTTTTCAGGTATTTTGGAGCTAGGTCATTTTTAATCTTAAATATAAAGTTTAATACATTAAGAATGATCCTTTGTCTAACACTCAACCATTGTAGCATATTCAACAAATTAATAATTGGCATGTATCTATTGCACTTGAGGATGATTCTCATCGACCTGTTTTGGATACGTTGTGGACTGAGTATCATAGTAGAATTACATAAGAATAAAATTGACGAACAGTATTCAAAATGGGGTTTATCATCAAATTATAAATGTTAATTGCACTAATTAAAAATACCCTTTTCCTTATTCTGCTTAAAAAGAATACTTTTTTAGACACTTTTTTTATTACATATTCAATATGGTGATTAAATTTTAGTCTTGAATCAATTACGACACCTAAATATTTTACGCGGTCAACTTGCTCGAGCACTTGGCTATCCACTATAAGATTAACTCTCCAATTGCAGTTAAATGCCATGCATTTTGTTTTGGATACGTTCAGTTTTAATTTGTTTGATTTTAGCCAAATGCTTAGGTTGCTGAGATTATCTTGAATTCGTTGTTCACATTCGACAATGTCTTTACCAGAAATGAATAGCAGTGCATCATCTGCAAACATCGCAATCTGGGGAAATTTTGATAATGTTCTTGATGTCTTTAGGAACACCTAAGGTTGTTTCCATGCTGCTTGATAAGATTCCATTTACGGTTGTTCGTTGTGATCTTCCCGTTAGGAACGACTGAAACCATTTTTGCTCTTTATTTCGTACTCCGTATCTGCTTAACTTATTAAGAAGGATGCTCCTGTCTATAGTCTCGAAGGCTCTCTTAAAGTCTAGAAATATCGCTAAGACACTGTTTTTTTTAGTAATTTCTTCTTTGTAGCTTATTATAACGCTATTAAGGGCTGATTCACATGAGTATCTTCTTCTAAATCGTGATTGATTTTCGAGAAATAAGTTATTCGATTCAAAATATGTTTCAAGTTGAATCTGAACCACCTTTTCCAACATTTTTTCGTATTGGGGAAATTCATTAATCGGGCGAAAATTTTCACATAAATCTGTATTTTTTACTTTTTCGACAGGTGTTATGTGTTATTAATACATACATATGTACCACTGAAGTACTCTCTATTTTTCGTAAATGTCTTTCGAATTTAAGAGCTTTCGTTCTTGAAGAATTTAGCTTCAGTTGGTTTTGTTGTGACCAGATGAAAATAGCATTCAAATCAATATTTACCGCTGTAATTCCGTCTTTTTTATTCGACTGCGAAAATTGATTGTGTATCTGGACATCGTCCGCGTAAATGTGATATTTGCAATTCGAAATGTCATTGATAAAAAGTGAAAACAGAAAAGGACCCAAAACAGAACCTTGAGGTACTCCCGAGGGAACGACTAAGCTGTGCGAAGATCCACAGTATAAAATTTGCATACGATTACAAAGGTATGATGTTATTAGCTTACACACAGATTCTTCAAAACCGAATTGACTTTTACTCAGTCAAAAGCTCTCGAAAAATCTAAGAATACAGCTAACGTTACAAGATCTGAGTCAAACCCGGATCTAATATTATCATTTACTTTTAAGGCTGCAGAAATACGACTGAAACTTTGTTATCAGATGCTCTTCATCAAGAAACGTTTTGATTTGTTTTGCTATCAATTTTTCAAACCCTTTGCTTAAAAAAAGACAAAATTGCAATCGCCCTGAAGTCAAGATTATTCCCTGAATTTGATTTAGGGAGAGGCATGATTTTGGCACATTTCTATCTACAAGGATAAACCCCAGTGGTAAGAATTGTATTGAAAATATGGGTTATATATTTGCATACAAATGGCAAAAGTATCTTAATCATGTTTGAATGAACGTCGTCTAAACCCTGTGCTTTTGACTTAATAGAGGGGATTGCCTCGCCTACAGAAATGGCATCGATATTTTGCAAAAAGAAACTCCTTCGTGTACATATTAGGAAAAACGGTGTCAGAGACAGAAGGATCGATCTGACAAAGCGTCTGTGGTGATGACTGCATGATTCTTTGGTTGAGCTCATTGAGATCAACAGTGATGTCAATGGATTCTTTTCTACTAGTAATCCCAATCTCACGAATGGTTTTTCAAAACTCTGCACGTGACTTACTCAAACTAAATTTGCTTTTATAATCTGCGGATTAGCAAAGTACAACATTGCGCACGCGCTTGTACTCATCATACATCCATTGGCATTTGTTTGGACGCCATCTGTAAAAAAGGGTATCTCATTTTGCCAATAACCCCTTAATCTCCTGGGTGAGCCATGGTATTTTGCTAGTTTTTGTCTTTCTATTTTCTAGTGGTACATTCGCTGTGGCGCAGTGGTTAGTGTGTTGGATTCTGGCGCACGATGAGCGAGTTCGGATCCCGTAACACCAACGCCATCGAATGTTTATTTCGCGGCGTTCCTCCTCGGCGGGGTATTGGCAAAACCCTCCGTAGTACACTTGCTTTGAAAAAAACTTCTCGACTCACGCCGTTCGGAATCGCTATTAAACTGTAGGTCCCTTTCAACTGTGTCAAAATTAAATCACACACAACGTGGTTGATTGAGAGAAGCTTGGCTCTGGTCCTTCATGGGCTGTAACGCCACAAAAGAAGAAAGAAGAAGTGGTACATGCTTATTAAATAGGAACTCAAGATAAGAATTAAAAAGCGAAGCTTGAACACTTACATCAGAGGTACAATACAGAGACGACCAACTTTTGGCAGTCACCAAACAGGGAAGCAATATTAAACGACGGAAAGTAACGAAACTCATTGACAATATTATGCTCCCCAGACGGGAAATGTGATGGCAAAGGACTAACAAAGGCCTCGTAGGGGTATCCGACGGATGCTGGCCTGCTAAAAAGCGAGAAGAGCCACCGCAGTCGAACATCCTGCGGCACTGTTAGTAAGTCCCATCCCCACCTCCTCTTGGTGGCATCCTATGGAAATTGCAGACGGGGAAGGGCGAATGGCGAGCCTCCTGCGCCAAAAAAACAGGATTAGTCGGTTGGGCTACGGCCTAGTAAGCCGTAACCGTAAAAAAACCTCAAACTCCGAAACAACCACAAGCCTCGGATATAACGGACCGGATTTATGTTGACGACCCTTGCAAAAAACGAAAAAAGGACAATGATCTTCGGCTTTGTACGTGGAATGTTAGGTCTCTAAACAGGCCACATGCAGCCGAACAACTTGCGGACGCCCTAGACCGCTATAAAGCGGACATAACCGCCATCTAGGAAACGCGATGGAATGAACCGGGTATAAAGCGGATGAAAAACTGCGATATTTACTACGGCGACTGCTATTGGGAGAGCGAACAACGATTGTTTGAATGCGGATTTGTTGTTCGAGGTGGACTAAGGCAAAAAGTCCTAAGCTTTCGGCATGTGAGCGAACGCCTCATAACAATCCGTATCAAGGCTAAGTTTTTTAACATCAACCTGATCTGCGCCCACGCCCCCACGGAAGACAAGGATGACTCCACCAAAAATGGGTTCTACGATCTCCTAGACAGAACGTATGCCCAATGTCCCAGCTATGACATCAAAATTGTACTAGGAGACTTCAATGCTAAGCTGGGTAAGGAAAGCATCTTTGAACGAGTAATCGGCAAACATAGCCTACATGACACCACATCCGATAATGGACACAGGCTGATTGATCTTGCTATGGGGCGAAATCTCCTTCTAGCCAGTACGCGCTTCCCACACCTCGATATACACACCTGGCACCTGGCGGTCTTTTGATCAATCGACGACCAACCAGATTGATCACATCGCGATCGACGTCAGACACTCCTCCACTATTCTTGATGTTCGAACTTTCCGAGGGGCTAACATCGACTCGGACCACTATCTTGTAGTAGCCAAGATGCGCTTACGGATATCATGAACGCAGCGGAGTAGAGTAAGAATACAAAGTTAAGACGTCGGAAAGCTACTATCGCCAGAAACCGCTCGTGCTTTTACCGATCGCGTCTCCCTTAAGCTCTCCAATACACCTCAATCCTCCACGCTGTTAATAGAACAGCAGTGGAGTCTTTGCAAACAAGCCCTGAAAAGCTCTGCATCCGAAGTTTTCGGTTTCAAGGCTCCGCCACGAAGAAACACCTGGTTCGATGACGAGTGCAGGAGGCTTCACACAGCGAAGCAGGATGCATATAAGGCCTCGCTGCATAAAAGAACAAGAGCAGCTCGTGAGCTCTACGAGTTAAAAAGAATGGAGGAGCATAAGCTTCTTAGAAGAAAGAAGAAAGAGCACGAGAAGCGCGCGATTAAGGATTTGGAGAGGTGTTACTGCAGGCGTGACGTTCGAAAGTTTTATCAGCAGATAAAGCGAAGATGCCAAGGTTATAAAGCCAGGACGGAAGCCTGCAGGGATGAGAACGGACACCTAGTAGTAGAATCGCAGTCGATGCTGAGAATATGGAAAAACCACTTCTGCAGACTGTATAATGGCGATCTTAGTCAATATACCGCTGTCAGGCAGAATGATCCATTGCTAATCGACGGAGACCGCAGAGAATCCTGTCCCCCTGACCTCGACGAAGTTAAGATTGCCATATCGAAGCTCAAGTCGAATAAAGCTGCTGGCGCAGACGGACTGTCTGCTGAGCTCTTCAAGGCAGCTGGGGATGAGCTGGTTAGGAGCATGCACCAGCTCATCTGTAGGATATGATCAGAGGAAAGCATGCCCGAGGAATGGAGTCTCAGCATCGTATACCCGCTCCACAAGAAAGGAGACCCCTCTGATTGTGCCAACTATAGAGGAATAAGTTTCCTTAACATCGCCTACAAAATCTTCTCTGCCGTTTTGTGTGAACGCCTGAAGCTTTTTTGTAAATAAGCTGATAGGTCCTTATCAGTGCGGATTCAGGCCAGGGAAGTCCACCATCGGCCAAATTTTCAGACTACGGAAAAAACCAATGAATTTCAAGTCGACACTCACCACCTATTTGTCGACTTTAAAGCCGCATACGACAGCGTAATAAGAGACGAGCTATACGACGCTATGTCTAGCTTTGGCATACCTGCTAAACTCGTCAGACTATGCAGGATGACTTTGGAGAATGCTCGCTGCTCCATCCGAATCGGTGAACACCTTACCGATAGTTTTGATGTCAAAAAAGGATTTAGACAGGGCGATGCGCTGTCGTGTGATTTCTTCAACATCATATTGGAAATGATTGGGCAAAAATCACTGGCCAATATAAGAGGCATAATCTATTTCAACTCCTTGCATACGCCGACGATATTGACATAATAGGTAGATCACAGCGAGATGTCAATGAGGCGTTTGCGAGTATTGAGTTCGAGGCGGCGAAAATTGGTTTGGCGGTAAACGAGAGCAAAACTAAATATATACTTTCATCAAAAAAGGACGCTCACCACCGACGTCTTAGCGAGAACGTTTGTATTAGCAGATATAAGTTCGAGGTAGTTAAGGACTTCGTCTACCTTGGCTCCGCAGTGACCGGGAACAACGACTTCAGTCGCGAAATCAAACCAGAATCACTCTTGCCAATCGCTGTTTCTTTGGGCTCAGGAGGCAACTGAGTAATAGAGCCCTCTCCCGAACGACAAAGTTGACTCTATATAAGACCCTTATCATCCGGGTCCTGTTGTACGGCGCCGAAGCATGGACACTATCAACAGCGGATGAGGAGGCCCTTAGTCGGTCCGAGAGAAAGATTTTGCGCGTGATTTTCGGGCCTGTAAACGTAGACGGGGGATGGAGGAGAAGATTCAACCACGAACTTTACGGGCTGTACAGCGACATGATCCTAGTCAGGCGTCTACGGATTCAACGCCTAAGATGGCTGGGCCATGTAGAGCGAATGGACACAACAGCTCCAACCCGGAGAGTCTTTGAATCCAACCCCGAGGGACGAAGAAGCAGAGGACGGCCGCAGTTAAGATGGCGCACACAGGCGGAAGGGGATCCCAGCCAACTGGGTGTGCGGCAATGGAAAAGGCTAGCAAAAGATCGTGCTAGTTGGCGAGGCATGTTGGTTGAGGCCCAGGTTCACCCCGAACTGTAGCGCCCATTAAGAAGAAGAAGACGGGAAATGTTTAAACACAAAACAATTAAATCATGCAAAAGAAACATCAATAAGAGACGGTTCCTCGTTTGCGACGAAGTGAGTGGGATAAACAGAGTTAACTAAATAAAAACGTAGAGTCAATTGTATCAATAAAATTGTTGTTTCTACCATTTAAAATGTCTAATTAAGATCATCGGAAACAATGCATTTGTTATACAATGAACCCACCCCTTCAAGCAGGTTCCTGACTATAGTATAATCCCCACCGTCTGGCGCCATTATACCGCACCAACTAGGAACTTATTACTGTCAATTGTTATTTCGACGAATATAAACTCGGCCTCATCTAATTCAGTCGATTCTATCAAAGATCTTATTTCAAGCAACATGGAAAAGAAAGCTTGCTTGGGACGATGTTTTGCCACCTGACTTGTTACTGGAGTGGAAAGTGTTTGTCAGTTAAAAGAGATGTCGATTCTGAGATCAGTTTTACCATTCTCGCCCAGTCGAATGCACTGCCACATTTTCGCAGACGCAAGCTTAAAGGCATATGGGGCAGTGGCTTACATCCGAGTAGCTGATGCATCTGGTGTAGTTACAGTTTCGTTCCTGTGTGCTAAAAACCGAATCGCGCCATTGAAGGAGAACGAGGCAAAAGAATTAACTCTTCAGCCTTAACTACGGCAAGAATGTGTCTCTATTTGAAACAAACGCTTAAAAGCTCCGTTGAAAGATATATCGTGGACGGACTCCAAAATTACGCTAAGGTGGATCTATGGGCGAATGCAGCGCTGGAAGCCGTACATTCAGAGTAGGGTAGAGGAAATCTGTCGGTACACATCCATTTCCGATTGGAATCACTGTTCTGGTAAAGACAACCCGGCAGATCTCCTAACTAGGGGATATCTATACTTATAATGAAACTCTAGTTTTTTTTTTCTTTCGCCTCTAATGGCGTGAGAACAGCTGGACAGATTTTAATGACTTTTTTTTTTAAATGTTGCTTAAGACTATAGGAAGGACATAGGCTATGTTAGTTTTGGCCAGGTTAATTTTTGGGAGCGTTTTAACCAAAAGTCTTATATTTTGATTAATTTTTTGACTTTAGCCTGCTATAACTCTAATAGTTCTTGATCAATAGCTCGACAACAAGAGCCGCAACAGAGCCAACACTTTCCTTGACATTTTAAGCTATCCATCAGCTTTCTGCCTCATCTAGAAGCTGAGTTACAGACCAAAATGTGTCACGATTAGCGTATATTTTTTTCATAAAATCAAAAACGATTGTTCTTGGTCGTTCTTCTGCTTTTAGGTGGTTGGCGCACAATGAAAGAAAATTCACTTAACGAACATTGTGTGTAGTTTTCTCCGTTAGATCGGAACCAGACACCGACGACCAAGATCTCACGCTCAAAATGACACCGGCATACATATGTATGTATGTACATATTTGCTTACAAGCTGCTTCTTAGAATATACGCACATTGTTGTAAATTCTTAAGCACGCTGCTTGACCGAACAATACATTGAAATTGTATGCCTGCCTTATGAATTCACACATACACAAATCGTTTTCGAACGGTGAGAGGGGTTGAAATGAAGTTTCTAATTGTTGGTTTCGGATAGGAGCGAAAGAAAACAATGCCCATGCGTATACGATTTTGGGGTTGATAGCACGGGTGGTGATGTACATATGCATGTATATGGAAATGTTTCTCCAGATTCTTAAAAGAAGCACTCCATTTATGGTAGTGTGAGGGCAAAGCAAGGCGAGCACGGGTCCAGCTAGTCTGGAGATAAACTTAAATTGTCCCTACTGTGGGCACAGTGAGCAAAATGGCTTAATGATTCTATTCTCGAAGATCAACATTAAGATCGTGATCTCCAGCCCTCAACAACAATGTTCTTGGAAACAGAACTTGGTATTCAACAACTTCGGGCAGAAGTTCCGATTCTTAGCTATGAAAGCTTCAGTAGCTGGTCGAGGTTATTGCGGGTGACCTCTTGGGTACTGCGGTTTATCAAGCGTTGCAGGAAAAGGCAGAGGTTATCTCATTCCCTTATAACCGAAGTGAAACTCAAAGCGGCTGAACTTTATTGGCTCAGGTACATCCAATTGATTTATTTTTCTATAGATATTCGATGCTTACAGAAAGGACGTCATTGTTGCCCTCATCAAAAATCATTGAGTGTCACCCTTTTTTGGATGACGGCCTGGTAAGAATTGGAGGAAGGTCTCAGTTGTCGGATGATGCATTTGATGAAGCATCCTATTATCTTACCTTCCGGTCATCACCTTGTTTCCATCATCATCGATCACTACCACCTTAATACCATGCATGGAAGGGTGAACATTGTCCTCTCAAAACTTAGGGAACGCTTCTGGGTGATCATTGGGCATCAGTTGTCAAACGTCGTATAAAGAATTGCATTACGTGCAAGAAATTCTTTGGTCAACCCGCATCGCAGCCATTCGCTCCCTTGCCCTTAGAGCGAATTACACTTACCAGGCCATTTGATAACATAGACATTGACTTTGCTGGAAGGGTCATCAATGTGCAAGGTCCAATCCTAATCTTCATGCAGCCATTCGAGCTATTCATTTAGAATTAACGACCAACGCGTTAACTGACAGTTGCATTATGGCACTACGACGTTTTATGGCAAGGCGTGGTGTACCTTCAGCGATTTTCTCCGACAACGCGAAAACTTTTCGTCGAGCCTCGTTAGAATTGAAAGATGGTGGCAGCGGTTTTGAGGATGAGACCTTGCACGGATTTATTTCTCAGAAGAAAATAAAATGGAAGTTCATCGTCGAGCGGGCACTTTGGTGGGGTGGGTTTTGGGAGAGGCTAACAAGAACTGTAAAAAATGCCCTTCAAACAGTTACCGGAAAGGCAAGACTAAATTTCGAACAACTTCGTACTATTCTTACTGAAGCAGAAGCCATAGTGAATGATAGGCCCCTTACTTATGTGTCCACCGAGCCAATGGATTTGACACCGCTTACACCAGCAACATTTCTACGCGGTCCCCAATCCACAAATACGTCCGAGGTTAAAGAGGTATACGATTCTACCTTGAGGCAAGTTTGGAAGCATCGCATGAGCTATTCTGCAAAACTGGCGAAACGATGGCGTTGTGAATACTTACAACTTTTGAGATCCTTTCATCGCTGTAAGGATGAGACATCGAAGCAGCTCAAGCAAGGCGACATAGTTCTTCTTTTCGACCACGCAACTCCTCGCGTAAATTGGAAAATGGTAACCATTGAAAAAGCTGACATAGGACGAGGTGGTAAGGTGCGCTCCTGTGAAATAAGATGCGCGGCTGGACGTTTACTTCAAATGCCAGTCCAGCTGCTGTACCCACTGGAGCTGTCCGGCCCGGAGGATGTTTAAAAAGATGAATGCGTAATTTTAGTTATACACAATATAAAATATGAATTCGATCACATGTACTTATGAAACACATGCACACATCAATTGTAATCTCTCTCTCTCTTGTTATTCCCTTATATACTCGCTACAGAAGAAGTAGGGGGAGGGTTTGACTTTGCCGGGATGCGGATAACAGCGTTAAAGTTTGCGGACGACATAGTGTGTCTGTCGGAGTCAGTTGAAGAGATGCAGGGTATTTTGAATCGAAAGCTACTGTAAACAATGGAATTTAACCGTGAATCTAACGAAATCCAAGATGATGATTTTTAGAAAGGGGGGTGGAAGATACTGTCGCGACGAAAATTGGTCTTATCACGGGGAAAGCGTGGACATAGTAAAAGAGTACAAGTATTTAGGCATGGTAATTACATCTAACCTTAGTATGAAAAAACACTTAGAGTGTATACTAACTGCAGCCAAAAGAGCTATTTCATCTAGATATCGTTGGACTTCAACGAGGTTATTAACGTATTAAACGGTAATTGTGGGTGGGAAGCTGTATACAACTATGCCACAGCTGCAAACAGCTATAGAATCCGTATTTTGGAAGGCGAGTTTTGATCACACTTAGTGCATAGGTGCGATATTGAAGTCATTATTTAACTTGCACAGTATGGCAAGCTGCAGTCAAATCTGCTAAACATCTTCTACAACACACATTGGCCTCGGCATCGTTGACCTACGAAGAGCTAGAAACTGCCATAATTGAAGTCGAGGCTATTTTAAACTCTCGACCGATAACACCCATATCCACATCTCCAAATGATTTTGCTGCTCTTACCCCGGGACATTTCCTTATTGGAGAGCCACTCACTAGCAACATCGATCGTGCTGCACAACCTGAAAAGTCGTCTATTCTCACTCGATGGAAACTCGTCACGCATGTCAAAAACGAATTCTGGCGACGCTGGTCAAGTTAATATTTGAATCAACTCCAGCACAGGTATAGATGGAAGGAAAGATGTCAAGATATAGAACCTTGAATGATGGTCATACTGAAGGACAACCAACCAAGCCAACCAAATGGCTTTTAGGCCGAATTATTGATACTGTCACGGGGCAAGATGGTTTAGTAAGAGTGGCAGATGTTCAAACAGCAGCAGGTGTATTTCGTCGGGTCATACATGTAGAGCCGAGGAGTGGAAAGAAAATACAAAGTAAAACGCAATTAAAGTAGCAGAGGAAAAGTCGTGTGAAAAAAGAAGAAACAAAGTCAGGCAATTAAAGAGTAGAGGAAAAGTCGCGAAGCTGGCAAGTCAAATAAAATAACTGTTTTTTTATCGAAAAGGAATTAATTAAATAATACTAAATTGATTTCAAATAAAGCCATATTGTTATTTTTACATGGTTTCACAAACTACATGGTGTCAGAAGTGGAATACGTTCACACACGTCGCCGTTGCTCATCAGTTCGTGCGGCTTGTCCTACCGATATAACCTGAAAACGGAATTAGTGACACGACCCCGTGCTTCATTAGAAAACGAAAAAGGACAACAACAAGATTTTCAAGCAAGCCCTGAACTTGATTCTGATACATCTTCCTTGTCGTCGTCTGCTTCATTTTCATCAACTATGTCTGTAAAAGGAGAGCCTGTTCAGAACAATTATCAATTCAAAGATTTCGAAGAATCCTTAGAAAGGTTTGATGGGGAATCTAAGGACGTCGAATTATGGCTCTCGGACTTCGAAAGTGTTTCGCTAGTTTGTTGTTGGAATGAAGTACAAAAATGTCTATATGCGAGGCGATTGTTATCCGGTGCAAGTAGATTAGCAGTCGAGTCAGAACCGGGTATTTCTAGCTGGCAGAAGTTGAAGGAGCTACTTCTTAAGGAGTTTGGGGGTAAGGCAACAGAGAACGTTCATCAACTGCTAGCAGAATCAACGAAAAATTCATCTGAATCCTATATTGAGTACTGTGTATACTGAGTATATGAAAGTGAGCAGGATAAGGAGAAGAAAAGGAACGATGAACTACTGCAGACTACAACAAGCAATCTTAAAAGACAGGAAAACGTCCCTCATAAGTTGAAGCGGTGTACAAACTGTGGAGCTAGGTCGCACACCCATGGAAATTGTCCTGATAAATCGAAAGGTATGAGATGTTTTTATTGTAATGATTTTGGGCATATCGCTCCAAAATGTCCTAAGAAAGCATCTGTCAGTATTATTAGAGCAGAAGTGCCTGATTTCTCAGTTCAAGTCGTGGTAGGAGGGGAGAAATATCGCGCACTTATAGATACTGGGAGTGACATTTTTATCATCAAGAAGGATCTGAAGGATAAGTTAGGTATATCAACATACGAAGAGCCAAGCAGTCCTGTTGTTGGATTTGTCCGAAACAGCAAAATGACTTTAGGAGCAGTATCCATTGATGTCGTCATTGATTTACAGTCTTACCAATTGGTCTGTCATGTAGTTCCGAGCGATTGGTTAAATACAGAGATAATAATCGGTAAGAATTTCTTTATGAATGCTTCGTTAGTAATCGAAAATGGGAAGCCTATAATATTTAAAGCTGATAATGACCGAACATTCTTAGCTCAAGTCAATGTAATACATTGCGATTCGTATCCGGAGAGTTTGGATAACATAAACCGCAAGTTCAAAGAGCAAATCGTATCTATGGTTAAAGCTTATCGCCCGCAAAAAGAAGCAGATTACGTAGAAGTTGAGATGAAAATTTCCGCGGAGGACGAAATTCCAATCCATCAAAGGCCCAGACGGCTAGCTCCGTTAGAGAAGGACATAGTGCAGCGACAAATTTCAGAGTGGCTGAACGGAGGAATTATTCGAGAAAGCACCTCGTCGTATGCAAGTCCTGTAGTTCTAGCCAAAAAGAAGGATGGAAGCAGTAGGCTCTGTGTAGATTACAGAAAGTTAAACTCCAAAGTAATTAAAGACAGATTCCCCTTACCTAATATTGAAGTCTTTGAAGGTTTGCATAGCGCTAAGGTGTTTTTGACACTCTACCTTAAGAATGGGTTTTTCCATGTTGGAATAGAAGAGTCAAGCTAAAAGTATACCGCCTTCGTCGTACCAGATGGAAAATACGAGTTTAATAAAGTCCCGTTTGGGTTATGCAACTCGCCATCAGTTTTTCAACGTTTCATAAATTCTATTTTCCGGAAAATGATACAAAAAGGCACTCTTCTCGTCTACATGGATGACCTCATCATTCCTTCGAAAATGAAATCGAAAATATCCAGTCGTTAAGAAGGGTCCTAGAGGTATGCAGCCGAAACGGTCTGCTTATAAAATGCAGTAAATGCCAGTTCCTAACAAGGGTCGTGCAGTTTCTCGGGCATATAATTCAAAATGGAACCATCCGACCATCCGAAGAAAAGGTTTCAGCAGTGAGGAAATTTCCTGTACCAAAAAACGTGAGGGATGTTATGAGTTTCTTGGGTCTAACAGGATTTTTCCGAAAGTTTATATCGGGATACGCCCTGATTGCTAAACCACTTACTGATTTGACAAAAAAGGATGCAAGGTTCATTTGGGGAAAGGACGAGGAAGGATCTTTTCAAACGCTTAAAAATAAGTTGTGTGAAGAACCAGTTCTGAGGTTGTTTGATCCATGTCGTCCGACGCAGTTGCACACGGATGCTAGCAAGGAAGGATATGGGGCTGTCTTAATGCAGAAAGGTGACTATGATTGTTTCCACCCCATCTTTTTCCTTAGTTTCAAAACCTTACCGGCGGAAAAAAATTACTCTAGTTACGAGCTAGAGGTTCTAGCTGTCGTGCGATCCCTAAAAAGGTTGCGTATTTATCTGTTGGGGTTAAAGTCTGATATATTTACAGACTGTAAGGCTTTCCAGCTGACCATGGCCAAAAAAGAATTGAATAGCAGGGTAGCAAATTGGGCACTTCAGCTGCAGGAATACAATTGTTCAGTTCATCACCGGCCGGGACGATCTATGCAACATGTCGATGCCCTTAGCCGCTACCCGAATGTCCTTGTCATTGAGGATGGAGTTATGGAGTCGATTAGGAGGGCACAGACAAAACAAGTTCAAGTGCTTGCTTCACTTAATAATATAATATATCAAGTTTATGTGCTTGATACTATAATACAAGAAACGCTAATATCATCTCCGACGTGAACAAGTTCAAGTGCTTGCTTCACATGGTAATATAAAATATCAAGTTTATGCGCTTGGTACTTTAATTCAGGAAAACGCTCCTGAACAATGACCTTCGACCTTAACCGCTTTCCCACGACAAATCCGCATCCCAGTAAGTGCAACCTTTTGTGACAGCTGTAATAAATGTCGCAATTTTTCTTCCTAATCTTACCGTTTCCTATCCAGCGTATTTCCTGGACCGCAGTAATATCCGCCTTGTACTGCGTGAGGATTCCTCTAGTTTATGAGCAGCTCCGGGAGTGTACAGGGTTCTGACATTCCAGGAGCATACTCGCAAATCGTGTTCCTTTTTCGTGCGTTGTCGTCGTCGAGTATCCGTCCGTGTATCCGAGGCATCTTGCTCATTCATAACTTTGGGTTATTTTTACGTGGGCGGATTGTTAGCCCGCCGCACAACCGCCATTCTGGTCGGGGTTTTTTTCGCTGCATACGTTTGTTCACCTCCCAACGGTTGTTGAAGAGGCTATCCAGAGGGCGCCGCGAGGAGGCCGTATGTCAACTTGACCCGGACATTTAAACAGGGATCGTTGCTGGCATCTCGCCAGGTTGAGAGCAATCAACAACTTTACCCTGTATGTCCGAGCCCATGCCCTATAACGGTTCAAAGGAAGTTCTATTACAGCGACTCCAAAATTACGTTGGCGTGGGTGTCAGGGCCCTCGTCACTATGACGCTTTATCGCCAGAAGGGGTATTTGTTCAATTATATTCTGCGACAATTCCACTAACTTTGTCATGCTAAAAATGAGCTCTCTGAGCTTTACAAACTATTTGAAAAGGAGCTCCACAAAACAGAGATCCATGAAATGTGTCAAAGGAATTCTATCGAATGGCGTCCAATTCCTCCAAGATCTCCACACTTCGGCGGGCTGTGGGAATCCGCGGTCAAGACAGCGAAGTACCACCTGCTTAGAGTGATTGCGCAAGCCATACTTACTTTTGAAGAACTTACTACCTTGACGGCACAAATCGAGGCCATACTAAACTCCAGACCTATAATTCCACTATCATCGGATCCGGATGACTTAAATGTGCTTACTCCTGGGCATTTTCTGATTGGGGCTCCGTTGACGTCGTTTCCTGGACTAGATATTTCCGAGATAAAACCACATCGACTATCCAGATTTCGACGACTACAGCACCTTCAACAGGTATTTTGGAAAAGATGGTCAACCGAGTATTTACACTTGCTCCAGCAGCGTAACAATTGAGAATGCAGGGATACTGCCGTAGCAATAAGTACCCTGGTTCTTCTAACAGATGACAACTTGCCTCCTTACAAATGGTCGCTTGGGCGTGTCATCGCAACATTTCCTAGCAAGGACGGGGTTCATCGTGTAGCCCAGTGAAAACTCACGCCGGAGAGCTTAGACGTGCAATGGCTAAGTTGTGTCCTCTACCGTTGGAAGAAGTTAAGTCTACTTAGTAGTCCTTAAGGAACCCGAGATGTTTAGTCGTTACTTTTATCACAATTAATAAATATATTGCACATCACTAGATTATTTTCCAGTTGTTCTTCATCAAGCCTGTGTTATGGAGCTCTGGTGGAGCCTCGTTGGATGTGGCTTCTAAAGACGTAAATATTTTCGGCAGAAACTCAGAGAAATCTTTCCATTACGGCAATTCCTTTTTTGTTCCCCAAGAAAGTTCCAATTCCTTTGTAGTTCTCAGACCTATTTTATGCGAGACAATGTACACAATCATTGAATCCCAAGACTGTATCCACATCAAGGGCAAAGATTTCAATGAGTGTTTCGTTGGTTGTATCTAGCAGTTTCTTGTAGTTACTGGCTGATTCATGCTTGGATACTGATAGATTGAGGAATACTTGCAGGTCTGACGACAGAAGTATCCTCTTGTGTTGTATCTGTCAAACAACAATTTACGTATCTTCTCATAATTGACTCCGGTCACTCCAAAATTCTCTATTAGGCGTCGTGGTTCATCTCCAGTAGACGTTGTTAGGTGTTTCATCTTGTAAGTGTCGGGCATCTGATTGTTCTCAAGCACCAACGTCTTGAATATCTCGTAAAACATAGTCCATTTCAGGTTGTCACCTTCAAACTTAGGAAGCTTCACCGGTTTTATACGCAGGACCTCGTCGCTTTGTGGCGTTTGGGGTGTCTGGATGATTTGCGCCGGCTGTGGTCGCTGAATTTCGTATTCTTCGCGATTTCTTCTGCTTAGGAAAATGCAGCGATGTCGTCGCCAAATAATAGCTTATCGTAGAGTTTGAGGTTGTAAACCTTTGGATGCAATTCTTCGCAACTGGTCCGGCTGTCTTGAGTTTTGTCAGGCGTACTTCAAAGTACGGCAAGGTCCCTTTCACCTATGTATGTATGTATGTTGGCGTTACAGTCCATGAAGAACCTGAGCCGAGCTTCTCTCAATCACCCATGTTGTTTGTGATTTCATTTTCCCATAGGTGAAAGGGACCTACAGTTTTATTGCCGGTTCCGAACGGCGAATTTCGAGAAGCTTTTCATGACAATTTTACTACAGGGGGTTTTGTCAGAACCCCGCTGAGGAGAAACACCTTTCACCTATGGGAAGATTAAATCACACACAACATGGGTGATTAAGAGAAGCTCGGCTTTAGTCCTTCATGTACTGTAACGCCAACATACATACTTTTTTTTTATGGGGAGAAACACCTTTCACCTATGGGAAGATTAAATCACACACAACATGGGGGATTAAGAGAAGCTCGGCTTTAGTCATTCATGTACTGTAACGCCAACATACATACTTTTTTTTATGGGGCTAGTGCTACGATTAGCATATGACACTGCGACCTTTGCAGATCTATTGTGCCTGCTAGCCGAGGAGCCTCTCCACTTCTATAATGAAACTGAGAATGCTTCTCGTAGGAGCCAACGTGATCCCCTCAGGAGTCATAACTTCGCTGAGAAGGATACGCTTCCTAAGATGGCAGAGAGCAGCACACTCACACAGTATGTGTTCCACCGTCTCTTCGTCCTCTTCGATAGTGCATAGTGCAACTGGTGGGGTCAGACGCATTGTGAACATCAACTTATAGTTTATTTTCTAAAAACAGTATTTTAAAAGTTTCAATTACATACATCTTTGTACATTCATAAGTGATTACTAATCGGTCTATCAAAATGAAATGTATAACGTGCAATCAAAAAGTGGAAAGAAATGAACAAAAATTGCTTGCGGACATTGCTCTCAATACTTTCATGCAAAATGTGCAAAACTTCAAAAAAGAGATATTGAGTTTTTAGAAAAGAGCAAAACAAGTTACAAGTGCAACGGTTGTGTATCTCAACGGAGAAGATATCTTTTGGTGGGTCATTCTTCCACCAATCCATCCATGGATTCAGCCAGCAATTCATCATCCAGCGTTCCATCTATCAGTGAATTTCCAAATGGTTCTCCTTTGTCCACTCTCTCTTCCACCAACACCACCACCATTATTTCCAAAGAAGTAACACTTCAAACGTTACACAGTGAAATATTGAGAGTGCAACAGCTTCTCACAGAGTCATTAACAAAAATGAAGCAATTAGAAGAAACCAACGCATTTCTCAAGATGAAGATAGATGCTCAGGAAATGAGAATAAATCTACTGGAGCAGAGCGGAAAAAAGAGTTGTGTGGACATCGTTGGAATTCCCGGTGTAAACAATGCAAACGCGAAAGAGAAAGCAATTGAACTCATGAGAGTGGGTGTGGGGGAAGAGATCGTCGCTGACGATATTGAGTACTGCTACGTCAAGAATTAAAAAACAAAGGAAACAGATAAGAGAAAAATTGCTACTTCGAAGATTGTATGTGTCAAATTCTCTTCATCTGTGCGTAAAGAAAAAGTTATGCAAAAAATTCGGAGCAACAAAATAAAGCTGTCTTCAAACGTATTTGATGATCAACACAGCAGCAACATGTCCAGCAACAACAGCAGCAGAATATTCATCAACGATTCTTTAACTCGCTACACCAGGTCGCTTCTGGCGAAGGCAAAAGTATTGAGGTATAATCAAAAATGTAAATATGTGTGGGTTAGAAATTCTTCAGTGTTTATAAGAAAGAAGGAAGGTGATAGAGCAATTTAAATTGTCAGTTTGGAGGATCTGACAAAAATAACTAATTAATTAGTTTATACACAACAAAAACAAAATGTCAAATAGTAATATATCAGCCTCGCTTTCAGATCCTCTATTTAATATTCCAAATGACAGAAATTCACTATCACCGCATTCTAATTCCTTAAACTGCTTTTGTATAGATCATTCAAATAACTCTCTCTTTGGTTTTTCTATCATACATCAAAAAATTCGAAGTTTAAGAACCAATTTTGATTCTTTTTACTCGCATCTTGCGTCTTTAAACCACTTACCAGATATGATTTTTCTTTCAGAGATTTGGATATACAGTTCAGAGATTTCAGATTATTCAATTCCTAATTTTACATTCGCTGCTACATGTAATGATTTGTATTCGTCTGGTGGTATCGCGATCTTTTACAGAAATGATTTAATATGCAAAATCACAAATACTAATTTGACTAGTGCTGACTTGATATGTGTAAATTGCGAAATTTCTGGTGTTAACATCTCATTTATTAGAATTTATAGATTACATGGCTGCTCAATAAAAGTCTTTTTGGAAGAATTTTCTGCATTTCTTGAGAAACAAACTCATAAATATCTTGTGCTACTTGGTGATTTCAACACTGATATCCTATCAAATTCAACAAATAATGATCTCTATCTTTCAACTTTATCATCCTTTGGTCTCGAATCTATACTGTCTCAGCCAACTAGAATTGATATGAATTCTAGCACATGCTTGGACCACATTTTCATAAGATTACATAAGAATAACTACCTACTAAAAACTACTGATCACTGCCTTACAAGTATTCAGTTTAACAAATCTGACTTTAAACCTAGGCAATCCTTTGTTAGGGAAAACCGGAAAATTGACTTTACTGCTTTAAAAAGAGCCCTGACTTTTGAGTTTTGGAATGAGGCTTATATGGCGCAGAATCCTTCCATTGCGTTTGATTTGTTTTTGAGCACATTGCAGCTTCACATTTCGAATTGCAGCAAAAACCTTAAAAATAAAAGCAAGAGATTATCTTGTATCAAACCTTGGATGACTTCCACATTACTGGTAAAAATCAGAAAGAAAAATAAACTTCGTATCCGTGTTGCCAGACATCCTAACAATATTAAGCTTAAAAATTATTATGAATTAATATACCTGACGCCTCTGACGCCGATGACACGGGATCGAATCCCGACACAGCCATGTCATCGAACGTGTTTTTCACGGTGTTTCTCCTCAGCGGGGTTCTGACAAAACCCCCTGTAGTAAAATTGTCATGAAAAGCTTCTCGAAATTCGCCGTTCGGAACCGGCAATAAACTGTAAGTCCCTTTCACCAATGGGAAAAATTAAATCACACACAACATGGGTGATTGAGAGAAGCTCGGCTCAGGTTCTTCATGGACTGTAACGCCATCATACATACAATATACCAAGAGCTCAAAACAGAAATACCTCTATGTAGAGATATATACTTTAGTAGTAGGTTGGCGGAGAATATTGGCAATACTAAAAAGGAATGGAGAATTGTTGATGAGATTTTAAATAGAAACAAACCTTACGTTGACATTGTCTTAGATAATAACAGCAAGCATGTCACTGATCCCTCAGAGATTGCTAAAATTTTTAACGATTACTTTGTTAACGTCACAAATACAATTCAGAATCCTTGCCATAGTACCCCTTCTTACCATTCAGATCCCACCATAAAACAAGAGACCATTCAAGAGCACAGCTTCTTCTTCAAAAACTTTACTTCACTTGAAATACATGAAATTATTTGGTCGTTAAAATCCTCGGAGTCATGCTCACATGATAATATCTCAAGCAATATTCTTAAGAACATTTCACTGCTTATTTCTGACATTGTCGCCTATTTATTTAATCTGAGTATCGAAAAGGGAATTTTTCCTGAATCTCTAAAGACGTCCGTGGCAATTCCATTGCATAAGAAGGGCGATACCACAGTTCTCAATAATTATAGACCTATATCCCTTTTATCGACATTCTCTAAGATTTTTTAAAGAGGTGTAAAGTCTAGAATGCTTTCATTTCTTGAGGAAAATTCTTACTTTAGCGAATTCCAGTTTGGCTTTAGAAGTGGAATATCAACCGAAGATGCGTTATTAAAATTATGTGGCGAAATTAACAACAGCTTTAATAATTCAACATGGTTGACCATGAGTTGCTACTTAGTAAACGATATGGCATAGGCTTCAGAGGTTCGATGCATTCTTGGTTTACATCATATCTCAAAAATCGTAAAAAAAGCGTGAGAATTAAGAACTGCTTGAGTTCTGTGCATATTATCAACTCTGGTGTCCCTCAAGGATCAGTTTTGGGACCAATTTTATTCTTGGTTTTTGTCAATTCATTATTTCTCCAATCCCTCAAAGGTAAAATCACTGCCTTCGCTGATGATACTGCGTTATCCTACTCAAGCAATAATTACCTTGACTTATATGCTGAACTGAATTCCGATCTCGAAACACTACGAAGATGGTTTAAGTCTCATAAATTGAAAATTAGCGATTAAACCAAATTTATGGAGTTATATTGGACTATAGATTAAATTGGAAAGACCATACTACATACTTAAAACAGTATTCCAATAGAGTTGTCAGACAAATCTATCACCTCAGCCTGTACTGTAATTCAAACATCCTAATTATGGTTTATAATGGTCTTTTAAGATCCAAATTAGAGTACGGCATCTCGTGCTGGGGAGGTACACACTTAAATAAAATTCAACCATTACTGATCAAACAAAAACATGTGATACGGATCATCTGTCGAATGAATCGTAGAACCTCAACTCATGATCAATTTAGACTCCTCAAAATTCTTCCGATACGACACTTATGTATGTATGTATGTGTATGTATGTTGGCGTTACTGTCCATGAAGAACCTGAGTCGAGCTTCTCTCAATCACCCATGTTGTGTGTGATTTAATTTTCACATAGGTGAAAGGGACCTACAGTTTTATTGCCGGTTCCGAACGGCGAATTTCGAGAAGCTTTTCATGACAATTTTACTACAGGGGGTTTTGTCAGAACCCCGCTGAGGAGAAACACCGTGAAAAACACGTTCGATGACATGGCTGTGTCGGGATTCGATCCCGAGTCATCGGCGTCAGAGGCCAACACACTACCCACTGCGCCACGGTGCTCTCGACACTTATACTGCTACAAAGTCCTTAAAATATTTTTTCTGAGATCTGGATATACTGCCGCCAGACTATATGGTAACTACAATTTACGTGTTAACACCAGCAATTTTGTACAGGTTCCTTATATCAATAAAGATGTTTATTCTCGATCTTATTTTGTAACTGCTTGCCGTCTATTTAATAAACTACCAACAAATATTAGATGCGAAAGAAAAGTTTCAACATTTTTAAAATATACGCGAATGTGGCTTTTTTCTCTGAATAATTAAGAAATAGAAAACCTATTCACTACAGTGGCCTAACATCTATCGTATGAATATTTCAATGCACATGAATTATACAAATGTTTAATAATTAAAAATATTTCCTCTTTTGCCTAGCCCCACCATCTAATTCATTGTTATTGAGTACTAATGGTGCATCCGCCACTTGTCCTTCCGACAACAGAATGTACCTAATTATTTAATGCAAAAACCATTGTTAAATTCGATTGTTTTGTTATTACTTTATACTGTTATTCATGAAATAAATAAATAAAAAATAAAAAAAAATAAAGGTTCGTCGACAGGCCAACATGGCCTGAGTTTAGTTTTCATATTGGAGTTCCAGTTGAGTCTGCGGTCTAGGTCAATACCTAGATACTTTACTTCCTCTGAAAATTAGGAAATTTAGGAAAATTGAGCAGGGCTGTAACTTTCTCCTCTTTGTAAATGGGGCTCTCTGCCACACCAGTCAAAGATAAGTTGGAGCGCAAGCTGCATGCGCTTAAAGGCAATGATCTCGCACTTACCCGTAACAATGATTTCTAGGTCATCGCATATTCGATGACCTCGTAGCCCCGAGTGGTTAGCTTGCGTAGTAGATCATCGATGACTATCGACCAGAGCAGTGGTGAGAGGACTCCCCCTTGTGGGCATCCTCCAGCCGCCGATACTGTCACTGAGACCTCTCCGCATGTGGCTGATATGCAGGATAGTGCAGTGGTGATCGATTCATAGCCAGTATTATTATTTTGTTGTCATTACAAAAACAAAGAAAGAGAATGCAGCCGCTATCAACGTTATTGCAAAACAAAACGTGGGTGTTGGAGGTGCATCGACTATGTCTACCGCAGCTGATCACCACCGCTCTAATCAACCTGTCCTTGAAATTGCTGCTCTTTCTAACGCTGGCCACCTAAATTCCTCTGCGTTTTCTGGTTTATCTATTGATGCTGTTACTGCTGCCTCCACTAATTTGGACATGTGCGAATGTGATTCTATTGATGTTGCCAACATTCACGCTAATGCTGATGTCCTCGCTCATACTCATGGTGTCTCCACCGGCTTCTCGGATGTTAAAGAGTGTGGAAACATATCTCGGACCTATGTATAAGCCAACAACAATTATAGGAACTAATCGAGAACTTACTGATATCGGCGTAATATACATATAAACTCAAATGGTTCCACGTGGGGATTTTTCGCTCATCTACGACTACGGACACCATTTGCAACTATGTAGCCTCTAAACTTAATGTTAGCCCAACATTGATCTCATGCTGTAAGCTCACTAAGAGGGATAGTGACGTTTCAGGTCTAAAATTCGTTAATTTCAAAATTGGTGTTCCAGCTGAATTAAAGAATGCCATCTATGAGGCGAACATCTGGCCTGTTTGTGCGAAGCTGCGTTCCTTCCTGCAACACTCAAAAAACGAAGAAGGCCAGGGGCTGGGCATCTAGACTTAATGAACACCTTACCACTGTCAGCTAATACCAATAATGTGCTATCGAAAAAACTCACTTCGATGGAACTTTCTTACAACAATGCCAGTGGAATGAGGTCCAAGGTTTATGACTTGTTTGTCTCCTCATCCCAGCTTATGTATGATGTAATTGTGATAACGGAATCCTCGCTTCATGGTGGTGTCCTCTCGCCGGAAATATTTGATAGTTGACTCTACACCGTATTCCGATTTGACCGATGCAAGACTGCCATGGACCGCGGAGGTGGAATTTCAATTGCTGTTCGATGCAGTCTATCTTGTAAGCAAACACAATTGCCAATTACAGAAACAGTACAACTGTGTATTTTAATTAATGTAAACTCTAACTCTCAACTAATATTTACTGCTAGCTATATCCCGCCTAATAGTATTCCAATTCTTCTTCTTCTTCTTAATGGGCGCTACAGTTCGGGGTGAACCTGGGCCTGGACCAACATGCCCCTCCAACTAGCACGATCTTTTGCTAGCCTTTTCCATTGCCGCACACCCAGTTGGCTGGGGTCCCCTTCCACCTGTGTGCGCCATCTTAAGTGCGGCCGTAGTCGGCTTCGTCCCTCGTGGTTGGATTCAAATACTTTCCGGGCTGGAGCTGTGGTGTCATTCGATCTACATGGCCCAGCCATCTTAGGCATTGAATCCGTAGACGCCTGACTAGGCTCATGTCGCTGTAAGTTCGTAAGTCCGTAAAGTTCGTGATTGAATCTCCTACTCCATCCCCCGTCTGCGTTTATAGGCCCGAAAATCACGCGCAAAATCTTTCTTTCGAACGGACCAAGGGCCTCCTCATCCGCCTTTGATAGTGTCCATGCTTCTGCGCCGTACAACAGGACCGGAATGATAAGGGTCTTATATAGAGTCAACTTTGTCGTTCGGGAGAGGGCTCTATTACTCAGTTGCCTCCTGAGCCCAAAGAAACGGCGATTGGCAAGAGTGATTCTGCGTTTGATTTCGCAACTGATGTTGTTGTTCTCGGTCACTGCGGAGCCAAGGTAGAAGAAGTCCTTAACTACCTCGAACTTATATCTGCCAATACAAACGTTCTGGCTAAGACGTCGGTGGTGAGCGTCCTTTTTTGATGACAGCACATATTTAGTTTTGCCCTCGTTTACCGTCAAACCAATTTTCGCCGCCTCGAACTTAATACTCGCAGACGCCTCATTGACATCTCGCTGTGATCTATCTATTATGTCAATATCGTTGGCGTATGCAAGGAGTTGCGAGGATTTGAAATAGATTGTGCCTCTTATATTGGCCAGTGATTTTTGCACAATCATTTCGCAAAATAGTTGAAGAAATCACAAGACAGCGCATCGCCCTGCCTAAATCCTTTTTTGACATCAAAACTATCGGTAAGGTGTTCACCGATTCGGATGGAGCGGCGAGCATTCTCCAAAGTCATCCTGCATAGTCTGACGAGTTTAGCAGGTATGTCAAAGCTAGACATAGCGTTGTATAGCTCGTCTCTTATTACGCTGTTGTATGCGGCTTTGAAGTCGACAAATAGGTATGTGCTCTTTATTCACAATAATACATTTATTTGTCGATTGAGTTACACAATACCAAATCCAGATTCAATCGACGCAATCGACCGTTGTCAGTCGATCGCTGATCGACACTCATAATAGGGGCAATTGTCCTTGCCGGTCCGTTATATCCGAGGCTTGTGGTTGTTTCGGAGTTTGTGAATTTTTTTACGGTTACGGCTTACTAGGCTGTAGCCCAACCGACTAATCCTGTTTTTTTGGCACAGGAGGCTCCCCATTCGCCCTTCCCCGTCTGCAATTTCCATAGGACATCTCCAGATGGCACCACGAGGAAGTGGGGATGGGACTTACTAACAGTGCCGCCAGATGTTCGACTGCGGTGGCTCTTCTCGCTTTTTAGCAGGCCAGCATCCGTCGGAGAGATGCTACCCCTACGAGGCCTTTGTTAGTCCTTTGCCATCCATTAGTATTCCAATTACTTATTTTAAACACAGATAATATTGAGTATGTATCTAAAATGTACAATAAGGCATCTCACTATTTATGTGTGTTAGGTGATTTTAACTTTCCCGATGTTAATTGGACATGGTCCGTCGAAGATAATATGCTGATTCCTACGAATTGTCATTCAGACCTCGAACTTAGCTGCTTAGATTTCTTATATTCCCTAAACCTTTCCCAAGTATACACTGTCTATAATTCATTAAACAAATTGCTGGATTTTCTTTTTGTTTGTGTAACAGAATTAAAATTAAAATCTTATCCTGCGTCTTATGAATTACTGAAAAATTCGATCCACCACAAGCAAACTGAGTTCGAATTGGAATTTTATACTATCCTGAATCCGGACAATAATAATTGTTACTGTAGACATTTAAATTTCCTTAAAGTAGACTTTACCGGTCTAAATAACTGGAAATAGGAAATAGGAATTTCACTGCTTAAATCTTAGTGAGATGTTTGCTCGACTTAAAATTATTATTGACTCCAGGTTTGTAATGCATGTGCCATTAATTGTCAAGAAGAAACTCTCTAAGCCCCCTTGGTATATATAATCGTCGGTTAATGAATCTAAAAAATCTCAAAACTAAAGCACTTAAACGGTATAAAAAGTCACAGAACTTGGCGGATTATGCTGGTTTCTGTACCTTGAGGGAACAGTTCCGCATCCTTAGCAAGTTTCTTCACAGGAATTATTTTATGGAAATCGAGAACAAGCTAGTAACGGATGCCAAATGTTTTTGGAGTTTTATAAAGCACAAGCGTAATGCGTATGGTATTCCGGAGTTAATGTCATACGAAAACTTAGAATTAGAGATGCGCAAAATAGTTCCAACCGCGGAACGAACATGGAACCGTTCTTTTCCTGATCGGAGCTAGTTCCTGGAACTAGTTCCTCGGAACTACAATACATATGTATGTACATACGTATTTAGCTTTTTTGTTACTGAATTCAATGGCAAAATGAAAAGTTACGATAGATTTTTTAAAAACATGTTTTATTATCATTTCAAACCAAAAGCAACCATAAAAAATTAGTTTAGTTTGTTTCATTTATTCATTTTATTTATTTGTTTCAGAAACTGAGAAAATAACAAATAAAATATGTACATAAATCATGCATGCATACTCGCACCGATATGGAACTAGCAAACCATGTCCATGTCCGGACCTGAATGCATACTCATTACTCGCACCGATATGGAACTAGCAAAAACATGTCCATGTCCGGAACTAAATGTATACTCGGACCTATCGGAACTATCAAAAACATGTCCATGTCCGGAACTAAATGTATACTCGGAACGATATGGAACTAGCAAAAACATGTCCATGTCCGGAACTAAATGTATACTCGGACCGATATGGAACTAGCAAAAACATGTCCATGTCCGGAACTAAATTTATACTCGGACCTATCGGAACTATCAAAAACATGTCCATGTCCGGAACTAAATGTATTATCGCACCGATATGGAACTAGCAAACCATGTCCATGTCCGAACCTGTATGCGTACTCGCACCGATATTGAACTAGCAAACCATGTCCATGTCCGGACCTGAATGCATACATACATGTATGACATTCGTTCACGAAATGCGGTACGGGCATTATATTCTTTCATTTCTTTTCTTCATTTCAGTTCCAGTGTGCTGTACAGTGTACACCAACTGTTCGAGCTTTATCGCCACATCTCCATACTTTAGGGTTTCGTGAAAACTACGGAGTATAACTCATACCGTATGAGAAGCATGTTCGTTGCATTTATGTTTTTTTTTTTTCGTCTTGTACATATGTGATTGATGAATAAGGGTTGAATGGAACTATGGAACTATTTTCGTTCAATTTGCGGAACGAGAGGACATGTGTCCGAGAATTATAAATAAAACGACGTTGTTCGTTTTGGTTCTGCGATAGAACTGACTATTTTATTGTTCTACGAGAAGCATCAGCACGCATAGCAGGAAAACAGATAAACCTGAGACGCTTGGAATTTAACTCCACTTGTGTGCATGTTTGCACGTTCGCGAATCGTTCGCGAGCGTGAGAACAGACACTACGTTCTGATCTCGAGTTCTGCCATTCCGCTGATAACTTCATAAATTCTCATGATTATATTACTTATAGTCGGGGCAAACTAACATAATTTTAATCAGAATACGGAAAAATAGAAACCAGAACTAGCCCAACGGGAAATGGTTGGGGGGGTTACTAACATGAAAAAAAAAATAAATGCAGTTACTGACCTTGGGGGGGGGGGGGGGGGGGTAAAGTGAAAAAAATTCAAAGTCAATATTTTGGATGCGTATTACGAGAAAATTTGGCGTCGGAGATAAAAATGTTCAACAGCAAAGTTGTAGGTAATAAAAAGATCTTTCTTTTTTGTTAAGGGTACTTTTCATCATAACCTCAAAATTATCGAGAAATTTAAAGATTTTCCAAAAAATAATAGAATTTTCGTTTTTATATTATAACTTTTATAAAAATTAATGAATTGTTATGAAACTTGGTGAAAAGATACCTTCATATATTATAAATAACCAAAAAAAATTTCAAAAGAAAATAATGGAAAATTTTTGATTTAGATTTTTTTCAAAAAAAAAGTCCTTTTTTCAGACGAAAATTGTACGGTGGAAAATCATCGTAAATAGATTTTTCAAAGCTCATTTTGTTTGTTTTCTTGTCTACTTTTTGATAAATCAGAGACACAATATAGCTTATATTTAAGAATATGCTAAAAAATGCAAAAAACGAAAAAAGTCAATTTTGAAAAAAAAAAATTTCAGTAATTGTTGATAATTTTGTTTAAATTTCAAAATAATGTTAAAACTAACTTCACCAATCGATTCTACGTGAAAAAATACTTAAGAAACTGTATTTTGTTATTAAAAATTACTCCAATATTTAGGGGTGGTAAAGGGTTGAATGATCGTTCTCATGCAATTTTTTACATTTTTTATTTTTTTAAACTTTCTTATTATTTCTTTTCTTCTTATTTTTGTGTACTTAATAGACAAAATGTGTCTATTTTGTCTATTAAGTACACCATTAAGTACCCCCCCCCCAACCCCCCCAACCATTTCCCGTTGGGCTAGTCCTGGTTTCTATTTTTCCGTGCTCAAATTTAGTTTGCCCCGACTATTAAGTATATTACTCCTCCCCCATCAAAATAAGTTTTATCGGTTTTATTTTGTTTTATTCATTAAAATTTCTGACTGACATTTTCATCAGTCTTATCACTAGTTTTGCAACATTTGTTTTTACATAATTTACTTAGGTAAGCTATTACACAAATCTTAAATAATATTACAATTACTACGACAATTATCAACACATAAAAGTTATAATTATTTTTCATCTCAGGTAGAAATTTTAATTTCAGCTTCTGCATTTGTAACTGCTCTTCTAGTAGCTCATGTAGATCTTCTAATGGAGTGTTGTTTAATGTTATTCAAATCTAACGATAAGCAAAATTCATTACGTTGATCGCTAAAATTTTTTATTAATTCAGACCGAATGTCTGTAATGCTATTCGAGCCACTAATATTGATAACTTCCCTAGCTGAACCTTTAAGTTTGGTAAGGATAGTCCTCTTTATCATTTCATTTTGATACGAATTGGCATCCGTTGTATCAAAAAATATTGACCTATCGAATCGATTGCTTCAATGAACAAATTAAGTTCGTTCACATCACCATCGAATTCGGGGATGGTGTCGGCATGAACTTTCAAGAATTGTTGCACCGACATATTGCTTTTCTTTTTGTTAGTTTGCGTATTTTTCCTATTAATTTTTTTTTTTTTTTTTTTTTTTTTTTTTTTTTTTTTTTTTTGATAATTCGGATTTGATAATTAACAGGGTAATTAGATGGGAAATATATAAAGAATCACTTTCACAGTGACACTGAATAATTTTTTCTTGCGAACTTTCTTTTTTTTTTTTTTTTTTGTTTTTTTCACACTTTATTATTTTTGTGCACTATCGTTTATTTAGTTATTCGAATATGTACTTTTTCGGCACTTTCAGAAACATACAAACTGATTTATTAAATTTTTTTTTTTTGAATTTGAATTTTTCTCTTAGTTGTTTTTTTTTTGTTTTTCACACTTTGTTATTTACATATACACATGCACTGTAATTGTTTCGATAGTTGTTGTTCTAATATATTAATTAATAATTGCAAAGAAAAGTTAGCACGATTTTATTCGTATCGTAGCGACTGCGCCAATTATAAATAAAACGACGTTGTTCGTTTTGGTTCTGCGATAGAACTGACTATTTTATTGTTCTACGAGAAGCATCAGCACGCATAGCAGGAAAACAGATAAACCTGAGACGCTTGGAATTTAACTCCACTTGTGTGCATGTTTGCACGTTCGCGAATCGTTCGCGAGCGTGATAACAGACACTACGTAAGCATTTCCGTTCTGATCTCGAGTTCTGCCATTCCGCTGATAACTTCATAAATTCTTATGATTATATTACTTTAGTATATTACTCGAGAGAGGACATAGTTCCATGAACTATACATGTCCGGAACTACCCAACTCTACTTAGAATCCAATAATATTAAAACCTCCTGTGAATTATTCGCTGGTTTTTTCGAATCGATATACATATGTAAAAGACGCCCAGATCCATTTAGATCCACCCTCTATAAATGATCAAAAAGTGGATATTGGCTGCTACCGTCTCAATCTACAGGACATTGCTATGGCTCTTAGTAACCTTAAACCATCAGCAAGTGTAGGAGTGGATGAAATTCCAGCACTGGTTTTAAAAAAATGTAAAGATAGTATCTGTTATCCACTCCTAATTATCTTATCGCTTAAGCTGTGCATTTTTTTAGATGAGTGGAAAGTCTCATTTTTAGTTCCTATTTTTAAATCTGGCTCTAAAAATGGCGTTAAAAACTACAGGGGAATCTGTAAGTTATTGGCCATACCTAAACTCTTTGAAAGTATTGTCAAATATAGGTTGGAATTTTATGTCAAAGAACATATTTCTGAATCTCAACATGGTTTTGTATCAGGGAGATCCACTGCCACCAATCTCGTATATTTCACATCGTCTATACTTAATTCACTTGAGAAGGGTTGTCAAGTGGACACGGTCTACACCGACTTTAGTAAGGCATTCGACGCTGTGAATCACTACGTCTTAATAAGCAGGCTGAATTGCTCCGGCTTTCACTCATCCATTTTGAAATGGATTTCCTCCTTCTTGACGAATAAAGTGCAGATTGTAAAGTTTGAATCTTTTCTCTCCAAGCCATTCAACTGCAGCTCAGGTGTACCGCAAGGGCACCTGGGCCCACTACTTTTCATTATATTTATCGATTATATAACAACCGTGCTGCGCCACAGTCAATGCCTATTGTATGCAGATAATCTGAAGCTGTTCTTAAGAATCTCAAGCTTAAATGATTGCCTAAAGCTCCATAATGATATTATAGCAATCTAGTGCAAACACAATCATCGCTTTCTAAATACAAAGAAATGCAACGTAACAACTTTCTTCAGATGTTCCAACCCAATTATACACCGTTACTCCATTAACTCAGTAAAGTTAACTCGAGTAAACGTGGTTAAGGATCTTGGGATCCTCTTTGATCAGACGTTAACTTTTTGTGATCATGTTGATTATATAACATCTAAAGCTAACTCCATGCTCGGCTTCATCAAAATAAACACAGTTGCGTTTTCTAACCCTCACTCGCTGATTACCCTTAGTCGATCTCTTCTAGAATATTGTGATATTGTATGGTGTCCCTTTTACCAAGTGCATATAAATCGGGTGGATACGCTGATGATATCGACATCATCGCCTGTTCTCGCCGTGGCATTGTGGAAGCATTCACCGCGATTGAAGAACAGGCGAAACGAGTTTGTCTTAAGGTCAATGAGGACAAAACGAAGTACATGCTGTCAAGCAAAAACCAATCCGTCGTGCCCGGGACCGTCAAGGATGGAAGGCAGCTATAGCTTAGGCTCAGATCCTCCATGGATCGCTGGCCTGATAAGTAAGTATATAAATCGGATGGAAAGAATTTAAATAAGTTTTTCTAAATTGTTTTTTTTTTTTTTTTTTTTCTCAAAATGCGCTGGAATTTCACGCCAGAATACCATGTTAGATGTCAACTACTGGTCTTAGCCAAGCTTGTAAAAAGCAGGAAGATCCATGACGTAATGTTTGCGAGAGACCTCCTTAGTTTTTTTTTTTTTTTTTTTTAAATTTGCGCGCACTCAAGGTCTAATAACCTTATCTTATTATGTCGGGGACACAGTGCGGGCAGAAGGTAGAGAGGAAGAGGATTAGAGGAGATGCCGATGGACATTGATCTTAAATGCTTGCATGTTTCATTGAGGGGGGAAAACCGAATCCGGCAGGGAGTTCCAGATTCGTGTGGTTCGGTTAATGAAAGATTCTCTATATTTGACAGTACGTCCGAGAGCGGGCTTCGGAGTATATTGGTGAGCATTCCTATAGAGACGTGTATTGTGGGAGAAATGTTGAAGGGGCGGAATGCAACTGGCTATTTCATCAGAGCATTTTTACCATATAAAAAGCTCCTGCTTGTTAGCCTTAATCCCTATTTACGTTCCAAAAAAGCCATTGAGACAAAGAGAGTTTCTTTTACGCAAAAAAATAGGACAAACTACGGGTCGAACGAGCCTATATCTCGAGCTATTTCGAATTTCAACTCAGTTTAGTCTGTTGTGGATCTCTGTTTATCCCGAACTATGTTCAAAAATATGTTATTTAGTTTTATTGGTTAAGTGCTATTGTAAGCTACACATGTACAAATCTGTTGTATTACTTGTAGATGAAATAAATAAATATTATCGAAGGCTCCCTCAATATCGAGGAAGGCGCAAATTGCTATCTCCTTTTGTGTGAAGCTATTTTCAATACGCGTCACCAAGTGGTGTAGCGCATTTTCGGTAGATCGCTCTTTGCGATATGCATACTGGTTGGGATGCTGAGGTGTCTGAATCTCCAAGATACCTCTAATATGGAGCTCTATCAGTTTCTCCATTGTTTTTAGAAAGAACGAAGTCAAACTGATAGGACGATAGGATTTAGGTTGCTCACTTGGTTTCCGAATCTTGGGGATGAAGACAAGATTGACCTCTCTCCAAATTTGGGGTATGTATCAGTGCTGACAGAATTGTATTCAAGCCTTTCTGTAAGATCGCAGAAAAGACATCGTCTTTGCCTGGAAGAACCAGGGAAGCATACCTTAAGCAAAGCCTCCAGGGTTTCCCTGCGATTGACGGTAAAGGTGCCGTCTGATTTGCGAAGCAAACCGAGCCCATTTGTGTGCTCTCGAGATAGCGCTTTGTGGAGTCGGGCCGCAGTTGGAAGCGACTCTGTGTTCTCGCAATGTTTCCTCCAAGACGTTCTCTTGGATTTCCTCAGTTCGAGAATGTATTTAGTCAGAGCAGATCTATAATCAGTCCAACTGTTATTCCGTTTAGCTCTGTTAAACAGCGATCTCACCTGCTTTCTTAGGGACTCAAGCTGAGTATTCCACCAGGGCACACACCGTTTGTATGTATTTGACCTGGGTGTACAGCTGTCTCTAAAAGATGAGATAAGTGCTGCATTGAGCTGGTAAGCCGCTTCATCGATATCATCTGTCGATTCAATCGACCTGAGAAGCATATCGACAAGTAACTCTTCTCTGACCGCATTTATGAATGTAGGTTTGTTGCCTCTATCGGCAATGGTGAGTTCATAAATATTTAAAAATTCAAAGAGTGACTCACCTCGTTTGTTAGTATTGCTGCCCCATTCCATATGATGCGCGTTGGCGTCGCATCCAATTACCAGGTGGTTTTTTTCCTGGTTGCAATACTTAACCAGATCCTGGACTTCAATGGGAGGGATTTGTTGGCCGTCTCCAGGAAAGTAAGCGGAGGCGCATACAACCTCCCTCGGTGAGGACTTCCACTATGACGGCTGCTAGGTCCCTTGTGGGTGTTGGTCCCATCGTCGCCAACACTTTTGTGATGGGTAAGCCGGTGCTTTGTGGGAAGTAGCCCCGGGTGGCTTCGGGAAAGCTTCCTCTTCCAAAAGCATAATATCAAGTCCACTCTTGTCCTTGATGGCCGTAAAGTTGGTTTTCACCCTATCGGTCGTAGCTGGGTTGTCACACACAAAGCATAACTACCCTGACTTGTAGGTCGATCCCCTGAAGCGAGGATTAGGTGCCTTACCCAGCAACTCGATGCAGGTGTCAACTACAGCCTCCTGAACGGCTGCCATCGTCGCTGTGGTAAGGGGGTTCGTTCCCAAGTCCTTGGGGACGATGCCGAGTCGGATCCTCCCAGCTACACTACTGTAGCCGATCTTGCTGCGTTTAGCAGCCGGGTTTGGTGGAGTAGTGTCAGCGGAACGATCACGTTTCAGTTTCGGACCTTTGGTTGCAGGAGTAGATTTTGCATAAACTAGAGCCTCATCTCTGGTTTTGTCCTGCATTATAGCAGCTTTGAATCGTCGCTGCGACGATTTGAAGCCACCAGGTGGTAGACGCTTTTCCTCTACACGCCTGATGGTTTCGTTCCTTGTTACACTTGGAAGTTCATCTGAGAGCATGCTCACAGAATCCCCACCGAGTTTGGTTCCGGAATCGGAGAGTGAAGACACGTTTTCTGCTTTCCGTCTGGCTGCAATGTCGGCAAAAGGTGCCGGCATCACTTCCGATTCACAGGCCCTAGCAGGCGATGACATTTGAGAGTCATCATTCTCTTGAAAATGTTTGAATTATCAATTGTTCCCACGAGGACACGGGAAAGTACGGTCACCTGCAGCGGAGCCCGAGACACAGCAGGAAGGCTATGTTGAAATCGGAGGTTGCCCGGTAGCCGAAGTTCGCATACTAGTAGCTAAGCACCCTCTTAGCCGTGCATCCGCCGGCATATGCTGTTCCGCCTTGGAGTTAGGGGAGTAAGGGAGTGATGGATACAAAGTGAACGGAGAGGTGGAGAGGGGTCTATAAATGCTTCTTAGCTTCGGATTCCTCTAGAGATGGACTCTGGAGAGTTATTACCTGTACTAAGCCTCTGTACCACGACAAGGTGAGCAATTGTCACGGATATATATATGTACATACATATGTATATACTTACATATGTATGTACATACATACTTCAAAGTACAAATCACCCTTTGGATTGTTTCCGTTGAAGGTTCAACCATCCTGATAATTACTTAGTAGTTTGCTGTAGCTGGGCTTGTAGAGCTTGTAGCGGTATATCCTTTTGTAGATCCTCTAGCGGGATAGCAAAGGACTAACAAAGGCCTCGTAGGGGTAGCATCTGGTCTGCTAAAGAGCGAGAAGAGACACCGCAGTCGAACATCTTGCGGCACTGTTAGTAAGTCCCATCCCCACCTCCTCGTGGTGCCATCTGGAGATTTTCTATAGAAATTGCAGACGGTGAAGGGCGAATGGCGAGCCTCCTGTGCAAAAAAACTGGACTAGTAAGTTGGGCTACGACCTAGTAAACCGCAACCGTAAACAAAAAATACAAACTCCGAAACAACCACAAGCCTCGGATAAAACGGACCGGATTAATGTTGACGACCCTTGCAAAAAACGAAAAAAGGACAATGGTCTTCGGCTCTCTACGTGAAATGTTAGGTCCCTAAACAGGCCACGTGCAGCCGAACAACTTGTGGACGCCCTAGACCGCTATAAAGCGGACATGACCGCCACCCAGAAAATGCGATGGAATGGACCGGGTGTAAATCGGATAAAAAACTGTGACATTTACTACGGCGACTGCTATTGGGAGAGAGGACAACGATTGTTCGGAAGCGGGTTTGCTGTTCGAGGTGGACTAAGGCAAAAAGTTCTAAGCCTTCGGCATGTGAGCGAACGCCTCATAACGACCCGTATCAAGGCAACATTTTTTAACATCAGCCTGATCTGCCTCCACGGCCACACGGAAGACAAGGATGACTCCGCCAAAGATGAGTTCTACGATCACATCTCTGACATCAAAATTGTACTAGGAGACTTCAATTCTAAGCTGGGTAAGGAAAGCACGAAATCTCCTTCTAGCCAGTACGCGCTTCCCGCACCTCGATATACACAAAGGCACCTGGCGGTCTTTTGATCAATCGACCACCAACCAGATTGATCACATCGCGATCGACGTCAGACACTCCTCCACTATTCTTGATGTTCGAACTTTCCGAGGGGCTAACATCGACTCGGACCACTACCTTGTAGTAGCCAAGATAAGCCTACGGATATCACGAACGCAGCGGAGTAGAGTAAAGGTACAAAGTTATGACGTCGGAAAGCTCCTATCGCCAGAAACCGCTCGTGCTTTTACCGATCGCGTCTCCCTTAAGCTCTCCAATACACCTCAACCCTCCACGCCATCAACAGAACAGCAGTGGAACCTTTGCAAACAAGCCCTGAAAAGCTCTGCATCCGAAGTTTTGGGCTTCAAGGCTCCACCACGAAGAAACACCTGGTGCGATGACGAGTGCAGGAGGATTCACACAGGGAAGCAGGATGCATATAAAGCCTCGTTGCATAACAGAACAAGAGCAGCTCGTGGGCTCTACGAGTTAAAAAGAAGGCAGGAGCACAAGCTTCTCAGAAGAAAGAGCACGAGAAGCGCGCGATTGAGGATTTGGAGAGGTGTTACGTGACGTTCGAAAGTTTATCTACAGATAAACCGAACATGCCTAGGTTATAAGGCCAGAGCGGAAGCCTGCAGGGTTGAGAACGGACACCTGGTAGTAGAATCGCAGTCGATGCTGAGAATATGGAAAAACCACTTCTGCATACTCTATAACGGCGATGTTAGTCAATATGCCGCTGTCAGGCAGAATGATCAATTTCTTAACGACGATGACCGCAGAGAATTCCATCCCCCTGACCTCGACGAAGTTAAGATTGCCATATCGAAACCCAGGTCGAATAAAGCTGCTGGCGCAGACGGACAGCTGAGTTCTTCAAGGCAGCTGGGGATGACCTGGTTAGGAGCATATACCAGCTCATCTGTAAGATATGGTCAGAGGAAAGCATGCCCGAGGAATGGAGTCTCAGCATCGTACGCCCGATCCACAAGAAAGGAGACCCCTCTGATTGCGCCAACTACAGAGGAATAAGTCTCTTTAACATCGCCTACAAAATCTTCTCTGCCGTTTTGTGTGAACACCTTTTGTAAATAAGCTGATAGGTCCTTATCAGTGCGGATTCAGGCCAGGGAAGTCCACTATCGAGCAGATCTTTACACTACGGCAGATCCTGGAAAAAACCAATGAATTTCAAGTCGGCACCTACCATCTATTCGTCGACTTCAAAGCCGCATATGACAGCATGTATAGAGACGAGCTATACAGAGCCATGTCACGTTTTAACATTCCTGCCAAACTCGTCAGACTGTGCAGGATTACTAAGGAGAACTCTCGCTGCTCCATTAAGGTTGGAGGTGAACTAACGGACCCCTTTGCTGTTTAAAAAGGTTTTAGACAGGGTGCGTCACCCTGTCATGTGATTTCTTTAACATTATTCTTGAAAAGATCGGCCGCAGCTCTGCGGCCAATACAAGAGGTACGATTTACTTCAAGTCTACACAATTGCTTGCCTACGCAGATGACATTGACGTTATTGGACGGACAAAGCAAGACGTCAATGAGGCGTTCGCAAGCACTGAAGCAGAAGCGGCTGAGGTGGGTCTAAGGGTAAATGGGAACAAGACCAAATATATGCTGTCATCAAAGAAAGACACACAACACCGACGTCTTGGTCAGTAACTCACCTTAGGCAGCTACATATATTTTTGAAGTAGTCAAGGACTTCGTCTACTTTGGCTCGATAGTGACAAGCAGCAACGACACCAGCGCTGAGATAAAACGCAGAATAAATCATGCCAATAATCTTGCTCAACCAACTTGGCGTGCACCACAGGAAGTGGCTGGCCAAAGATCGTGCAGGCTGGAGAGGCTTGTTGATTGAGGCCCTGGTTCAACCCGAAGTGTAGCGCCATCAAAGTAAGTAAGTACCGGTAAAACAGGGAAAGGCAGGAAACGTTCCTGCGATGTTGCAGCCAGTCTAATGTTTTGGTAATGCTGGAGTCACATACATATCAATTTTATGGCGCGGTTTTGTATTCTGTCTGGTAGGTGCAATGAGGTATTCGATGCACCGGACCAGACAGGAGCGTTTAGGGCGAATGAACGCCTTATAGATTGTAGCTAGATCTAAGGGTGCAAAATGTTTCTTGCATCTGTATAAGAAGCCTATGCATTTCGCAGCATCCTTGCCGACACTGAATGTGCTGAATATGTGGTCGCTCCAATTAAGATTGTTAGTAACACACATACCCAGCATGGAAAGCTTTTCGGCTTCTGAGATGCAAGTGCCCTTCATGGATAATTGCTGCGGTTTATTTCTACATTTTAACGACAGGAGACAGCATTGTGTTTTGGATGCATTCAATTCCACTCTCTAGTTTTTACCCTATTGGATGATGCTGAAGATATCGGAATTTAATGAGCTTGACATACGCTGCCGCTCACAATCTACAGCCGAAGTGCAGGGTCGTAAAGTAGTGATCGAATATGAGAAGCTAAGGGTACTGTCTTCAGCGAAAGGGTGAATTGGATTAGAAGTGGCATGCAAAAGATCATTTATAAAAATGAGAAAGAGTGTTGGGGACAAGTAAGAGCCTTGGGGAACACCAGAATTTAAGAAATTGATATCAGACTTGAATTCGTCCAAAACAACTTGAATTGAACGATTCGAATGGTAGCTTCTAATCCTTTGAAGAAGAGACTCATCGATTCCTAAGGGGAAGCCCTAAAGGGCTTCATGCCAAACCCTGTCAAATGCTTTCGAAATATTCAATGCAACTATTTTGCTTTCACCTGCTTGATGAAGAGAGCGATTGCACTTTTCGGCGAGATATGCCATCAAATCACCAGTTGATCTGTTGCTGCGGAAATCGTACTGACGGCCATTGAGGAGTTTCCGTGATTCAAGATACTTCATAAGCTGACCTTCCATGACCTTGAAAAGAAGGGACGTTAGTGTAACGGGCCGATAGTTGGAGAGAGAAGGTGGTTCGCCTTTTTTGGGTATAGGCTAGACAAATGCTGTTTTCCACCTACTCCGAAAGAGCCCATAAGAGTAAGAAAGGTAAAAAAGCTTACGCCGTAGTTCTGCCAGCGTAGAAGAACTCCTCTTCAGAACTATTATGGCAATACCATCTGGACCAGCGGATTTTTATATGTCGAGCTCCTTAAGAACCCTTGCGACTGTACGAGTGCGGAAGTGGATTAGTCCCATGTTGGAATTGACGCACTCTAGTACAGGCAGGGACAAATTACAAGCTGGGAGCTGAGAACTAGCTGCGAAGTGGGTTAGCTTTGTCTAAGAGGGTGACAGCTGAAATTTCATTGTGGATGAGCGTCGGTGTGGACAACGTAGTTGAGTTTTTTTTTATGTTTTTTACAAGCGACCAGAAACTTTTGCCACTTTGGGACATTGAAGAAATGTGCGCCTTCAATTTTGGTCGGATTGGAATTTAAAGCGTCGAATGTAGGTGTTGCAGTCATTTCTGGCAGTATGTACTTTTTTTGATTTTCCTCAGAACTGTTTGCCTTATAGTCCCCTTAAGCTTAGCTCCCTTAGCCTAATAGCATCTTTGATAAAACATTTATACATACTTTCCTGCGGGTGTTGTCTGCCCAGAATGTCGGAGCCACCTAAAATTATGTACACTGAAATCGCCCGCTAAAACGATTTCAGTGCGAGGAACAGGGAAAAATTTCTTTGGATGGAATCAGACAGTGCGTCGAATGCATCAAATGTTGCATTCCCGTCTAGATTGGGGCTTCAATAAATAAAACAGTAGTGAACGGAGTGCTTACGGAGTGTGAATTTTAGCCATATGACATTAAATTCCGTGGAGGACAAATGGCTAAATTTTGGTAGAAGTTGGTAAGTGATTTCACTACGGACGTAAACGGCGAGACCGCGATGGAGTACGAATAATGGCACGAAGCTATATCCAGGAAGACTGAAATCCGGGGGTTGGATTTTTCATCGACCTGTGTTTCGCATAGGTCCAAAACAGGCGGTTTATGAAGGGAAGCGTAGGCATACGTGGCAAAGAAATTGTTTCGTAACCTACAAATGTTGCAGAACTGCACACAGAAACCTCTCATCAGTTCAAATTACAAAACATATAAAGATACAACACCATTTAAGCAGAGCCGTGAAGTGAAGTTCTATCGCCGGTTTTGTGTGTTTTCTGAAGTCGGTGGTTTATGCGGATAAGTCACAAACCACAGCGGCATTCGAAGCCAAGATAACCCATGCCATCGGTCAAAGTCAGCCTGATTTAAGTGCCAGAGTCATTGAAAATTGGACATTTCAGATGCGTGCCACCCAGAGAAGCCGCGGGGGACATTCGAACGATGTTATGTTCCATACGTAATGGCATCGATAAGCCTTTTAAACGAATAAAAAATGTCGGTGATACCTCATACACACTTTGTTTTATTTGAAGATAGGAAGCGCTTAATGAAAGACCCTGTTTTTCTACACTATATTAAAGTTCGGTATCTATCTCCTTGTTATCACTATCTGAAATCATTTTCTGCTAGCATGATTGTTGTTGGTATTTTAATTGCAAAGATTATTATTATAAAACTTAGTCCCACGTTTTATACATACAAGTTTCTTAAAATCCATTTTATATTTTATTATTTCATCATTGCATATGTTTGTTTGTTTCATCTACAGTTTATGGTTCTTTCTTATTTTGTCTCTATCTGATATAATAGTGTTCTTTAATAACAACAATGTTTCTTTAAAGCTAGTGTTTATTGTTAGTTGTTTATTCACATTTTTTAGTATTTCTTTATTGTGTAAATCCAATCTGAATCTGAATCTTCATCGTTACAAATAGCCATTTAAATCCGTTCTATATTTATTAAGCCACGACGACGTCTGTGTATCATAATACTATTTTTCATATGTTAATTGCATTTATTGCGTTAAGCAATACTTCTTTGTTGTTATCTCGTGCTCATTGATTAAATTAAAAATTTCTGTCGTAGTCGCTATTTCTGCTAAATCAAGTATTATTTCCACATACGCCATGTTTGTATCAATGTTTTCAACGGTCATTGCTTGGTCTGTTAATGGAACAAGGGTAAGGATTAAGATCCACATGAATGACACCTAAACATTTTAATGTTGCTTTCATGAACTCCTTTTAATGCGTATTTCCTAAATGTTGGTTTTTCTTTACGTCTTAATCAGTTCTTTATAAAACCTTCATGTCGAGCTTCGTAGTACTCTTCTGTATCCCTATTAAGCCTACGTATTACATAATATTTTCTCTTATCTATTGTGTCTTTAATTGTTTTAATGTCAATGGTACGATTTTCTACTTTTGGGGGTTTGGCTTGGATAGTGGAGTGAAAGGAATTATTGTAGTATTCTACAGATTTAAAGGTTTGTTCCTTAATTGATAACTCCTTTTTTAAATTTAGGGCTCTGATTGAGTTTTCAGTTAGGGTACCATTAAGTTTTTTTCTTTTTCTTTACAGTTCGCGCAGGTTCGAGTGTTGTACTCTTATGATGTTTGGCACACAACCTGAACGGGCTGCAGTGGTTTGGGTCGTTGATGTTCGTCTTTCTATATCTGTGTTTCCGGCATGGTTATTTAGTTGAACAAAATTAATTTCTGTTCCTTCATCCCAACAGAATTGCTTTGTCTTAGTATTGCTGAATTTCTGTTATTTAAATTTTATTTTTAATAGAGTTCCTATCAAACGTTACTACAGTGCAGCTATCACAATTATTTATTATTTTGTTAATTAAATTTTTCAGGTGTGGGACAATGTTTTATGGAACAATGATATTTATTTTGGGCCTTCATCTTTTAGAACTCTTGCAAAATAGCTACATTTGACTAATTTAACATAAGGGTTTCTCCATTCGATTAGCTTATTCTGCAAAATATTCTACAGCGATTTGCTTACTTACAGCCTCTTCCAGTGCCGCACGCCCAGTTGGTTGCGGTCCCTTTCCACCTTAGATGCGGTCGTCCCTCGGGGTTGGTGTCGAAAACTCTTCGGGCCGGAGCGGTGGTGTCCATTCGCTCTACATGGCCCAGCCATCATAAACGTTGGATCCGAAGACGTCTAACTATGTAGGCCGATGTCGCTGTACAGCCCGTACAGTTCTTGGTTGAATCTCCTTGTCCACTATCCATTTACACAAATGGGACCAAAGATTGCACGCAGGATTTTCATCTCGAAACATCCAAGAGCCTCTTCACCCATTTTTGATAAATTCCAAGCCTCAGCGCCGTAGAGGAGGACCGGGATGATGAAGGTTTTGTAGAGGGATATCTTAGTTTTTCGAGAGAGGGCTCTACTACTCAATTGCTCTTGAGCAAGAGTTATTCTGCGTTTTATCTCAGCGCGGGTGTCGTTGCTGCTTGTCACTATCGAGCCAAGGTAGACGAAGTCCTTGACTACTTCAAAAATATAGCTGCCGCAGGTGACGTTCTGACCAAGACGTCGGTGTTGCGCGTCTTTCTTTGATGACAGCATATTTTTGGTCTTGTCCCCATTTACCCTTAGACCCACTTTAGCCGCTTCTGCTTCAATACTTGCGAAAGGTCCATTGACGTCTCGCTTTGTCCGTCCAATAACGTCAATGTCTACGTAGGCAAGCAATTGTGTACACTTAAAGTAGATCGTACCTCTTGTATTGGTCGCAGAGTCTTTTCAAGAATGATGTTAAAGAAATCAGCGACTTGCTTAATTGGCAGTAAAATCCAATTTTACCTCTAGTGATATACATATGTTTTCGGACTATGTCAAATATTTGGTCAGGTATGTAATTTTCGTCAATAAATATTATTCTTTTTGTGATTGAAAATGTTTTCAACTTCTACTTCTTTATCGCTGGAATTGTTATCTGAGTTTTAGATCTATTTACAACAGTTTTAGAATCGGAATGTAATCATTCCTTTTTTTTCTTGAGAATGAACAGTTGAGATTTCTAGGGATTTATTAGAATTAATATGATCTTTGGCATTTTCATTAAAAATGTTACCAAATAAATTGAGTTCATTTCAATCGTGATCAATTCTGCTAACTAAAAAAATCGACTACTTTGTTTTCCCTACTACTCACTCTACGTGCTTGGCCACTGTGACAATGGCAATGTCGTCGGCAAAACCGATGATTCGTACTCCTTCGGGAAGCATTAATCGTAAAATACCATCGTACATAATATTCAAAAGTGGAGGAACCGTGGAACTTAACGCCTTGATCGGTATGGGACATAAGCATCTGTTGTGGAAATAGTCTTTAACTATCTTTAGTAAATAGATGACTGTACCCATGCAATAAGAGAACCTCGTATGTACATCCAGCTCGCCGAGTAAGAAATATTGAATATTAAGTTGAATATAAACTTAAATATGTCCAAATGCGCGAGATGCAAGTCCACAATTCGTGGAGAAACGGGAGTTAGATGTAATGGTGTATGCGGCAAAACATTCCATAACAGCATCAAATGTTCGGGCTTGGATGAATATTCTGGCGGCATTCTCCTATCGACTAATATAATGAAATTCATGTGTGACGAATGTATGCTATATATCCATAATGTAGACGATCAGTATTTAAAATTATATAAGGAAGAATTCAAAGAATCCCTCAGAAACAACGAATGCGAAATAAAACAATTACTAGAGGCGATTGAAACTAGGTATTTGAAAAGGTAAGGTGAGATAAAAAAAGCCAAGAAGTGTGCGAAAACAGTATCGCGGAAATGAAAAAGATGTGCAGTGCAGCAGAGAATTTTAAAAAGAGTGCTGAAAACATTTGCAATGAATTAAAGGAGAACAATACAAGTGTATGCAAAGAAGTGAAACAAATTGTTGTTGACATACAAAAAAAAATTGCGGGAAATAAAACGTCATTTGCAGAAATAGCCAAAAGTGCGAGTGACAACAGGCAAAAAAAGATTCTGCCAACAATAAGAAAAGAGTTGCCATTGATCATTAAGCCGAAAGAAAAGCAAAACGTAGCAAAAACCAGGGAGGATTTCAACAAAAAAGTAGACTCACTGAACTTCAAAATATCAAATATTGAAGGAACACATAATGGTATACTTGTCATAGAAAGTCAAGATAATGAGGAAAGAAATAAAATAAAAAGAGCAATAGAAGAAAATATAGGAGAAAAGTACGATATACAAGTTGCCAATAAAATAAATCCTAGAATTATTATATCAAATATGAAATGTAAAAACAACGAAAATGAAATTATTCAAAAATTAAAAAAAAAAAAAAAAAAATAGTGTAATAGCAAATAGTGAATTAGGTAGGTAGGTAGGTAGGTAAGACCGTAGCCTTCCCAGAGATGGGAAGAACACACATAGGCCAAGGAGGCCCGTTGTGCAGCTACGAGGGGGTTTAGCCCCCTATTCGTGGAACCATTTTGTGCTTCTTAAGAATTTAAGAAGATCAGATATCCCCACTTGCTGAACTTCGGTCAGATCGTTGAGGAGGTATGATCCTAGGTATCGTTTCCTGACTGTGCAGAATGCTGGGCAGGCGCAGAGAAGGTGATGAATGGATTCGACCTCCTCCTCGTCTAAACAGCTCCTACAAAAATCATTCGGAGTGATACCTAGTTTTTGCGCGTGACTGCCAATAAGGCAGTGTCCTGTGATGACACCTATGACTTTATAGATGTCAGTTCTATTTAGGGAGATAATACTCCTAGTCCGTTGACTATCGAGCCGGGGCCAGATTTGCCTGGTGATGAGGCAGGTTTGTCCCTGAGTCCATCTCCGGTTCGTCTCGGCCCTGGCGAGGGTATTGAGATTGTATTTGATGGTTGCGAAGGGTATACCCTCGCAGACCACAGTTGTTTGTAGCGTCGTTCCTTTTTTGGCGAGTCTGTCGGCTCTTTCATTTCCGGTGATGTCGCTGTGTCCCGGTACCCATATAAGTTGTATGTTGAACTGTTCAGCCATCTCATTAAGAGATAGGCGACAGTCGAGGCTAGTTTTTGATGTGTACACATAGGACTCCAGCGACTTTAAGGCCGCTTGGCTATCCGTGAGAATGCGGATATCCGTGGTGGATATCACGTTCCACTTCAGCCAGGACAGAGCCTCTTTTATTGCCAACAGTTCCGCCTGGAAAACGCTGCAGTGATTAGGTAGTTTTATCGCTTTGTTTAGCTTAAGTTGTTTGCAGAATACCCCACTGCCCACCCCGTCTTTGGTTTTAGACCCGTCAGTATAGAAATCTATGCAGCCTTTGCGAGGTTGAGTCTGACGAGTCCAGTTCTGTCTGTCCGGGTATAACGTTATGAAGTTTTTATCCAAGACTGTGGTGGGCTTTGTGAGGTCTAGGTTTTCTGCGATGGTTGACCTGTTAATCAGGATCGAGGAGTGGCCAAAGACGTAGCTCTTCCAGTTCGAGTTGGCTTTAAGTCTAATGGCCGTTTGTGTGGCAATTTGCTTGCCGAAAATATCGAGTGGTGTAAGGTCGAGTATCATGTTAAGTGCAGCCGTCGGGGTGGACCTGAGGGCCCCGGTAATGCATAAACACGCCAGCCTTTGTACCTTCTCGAATTGTTGGAGGTATGTTGTCTTGTCCAGTGCTGTCCACCAGACAGTCGCTCCATACATTAATGTGGGTCTAACGACCGTGGTATAGAGCCATAGAGTAATCTTGGGATTGAACCCCCATTTTTTCCCTATGGCTTTCTTGCATGAATAGAGAGCTATTGTTGCTTTTTTGGCTCTTTCGATTGTGTTGATTTTCCAGGTTAATTTCCTGTCCAGTATGATGCCAAGGAATTTGGCACTGGAGGAGTAGTTTAATCTGGTATCAAGCAAAGTGATAGGGCAGTGTTCCGGGATTTTATGCTTTTTGGTGAATAGCACGAGCTCCGTTTTCTGGGGATTAACCCTGAGCCCTTTGCTATGCGCCCATTTGCAAAGAATTGAGAATGCCGTTTGCATACGGTCATTCAGTGTCGATAGGTATTTACCTGAGATTGAAATGGCAACGTCATCAGCGTAGGCAGTAACGTCCAGGCCTTCTTCCTCCAGTTTAATTAGTAGCTCATTTATAACTACATTCCAGAGTAGAGGTGAGAGAACCCCTCCTTGCGGGGTTCCCCTGGTAACCACTCTGGTGATTGCCTGGCTTCCCCATTTCGAGTGAATCTTGCGTGTTGATAGTAGTTCGCTGATCCACTCTACGAGAGTCTTCTCCACCTTTAGCTTTTCCAACCCTTCCGTTATTGCTTCCGGAGTGACGTTGTTAAAGGCGCCCTCTATATCTAGGAAGGCTGTTAAAGTGTATTCTTTAAGATGGATTGATCTTTCGATTTTCCTCACTAGGGTGTGCAAGGCTGTTTCGACAGATCTACCCTTAACGTAGGCATGCTGTGCCCTAGAAATTAGGGGCGGATCCAAGTTATGGCGTATATATAGGTCTACCATCCTTTCCAAGGTTTTTAGTGCAAAGGATGATAGACAGATAGATAGATATAGGCCTTAGATCCTTGGGGGTAGTGTGAGAGTTTCTGCCGGCCTTGGGAATGAAAAGCACCTTTGCGCACTTCCACTTGTCTGGAATGTGACTCCAAGCTAGGCATCCTTTGAAGATTATCTCTAGCCATGGTATAGTCCATTCCATGGTTTGTGTAAGTTCGACCGGGTAAATTCCATCCGGACCTGGCGATTTATAGGGCTTGAAGCTTTTTAGCGCCCATATTATTTTTTCTCTGGAGATGATGTGTTCGAAATTTCCCATTAATGCGGATGAAAAGTGGGTTCCTCGCGGCTGCGGTGAAACCTGCGATTCATGGCATCCTGGGAAGTGCGTATTGAGAAGAAGGTTTAGAGTTTCTTCTTCAGATGCTGTCCAGACTCCGTTAGCTGTAAGGTAGCTTGGGAATTGTGGATCTTTCGAGAGTATTTTCCTCAATCTGTAGGCGTCTGAAATTTTTTCCATATTGTTACAGAAAAGTTTCCAGGATAGCCTTTGCTCTTTCCTCAGAGTTTGTTTGTAAGTTCTGAGTGAAGCTTTATATAGGCTCCAGTCACTATCGTTCCTAGTACTCTTTGCTTTGTTAAAGAGTTTTCGACAGTTTTTACGGAGCTTGCTTAGGTTTGCGTTCCACCACGAGGGATAAGAGTTTTTCCTCGATTTGTGGCTTGCGCAGCTGTTGACCCGTGCGTTGCCCAAGGTAGTTGTTAAAATGTCAACCATATTATCTATGTCTACCGTGGACCGCGGGTGATCGGGGGTCCTGCTTACTACAGAGTTGCCAACAAGGGCTCTATAGCGCTCCCAATCGATTCTTCTTGGGTTACATGAAGAGTCGATTGGGGTTGGGACCATGAAGGCTAGGTTGAAAACCAAGTAGCGGTGGTCTGAGAAGGAGTGTTCCTCAGAAACTTTCCATTCTCTTATTTTGTCATAATAAGATAAAATAGTGAATTAAAACTTATAAAATATTTCGAAAAAAGGAAAAACAATATAACCAAAGTTAAAACATTTAATTCCGGATTGATTAAAAAAAATGTTTTCCGAGCCAACCACAGGCTCGATTAAAAGACAATTATGTATATATCGTTACAACAATGTTTATTCCACAGATAGGACATCCGTCCTCCTTCACAATCAAAATCAGACTGCCCTAATTCTATTCTGACAATACATTTCACTACTTACAACTAAACTGCCGAATTGCAGTTCCCACGCAGACCCAACGCACATATGCCGTATACCGGATGCGCGTGTATGAAATGCATAGAATGCAATTTCGCGTTCCCACACAACCTGCGACGCGCGCATCTAATTTCATCGGCAGGTGGATAGCCGATCGTGTTAACTGCCGCCCCTTCAAATATCTGCGTCCCGCAGACCACCTGATGAACATCCAGGGCAGCTCGCCCTTTGGCTGGTGTCATTGACTTCTCTAGGTGGCTCTTGCTTGAAACGTGGGGTAGGTCTTGGATTGAGAGGTATGCGAAGTTGTGGAACATTTATCCCGCCATAGATTTTGCTTGCTATTGGAAGAATGGCAACTGCTATGATGATAATCACGAACAACTCTGTAAGAAGGGATGATTTAAAATTCTTTTTCAAAATTCTAATATGTTCTATGTTCCCCTCGCTGAGGGCATGGACCAATTCCAAGCTGGGCTTGACTCGTTTGCTCGTGACGTTGACGAGAACTGGAGGAAGCGCCTGTGGAATAGTAGTGGTCCCACTGCGGTAGGTTATATTCCTGATGCTGACTGCTTCGTCGTCTAGTTGGATTAGATAACTGCCCTCTAAGTGAATGGAAGAATTTTTATTTAGGAGACTGCCATTAAAGTTAGTAATAAAAATGGTGTTATCCCCGATCAGCTCGACAACTTCTCTATTGTTTGCCTGATAGTTACAATGTGCGTTACCACCTCTGAGTAGTCTACTCAGGCATGAGCCTTCGAGTACCCTTTCCAGGGCATCCTCCTTGCACACCGAAGCGTTGCTGATAGCTAAACAGTCATCAGTCAGTCCGTAAATACTGTCGTGGCTAATGAGGAGTTTCTTGAAATCTAGGTCGACTTGCTTTCCCTCATGGATTGTAGCGTAAGCGGTTATTAAATGATAGACTCTAGGGTCGACCTTAGGTATGGAAAGGACATATGATAAAAGAGTTCCATTGCTGTATACCGAAGGATGGGCATATTCCACCGCCTCTATCATATTTTGATAAGGGAGAATTTCCAGTTCGTTCATTAAATTATTAATTTCCTCAGGATCGAGGAGATTACTATTTACGATACCATTCTTAGCTAGTTGGCAAGCCCTGACTATTTCGTTTACCTCGTCTTTTAGTATGTATATCTTGTTCAGTAAATCATAGCTTAGTCTGTCCGTTTCTTCTTTTTGTACGGCGTTATTGTAGCGGTCCAGTATCTCGTTTAGTCGGCCCGTTACTTCTCTAGTCTTGTCGAATAACCTTTTGTTAATTCTATACTGTTCGTTATTGTTCTGGAATAATGTCGTTTGTGTGTCCAATAGATTGTCCCAGTCAGTTGCGTCGGGAGAGCCCGCCAACCATTTCCATGCGGTTCCGAGCCAATTAATAGATCTAGCTCTTCTCGCCTTCGAGATCTTTAGTTCGCCAATACGGTCCTCGATCTGATTTAAATGATAGTTCAGAACGAGGCGTGTCCCCTCATTCTTTACGATACTATGCACTGATTGCTTGGTATCGTTCAAAAGAGCGCTATAGTTACGTAGGTCGATGACATGAACTAATTTAAAATACCCATTTGTCACCCAGGCATTCCCCTCTCTAATTGTCACGATAGGGGATTTGTAAGCAAATATATGAAGGGTCTGCGTAGGAGTCAATAGAATTAGTCTGTAAATGGCAGGATATAATTAGACATTTATTAGTTTACTAATTTAATTCACAATCTATAACTCTATGATTATTCCGAAAAATATTACGAAAAATATCATACAATCTTGTGCTAAATATATGTATATTTGTAGGTAGGTATATAGGTATATATATATATATATATATTTTTTTTTTTTTTTATATATTTGTTTCGTTTCTTTTCATCTTTAAATTTTTAATGTGGGCCTTGTGAATTCTCTTCCCACTTGCCGTCGTTATCGTGACTCGGTTATCTTTGGCCACGACTTCTCTCTGGTACAAGGGTTTACTTTTTCCCTTTATACCCTTCACAGCCACATAAACGATATCACCTTCGCAGTATCCTTTCGGCGTATTCCTTCTCAAGTTCTGCCTAATATTCCGCGCTTCCATATTCCGCTTGATTATACCCCTAAGATCTTTATTGGTTTTGGAACGGATGTTAAGAAGGTTCTGATAGTTAATTCTCTGAGACCTATTGAAAAAAATATCTACAGGCTTTCGCTTTATTACCGAATGAATCGTATTATTATATTTATCGACTGCTACGTGTACTAGATCCTTTACATTAGGTTGAGAATTTTCCGCCCTAACACACCTATAAATTTCCAGAATTGTGGAGTGAATTCTCTCGATCTGCCCATTGACTTCACTTCTCTGGGATGGTGTAAGATATAATTTCACACCTAAATTCCTAACGAGATTTATCATGATTGGGCTGAGAAAGCTTCTTTCATTATCAGTGACTAAGATTTCTGGTACTGTAAAATAATGTAGGACTCTTACAAGCTTTGATCTTAGGTATATGGCTGATTTCTCTTTCAAATGGAAAAACTTGCAAAACTTAGAGAATTTATCCATTACAGTCAGGAACTTTTCGTTTTGAATCTCCATTATGTCCATGTGCAGGATCTGGCATGGATACTGAGGAGGAGGTGTTGGCTGTAATCCTGGTTTCGGAGGGGGTCTATCGTATTTGTTGGCGTTGCAGATGTTGCATGAGGCTGCAAAGGCCTTAACCCGGGACATCATTTGCGGAAAGTAGAAGTTCTCGAGTATCTGCTCCTTGTTTTCCTTAGCAGCTCTGTGGGCTCTTCGGTGTTCTTTCTCGATAATCGTGGCCCTACGTTCTTCGTTAGCTACATCTTCCTCTACTCTTTGCGTCACTCGCACTATTTCGCGAAACTCTCTACGTACACATTTTGAAGCATGTTAAGATGATTCTCTGGAATTTTAATCCCATTTACCACGTTCGGATTCAGGTATTCCTTTAAGAGTTCCTTAAGCTTTTCTGCATCCAATGTTGCACAAGAGATGTAATAGCGGTGATAACCGGGATGGGGTTCTTCATGGGCGCGAAGGTCCATTCCGATCCTTATAATGATTTGGTTCCTAAAGACATTTATAGGCGCCTCCACGTGTGGTATTAGATCGGAGGCATCTTGCTCGGCGCTATGCATGGTCATAGTTTCCTCATCATCGACAGACTTTTCCCGCAGGCCTTCTTCGGTGGTACCCGTGTGTGAGCCTGACCTCGAACTTCTGCCCTCACTTGCAGTGTCGGTCGCCGGACGTGTGCTAGTGGTCATGGTGCGGGAACCTCCGCTATTTCCCGCGGTTGGAGCGTTGATGGAACTAGACAGGTGATGGACTTCTGTCTTGAGCCGCGATAGAGCGTCTGCCACTAAGTTTGATTTACCAGGAGTGTAAATCAACTCGTAGTTGTACTCTTCGATTCTTGACTTCCAGCGCTTGAGCTTCGCGTTATAATTTCTATTACTGAGCGTGAAGGTCAAGGGCTGGTGGTCAGTGTAAATCTTGATCTTCTTGGCTCCGTAAAGGTAATTCCTTAAATTATCGAGAGCCCACACAATTGCACGGAGTTCCTTCTCGTTCGTTGCGTAGTTTTCCTCGGTTCGGTTTAATGAGCGGGAGATGTACGCAATCGGTCTGTCCTTGCCATATTCGCCTTGTGATAGGACAGCGCCTATAGCATAGTCAGATGCGTCAGTAGTCAGGTTAAAGGGCAAATTAAAGTCGGGAAATGCGAGTACCTCCGCCGATGTGAGCAGTTCTTTCAGGTTCATGAATGCCTTAAGCGCCGCATCGTCGAGTGTTATTGAAACATTCTTGGATTGGTGAGCGCTTACCTGCGAAAGATCCCCACGAGTCATGTTTGTTAGCGGCTTTGCGATTTTGGCATAGTCTTTGATAAACCTTCTATAGTAGGGCGTCAAGCCGAGGAAGCTTTTTAATTCCTTAAGAGTTTTAGGGGGAAGAATCGCTTCAATGGCTTTGACTTTCTTGGGGTCGGGAAGAATGCCATCCGGGGTAACCAAGTAACCCAGAAACTCAACGCTGGTAGCCAGGAAGTGTGTTTTCTCGAGATTAATTTTAAGTCCAGCTTCGTGAATTTTAGAAAAGACGGTTTCTATGTCCTTCAGGTGATCGGCTTCGGTTTTGCTGAAGATAATGATATCGTCTATATAAACGTAACAAACCTTGCCGATCAACTCCTTAAGGACATCGTCTATCATACGCTGGAAAATGGCCGGGGCGTTTTTCAAACCGAAGGGAAGCCTCAAGTACTAGTACTTACCATTCATGGTAGAAAATGCTGTCTTCGGGATGTCACCTTCTTTCATCAGGATTTGATGAAATCCTGACGTCAGATCGAGCGTTGTAAAGAATCGTGCATCTCCGAGGCTCGCGAGTGTGCTATTAATGTCAGGGATGGGATAGGTGTCTGGGATAGTTACAGCATTCAGTCGTTTGAAGTCGTTTAACCATTCTGTATTGTTTCTCCCCGTTGGGCTTCGGTTTTTTTGGAACGACCCAGATTGGGGAGTTATATGGACTATTGGAGGGTCGGATGATATTTTCGGAAAGTAATTCCTTGACTTGCCTTTCGACCTCTTCTCTCATACAGGCCGGATATGGGTAACTCTTTGTATAGATTGGTTCATTAGTGGTCGTGCGGATTTCGGCCCTTACGTTGGTTTTTATTTTGTCATTTCCTACCGGACCAAACAGGCTACGAAATCGCCTACAGACAGAATCTAGTTGGGATTTGGTTTCCTTGGTAACATTATTGTTTGGGATGATTAAGTGGTTGACGGAGTCGGCTACTTTATTCTTCAAGGGGATTACGACATCTGATCCTAACACAAGTTCATTTTTTTCTCTATCTATTTTCGCCTTCAACTGCTTCAATGTGTCGTCACCAATTATACCATCGAACGACTCCAGACTCGGAAGAACGAAAAAGGTCACATCCATATCGAAACCAAGAGGAGAGAAAAATCGACCAGTTATTTTGCTTTTAATTTGGACCTTACCAGCCGGGCTATTGACGAAAAATGGGATTTGGACGGGATTTGGACTCGGTGCTAAATGGGTTTTAATAAAGTTTTTATTAGCACCAGTATCCACGAGGAAGTTAAGCATTTTCCCGTCCCGCGTAACATACTCTATGTATGGTACGCTGGAAACGAGGCGGCTGTCATAAAATTTTCAGTTTCTGTCGTTTTATGGGATTCAGACTCCTCTGAACTCACTTCGGGGCCTGTCACCATATTGAAGAGCCGCTGCTGCTTTCGGGGATAATTATCTGAGTTGGATTCGCGTTTAAACGCATTAGCGGGCCGATTCATGTAGTTGACATGCTTCGATTGCTCAGATCGGTCTACCTCCATCGTGACAGGGGGTTTCGGAGCAGTCGGCCGTGGAGGAGGGTATTGTCGTTGATAACCCGAACTCCAAGATGTGTTCGGCCGATGTGCGGGGTAGCCCCTTCCACTAAATGGTCTCGTTTGTGGTTGTCCTCTGTCATTCCTAAAGTTGTACCCTATGGGAGATGTTATGGTGTTAGGAGCTTGCACATGTACCGTATGACTCCTGAAGTTTAAATTTTGCATTTCAATGCAAGCACTGTATGCATCCGGCAACGTTTTGGGTTTCTGTATTACCAGAAGTTTCGAAAGTTCTCCATTCAATCCTCTTACAAAGACGTCTAATGCCCGATTTCTATAGGTTTCTATAAGGGCCTCAATCGTGTCCGTCGAGTAAGTTTCTGCTCTTATTTTGTTGATAATAAGGGAAAACTGGTGGTTGACGGTGGCGTAAAAATCATCCAACCTCGAGTTTCCCTGCGTTAACTGGTTCAGTTGGTGCTCGAGGGTCCGAATGTCCCGTTTGTCCGCATAGTGCAGAGAGAGGACTCTTTTAATTTCCACCCATTCGCTGTCGAAGATGTTGTACGACACAAGTGCGGAGTCCGCTTTGCCGCGAATCTTCTGCCTAATGTGTTGCAAGATTGCCCGGTAAATCGGTTTGTTGCGGACGATTTCGTAGTCCTTGAGCACCGTCTCCACACTGTGTACCCAAGAGACGTACTGTACCGGGTTTCCTTCGAAAACTTGCAATTCCTTGACGGAGTCAGGGAGTTTTGAAATGTCCCGAAGGTCTTGTTCGGAACTTGGTCCACAGAGTGGTTCCAAATGTTCGGATTGTGGATCAATTGATTGGATCGAACGTTCTGCAGTATGGATACGTTCTTGAAGGGTAGCTAAGCGTTCGTTCAATGATTGAATCGCTTGCTTCGGATTGCAGAGCTCGATCTGCGTGAGACGACCTTCTATCCCCCTCAGCCGCTCCAACACGGTGTTAATTGCACCGGTTAGCTGGGTCACCTAAGTCCTAATTTTCCAGTATGTGAGTGAACGCCTCATAACGATCCGCATCAAGGCAAATTTCTGTAACATCAGCCTCATATGCGTCCATGCCCCCACGGAAGACAAGGATGACTCAATCAAGGATGATTTCTTTGATCTCCTAGACAGAACATATACCAAATGCCCCAGCTATGATACCAAAATCATACTAGGAGATTTTAACGCTAAGCTGGGTAAAGAAAGCATCTTTGAGCGGGTCATCGGCAAACACAGCCTACATGACACCACATCCGATAACGGACATAGGCTGATCGACCTTGCCACGGGGCGAAATCTTCTTGTAGCCAGCACACGATTTTCCCACCTCGATATACACAAAGGCACCTGGCGGTCGCCAGATCAATCAGTCACCAACCAGATTGACCACATCGCGATTGACGTCAGACACTCCTCCACTATCCTTGATGTTCGCACTTTCCGAGGAGCGAACATCGATTCAGACCACTATCTTGTAGTAGCCAAGATACGTCAGCGCATAACACGAACACCGCGGAGTAGAGGTAGAACACCAAGCTATGACGTCGGAAAGCTACTATCGTCGGAGATCGCCAGTGCTTTTGCCAACCGCGTCTCCCTTAAGCTCTCCGATACACCGCAATCCTCCACTCAGTCAGTAGAGCAACAATGGAGCCTGTGCAAACAAGCCCTGAAGAGCACAGCAACGGAAGTGCTGGGCCTTAAAGCTCCACCACGAAGAAACACCTGGTTCGATGACGAGTGTAGAAGGATTCATGCGGAAAAGCAGGAGGCATACAAAGCCTCACTACACAAAAAAACAAAAACAAGAGCGGCTCGTGAGCTCTACGAGCTTAAGAGAAGGGAGGAACATAAGCTTCTCAAGAGAAAAAAGAAAGAGCACGAGAAGCGGGCGATTGAAAACTTGGAGAGGTGCTATTGCAGGCACGACGTTCGAAGATTTTATCAGCGGATAAAACGAATGTCTCAAGGCTATAAAGCCCGAACGGAAGCCTGTAAGGATGAGAACGGACACCTAGTAGTAGAATCGCAGTCGATGCTGAGAATTTGGAAAAACCACTTCTGCAGACTGTATAACGGCGATGACAACCAACATACCGCCGTCAGGCAGAATGATCCATTTTTTAACGACGAAGATCGCAGAGAATTCCGTCTCCCTGACCTCGACGAAGTTGAGATTGCCATGTCGAAACTCAAGTCGAATAAAGCTGCTGGCGCAGATGGACTGTCTGCTGAGCTTTTCAAAGCGGCTGGGGGTGAGCTGGTTAGGAGCATGCACCGGCTCATCTGTAAGATATGGTCAGAGGAAAGCATGCCCGAGGAATGGAGTCTCAGCATTGTTTGCCCGATCCACAAAAAAGGAGATCCCTTTGACTGCGCCAACTATAGAGGAATAAGTCTCCTTAATGTCGCATACAAGATCTTCGCTGCCGTTTTGTGTGAGCCATTCGTAAACAAGCTGATAGGTCCTTATCAGTGTGGCTTCAGGCCAGGGAAGTCCACCATCGATCAAATCTTCACACTACGGCAGATCCTGGAGAAAACCAATAAGTTTCAAGTCGATACGCACCATCTATTCGTCGACTTCAAGGCCGCATACGACAGCGTAATTAGAGACGAGCTATATAACGCCATGTTTACTTTTGACATCCCTGCGAAGCTCGTCAGACTATGCAGGATGACCTTGGAAAATGCTCGCTGCTCCATCCGAATCGGTGAGCACCTTACCGATAGTTTTGATGTCAAAAAAGGATTTAGGCAGGGCGATGCGCTGTCGTGTGATTTCTTCAACATCGTATTGGAAATGATTGTGCAAAAATCACAGGCCAATACAAGAGGCACAATCTTCTTCAAATCCTCGCAACTCCTTGCATACGCCAACGACATTGACATAATAGGTAGATCGCAGCGAGATGTCAATGAGGCGTTTGCGAGTATTGAGATGGAGGCGGCAAAAATTGGTTTGGCAGTTAATGAGGGCAAGACTAAATATCTGCTGTCATCGAAAAAGGACATTTACCACCGACGTCTTGGACAGAACGTGCATATTGGCAGATATAAGTTCGAGGTAGTTAAGGACTTCATATACCTCGGCTCCGCGGTGACTTGGAACAACGACACCAGTTTCGAAATCAAGCGCAGAATTACTCTTGCCAACCGCTGCTTTTTTGGGCTCAAGAGGCAACTGAGAAGTAGAGCCCTCTCTCGTACGACCAAGTTGACCTTATATAAGACCTTAATTATCCCGGTCCTGTTATACGGCGCAGAAACATGGACTTTATCTAAAGCGGATGAGGAAATCCTTGGTCGTTTCGAGAGAAAGATTCTGCGTTCGATTTTCGGTCCCATAAACACAGAGGAGGGTTGGAGGAGAAGATTCAATCACGAACTGTACGGGTTGTACAGCGACATGAGTCTGGTCAGGCGTCTACGGATCCAACGCCTAAGATGGCTAGGCCATGTAGAGCGAATGGACACCACAGCTCCAGCCCGTAGAGTCTTTGAATCCAACCCCGAGGGACGAAGAAATAGAGGACGGCCGCACCTAAGGTGGCGCGCACAGGTGGAAGGGGACCTCAACCAAGTGGGCGTGCGGCATTGGAAAAGACTAGCGAAAGATCGTGCTAGGTGGAGAGGCATGTTGGTTGAGGCCCAGGTTCACCCCGAACTGTAGCGCCCGTTAAGTAAGTAAGTAAGCTGGGTCACCGAATTTGTTAATTCGTCCATTTAAAAATACTGAAGTGAAACTAGCGACCTAACAAGATTACAGCTTAGATACAACCACAAGGGAACAGGGAAGTTGCCGGAAAGGATATGCTAGTGAAAGATAATAAATTGATGAGCCAAACAATCGTTCAACGAGGCAAGTGGTCAGTCTGAACCTGTATATATGTATATACTTTTTTGAATTAATCTGTGGTATATAATCTTAAGGAGATGTTTATGTTCGAGCTTCGGCTTTTCTTTTTTTTTTTACTCGCTTCATTAATATAATTTTTTGTGTGTGGGATTTACCCTTGAATTTCATATATCTCTTTTGTTTTTTTTTTTTTTTTTTTGTTAATAGGGCCAGTATCTAGTCCCTAGATGCTCGCTGAGAGCTCCCTTAAATTTTCGGGGTAGTTGCTCCGGTTTGGAAGGTTCGCAGGTTTCCGTTTTAGTCGTAAGCGTTTATAATTGCAGACGACCTACTAAGGTGCGAAGGTCAACACCACCGGTAATGGCTTTTTTTTTTTTTTTTTTTTTTTTTTTTTGCAGCAAACCGACCCCTTTTTTCATGGGAGACTACACCTGAGCATGAGTCAATCTACCCTACAATTTTCTGACCACTCAATCTAAATTTTTAAATTATATAATCTTATTCTATCTTACAGTAGTGTAGTGATGGACCAGCCCAACATCGCCTTGGTGCTTTTCTTTATCGGGAATGTTCCTCTGCTCTGCTTCCTGCTTCTTCAGCTCTGGTTCCTTTTTGCTTTTCGTTTCTCAATTTATTTTTACAGGGGTCTTCTCAGATTTTTCAGCTTTGATTTTCCACTATTTGCTTCTGGCAGTTTAGTGTTATTCACTTTCACTATTGATTCACGATTTTTGATGTTATTCGGTTATTCGCTTTCACTGTTGTTTAGTGATTTTTGATGTTATTCACTTTCACTACTGTTCACGATTTTTCTATTTTTTTTTGTTTTAGTTATTTTTTGTTTCTGAACTTTTGTTATTTGGCACTCGCGACGCGGGCGGTCCCTGCTCGGGCGCCAGTTAAAACATTTAATTCCGGATTGATTAAAAAAAATGTTTTCCGAGCCAACCACAGGCTCGATTATGTATATATCGTTACAACAAGGTTTATTCCACAGATAGGACATCCGTCCTCTTTCACAATCAAAATCAGACTGCCCTAATTCTATTCTGACAATACATTTCAATACTTACAACTAAACTGCCGAAATGCAGTTCCCACGCAGACCCAACGCAGATATGCCGTATACCGGATGCGCGTGTATGAAATGCATAGAATGCAATTTCGCGTTCCCACACAACCTGCGACGCGCGCATCTAATTTCATCGGCAGGTGGATAGCCGATCGTGTTAACTCCAATTACCATGCAATCATAGAAGTAGGTACTAACTCATTTACAAAAATATTAGAGGATGAAAAATTAAATTTAGGCTGGGAGAGATGCAAAGTCTTTGATGGGGTCGATGTAATGCGATGTTAGATAGATAGGGCTTGGGGGGGTGGGACAGAGTCGCCTGATCACTGCGGCCACGATTGGGCCTATTGTGATGTCCCCCACTTACAGTTCACTCAGAAAACCTGAGTCCGTAATAAAACTTAGTATGCTTTTGAGTGAGCTTGCCTAGGTGACGAAGACGTGTACTGACCAGGCAGTTACAGTGGCATAGTATGTGCTCTGCTGTTTCTTCGTCTTCATTACACATACGGCAAGTGTCATCTTGTATGATGCCCATTGTTTTGAGGTGTTTATTAACTGGGCAGTGTCCAGTAAGGAAACCTGTGATTAAACGAATCTGACTCCTCGAAAGCATGAGAAGTTGTTTCGTTCTTTTGAGGGATGTAGTTGGGAGGAACAGCTTGGCTTGTCTGCTACCTTTCGTTTGTGACCAGTAGTGATCCGCCGTGTTCCTTAACCAATTTTTTATGCAGCATTTGGTGGTGCTAGTGGGTATGCCGCAGAAAGGCCGTGGCATCATAAATGGTGATGCAGAGCCTTTCCTTGCTAGTAGGTCCGCCTTTTCGTTGCCTGTATGGCCGCTGTGTCCAGGTATCCAAATGAGATGAACTCTGTTTGTACTGGCCAGCTGGTGAAGTAGCTGTAGGCAGTCCCATACCAGCTTGGAGGTTATTTCAAAGCTCTTTAGGGCTTGAAGTGCAGCCTTGCTGTCAGAGAGAATGTAAATGTTTTTGTTAAGTATATTTCTGTTTATATTTTCTCTGAGGCAGAGTTCTATAGCAAATATCTCTGCTTGAAAAACGGAGTTATAACTGTCCATGCTGACGTAAATGCATGTGCCTGTATTTGCTCCGTATACTCCAGCCCCAACGCCTTCGTCCGTTTTGGAGCCATCTGTGTACCACACGTAGGATCCACGGTTGAAGGAGGGTCTATCCTGTTCCCAGTTTTGTCGGTTAGGGAATGTGACCTTGTAGTTTTGGCTGAAGTTATATCTGGGGAGACAGTTGTCTGTAAGAGATATCTTTAGGATTTCATGCCTGTTTATTTCTGTAAGGATGTCAGGGTGAAAGAGCCTACGGTTAGAGTCATCCTCCATGATCATCCTGTGGGCGAAGACCATTGCTTCTTTCTTCAGTTGGAGATGAAGAGGTTGCAGGTCTGTGATGACTTCTAGTGCTGCTGTGGGGGTTGTTCTCATGGCCCCAGTGATACAGATGCAAACTAGTCTTTGCAATTTGTTGAGCTTGGCTTGCACTGATACTTGTTTTGTTTTGTGCCACCAGACGGGCGCAGCATATGTAAGGATTGGTCTGGTGATTGCTGTATATAGCCAGCGGGACATTTTGGGGTTTGTGCCCCAGTTTTTGCCAGTGAGACTTTTGCTGGTCCATAAGGAGATCCTGGCTTTCTCAATGGTCTTTGTAATGTGAGAGTTCCAAGTGAGCTTTTCGTCTAGAGTTATCCCTAGATATTTGTCTTCTTTTGAGAACTCTATCGCTTCACCAAAGAGGGTAGGTTTAGTAAGTTTGTGCCTGTTTCTTCTTTGGTGAAGGCGACTATGGTGCTTTTTCTAGGATTTACATTTAGTGCAACCTTTAAGCCCCAGTTTGCAACAAGGTTTAGTGCCCGTTGGAGGAGTTCCGAGACTGTGTCTTCGAATTTGCCTCTGTCGTCAGCGTAGCCTTGGACATAGAAGCCATTGTTGCTGAGTATGCTTTCCGAGACTGTGTCTTCGAATTTGCCTCTGTCGTCAGCGTAGCCTTGGACATAGAAGCCATTGTTGCTGAGTATGCTTATCAGTTCGTTGACCATGGACCACAGGAGTGGTGAGAGAACCCCGCCTTGAGGGCATCCTTTCGCGGCGTTAACGCTGATTTTGTCATTGCCTAGCGAGGTGCTTATTTTCCTGTTGCTAAGCATATGTTGGATCCAATTGCATGCGGTGTTGTCCACCCCTGTGCTGAGGATGCAACGTTTTATTTGGGTGTATTCGGTGCTTTCGATAAAGCACCCTCAATATCGAGAAAGCAACCTATCGCAATTTCTTTGTCGCTCAGGGATTTATTAATCCGGGCCGTTAGTTCCTGAAGAGCATGCGTGGTCGATTTCCCAGGCTGGTAGGCATATTGGTTTTTGTGAAGTGGTGATCTTCTCAGTGCACCGTCCCTGATATGCCTATCCAGGATTTTTTCCATTGATTTTACGAAAAAAAAGGTAAGGCTTATCGGTCTGTAGGACTTAGGCAGGTCTGTGGGTCTACGGCCTACTTTGGGAATTAATTTTACCTTTACCTCTGTCCAGCTTGTTGGTATGTGTCCCCATGCATAGCTGGTTCTAAAGATGTTAATGAGCATGGGGCTAATTTGCGCACTCCTGCTTCCCTCGTGAAATATCGTTCGTGCTCTCTTCCAATCCTCCCTGTTTGGTCTAGCTGCCCTGATCTGCGGAGGTATGTTAGAGAGATCAGAGGGAATGATGTTAGAGTCCGGGAAGTGCGTACTGGTCAGAATTTTGAGTACTTCCGTACCATTTTCCGCGTAGGTGCCATCTGCTCTCCTCAACAAACCAATTTGGTTAGTGTGCTCTTTAGCGAGAACTCTGTGGATGCGAGCGCTGCTCTGAATGTATGAAAGACTGCTGCAGACTTTTTCCATGAGTCTCTTTTGGCTCTTCTAATCTCTTGGTTGTAGTTGGTGAGTGAGGCACGATACTGCGTCCAGTCACCAGTCCGTTTAGCTCTGTTGAACAGTTTTCTGGTCAGTGCTCTTAGCTTGGCCAGATTGTTGTTCCACCACAGAGTGGTACGGTTGCCTGGCTTAACTTTCTCTGGGCAAGCGTTGTGAAAAGCAGATAAGATGGTAGCATTGAGGCTGTCGCAGCAGAGTTCGAGGCTGTCATGTCTCTGATGCTGTTTGGACAGTTTCCGATCGTTTGTGCGATTTCTAGGCTATAAGTGTCCCAGTCTGTCGCTCTCGGTTGTCTATATGTTCTAGTAATTCTATCTCCCGCTTGTATGTCAAAACAGATCTGTCGATGGTCTGACATCGATGTTTCTGTTGAGACATGCCAGTTTTGAATCGAGTTACCTATGAACGGGGTAGTTAGGGTGAGGTCTAATACCTCTTCTCTAATTCTATTCATAAAGGTGGCATTATTTCCACGGTTTATGATATTGAGGTTGTTCCTAAATATGAATTCAAATAGGTACTCACCTCTCTTGTTGATGTCCGAGCTTCCCCATGCTGTGTGGTGTGCGTTTGCGTCACAGCATATGATGATGTGTGAGCCTCTTCTTCCAAAGTGGTCCAGAAGATCCTGCAGTGGTGTGAAGCCGAGATCCGTGGAGTCGCCCGCAAGGTAGGCTGAGCAGATTACAGCTTCTGACCTACCTTCCGCAGTGGATAGCTTGATGATGGCAGCTGCCAGGTCCTCATTCGTGAATTCTGCAATGGGAATGGCTTTAATATTGTTATTGAACATTAAGCAGGCTCTAGGTCGTCCTTCATTTGAGGAGTCGTAGAGCAGCTCACCTGATAGTCCTTTGATCTGGTCTTTAATTGTATACGGTTCCTGGATAAAGGCTATATCGAGGTGCTCCTTGTTAAATCTATGGCTCAGTACCGCGGACGCGGCCTTTGCATGCTGTAGATTTACTTGGATGCACCTTAATCCCGACATGATGGATTCAGTGACCATTGGCAGGGCTGCCAGTGTTAGTAATTGTCCCAACCATAGGACTGACCCCTGAAGTCTTGGCTGCCCGAGTAGTTTCTTCAGGCAGCCCTGACGTTTGGGGTACTTTCGTTGTCTCTATGGTTGGTGCACTAACGCCAGATGCAATGGTTGTTGCTCTCTGGTTTGGCTTATGTGCGCCGAGTTCCTCACTCCCTTTCTTAGGCATGGCCGGTATACCTTGGGCATCGCACTTCGGATGGGCTTGTGCCCTGTCCTTAGTTTTGTTGTCCGCAGTTACCTTTGCCTGCTTGGGAACTCCCTTGATCCTAATTAGGATCTGTGAGAAGTTGAGGAATAGCTTAAACCTTTGCTTCACAATGGCGTCTTTAGAAGCCTCATCGATGGCAAAGGTTACTTGATCCCCACCGCTTTTTTCCTTAGCAATCCTGAGGACTCTCCATCCTTTAGTGCTAATGTTCGCATTCTGCCTCATTATGTGCATAAGGAAGGTGTCCTTGGTAAGGTCATCGGCTTCGGGGACGAATGTTACGCAGGTGTATAACTTGGGTATGTCATTACCCTGAGTTGCACACAAATCTGCGTTTTTCCATGGCTTGATCTTCTCTATCGACGACATGAGCCAATTTTTTGTTTCTATGTCGTGACAGGTGATGGAAAGCCATCCATTTCTGGCTGAGGTGGCCTCGAATCGGAGTGCAGGACAATCTTTGTCTGCCTTGTCCATTTCCACTAACAGGCTCTTCCTCACTAATTTCATCTGTTCGTCCGTTAGGGTCTCTTGCGGGTGTTGCGAGTGCATGATGGCGACTTTGCACCGAGCAATGGCATCCCGGTAGGATGGCTCGGGTGCATCCGTGCGCTCTCGTGCACCTCCACTATTTCCCTTAGTGGGTTTTGTTTTACTTTCGCACCCAGGACGATCATTTCTATTACCAGCACATGAGCTGCTAGGTGCTTCTGTGTGTGGTCGACTCTTCTTGCGGATATTCTCCACAATGGAGTTGTCGTTAGATCGGCTGCGTTTAGGATTTGATGCATCGGTATTTTTTTTGAGCTTCCCTTTCCGCAAGCACGAGAGCATATCTTGCTCTTTCTTTTTGTCTCGCCTCTTCGGGCTCCATCCCGTCCCGGATTAGAGCGGCGATTCGTCGCCTTTGGGCCCCGGTGAAATGCTCTTGTTTCTGCCGAGGTTTTTTGGCGTCGTTAACCACTACAACCTCGGCGCTTCGACCTTTAGGTACCTGAGCGTTTTGGTTGTCCATCTTGTTGGACGGGAATGTGGTTGCAGAGTTTGGAGATGGTTCTGTGACTTCTGTCTCCATTTCGTGTACTGGTGAGCGGAGGAGATATTCTTCCTCCGACTCTGTTGGTGTTTTGTTTTTGTTTTTTTTGTGTTTGTTGTTCATATGTTGATCCCACGAGTATGGCGAGAATTGATGGTCAACCATCTACAGAGCTCCCATGTAGATGTAAGGCTAGTTACTATGTGAGGGCGCCCGGTATCACATAGGGACCGTACGTTTGCGATGCACATTTTTGTATTCCCTGCATCATTCAGTCCTCGGCACGTATTCCAACCACCTTGACTTGGGAATGTAAGTGCTCTTGGTCCGCGGGGGTGCAATGACCCCTACCACATTACGTGGCCTTCCCCTATCCGCCACCTGGGGACGCGCCGGGTTGCCTGAGAAGCTCGAGTTTACCCGGAAATGCGATGTTACAAAGGTAAAGGTTTTAATCATAAAGCGGACGAATGAAGAGAACGGATGAAATATGCGTTAAGTGTTTGCAAAAACATAAGACAAGCGAATGCAAGATTGAAGATGTTTTAAAATGCATTAACTGCATGCGAGCCAATGAAAAACTGCAATTGGGGCTGGATGATAGGCATACAACACTAAGCCGAACTTGCCCAGTATATCTGAACAAACTTGAAGCGAAAAAGAAGAGAATAGATTACTAAATAAAATCAGATGCATCTATATCAACATTCGAGGCTTAACAAACAACTATGAGGAACTAGAGATACTAGCAGACACAAAAAAGTACGAGTTTTTAATATTGTCCGAGACACATCTAACGAAAAATATGGAGGAAAGTGAAATAAGTCTGAATGGGTACAGCGCAATATCATGTTTATTAAATTCGTCATCAACTTGAGAGACTACCATTTACATAAAAAGTCATTGGGTTATAAATGAAGTGATAAAAAAAGCAATGGACTATAAAATGTGACTTCTAGCCTGCAAGTGCATTCTCAACAAAATAGAATTTGTACTAGTGGCAGTGTACAGGTCACCTAGCAGTTCAGAGAGACAATTCTGTGATTTCTTCAAAGAAAATATTGAAATGCTAACCGAAAAACCGAACAACATCTTGATAGCCGGGGACTTGAATATTGACTGGGCAAAAAATCAATTGTATAAAACGGAGATTCAAAAAGTACTAAGCGATAACTTCTTAACTCAAAAAGCAGAAGATTTCACGAGAATAACAGCAACAACAAATACTATAATAGATTATGTTATAACTAATATGTCAAATTTAACAATCCAAGTTATTTCGGATAATAAAATATCAGATCACGAAAACATAGAAATTTTCATAACTGCGAATAAAACGAATAAAACATTTGAAGATGAAATAAAATTAAAAAAATTGATATATCATATGACCATACATGCAATCTGCATGAGAACGCGAAAATAATGAGTTGAAGAGCGTGATAGAGAAATTTACTACTAACCACAATGTAAGGAATCACAACCAAACAAACCAGTGGTATTACAGGCGACTAAAACTGTTAAAGAAAGAAAAATGTGAAAAATATTTAATAGCGAAGTTTAGTAAATCAAGCGAGAGATGGGAAGAATACAAAATTATAAGAAACAAAGAAATAAAAGAGATAAAATAAGAAGAGCAAATGGACAAAAAGACATGCGGAAACAAATTAAGAAGCTGGTTCTGAAACAAAGTAAACAAAATATAAAAACTGTGATATTCGAAGGCTCAGAGCATTGTGATGCATTGAGTATTGCCAACAAATTTAATACCTATTTTTTGGAAAGCGTAAATGAAATTGGGAAGTCAATTGACCACGTTAGGTATATAAATTATATAGATCAAAAGGAAAGCAAGTTCAAATTCCATGAAATAACAGCCGAAGAATTAGAGAACGTATGCAAATCGTTTAAAAATAAACCAGATTTCGAAAAATTTGTCCTTAAATGATTATTGACAATTGGAGCACGATGGGGAAAACGATACATAAAATTATAAATACTTCGCTCGCGAGCGGGGAGTTTCCGATTTCCTGGAAGGAATCTGTGATAACACCAGTTCGAAAGGTTGTGAATACGAACAAAATCGAAGAGTTTAGACCCATTAATACATTAAAGACGATTGAGAAAATACTGGAAAAAGTGGTTAAGAAGCAATTGATAGAATACGTTGAAAAAGAGAATATATTATCGATGTATCAATCAGGTTTTAGGAGAAACCACTCATGTGAGACAGCAATCAACACCGTAATAAACGAATGGAAGGATGAGGGAAGCAAGACAAAAACAATGGCCTTATTTTTAGAATTTAAGCGAGCATTTGAAACTGTCAACAGGGAAATCCTTTTAAGAAAATTATTTAAGTATGGCATACAAGACAAGGAGCTCAGGTGGTTAAGATCATACCTCACAAACAGAACGCAAAGGACCAAAGTGAATAAGGAATATTATTCGGAATGCATTGAAGTCAATGAAGGATCAATTCAAGGCGCTCTTCTATTTATAATTTACATTAACGATATGCCTTAAGTCATAAAAATGTGCAAAATTTTAATGTATGCGGATGACACATTGATCTATGCTGAGGGAAAAGGTGCAGAAGAGTACAAAAATAATAGGCTACATTTTGATATAGGACAAATAACAGAATGGTTAAAAATAAACAGATTGCAATTAAATGAAGAAAAAACTAAATTGATGGAAATAAATATGGAAAACAATATGCACATCGAAATAAATGGAAAAATAATAGAAAACGTAATTATATATAAGGATTTAAAAATGAATGAACATGTTGACTATATATGCAAAAAAGTGAGTTTTCTTAAAAGAATACGCAAAAGGATGGACTATATTACGCTGCAACGGTATATAATACTATAATAAAGCCTCATTTTGAGTATTGCTCGACCATCTTCTGCGCATGTTGCAATATGGGACACATCGAGAGACTGCAGAGATTACAGAATAAGGCTATGAGGTGTATACTAAGGTGCAACAGAATGACTCCAATAAAGTCCATGTTAGACGCACTTATGTGGCTGAACACAAATCAAAGACTGGGACTGAACCTGTTAGCCGTCTACAAAATAAAATATGGCCAAGCCCCAGTATATCTAACAAGTGAGGTCAGACATATGGGTGAGGCACAACCAGACCATCTGTGGAATAACGAAAACTTTAAACTGCGTCATCAAAATACAACATGTTCCAGAAATACACTTATATATAAAGGCTTTCATTTATTCAATATGTTACTAAATAATGTTAAAAACGAACAGAATATTAAAACATTTAAAAGAAAATGTGTAGAATTTGTTAGAACAAAATTGTAATACCGCGAAATGTATATTTATGTATTGATTTATCATTATGTTAGTTACTTGAAAGTATTGAAATACTAATAAAGAAGACATACATACATACATACAAATTTTTAACATTCAACGTAACCACTGCACAATATTTTATTTTTTCTCGCCCCCTTTCCATCTCTTTCTTTGTATGGCGTCCGCGGCCAGGTTTACTACAGATTCTATGGCGTCGACCGTTGTACTTCCTTTTCTGAAGCCGTATTGGTGGGTTGACAATGCACCATTAGCTTCCGCCACCGCCAGTAACGGTGTGTGGGGTGTGATAACTATAATATTCTTCAGTACTTGTTTCTTGGGCTTTTTGGATGATGTTATTGGTGTCGTTTGTATTGGGTAAAGGCTTGCGGATTGTGACTATTGTAGAGAATATTCCTGGATAGGAGATGAGTGGGTGGGTGGTTTTTTGATGTGTGATTTTTTTTTCGAAGTAGTCGGATTTCATTGGTATTATTTATATTGATACACTTTTAAGCAAGTTGAGAATACAATATCTGTGGAATTGCAAATAGATGAAGAACTGTAACTTTATTTTTTTACTGTTCCATATATTTCTTCATTATTTTTAAGAATAACAAAATTTCTGTTATGACATTGTTTCTTTTTACTGGTTTAATTATAACACTTTCGTAAATTTAATTTCTTGTCAAAGGGGCTGTAGGGCAAATTGTGGTTTATTTAAGATATTTGTTGCAAGAGTTGTGAAATATCTAATTTTTTGACAAAATAATTGAATTGATTATGTTTAATTTAAGACCAGTGAATTACATAGTTAGTTCTAGTTCTTCTTTTACAAGATTAATTTTGTATTACACATTTGAAATCACATACTTCAACATTTAATTTAGTGTGATCTTTTAACAATTTTTGTATTTTATTTTAGACTCTAGTGATGTTGTTTATTCTTTCATTATTCAATTGGTTTATAACATCTACGACCCAAACCACTGCACTCCGTTCAGGTTGTGTGTCAAAACATCTAAAACACCATAAGAGTATATAACTCTTGAACCTGCGCGAAAGTCTCCCTCTCCCAGTTACCTTCGCTCACACAACGTTCAACGTTATAAAGCTTTAGCCTTGAGTGCGTGTGAAACTATAAAAAAAAATATAGTTTGTGAAGAAAATGTTTGCGTAGGAATAAAAAGAAAATAATGTTACTAAGTAAAATATTTTTTTTTTAAACCCTCCATAATTCCATTTTCGTATTAATTGGTTACCGTAACATACAAAAAGAAAAAAAACGTAATCAACCAAACACTAGAGAAATTTAACAAACATTTATCAATGTCAGTTTATTTACTGTCAAACAATTCTTTGCAAAATGCTGTTTGCCGACCAAATTATTTAAAAATACAAGCAAAAGAACCAATTTTCTTATTTTTAATGCTTGGTATGACCACCATTAGCTTTAATGACGGCTTGTAATCTGCCCTTCATTCATTGAATGTGTTCCTGAAGGTCATATTCCTCGGGAATTTTCAGCCATTCCTCGTTAATAAATTTAATGAAATAATTTTCCGATTTCGGACTTCTTGTGGTAATTCTTTTTTAAATAGGCCCACAAATTCTCAGGAGGGTTCAGATCGGGGCTTTGCGCAGGAGTGTCAATTGCTTTTTGGCAGTTATAAAGAAGTTTATTTTCGTTTTCTGGGTCCACAAAGCCAAATTTCTGAACACTCCTTTTCAAATTTTGTCCTAAGGTATCCAAATAAACTTCCTTTTCCAATGTTGCATGAATCATTTTTAACTTACCAACACCTTTGCTTGAGAAACAGCCCCATATCATCACTGACAATTTTCCGAATTTTACTATTGGGATGATGTTCTTGTTGTCGAGGGCTGTAAACGGTTTTCGCCATACTCTCGGCGGTCCTGCATGGTAGTATAGCTTTATACTGGACTCTTCACAAAATACAACATCCTTCCAATTCTCTACCGGAAGACAAATGTGCTTTGTTGCAAATTTGACTCTTCTGCAAATATTCAACGGTGAGAATAATGTTTTTTTTTTTTAGCGACTCTTGATATGTACTTGTGCTTGGGTATAGTTTTTCTAGCTGTCTCATGAGACACTTGAACTCCGTAACCGTTTCTTAAGTCCGTGGGTAATATTGTGGTGCTGGTATGAGGGTTTTCTTCAATACGTCCCTGGTTGTTAGTTTTTTTGGCCTGACTGTTGACTGGTTCAGATCCAGTCTGCCTTCTATTTCAGCACGGCTTATAACGTTGTACACAGTTCGTTATTTTACACAAAACATTTCAGCCAATTCCCTAGCGGATTTTCATTTGTGGTAGTTATGATACACCAAATGTATTACCTCATTACTTAACCGTATGTCTGGGATATTCAAGATTACTTATTCATTTTCTTGACACTATGAAATGGTTAATGACTAACAAACTGAAGCCCAACTCCAGGATGCAATGAAATTATAGCTAATGTTACAGGATTTTTTTTTTTTTTTATTATTATTAAAGAGATTTCTCGGACTGTATGCACTTTTGTAAAGAATAACAGTGACAGTGAAATAATAGCATTGGATACGTTTTGTGAAATTTCTTTTGGTTTTGGGCTACATTTGCTTTTTTTTTACATTACGGCAAAGAGTTTATATGAAAAAGGATTAGTTATAAAAAAAATAGCTCATTTGCTTTCTTCTTGGTGAATATTTTCTTGACAAACTGTATATACATATGTACAACCTGCTTATTATTATTCCTCAGGGCATCTGTAACTTTCTCTTTAATAGTAACATAGTCATCATGGACCGGATTGCTAGTAATACATTTCCATGTCGTACCGATTGTGAACAACTTTGTTTTCCTTAACTATTTCTTGCCGATATCTATTTGCTCATTTTGAACCTATCCGCTTACTGTTTTTAACATAAATAACTTGCCCTTCTGATAGTCTTTATTCGGTTTCCTTTCCTTGTTATGGTATTTAGTGTATTTCTCTTGTTTAATTATAAGTTTTTCAATGTTAGTCAAGCGTGTCTTTTCAAACTGTTCTGGGTTAAGTCTAGGAACTCGCCCGTAAAGTAGTCCTATTGGTTATTCTCCTGTGGTTGAGTGAGTTAAACTAATTCTTCAAAAGACCGTGAAAGTCCGTCTGATTTTAGACATCTCATACTTTCTGTTACTGTGGAGTGAAAACGCTTTAAATTTCCAACATTTTAACAAACCACCACACTTAAATCCTACACCCATCCCTAATTATCCTGGACCCACCCATCATATTCAAGTCCAGGATAATTAGGGATGGGTGTAGGATTTAAGTGTGGTTTGTTAAAATGTTGGAAATTCATGTTTTCCTTACCAGTTATACAGCGACCTACTAGGGCTTACATTTTTTAAGACGTTTTGTTAAGGTGGAAATTCTCTAAAAGTTGTATTCGGTTTTCTTCTGCGTTGCGGTGACCTCGTCGGTATATCTTTAGAATGATTTCTTCCTGCTCTCTTTCCCTTAGTACATCCTCCACGAGTTTTTATGTGTATCTGAAACGGTAGCTGTTAAGGTGAACAGGATAAATTTCTTGTATCTTTCCCATCTTTTCTTCGTTCGGACTCCTGCGTTTAGCGTGTTAGGATTCAAATAACTCCGGTTTGATAAAAATATGTCTTGCATAATTTTCGAAACTATTTTTTATTTGATAAATATTTTCTTCGCCAAATTTGAGAACTATTTGGTTGCCGAAAATGTTTATAACATTTTAAGAGGAGTCATTGAGTTCAATTGGGTTATTTGAGGAGGTCTTGAAAGAAAATATGCGGCAACAATTGCTTTTCCAGGTTTATGCTTGAGCTCGTAACTGTATTCTTCTAAAAAGGCTTTCCTTATCTTCACTTACTGCTAGTATTTTTTACTCAAAGCATGAGCGAGAGGCTGATGATTCGAGAAGAATTTTTCCTTTCGGCATCCCTAAAGGAAGTTTCTTAATGTATTTAATGACGATATAATGGCAAACATTTCCTTTTCATTTGTTTCGTAGTTATCTTTAGTTTTGTTCAACCCTCTTGAGAGGAAAATAATTAGCTCGTCGTCTTGGACGAGGACTGTGGCGATGGCATAGTCGGATGCGTCGGTAGTCAGTTCAGAACCTTTTTCGAAGCTTGGACATGCTAAAACTACTTCCGGCGAAACGAGTGTGTTTTTTTATTTTACTGAAAACTTCTAAGGATTCTTCGTTCAAATGAATGATTTTTTTTCGAAAAATTGTTGGACCCTCGTCCTTCTTTCCTTTCTTTAAACGGATGCCTAGGATTTTCGTTTGTTTAGTTTCTGATAAGGCGGCGATAACACCCTGACACACCAAGGAATTAACGAATGTCCTTGAGAGTTTTAAGAGGAGGTAGGTCAAAGATAGTCTGAACTTTCTTGGGATTGGTTTTATTCCATCTCTGCTAATGACAAACCCAAGCAATTCTGTTTCTTTCTGGAACACTCAAACTTGTCCAACTGTATTGTGAATTGTGTTAAACACTCTTTCCAAGTTCTTGAAGGGCTCATTTTCGTCTTTCCTAAAGATGATAACAATTACCAATGTAAATGTGTTCATTGAAATTGTCATCCAGAGCTCTTCGAAAAATGGAAGGGGCCGATGCTTTAACTGGAATCTGGTGAAAACCACTTTTGAGATCGATTATGGTAGACCCTTTATGTGTGATAAGATTGGCGAGAACTTCGTTGATCTCTGGAATCGGATAGTTATCTGCTGGTAACAGCGTTAAGCTTGCGGTTGTCGATTACCATGCGGTATTTTCTTTTCCCGGCATGGGCTCGGACATACAGGGTTAAGTTGTTGATTGCTCTCAACCTGGCGAGATGCCAGCAACGATTCCTGTTTAAATGCCCGGGTCAAGTTGACCGGGATAGCCTCTTCAACAACCGTTGGGAGGTGAACAAACGTATGCAGCGAAAAAAAACCCCGACCAGAATGGCGGTTGTGCGGCGGGCTAACAATCCGCCCACGTAAAAAAGAAAAAAACTTAAAGTTATGAATGAGCAAGATGCCTCAGATACACGGACGGATACTCGACAACGACAACGCACGAAAAAGGAACACAATTTGCGAGTATGCTCCTGGAATGTCAGAATCCTGTACACTCCCGGAGCTGCTCATAAACTAGAAGGAATCCTCACGCAGTACAAGGCGGATATTACTGCGGTCCAGGAAATACGCTGGATTGGAAACGGTATGATTAGGAAGAAATATTGCGACATTTATTACAGCTGTCACAAAAGGTTGCACTTACTGGGATGCGGATTTGTCGTGGGAAAGCGGTTAAGGTCGAAGGTCATCGACTTTAAACCTATAAGTGATCGCCTGGCTGTGATCCGCATCAGAGGCAGATCTTATATGTGCACACGCCCCTACCGACGAGGCTGAAGACCCTATCAAGGAGGAGTTCTATGACCCCCTGGACAACGCCTACGGAGCTTGTCCGGAATACGATGTAAAAATCGTGCTCGGGGACTTCAACGCCAAAATCGGTAAGGAAAACACCCTTGGCGAAGTGATCGGAAAGCACGGCCTCCACGATACAACAACAGATAACGGCTTCCGGCTCGCTGACTTGGCGACAGCTCGTAATGCGGTGATAAGTAGCACAAGATTCCCTCGCAAGCGAATCCACACAGCAACCTGGCGATCTCCGGACGATCGAACCGCCAACCAAATCGACTATGTGCTCATTGACGCAATGCACTCGTCAGACATCCTGGATGTGCGAACATTCAGAGGGGCAAATGTCGACTCTGACCACTTCCTCGTAGCAGCAAGATTCAGAGCTCGACTGTCCAATGTCAGAAAGCTGCACCAGCCCATCAGGAGGAGGTTCGACATTGGATGCCTGAGCACACCGGAGGTTGCCAGAGTCTGCAGGGAGCAGCTGAGCGAAAGACTCTACGGTATGCCTACGTCGAACACAAATGCCAATAATATGTGGCTGCATTGCCGCTCAGCCATTCAGGAAGTAGCCGAAACCACCTTAGGATACCTACCACCCCGACAAGAAACCCGTGGTATGATGGCGAGTGTGAGCAGAAAAAGGCAGCAACCGACGAGGCGTACGAAAAGGCGCCGCAGAGGAAAACCAGGGCAGCGCAAGAAGAGTACCGAGCCAGAAGAAGGGAGGAGAAAAAACTACTGCGACAAAAGAAAAGAATCTTCGCAGCCTCCCAGCTCAAGCATATCGAGGAGTCTAGGGATAAACATAAAACACGAGCCTTTTACAAGAAAGCCAAAGGCCTTACAGGAGGCTTCAAAAAGGGCAAGTAAGTAAGTTAGTATTTTCTTTTCCCAGAGGCATCCACTTTTTTTTAGGGACGACGAAAATCGGTGGGTTTAATTAATTTGTTTGTTTCTCGAATTCCCGTTTCAGTGCCATGGGGTAAGGGTATAATCTCCAATAAACGGGGTTATTGGTTGTGTTTCGAATTTCTCCTTTTACTGTAGTGGTGTAGGGGATCAGAGAAAAGATTAGGACAATCGTTAAGTAAGTTAACAAGGTTCTTTAGATAATGCTATGAATTGTTCGCAAAATATGCTGTTTTAGAGGTATTAATGTTGGGGAAAATTGTAATATACATAGTTTTCTTTTGTATGAATGACCGCGTATAATCTAGGAAGGACAAAAAAAGGTTTTTTTTTTTTTTTCTGTATTAGGACTAAATAAAACTAAACAAACAAATGGTGTGTAACTTTCACACTACCGTCAAATGAATGAAGGTAATTTTTGTTTGAACCTGTGTCTGTATTTGAAATAAGGAAGCAAGAGAATCTTAACCTAAAAAATAGATGTCACCGACTTCTTCCGATTCATCAAGGAAAAGATGGTCTTATTCATCTCTTGAGTTAGTGTATTCTGTTTATGGTTTCGATGTTCTTGGCTTATCTCACTATCATATTCCTCGAAACTTTTTTCGTTTTGACCGGACCCTTTAGTATAATAAATTCTTCGTATTTTGTTCTGTGGGACAAAATGTTCGATGTGAGCTTTGTTCTAGTAGTTTACCTTTTCAGATTTCACAGAAAAATCAATTTCCATTGGCTTAGGTACCCGTTGTTGTGGGTATTGGGATTGTTGTTGGTGTTGTGTTGGCCTGTAAAACTGCGACGACTGGGGATAGCGCGAGTTGTGAAAAAGTTCGGGGTAGAATTGATGTCTGGGAGGTGGGATTGGTGTTGTTGCCGAAGGCGAAAATGTATTTCTCGTCCGAGCACTAATCTGCTAATTGTTTGCGTGCTGAGCTCGAAAATCTACATTTTGCAATTTGAGACACAGGCACAGAGCTTATGGTTGGTCTGCGGGTTCGCGTATGCTGAGTAATCTGGGAAAATCGTTCTTCAAATCTATGACAAAGGTATCAAGTGCCTTGTTATGTTATTCATTGATTTTTGGGTCACGTCCATTGATCTAAGTTTATTCAAGCTAAGCGATAAATGAAAAGTACACACGCCGTTAGTGCTATTGCCCTGTACCGAATTTGTCATTTGGAACTAGAGTGTTCTTACGTCTCTCTTGTCCGCGTAATATAAGGTAACTTATTATGAGGCCAGCAGCCTTCCATCCTTGACGGTCCCGGGCACGCTGCTTCCAGTTGTCAAGACCAAGATGTCTTACATCCGCGATTACTTGGTCTTTATACCGGAGGTTCGGTCTTCCTCTTCTTCTCGAACTAGGAGGCTCGGAGTCGAAGACCCTCTTAGCTGGAGCGTTGATGTCCATGCGCTCGACGCTCGACCGAGCCAGTGTAGTCGACGGATCCTTGCCTTCCGGACTACATCCACATCTTGGCACAGCTCGTAGAGTTCGCGGTTGTGTCTTCTTCTCCATTCACCTTCCTCACAGACAGGACCAAATATCCGGCGCAGAATTTTCCTTTCGAAAGAACCCAAAATCAGCTCCGCTGTCCTGCTTATCGTCCAGCTTTCGGCTCCGTACAGCAAGACTGGCAGCATGAGCGTTTTGTAAAGCATGACTTTGGTCTTTCGAGTGAGGAGTTTTGACCCCAGTTGTTTGAACAAGCCGAAGTAGCAGCGGTTGCCAAGGGCGATTCTATGCCGGTTCTCAACTGTGGTGTCATTTGTGGAATTTACGTTTGCCCCGAGGTAGACAAACTCCTTAACTACCTCGAAATTGTAGCTGTCAATTGTTATATTTTATTAATGTAACGTAAAGCGTTTTGAAATCTCCACCCAATTTAACGGAGCATTTAATTTTCCAGGGTCACACCCTAAATCTCACTTTTAATAACAGACAGGATCCTATAATGCTTAGGAGTGGTGGCTTTTTGACCACGTCAGCTAATCCATATCAAATAGTGAAATTTATCTGAGTAATCAATTGTATCGTGTCAACGTTTATGTTGGAAACAGCGGGAGAAATAAGAACGGGGTGAGGAGGCGCAGCAGGAGGCTGAGGAGCTCCGACGTTCGCTGCAGGTATTTCCAGATGAATCTTAGTAAGTGATTTGGATTTGACATTTTTGTAGTTAAGAGAATAAACGATATCACAATAGGAGCTGTTTTATTAAGTAATGCAGTTTATGCAGACTTTTGGTATTATAATTATAATAATGTATACTGCTGTATAGAGAGCGCCGTGGCGCAGTAGGTAGTGTGTTGGCCTCTGATGCCGATGACACGGGATCGAATCCCGCAACATCTATGTCATCGATCGGGTTTTTCACGGTGCTTCTCCTCAGCGGGGTACTGACAAAACTCCCTGTAGTATAATTGTCAAGAAAAGCTTCTCGAATCTCGCCGTTCGGAACCGGCAATAAACTGTAGGTCCCTTTCACCTTTGGGAAAAATTAAATCTCACACAACATGGCTGATTGAGAGAAGCTCGGCTTTGGTCCTCCATGGACTGTAACGTTAACATATATACATACATACTGCTGTATTTTGGTACAAATGATTATTGGATAATTTTGTATATGTATTATTTATTACTATTATCATAATTTAAAATGAATGATTTCTTAAAATATTAAACTTGTAGGAAACCTAGAAATATTTTCAATACGGGCTCCAAGGCGAGCTATGACGGCCACCAGGATTGATTCCTTGTTGTTCTTATGCAAAAATACTGCACTTTCGGGGCTTGATATCAATTTTTTTTTCCCTAGTCACAGTTCGGATCCCGATAACACCAACGCCATTATTTCGCAGCGGACCTCCTCGGCGGAGTACTGGCAAAACCCCCCGTAGTATACTTGCCATGAGAAAGCTTCTCGAGTAACGCCGTTCAGAATCGGCATTAAACTGTAGGTTCCTTTCACCTGTGTGAAAAATAAATCCCACAGAACATGGGTGGTTGAGATAGGCTCGGATACGGTCCTTCATGGGCTGTTACGCCACCAAAGTATGTTGGTTGGTTGGATAACTGTTTGTATTGCTTGCGGTAAGGGTGTGTATTTTATTTTAGCTTTGTAGATAAATGCTTATATTGTTTTAGCGTTTTGTCGATGTTTATATCTGATTCCTAATGTTGGCAGATTCGTCCGCGAAAGTTGCGTCATATAACCTGACATTCTGACAACAACATTTTGTCTAGTTCTATTATGTGACTCCAGTTTTAATTTATTACAAAATTGATATAAAACTCATTAAATCTGACAAGCCTCTAAAATAGCGGATAAAACGAATGTCCCAAGGCTAAAAAGCCTTAAAGGAGGCCTGTAAGGATGAGAACGGACACTTAGTAGTAGAATCGCAGTCGATGCTGAGAATTTGAAAGAACCATTTCTGCAGACTGTCTAACGGCGATGACAGCCAACATATCGCCGTCAGGCAAAATCACCCATTTTTTAACGACGAAGATCGCAGAGAATTCCGTCTCCCTGACCTCGACGAAGTTGAGATTGCCATGTCGAAACTCAAGCGAATAAAGCTGCTGGCGCAGATGGACTGTCTGCTGAGCTCTTCAAAGAGGCTGGGGGAGAGCTGGTTAGGGGCATGCACCGACTCATCTGTAAGATATGGTCAGAGGAAAGCATGCCCGAGGAATGGAGTCTCAGCATAGTTTGCCCGATCCACAAAAAAGGAGACCCCTTGGACTGCGCCAACTATAGGGGAATAAGTCTCCTTAATGTCGCATACAAGATCTTCGCTGCCGTTTTGTGTGAACGCCTGAAGCCATTCGTAAACAAGCTGATAGGTCCTTATCAGTGTGGCTTCAGGCCAGGGAAGTCCACCATCGATCAAATCTTCCCACTACGGCAGATCCTAGAGAAAACCAATGAATTTCAAGTCGACACGCACCATCTATTCGTCTAATTCAAGGCCGCATACGACAGCGTAATTAGAGACGAGCTATATAACGCCATGTTTACTTTTGACATCCCTGCTAAGCTCGTCAGACTATGCAGGATGACCCTGGAAAATGCTCGCTGCTCCATCCGAATCGGTGCAGAACTGACCGATAGCTTCGAAGTCAAAAAAAGATTTAGGCAGGGCGATGCGCTGTCGTGTGATTTTTTTAACATCATATTAGAAATGATTGTGCAAAAATCACAGGCCAATACAAGAGGCACAATCTATTTCAAATCCTCGCAACTCCTTGCATACGTCGACGACATTGACATAATAGGTAGATCGCAGCGAGATGTCAATGAGGCGTTTGCGAGTATTGGGATGGAGGCGGCAAAAATTGGTTTGGCAGTTAATGAGGGCAAGACTAAATATCTGCTGTCATCGAAAATAGGGATGTTACTTAGGTGGTTTTATCGGAGTCGGAGTCGGATGTCTCATACCGACCTCCGCGGAGTCGGAGTTCAATCGGAGTCGGAGGCAGAGGTTAATAAAGTCTGGTTAATAAGCGGCAAGCTATCTGTTTACTAAACCAATCACTAACTCACACATCTCATGCATGCACTCTCAACTTGAATGCAAATCTACTAATCATGTAAACAAATAAAAGGGGGAAAATACAGTTGTATTGTAACATGTCGCAACAAGATCGCTCTTTATCGTTCGCGTTCGTCGATCGTTACCGTTACGTTACCGATGGTAATCCGAAAAACCTCCGGAACCGGAGCCGGATTCGGAGGTGCAATTTAAACCGGAGGTTCTGACATATCGGATTCGGAGTCGAAGCTCCGTATCATCCCTAATCGAAAAAGGACATTTACCACCGACGTCTTGGACAGAACGTGCATATTGGCAGATATAAGTTCGAGGTGGTTAAGGACTTCATATACCTCGGCTCCGAAGTGACTTGGAACAACGACACCAGTTTCGAAATCAAGCGCAGAATTACTCTTGCCAACCGCTGCTTCTTTGGGCTCAAGAGGCAACTGAGAAGTAACGCCCTCTCTCGTATGACCAAGTTGACCTTATATAAGACCTTAATTATCCCGGTCCTGTTATACGGCGCAGAAACATGGACTTTATCTAAAGCGGATGAGGAAATCCTTGGTCGTTTCGAGAGAAAGATTCTGCGTGCGATTTTCGGTCCCATAAACACAGAGGAGGGTTGGAGGAGAAGATTCAATCACGAACTGTACCGGTTGTACAGCGACATGAGTCTAGTCAGGCGTCTACGGATCCAACGCCTAAGATGGCTAGGCCATGTAGAGCGAATGGACACTACAGCTCCAGTCCGTAGAGTCGTTGAATCCAACCCCTAGGGACGAAGAAATAGAGGACGGCCGCACCTAAGGTGGCGCGCACAGGTGGAAAGGGACGTCAACCAACTGGGCGTGCGGCATTGAAAAAGACTAGCGAAAGATCGTGCTAGGTGGAGAGGCATGTTGGTTGAGGCCTAGGTTCACCCCGAACTGTAGCGCCCGTTAAGTAAGTAAATAAGCCTCTATAATAAATGTACACATAGACTGGGACTAATTTAAGAAGTTAATAAATTCACATCTGCTCAACCCATATTCTCTGGAAACACTCAATTAACTAAAAAGAGCAATTATTCACCTTAACGAAAAAATCATAGAAACTGTTATAAAATCACTTTCCATTAAGAGTCTCTAAACAAGTACATGCTCATACACCAAAACACCTACTAAAGAAGATAAAGAAATAAAAATTTGGTAAAAGATATTAATGAGCTCGAGATAACAAAATAAAACTTCACAAATCCATTATGGAACTAAAACAACTCATAATAGATGGCAAGAATTACAAGCTCAACATCTAATTAATCTCTTTGGAAAGTAACAACACATAAAGAAGTAAACTCACATTCCACCAATAGGACTAATATGACGAATGAGAATACAATCACTCATAACGAAAATAATGTAGACACCAACCCCTACTCGTTCACAACTTTCCAAAACACAACACAATAAAAAAAAAAGGTATGAAAGACATTTATTATATTTATCCACACACCTACCCAGAAATACTATTATATATTTAAGAGACATTCTTAATTAAAAATGCCCATTCCAAAGTCAGGTAATAATGGTACATTAACTACAAGCTGCAGACCAATAAGTCCATTACTGATATTATCTACATTTTCGCATATACAGACATCATGGACGAAAATGGCGTAATTCCTGGATTCTAGTCCGGACTCAGACGCACACATTCGACCATTTAACAAATTCATCGTTAAGCAAATAAAATGTTAAGGATTGAGACGAACTAAGATTATAGCGCTGCACCGTTCTTGAAAATATTGAAGGCTTTCGACAAAGTCTAACATAAAGGTATAAACTACAGTAATTACTACCGCTAGATTTCTACTCGCTAATCATAAGCTGCCTTTAAAATTGTTCCTTCCACATGCAAATCAAATTTGATAACCCAGGAAGCAGACGTACCACTAGGAAACTTTAATGAATCTTTGCTATATCTCTATTACCTATCTGACATATCAACACCTTCTACAAGAAACTCAATGGGCCTGTATACACGAGAATATCGCTAGCAGCAGGAAGACCGGTTTGATGCTCTACACTGAAGCATACACGGTATTCATTTTTCTAAAAGAAAAAATTGTATATGTGAACCTTGTTCAATTGTGTTAGTGTTCCTGTCTTTTTGACATTTCATTTGAAAGAGATATCTCCTTTGACAGAGATATTAAGTGCAACCACGCACTAAAATGTCCTTTTGTTTTTTTCCGATGTTCACTGCTTGAAAGACCCATGACGATTGAAGCGCAACACCAGGCAAAAAAAGTGCGGACTCGAAAACTGAAGAGTTGTGTATGTATTAGTTTTCCACTTCTGTTCACCCACTAAATTTGCGGAGGAAAATGGTATTCCGTTTCGTACCGCAACCTTCAGCTCCCTCCCCCCCCAAAACCGGTTTTTTTCGGATGATATATTCTCGTGTATACACCCTCAATGAGTACGACTTTCGGGGAAGATATTTGTACATACAGCCTTGGCCAAAAGTATTAGGCACCTTCAAAATTCGTTATATTTCAAAAAGCAAAAGGTTGAACGAAATGAAATAAAATAAGGGTATTAAAATAAGTATTTTATTGCTATTTATTAATATTTTGTTGGGCCACCTTTGACTTTTATGACCGCAGCGACTCTTTTTTTTCAGACTGGTTTTTACCTTCCTCAAATAAAAGCCATATTTTCACACGTTTAGCCAGACTAAGCTCACATGTTTTTGGCATTTTACAAAATAAATAAACAAACTTCACTATTTTAAAAGGTATTAAGCAGTTTGGTCACACGTCTGTCGACTTCGAGCAATGATCGCACAATGATCCTCTACCGAACAAAGTGCATTAACCCACTATTGCACTATAAAAGTGTATTGGTGACCTTCCTTAAAAAATAAAATTGGTTTTCTATTCTCACATAATGACGACATAAACCATAAAATTCACAGGAATAACTCTCGAGAAATGTTTGACAGCAAAGAGAAAAAGAGAAGGGTGCCTAATACATTTGGCCAAGGCTGTACATATGAAGATGAGGCAGTGGCGAGAAATTCCGCACTTCCAAATGGTCAAACTTCTAATGTTAGCTTTCATAAAAAGAAATCCATTATTTTTGCGACCATTTAAAGGCTTTCTTTAGCATAGTTAAGGATCATTCGATTTTGTTCAAATATGCGCCGCTTTGTCCAATAACTTGCTGCAATTTTCAGGTTATTTCATTATGTCTCTTTTATAGAAATTCTCATCTCTATTGGCAAAAAACTGGGATAGCATTTTTTTCACCTCTGTTGAGGTGACCGTTCGCCATGAATAGGAACAGTTTGTAATCACATGGTGCCAGATATGGGCTATAATATAGATGCATGAGAACCTTCATAAGAACTTCAGCACTGTTGATGTGTGTTGCCTGATGTCGTCTTTATGGAACACAATTCTTCTTCTATTGGTCGCCTTGGGGCGATTGCTTCCTTCAGAGGGCCTTTGATGGTACATACATACAGTTGTTGAGAGTACAGGCAGTTGTTGACGGTACAGTCAGTTGTTGACAATACAGTCAGTTGTTGACCGTACAGACAGCAGATAAAAGTATAGACAATTGTTGATACTGGCTGTGATCCGCATCAGAGGCAGATTTTATAACATCAGCCTTATATGTGCACACGCCCCTACCGACGAGGCTGAAGACCCTATCAAGGAGGACTTCTATGACCTCCTGGACAACGCCTACGGAGCTTATTGACGCAAGGCAGGCGTCAAACATCCTGGATGTGCGAACATTCAGAGGGGCAAATGTCGACTCTGACCACTTCCTCTTAGCAGCAAGATTCAGAGCTCGACTGTCCAATGTCAGAAAGCTGCACCAGCCCATCAGGAGGAGGTTCGACATTGGGCGCCTGAGCACACCGGAGGTTGCCAGAGTCTACAGGGAGCAGCTGAGCGAAAGACTCAACGGCATGTTTACGTCGAACACAAATGCCAATAATATGTGGCTGCATTGCCGCTCAGCCATTCAGGAAGTAGCCGAAACCACATTAGGATACCTACCACCCCCGACAAGAAACCCGTGGTATGATGGCGAGTGTGAGCAGAAAAAGGCAGCAACCGACGAGGCGTACCAAAAGGCGCTGCAGAGGAAAACCAGGGCAGCGCAAGAAGAGTACCGAGCCAGAAGAAGGATATCGAGGAGTCTAGGGATAAACATAAAATACGAGCCTTTTACAAGAAAGCCAAAGGCCTTGCAGGAGGCTTCAAAAAGGGCACCCTGGCTCTTCGAAACTGCGAGGGTAATCTTGTCACCGACCCGCAGGGAATAGTGGATGTATTTAAGCAGCACTTCCAGCAGCTGCTTAACGAGCATGACCAAGAGAGAGTGGTAGGGACCGAGGAAATCCCAACTCCAGCCGCTGAAGTAGTCCTCCCACCCAGCATAGAAGAAGTCGGCACAGCTATTCAGAAGCTGAAGAACAACAAGGCTGGCGACGATGTTCTGGTAGGGAGCATGCACCAGATCATCTGCAGAATTTGGGAAGATGAGAGCATGCTCGACGACTGGAATACCAGCTCTATATGCCCCATCCACAAAAAAGGCGATCCTACCTCTTGCAAGAACTATAGAGGTATATCCCTGCTCAATGTCGCATACAAGATCCTGTCCAGCGTATTGTGTGAACGTCTAAAACCATTTTGCACCGCACTAATCGGCAGCTACCTGTGCGGCTTCCGGCCCGGCAAATCAACTATAGACCAAATTTTCACACTTCGACAAATCCTGGAAAAGACCAACGAGTTTCGAATCGATACACACCATCTTTTCATCGATTTCAAAGCCGCATACGACAGCATTCATCGTGAAGCACTGTTTGGGGCGATGGCCGAATTCGTGATCCTGGTAAAACTGATCCAGTTGTGTCGCGCCACGCTAAAAAACACGCGATGCACCGTGCAACTCGGTTCTAGGACCTCGGAACCATTCGAAACCGAAACATGCACCGGATTTCGGCAAGGAGATGCGCTGTCATGTGACTTCTTCAAACTGGTGCTGGAGCAGATAGTGCGACGGGCAGGCGTCAACAGCACTATCTTTTACAAGTCCATCCAGCTGCTAGGATACGCGGATGATATCGACATCATCGCGTGTTCTCGCCGTGGCATTGTGGAAGCATTCACGGCGATTGAAGAACAGGCGAAACGAATTGGTCTTAAGATCAATGAGGACAAAACGAAATACATGTTGTCAAGCAAAAACCAATCCGTCGCTCACCACCTGGAACAAAACATAACAATTGACAGCTACAATTTCGAGGTAGTTAAGGAGTTTGTCTACCTCGGGGCAAACGTAAATTCCACAAATGACACCACAGTGGAGATCCGGCGTAGAATCGCCCTTGGCAACCGCTGCTACTTCGGCTTGTCCAAACAACTGGGGTCAAAACTCTTCACTCGAAAGACCAAAGTCATGCTTTACAAAACGCTCATGCTGCCAGTCTTGCTGTACGGAGCCGAAAGCTGGACGATAAGCAGGACAGCGGAGCTGATTTTGGGTTCTTTCGAAAGGAAAATTCTGCGCCGGATATTTGGTCCTGTCTGTGAGGAAGGTGAATGGAGAAGAAGACACAACCGCGAACTCTACGAGCTGTGCCAAGATGTGGATGTAGTCCGGAAGGCAAGGATCCGTCGACTACACTGGCTCGGCCACATCGACCGCATGGACATCAACGCTCCAGCTAAGAGGGTCTTCGACTCCGAGCCTCCTGGTTCGAGAAGAAGAGGAAGACCGAACCTCCGGTATGAAGACCAAGTAATCGCGGATGTAGGACATCTTGGTCTTGACAACTGGAAGCAGCGTGCCCGGGACCGTCAAGGATGGAAGGCAGCTATAGCTCAGGCTCAGATCCTCCATGGATCGCAGGCCTGATAAGTAAGTAAGTAAGTATGTAAGTATCTTTATATTTATTAGAGAACTGCTCCTCATCTTGAGCTTCGCTGCAGACCGACGTAGTGCCATGAATATCTATTTCGTGGAAATCAGAAGAAGATGAAAGTGTGGTAGAAAAGTTTCCAGAATTTGCAGGAATATACAAGTTAGCTCATCCCTTTATTTGGGTCATAAAAATGCAGCTAGTTTATAAGCGCGATGTGGTTGAAATTTAATGTCAAAAACATTATCCAAACAATGTCGAATAACCACTTGGACTTCGATCCATGTTTGTTCATTGTATAGTTATGTTAGCTTTTCTTTTGCTTGTGTAAGAGCACTAAATGAATTGTAGGCTTTCTATCTCCCTTAGACAGTAACGTTGCTGTTAAATTTCGTGTTTCGACCTGAAGTGCACTCTTGCCTAACTGTCAGTTTTTCAAGGACATTATCACGATTCACGATACCTACTCGCTTCGATGCGTAATGCTACGATGCAGTTTTAACGATTATTACCCTCAATGAGTACGACTTTCGGGGAAGATATTTGTACATACAGCCTTGGCCAAAAGTATTAGGCACCTTCAAAATTCGTTATATTTCAAAAAGCAAAAGGTTGAACGAAATGAAATAAAATTAGGGTATTCAAATAAGTATTTTATTGCTATTTATTAATATTTTGTTGGGCCACCTTTGACTTTTATGACCGCAGCGACTCTTTTTTTTTCAGACTGGTTTTTACCTTCCTCAAATAAAAGCCATATTTTCACACGTTTAGCCAGACTAAGCTCACATGTTTTTGGCATTTTACAAAATAAATAAACAAACTTCACTATTTTAAAAGGCATTAAGCAGTTTGGTCACACGTCTGTCGACTTCGAGCAATGATCGCACAATGATCCTCTACCGAACAAAGTGCATTAACCCACTATTGCACTATAAAAGTGTATTGGTGACCTTCCTTAAAAAATAAAATTGGTTTTCTATTCTCACATAATGACGACATAAACCATAAAATTCACAGGAATAACTCTCGAGAAATGTTTGACAGCAAAGAGAAAAAGAGAAGGGTGCCTAATACAGTTGGCCAAGGCTGTACATATGAAGATGAGGCAGTGGCGAGAAATTCCGCACTTCCAAATGGTCAAACTTCTAATGTTAGCTTTCATAAAAAGAAATCCATTATTTTTGCGACCATTTAAAGGCTTTCTTTAGCATAGTTAAGGATCATTCGATTTTTTTCAAATATGCGCCGCTTTGTCCAATAACTTGCTGCAATTTTCAGGTTATTTCATTATGTCTCTTTTATAGAAATTCTCATCTCTATTGGCAAAAAACTGGGATAGCATTTTTTTCACCTCTGTTGAGGTGACCGTTCGCCATGAATAGGAACAGTTTGTAATCACATGGTGCCAGATATGGGCTATAATATAGATGCATGAGAACCTTCATAAGAACTTCAGCACTGTTGATGTGTGTTGCCTGATGTCGTCTTTATGGAACACAATTCTTCTTCTATTGGTCGCCTTGGGGCGATTGCTTCCTTCAGAGGGCCTTTGATGGTACATACATACAGTTGTTGAGAGTACAGGCAGTTGTTGACGGTACAGTCAGTTGTTGACAATACAGTCAGTTGTTGACCGTACAGACAGCAGATAAAAGTATAGACAATTGTTGATACTGGCTGTGATCCGCATCAGAGGCAGATTTTATAACATCAGCCTTATATGTGCACACGCCCCTACCGACGAGGCTGAAGACCCTATCAAGGAGGACTTCTATGACCTCCTGGACAACGCCTACGGAGCTTATTGACGCAAGGCAGGCGTCAAACATCCTGGATGTGCGAACATTCAGAGGGGCAAATGTCGACTCTGACCACTTCCTCTTAGCAGCAAGATTCAGAGCTCGACTGTCCAATGTCAGAAAGCTGCACCAGCCCATCAGGAGGAGGTTCGACATTGGGCGCCTGAGCACACCGGAGGTTGCCAGAGTCTACAGGGAGCAGCTGAGCGAAAGACTCAACGGCATGTTTACGTCGAACACAAATGCCAATAATATGTGGCTGCATTGCCGCTCAGCCATTCAGGAAGTAGCCGAAACCACATTAGGATACCTACCACCCCCGACAAGAAACCCGTGGTATGATGGCGAGTGTGAGCAGAAAAAGGCAGCAACCGACGAGGCGTACCAAAAGGCGCTCCAGAGGAAAACCAGGGCAGCGCAAGAAGAGTACCGAGCCAGAAGAAGGGAGGAGAAGAAACTACTGCGACAAAAGAAAAGAATCTTCGCAGCCTCCCAGCTCAAGGATATCGAGGAGTCTAGGGATAAACATAAAATACGAGCCTTTTACAAGAAAGCCAAAGGCCTTGCAGGAGGCTTCAAAAAGGGCACCCTGGCTCTTCGAAACTGCGAGGGTAATTCTGTCACCGACCCGCAGGGAATAGTGGATGTATTTAAGCAGCACTTCCAGCAGCTGCTTAACGAGCATGACCAAGAGAGAGTGGTAGGGACCGAGGAAATCCCAACTCCAGCCGCTGAAGTAGTCCTCCCACCCAGCATAGAAGAAGTCGGCACAGCTATTCAGAAGCTGAAGAACAACAAGGCTGGCGACGATGTTCTGGTAGGGAGCATGCACCAGATCATCTGCAGAATTTGGGAAGATGAGAGCATGCCCGACGACTGGAATACCAGCTCTATATGCCCCATCCACAAAAAAGGCGATCCTACCTCTTGCAAGAACTATAGAGGTATATCCCTGCTCAATGTCGCATACAAGATCCTGTCCAGCGTATTGTGTGAACGTCTAAAACCATTTTGCACCGCACTAATCGGCAGCTACCTGTGCGGCTTCCGGCCGGCAAATCAACTATAGACCAAATTTTCACACTTCGACAAATCCTGGAAAAGACCAACGAGTTTGGAATCGATACACACCATCTTTTCATCGATTTCAAAGCCGCATACGACAGCATTCATCGTGAAGCACTGTTTGGGGCGATGGCCGAATTCGTGATCCTGGTAAAACTGATCCAGTTGTGTCGCGCCACGCTAAAAAACACGCGATGCACCGTGCAACTCGGTTCTAGGACCTCGGAACCATTCGAAACCGAAACATGCACCGGATTTCGGCAAGGAGATGCGCTGTCATGTGACTTCTTCAAACTGGTGCTGGAGCAGATAGTGCGACGGGCAGGCGTCAACAGCACTATCTTTTACAAGTCCATCCAGCTGCTAGGATACGCGGATGATATCGACATCATCGCGTGTTCTCGCCGTGGCATTGTGGAAGCATTCACGGCGATTGAAGAACAGGCGAAACGAATTGGTCTTAAGATCAATGAGGACAAAACGAAATACATGCTGTCAAGCAAAAACCAATCCGTCGCTCACCACCTGGAACAAAACATAACAATTGACAGCTACAATTTCGAGGTAGTTAAGGAGTTTGTCTACCTCGGGGCAAACGTAAATTCCACAAATGACACCACAGTGGAGATCCGGCGTAGAATCGCCCTTGGCAACCGCTGCTACTTCGGCTTGTCCAAACAACTGGGGTCAAAACTCCTCACTCGAAAGACCAAAGTCATGCTTTACAAAACGCTCATGCTGCCAGTCTTGCTGTACGGAGCCGAAAGCTGGACGATAAGCAGGACAGCGGAGCTGATTTTGGGTTCTTTCGAAAGGAAAATTCTGCGCCGGATATTTGGTCCTGTCTGTGAGGAAGGTGAATGGAGAAGAAGACACAACCGCGAACTCTACGAGCTGTGCCAAGATGTGGATGTAGTCCGGAAGGCAAGGATCCGTCGACTACACTGGCTCGGCCACATCGACCGCATGGACATCAACGCTCCAGCTAAGAGGGTCTTCGACTCCGAGCCTCCTGGTTCGAGAAGAAGAGGAAGACCGAACCTCCGGTATGAAGACCAAGTAATCGCGGATGTAGGACATCTTGGTCTTGACAACTGGAAGCAGCGTGCCCGGGACCGTCAAGGATGGAAGGCAGCTATAGCTCAGGCTCAGATCCTCCATGGATCGCAGGCCTGATAAGTAAGTAAGTAAGTATGTAAGTATCTTTATATTTATTAGAGAACTGCTCCTCATCTTGAGCTTCGCTGCAGACCGACGTAGTGCCATGAATATCTATTTCGTGGAAATCAGAAGAAGATGAAAGTGTGGTAGAAAAGTTTCCAGAATTTGCAGGAATATACAAGTTAGCTCATCCCTTTATTTGGGTCATAAAAATGCAGCTAGTTTATAAGCGCGATGTGGTTGAAATTTAATGTCAAAAACATTATCCAAACAATGTCGAATAACCACTTGGACTTCGATCCATGTTTGTTCATTGTATAGTTATGTTAGCTTTTCTTTTGCTTGTGTAAGAGCACTAAATGAATTGTAGGCTTTCTATCTCCCTTAGACAGTAACGTTGCTGTTAAATTTCGTGTTTCGACCTGAAGTGCACTCTTGCCTAACTGTCAGTTTTTCAAGGACATTATCACGATTCACGATACCTACTCGCTTCGATGCGTAATGCTACGATGCAGTTTTAGCGATTATTACTCATAATCATTCCGGAGAAGGAATCGGCGATGCGTTCAGAAACGGTGCTGAGTACGTACTCGCATCGTTTGGTGTTATACTCGGCGATTATTACTCCGAGTACTTTTTACTGTCTTCCACATTTAAAATCAGTGTCCATCGGCATCTCCTCTATCCCTCTTCCTCTTTAACTTCTGACCGCACTTTGTCGCCAACATAATAAAGTATATATTTATTATGTATGCGTGTATATACTTTATACATAATAAAGTATATATACATATGTGTATTAGTGCGCTCATATTATACAAAAAAAAAGACAATTTTTCAATTTTTAAAATGTCTAAATTTGTTGAGGAAAGAATTAGCATTACCTTTTTGTTTGTTTTGCGGAATTAATTTTCTGTTGCTGATTTGATGGTGAGGTTTACTTACTTACTTAGCGGGCGCTACAGTTCGGGGTGAACCTGGGCCTCAACCAACATGCCTCTCCACCTAGCACGATCTTTCGGTAGTCTTTTTCAATGCCGCACGCCCAGTTGGTTGACGTCCCTTTCCACCTGTGCGCGCCACCTAAGGTGCGGCCGTCCTCTATTTCCTCGTCCCTCGGGGTAGGATTCAAAAACTACGGGCTGGAGCTGTGGTGTCCATTCGCTCTACATGGTCTAGCCATCTTAGGCGTTGGATCCGTAGACGCCTGACTAGACTCATGTCGCTGTACAACCCGTACAGTTCGTGATTGAATCTTCTCCTCCAACCCTCCTCTGTGTTTATGGGACCGAAAATCGCACGCAGAATCTTTCTCTCGAAACGACCAGGGATTTCCTTATCGGCTTTAGATAAAGTCCATGTTTCTGCGCCGTATAACAGGACCGGGATAATTAAGGTCTTATATAAGGTCAACTTGGTCATACGAGAGAGGGCGTTACTGCTCAGTTGCCTCTTGAGCCCAAAGAAGCAGCGGTTGGCAAGAGTAATTCTGCGCTTGATTTCGAAACTGGTGTCGTTGTTCCAAGTCACTGCGGAGCCGAGGTTTATGAAGTCCTTCACTACCTCGAACTTATATCTGCCAATATGCACGTTCTGTCCAAGACGTCGGTGGTAAATGTCTTCTTTCGATTAGGGATGATACGGAGCTTCGACTCCGAATCCGATATTTCAGAACCTCCGGTTTAAATTGCACCTCCGAATCCGGTTCCGGAGGTTTTTCGGATTACCATCGGTAACGTAACGGTAACGACTAACGACCGACGAACACGAACGATAAAGAGCGATCTTGTTGCGACATGTTACAATACAACTGTATTTTCACCCTTTTATTTTTTTTATTTTTTTTATTTTTTAGAGACTCGCGCAGGTTCAAGAGTTTTTTTTTATATTCTCTTATGATGTGTTGACACACACAACCTGAACGGAGTGCAGTGGTTGGGGTCGTTGATGTTCGTTCACTACTCTCAGGGGTGGTTGTCCTAGACTTAGATAGGACGAGAGCCGACCAAATTCCGCGTTGGTTATAGTCCGAAGTAATTCGTTCAAGCACACTTTTTAGTATTGCATACGCATGATTAGTAGATTTGCATTGAAGTTGAGAGTGCATGCATGAGATGCGTGAGTTAGTGATTGGTTTAGTAAACAGATAGCTTGCCGCTTATTAACTAGACTTTGTTTACCTCCGACTCCGCGGAGGTCGGTATGAGACTTCCGACTCCGATAAAACCACCTCCGTAACATCCCTATTTTCGATGACAGCAGATATTTAGTCTTGCCCTCATTAACTGCCAAACCAATTTTTGCCGCCTCCATCTCAATACTCGCAAACGCCTCATTGAGCAAACGTTTCATCGAGCGGGAGTCTAGATAAAATTGTTTTTGAATGGTTTTGTCCAGCTCGAAACAAAGGATTTCCTATTTCTGGAACCGCAATTCGACATAAGGCAGCAGAAGTTGCAAATCGTTTAAGAGTCACAGATATATATATATATATGTGTGTGTGTGTGTGCGCGTGTGTGTGTGTGTGCGTGTGTGTGTGTGTAATATAATGCTGCGGATTCGAGACATATGGGCAATGCCACCAATAAGTAGATAAGGGGTATTTAGTCCTTTACAGATCGCCGTTGCTTTTCGTACGTGTTGTCTAACATTTATTTGTGCTACAACTTGTTATATGGAAATTTGAAAAGATTTTCACGTTAGAAGGAGTGGAAACAGACAGATAATCACGAAATCATGGTGTTTCTTGCTCTACAAATTCTGTAAGGTATTATAAATGAGCATATAATCGAATGGTACTGGTCTAAAAATTATATCACACAGACGTTTTGCCATATTGAAGCATTTTATACATTTCAATGACAATTTAACGTATAGTCCCGAAAGGGACCCAAATCCCAAGCTAAATAAGTTCTGGCGACAATTTTTCTACCCCTTCTTTCTCAAAAATCCGACTGTTAAGTGGTGAATAACTACATAACGTCGGCAAACGGAAAAGGGTCAAAATAGCAAGCATCGGAACAGCATTAATACCTCCAGAGTTAAGCTGCATCGCGCAAAAAATCATACTTTATAAGACTTTTTATCCCTGATTTAAATGAACATCTTATTTCAGTGAGCAAAGCGGCCGACAAGAAGCTTAAGATTATATTTAATCGGAGTCAAGCCAAAGTGTACACCAGACGACGAGAGCAAAGCCTCGCTCAGCTTGTGGCAGAACATCACTGAAGCAATTGCAATCGAAAGGAATGGTGACCCGATTGCCGCTCAAGATTAGTTCCGATGACACTAGTTGCGGCCCATGTATTTGCGCGAAACATTCAATCAAGCCATTTGTTGTGTGTGGTGAAAAGAGGACAATGAAGAGATTGGAACTAGTACATTCAGACCTATGCGGACCCATACGTCCGGAATCGTTAGGTAAGTCAACGTACTTCATAACGTTTATCCACGACGAATTTCTGTGTATTTTCTGAAAAGAAAAAGCAAAGCATTGGACAAATTCAAAGCGTTTAAGGTATTTGCGGAAAAGCAAAAACGGAATGCAATCAAGTGCTTAAAGACGTCCTCTGCACCGGACGTACCATCCTTTAAGTGTATCGGAACCAGCGCATACGTACTGAAAAAAGCAAGCATTCCAGGGAAATTTGATGCAAGGAGTACCGAACATGTGATAGTGGGATATGAAGGTGAGCACGGAACATATCGGCTCTGGAAACCTGGAACCCGTATCGTAATCAAGAGTAGAGATGTGCGATTCTTAAACCAAAATTCGAGCGCCGATGGAAATAATAAAAGTGACCAAGCAAATTATTATATTCTTGATTTCAAATCTTAAGATCGCAACGTCGAACAGCCTAAAGAAAAACGAGTCTACGAAATCACCAAAAGCGAATCGATAAAACAAATACCTAGAGAGGACCAAAATGAGAGTGTACCGACCGAGATTGAAGCAGCTTACACAGTCAATGCCGATCCAGTGAGCCTGAAGCAACTCAAAGGCATGGACAATCGCGATGAGGGGCGCCGGGCAATGCGGGAGGAGTAACTCACTTATACGCAATGGAACCTGGGAATTAGTAGACAAACACATTGATAGAAAGGTAATTCAGTCAAAATGGGTTTTCAAAATAGAATATTTCGCGGATGGGTACCATTGACCGGAGGGAGGCAAGAGGATATGATAAAATTCATGGACTCGACTATACCGATACTTGTTCCCCCCGTGGCCAATACCCATTCTATTCATCTTACTCTGGCTATAGCAGCACAGCACGAATTCCAACTACACCATCTCGATGTCTCGGCAGCACACTTAAACGGAGAAATAGATACGAATTGACTATCACCAAATACAAAATCCCCAAATAATCCTCAAATGCAAAATCCCCAAACGTACACAGTAGATGGCGATTGTACATAGGCGATGGTTGTACATGTACCGCTTATCGATTCATACAAATTCTTTCAGCCAACAAGTTTTACCGCTTTCGAAAGAAATGACGTGAAAACAATATTACAAAAATTAAATAATAAAACAGTATTACAAAAAATTCAAAAAAAAAATAATTTCAAAACGACCGAACATCGGCAAAATCGAATATTTGCATTATGTTAAGAAGTTCTAATTTTTTGGGTATTTTTTTTTTTTTTTAAGTTATTTTTGTTATATTTTTTGAAGTTAAGTTGTAATATTATATTAATTATATTATATTATCTTGAATAGACATAATTGAAAAATGAGTTACAATGTTAATTTATAAAATCCCTAGACATATGTACATATGTAGATTCCCAATATTTCGAGTGTATCTAAGAATTGATGTTTGGCGGCCAAAATATTGGGAACCTATGTTTAAGGATTTTGTGATTGGGGATTCTGGATTTGGGGATTTTGGGTTTGGGGATATTGACTTGGGGATTTTAATTTTGGAGTTTTCGTACCCATTCCATACCATTATCTATATGGAACAACCGGATGGTTTCCATGAAGATGCTGGAAATAGAGTCTGCAAATTAAAAAAGCCATTTTGGCCTGAAACAGTCTGGACGCCAGTGGAATTTGAGACTCGACGAAACCCTTGAACTTGAATTTACATCATCAGCGTATGACAAATGTATTTACTTTAAGGTAAATGGAAAAAGCATTAGAATTATAACCGTCTACGTAGATGACTTACTATTAATAACGAACGATTACTTACTATTAGCAAGGAACAGTCTTCAGTCTGTGCAAAATTATCGGAAGAGTTTGACATTCTAACCCTGGGTGAACCAAAACTATGCTCAGGACTTTTAATTTCTAAAAAGAACGGATTGTTTAATATAGGACAAACAGGCTACATCAACAGTTTGATACAATTTATTGATTTGGGTGAAGCAAAGCCATCACGTCTACTTGCGCGAGCATGGATGAAACTCCAGAGGAGCCGGATACAAAAGGAGAAAAGGCACCTTTTTTTTTTTTTTTTTTTTTTTTTTTTATAAATTTGCGCGCACTCAAGGTCTAATAACCTTATTATGTTGGTGACACAGTGCGGGCAGAAGGTAGAGAGGAAGAGGAATAGAGGAGATGCCGATGGACATTGATCTTAAATGCTTGCATGTTGCATTGAGGGGGGAAAACCGAATCCGGCAGGGAGTTCCAGATTCGTGTGGTTCGGTTAATGAAAGATTCTCTATATTTGACAGTACGTCCGAAAGCGGGCTCCAGAGTATATTGGTGAGCATTCCTAGAGAGACGTGTATTGCGGGAGAAATGTTGATGGGACGGAATGCAACTGGCTATTTCATCAGAGAATTTTTGGTGGTAGTAACGATAAAACAGGGAGAGGCAGGTAACATTCCTGCGGTGTTCCAGCGAGTCTAATGTTTTGGTAATGCTGGAGTCACCTATCAGTTTTATGGCTCGTTTTTGAATTCTGTCTAGTAGGTGCAGTGAGGTCTTGGAAGCACCGGACCAGACACCTGTCGACAAAACCACGTATAGGCAGTTAATCAGGCGCTTGTTGTATTTATCAACTTTCACCAGACCAGATATCGCGTACGTGGTAAATGCAATGTCTCAATACGTCGAGGATCCAAGATGTCAACACTTGAACGCGGGGTTCAACGTTATGAAATATTCAATTGGCACAAAAATGTCAACTCTCATGTACAAGAAAACGAATCAACAACTTCATGCAATTTCGATTTGTTTTTCTGTACGCTGGCGGAGCTATTCATTGGGGATCCCGAAAACGAAGGATTGCTACCACATCTAGTAACGAAGCTAAATATGTTACACTATCATCCGTGGCTAAGGATGCAGCATATTTTCGTAACATCATACTGGAGTTAAAACTGCACTAAGGGTACATAGGCATCTAATGTGACAGCCAAAGCGCAAAGCATATAACACAGGACCAGACCAATCAAGGGAGGACGAAATACATCGATGCCCGCTGTCACTACATTCGAGAAGCAGTAGATGAACCCATAATTCATGTCAACTTTTCGCGATCTGAAGATATGGTTGCCGGTACTTTATCAATAGCGACTCATTTTAAACATTTTGTGGATATGGGTATGCAATTTTGAAATGCGCTTAACGTTTTTTTTTTTTTCAATTAACTGAAACTTTAACTTTCTATGAATTCTTTTGATATTAAACTGAGTTTTTCATTTTATATTTATTTTTCATTCATTCTAAGTACACAATCAATTTTAAATACAAATAATCTCATATTAATGTTACAATGCTGGACATTTATGAGGTTAGAGAGGGTGTAGAAACTATCGTCTGGCAGCACTTCAACTGTCATAAATGTTAACTATAAAAGTACGTCAAAATGTTCCTCTTGCCTTCTTGTCACATTTGGATTTGTATGAACTCAACACGCTCAATAGAGTAATCTTCAAAAATAAAGACAATCATCTTTTATTTCCAACAGTAGTGCATTTTGAGATCCTTTTGCCGGATCAAACTGCGAACAAAGAATATTATTTGAGCGTCATGTGTCGTTTGCGTGAAGCTATTCGCCTAAAGTTGTCGGAATTGTGGAGAGACTACTCTTGGATTTTTTTTACCACGATAATGTACCGCCTCACACTGCATTCCTTCGGGATTATTTCGTCAAAAATTCGGTCCAACTCGTTCAAGAACCACCGCATTTACCTGATTTGGTATTGTTTGACTTATGGCTATTCAACATATTCAACAGACCGCTGAGTCGATAAAGGAGATGCGAGTCGCATCACAACACTCCTTTAATTAATAATAACTATTTTGAAGATTTGAAAATCCATTGGCATAAGTGCGTTGTATCAGGATGACTTCCCAAGTGCGTTGTATCAGGAGGGATTAATTTTTGGAGGCGACGAAATTGGTTTGGAAGAATAAATAAAGATTTTTCAGAATAAGAATACATGCTATGTCACCTTACTTTCTGGCCACAGTAGTAAATTAAAAATAATTGAAAAAACGCGTGTGTAATATATGTATGTGAACGTAACCAGAGGTATTCTTATCATACAGAGGTGTCCTTATCATACAAATCACATTCTTTTGTAAGGTAACAATAACGTAATTAAATAGATAAGTATATAAATAAAATACATATGTGTTTCCCGAGCTTGACACGGGACTAATTTCATTCGATCCTTAGTTGCATACTGAAAACCTGATAAAGTTCGCAAAGAATTTCAATTAGAGGTTTTCAGAAATAGCAAGAAACTAGGTTAAACAATTAAAAACTAATCTGTTTTTCAACTACTTTCATGTGTGTATATACTGGTACACAATGTTGTTCCAGTATATGGTTTTCGAATTTAAAACGTATGTATCTACATATGTATGTATGTGTGTATGATTTGTATTTGTAAAAAAGAACTAAGCGAATAATTGTAATTATTTAGCCCCGAAACAACACACTGGAGCGGAAAATAACAAAACGGTGACTCCAATCTCAACACTAGCAGCCACAACAAGTCAACAAACGGAAGGCACTACGTCTCAAAAGAATACAACTCAAAATACAACTTCTATGACCACCAATGGAGTGCCACCAGTACGAGGACTTCCTCGTGGCCGTGGTGGCCTCCCTGGTATGCGGGGAGGACGTGGTGGTTTTATGTCTCATTCAAATGGTTCTTCATTTAGTGACGCTAATGGAATGATTAGGCGTGGAGGTCCAACGCGTGGACGTGGAGGATATGGTCAAGGAATGCCACGTCCGCCAATATTACATAATGCCAACACTCAGATTTCTCCAGTTCCTACACTAAAACGTGGCGCACCCGGTGGTGCACCGGGGCCTAAACGTGGACGATATGATACAGGGCCATACTCACTAAGGCCAATGGCTCCGAAGTACAATCAAAGTGCGCAGACTGCGACCCATTCGAATGCCGGATATGCAACGCAACATGCACCTTCTCAAGGGTATGGTCATCATTTCAACACATTTTGTTTCAGCTCTTTTCATTTATGTTACTTAGGCCTCATTCCTACCAAGATCCTTCACAATCAATCGATCCGTACGTACAGCAATATTCAACACCTGCAATTCACTCATCTTATAATGGATATAGCCAAGCTGGTTACGGATCCGGTACGCAACCTGGTACGGTTTATGTTCAGCATGGGGAATATGACCAAAGTCAGTATTCTGGATACAGGTATTAAATAAATCAAATTCTTACTGGAAAAGCGGTGAATTGTATACATTTATATATACGACAGCAATACTGGTTACGCTACCCAACAAGATACAAGGTATCAAACATATGGGCAGGACTATACGCAAACTTATGGGGCACCAGCGGTTGATTATAATGCGGCCGTGTCTGACTATACGCAACAAAGCCAATCCTATGATGAAAGAGCATACACCGGCTACGGTAATTTTCGTAATAAGCCCTAAATTTAATTACTATACCTATTTTAGATGAAAATTCATTCTAATCATATATCTTTCATTGTTCTGCAGAAGCACATATATTTTTTTATTATAAAATAATAAATTAATTGTTTTTGAAAAATATGTACATAAATATGTATGTTAATATTACCTTTTGCTTTTTAATAACAGACACACAAGCATACCAACAGGGATATTCTGCGGCAACTGGATACTATTGAAACTTTGCAAAGAACAAAATGCATGACCCCAAAACATGTAGTTATATAAGGCAAAAGTTTCAAAATCAGACGTCAAAAAATTTAATTTATCGAGATAATTAAAAAAAAAATGATTTCTTTCAATAACACAAAGATACAAGTTATTATAATAGATAAAGAAAAAATGTTTTTTTTTTATCTTTATATCGACATTAATATACAAATTCTTTTATATACTAAAAAAAAATATTTTTAAATAAAGGATAATAAATTTGTTTACCTACGTTTGTATAGCAAAACAAAACAAAGTATTTTGATTCTTCACTTGATTATAATTTAACTTATAAGAACAATGTATAGTTTTGTAAAGCATTTTGCTTGCAATTCTTATACATACCTATATAGTTCATATTTTCTCAAAGTTATTCCCGATAACAAATTAAAATACTGTTGGTGTTCAAAATATTGACTAGGATATTGATTAGATCCGAAATATTTTATGCAAAAAAAACTACTTTGAACTGTTAAAATAAACGAAAATGTGAGAGACTAAAAACAACCCTATGTAAATCAAAAACTGTAATGAGATTCTATTTAGGTATGTGTGGTATTTTTGTCTTTTATTTAATTGAGGGTCATGTTTCACTTAATATAAACAAAATACTGATTTATAAGCTTAAATAATAATTGTCAAGAATTATGAGTACTTTTATCTTTAAAATAAATTACATATGTTAAAAAAAAAGTCATGAAAAATATATATGAAAACAAAACCGGAAATTTATTGGGGATATATTATTTTTTATTTTATCTGTGATGAAACACTCCTATGGCGTGTGTTTTTTATTATATTCTTAAATAACAGGCAAAATGTGATCAATATGAAACTCATCTGTGATTTGGGAAGACTGCAAGCTACAAAGAATACTCAAAATAACGCATTAACAAACTTAGATTTTAACAAACAAATCAGATTTGCCTATTTTTTTCAAATTGAATGTCATAAGAGAAAGAAAAAAATGTTAAACCGTAAGCCATAAGCAAAGAAGGGCATAAACGTTTCACGCTTAGTTTTATTCAGACCAAGATAATCAGGTCAGAGTATAACTTAACGAAATCCTAAATATTAAAATATTGGAGTGCGTACATCAAAAAAAAAAAAAAAAAAAAGTATAAAAGGTAAAAGAAAAGGAAAATAAATTTATTTCATCGATGATTCCTGTTATATATAATATATAATATTTTATATAGTACAGTATTTTATGATCAAGGAACAATACAAATAAAACGTTCTATTCACGTCTATTATTAATTAGTTAGATTTCTTCGTCGCGTCCTGCACCCCAAACACATTTTCTATAAAGAAACAACTGCAAAACTGCAATTTTGAGTGCATTTTGAGATATGTATTAAAAAGAAATTTGGCATACATTTTAAAGCTGACGAGTTAAATAATTCAATTTAAACAATGGTAACAAATTATTTACAATAAAAGTTTTTTTTAACAAATTGCAAGAAATATGCAAGACTAGACTAAACGTGTGCAAACAAAAATATTGGGCAATATTTCACAAAAAAAAAAAAAAAAATGTGTACATTTGGGCCCAAAAGAGTACGCATAAGTATATGTTTTTAATAGTTCTAACAGGTACATGCTTACTCTATAATCGTTTGAAAAAAAATTAAACATTTTCATCGATTTTTAAAACTATATGAGTAGATAAAAAACGATGCCACAAAATGATGGTAAGCTATAATAATTCATGTGAAATGTTGGTGCAAAACTGTAAAAATAAGGAATATTGGCAAAATATATACCATAAAGTCTGTTATCACAGGACATGGAATTTTTGATGCAAGAAGAAAAAAAAAAAAAATATAAAGTACGGTAACATCTTCGTTTAAAATTAATTTGATTTTTAGTTTTTTTCAATAATTTTGTATTAATTTGATCTAAACAAATAAATATAACATGTTCCGAATTAATTGTAAAATGTAATTACTCGTATTAAAGAAAAACTGCCTGCCATCATGAAATACTTAAAACAGGGAAATTAATAAAAATATAATGATATAAATTCTAATTCATCTATATTCATGACGTAAAGCACAGAAAAAACTCTCAAAAGCGTTTTTTTTTTTTTTTTTTTTTTTTTTTTTTTTTTTTTTTTTATTTATTTATTTTTTTTTTTTTAGTTCGCATGATTTTTAAAATGTAAAAAATTTAATTACTCGGATTAAAGAAAAACTGCCTGTCACCACCCACAAAAAGAAATAAATAATAAAAATGTATTCTATAAATCCTAAAATTAAATTCGTTTATGTTGGTGAAGTAATATCCATAAAGAAAGCTTTGTGTTATCACTTTTCCTTTTTTTTGTTTTGGTTCATTAATTTTTATTTTATTTTATTTTTTTTTTTTTTATTTTATTTTATTTTTGTCTGCTAACTTTCCTCGTTAGCGTTATATTGGTATTGATTCTCTATATTAGTCTGACTTAAGCTAAGTCAAAGTGGTATTTCATTGTGTATGGTTCATTCATTATTGCTGATTTTATGTTAAGTAAATCGTTCGTAAAATGGGAAAAAGTTATATTAAAACACAAAAACACGCCAGAGTAATGCAGAAGGACCTCTCATATGTATTTGAAAAACGGAAGGCGGAGACTGCTTTCCATATAAATATAAAAATGAGGGGTGTCCATTCTGGAACAACATTAACTTCAGCGATGAGAGCGTATATAGAGAGCCAAAAAAAATAATCTTAAAAACCGAATAAAAAGCAAACAGTTAAGCATGGTGGGGTTTCGGTTATGGGCTGGGGCTGTATCGTTGGAAATCTGGTCAACAATAAAAAAAAACGATACTTTTAATATTTTAAGGAAAAATGTCCATCATGTATTGCGAAATCGGACAAACTCGAAAACATGTCATAACTGGCCAAATACTCTTTAAATTCGGTTTTATTAGAACAGCAGAGAATACTAGCAGAATTTACCAAGAAGTTTGTTAAGTCAATGTCAAGAAGTCGAAAGGATGCTTTTTGACCTTGTATTGTATTCTTTATTGAGACTCCATAATGTTATTTCTTTTTGACATACAGTGTGCCGATAAAACTATCTGATTTATACTTTTACATATGTAGGTAGGAAGCTGTAATGTATGGCTCTCCTTGTTATGTTACAACAGGGCGTGTCTGTTTCTTCCTATTTTGGAGAAAGGACGTTGAATCTATAAACGCCTGACTAGACTCATGTCGCTGTACAGTCCGTAAATTTCGTGGTTGAATCTTTTCCTCCATCCCCCGCCTGCGTTTATAGGCCCGGTAATCACGCGCAAAATCTTTCTCTCGAACCGACCAAGGGCTTTCTCATACTCTTTTGATAGTGTCCATGCTTCTGCGCCGTACAACAGGACCGGGATGATAAGGGTCTTATATAGAGTCAACTTTGTCGTTCGGGAGAGGGCTCTATTAGTCAATTGCCTCCTGAGCCCAAAGAAACTGCGATTGGCAAGAGTGATTCTGCGTTTTTGGGAACTAATGTCGTTGTTCCAGGTCACTGCGGAGCCAAGATAAACGAAGCCCTTAACTACCTCGAACTTATATCTGCCAGTACAAACTTTCTGGTCATGACGTTGGTGGTGAGCGTCGATGATAGCATATATTTAGTTTTGGATTGGTTTACTGACAAAACAATTTTCGTCGCCTTCTTCTCAATACTCGCAAACGCCTCATTGACATCTCGTTGTGATCTACATATCATGTTAATATCGTCGGCGTGTCCAAGGAGTTGCGAGGATTTGAAATAGATTGTGCCTCTTGTATTGGCCAGTGATTTTTTGCACAATCATTTCCAATATGATGTTGAAGAAATCACACGACGGCGCATCGCCCTGCCTAAATCCTTTTTTGACATCAAAACTATCGGTAAGGTGTTCACCGATTCGGATGGAGCAGCGAGCATTCTCCAAAGTCATCCTGCATAGTCTGACGAGTCTAGCAGGTAAGTCAAAGGTAGACATAGCGTTGTATAGCTCGTCTCTTATTACGCTGTCGTATGCGGCTTTAAAGCCGACAAATAGGTGGTGAGGGTCGACTTGAAATTCATTGGTTTTTTCCAGGATTTGCCGTAGTGTGAAGATTTGGTCGATGGTGGACTTCCCTGGCCTGAATCCGCACTGATAAGGATCTATCAACTTATTTACAAAAGGCTTCAGGCGCTCACACAAAACGGAAGAGAATATTTTTGTAGGCGACGTTAAGAAGACTTATTCCTCTGTAGTTGGCGCAGTCAGAGGGGTCTCCTTTCTTGTGCATCGGGCATATGATGCTGAGACTCCATTCCCCGGGCATGCTTTCCTCTGGTCATATCTTACAGATGAGCTGGTGCATGCTCCTAACCAGGTCATGCCCAGCCACCTTGAAGAGCTCAGCAGACAGTCCGTCTGCGCCAGCAGCATTATTCGACTTGAGTTTCGATATGGCAATCTTAACTTCGTCGAGGTCAGGGGGACGAAATTCTCTGCTGTCTTCATCGATTAGAAATGGATCATTCTGCCTGACACACGGTATATTGACTAACATCGTCGTTATACAGTCTGCAGAAGTGGTTTTTCCATATTCTCAGCATCGGTTGCGATTCTACTACTAGGTGTCCGTTCACATAAGTGGAGAATCTCTTTATTTCGCAGTGTTGTGCTTCTATTTGGCATTTGATTTTCACTCGATCTACGTCATTTAGGTTAGGTTAGGTATATGGGGGCTCACGTAGACTACGTTGAGCCCATTGTGCCCACCTGTTTTGTTTAACCCGTTGATACCTATTCATTTACCGTCGAGCTGAACCAGCCAGACGAGGATACAAATCCCAGTATTCTGTTCAGCCCGATATTACCTACCTCTTCTACTCCCGAAAGGAAGTATCTTCCCAGGAAAATATTCCTTTTTTGTGCTAGCGCTGGGCATTCGCACAGCAGGTGACGAACGGACTCAATTTCCTCTTCGTCCCTGCAGAAGTCATTGTAGGGCTGGCCTAGTCGAGCTGCATGATAGGATAGCATGCAGTGCCCGGTGAGGGCACCGACTGCCAGTCGAATGTTCCCACGATTGAACTTCAGCAGATTTTCCGTTCTTTTCTTATCATAGACGGGCCAAGTCGATTTCGCCGTTGCGCATGTATCTAAGCGACACCAGCGCTTATTGGCTTTCACCAATAGCTCCGTCTGTATCTCCCTGTAGAGCGCACTGAGTGGTGATTTGGCCTCAGCCGAGATCTGCGCAATGTTAGCACCTGATCCCACCCTAGCCAACTCGTCCGCCCTCTCGTTTCCGGAGATATTCATATGACCAGGTACTCAGCAAATGGTCACCTCATTTACATTGGATATCTCTTCTAATTTCCCCTTGCAGAGTTTGACGAGTTTGGATCTTACCCATGCTGCCTGCAGAGCCTTAATGGCTGCCTGGCTGTCAACATAGATGCTGATCCTTTTTCCTGTAATTTTCTCTTTGCTGATCAGGTCCGCCGCCTGCTTGATAGCGAAGACCTCAGCTTGGAAGACACTGCATCCATCATCGAGCCTGTAGGAGCGATGCATATCCCGAGACTTAAAGTAGACTCCGGCACCTGTGCCAACATCCATTTTGGATCCGTCGGTGTAGAGTGCCAGTTCACTTTCCGTGCGTACCAAATCACCGGTCCATTCCTCCCTGGAGGGAATTCTAATAGAGAATCTCCTCTCCCAGGAAGGAAGTCGGGTGACATAGTCCGTTACAGTTCTGAATCTCGAGACGGCCCATCGATCCAAGACTGATGCATGTCCGTGAGGACTCCTTTTCCAGAGACCTGATTCCTGTCATCTTAGCGCAGTTCTGGTTGCGGCGCTCTCGCAGTACAAGTCCAGGGGTGGGAGGTTCAGCATGACTTCAAGGGCCGCCGTTGGTGTGGACTTCATAGATCCCGTCACCGCCAGACAGCCTGCCCTTTGAACCTTTGACACACTCTGAAGATGACACGTTTTCTCAAGCGCCTTCCACCAGACCACCGAGCCATAGAGCTCCCATGTAGATGTAAGGCTAGTTACTATGTGAGGGCGCCCGGTATCACATAGGGACCGTACGTTTGCGATGCACATTTTTGTATTCCCTGCATCATTCAGTCCTCGGCACGTATTCCAACCACCTTGACTTGGGAATGTAAGTGCTCTTGGTCCGCGGGGGTGCAATGACCCCTACCACATTACGTGGCCTTCCCCTATCCGCCACCTGGGGACGCGCCGGGTTGCCTGAGAAGCTCGAGTTTACCCGGAAATGCGATGTTACAAAGGTAAAGGTTTTAATCATAAAGCGGACGAATGAAGAGAACGGATGAAATATGCGTTAAGTGTTTGCAAAAACATAAGACAAGCGAATGCAAGATTGAAGATGTTTTAAAATGCATTAACTGCATGCGAGCCAATGAAAAACTGCAATTGGGGCTGGATGATAGGCATACAACACTAAGCCGAACTTGCCCAGTATATCTGAACAAACTTGAAGCGAAAAAGAAGAGAATAGATTACTAAATAAAATCAGATGCATCTATATCAACATTCGAGGCTTAACAAACAACTATGAGGAACTAGAGATACTAGCAGACACAAAAAAGTACGAGTTTTTAATATTGTCCGAGACACATCTAACGAAAAATATGGAGGAAAGTGAAATAAGTCTGAATGGGTACAGCGCAATATCATGTTTATTAAATTCGTCATCAACTTGAGAGACTACCATTTACATAAAAAGTCATTGGGTTATAAATGAAGTGATAAAAAAAGCAATGGACTATAAAATGTGACTTCTAGCCTGCAAGTGCATTCTCAACAAAATAGAATTTGTACTAGTGGCAGTGTACAGGTCACCTAGCAGTTCAGAGAGACAATTCTGTGATTTCTTCAAAGAAAATATTGAAATGCTAACCGAAAAACCGAACAACATCTTGATAGCCGGGGACTTGAATATTGACTGGGCAAAAAATCAATTGTATAAAACGGAGATTCAAAAAGTACTAAGCGATAACTTCTTAACTCAAAAAGCAGAAGATTTCACGAGAATAACAGCAACAACAAATACTATAATAGATTATGTTATAACTAATATGTCAAATTTAACAATCCAAGTTATTTCGGATAATAAAATATCAGATCACGAAAACATAGAAATTTTCATAACTGCGAATAAAACGAATAAAACATTTGAAGATGAAATAAAATTAAAAAAATTGATATATCATATGACCATACATGCAATCTGCATGAGAACGCGAAAATAATGAGTTGAAGAGCGTGATAGAGAAATTTACTACTAACCACAATGTAAGGAATCACAACCAAACAAACCAGTGGTATTACAGGCGACTAAAACTGTTAAAGAAAGAAAAATGTGAAAAATATTTAATAGCGAAGTTTAGTAAATCAAGCGAGAGATGGGAAGAATACAAAATTATAAGAAACAAAGAAATAAAAGAGATAAAATAAGAAGAGCAAATGGACAAAAAGACATGCGGAAACAAATTAAGAAGCTGGTTCTGAAACAAAGTAAACAAAATATAAAAACTGTGATATTCGAAGGCTCAGAGCATTGTGATGCATTGAGTATTGCCAACAAATTTAATACCTATTTTTTGGAAAGCGTAAATGAAATTGGGAAGTCAATTGACCACGTTAGGTATATAAATTATATAGATCAAAAGGAAAGCAAGTTCAAATTCCATGAAATAACAGCCGAAGAATTAGAGAACGTATGCAAATCGTTTAAAAATAAACCAGATTTCGAAAAATTTGTCCTTAAATGATTATTGACAATTGGAGCACGATGGGGAAAACGATACATAAAATTATAAATACTTCGCTCGCGAGCGGGGAGTTTCCGATTTCCTGGAAGGAATCTGTGATAACACCAGTTCGAAAGGTTGTGAATACGAACAAAATCGAAGAGTTTAGACCCATTAATACATTAAAGACGATTGAGAAAATACTGGAAAAAGTGGTTAAGAAGCAATTGATAGAATACGTTGAAAAAGAGAATATATTATCGATGTATCAATCAGGTTTTAGGAGAAACCACTCATGTGAGACAGCAATCAACACCGTAATAAACGAATGGAAGGATGAGGGAAGCAAGACAAAAACAATGGCCTTATTTTTAGAATTTAAGCGAGCATTTGAAACTGTCAACAGGGAAATCCTTTTAAGAAAATTATTTAAGTATGGCATACAAGACAAGGAGCTCAGGTGGTTAAGATCATACCTCACAAACAGAACGCAAAGGACCAAAGTGAATAAGGAATATTATTCGGAATGCATTGAAGTCAATGAAGGATCAATTCAAGGCGCTCTTCTATTTATAATTTACATTAACGATATGCCTTAAGTCATAAAAATGTGCAAAATTTTAATGTATGCGGATGACACATTGATCTATGCTGAGGGAAAAGGTGCAGAAGAGTACAAAAATAATAGGCTACATTTTGATATAGGACAAATAACAGAATGGTTAAAAATAAACAGATTGCAATTAAATGAAGAAAAAACTAAATTGATGGAAATAAATATGGAAAACAATATGCACATCGAAATAAATGGAAAAATAATAGAAAACGTAATTATATATAAGGATTTAAAAATGAATGAACATGTTGACTATATATGCAAAAAAGTGAGTTTTCTTAAAAGAATACGCAAAAGGATGGACTATATTACGCTGCAACGGTATATAATACTATAATAAAGCCTCATTTTGAGTATTGCTCGACCATCTTCTGCGCATGTTGCAATATGGGACACATCGAGAGACTGCAGAGATTACAGAATAAGGCTATGAGGTGTATACTAAGGTGCAACAGAATGACTCCAATAAAGTCCATGTTAGACGCACTTATGTGGCTGAACACAAATCAAAGACTGGGACTGAACCTGTTAGCCGTCTACAAAATAAAATATGGCCAAGCCCCAGTATATCTAACAAGTGAGGTCAGACATATGGGTGAGGCACAACCAGACCATCTGTGGAATAACGAAAACTTTAAACTGCGTCATCAAAATACAACATGTTCCAGAAATACACTTATATATAAAGGCTTTCATTTATTCAATATGTTACTAAATAATGTTAAAAACGAACAGAATATTAAAACATTTAAAAGAAAATGTGTAGAATTTGTTAGAACAAAATTGTAATACCGCGAAATGTATATTTATGTATTGATTTATCATTATGTTAGTTACTTGAAAGTATTGAAATACTAATAAAGAAGACATACATACATACATACAAATTTTTAACATTCAACGTAACCACTGCACAATATTTTATTTTTTCTCGCCCCCTTTCCATCTCTTTCTTTGTATGGCGTCCGCGGCCAGGTTTACTACAGATTCTATGGCGTCGACCGTTGTACTTCCTTTTCTGAAGCCGTATTGGTGGGTTGACAATGCACCATTAGCTTCCGCCACCGCCAGTAACGGTGTGTGGGGTGTGATAACTATAATATTCTTCAGTACTTGTTTCTTGGGCTTTTTGGATGATGTTATTGGTGTCGTTTGTATTGGGTAAAGGCTTGCGGATTGTGACTATTGTAGAGAATATTCCTGGATAGGAGATGAGTGGGTGGGTGGTTTTTTGATGTGTGATTTTTTTTTCGAAGTAGTCGGATTTCATTGGTATTATTTATATTGATACACTTTTAAGCAAGTTGAGAATACAATATCTGTGGAATTGCAAATAGATGAAGAACTGTAACTTTATTTTTTTACTGTTCCATATATTTCTTCATTATTTTTAAGAATAACAAAATTTCTGTTATGACATTGTTTCTTTTTACTGGTTTAATTATAACACTTTCGTAAATTTAATTTCTTGTCAAAGGGGCTGTAGGGCAAATTGTGGTTTATTTAAGATATTTGTTGCAAGAGTTGTGAAATATCTAATTTTTTGACAAAATAATTGAATTGATTATGTTTAATTTAAGACCAGTGAATTACATAGTTAGTTCTAGTTCTTCTTTTACAAGATTAATTTTGTATTACACATTTGAAATCACATACTTCAACATTTAATTTAGTGTGATCTTTTAACAATTTTTGTATTTTATTTTAGACTCTAGTGATGTTGTTTATTCTTTCATTATTCAATTGGTTTATAACATCTACGACCCAAACCACTGCACTCCGTTCAGGTTGTGTGTCAAAACATCTAAAACACCATAAGAGTATATAACTCTTGAACCTGCGCGAAAGTCTCCCTCTCCCAGTTACCTTCGCTCACACAACGTTCAACGTTATAAAGCTTTAGCCTTGAGTGCGTGTGAAACTATAAAAAAAAATATAGTTTGTGAAGAAAATGTTTGCGTAGGAATAAAAAGAAAATAATGTTACTAAGTAAAATATTTTTTTTTTAAACCCTCCATAATTCCATTTTCGTATTAATTGGTTACCGTAACATACAAAAAGAAAAAAAACGTAATCAACCAAACACTAGAGAAATTTAACAAACATTTATCAATGTCAGTTTATTTACTGTCAAACAATTCTTTGCAAAATGCTGTTTGCCGACCAAATTATTTAAAAATACAAGCAAAAGAACCAATTTTCTTATTTTTAATGCTTGGTATGACCACCATTAGCTTTAATGACGGCTTGTAATCTGCCCTTCATTCATTGAATGTGTTCCTGAAGGTCATATTCCTCGGGAATTTTCAGCCATTCCTCGTTAATAAATTTAATGAAATAATTTTCCGATTTCGGACTTCTTGTGGTAATTCTTTTTTAAATAGGCCCACAAATTCTCAGGAGGGTTCAGATCGGGGCTTTGCGCAGGAGTGTCAATTGCTTTTTGGCAGTTATAAAGAAGTTTATTTTCGTTTTCTGGGTCCACAAAGCCAAATTTCTGAACACTCCTTTTCAAATTTTGTCCTAAGGTATCCAAATAAACTTCCTTTTCCAATGTTGCATGAATCATTTTTAACTTACCAACACCTTTGCTTGAGAAACAGCCCCATATCATCACTGACAATTTTCCGAATTTTACTATTGGGATGATGTTCTTGTTGTCGAGGGCTGTAAACGGTTTTCGCCATACTCTCGGCGGTCCTGCATGGTAGTATAGCTTTATACTGGACTCTTCACAAAATACAACATCCTTCCAATTCTCTACCGGAAGACAAATGTGCTTTGTTGCAAATTTGACTCTTCTGCAAATATTCAACGGTGAGAATAATGTTTTTTTTTTTTAGCGACTCTTGATATGTACTTGTGCTTGGGTATAGTTTTTCTAGCTGTCTCATGAGACACTTGAACTCCGTAACCGTTTCTTAAGTCCGTGGGTAATATTGTGGTGCTGGTATGAGGGTTTTCTTCAATACGTCCCTGGTTGTTAGTTTTTTTGGCCTGACTGTTGACTGGTTCAGATCCAGTCTGCCTTCTATTTCAGCACGGCTTATAACGTTGTACACAGTTCGTTATTTTACACAAAACATTTCAGCCAATTCCCTAGCGGATTTTCATTTGTGGTAGTTATGATACACCAAATGTATTACCTCATTACTTAACCGTATGTCTGGGATATTCAAGATTACTTATTCATTTTCTTGACACTATGAAATGGTTAATGACTAACAAACTGAAGCCCAACTCCAGGATGCAATGAAATTATAGCTAATGTTACAGGATTTTTTTTTTTTTTTATTATTATTAAAGAGATTTCTCGGACTGTATGCACTTTTGTAAAGAATAACAGTGACAGTGAAATAATAGCATTGGATACGTTTTGTGAAATTTCTTTTGGTTTTGGGCTACATTTGCTTTTTTTTTACATTACGGCAAAGAGTTTATATGAAAAAGGATTAGTTATAAAAAAAATAGCTCATTTGCTTTCTTCTTGGTGAATATTTTCTTGACAAACTGTATATACATATGTACAACCTGCTTATTATTATTCCTCAGGGCATCTGTAACTTTCTCTTTAATAGTAACATAGTCATCATGGACCGGATTGCTAGTAATACATTTCCATGTCGTACCGATTGTGAACAACTTTGTTTTCCTTAACTATTTCTTGCCGATATCTATTTGCTCATTTTGAACCTATCCGCTTACTGTTTTTAACATAAATAACTTGCCCTTCTGATAGTCTTTATTCGGTTTCCTTTCCTTGTTATGGTATTTAGTGTATTTCTCTTGTTTAATTATAAGTTTTTCAATGTTAGTCAAGCGTGTCTTTTCAAACTGTTCTGGGTTAAGTCTAGGAACTCGCCCGTAAAGTAGTCCTATTGGTTATTCTCCTGTGGTTGAGTGAGTTAAACTAATTCTTCAAAAGACCGTGAAAGTCCGTCTGATTTTAGACATCTCATACTTTCTGTTACTGTGGAGTGAAAACGCTTTAAATTTCCAACATTTTAACAAACCACCACACTTAAATCCTACACCCATCCCTAATTATCCTGGACCCACCCATCATATTCAAGTCCAGGATAATTAGGGATGGGTGTAGGATTTAAGTGTGGTTTGTTAAAATGTTGGAAATTCATGTTTTCCTTACCAGTTATACAGCGACCTACTAGGGCTTACATTTTTTAAGACGTTTTGTTAAGGTGGAAATTCTCTAAAAGTTGTATTCGGTTTTCTTCTGCGTTGCGGTGACCTCGTCGGTATATCTTTAGAATGATTTCTTCCTGCTCTCTTTCCCTTAGTACATCCTCCACGAGTTTTTATGTGTATCTGAAACGGTAGCTGTTAAGGTGAACAGGATAAATTTCTTGTATCTTTCCCATCTTTTCTTCGTTCGGACTCCTGCGTTTAGCGTGTTAGGATTCAAATAACTCCGGTTTGATAAAAATATGTCTTGCATAATTTTCGAAACTATTTTTTATTTGATAAATATTTTCTTCGCCAAATTTGAGAACTATTTGGTTGCCGAAAATGTTTATAACATTTTAAGAGGAGTCATTGAGTTCAATTGGGTTATTTGAGGAGGTCTTGAAAGAAAATATGCGGCAACAATTGCTTTTCCAGGTTTATGCTTGAGCTCGTAACTGTATTCTTCTAAAAAGGCTTTCCTTATCTTCACTTACTGCTAGTATTTTTTACTCAAAGCATGAGCGAGAGGCTGATGATTCGAGAAGAATTTTTCCTTTCGGCATCCCTAAAGGAAGTTTCTTAATGTATTTAATGACGATATAATGGCAAACATTTCCTTTTCATTTGTTTCGTAGTTATCTTTAGTTTTGTTCAACCCTCTTGAGAGGAAAATAATTAGCTCGTCGTCTTGGACGAGGACTGTGGCGATGGCATAGTCGGATGCGTCGGTAGTCAGTTCAGAACCTTTTTCGAAGCTTGGACATGCTAAAACTACTTCCGGCGAAACGAGTGTGTTTTTTTATTTTACTGAAAACTTCTAAGGATTCTTCGTTCAAATGAATGATTTTTTTTCGAAAAATTGTTGGACCCTCGTCCTTCTTTCCTTTCTTTAAACGGATGCCTAGGATTTTCGTTTGTTTAGTTTCTGATAAGGCGGCGATAACACCCTGACACACCAAGGAATTAACGAATGTCCTTGAGAGTTTTAAGAGGAGGTAGGTCAAAGATAGTCTGAACTTTCTTGGGATTGGTTTTATTCCATCTCTGCTAATGACAAACCCAAGCAATTCTGTTTCTTTCTGGAACACTCAAACTTGTCCAACTGTATTGTGAATTGTGTTAAACACTCTTTCCAAGTTCTTGAAGGGCTCATTTTCGTCTTTCCTAAAGATGATAACAATTACCAATGTAAATGTGTTCATTGAAATTGTCATCCAGAGCTCTTCGAAAAATGGAAGGGGCCGATGCTTTAACTGGAATCTGGTGAAAACCACTTTTGAGATCGATTATGGTCGACCCTTTATGTGTGATAAGATTGGCGAGAACTTCGTTGATCTCTGGAATCGGATAGTTATCTGCTGGTAACAGCGTTAAGCTTGCGGTTGTCGATTACCATGCGGTATTTTCTTTTCCCGGCATGGGCTCGGACATACAGGGTTAAGTTGTTGATTGCTCTCAACCTGGCGAGATGCCAGCAACGATTCCTGTTTAAATGCCCGGGTCAAGTTGACCGGGATAGCCTCTTCAACAACCGTTGGGAGGTGAACAAACGTATGCAGCGAAAAAAAACCCCGACCAGAATGGCGGTTGTGCGGCGGGCTAACAATCCGCCCACGTAAAAAAGAAAAAAACTTAAAGTTATGAATGAGCAAGATGCCTCAGATACACGGACGGATACTCGACAACGACAACGCACGAAAAAGGAACACAATTTGCGAGTATGCTCCTGGAATGTCAGAATCCTGTACACTCCCGGAGCTGCTCATAAACTAGAAGGAATCCTCACGCAGTACAAGGCGGATATTACTGCGGTCCAGGAAATACGCTGGATTGGAAACGGTATGATTAGGAAGAAATATTGCGACATTTATTACAGCTGTCACAAAAGGTTGCACTTACTGGGATGCGGATTTGTCGTGGGAAAGCGGTTAAGGTCGAAGGTCATCGACTTTAAACCTATAAGTGATCGCCTGGCTGTGATCCGCATCAGAGGCAGATCTTATATGTGCACACGCCCCTACCGACGAGGCTGAAGACCCTATCAAGGAGGAGTTCTATGACCCCCTGGACAACGCCTACGGAGCTTGTCCGGAATACGATGTAAAAATCGTGCTCGGGGACTTCAACGCCAAAATCGGTAAGGAAAACACCCTTGGCGAAGTGATCGGAAAGCACGGCCTCCACGATACAACAACAGATAACGGCTTCCGGCTCGCTGACTTGGCGACAGCTCGTAATGCGGTGATAAGTAGCACAAGATTCCCTCGCAAGCGAATCCACACAGCAACCTGGCGATCTCCGGACGATCGAACCGCCAACCAAATCGACTATGTGCTCATTGACGCAATGCACTCGTCAGACATCCTGGATGTGCGAACATTCAGAGGGGCAAATGTCGACTCTGACCACTTCCTCGTAGCAGCAAGATTCAGAGCTCGACTGTCCAATGTCAGAAAGCTGCACCAGCCCATCAGGAGGAGGTTCGACATTGGATGCCTGAGCACACCGGAGGTTGCCAGAGTCTGCAGGGAGCAGCTGAGCGAAAGACTCTACGGTATGCCTACGTCGAACACAAATGCCAATAATATGTGGCTGCATTGCCGCTCAGCCATTCAGGAAGTAGCCGAAACCACCTTAGGATACCTACCACCCCGACAAGAAACCCGTGGTATGATGGCGAGTGTGAGCAGAAAAAGGCAGCAACCGACGAGGCGTACGAAAAGGCGCCGCAGAGGAAAACCAGGGCAGCGCAAGAAGAGTACCGAGCCAGAAGAAGGGAGGAGAAAAAACTACTGCGACAAAAGAAAAGAATCTTCGCAGCCTCCCAGCTCAAGCATATCGAGGAGTCTAGGGATAAACATAAAACACGAGCCTTTTACAAGAAAGCCAAAGGCCTTACAGGAGGCTTCAAAAAGGGCAAGTAAGTAAGTTAGTATTTTCTTTTCCCAGAGGCATCCACTTTTTTTTAGGGACGACGAAAATCGGTGGGTTTAATTAATTTGTTTGTTTCTCGAATTCCCGTTTCAGTGCCATGGGGTAAGGGTATAATCTCCAATAAACGGGGTTATTGGTTGTGTTTCGAATTTCTCCTTTTACTGTAGTGGTGTAGGGGATCAGAGAAAAGATTAGGACAATCGTTAAGTAAGTTAACAAGGTTCTTTAGATAATGCTATGAATTGTTCGCAAAATATGCTGTTTTAGAGGTATTAATGTTGGGGAAAATTGTAATATACATAGTTTTCTTTTGTATGAATGACCGCGTATAATCTAGGAAGGACAAAAAAAGGTTTTTTTTTTTTTTTCTGTATTAGGACTAAATAAAACTAAACAAACAAATGGTGTGTAACTTTCACACTACCGTCAAATGAATGAAGGTAATTTTTGTTTGAACCTGTGTCTGTATTTGAAATAAGGAAGCAAGAGAATCTTAACCTAAAAAATAGATGTCACCGACTTCTTCCGATTCATCAAGGAAAAGATGGTCTTATTCATCTCTTGAGTTAGTGTATTCTGTTTATGGTTTCGATGTTCTTGGCTTATCTCACTATCATATTCCTCGAAACTTTTTTCGTTTTGACCGGACCCTTTAGTATAATAAATTCTTCGTATTTTGTTCTGTGGGACAAAATGTTCGATGTGAGCTTTGTTCTAGTAGTTTACCTTTTCAGATTTCACAGAAAAATCAATTTCCATTGGCTTAGGTACCCGTTGTTGTGGGTATTGGGATTGTTGTTGGTGTTGTGTTGGCCTGTAAAACTGCGACGACTGGGGATAGCGCGAGTTGTGAAAAAGTTCGGGGTAGAATTGATGTCTGGGAGGTGGGATTGGTGTTGTTGCCGAAGGCGAAAATGTATTTCTCGTCCGAGCACTAATCTGCTAATTGTTTGCGTGCTGAGCTCGAAAATCTACATTTTGCAATTTGAGACACAGGCACAGAGCTTATGGTTGGTCTGCGGGTTCGCGTATGCTGAGTAATCTGGGAAAATCGTTCTTCAAATCTATGACAAAGGTATCAAGTGCCTTGTTATGTTATTCATTGATTTTTGGGTCACGTCCATTGATCTAAGTTTATTCAAGCTAAGCGATAAATGAAAAGTACACACGCCGTTAGTGCTATTGCCCTGTACCGAATTTGTCATTTGGAACTAGAGTGTTCTTACGTCTCTCTTGTCCGCGTAATATAAGGTAACTTATTATGAGGCCAGCAGCCTTCCATCCTTGACGGTCCCGGGCACGCTGCTTCCAGTTGTCAAGACCAAGATGTCTTACATCCGCGATTACTTGGTCTTTATACCGGAGGTTCGGTCTTCCTCTTCTTCTCGAACTAGGAGGCTCGGAGTCGAAGACCCTCTTAGCTGGAGCGTTGATGTCCATGCGCTCGACGCTCGACCGAGCCAGTGTAGTCGACGGATCCTTGCCTTCCGGACTACATCCACATCTTGGCACAGCTCGTAGAGTTCGCGGTTGTGTCTTCTTCTCCATTCACCTTCCTCACAGACAGGACCAAATATCCGGCGCAGAATTTTCCTTTCGAAAGAACCCAAAATCAGCTCCGCTGTCCTGCTTATCGTCCAGCTTTCGGCTCCGTACAGCAAGACTGGCAGCATGAGCGTTTTGTAAAGCATGACTTTGGTCTTTCGAGTGAGGAGTTTTGACCCCAGTTGTTTGAACAAGCCGAAGTAGCAGCGGTTGCCAAGGGCGATTCTATGCCGGTTCTCAACTGTGGTGTCATTTGTGGAATTTACGTTTGCCCCGAGGTAGACAAACTCCTTAACTACCTCGAAATTGTAGCTGTCAATTGTTATATTTTATTAATGTAACGTAAAGCGTTTTGAAATCTCCACCCAATTTAACGGAGCATTTAATTTTCCAGGGTCACACCCTAAATCTCACTTTTAATAACAGACAGGATCCTATAATGCTTAGGAGTGGTGGCTTTTTGACCACGTCAGCTAATCCATATCAAATAGTGAAATTTATCTGAGTAATCAATTGTATCGTGTCAACGTTTATGTTGGAAACAGCGGGAGAAATAAGAACGGGGTGAGGAGGCGCAGCAGGAGGCTGAGGAGCTCCGACGTTCGCTGCAGGTATTTCCAGATGAATCTTAGTAAGTGATTTGGATTTGACATTTTTGTAGTTAAGAGAATAAACGATATCACAATAGGAGCTGTTTTATTAAGTAATGCAGTTTATGCAGACTTTTGGTATTATAATTATAATAATGTATACTGCTGTATAGAGAGCGCCGTGGCGCAGTAGGTAGTGTGTTGGCCTCTGATGCCGATGACACGGGATCGAATCCCGCAACATCTATGTCATCGATCGGGTTTTTCACGGTGCTTCTCCTCAGCGGGGTACTGACAAAACTCCCTGTAGTATAATTGTCAAGAAAAGCTTCTCGAATCTCGCCGTTCGGAACCGGCAATAAACTGTAGGTCCCTTTCACCTTTGGGAAAAATTAAATCTCACACAACATGGCTGATTGAGAGAAGCTCGGCTTTGGTCCTCCATGGACTGTAACGTTAACATATATACATACATACTGCTGTATTTTGGTACAAATGATTATTGGATAATTTTGTATATGTATTATTTATTACTATTATCATAATTTAAAATGAATGATTTCTTAAAATATTAAACTTGTAGGAAACCTAGAAATATTTTCAATACGGGCTCCAAGGCGAGCTATGACGGCCACCAGGATTGATTCCTTGTTGTTCTTATGCAAAAATACTGCACTTTCGGGGCTTGATATCAATTTTTTTTTCCCTAGTCACAGTTCGGATCCCGATAACACCAACGCCATTATTTCGCAGCGGACCTCCTCGGCGGAGTACTGGCAAAACCCCCCGTAGTATACTTGCCATGAGAAAGCTTCTCGAGTAACGCCGTTCAGAATCGGCATTAAACTGTAGGTTCCTTTCACCTGTGTGAAAAATAAATCCCACAGAACATGGGTGGTTGAGATAGGCTCGGATACGGTCCTTCATGGGCTGTTACGCCACCAAAGTATGTTGGTTGGTTGGATAACTGTTTGTATTGCTTGCGGTAAGGGTGTGTATTTTATTTTAGCTTTGTAGATAAATGCTTATATTGTTTTAGCGTTTTGTCGATGTTTATATCTGATTCCTAATGTTGGCAGATTCGTCCGCGAAAGTTGCGTCATATAACCTGACATTCTGACAACAACATTTTGTCTAGTTCTATTATGTGACTCCAGTTTTAATTTATTACAAAATTGATATAAAACTCATTAAATCTGACAAGCCTCTAAAATAGCGGATAAAACGAATGTCCCAAGGCTAAAAAGCCTTAAAGGAGGCCTGTAAGGATGAGAACGGACACTTAGTAGTAGAATCGCAGTCGATGCTGAGAATTTGAAAGAACCATTTCTGCAGACTGTCTAACGGCGATGACAGCCAACATATCGCCGTCAGGCAAAATCACCCATTTTTTAACGACGAAGATCGCAGAGAATTCCGTCTCCCTGACCTCGACGAAGTTGAGATTGCCATGTCGAAACTCAAGCGAATAAAGCTGCTGGCGCAGATGGACTGTCTGCTGAGCTCTTCAAAGAGGCTGGGGGAGAGCTGGTTAGGGGCATGCACCGACTCATCTGTAAGATATGGTCAGAGGAAAGCATGCCCGAGGAATGGAGTCTCAGCATAGTTTGCCCGATCCACAAAAAAGGAGACCCCTTGGACTGCGCCAACTATAGGGGAATAAGTCTCCTTAATGTCGCATACAAGATCTTCGCTGCCGTTTTGTGTGAACGCCTGAAGCCATTCGTAAACAAGCTGATAGGTCCTTATCAGTGTGGCTTCAGGCCAGGGAAGTCCACCATCGATCAAATCTTCCCACTACGGCAGATCCTAGAGAAAACCAATGAATTTCAAGTCGACACGCACCATCTATTCGTCTAATTCAAGGCCGCATACGACAGCGTAATTAGAGACGAGCTATATAACGCCATGTTTACTTTTGACATCCCTGCTAAGCTCGTCAGACTATGCAGGATGACCCTGGAAAATGCTCGCTGCTCCATCCGAATCGGTGCAGAACTGACCGATAGCTTCGAAGTCAAAAAAAGATTTAGGCAGGGCGATGCGCTGTCGTGTGATTTTTTTAACATCATATTAGAAATGATTGTGCAAAAATCACAGGCCAATACAAGAGGCACAATCTATTTCAAATCCTCGCAACTCCTTGCATACGTCGACGACATTGACATAATAGGTAGATCGCAGCGAGATGTCAATGAGGCGTTTGCGAGTATTGGGATGGAGGCGGCAAAAATTGGTTTGGCAGTTAATGAGGGCAAGACTAAATATCTGCTGTCATCGAAAATAGGGATGTTACTTAGGTGGTTTTATCGGAGTCGGAGTCGGATGTCTCATACCGACCTCCGCGGAGTCGGAGTTCAATCGGAGTCGGAGGCAGAGGTTAATAAAGTCTGGTTAATAAGCGGCAAGCTATCTGTTTACTAAACCAATCACTAACTCACACATCTCATGCATGCACTCTCAACTTGAATGCAAATCTACTAATCATGTAAACAAATAAAAGGGGGAAAATACAGTTGTATTGTAACATGTCGCAACAAGATCGCTCTTTATCGTTCGCGTTCGTCGATCGTTACCGTTACGTTACCGATGGTAATCCGAAAAACCTCCGGAACCGGAGCCGGATTCGGAGGTGCAATTTAAACCGGAGGTTCTGACATATCGGATTCGGAGTCGAAGCTCCGTATCATCCCTAATCGAAAAAGGACATTTACCACCGACGTCTTGGACAGAACGTGCATATTGGCAGATATAAGTTCGAGGTGGTTAAGGACTTCATATACCTCGGCTCCGAAGTGACTTGGAACAACGACACCAGTTTCGAAATCAAGCGCAGAATTACTCTTGCCAACCGCTGCTTCTTTGGGCTCAAGAGGCAACTGAGAAGTAACGCCCTCTCTCGTATGACCAAGTTGACCTTATATAAGACCTTAATTATCCCGGTCCTGTTATACGGCGCAGAAACATGGACTTTATCTAAAGCGGATGAGGAAATCCTTGGTCGTTTCGAGAGAAAGATTCTGCGTGCGATTTTCGGTCCCATAAACACAGAGGAGGGTTGGAGGAGAAGATTCAATCACGAACTGTACCGGTTGTACAGCGACATGAGTCTAGTCAGGCGTCTACGGATCCAACGCCTAAGATGGCTAGGCCATGTAGAGCGAATGGACACTACAGCTCCAGTCCGTAGAGTCGTTGAATCCAACCCCTAGGGACGAAGAAATAGAGGACGGCCGCACCTAAGGTGGCGCGCACAGGTGGAAAGGGACGTCAACCAACTGGGCGTGCGGCATTGAAAAAGACTAGCGAAAGATCGTGCTAGGTGGAGAGGCATGTTGGTTGAGGCCTAGGTTCACCCCGAACTGTAGCGCCCGTTAAGTAAGTAAATAAGCCTCTATAATAAATGTACACATAGACTGGGACTAATTTAAGAAGTTAATAAATTCACATCTGCTCAACCCATATTCTCTGGAAACACTCAATTAACTAAAAAGAGCAATTATTCACCTTAACGAAAAAATCATAGAAACTGTTATAAAATCACTTTCCATTAAGAGTCTCTAAACAAGTACATGCTCATACACCAAAACACCTACTAAAGAAGATAAAGAAATAAAAATTTGGTAAAAGATATTAATGAGCTCGAGATAACAAAATAAAACTTCACAAATCCATTATGGAACTAAAACAACTCATAATAGATGGCAAGAATTACAAGCTCAACATCTAATTAATCTCTTTGGAAAGTAACAACACATAAAGAAGTAAACTCACATTCCACCAATAGGACTAATATGACGAATGAGAATACAATCACTCATAACGAAAATAATGTAGACACCAACCCCTACTCGTTCACAACTTTCCAAAACACAACACAATAAAAAAAAAAGGTATGAAAGACATTTATTATATTTATCCACACACCTACCCAGAAATACTATTATATATTTAAGAGACATTCTTAATTAAAAATGCCCATTCCAAAGTCAGGTAATAATGGTACATTAACTACAAGCTGCAGACCAATAAGTCCATTACTGATATTATCTACATTTTCGCATATACAGACATCATGGACGAAAATGGCGTAATTCCTGGATTCTAGTCCGGACTCAGACGCACACATTCGACCATTTAACAAATTCATCGTTAAGCAAATAAAATGTTAAGGATTGAGACGAACTAAGATTATAGCGCTGCACCGTTCTTGAAAATATTGAAGGCTTTCGACAAAGTCTAACATAAAGGTATAAACTACAGTAATTACTACCGCTAGATTTCTACTCGCTAATCATAAGCTGCCTTTAAAATTGTTCCTTCCACATGCAAATCAAATTTGATAACCCAGGAAGCAGACGTACCACTAGGAAACTTTAATGAATCTTTGCTATATCTCTATTACCTATCTGACATATCAACACCTTCTACAAGAAACTCAATGGGCCTGTATACACGAGAATATCGCTAGCAGCAGGAAGACCGGTTTGATGCTCTACACTGAAGCATACACGGTATTCATTTTTCTAAAAGAAAAAATTGTATATGTGAACCTTGTTCAATTGTGTTAGTGTTCCTGTCTTTTTGACATTTCATTTGAAAGAGATATCTCCTTTGACAGAGATATTAAGTGCAACCACGCACTAAAATGTCCTTTTGTTTTTTTCCGATGTTCACTGCTTGAAAGACCCATGACGATTGAAGCGCAACACCAGGCAAAAAAAGTGCGGACTCGAAAACTGAAGAGTTGTGTATGTATTAGTTTTCCACTTCTGTTCACCCACTAAATTTGCGGAGGAAAATGGTATTCCGTTTCGTACCGCAACCTTCAGCTCCCTCCCCCCCCAAAACCGGTTTTTTTCGGATGATATATTCTCGTGTATACACCCTCAATGAGTACGACTTTCGGGGAAGATATTTGTACATACAGCCTTGGCCAAAAGTATTAGGCACCTTCAAAATTCGTTATATTTCAAAAAGCAAAAGGTTGAACGAAATGAAATAAAATAAGGGTATTAAAATAAGTATTTTATTGCTATTTATTAATATTTTGTTGGGCCACCTTTGACTTTTATGACCGCAGCGACTCTTTTTTTTCAGACTGGTTTTTACCTTCCTCAAATAAAAGCCATATTTTCACACGTTTAGCCAGACTAAGCTCACATGTTTTTGGCATTTTACAAAATAAATAAACAAACTTCACTATTTTAAAAGGTATTAAGCAGTTTGGTCACACGTCTGTCGACTTCGAGCAATGATCGCACAATGATCCTCTACCGAACAAAGTGCATTAACCCACTATTGCACTATAAAAGTGTATTGGTGACCTTCCTTAAAAAATAAAATTGGTTTTCTATTCTCACATAATGACGACATAAACCATAAAATTCACAGGAATAACTCTCGAGAAATGTTTGACAGCAAAGAGAAAAAGAGAAGGGTGCCTAATACATTTGGCCAAGGCTGTACATATGAAGATGAGGCAGTGGCGAGAAATTCCGCACTTCCAAATGGTCAAACTTCTAATGTTAGCTTTCATAAAAAGAAATCCATTATTTTTGCGACCATTTAAAGGCTTTCTTTAGCATAGTTAAGGATCATTCGATTTTGTTCAAATATGCGCCGCTTTGTCCAATAACTTGCTGCAATTTTCAGGTTATTTCATTATGTCTCTTTTATAGAAATTCTCATCTCTATTGGCAAAAAACTGGGATAGCATTTTTTTCACCTCTGTTGAGGTGACCGTTCGCCATGAATAGGAACAGTTTGTAATCACATGGTGCCAGATATGGGCTATAATATAGATGCATGAGAACCTTCATAAGAACTTCAGCACTGTTGATGTGTGTTGCCTGATGTCGTCTTTATGGAACACAATTCTTCTTCTATTGGTCGCCTTGGGGCGATTGCTTCCTTCAGAGGGCCTTTGATGGTACATACATACAGTTGTTGAGAGTACAGGCAGTTGTTGACGGTACAGTCAGTTGTTGACAATACAGTCAGTTGTTGACCGTACAGACAGCAGATAAAAGTATAGACAATTGTTGATACTGGCTGTGATCCGCATCAGAGGCAGATTTTATAACATCAGCCTTATATGTGCACACGCCCCTACCGACGAGGCTGAAGACCCTATCAAGGAGGACTTCTATGACCTCCTGGACAACGCCTACGGAGCTTATTGACGCAAGGCAGGCGTCAAACATCCTGGATGTGCGAACATTCAGAGGGGCAAATGTCGACTCTGACCACTTCCTCTTAGCAGCAAGATTCAGAGCTCGACTGTCCAATGTCAGAAAGCTGCACCAGCCCATCAGGAGGAGGTTCGACATTGGGCGCCTGAGCACACCGGAGGTTGCCAGAGTCTACAGGGAGCAGCTGAGCGAAAGACTCAACGGCATGTTTACGTCGAACACAAATGCCAATAATATGTGGCTGCATTGCCGCTCAGCCATTCAGGAAGTAGCCGAAACCACATTAGGATACCTACCACCCCCGACAAGAAACCCGTGGTATGATGGCGAGTGTGAGCAGAAAAAGGCAGCAACCGACGAGGCGTACCAAAAGGCGCTGCAGAGGAAAACCAGGGCAGCGCAAGAAGAGTACCGAGCCAGAAGAAGGATATCGAGGAGTCTAGGGATAAACATAAAATACGAGCCTTTTACAAGAAAGCCAAAGGCCTTGCAGGAGGCTTCAAAAAGGGCACCCTGGCTCTTCGAAACTGCGAGGGTAATCTTGTCACCGACCCGCAGGGAATAGTGGATGTATTTAAGCAGCACTTCCAGCAGCTGCTTAACGAGCATGACCAAGAGAGAGTGGTAGGGACCGAGGAAATCCCAACTCCAGCCGCTGAAGTAGTCCTCCCACCCAGCATAGAAGAAGTCGGCACAGCTATTCAGAAGCTGAAGAACAACAAGGCTGGCGACGATGTTCTGGTAGGGAGCATGCACCAGATCATCTGCAGAATTTGGGAAGATGAGAGCATGCTCGACGACTGGAATACCAGCTCTATATGCCCCATCCACAAAAAAGGCGATCCTACCTCTTGCAAGAACTATAGAGGTATATCCCTGCTCAATGTCGCATACAAGATCCTGTCCAGCGTATTGTGTGAACGTCTAAAACCATTTTGCACCGCACTAATCGGCAGCTACCTGTGCGGCTTCCGGCCCGGCAAATCAACTATAGACCAAATTTTCACACTTCGACAAATCCTGGAAAAGACCAACGAGTTTCGAATCGATACACACCATCTTTTCATCGATTTCAAAGCCGCATACGACAGCATTCATCGTGAAGCACTGTTTGGGGCGATGGCCGAATTCGTGATCCTGGTAAAACTGATCCAGTTGTGTCGCGCCACGCTAAAAAACACGCGATGCACCGTGCAACTCGGTTCTAGGACCTCGGAACCATTCGAAACCGAAACATGCACCGGATTTCGGCAAGGAGATGCGCTGTCATGTGACTTCTTCAAACTGGTGCTGGAGCAGATAGTGCGACGGGCAGGCGTCAACAGCACTATCTTTTACAAGTCCATCCAGCTGCTAGGATACGCGGATGATATCGACATCATCGCGTGTTCTCGCCGTGGCATTGTGGAAGCATTCACGGCGATTGAAGAACAGGCGAAACGAATTGGTCTTAAGATCAATGAGGACAAAACGAAATACATGTTGTCAAGCAAAAACCAATCCGTCGCTCACCACCTGGAACAAAACATAACAATTGACAGCTACAATTTCGAGGTAGTTAAGGAGTTTGTCTACCTCGGGGCAAACGTAAATTCCACAAATGACACCACAGTGGAGATCCGGCGTAGAATCGCCCTTGGCAACCGCTGCTACTTCGGCTTGTCCAAACAACTGGGGTCAAAACTCTTCACTCGAAAGACCAAAGTCATGCTTTACAAAACGCTCATGCTGCCAGTCTTGCTGTACGGAGCCGAAAGCTGGACGATAAGCAGGACAGCGGAGCTGATTTTGGGTTCTTTCGAAAGGAAAATTCTGCGCCGGATATTTGGTCCTGTCTGTGAGGAAGGTGAATGGAGAAGAAGACACAACCGCGAACTCTACGAGCTGTGCCAAGATGTGGATGTAGTCCGGAAGGCAAGGATCCGTCGACTACACTGGCTCGGCCACATCGACCGCATGGACATCAACGCTCCAGCTAAGAGGGTCTTCGACTCCGAGCCTCCTGGTTCGAGAAGAAGAGGAAGACCGAACCTCCGGTATGAAGACCAAGTAATCGCGGATGTAGGACATCTTGGTCTTGACAACTGGAAGCAGCGTGCCCGGGACCGTCAAGGATGGAAGGCAGCTATAGCTCAGGCTCAGATCCTCCATGGATCGCAGGCCTGATAAGTAAGTAAGTAAGTATGTAAGTATCTTTATATTTATTAGAGAACTGCTCCTCATCTTGAGCTTCGCTGCAGACCGACGTAGTGCCATGAATATCTATTTCGTGGAAATCAGAAGAAGATGAAAGTGTGGTAGAAAAGTTTCCAGAATTTGCAGGAATATACAAGTTAGCTCATCCCTTTATTTGGGTCATAAAAATGCAGCTAGTTTATAAGCGCGATGTGGTTGAAATTTAATGTCAAAAACATTATCCAAACAATGTCGAATAACCACTTGGACTTCGATCCATGTTTGTTCATTGTATAGTTATGTTAGCTTTTCTTTTGCTTGTGTAAGAGCACTAAATGAATTGTAGGCTTTCTATCTCCCTTAGACAGTAACGTTGCTGTTAAATTTCGTGTTTCGACCTGAAGTGCACTCTTGCCTAACTGTCAGTTTTTCAAGGACATTATCACGATTCACGATACCTACTCGCTTCGATGCGTAATGCTACGATGCAGTTTTAACGATTATTACCCTCAATGAGTACGACTTTCGGGGAAGATATTTGTACATACAGCCTTGGCCAAAAGTATTAGGCACCTTCAAAATTCGTTATATTTCAAAAAGCAAAAGGTTGAACGAAATGAAATAAAATTAGGGTATTCAAATAAGTATTTTATTGCTATTTATTAATATTTTGTTGGGCCACCTTTGACTTTTATGACCGCAGCGACTCTTTTTTTTTCAGACTGGTTTTTACCTTCCTCAAATAAAAGCCATATTTTCACACGTTTAGCCAGACTAAGCTCACATGTTTTTGGCATTTTACAAAATAAATAAACAAACTTCACTATTTTAAAAGGCATTAAGCAGTTTGGTCACACGTCTGTCGACTTCGAGCAATGATCGCACAATGATCCTCTACCGAACAAAGTGCATTAACCCACTATTGCACTATAAAAGTGTATTGGTGACCTTCCTTAAAAAATAAAATTGGTTTTCTATTCTCACATAATGACGACATAAACCATAAAATTCACAGGAATAACTCTCGAGAAATGTTTGACAGCAAAGAGAAAAAGAGAAGGGTGCCTAATACAGTTGGCCAAGGCTGTACATATGAAGATGAGGCAGTGGCGAGAAATTCCGCACTTCCAAATGGTCAAACTTCTAATGTTAGCTTTCATAAAAAGAAATCCATTATTTTTGCGACCATTTAAAGGCTTTCTTTAGCATAGTTAAGGATCATTCGATTTTTTTCAAATATGCGCCGCTTTGTCCAATAACTTGCTGCAATTTTCAGGTTATTTCATTATGTCTCTTTTATAGAAATTCTCATCTCTATTGGCAAAAAACTGGGATAGCATTTTTTTCACCTCTGTTGAGGTGACCGTTCGCCATGAATAGGAACAGTTTGTAATCACATGGTGCCAGATATGGGCTATAATATAGATGCATGAGAACCTTCATAAGAACTTCAGCACTGTTGATGTGTGTTGCCTGATGTCGTCTTTATGGAACACAATTCTTCTTCTATTGGTCGCCTTGGGGCGATTGCTTCCTTCAGAGGGCCTTTGATGGTACATACATACAGTTGTTGAGAGTACAGGCAGTTGTTGACGGTACAGTCAGTTGTTGACAATACAGTCAGTTGTTGACCGTACAGACAGCAGATAAAAGTATAGACAATTGTTGATACTGGCTGTGATCCGCATCAGAGGCAGATTTTATAACATCAGCCTTATATGTGCACACGCCCCTACCGACGAGGCTGAAGACCCTATCAAGGAGGACTTCTATGACCTCCTGGACAACGCCTACGGAGCTTATTGACGCAAGGCAGGCGTCAAACATCCTGGATGTGCGAACATTCAGAGGGGCAAATGTCGACTCTGACCACTTCCTCTTAGCAGCAAGATTCAGAGCTCGACTGTCCAATGTCAGAAAGCTGCACCAGCCCATCAGGAGGAGGTTCGACATTGGGCGCCTGAGCACACCGGAGGTTGCCAGAGTCTACAGGGAGCAGCTGAGCGAAAGACTCAACGGCATGTTTACGTCGAACACAAATGCCAATAATATGTGGCTGCATTGCCGCTCAGCCATTCAGGAAGTAGCCGAAACCACATTAGGATACCTACCACCCCCGACAAGAAACCCGTGGTATGATGGCGAGTGTGAGCAGAAAAAGGCAGCAACCGACGAGGCGTACCAAAAGGCGCTCCAGAGGAAAACCAGGGCAGCGCAAGAAGAGTACCGAGCCAGAAGAAGGGAGGAGAAGAAACTACTGCGACAAAAGAAAAGAATCTTCGCAGCCTCCCAGCTCAAGGATATCGAGGAGTCTAGGGATAAACATAAAATACGAGCCTTTTACAAGAAAGCCAAAGGCCTTGCAGGAGGCTTCAAAAAGGGCACCCTGGCTCTTCGAAACTGCGAGGGTAATTCTGTCACCGACCCGCAGGGAATAGTGGATGTATTTAAGCAGCACTTCCAGCAGCTGCTTAACGAGCATGACCAAGAGAGAGTGGTAGGGACCGAGGAAATCCCAACTCCAGCCGCTGAAGTAGTCCTCCCACCCAGCATAGAAGAAGTCGGCACAGCTATTCAGAAGCTGAAGAACAACAAGGCTGGCGACGATGTTCTGGTAGGGAGCATGCACCAGATCATCTGCAGAATTTGGGAAGATGAGAGCATGCCCGACGACTGGAATACCAGCTCTATATGCCCCATCCACAAAAAAGGCGATCCTACCTCTTGCAAGAACTATAGAGGTATATCCCTGCTCAATGTCGCATACAAGATCCTGTCCAGCGTATTGTGTGAACGTCTAAAACCATTTTGCACCGCACTAATCGGCAGCTACCTGTGCGGCTTCCGGCCGGCAAATCAACTATAGACCAAATTTTCACACTTCGACAAATCCTGGAAAAGACCAACGAGTTTGGAATCGATACACACCATCTTTTCATCGATTTCAAAGCCGCATACGACAGCATTCATCGTGAAGCACTGTTTGGGGCGATGGCCGAATTCGTGATCCTGGTAAAACTGATCCAGTTGTGTCGCGCCACGCTAAAAAACACGCGATGCACCGTGCAACTCGGTTCTAGGACCTCGGAACCATTCGAAACCGAAACATGCACCGGATTTCGGCAAGGAGATGCGCTGTCATGTGACTTCTTCAAACTGGTGCTGGAGCAGATAGTGCGACGGGCAGGCGTCAACAGCACTATCTTTTACAAGTCCATCCAGCTGCTAGGATACGCGGATGATATCGACATCATCGCGTGTTCTCGCCGTGGCATTGTGGAAGCATTCACGGCGATTGAAGAACAGGCGAAACGAATTGGTCTTAAGATCAATGAGGACAAAACGAAATACATGCTGTCAAGCAAAAACCAATCCGTCGCTCACCACCTGGAACAAAACATAACAATTGACAGCTACAATTTCGAGGTAGTTAAGGAGTTTGTCTACCTCGGGGCAAACGTAAATTCCACAAATGACACCACAGTGGAGATCCGGCGTAGAATCGCCCTTGGCAACCGCTGCTACTTCGGCTTGTCCAAACAACTGGGGTCAAAACTCCTCACTCGAAAGACCAAAGTCATGCTTTACAAAACGCTCATGCTGCCAGTCTTGCTGTACGGAGCCGAAAGCTGGACGATAAGCAGGACAGCGGAGCTGATTTTGGGTTCTTTCGAAAGGAAAATTCTGCGCCGGATATTTGGTCCTGTCTGTGAGGAAGGTGAATGGAGAAGAAGACACAACCGCGAACTCTACGAGCTGTGCCAAGATGTGGATGTAGTCCGGAAGGCAAGGATCCGTCGACTACACTGGCTCGGCCACATCGAGCGCATGGACATCAACGCTCCAGCTAAGAGGGTCTTCGACTCCGAGCCTCCTGGTTCGAGAAGAAGAGGAAGACCGAACCTCCGGTATAAAGACCAAGTAATCGCGGATGTAGGACATCTTGGTCTTGACAACTGGAAGCAGCGTGCCCGGGACCGTCAAGGATGGAAGGCAGCTATAGCTCAGGCTCAGATCCTCCATGGATCGCAGGCCTGATAAGTAAGTAAGTAAGTATGTAAGTATCTTTATATTTATTAGAGAACTGCTCCTCATCTTGAGCTTCGCTGCAGACCGACGTAGTGCCATGAATATCTATTTCGTGGAAATCAGAAGAAGATGAAAGTGTGGTAGAAAAGTTTCCAGAATTTGCAGGAATATACAAGTTAGCTCATCCCTTTATTTGGGTCATAAAAATGCAGCTAGTTTATAAGCGCGATGTGGTTGAAATTTAATGTCAAAAACATTATCCAAACAATGTCGAATAACCACTTGGACTTCGATCCATGTTTGTTCATTGTATAGTTATGTTAGCTTTTCTTTTGCTTGTGTAAGAGCACTAAATGAATTGTAGGCTTTCTATCTCCCTTAGACAGTAACGTTGCTGTTAAATTTCGTGTTTCGACCTGAAGTGCACTCTTGCCTAACTGTCAGTTTTTCAAGGACATTATCACGATTCACGATACCTACTCGCTTCGATGCGTAATGCTACGATGCAGTTTTAGCGATTATTACTCATAATCATTCCGGAGAAGGAATCGGCGATGCGTTCAGAAACGGTGCTGAGTACGTACTCGCATCGTTTGGTGTTATACTCGGCGATTATTACTCCGAGTACTTTTTACTGTCTTCCACATTTAAAATCAGTGTCCATCGGCATCTCCTCTATCCCTCTTCCTCTTTAACTTCTGACCGCACTTTGTCGCCAACATAATAAAGTATATATTTATTATGTATGCGTGTATATACTTTATACATAATAAAGTATATATACATATGTGTATTAGTGCGCTCATATTATACAAAAAAAAAGACAATTTTTCAATTTTTAAAATGTCTAAATTTGTTGAGGAAAGAATTAGCATTACCTTTTTGTTTGTTTTGCGGAATTAATTTTCTGTTGCTGATTTGATGGTGAGGTTTACTTACTTACTTAGCGGGCGCTACAGTTCGGGGTGAACCTGGGCCTCAACCAACATGCCTCTCCACCTAGCACGATCTTTCGGTAGTCTTTTTCAATGCCGCACGCCCAGTTGGTTGACGTCCCTTTCCACCTGTGCGCGCCACCTAAGGTGCGGCCGTCCTCTATTTCCTCGTCCCTCGGGGTAGGATTCAAAAACTACGGGCTGGAGCTGTGGTGTCCATTCGCTCTACATGGTCTAGCCATCTTAGGCGTTGGATCCGTAGACGCCTGACTAGACTCATGTCGCTGTACAACCCGTACAGTTCGTGATTGAATCTTCTCCTCCAACCCTCCTCTGTGTTTATGGGACCGAAAATCGCACGCAGAATCTTTCTCTCGAAACGACCAGGGATTTCCTTATCGGCTTTAGATAAAGTCCATGTTTCTGCGCCGTATAACAGGACCGGGATAATTAAGGTCTTATATAAGGTCAACTTGGTCATACGAGAGAGGGCGTTACTGCTCAGTTGCCTCTTGAGCCCAAAGAAGCAGCGGTTGGCAAGAGTAATTCTGCGCTTGATTTCGAAACTGGTGTCGTTGTTCCAAGTCACTGCGGAGCCGAGGTTTATGAAGTCCTTCACTACCTCGAACTTATATCTGCCAATATGCACGTTCTGTCCAAGACGTCGGTGGTAAATGTCTTCTTTCGATTAGGGATGATACGGAGCTTCGACTCCGAATCCGATATTTCAGAACCTCCGGTTTAAATTGCACCTCCGAATCCGGTTCCGGAGGTTTTTCGGATTACCATCGGTAACGTAACGGTAACGACTAACGACCGACGAACACGAACGATAAAGAGCGATCTTGTTGCGACATGTTACAATACAACTGTATTTTCACCCTTTTATTTTTTTTATTTTTTTTATTTTTTAGAGACTCGCGCAGGTTCAAGAGTTTTTTTTTATATTCTCTTATGATGTGTTGACACACACAACCTGAACGGAGTGCAGTGGTTGGGGTCGTTGATGTTCGTTCACTACTCTCAGGGGTGGTTGTCCTAGACTTAGATAGGACGAGAGCCGACCAAATTCCGCGTTGGTTATAGTCCGAAGTAATTCGTTCAAGCACACTTTTTAGTATTGCATACGCATGATTAGTAGATTTGCATTGAAGTTGAGAGTGCATGCATGAGATGCGTGAGTTAGTGATTGGTTTAGTAAACAGATAGCTTGCCGCTTATTAACTAGACTTTGTTTACCTCCGACTCCGCGGAGGTCGGTATGAGACTTCCGACTCCGATAAAACCACCTCCGTAACATCCCTATTTTCGATGACAGCAGATATTTAGTCTTGCCCTCATTAACTGCCAAACCAATTTTTGCCGCCTCCATCTCAATACTCGCAAACGCCTCATTGAGCAAACGTTTCATCGAGCGGGAGTCTAGATAAAATTGTTTTTGAATGGTTTTGTCCAGCTCGAAACAAAGGATTTCCTATTTCTGGAACCGCAATTCGACATAAGGCAGCAGAAGTTGCAAATCGTTTAAGAGTCACAGATATATATATATATATGTGTGTGTGTGTGTGCGCGTGTGTGTGTGTGTGCGTGTGTGTGTGTGTAATATAATGCTGCGGATTCGAGACATATGGGCAATGCCACCAATAAGTAGATAAGGGGTATTTAGTCCTTTACAGATCGCCGTTGCTTTTCGTACGTGTTGTCTAACATTTATTTGTGCTACAACTTGTTATATGGAAATTTGAAAAGATTTTCACGTTAGAAGGAGTGGAAACAGACAGATAATCACGAAATCATGGTGTTTCTTGCTCTACAAATTCTGTAAGGTATTATAAATGAGCATATAATCGAATGGTACTGGTCTAAAAATTATATCACACAGACGTTTTGCCATATTGAAGCATTTTATACATTTCAATGACAATTTAACGTATAGTCCCGAAAGGGACCCAAATCCCAAGCTAAATAAGTTCTGGCGACAATTTTTCTACCCCTTCTTTCTCAAAAATCCGACTGTTAAGTGGTGAATAACTACATAACGTCGGCAAACGGAAAAGGGTCAAAATAGCAAGCATCGGAACAGCATTAATACCTCCAGAGTTAAGCTGCATCGCGCAAAAAATCATACTTTATAAGACTTTTTATCCCTGATTTAAATGAACATCTTATTTCAGTGAGCAAAGCGGCCGACAAGAAGCTTAAGATTATATTTAATCGGAGTCAAGCCAAAGTGTACACCAGACGACGAGAGCAAAGCCTCGCTCAGCTTGTGGCAGAACATCACTGAAGCAATTGCAATCGAAAGGAATGGTGACCCGATTGCCGCTCAAGATTAGTTCCGATGACACTAGTTGCGGCCCATGTATTTGCGCGAAACATTCAATCAAGCCATTTGTTGTGTGTGGTGAAAAGAGGACAATGAAGAGATTGGAACTAGTACATTCAGACCTATGCGGACCCATACGTCCGGAATCGTTAGGTAAGTCAACGTACTTCATAACGTTTATCCACGACGAATTTCTGTGTATTTTCTGAAAAGAAAAAGCAAAGCATTGGACAAATTCAAAGCGTTTAAGGTATTTGCGGAAAAGCAAAAACGGAATGCAATCAAGTGCTTAAAGACGTCCTCTGCACCGGACGTACCATCCTTTAAGTGTATCGGAACCAGCGCATACGTACTGAAAAAAGCAAGCATTCCAGGGAAATTTGATGCAAGGAGTACCGAACATGTGATAGTGGGATATGAAGGTGAGCACGGAACATATCGGCTCTGGAAACCTGGAACCCGTATCGTAATCAAGAGTAGAGATGTGCGATTCTTAAACCAAAATTCGAGCGCCGATGGAAATAATAAAAGTGACCAAGCAAATTATTATATTCTTGATTTCAAATCTTAAGATCGCAACGTCGAACAGCCTAAAGAAAAACGAGTCTACGAAATCACCAAAAGCGAATCGATAAAACAAATACCTAGAGAGGACCAAAATGAGAGTGTACCGACCGAGATTGAAGCAGCTTACACAGTCAATGCCGATCCAGTGAGCCTGAAGCAACTCAAAGGCATGGACAATCGCGATGAGGGGCGCCGGGCAATGCGGGAGGAGTAACTCACTTATACGCAATGGAACCTGGGAATTAGTAGACAAACACATTGATAGAAAGGTAATTCAGTCAAAATGGGTTTTCAAAATAGAATATTTCGCGGATGGGTACCATTGACCGGAGGGAGGCAAGAGGATATGATAAAATTCATGGACTCGACTATACCGATACTTGTTCCCCCCGTGGCCAATACCCATTCTATTCATCTTACTCTGGCTATAGCAGCACAGCACGAATTCCAACTACACCATCTCGATGTCTCGGCAGCACACTTAAACGGAGAAATAGATACGAATTGACTATCACCAAATACAAAATCCCCAAATAATCCTCAAATGCAAAATCCCCAAACGTACACAGTAGATGGCGATTGTACATAGGCGATGGTTGTACATGTACCGCTTATCGATTCATACAAATTCTTTCAGCCAACAAGTTTTACCGCTTTCGAAAGAAATGACGTGAAAACAATATTACAAAAATTAAATAATAAAACAGTATTACAAAAAATTCAAAAAAAAAATAATTTCAAAACGACCGAACATCGGCAAAATCGAATATTTGCATTATGTTAAGAAGTTCTAATTTTTTGGGTATTTTTTTTTTTTTTTAAGTTATTTTTGTTATATTTTTTGAAGTTAAGTTGTAATATTATATTAATTATATTATATTATCTTGAATAGACATAATTGAAAAATGAGTTACAATGTTAATTTATAAAATCCCTAGACATATGTACATATGTAGATTCCCAATATTTCGAGTGTATCTAAGAATTGATGTTTGGCGGCCAAAATATTGGGAACCTATGTTTAAGGATTTTGTGATTGGGGATTCTGGATTTGGGGATTTTGGGTTTGGGGATATTGACTTGGGGATTTTAATTTTGGAGTTTTCGTACCCATTCCATACCATTATCTATATGGAACAACCGGATGGTTTCCATGAAGATGCTGGAAATAGAGTCTGCAAATTAAAAAAGCCATTTTGGCCTGAAACAGTCTGGACGCCAGTGGAATTTGAGACTCGACGAAACCCTTGAACTTGAATTTACATCATCAGCGTATGACAAATGTATTTACTTTAAGGTAAATGGAAAAAGCATTAGAATTATAACCGTCTACGTAGATGACTTACTATTAATAACGAACGATTACTTACTATTAGCAAGGAACAGTCTTCAGTCTGTGCAAAATTATCGGAAGAGTTTGACATTCTAACCCTGGGTGAACCAAAACTATGCTCAGGACTTTTAATTTCTAAAAAGAACGGATTGTTTAATATAGGACAAACAGGCTACATCAACAGTTTGATACAATTTATTGATTTGGGTGAAGCAAAGCCATCACGTCTACTTGCGCGAGCATGGATGAAACTCCAGAGGAGCCGGATACAAAAGGAGAAAAGGCACCTTTTTTTTTTTTTTTTTTTTTTTTTTTTATAAATTTGCGCGCACTCAAGGTCTAATAACCTTATTATGTTGGTGACACAGTGCGGGCAGAAGGTAGAGAGGAAGAGGAATAGAGGAGATGCCGATGGACATTGATCTTAAATGCTTGCATGTTGCATTGAGGGGGGAAAACCGAATCCGGCAGGGAGTTCCAGATTCGTGTGGTTCGGTTAATGAAAGATTCTCTATATTTGACAGTACGTCCGAAAGCGGGCTCCAGAGTATATTGGTGAGCATTCCTAGAGAGACGTGTATTGCGGGAGAAATGTTGATGGGACGGAATGCAACTGGCTATTTCATCAGAGAATTTTTGGTGGTAGTAACGATAAAACAGGGAGAGGCAGGTAACATTCCTGCGGTGTTCCAGCGAGTCTAATGTTTTGGTAATGCTGGAGTCACCTATCAGTTTTATGGCTCGTTTTTGAATTCTGTCTAGTAGGTGCAGTGAGGTCTTGGAAGCACCGGACCAGACACCTGTCGACAAAACCACGTATAGGCAGTTAATCAGGCGCTTGTTGTATTTATCAACTTTCACCAGACCAGATATCGCGTACGTGGTAAATGCAATGTCTCAATACGTCGAGGATCCAAGATGTCAACACTTGAACGCGGGGTTCAACGTTATGAAATATTCAATTGGCACAAAAATGTCAACTCTCATGTACAAGAAAACGAATCAACAACTTCATGCAATTTCGATTTGTTTTTCTGTACGCTGGCGGAGCTATTCATTGGGGATCCCGAAAACGAAGGATTGCTACCACATCTAGTAACGAAGCTAAATATGTTACACTATCATCCGTGGCTAAGGATGCAGCATATTTTCGTAACATCATACTGGAGTTAAAACTGCACTAAGGGTACATAGGCATCTAATGTGACAGCCAAAGCGCAAAGCATATAACACAGGACCAGACCAATCAAGGGAGGACGAAATACATCGATGCCCGCTGTCACTACATTCGAGAAGCAGTAGATGAACCCATAATTCATGTCAACTTTTCGCGATCTGAAGATATGGTTGCCGGTACTTTATCAATAGCGACTCATTTTAAACATTTTGTGGATATGGGTATGCAATTTTGAAATGCGCTTAACGTTTTTTTTTTTTTCAATTAACTGAAACTTTAACTTTCTATGAATTCTTTTGATATTAAACTGAGTTTTTCATTTTATATTTATTTTTCATTCATTCTAAGTACACAATCAATTTTAAATACAAATAATCTCATATTAATGTTACAATGCTGGACATTTATGAGGTTAGAGAGGGTGTAGAAACTATCGTCTGGCAGCACTTCAACTGTCATAAATGTTAACTATAAAAGTACGTCAAAATGTTCCTCTTGCCTTCTTGTCACATTTGGATTTGTATGAACTCAACACGCTCAATAGAGTAATCTTCAAAAATAAAGACAATCATCTTTTATTTCCAACAGTAGTGCATTTTGAGATCCTTTTGCCGGATCAAACTGCGAACAAAGAATATTATTTGAGCGTCATGTGTCGTTTGCGTGAAGCTATTCGCCTAAAGTTGTCGGAATTGTGGAGAGACTACTCTTGGATTTTTTTTACCACGATAATGTACCGCCTCACACTGCATTCCTTCGGGATTATTTCGTCAAAAATTCGGTCCAACTCGTTCAAGAACCACCGCATTTACCTGATTTGGTATTGTTTGACTTATGGCTATTCAACATATTCAACAGACCGCTGAGTCGATAAAGGAGATGCGAGTCGCATCACAACACTCCTTTAATTAATAATAACTATTTTGAAGATTTGAAAATCCATTGGCATAAGTGCGTTGTATCAGGATGACTTCCCAAGTGCGTTGTATCAGGAGGGATTAATTTTTGGAGGCGACGAAATTGGTTTGGAAGAATAAATAAAGATTTTTCAGAATAAGAATACATGCTATGTCACCTTACTTTCTGGCCACAGTAGTAAATTAAAAATAATTGAAAAAACGCGTGTGTAATATATGTATGTGAACGTAACCAGAGGTATTCTTATCATACAGAGGTGTCCTTATCATACAAATCACATTCTTTTGTAAGGTAACAATAACGTAATTAAATAGATAAGTATATAAATAAAATACATATGTGTTTCCCGAGCTTGACACGGGACTAATTTCATTCGATCCTTAGTTGCATACTGAAAACCTGATAAAGTTCGCAAAGAATTTCAATTAGAGGTTTTCAGAAATAGCAAGAAACTAGGTTAAACAATTAAAAACTAATCTGTTTTTCAACTACTTTCATGTGTGTATATACTGGTACACAATGTTGTTCCAGTATATGGTTTTCGAATTTAAAACGTATGTATCTACATATGTATGTATGTGTGTATGATTTGTATTTGTAAAAAAGAACTAAGCGAATAATTGTAATTATTTAGCCCCGAAACAACACACTGGAGCGGAAAATAACAAAACGGTGACTCCAATCTCAACACTAGCAGCCACAACAAGTCAACAAACGGAAGGCACTACGTCTCAAAAGAATACAACTCAAAATACAACTTCTATGACCACCAATGGAGTGCCACCAGTACGAGGACTTCCTCGTGGCCGTGGTGGCCTCCCTGGTATGCGGGGAGGACGTGGTGGTTTTATGTCTCATTCAAATGGTTCTTCATTTAGTGACGCTAATGGAATGATTAGGCGTGGAGGTCCAACGCGTGGACGTGGAGGATATGGTCAAGGAATGCCACGTCCGCCAATATTACATAATGCCAACACTCAGATTTCTCCAGTTCCTACACTAAAACGTGGCGCACCCGGTGGTGCACCGGGGCCTAAACGTGGACGATATGATACAGGGCCATACTCACTAAGGCCAATGGCTCCGAAGTACAATCAAAGTGCGCAGACTGCGACCCATTCGAATGCCGGATATGCAACGCAACATGCACCTTCTCAAGGGTATGGTCATCATTTCAACACATTTTGTTTCAGCTCTTTTCATTTATGTTACTTAGGCCTCATTCCTACCAAGATCCTTCACAATCAATCGATCCGTACGTACAGCAATATTCAACACCTGCAATTCACTCATCTTATAATGGATATAGCCAAGCTGGTTACGGATCCGGTACGCAACCTGGTACGGTTTATGTTCAGCATGGGGAATATGACCAAAGTCAGTATTCTGGATACAGGTATTAAATAAATCAAATTCTTACTGGAAAAGCGGTGAATTGTATACATTTATATATACGACAGCAATACTGGTTACGCTACCCAACAAGATACAAGGTATCAAACATATGGGCAGGACTATACGCAAACTTATGGGGCACCAGCGGTTGATTATAATGCGGCCGTGTCTGACTATACGCAACAAAGCCAATCCTATGATGAAAGAGCATACACCGGCTACGGTAATTTTCGTAATAAGCCCTAAATTTAATTACTATACCTATTTTAGATGAAAATTCATTCTAATCATATATCTTTCATTGTTCTGCAGAAGCACATATATTTTTTTATTATAAAATAATAAATTAATTGTTTTTGAAAAATATGTACATAAATATGTATGTTAATATTACCTTTTGCTTTTTAATAACAGACACACAAGCATACCAACAGGGATATTCTGCGGCAACTGGATACTATTGAAACTTTGCAAAGAACAAAATGCATGACCCCAAAACATGTAGTTATATAAGGCAAAAGTTTCAAAATCAGACGTCAAAAAATTTAATTTATCGAGATAATTAAAAAAAAAATGATTTCTTTCAATAACACAAAGATACAAGTTATTATAATAGATAAAGAAAAAATGTTTTTTTTTTATCTTTATATCGACATTAATATACAAATTCTTTTATATACTAAAAAAAAATATTTTTAAATAAAGGATAATAAATTTGTTTACCTACGTTTGTATAGCAAAACAAAACAAAGTATTTTGATTCTTCACTTGATTATAATTTAACTTATAAGAACAATGTATAGTTTTGTAAAGCATTTTGCTTGCAATTCTTATACATACCTATATAGTTCATATTTTCTCAAAGTTATTCCCGATAACAAATTAAAATACTGTTGGTGTTCAAAATATTGACTAGGATATTGATTAGATCCGAAATATTTTATGCAAAAAAAACTACTTTGAACTGTTAAAATAAACGAAAATGTGAGAGACTAAAAACAACCCTATGTAAATCAAAAACTGTAATGAGATTCTATTTAGGTATGTGTGGTATTTTTGTCTTTTATTTAATTGAGGGTCATGTTTCACTTAATATAAACAAAATACTGATTTATAAGCTTAAATAATAATTGTCAAGAATTATGAGTACTTTTATCTTTAAAATAAATTACATATGTTAAAAAAAAAGTCATGAAAAATATATATGAAAACAAAACCGGAAATTTATTGGGGATATATTATTTTTTATTTTATCTGTGATGAAACACTCCTATGGCGTGTGTTTTTTATTATATTCTTAAATAACAGGCAAAATGTGATCAATATGAAACTCATCTGTGATTTGGGAAGACTGCAAGCTACAAAGAATACTCAAAATAACGCATTAACAAACTTAGATTTTAACAAACAAATCAGATTTGCCTATTTTTTTCAAATTGAATGTCATAAGAGAAAGAAAAAAATGTTAAACCGTAAGCCATAAGCAAAGAAGGGCATAAACGTTTCACGCTTAGTTTTATTCAGACCAAGATAATCAGGTCAGAGTATAACTTAACGAAATCCTAAATATTAAAATATTGGAGTGCGTACATCAAAAAAAAAAAAAAAAAAAAGTATAAAAGGTAAAAGAAAAGGAAAATAAATTTATTTCATCGATGATTCCTGTTATATATAATATATAATATTTTATATAGTACAGTATTTTATGATCAAGGAACAATACAAATAAAACGTTCTATTCACGTCTATTATTAATTAGTTAGATTTCTTCGTCGCGTCCTGCACCCCAAACACATTTTCTATAAAGAAACAACTGCAAAACTGCAATTTTGAGTGCATTTTGAGATATGTATTAAAAAGAAATTTGGCATACATTTTAAAGCTGACGAGTTAAATAATTCAATTTAAACAATGGTAACAAATTATTTACAATAAAAGTTTTTTTTAACAAATTGCAAGAAATATGCAAGACTAGACTAAACGTGTGCAAACAAAAATATTGGGCAATATTTCACAAAAAAAAAAAAAAAAATGTGTACATTTGGGCCCAAAAGAGTACGCATAAGTATATGTTTTTAATAGTTCTAACAGGTACATGCTTACTCTATAATCGTTTGAAAAAAAATTAAACATTTTCATCGATTTTTAAAACTATATGAGTAGATAAAAAACGATGCCACAAAATGATGGTAAGCTATAATAATTCATGTGAAATGTTGGTGCAAAACTGTAAAAATAAGGAATATTGGCAAAATATATACCATAAAGTCTGTTATCACAGGACATGGAATTTTTGATGCAAGAAGAAAAAAAAAAAAAATATAAAGTACGGTAACATCTTCGTTTAAAATTAATTTGATTTTTAGTTTTTTTCAATAATTTTGTATTAATTTGATCTAAACAAATAAATATAACATGTTCCGAATTAATTGTAAAATGTAATTACTCGTATTAAAGAAAAACTGCCTGCCATCATGAAATACTTAAAACAGGGAAATTAATAAAAATATAATGATATAAATTCTAATTCATCTATATTCATGACGTAAAGCACAGAAAAAACTCTCAAAAGCGTTTTTTTTTTTTTTTTTTTTTTTTTTTTTTTTTTTTATTTATTTATTTTTTTTTTTTTAGTTCGCATGATTTTTAAAATGTAAAAAATTTAATTACTCGGATTAAAGAAAAACTGCCTGTCACCACCCACAAAAAGAAATAAATAATAAAAATGTATTCTATAAATCCTAAAATTAAATTCGTTTATGTTGGTGAAGTAATATCCATAAAGAAAGCTTTGTGTTATCACTTTTCCTTTTTTTTGTTTTGGTTCATTAATTTTTATTTTATTTAATTTTTTTTTTTTTTATTTTATTTTATTTTTGTCTGCTAACTTTCCTCGTTAGCGTTATATTGGTATTGATTCTCTATATTAGTCTGACTTAAGCTAAGTCAAAGTGGTATTTCATTGTGTATGGTTCATTCATTATTGCTGATTTTATGTTAAGTAAATCGTTCGTAAAATGGGAAAAAGTTATATTAAAACACAAAAACACGCCAGAGTAATGCAGAAGGACCTCTCATATGTATTTGAAAAACGGAAGGCGGAGACTGCTTTCCATATAAATATAAAAATGAGGGGTGTCCATTCTGGAACAACATTAACTTCAGCGATGAGAGCGTATATAGAGAGCCAAAAAAAATAATCTTAAAAACCGAATAAAAAGCAAACAGTTAAGCATGGTGGGGTTTCGGTTATGGGCTGGGGCTGTATCGTTGGAAATCTGGTCAACAATAAAAAAAAACGATACTTTTAATATTTTAAGGAAAAATGTCCATCATGTATTGCGAAATCGGACAAACTCGAAAACATGTCATAACTGGCCAAATACTCTTTAAATTCGGTTTTATTAGAACAGCAGAGAATACTAGCAGAATTTACCAAGAAGTTTGTTAAGTCAATGTCAAGAAGTCGAAAGGATGCTTTTTGACCTTGTATTGTATTCTTTATTGAGACTCCATAATGTTATTTCTTTTTGACATACAGTGTGCCGATAAAACTATCTGATTTATACTTTTACATATGTAGGTAGGAAGCTGTAATGTATGGCTCTCCTTGTTATGTTACAACAGGGCGTGTCTGTTTCTTCCTATTTTGGAGAAAGGACGTTGAATCTATAAACGCCTGACTAGACTCATGTCGCTGTACAGTCCGTAAATTTCGTGGTTGAATCTTTTCCTCCATCCCCCGCCTGCGTTTATAGGCCCGGTAATCACGCGCAAAATCTTTCTCTCGAACCGACCAAGGGCTTTCTCATACTCTTTTGATAGTGTCCATGCTTCTGCGCCGTACAACAGGACCGGGATGATAAGGGTCTTATATAGAGTCAACTTTGTCGTTCGGGAGAGGGCTCTATTAGTCAATTGCCTCCTGAGCCCAAAGAAACTGCGATTGGCAAGAGTGATTCTGCGTTTTTGGGAACTAATGTCGTTGTTCCAGGTCACTGCGGAGCCAAGATAAACGAAGCCCTTAACTACCTCGAACTTATATCTGCCAGTACAAACTTTCTGGTCATGACGTTGGTGGTGAGCGTCGATGATAGCATATATTTAGTTTTGGATTGGTTTACTGACAAAACAATTTTCGTCGCCTTCTTCTCAATACTCGCAAACGCCTCATTGACATCTCGTTGTGATCTACATATCATGTTAATATCGTCGGCGTGTCCAAGGAGTTGCGAGGATTTGAAATAGATTGTGCCTCTTGTATTGGCCAGTGATTTTTTGCACAATCATTTCCAATATGATGTTGAAGAAATCACACGACGGCGCATCGCCCTGCCTAAATCCTTTTTTGACATCAAAACTATCGGTAAGGTGTTCACCGATTCGGATGGAGCAGCGAGCATTCTCCAAAGTCATCCTGCATAGTCTGACGAGTCTAGCAGGTAAGTCAAAGGTAGACATAGCGTTGTATAGCTCGTCTCTTATTACGCTGTCGTATGCGGCTTTAAAGCCGACAAATAGGTGGTGAGGGTCGACTTGAAATTCATTGGTTTTTTCCAGGATTTGCCGTAGTGTGAAGATTTGGTCGATGGTGGACTTCCCTGGCCTGAATCCGCACTGATAAGGATCTATCAACTTATTTACAAAAGGCTTCAGGCGCTCACACAAAACGGAAGAGAATATTTTTGTAGGCGACGTTAAGAAGACTTATTCCTCTGTAGTTGGCGCAGTCAGAGGGGTCTCCTTTCTTGTGCATCGGGCATATGATGCTGAGACTCCATTCCCCGGGCATGCTTTCCTCTGGTCATATCTTACAGATGAGCTGGTGCATGCTCCTAACCAGGTCATGCCCAGCCACCTTGAAGAGCTCAGCAGACAGTCCGTCTGCGCCAGCAGCATTATTCGACTTGAGTTTCGATATGGCAATCTTAACTTCGTCGAGGTCAGGGGGACGAAATTCTCTGCTGTCTTCATCGATTAGAAATGGATCATTCTGCCTGACACACGGTATATTGACTAACATCGTCGTTATACAGTCTGCAGAAGTGGTTTTTCCATATTCTCAGCATCGGTTGCGATTCTACTACTAGGTGTCCGTTCACATAAGTGGAGAATCTCTTTATTTCGCAGTGTTGTGCTTCTATTTGGCATTTGATTTTCACTCGATCTACGTCATTTAGGTTAGGTTAGGTATATGGGGGCTCACGTAGACTACGTTGAGCCCATTGTGCCCACCTGTTTTGTTTAACCCGTTGATACCTATTCATTTACCGTCGAGCTGAACCAGCCAGACGAGGATACAAATCCCAGTATTCTGTTCAGCCCGATATTACCTACCTCTTCTACTCCCGAAAGGAAGTATCTTCCCAGGAAAATATTCCTTTTTTGTGCTAGCGCTGGGCATTCGCACAGCAGGTGACGAACGGACTCAATTTCCTCTTCGTCCCTGCAGAAGTCATTGTAGGGCTGGCCTAGTCGAGCTGCATGATAGGATAGCATGCAGTGCCCGGTGAGGGCACCGACTGCCAGTCGAATGTTCCCACGATTGAACTTCAGCAGATTTTCCGTTCTTTTCTTATCATAGACGGGCCAAGTCGATTTCGCCGTTGCGCATGTATCTAAGCGACACCAGCGCTTATTGGCTTTCACCAATAGCTCCGTCTGTATCTCCCTGTAGAGCGCACTGAGTGGTGATTTGGCCTCAGCCGAGATCTGCGCAATGTTAGCACCTGATCCCACCCTAGCCAACTCGTCCGCCCTCTCGTTTCCGGAGATATTCATATGACCAGGTACTCAGCAAATGGTCACCTCATTTACATTGGATATCTCTTCTAATTTCCCCTTGCAGAGTTTGACGAGTTTGGATCTTACCCATGCTGCCTGCAGAGCCTTAATGGCTGCCTGGCTGTCAACATAGATGCTGATCCTTTTTCCTGTAATTTTCTCTTTGCTGATCAGGTCCGCCGCCTGCTTGATAGCGAAGACCTCAGCTTGGAAGACACTGCATCCATCATCGAGCCTGTAGGAGCGATGCATATCCCGAGACTTAAAGTAGACTCCGGCACCTGTGCCAACATCCATTTTGGATCCGTCGGTGTAGAGTGCCAGTTCACTTTCCGTGCGTACCAAATCACCGGTCCATTCCTCCCTGGAGGGAATTCTAATAGAGAATCTCCTCTCCCAGGAAGGAAGTCGGGTGACATAGTCCGTTACAGTTCTGAATCTCGAGACGGCCCATCGATCCAAGACTGATGCATGTCCGTGAGGACTCCTTTTCCAGAGACCTGATTCCTGTCATCTTAGCGCAGTTCTGGTTGCGGCGCTCTCGCAGTACAAGTCCAGGGGTGGGAGGTTCAGCATGACTTCAAGGGCCGCCGTTGGTGTGGACTTCATAGATCCCGTCACCGCCAGACAGCCTGCCCTTTGAACCTTTGACACACTCTGAAGATGACACGTTTTCTCAAGCGCCTTCCACCAGACCACCGAGCCATAGACTAGGATAGGTCTTACTACCGCAGTGTACAACCAATGTACTAACCTCGGTTTGAGGCCCCATGTCTTTCCAAAGGCTGCACGAATATAGTGTCACATAGACCTTTTTGATTCTTTCCTCAATATTTTCTCTCCAACTAAGTTTGGAGTCCAGGATTATGCCCAGATATTTCGCAGATTTTCCAGGGATCAGATCTATACCATTCATACGGGGGTAGGTGTATCTTGGTACAGATCTTTTCTTTGTAAAGAGTACTACCTCTGTTTTCGCCGGATTTACTCCCAGGCCTCGCCCCTTGACCCAGCTATCCACTAACGTCAGTGCATAGCTTAGTCTATCGCTGAGGACCTACGTAAATTTTCCAGAGACCAAAATGGCAATGTCATCGGCGTAGGCCGTAACATTAAAACCCTCCGTCTCCAGAATCTTGGCCATTCCGTCGACCACAAGGAGCCATAGGAGGGGTGACAGAACGCCACCTTGTGGTGTACCTTTATTTACCCTCACCCTTCCGCATGCTCTCCCTATCGTCGAATTTACTATACGAGTACCCAGCATTTGCCCAATCCAACTGCATACACCCGGGTTTATTTGGGCCATATGAAGGCTGGACACTATTGCCTCGGTACTAACGTTATTAAAGGCACCCTCAATGTCCAGGAAGGCACTTAGAGTGAATTCCTTGATACTGAGCGATTTTTCTATCGTAGAGACTACCCTATGCAGAGCAGTATCCACCGATTTTCCCCTTATGTACGCATTATGTGATTGTGACAGATAACCGTCCCCAATCTCTTCCCTTACGTACAAATCTATTATTCGTTCCAGCGTTTTCATCAGGAAGGACGACAGACTGATAGGCCTAAAGTCCTTTGCAGTAGTATGGTTGACTTTACCCGACTTGGGTATGAAAACCACCCTAACTTCCCTCCACGCTTGAGGAACATAACCCATCCTGAGGCACCAGGAGTAGATGCGCTTCAGCCATGGAAGAATGACTTCGCATGACTCCTGCAACATGATCGGAAAGATCCCATCCATTCCCGGTGCCTTGTAGGGGTCAAAAGATTTGACTGCCCACAGGATCTTGTTCTCCGTAACAATCTTATCGACTGTCTCATGTTCAATACATTCCCTTGGTAACGTGTCCGCCGAATTGAAGATTCCTGCATCCTCGCAGCCAGGGAAATGACATTTCAGTAGTGAATCAAGCACGCTCTCGTTTGAGTCTGTCCAGCTACCATCAGATCTCTTTATAGAGGACATCTGTGTGGGAGCTTTTGCAAGGACCTTCCTCAGACGAGTTGCACCCGTACATGATTCAATAGAGCCGCAGAAGCTTCTCCAAGAGTCCTTCTTGGCGAATCTAATTTCTTTTTTGAGTCGCTTAACACTATCTCTATAGGTTGACCATTCAATGGCCCCCTCTTTTGCCAGGTTCCAACTGAGCCTAGAGATACGAAGCCGCTCCGCTATTTTAGCATTCTCAAATGACCGATTTAGCTTGCTGGTAAGGTTTAGTACCATCTCATCGATGTCTTCCGTGGAGTCGGGGTTCCCATCCGGAGGCCGGTTAAGGGTCCAACCCAGCTCCGCGTTAAACCTCTGCCAGTTCGCCTTCCGGGGATTCCGGAATACTTTCCTATCCGGCCTACGGACATTCAAGTCGAAGAGGATCCAACAGTGATCAGAAAGTGATGCTTTGTCAGATACTCTCCAGTTTGAGATCTCCGCAATACCGTTATCATTTATAAGCGTTATGTCTAGGACTTCCCTTCTGTTACTAGTAATAAATGTTGGTGAATCACCCCGATTACATATAACTAGGTTAGTACTAAGGACAAAACTGAACAAAGCCTCACCCCTACTATTGGTATTAGAGCTACCCCAAGTAGTGTGATGGGCGTTAGCATCACACCCTACGACTAAGTTCTTCTTACCTTGTTCGGCCATTGCGATCAATGACCTTGTTTCCCTAGAGGGGACGTCCGTGCCTTTGTCGTACGGTAGGTAGCCCGAAGCCATCGTTAGTGCACCCTCCTTTCCCGTAACCTCCACCACCGTCTGGTCACCCGAGCTGAAATTAGTTAACATTAGTACGTGAAGATCTTTGCAAGTTCTAATCTTGCCTTCGCTACTGTTATAAAAGAGGCTGTATTTCGATGACCCTAATCCCTTAACCCGATTATGGAGGATCCATGGTTCTTGGATCAGGGCCACATCAAGCTGCTCCTTGTTCATAAGCAGCATGAGGTTGGCTGATGCGGCCTTACTGTGATGTAGGTTTATTTGCACTACTTTCATTTTCAGTAGCACTGTCCTTCACCACAGCTGCAGTACCGCCAGGCTGCGCCTTCTTCATGAGTCTCACAGGAAACTCACCAGCCCCGAAGAATAGGCGCATATGCCTCTCTTTTTTCATCGTTTCCGGCGGATCCTCGATAACAAAGATTATGCTCTTTGTGCCATCTTCGTTGCTCTCAATTGCGACTACTTCCCAGTCATCCGTAGGGACCGCTGGGTTTTGTGCCTTTAGAAAGCCGGGGATCTCGCTTTTCTCGAATTCCATTTCCGGTACGCTCATCTTGGCTTTAGGCCTCTCTGGTACCTCGTCCAAGGGGACTGCCTTTAGTGCAGCCCCCTCCCACAACTTGAAGGTGGGTACGACCTTCTTCGCAAAGTCATGCGATAGCTGGTCCTTGCAGTCCAGCCTACTCACACCTCGCCTCCAGTTAGTGAGACCAAACGTTGGCGCAGTTTTCCCAGCATTCCCTCGAATGTGGTCGAAGATCGCTCTAGCCAAGGCCTTCTCGATCATCTTCCCCTGTTCGAAGGTATACTGGCCATTCGGCCTGCCGGAATCTATCACAGCTAGCTGTAAAGCATTCCGAGCAGCCCCTCCGAACTGCACTGCCGTGTTGACCTTCACTCTTTTTGATGGATTTCCGGCTTCCTCTTGGGATCTTACCCTCTTCGCCTTGAAATCCTCTCTTCTCTTAGGAGCTGGCACGGTTTCTGGTTTGCCTTTACCAGTCTTATCGACCGCGTTAGGGGCTACCTTAGTAGAACCTGCCTTAGCGGCTACAGTCCTTCCCGTGCCCTTGGTTTTCAGGTTCTCACCTTCGCCTAGGGTCTGGACGCAGCTAGAACCCGCCTTATCGGCTTCGGTTCCACCTGGCCCAGCCCTCCGCTCCCTTTTCTTAGGGGGATTTTTGGTCTTTTTATCCCCCTTGCCTTCTCTGGCTTTTTTGCCGGATGTGCCCTTGTCAGCCCTTGGTCTTGGTAGGACATCCTTGGCAATCATCTCTCCTGCCCAAGCGAGCTTCTCCTTCTCCATATCGGAGAGCAGGGGTATGCCCTTTTCCTCAAGCAAGCGCTTAAGGTGTACAACTTTTTTGTACTCCTTAAGCCTCAGCTTTCCTTGAGTTAATTTCTTGGGTTTCTTGGTATCCTTTTTCCGTGTTAAACTTTCTTGGGCTGTCTCTTCAGAATCAGCGAGTAATTCCTCCTCTAATTCCTTGGAGATGACCTCGTCTAACACGCTGGATCCCCTTGGTTTGGCTTCTTCCTCTCTGCCACTGGCCACGGCAAGTAGTACGTCTGCCACCGACTCGAGAGAGAGAGAGCTCTTCCTCTTTGCTTCCTTGTTTTGATTTTTTTATATTATTATTAGAAATTGTGTACCCACGAGTACGGCCGGAAATATGGGTCCACTCCGACAGAGCCGCCGAATATCGGAGTAAGGCATTTGAATACCTTAGGCCTCGCCTGTGCACCTAAGGGAGCTCGTTAGCGGTTGGACATAAACCCTCCAACCTTTCATCCTTCGGCACGGTTTTAAAAAGCTCACACCACCACTGGAATAGGGTTGACTATCTCTTGGTTCCCGGCCCGGAGACCATGTCATTGACAAAGCTTCCCTGGCCAGTGTAAGCCCCAGCACCACGGCAAGGTGGATAGTCCCGCTGGGTCATTTAGTGCCGACGTTTGGGTGCATGTTTTATGGGATATGAAATAAAGATTGTATTATGTGGAAATATGGACATGACATGGATTGTCAATTCCTTTGTCCACTTGAAATAACTACGTAATTCTCCGCAAGATGTTCGACTGCGGTGGCTCTACTCGCTTTTTAGCAGACCAGCATCCGTCGGATAGGTGCTACCCCTACGTGTTTTGAAAACGGATAAAAGATTGGCTTTTCGGTTACAATTATGCCAGCTTAGAATCACTCATTTCAAGATCTGAGTTATAAACTCTATTACTGACATACTGGCCTTTCGTGTTTTTAATGCTTACTTGTATATACATATTTGTTTTATTTTTTACCTTAAATGTTACTCTAGTGGACCTTAAATTCTTCTTCTTCTTAATGGGCGCTACAGTTCGGGGTGAACCTGGGCCTCAACCAACATGTCCCTCCAACTAGCACGATGCTAGCCTTTTCCATTGCCGCACACCCAGTTGGCTGAGGTCACCTGTGTGCGCCATCTTAAGTGCGGCCGTCCTCTGCTTCTTCGTCCCTCGGGGTTAGATTCAAAGACTCTCCGGGCTGGAGTTGTGGTGTCCATTCGCTCTACATGGCCCCGCCATCTTAGGCGTTGAACTACACTCATGTCGCTGTACAGCCCGTAAAGTTCGTGGTTGAATTTTTTCCTCCATCCAGTCATTCTGAGAGTCTCGTACGAGAAAGACGTGTGACTTTATTTCGAAGTTAATAGAAAATACTTAAAAGACAATAGCTAAACGTAGAACGGCAGTTACTGAGGACTGGCCGTTGTCCTCAGGAAAAAAAGTGCGAATTTCTTTAAAAATGGCCAATAGTGTTAAAAGCAAGGACTCCAGAACTAACTACTGGGCTCCTTTGCAATGCCAACCGGAATGTGATAGTGATAACGATATGGACGACGTGTTACTAAATAAATCGGTTAAAAAGGTTCATGTACCACCAATTAAGGTACTTCAAAAATCTAGTGATTGCGTACATAACATGATGCAGAATTTAAGTGTTACCGATTATTCCGTTAAAATACTTTCCATTGGAATAAAAATTTCATGTGACTCAATTGCATCTTATGATCGCGTATTGGAGGCACTAAAAAATGCTAACTACCAATATTTCACTCACGATTTAAGAAGTGCTAAAGTGTTTAAAACCATGTTATACGGAATGGGAGATATAGAAGAACATGTCTTGAAGAGTGAACTCATAAAATTAGGCCTAAAGTGTATTGGTGTTAAAAAAATAGTAAGGCAGTTTGAGAAATTTAAGGATTATTACTATCTAATCTCGTTTGAAAACGGGTCGGTCAAGCTTAATGACTTAAAAAGAAACATCCGCTCGATAAGTCACACTCAAATCAACTGGAACTACGTTCGTAAGCAAAAGGGCAAGTTGACACAATGTCACAATTGCCAAATGTTCGGTCATGGCGAAAAAAACTGCCATGTGAAAACGTATTGCGCCATCTGTGCTGGTACACACAAAACTACAGACTGCCCTAATTCAGCTGCTCCATTCAAGTGTGCAAACTGCAACGGGATGCATAAGGCCACAGATGTTACCTGCATCACCCGATCACAATACTTGGAAGTTAAGCAGAGGTCCGTAAGTATGAAGTCGAAGTCACATCCAACAATTCCCATCCGTTCGGAGCCAACATCGACTAGCAAAAAAAACAGTGAGTTCTCTCATACATCAATGTCTGATTTTCCACCTTTAACGCACCGTCTGAGAGAAAAGCCAGTGGTGAACTCTACAAATTCCTCCTCCTCAGCGTGGGCGAATTTCAACTCTAACCCACCAAATCTTTCAACGCAGAAAATTAGTGCTAGCAACATGTCTAGCAACAATGGCTTGTTCTCTGCTGAAGAACTCAACTCACTAACGATGGAGATGGTTACACAACTTTCTGTCTGTAAAACTAGAGTAGAACAGTTTAATGTCATTGCACATTTAGCAGTTAAATTTTTATATAATGATGTTAAATAATAACAATTTAAATGTTGTCACTTAGAATGCTAGGGGTGTTCGACACAAACGTTCGGAATTAACTAGTTTCTTGGTTGAGAAAAATGTCGATATTGCGCTGGTGTCAGAAACTTGGCTTAACTCAGAAATAAAGTTATCTACTTCTGAATTCAAATGTTACCGTGTTGACAGAGTCGATCGTAGAGGTGGTGGAGTTGCAATACTCATTAAAAGGTCTCTTCAACATTCGCCTTTACCTATTATTCCAACACATGTTGTGGAAAATGTTGGTGTGGAGTTAGTGTTAGAAAATGGAACTTCCTTTAAAATTTTCTGTGTGTATTTTCCCGGTGGTATTGCTACAGATGCTAAGAAACAAAAGTTGAAGAGTGATTTTCAAAAACTCTTTTCTCAGCATGGTAATCTACTAATTGGTGGCGTCACAGGGAGTGGGGTTGCTCCAGAGCTAATACTTGGGGAAATATACTTTCGACCTTAGCGGTCACTTATCCCATTACAATTTTGTTTCCTCTCAGTCCAACTTACATTCCGTCGTCTTCTCGTGCAAGACCGTCCGTTCTTGATCTGTTTGTTACAAATTGTCCTGGTCTCGTTACGCATCCAATATCTCTATCCGAACTTAACTCTGATCACAATCCGGTTCTATGTAGGTTGAATTGTACAGGGAAAATAAAACACAATTATGTTTTGGATTTTAAGCGCGCTAACTGGTCGAGTTTTCGTAAGTTCATAAAGCGCGCATTACAGAATGTTAGCATGAACGTTGATAACATCCAAAATCCAAATCAGGTTGATATTATCGTACAAAATTTTACTGAGCTCTTGTTGGAATCTGTTGACATATGCGTTCCCAAAAAGATCCAAAAATGTGTATCTACGAAACTCCCACTTTGTGTGTTAAGTATTATTAAAATAAGAAATATAATTAAAAGGGACTGGCAGAGTATAGACATGATGAATTCAAAATCAATATTACGTCTTTAAACAAACTAATTTCTAATCTTATACAATCGCAGCGCAACGCGGATTGGAACATAAGATTGATGAGCCTGAACAAAGGTAGCAAACCATTTTGGAACATAATTCGAATTATAAAAAACAAAAATCAATAACTCCCTTGCCTCAAAAATAACATATGCTCTTTCTTTACAAGTGAAGAAAAAGCAAATGCTCTAGGAGATAACTTTCTTAAAAATCACTTGAGATCAAATAATCTAGGTGATCCTTTAACAATTGACGCAGTCAATACATCCTTGCTTAACATTAATCTTTCAAGTCCTTGTGTATCTTCAGCCTTTTTTGTAAGAGAAGAAGAAATTGCTTCTATTATTAAACTGTTAAAAGTTAGGAAAGCGGATGGTCCTGATAGAATAAAAAATATCTATTTAAAGAAATTACCTCCTGTGGGAGTAAAGTATTTAACGTTTCTTTATAACGCTTGCATTAAAACCGTATACTTTCCTAATGCTTGGAAAAACGCTAAGGTAGTACCAATACTCAAGCCTGGAAAACCCAAGGAAAATCCTGAAAGTTATCGTCCAATAAGTCTGTTAAGTAATGTGGGCAAAATATTTGAAAAAATACTTAATAATAAAATTATGGATTTCGTTTCCGAGCATGATGTTTTCCCAAGCGAACAATTTGGCTTTAGACTTAATCACAGTACAATACATCAAGTAGCGAGAGTTCACAAAATTGTGAAGGATAATCGAGACCAGGGCAAATCCACTGGCATGATACTATTTGACATAGAAAAGGCTTTTGATACCGTATGGCACGATGGCCTTATTTATAAAATGCTTAGTTACAACTTCCCACAATATCTGTGCAAAATTGTTCAAAGTTTTCTGTTTAATCGATCTTTTAAAGTATACGTTGATGGTGGTGTATCACGTCCGATTAAATTTAAGGCTGGAGTTCCACAAGGTTCAGCTCTTAGCCCAACTTTGTATAACTTGTTCACTTCCGATTTTCCTCGGGTTCCCTGCTGTGAAGCTGCAATCTTTGCTGATGACACAGCGATACTTTCTTCTCATAAGTTTTCTCTCGATATTGAGACAAATCTTAAACATGCGTTGGAAGTTCTATTCAATTATTTTAATAAATGGAAAATCCAAATTAATAGGGACAAAGTGCAAGCCATTTTTCACCCGAAAAAGAAAAGCTTGTTTTTTGCCCAACAGCAGTTTAGAATACAATGGCATTGTTATAAATTGGGAACCCGTTGTGAAATATCTGGGAATATACCTTGATCCAAAGCTGACTTTTAAGGAACACATACTAAGAACCGTTAGAAAAGTAAACCTTGGTATACATATGTTGTACCCGTTGATTAACCGGAAGTCTGCCTTATCGGTTGAAAATAAAATTGTTATACATAAGGTTATTTTTCAAGCCATACTTCTATATGGGTGCCAGATTTGGGGAAAGAGTGCTCAGTGTCACCTTAAAAAATTACAAGTGGCACAAAATAAGATATCAAAAATGATGTTGAATCTTCCTTGGCATTATTCAACATCAATTCTGCACGAAAAGGCGAATGTTGAACTGATTCCCGACAGGATTCGTAAGATTACAGTCTGGTTTTTTCAAAAGTGTTCCGTTAACGAAAACCCTTTAATAAATCAATTAGGTGTTGCAAACTCCAGATAATAACATCTTAAATTGTTGTTATAATGTAAATATATTCTAAGCATGTAATCTAATCTTATCGTTTTATACATGCTCATGATAATGTTATTCATGTTACTTTAATTATAAGTAATGAATTTATTTGTAAACACTATTCAACTTGTATAAACGTTTATTTATCTATATTTCGTATTTTTTTCTGTATTGGTCATTTATTTATGTACTTAATTATTTATATATTTGTTTACCTATTTTTCTATTTATTTATTTATTTATTTATTTACTTGTCTTAAGTAGTCGCTCTTATGTTTATTTATTTATTTAACCATGTGTTTATTTACTCACTACTTTATTTATCTTGATTGATCGAATCAATCACTTCACATTTATTTACGTACTTATTTATTCATATCTCTATTCAATTATCTTGTTTTCCATATACAAACATTGTTTTCATTTTATTACCTGACTTGTACTGGTACATACATATGTAAGTGCTGACCTACCTTTGCCAATGGAAGGTTTTTTTTTTCGTATTTTCCTTTCTAGATTTAATTTATAAACAAAAAAAATCAATACTCTTAACTCTAATAAAATATTAAAGATGTAAGATACCATTTATGCTAGTGTCGATTCTCTGGTTAGATATTTGTGATGGCAAAATATTGTAATGAATTATGTGCGAATAAAAATGTCTAAACGTCTTTTTCCTCCATCCCCCGTCTGCGTTTTATAGGCCCGAAAATCACGCGCAAAATCTTTCTCTCGAACCGACCAAGGGCCTCCTCATCCGCTTTTAATAGTGTTCATGCTTCTGCGCCGTACAATAGGACCGGGATGATAAGGGTCTTATATAGAGTCAACTTTGCCGTTCGGGAGAGGGCTCTATTACTCAGTTGCCTCCTGAGCCCAAAGAAACAGCGGTTGGCAAGAGTGATTCTGCGTTTGATTTCGAAACTGATGTCGTTGTTGCGGAGACACAAATCGACGGTTGAGATCGAATTTCGCTGTCGAAGTTCGAAAGTTCTCTTGAAGCGGAGATTGTTATGATATCAACTGTCATCGGTGTAATACTAATTGGCAGAGCATTCTAGATATTTCCGAAGGGGAACTTCCGACGGCGAACGTTCGAGAAGATGGACCGATAGCAATATAAGCTATCGGTCGAACGCTCGCGCTCGACATTCATTCAGTTTGTGGTATTGAACAGCGTGTGACAAGTCGGTGTGATCAAACAGTGGGAAAATAAAAGCTTTCAATAAAGGTTTGTGTGTGTAATAAAGTTCAAAGTGTTCAATAGGTTTTGGATAATAAAGAAAAGTGGTGAAGCTGCACAGATAATTGATCTGTGGTGAAACAAGAAAAGTTTGTGTGTTTTATTTCGAATAAAACGCAGACAATTGTAGTTTATCGCAATACAATGATACGAACCCTATTCGGTGTGGGATTAAATTTCGTAACATTTGGTGTCAGAAGTGGGATTGCGAGTAAACGAGGAAACGTTTATTCGAATTGTGAATTGAACTATTAAAAGTGAATTATTGCAAGAGCGAGAAAATGGTGAAATTGGATAAATTGACCATCGAACAACTGAAAAGAGAGCTGGATGCTCGAAAATTGTCCACAGTGGGAAGTAAAGCCAACCTGGTGGAGAGACTGCGATCAGCGTTGTTGGAAGAAGATGTCGACTGGGAGAATCACGAGTTCGGGGTGGAAAAGCCGTTGACATCCAATGAGCCAGCATTCGATATGCAGCAAATTCTCGCGGCTATGAATGCTATGAGTGCTTCCATATCCCAGAAACTAGAGGCGACCATACACGGAAAACTGGAGGAAAATTCCGCTGCCGTAAGTAGAAAGTTGAACAAAAGTTCCACTTCTCTGAGCCAGAAACTGGAGAAACTTGAGGAAAATTCCGTTGCCGTAAATAGAAAGTTGGAGGAAAATTCCACTTCTCTGAGCCAGAAACTGGAGGAACTTGAGGAAAATTCCGCTGCCGTAAGTAGAAAATTAGAGGAAAATTCCAGTTCCCCCGAATACAGAAGCTGTGGTTTGGGCAAAGATAGAAGGGGATGCGGGGACAAGCCGAATGTGGGTGCTCGAACCCGACATACGAAATCGACCCAGCGATATCATTGTTGGAAGGGCTCTCGTGGAACCCCGACAAGACCAATTGGTTCCAGTACGAGTCCTGAATCCTGCCAGTACACATAGGACAATACACAAGGGAACAACCACCGCTCAATGCCAAGAAGCTGCCGCCGTTATGAACTGCGAAGATAAGAAACACCAGGAAATCCAGAAAAACAAACCGTTCTTGAAAACAGTGGCCAGGACTTCACTGGAGGACTTGCCTTGTCTATCTGGATGACATAATTGTCATGGGCAAGGATTTCGACGATCACCTTAAGAAGCTTGAAGAGGAACTGGAACGTATTCAAGCAGCCGGACTGAAATTGAGCCCGAAACGAGGTGAAATACTTGGGACATGTGGTGACTGCAGAAGGAGTCCACACAGGTGAAGAGAAAATCTCAGCGGTTAAGGAATGGCCGCGGCCGAAGAATCTTCATGAGTTAAGGTCATTCCTGGGACTTTGCACATATTACAGGCGATTCATCCCAGGATTTGCAAACGTTGCCAGCAGTTTGCACGAGCTCACCAGAAAGAATCGGCCATTCAAGTGGGAGAAGCCGCAGGAGGAAGCGTTCATTCACCTGAAGGAATTGCTCTGCAGTGCGCAGATCCTCGCATAACCTGTCCCTGGAGAAAAGTTTATTTTGGACACCGATGCGAGCCGACATGGAATCGGAGGAGAATAATAATTGACGGGCGAAAACGGGTCATCGCTTACTACAGTAGGATCCTATCGAAGCCGGAGAGGAACTACTGTGTAACTAGGAGGGAGCTTTTAGCCGTGGTTGACCGTACCAAACATTTCCACAAATATCTCTATGGCCAGGCTTTTCATCTTAGGACGGACCACGCAGCGTTGAGGTGGCTGCTGCAGTTCAAAAACCCGGAAGGCCAGCCTGCTAGATAGATAGAGAGAATCCAGAGTTATGACTTCAGTATCGAACACCGGAAGGGAAGCAGTCATGGATATGCGGATGCATTATCGAGGCGACCTTGCGATGTTGAATGCAAACATTGTTCACGTGCCGAAACCAAGGAACAGGTCACCGACATCCGTCGTTTCCATGTGCTGCCAGAAGATTCCTGGACTGTCGAGAAGGTCGGTAGAAAGCAGCGAGAAGATGCCGATCTGGCAGTCATCATCGACTCCCAAGAACGAGGTTTTCGACCAACTTGGCAGCAAATATCCAGTGAAAGCCCAATCGTGAAAGCTTACTGGGCTCAATGGCAGAGTTTGAAGCTTAAGAACGGTTGCCTCTACCGCAGTTGGGAAAGTGAGGACGGGAACATTGTAATTCCAAAGGGACAAATCGACGAAGTCATCCGAGAGTACCACGAGGGACCAAGCGGGGGTCATCTCGGTGTTAACAAGACTGTAGAAAGGATCAAAATACGTTTCTACTGGATAGGATGCCATGAGTCGGTCACAAATTTCATTCGCAGGTGTGAACAGTGTGCGAAGGCAAAGGGGTCAACTAGGAAAACTCGAGGAAATATGCAGCAGTACAATGTTGGAGCACCGTTCGAACGTATCGCCATGGACATCGCAGGCCCATTCCCAACGAGCAACGCTGGAAAAAAATACGCGCTGATGGTGATCGATTACTTCAGCAAGTGGCCTGAGGTGTTTTGCATCCCGAATCAGGAAGCCAAAACCATTTCGGATGCATTCGTGAACAACTGGGTTGCTCGTTATGGAGTACCGCTGGAACTGCACTCAGACCAAGGAAGGAACTTCGAGTCGTCGGTGTTCAAAGAACATGCTAGGTATCAGAAAGACACGGACAACACCATTACACCCACAATCTGATGGCATGGTCGAAAGGTTCAACCGGACGATGGAGGAATACTTGAGAAAAGTCGTCGTCGGAGATCAGAAGGACTGGAATGAACATATTGCCCTTTTCTTAATCGCATACCGTTCGGCACAGCACAATTCAACGGCAACAACACCTGCTGAAGCCATTTTTGGATCCGATCTTCGACTTCCATCGGACTTGAAGTTCGGCGTGGTACTACCCACAACTAGCGGCAAGGACTTCGTAACCGAAAAGAAGGAACAGCTGAACTCCATCCATCAGTTCATCCGGGAGCGACTGAGCTTGTTCAGCGATAAAATGAAGGCGAGATACGACTCAAGGGCGAACACTGGATTCGAGACAGGACAATTGGTATTGCTGTACAACCCACAACGAAAAAAAGGCTTGTGCCCCAAATTGTAATCAGCCTGGGACGGACCCTATGAGGTCATCAAGAAACTCGATGACGTGGTATACCGAATACAGCAGACGGGAAACAGACGGACAGCATGAGATTGTCCACGTAGAGAGGTTAGCGCCATACTACGGAGAAGGATCAAATCGCTTGTTCGAGGACGAACAAGTTTAGGAGAATGGCAGTGTTGTGGAGACACAAACCAAATTCGAATTTCGCTGTCGAAGTTCGAAAGCTCTCGTGAAGGTAGTTGTCAGAGCATTCTGGAGATTTCCGAAGGGGAACTTCCGACGGCGAACATTCGAAAAGGTGGACCGAGAGCTATATAAGCGCGAACTCGCCCTCGGCATTCATTCAGTTTGTGGAATTGAACAGCGTGTGACAAGTCAGTGTGATCTGTCGATAAAACAGTGGGAAAATAAAAGCTTTCAATAAAGGTTTGTGTGTGTAATAAAGTTTAAAGTGCTCAATAGGTTTTGGATAATAAAGAAAAGTGGTTAAGCTGCACAGATAATTGATCTGTGGTGAAATAAAGAAAAGTGTGTGTGTTTTAATTTGAATAAAACGTAGACAATTGTAGTTTATCGCAATCCAGTGGTGCGAACCCTATTCGGTGAAGAAAACAATTATTATCACATATATAATGGAGCTTCTACTATAACAATAAAAATTATGGTCTTCGACTCCTTACGTAAAAACTCATTTAATAATTTCATTTATCATGAATTTTTGTTATGTATGTATGTATGTTGGCGTTACAGTCCATGAAGGACCTGAGCCGAGCTTCTCTCAATCACCCATGTTGTGTGTGATTTCATTTTCCCATAGGTGAAAAGGACCTACAGTTTATTGCCGGTTCCGAACGGCGAATTTCGAGAAGCTTTTCATGACAATTTTTTGTCATGGGGGTTTTGTCAGAACCCCGCTGAGGAGAAACACTGTGAAAAACACGTTCGATGACATGGCTGTGTCGGGATTCGATCCCGTGTCATCGGCGTCAGAGGCCAACACACTACCCACTGCGCCGCGGTGCTCTCAAGACACATATTGGACAAAATAATCAATAAGTTTAAGGATACAAAGCGTTCGTCATCAATACCAGTTATTTTAAAACTAGCTTTTGCGTTGGGAATTTTTGCTGAAGGAAGTTACCAAATTAGCGCCGGTAATGAGTTCAACTTAAGTTTTGCTCAACCTACAGTTAGTAAGATATTCAAAGAAGTCATCGACATCTTGGAAAGATAAATTTGTCCTAAGTGAATAACATCCAAACAAAAACTCTACTTCTTTGAAAAAACTGGTATGCCAGGTGCTATTGGATGTGTAGACGGGACGCACATAAGAATTCTAACGCCTAAACGGGAGGAACACCTGTACCTAAATAGAAAGGGATATTACAGTTAAAATGCAATGATTGTAAGTAATCTTATATTTGCAGATCGAAGATTTTTCTCATGTTGATACATACATTTGCTCACATGTTTGTGACAACAAAATGGTCATAAGGTATTTAGATGCGCGACATCCTGGGTCTTGTCATGATGCTTGGATATGGAATTCAAGCGGTCTTCGGGAGATTTTGAAAAGTAGATTCGAGAGAGGGGAGCGAAACATTTGGTTGCTAGGAAATTATTTTTTATTTCATTTCGAATAATAAAATACATGTTAAATTGTAAATACATATATAAATAGGTGATGCTGGATATCCTCTAGAACCCTTTTTAGGGTTCCGTACCCAAAGGTAAAACGGAACCCTATTACTAGGACTTCGCTGTCCGTCCGTCCGTTTGTATCTCATAAACCGTGATAGTTAGACAGTTGAAATTTTCAATGATGATGTATTTCTGCTGCCGCTACCACGACAAATACTAAAAACAGAACAAAATGAATATTTAAGGGGGACTCCCATACAACAGACATGATTTTCATCCAAAAAATCCTGCCTGCAACCAAGATCTGTCATTTGATGAGGTAACATACATAGTCTCTTTCATATTTATATATACAGATGGTACGGAACCCTTCGTGCGCGAATCCGACTCGCACTTGGCCGGTTTTTAATAACACCATACAGGTTAGCGCAAGAAGGAAGTCCGGAAAGTAATTTCAATGTGATTCATGCAAAATCCAGAAATATTATTGAAAGGACAATAGGTGTCTTAAAAAATCGGTTTCGTTGTCTTCTTGGTGCACGTTTATTGCATTAAAACCAGGAAAATGCAACTAAAATTACAAACGTAATATTTGCATTTTTTATAAAACTGGGACAGATATCTGTACAACAAGAGAATCTTCTATTGACTCCGGCATAAGGACAAAAACTGTTGCAGAAATCAACGATGTTGTAGCAATTAATATCAGAATCAATATAATGAATTCATTAATAAACTAATAAAATTTTTTATTAAAACAAAAATAACATTTTATTACGATTTTACATTTTTAACTAAAAGAAAAAGACATCGCTTCATATAAAAATAAGACCACACATTTCATTTCAGTTTGGATAACTATCTAATTAAATTGCAGATCACAAAGAAATAAATATAAAGAAACAAAAAAATAACATAAAATAAAATAACAAACATTTACGTCTCACTACTTGGCGAAATATTTTCCTTTGAAGAAAGTAAATCAAGTTTTCTTTCTTTGATTTCTATTTTCCCCTTTTTCATTTCTATTTCCATCATTTTAATTTTGTTGTCTTCCAGTCTTTGTCTCTCATTGTTGTTTATTTCTTGTGCATACAGTCGAAGTTTTTCCTTTTCTAATTCAAACCGGTTTCCATCATATCTTTCGATTTCTTTTAGGTGCGTTTCAATTTTTTGCAACCCTTTTCTAATTTCGTTGTACAAACTCTCTTGTATTTCGGTTTGCTTTACAAGTAGTTCTGCTCTATTTTCTCCAGATGTATGTCTAGATCTCTGGAAAGGGAAAGACTTAGGAACTTCTACATCGTCATCAACTGCCACTTGTTCTCGTACTTCCACCTCTGCATAACACCAGAATCATCCGTCTGTACGATCAATATCTGATGACTAGTTGAAGGAATGGGCTCTGTCATGTCGTCGTCGTAGTTGTTCACAATCGGCGTGTTTTCAGATGTTGATATGGTATGAACAGGTTTAGTTGAATCACCCATAACAACACCTGTAGGATTTATCAATCTCTTAAGACTCAGTATTCGTGATACTGTTTCTTCTAATGGCGAGAGGATTTGCTGCTTAAATATTCATCCACCCGTAGCTGAAATTTCCTTTTTATTGTGCAACAGTTTTTTTTTCACTTTAAATTTCATATCAGCCCAAACCTATAACAAAATTGTCGTTAGCCAAATGTACTTATATAATTTGTAAAATGATGCACATATGTAAATACCTTTTAGATCAAGATTTGCTAATTTCTTTTTAAATTAATGTAAACAATTTCAGAAAAAAATCCTTTCTTTCTCTCGCCTGGTTAACGTCGTCTGATCAAAACAAAGCGACAAAAATCGTCCTTCTTATCTCTCTTTGTCGTGTCGTGAATTTTTAGAGAATGCCGAATGGTATCCTTCAACGACAAGAAAACGACGTTTGACATTTTGCAAACGAAAATCGCATCGAAAAAACGACTAAGAGAATGTGCATTCAGTCGTATCGTTTTTTTTTTTTAGTCGAAAACGACAACGGGATTAGGGGCCAATATATTCACACTATAATTAACGCAACATTGGAATACTATTACAAAAAAGGGGAAAATAATAATTGAAACGTGAAAGTATTGCTCGAAATTCCGAGTACGGGCAACAGGCGCTACCGAGAGTGCCCCTCACTTCTCTCACCCAAATGTTTGTATTAATCGAGATATACTTACATATTGTAGTTGGATCGTAGGGCGCCTTGTCGCGGTGTGGCAAAACCTCCCGTAGGGTACTTGTCATAAAAAAACTTCTCGACTCACGCCGTTCAGAATCGGCTTTTAATTGTAGGTCCCTTTCACCTGTGTCAAAAATAAATCATAAAACATGGGTGATTGAGAGAAGCTTGGCTCTGGTCCTTCATGGGCTGTAACGCCAACAAAGATGAATGAATTTTAAATTACCGAACTGATACCAGAGTCTTGCTCCAATTCAATCAAACATTTAAGTAATATTATAGTAACTGACAGTCGTAAACAGTGGCAGATTGAAATTTGGAACCGATTAAAATAAAAAAATTGCTTTGGTCATTGTCATTTTCGATGGTGGTAAAGGAGTTGTAAATGACATTGTCTTGTGTTCACTAGACGGCTATATTTTTAATGATCGTCACAAAAAAATTAGAAAAAATAATTACAACAAAAAGTCTACTTCATATATACTATATATATCAAATATCGGTCTTCGCTTATTTAATATGATCCCTAAAACTACTATTAAAATGTACAGATGAAATCTGGCTTTCTCCTGAAAATAGTTGTCCTGATGATGACATACAACCATGAGATCGGTTTGTTGCTCCTGGAGATGAAATTGACGTAGTCGACATTGGTGTTGAGGTTTTTTGTCTATCTATAGGATTTTTCATTTGCCGTTCTGTTAAATATGTCATAGATCCAATTATCGGGCGAATAATAGAACTTGCGGTCGAATCATCAGTACAAGGTATAGATGAAGACGTATTTGTCCGTTTGAGAAGTTCTTTGCTTAAAAACTCTCTTAGATTTAATTGCTGGCTAAAATCTTTAATCCGGTTAAAAAAAAAACCCAAATTGGCTATTTTCTAAAAAAAATTGCTTTGAAAACTTTTGAAAGGTTTTAAGGTAAAAGAAAATCATCATACCTCACAAGACAGTTCTTTCGTTTTGAATTGCTTAACAAGTTTCTCTCTAGTAAATTCTGGTTTCATATATGATCTATTGCTGCCCAAAGACTGAGTTTCTATTTCTTCGTTTTTCATTTCGCTGTCTATACTGTCTGCGTTACTAGCATGTAGTGATTGGCTTTTGGTTGAAAGCTGACCATCTAAAATATTTTTTTGTTGTTCTTCTTTGCCCGCCTGTACAAATGTTAAAGACATATTTTGTTGGAATGATTTCTTTATGATATTTTGCAGTTTAGGCTCCCAGCCTTTACTTAGTGATTCACTAAGCGACATTTGATGAGCTTGGGTATCACGTTCATCGACATCCTCCAAATAATGTGAATCTAGAAGATCTGAAGTAGATATGCCCATTTTATTTAAATATTCAATTCTTTCTGGGAATTTGTTAAACGAAAGAATTGTTGATTTTAAGGACCCTAAAAGTTCTCTAGCAGCTTCTTTAACATCGTCGAACTTAGTAAAGTATTTTTCAAATGATGTAAATTGTTTATAGTTTCCAATATTGTCCTCCCTAGCAAACTTTATAAATTCGTTAAATTCCCTTTCAAATTGTAACCTGAATTCTTGATTAAATTGACTCACTTCCAATTGACTGAATCGAGCATATTCCTCAAATGTAGGGAATTTTTTATGAATTATGTTTTCCACAAAATCTCCTTGAGATATATCGATGTCTTCAGCGTTATTTACTTTGATGGACTTATTAAACTCTAATGTTGCAGGAGTCTCAATTTCAAATATTGTGGAGAGTTCATGTCGTAAATCTTCAGCAAAATCGGTACTGTAACGGGCAATGGAAAGAGGGGGTTTCGATTTCCGATTTTCGTCCAATAATGGTTCTGTTCGTGTTATATTTTGGTGGACATCTTCACTTGAATTAATATGTATCCCACGAACTGATATTCCACTATCTCGACTAAGCACAATCGACTTATCTTTCTGAAACTGTGTTACAATTTCTTCTGCCTGATTTAGAGTATTTTTAGTACTTGAAATACTGCTGGATAATTCATGTTTATTTGAATCATTTGGAAGATCTAAGTACTCAGTTGAATTGCAACCAACTTCACTGGCTGAAGACAACGTTGTTTCCAATATTTTTTGTTTCTCTTTCCGCACTTTATCAATCATTTCAGTTAGCGCGGCGATACGCTGAGTGCACGTTCTCGTTAAATCAGAGGAATCCGCCGATAGATTTATTTCTTTATTTAGATTAGCGTTTTGTGTCCCCAAAGTGGTTTTAAATATATATCTAGATTGTTTTTCACAGTCAATTGGTTTCTTACCAGATGTTTGTTTAATAAGATTCTCCTTGAATGAGTTGTTAAAAACTGTTTTGATTGTCTTAAGACTAGGATCAGTAGAGTTTGATTGCTTAAGAGATTGCTCGAGATCGGTTACGAAGGTATAATTATCTCTAATAAACGTTTGAACACTCTTCAGTTTATTCGATGCATATTTATCTTCATGCTCTACTGCTATATTTCCTGTTGTATTTATAACTGAACTTGAAGGCGTTTCAATATCCGAACTTGTGATTCCTAGGCCATTTATTGAAGTACGTGACATGCAAAGAAGCCGTTGTACATAATGTGTTAAAAGGGGGTTCAATGGTTGACTTTGTTTATTTGCATCGTCTTTAACACCCATTCTTAGGGACTTCTGTTCACTTTCTAAAATATTAGATTGATTCTTATAATTTATACCGCATTCCAATACGTCACCTACATTGTTATGCATAATTGTTGGTAGACTCCTGTATGAAGTTGAACCAGAATCACTAGACCAAACAGATTTTTCCCGATATTTCTTGATGAATGGAGAGAGTTTAGTTGATGTTTCAAAATACCTTTTCTTGGCTTTTTTTATTTTAGAATTGTCGTCTATTCTTATAAGTATTTCTAATGGTTTGCTACTAACCAAAACATCATGTCGATTGACAAATTCCTGTTCTCTTTCTTCCTTTTGATAGCCCCCCTCATACGTCTGTTCTCTTTTATAACGTATCCTGGCCACGTCGACAAGCCTTTTGCTAAGTTTTTTACTATTTGACCCATCATGATTCATTTTGGAATTCCTATTAAAATCTTCATTCTTTATTTTTATTTTATTTCTTTGTTTGTTTTCGTTTAACTTTAATGAAACTGGTCTACGTTCACCAACTCCGGGAACCTCTATTGGAATCACTTCATTTTGCTTTTTCTCGATTGATCCATTTTCACTTTCTTCCTTTTTTAGAGATTTCTGAGCTTTATAATTTTTTTCTAATTGCGCCTCGAATAAGGTTTCTTTCTTCTTTAAATCACTCTCTCTTTTTAAAATGGAATCCATTAAGTCACAATTGTATAAAATATTTTCTCGTTCTATTTTGAGCTCACTTAGAGAATCCGTCATACTATGAAAGAAATTTGTATTTGCTGTAGATTTATACGTGCATTTATCTAGTTCTTTCAGAAGATCAACACGGAGTCGGTTAATGCGGTTAAGCAAATCCTGCAGTTTTTGTGTTTTTTTTGAGTAAGTTGTTCCATTTTGCTTATTATATTTTTTTATATCTTCAGATAATAGCTTGCTTTGGTCGTTTACGTAACCTAGAAGCATGGAACAATAGCTATCAACCGAATTTAAACTATTAACTTCTTGGATCATTGGCGGAGATCCTAAATTTAACTTATCTGTTTGTGATATTGGTTTGGTAGCTGGAATTATTTGATCAGACTTCTTCTTTAAAACAGCACATGTTAAAATTGCTGGTTGCTTCAGTATATCCTCAAACGCAGTATTAAGGTTGATTTGCTTACCAGCATTGATTTGTTCACGATAAGCAGACGAAAATCGATAGTTCTGTTAAAAATAAAAAATGAAAATCTTCAGACAATACATTCATTATGGAGACAAGAGCTTACATCTGATTTCAGACTTTGATGATGTTTACTTATAGCGTTGAGGTTACTCGTCAACTTTGCGCACACTCGATGAGCCTGTTCTTTTTCAAAAGCCTTCTGGCAGCGCTCATTTAGCTTTTCCCTTGAAAGTAAAAAAAATTATTACAATTATCTATTTACAAGCAAATATTAGTTTAACGCATACATTATTAAACTTTCTTGCATGTGTAGTTAAATTGTGCTTTTTCTGAAGGCACAATCATTTTGACAGTAAAAGCAATTGGGATCATTGAACATGAACTTGTTTTGATTGACTATTTCTATTTGGCTGCCAAAATATGAAATACATATGTAAGTAATATGGACTGTATGTATGTATAAGGCATATGTATGTATTGTCGGGATTCGATCCCGTGCATTGTCGTCTGAGGACAACACATTTCCCACTGCGACACGGTGCTCTCATAATCCAACTTAATTTATGTATATGGCAACGAGTTTCCTATAGAATAACTTGTCCTGATTGATTTAATATTCACCACCTAATTTAAGGAATTCAACTCATTTTTTGCTTCTCCCAAATGGTATTGTCTTATCACTCTAGGAACCAAATGTGCTTGCACCGAAACCGAAATTATTATGATATACTTTAGTTCATTCATCATATAAATAAAAATTTTAATAAAAAACAAGAGACGGCGATTTAATGTTAAAAAAAAAACAATAATAATGAGGAAATACATATGTATAAACTTCAGGAAAACTGACTTTTATATTAATTTGCACTTTACTAAGTAAATAATACACAACGTGGGAACTCTACTAAGAAAAGCTAATAGTATACGCCCCTATCACGAGTGTCAAAAAGAAAAACGATAAACGACATTTATAAAAAAAATTGATAATCGGTATAATGAACGTTAATTGTCAATTTACGATTGATACATTTTGACTAGCTACAAATTTCTATTGTGAATTGTAACGCCCTTTTCAAGGATAGCGCCTTGAAGATTGAATATGTGTGTCATTCCACTCCTGATCTCTCTGCGTGGAAATTTCCACACCGAATCTACGGGGCAACTGCCACAGTGAACGAACCATCAGGATCACGATATACATACTACGAACATCACACTAACGGGAAGTTACAGCTAGGCGATAACGCACTCGCATGATCTTTGTCCTTTTTTTTGTTTCTGGTCATTGTTGCGAAGGATTTCAAATAGAGTGGTTGAATAAATAGACGTGCGTTTTATTATTTTTCTTTTATCGTTTGGGAGTAGTTGAGTGTACTTTACAACTTCAGAAGCGGGATAAAATCCTACGCAGTGTTGAATTGAGAAAACAAAAAAACAATCGAGTGTGCTATTCTGACCAAAACAAAAAAAAAAAAAAAAAACAAAAAAAAAAAGCAATGAGTGAAGTGGAACGAGAAATCGCCAAGTTTAGTGCGTATACGAGGGATGAACTCCGCGATGAGTTGAAGAAACGTGGCTTGAAAGGAGCAAGAGATAAGTCCCAAATGCTACACAAGCTATTGGTGCACGAAAAGTTAATCGAAGACGAAGAACCAGACATGACAGGTGCTAGCGAAGCTGAAGGGGACACGGAATCGAAGGAAGACCAACAAAGCGAGGTGGGGAAGCTGAGGCAGGAGATCCAGTCCATGAAGGCAGCTCTGGAGGAAAGCATGAAATCACAGCAGGGAGGTAAAAAGTTAGAGAGCGTTCCAGCGTCAAAACCAAGAGCGGCAAGTTGTGTAGAGGGAAAAGTCGAGCCGCGGAATTGCTACACAGTGAAGGATGTAACTGAAATGCTTTCTGAATTCAATCCGAGGAATCCAACGGGACTTTCTTCAACTGCATTCGTCCGAAGGGTTACAGAAATCAGAGACGTGTACCAGCTAGATGGAAGGCTAGTCATGATGGCGGCTATTGGTAAACTAGCAGGAGCAGCAAAGCTTTGGAGTAATGGGGTCCTTCATTCAACATTGGACGAATTTCTTCGCGACTTAGTCAATAACTTCCCAGCAGAAGACGATGTAGCTGATTTACATGAAATTTTGCGGAGTAAAAAGCAACGATCATATGAGGACATAGAAGAGTATGTATACGAGATGAAAGCCATTGCTTCCAGAGGCAAAATTGAAGAGAAAACTGTGGTCAAGTATATAGTACGGGGCATCACAGATGTAGAGTGTCATGACGCGTTGAAAGCAGCACAGCCGGAAACTATTCAGGAGCTGCTAAAAAAAGTTCGATGGACCATAAGCGTACGGTTCCAATGGAAGCCAGTATTAACCGCACCACGCCCTGCGAACGTAACAGCAATGCGTAGACCGGGCACATCCAGGAGCAATATGGAAAACTCAACATAAGACGACGCTATCAGGTGCTTTAAGTGCAATCAGACGGGGCACATAGGGCGCAATTGCCCAAATACCGGGTGCTTCAAATGCAACCAATCCGGGCACATTGGGCGTAACTGTACGAGTACGGCAACGACGAGGGCAACAGGACAACTTACTAGTGAACATCGGCAACATACAAGACCAACACAGTTGTGGGTGTGCGAAGATAAGAGTGTATACCACAAAATTGTGACCGTCAATGGGGTGTCTATCGAGGCTTTCATAGACTTGGGCAGCGACTGCGTCATATTGCAAGAGTCGGTCGCTATCGCCAACAACCTTCGCTACTACGACGATAGCAGGAAATTGAACGGGTTCGGTGGAGGAGGATGTCGAACAACGGGAAAATTGTATGCCGAAATCGGAGTTGATTCTTTACGAAGTTGGTGTGAAGTGCTAGTTGTCCCAGATAAAAACCAGCCATACAAAATAATCGTCGGTAGGCGTTTGCTCGATCAACCGCAATTCAAGATCGAGAAGACATACTGTGCACTTAAAATCAGCGACTGCACTGTGAGTAATGAAGGCAAATCGTTGATTATTTCAGACGAAGCGAGTTCAGAGCAGCAGGTGCGGAACAGAATCGAAGCTGACGATATTGATGCGGGAGACATCACAAACGAGGAGAAGGAGCAACTCTGCGAATTAGTGAACAAGTACCGTGATTGTTTTGCTCTAGATGCCAGCGAACTTGGAGAGTATAACTGAGGTGAGTGCACAATAGTAGTAACTACGACACAACCAGTATGTGTGCAGCCCTACCGGCTACCTTTCGCTAAGAGAGTGTCAGTGGAGGAGAAGATCAGCGAAATGTTGCGGCAAGGAGTCATTCGACCTTCAACTTCCAACTACTGCGCGCCGATCGTTCTTACAAAGAAGGATGGAACGGACAGGATGTGCATCGACTATCGAGCGCTTAATAAGGTAACGACAAAACAGAAGTGCCCGATGCCTACTGTGGAGGAGATACTGACAACTCTATCCGGAAAGAAGTACTTCACAACACTGGACCTTGCTTCTGGGTACCACCAAGTGCGAATAGCGGAGCAGAGCCGAAGGTACACTGCTTTTGTTTCGGAGAGCGGTCTGTATGAGTTTGTGCACATGCCGTTTGGTCTAATAAACGCCCCAGGTTACTTCCAAATGTGTATGAACCAGATAAAGGCGCGTATGGACCCTGGTGATGTTGCAGTCTACTTGGACGATGTCATCATTGCGAGCACATCGATAGAAGAGGGACTCCGAAAGCTCCACAAATTTCTGAAAGTTCTAAGGGAGTCAGGATTGACTCTGAATACGAAAAAGTGTGCGTTCCTGAGGACTAACATTGAGTTCCTCGGACATCGGCTGGATGGAAACGGGATACGACCTAGTGAGCGAAAGACGGTTGCAGTAAAGGATTTTCCCCAACCGAAAAATGTGCACGAAGTAAGACAATTTTTGGGCCTCACCGGTTATTTCCGCAAATTCGCGCCGAAATATTCTTGTATCGCAATACCTCTCACCGACTTACTCAAACAAGACAAGACCTTTGTGTGGAAGGAGGAACAATAGACGGCGTTCGAAGAGCTGAAATCCGCATTGATTAATCCACCTATACTAGCTCTCTATGATGTGGAGTGCGATCATGAAGTTCATACTGATGCCTCCACTGTGGGACTGGCCGGTATACTGATGCAGCGAGGGAAGATCGATAGCGAATTGAAACCAGTGGCCTACTTTAGCAGGAAGCTGACAGAAGCAGAAGCAAAGTACCACAGCTATGAGCTAGAGGTTTTAGCTGTGGTGGAAAGTCTTGAGAGGCTTAGAATCTACCTCTTGGGTAAGGCGTTTAAAGTTGTGACCGACTGCGAAGCCATCGTAGCGACTCAAAACAAGGCCAAGATGATACCAAGAGTCGCGAGGTGGTGGCTCAAACTGCAAGAATTTGATTTTACGACAATACACCAGCCAGGAAGAAAAGCGGGATACGTGGACGCCATGAGCCAGTAGAGGAAGAGCGGGAGATGGAAGAGGCATCCGCCAATATATTAAACATCTGCATTACAGATGACGATTGGCTTGCAGCGATGCAGTGGCAAGATAAAAGACTAAGACATATCATCAGACAACTACAATCAACAGCGGCTGGGGGTGAACAGAAGCAACTCCATAAGGAATACAAGCTAGAAGACCAGCGATTATATAAATGTGTCGGCGATCAGCGGAAGTGGGTAGTACCGAAAGGGGTACAATGGCGAGTGCTACGAATGTGTCATGATGAGGCTGCACACATGGGCTACGAGAAGACACTAGAAAGGCTGAGAAGGACGTATTGGTTTCCCAAGATGAGGAGTTTCGTCAAGAGCTACATCAAAGGATGTGTGGAATGCGCGTACACTAAGAGGAAGGGCGGAGCATTAGAGGGTGAGCTGCATTGTGTGGAGAGGGTGCCAGTACCGTTCCATACAATTCATATGGATCATCTCGGTCCATTTGTAACTGGGCGAGGTGGAACCAAATATTTGGTTGCATTAGTGGACAACTTTACGAAATACACCATTTTGAAAGCTGTGAGGACAACCAATACGAAGGGAGTGATAGCAGTGCTCAATCAAGTGAGTGAATATTTTGGGATGCCCAAGCGCTTAGTAACAGATAGAGGTACGGCGTTCTCGGCGAACGAGTTCAAGAAGTACTGCCAAACATACGGGATACAACACATTATGACGGCTGTCAGAACACCACGAGCTAACGGTCAAGTGGAAAGGGCCAATCGCACAGTACTCTCAGCACTTAAGTGTAGTCATTCAGCGGGCAAGGACTGGGCACAGCAGCTGAGAAGTATTCAATGGAGCTTGAACACAGCGAGGAGTGCGACCACAAGAGCAACACCACACGAACTAATGTTTGCTTATACACCAAGAGGAATCGCTGGGGACAAACTTCTGTCAGAACTAGAGCGCGACGGACACTGCAACCAAGACGAAATGGACCATAGGCGAGACATTGCCCTGCAATACATTTCAAGAGAACAGGAGAAGCAGAAGAAACGCTTTGACAAGACACACAAAAAGCCTAACACGTATGATGTCGATGACTTAGTCCTGATCGAACGTGAGCCGGTAGCAACAGGTGAGTCAAGAAAGCTTGATTCAATCTACAGGGGCCCGTACATCGTGGCAAAGGTGCTGCCAAACGACAGGTACGTCTTAAGGGATATTCCAGGACAGCAGAGGACTCAGAAACAATTTGAATCAATTGAAAGTGCCGACAGGATGAAGAGGTGGTGTGAGTTATATGATGGCGACCCTTCGAAAGATGATGCCGAAGAATCCGATACACACAGTTTTGAAGAAGAGACTTGCGAACCAGCGAGCGCAAGAAGTCTCGAGGACGGGCCTTAAGTCAGGATGGACGAGCTGTAACGCCCTTTTCAAGGATAGCGCCTTGAAGATTGAATATGTGTGTCATTCCACTTCTGATCTCTCTGCGTGGAAATTTCCACACCGAATCTACGGGGCAACTGCCACAGTGAACGAACCATCAGGATCACGATATACATACTACGAACATCACACTAACGGGAAGTTACAGCTAGGCGATAACGCACTCGCATGATCTTTGTCCTTTTTTTTGTTTCTGATCATTGTTGCGAAGGATTTCAAATAGAGTGGTTGAATAAATAGACGTGCGTTTTATTATTTTTCTTTTATCGTTTGGGGGTAGTTGAGTGTACTTTACAGAATTAAAAAAAAAAAGGTATTCTGACTGTCAATCCAAATCGGTTTTTTGATAAATGTCACAATGTCTTTCAACTGTTTTTGTTCACGAAAGAAATTGATAAACTCAAGATGTAAATAGTATATGTATCATATTTGGAAAAATAAAATAATAATTTGACTTGTTTTCAGGTCTAAAGTAGTAAGCAACAAAAGGCAGTTGGGAAGGCTCGTGGAATTGTTGCAGGAAAACACAAAGGAAATTGGAAGAACTTTCGAGGGAATTAAATAGTTTGGGTTCCCCAGCACGAGAATAGCAAAGGATTTGTGAAATGGAGAAGAGTTTACAAGTAAGCCATTATTTTCTCTACTAAGGTGTGGGCTGACTTGAAGTGTAAAACAAAAAAAAAAGAAAGACCGAAAATAAAAAGGAAATGTCTGCAACTGGAGGTAGTTCCAACTATCTACGCCATTTCAATGACACGGAGGAAGCAGTCATTCAAATGGTTGATATGAGCACGGGTGTTGATCCAGAAGAACTTGGGTTTGAAGAAAATACATATAAAAGAATCTGAAGATAAAGGTCAATTTGTTGTGCCCTTGACTCAAAAACATCCTGTAAAATCGACAGGAGGAACAGACCTCTGCACAAAAGAAATACAGCAAGATGTTAGTTCTGAGGAGTGATATAAAATGAAGCATGAGAAATGTAGAGCTTTATATTAAGAGGAGCGTTCAACAGAAAGATGATCTAATTAGTTTAAAAAATGGTAAATTGAAAGCCTACAAAGAAAACAAAGAAAACCAAAGTATGGACAGAAGAGCAAAATTGCAGCTGCAAATCGAATTACTAGAGATAAAGAAGCAAAAACAAAATATGATGGATATTGATTAGATTTCTTTAATATACTATATGTATGTACATCTGGAGTACAATGGACCAGTGTTTGCGTCTGAGTGCTCCAGCGGATAGCAGAAGTTTAAAAAAAAAAAAAAAAAAAAAACAAATATGTATGTATGTACAAATAAAGTTATTTCAAAAAATTAGTTCCTAAATCTTTAACATATTAAATATATTAAGGTTGCGCCTAATAGCCAAGTATTCCTTTGCCCCTCCTGTATTCCTCTTCTAATTTAGATCTTAATTTCGACATAATAAAAACATTTGCAATATGTGTTGATCCCGGATATTTTGCATTAAGATATCTAATAACCATTTTGTGGTCACAAACCTAAGAATGAAATGATTGAAATAAAGATAATAGTCGTACAAAAAAAAAAAAAAAAAAAATAGACTAACAATCAAGGCATTTAATCCCTTTCTATTGTAGTATAAATGCTGCAAAGTTTTTTCAGTGACGCTATTTTTATGTGCGTTCCATCCACACATCTAATTTCTTTCGGGATTCCTTTTACATTCATTGGAGTACTCGTTACCCACCTTAGGCAAATATGGTTTTCAAACACATTGAACATTTCCTTAAGAAGCACGGATACAGTGGAGTAGCAATGCCAATGTAAGATTCGCTTACCATACAAATTTAATATGAACCATGTGCACAATTAGCAAAGCAGTAGCAACTTTTATAATATTCGGAATTCAGAACAGAAGGCTTCATTTTAGTTTCATTTAGTTTCAATTTCCAATATTGGACAGAGTAAAGATGAGGATACATTGGCCCATATCCATTAATCCTTTCATTTAAATAATCGTAAACACACATATCGTAGGACACACTTATTCTTTTTAAAAATCCAATTAATCTAAACCTTTAAAAATTATGTCTTGAAAAAAGAAGACTACAAAATAAACAATTGGATTGGTTATCGTAAGGGGACTGCAAGGTCCAGGTCGATTAAATAAATTTGAAGTATCATGAACAGGTTCCAATATAAAAATATTATTGAAAACGAGCACCTGTTAAACTGTTAATCGTTTCCCACCATCTTTATACTAATTATTATCAACACAACAACAATGGGAAACTCTATCTTCTTCTTCTTAGTGGGCGCTACAGTTCGGGGTGGGCCTCAACCAACATGCCCCTTCTTCTAGCACGATCTTTCGCTAGCCTTTTCCATTGCCGCGCACCCAGTTGGCTGAGGTCCCCTTCCACCTGTGTGCGCCATCTTAAGTGTGGCCGTCCTCTGCTTCTTCGTCGCTCGGGGTTGGATTCAGAGACTCTCCGGGCTGGAGCTGTGGTGTCCATTCGCTCTACATGGCCCATCCATCTTAGGCGTTGAATCCGTAGACGCCTGACTAGGCTCATGTCGCTGTACAGCCCGTAAAGTTCGTGGTTGAATCTTCTCCTCCATCCCCCGTCTGTGTTTATATGCCCAAAAATCACGCGCAAAATCTTTCTCTCGAACCGACCAAGGGCCTCCTCATCCGCTTTTGATAGCGTCCATGCTTCTGCGCCGTACAACAGGACCGGGATGATAAGGGTCTTATATAGAGTCAACTTTGTCGTTCGGGAGAGGGCTCTATTACTCAATTGCCTCCTGAGCCCAAAGAAACAGCGATTGGCAAGAGTGACTCTGCGTTTGATTTCGGAACTGATGTCGTTGTTCCAGGTCGACACATGCTTATTGGTTATATAAGTAGCCTTCTAAGGTGAAATTTTGTGATTTCAAGATACCTTAAACCGAATATCGATGTCTTACACAGACTGACATTGACTATCAAGGATAAATTTACACTAATTAGTTTTCGATGCAAGGAACAAAGAAATTGCGACTGCTGGCTTTTATAAAAGGAAATAGAATGCAAACGCGGATGGCAAAGGACTAACAAAGGCCTCGTAGGGGTAGCATCTATCCGACGGGTGCTGGCCTGCTAAAAAGCGAGAAGAGCCGCCGGAGTTGAACAAGAAATTGCAGACGGGGAAGGGCGAATGGCGAGCCTCCTGCGCCAAAAAAGAGGATTAGTCGGTTGGGCTACGGCCTAGTAAGCCGTAACCGTGAAAAAAAACACAAACTTCGAAACAACCACAAGCCTCGGATATAACCGACCGGATTTATGTTGACGACCCTTGCAAAAAACGAAAAAAGGACAATGATCTTCGGCTTTGTACGTGGAATGTTAGGCCCCTAAACAGGCCACGTGCTGCCGAACAACTTGCGGACGCCCTAGACCGCTATAAAGCGGACATCACCGCCATCCAGGAAATGCGATGGAATGGACCGGGTATAAAGCGGATGAAAAACTGCGATATTTACTACGGCGACTGCTATAGGGAGAGAGGGCAACGATTGTTTGGATGCGGATTTGTTGTTCGAGGTGGACTAAGGCAAAAAGTCCTAAGCTTTCGGCATGTGAGCGAACGCCTCATAACAATCCGTATCAAGGCTAAATTTTTTAACATCAGCCTGATCTGCGTCCACGCCCCCACGGAAGACAAGGATGACTCCGCCAAAGATGAGTCCTACGATCTCCTAGACAGAACGTATGCCCAATGTCCCAGCTATGACATCAAAATTGTACTAGGAGACTTCAATGCTAAGCTGGGTAAAGAAAGCATCTTTGAACGAGTCATCGGCAAACATAGCCTACACGACACCACCTCCGATAACGGACACAGGCTGATTGATCTTGCTACGGGGCGAAATCTCATTCTAGCCAGTACGCGCTTCCGGCACCTCGATATACACAAAGGCACCTGGCGGTCTTTTGATCAATCGACGACCAACCAGATTGATCACATCGCGATCGACGTCAGACACTCCTCCACTATTCTTGATGTTCGAACTTTCCGAGGAGCTAAGATCCGCTTATGGATAGCACGAACGCAACGGAGTAGAGTAAGAATACAAAGTTATGACGTCGGAAAGCTACTATCGCCAGAAACCGCTCGTGCTTTTTCCGATCGCGTCTCCCTTAAGCTCTCCAATACACCTGAATCCTCCACACTATCAATAGAACAGCAGTGGAGTCTTTGCAATCAAGCCCTGAAAAGCTCTGCATCCGAAGTTTTGGGTTTCAAGGCTCCACCACGAAGAAACACCTGGTTCGATGACGAGTGCCGGAGGATTCATACAGCGAAGCAGGATGCATATAAGGTCTCGTTGCATAAAAGAACAAGAGCAGCTCGTGAGCTCTACGAGTTAAAAAGAAGGGAGGAGGGTGACCTGGATTCTTAGAAGAAAGAAGAAAGAGCACGAGAAGTGCGCGATTGAGGATTTGGAGAGGTGTTACTGCAGGCGTGATGTTCGAAAGTTTTATCAACAGATAAAGCGAACATGCCAAGGTTATAAAGCCAGAACGGAAGCCTGCAGGGATGAGAACGGACACCTAGTAGTAGAACCGCAGTCGAAGCTGAGAATATGGAAAAACCACTTCTGCAGACTGTATAACGGCGATGTTAGTCAATACACGCTGTCAGGCAGAATGATCCATTTCTAATCAACGGAGACCGCAGAGAATTCTGTCTCCCTAACCTCGACGAAGTTAAGATTGCCATATCGAAGCTCAAGTCGAATAAAGCTGCTGGCGCAGACGGACTGTCTGCTGAGCTCTTCAAGGCAGCTTAGGGTGACCTGGTTGTGAGCATGCACCAGCTCATCCGTAAGATATGGTTAGAGGAAAGCATGCCCGAGGAATGGAGTCTCAGCATCGTATGCCCGATCCACAAGAAAGGAGACCCCTCTGATTGCGCCAACTATAGAGGAATAAGTCTCCTTAACATCGCCTACAAAATTTTCTCTGCCGTTTTGTGTGAACGCCCGAAGCCTTTTGTAAATAAGCTGATAGGTCCTTATCAGTGCGGATTCAGGCCAGGGGAGTCCACCATCGACCAAATCTTCACACTATGGCAGTTCCTGAAAAAAACCAATGAATTTCAAGTCGACACTCACCACCTATTTGTCGACTTCAAAGCCGCATACGACAGCGTAATTAGAGACGAGCTATACATCTTAGGCGTTGGATCCGTAGACGCCTGACCAGACTCATGTCGCTGTACAACCCGTACAGTTCGTGATTGAATCTTCTGCTCCAACCCTCCTCTGTGTTTATGGGACCGAAAATCGAACGCAGAATCTTTCTCTCGAAACGACCAAGGATTTCCTCATCCGCTTTAGATAAAGTCCATGTATAACAGGACCGGGATAATTAAGGTCTTATATAAGGTCAACTTGGTCGTACGAGAGAGGGCTCTACTTCTCAGTTGCCTCTTGAGCCCAAAGAAGCAGCGGTTGGCAAGAGTAATTCTGCGCTTGATTTCGAAACTGGTGTCGTTGTTCCAAGTCACCGCGAAGCCGAGGTATATGAAGTCCTTAACTACCTCGAACTTATATCTGCCAATATGCACGTTCTGTCCAAGACGTCGGACATTTACCTTTTTCGATGACAGCAGATATTTAGTCTTGCCCTCATTAACTGCCAAACCAATTTTTGCCGCCTCCATCTCAATACTTGCAAACGCCTCATTGACATCTCGCTGCGATCTACCTATTATGTCAATGTCGTCGGCGTATGCAAGGAGTTGCGAGGATTTGAAGTAGATTGTGCCTCTTGTATTGGCCTGTGATTTTTGCACAATCATTTCAAATACGATGTTGAAGAAATCACACGACAGCGCATCGCCCTGCCTAAATCCTTTTTTGACATCAAAACTATCGGTAAGATGCTCACCGATTCGGATGGAGCAGCGAGCATTTTCCAAGGTCATCCTGCATAGTCTGACGAGCTTCGCAGGGATGTCAAAAGCAAACATGGCGTTATATAGCTCGTCTCTAATTACGCTGTCGTATGCGGCCTTGAAGTCGACGAATAGATGGTGCGTATCGACTTGAAACTCATTGGTTTTCTCCAGGATCTGCCGTAGTGTGAAGATTTGGTCGATGGTGGACTTGCCTGGCCTGAATCCGCACTGATAAGGATCTATCAACTTATTTACAAAAGGCTTCAGGCGCTCACACAAAACGGAAGAGAATATTTTTGTAGGCGACGTTAAGAAGACTTATTCCTCTGTAGTTGGCGCAGTCAGAGGGGTCTCCTTTCTTGTGCATCGGGCATATGATGCTGAGACTCCATTCCCCGGGCATGCTTTCCTCTGGTCATATCTTACAGATGAGCTGGTGCATGCTCCTAACCAGGTCATGCCCAGCCACCTTGAAGAGCTCAGCAGACAGTCCGTCTGCGCCAGCAGCATTATTCGACTTGAGTTTCGATATGGCAATCTTAACTTCGTCGAGGTCAGGGGGACGAAATTCTCTGCTGTCTTCATCGATTAGAAATGGATCATTCTGCCTGACACACGGTATATTGACTAACATCGTCGTTATACAGTCTGCAGAAGTGGTTTTTCCATATTCTCAGCATCGGTTGCGATTCTACTACTAGGTGTCCGTTCACATAAGTGGAGAATCTCTTTATTTCGCAGTGTTGTGCTTCTATTTGGCATTTGATTTTCACTCGATCTACGTCATTTAGGTTAGGTTAGGTATATGGGGGCTCACGTAGACTACGTTGAGCCCATTGTGCCCACCTGTTTTGTTTAACCCGTTGATACCTATTCATTTACCGTCGAGCTGAACCAGCCAGACGAGGATACAAATCCCAGTATTCTGTTCAGCCCGATATTACCTACCTCTTCTACTCCCGAAAGGAAGTATCTTCCCAGGAAAATATTCCTTTTTTGTGCTAGCGCTGGGCATTCGCACAGCAGGTGACGAACGGACTCAATTTCCTCTTCGTCCCTGCAGAAGTCATTGTAGGGCTGGCCTAGTCGAGCTGCATGATAGGATAGCATGCAGTGCCCGGTGAGGGCACCGACTGCCAGTCGAATGTTCCCACGATTGAACTTCAGCAGATTTTCCGTTCTTTTCTTATCATAGACGGGCCAAGTCGATTTCGCCGTTGCGCATGTATCTAAGCGACACCAGCGCTTATTGGCTTTCACCAATAGCTCCGTCTGTATCTCCCTGTAGAGCGCACTGAGTGGTGATTTGGCCTCAGCCGAGATCTGCGCAATGTTAGCACCTGATCCCACCCTAGCCAACTCGTCCGCCCTCTCGTTTCCGGAGATATTCATATGACCAGGTACTCAGCAAATGGTCACCTCATTTACATTGGATATCTCTTCTAATTTCCCCTTGCAGAGTTTGACGAGTTTGGATCTTACCCATGCTGCCTGCAGAGCCTTAATGGCTGCCTGGCTGTCAACATAGATGCTGATCCTTTTTCCTGTAATTTTCTCTTTGCTGATCAGGTCCGCCGCCTGCTTGATAGCGAAGACCTCAGCTTGGAAGACACTGCATCCATCATCGAGCCTGTAGGAGCGATGCATATCCCGAGACTTAAAGTAGACTCCGGCACCTGTGCCAACATCCATTTTGGATCCGTCGGTGTAGAGTGCCAGTTCACTTTCCGTGCGTACCAAATCACCGGTCCATTCCTCCCTGGAGGGAATTCTAATAGAGAATCTCCTCTCCCAGGAAGGAAGTCGGGTGACATAGTCCGTTACAGTTCTGAATCTCGAGACGGCCCATCGATCCAAGACTGATGCATGTCCGTGAGGACTCCTTTTCCAGAGACCTGATTCCTGTCATCTTAGCGCAGTTCTGGTTGCGGCGCTCTCGCAGTACAAGTCCAGGGGTGGGAGGTTCAGCATGACTTCAAGGGCCGCCGTTGGTGTGGACTTCATAGATCCCGTCACCGCCAGACAGCCTGCCCTTTGAACCTTTGACACACTCTGAAGATGACACGTTTTCTCAAGCGCCTTCCACCAGACCACCGAGCCATAGACTAGGATAGGTCTTACTACCGCAGTGTACAACCAATGTACTAACCTCGGTTTGAGGCCCCATGTCTTTCCAAAGGCTGCACGAATATAGTGTCACATAGACCTTTTTGATTCTTTCCTCAATATTTTCTCTCCAACTAAGTTTGGAGTCCAGGATTATGCCCAGATATTTCGCAGATTTTCCAGGGATCAGATCTATACCATTCATACGGGGGTAGGTGTATCTTGGTACAGATCTTTTCTTTGTAAAGAGTACTACCTCTGTTTTCGCCGGATTTACTCCCAGGCCTCGCCCCTTGACCCAGCTATCCACTAACGTCAGTGCATAGCTTAGTCTATCACTGAGGACCTACGTAAATTTTCCAGAGACCAAAATGGCAATGTCATCGGCGTAGGCCGTAACATTAAAACCCTCCGTCTCCAGAATCTTGGCCATTCCGTCGACCACAAGGAGCCATAGGAGGGGTGACAGAACGCCACCTTGTGGTGTACCTTTATTTACCCTCACCCTTCCGCATGCTCTCCCTATCGTCGAATTTACTATACGAGTACCCAGCATTTGCCCAATCCAACTGCATACACCCGGGTTTATTTGGGCCATATGAAGGCTGGACACTATTGCCTCGGTACTAACGTTATTAAAGGCACCCTCAATGTCCAGGAAGGCACTTAGAGTGAATTCCTTGATACTGAGCGATTTTTCTATCGTAGAGACTACCCTATGCAGAGCAGTATCCACCGATTTTCCCCTTATGTACGCATTATGTGATTGTGACAGATAACCGTCCCCAATCTCTTCCCTTACGTACAAATCTATTATTCGTTCCAGCGTTTTCATCAGGAAGGACGACAGACTGATAGGCCTAAAGTCCTTTGCAGTAGTATGGTTGACTTTACCCGACTTGGGTATGAAAACCACCCTAACTTCCCTCCACGCTTGAGGAACATAACCCATCCTGAGGCACCAGGAGTAGATGCGCTTCAGCCATGGAAGAATGACTTCGCATGACTCCTGCAACATGATCGGAAAGATCCCATCCATTCCCGGTGCCTTGTAGGGGTCAAAAGATTTGACTGCCCACAGGATCTTGTTCTCCGTAACAATCTTATCGACTGTCTCATGTTCAATACATTCCCTTGGTAACGTGTCCGCCGAATTGAAGATTCCTGCATCCTCGCAGCCAGGGAAATGACATTTCAGTAGTGAATCAAGCACGCTCTCGTTTGAGTCTGTCCAGCTACCATCAGATCTCTTTATAGAGGACATCTGTGTGGGAGCTTTTGCAAGGACCTTCCTCAGACGAGTTGCACCCGTACATGATTCAATAGAGCCGCAGAAGCTTCTCCAAGAGTCCTTCTTGGCGAATCTAATTTCTTTTTTGAGTCGCTTAACACTATCTCTATAGGTTGACCATTCAATGGCCCCCTCTTTTGCCAGGTTCCAACTGAGCCTAGAGATACGAAGCCGCTCCGCTATTTTAGCATTCTCAAATGACCGATTTAGCTTGCTGGTAAGGTTTAGTACCATCTCATCGATGTCTTCCGTGGAGTCGGGGTTCCCATCCGGAGGCCGGTTAAGGGTCCAACCCAGCTCCGCGTTAAACCTCTGCCAGTTCGCCTTCCGGGGATTCCGGAATACTTTCCTATCCGGCCTACGGACATTCAAGTCGAAGAGGATCCAACAGTGATCAGAAAGTGATGCTTTGTCAGATACTCTCCAGTTTGAGATCTCCGCAATACCGTTATCATTTATAAGCGTTATGTCTAGGACTTCCCTTCTGTTACTAGTAATAAATGTTGGTGAATCACCCCGATTACATATAACTAGGTTAGTACTAAGGACAAAACTGAACAAAGCCTCACCCCTACTATTGGTATTAGAGCTACCCCAAGTAGTGTGATGGGCGTTAGCATCACACCCTACGACTAAGTTCTTCTTACCTTGTTCGGCCATTGCGATCAATGACCTTGTTTCCCTAGAGGGGACGTCCGTGCCTTTGTCGTACGGTAGGTAGCCCGAAGCCATCGTTAGTGCACCCTCCTTTCCCGTAACCTCCACCACCGTCTGGTCACCCGAGCTGAAATTAGTTAACATTAGTACGTGAAGATCTTTGCAAGTTCTAATCTTGCCTTCGCTACTGTTATAAAAGAGGCTGTATTTCGATGACCCTAATCCCTTAACCCGATTATGGAGGATCCATGGTTCTTGGATCAGGGCCACATCAAGCTGCTCCTTGTTCATAAGCAGCATGAGGTTGGCTGATGCGGCCTTACTGTGATGTAGGTTTATTTGCACTACTTTCATTTTCAGTAGCACTGTCCTTCACCACAGCTGCAGTACCGCCAGGCTGCGCCTTCTTCATGAGTCTCACAGGAAACTCACCAGCCCCGAAGAATAGGCGCATATGCCTCTCTTTTTTCATCGTTTCCGGCGGATCCTCGATAACAAAGATTATGCTCTTTGTGCCATCTTCGTTGCTCTCAATTGCGACTACTTCCCAGTCATCCGTAGGGACCGCTGGGTTTTGTGCCTTTAGAAAGCCGGGGATCTCGCTTTTCTCGAATTCCATTTCCGGTACGCTCATCTTGGCTTTAGGCCTCTCTGGTACCTCGTCCAAGGGGACTGCCTTTAGTGCAGCCCCCTCCCACAACTTGAAGGTGGGTACGACCTTCTTCGCAAAGTCATGCGATAGCTGGTCCTTGCAGTCCAGCCTACTCACACCTCGCCTCCAGTTAGTGAGACCAAACGTTGGCGCAGTTTTCCCAGCATTCCCTCGAATGTGGTCGAAGATCGCTCTAGCCAAGGCCTTCTCGATCATCTTCCCCTGTTCGAAGGTATACTGGCCATTCGGCCTGCCGGAATCTATCACAGCTAGCTGTAAAGCATTCCGAGCAGCCCCTCCGAACTGCACTGCCGTGTTGACCTTCACTCTTTTTGATGGATTTCCGGCTTCCTCTTGGGATCTTACCCTCTTCGCCTTGAAATCCTCTCTTCTCTTAGGAGCTGGCACGGTTTCTGGTTTGCCTTTACCAGTCTTATCGACCGCGTTAGGGGCTACCTTAGTAGAACCTGCCTTAGCGGCTACAGTCCTTCCCGTGCCCTTGGTTTTCAGGTTCTCACCTTCGCCTAGGGTCTGGACGCAGCTAGAACCCGCCTTATCGGCTTCGGTTCCACCTGGCCCAGCCCTCCGCTCCCTTTTCTTAGGGGGATTTTTGGTCTTTTTATCCCCCTTGCCTTCTCTGGCTTTTTTGCCGGATGTGCCCTTGTCAGCCCTTGGTCTTGGTAGGACATCCTTGGCAATCATCTCTCCTGCCCAAGCGAGCTTCTCCTTCTCCATATCGGAGAGCAGGGGTATGCCCTTTTCCTCAAGCAAGCGCTTAAGGTGTACAACTTTTTTGTACTCCTTAAGCCTCAGCTTTCCTTGAGTTAATTTCTTGGGTTTCTTGGTATCCTTTTTCCGTGTTAAACTTTCTTGGGCTGTCTCTTCAGAATCAGCGAGTAATTCCTCCTCTAATTCCTTGGAGATGACCTCGTCTAACACGCTGGATCCCCTTGGTTTGGCTTCTTCCTCTCTGCCACTGGCCACGGCAAGTAGTACGTCTGCCACCGACTCGAGAGAGAGAGAGCTCTTCCTCTTTGCTTCCTTGTTTTGATTTTTTTATATTATTATTAGAAATTGTGTACCCACGAGTACGGCCGGAAATATGGGTCCACTCCGACAGAGCCGCCGAATATCGGAGTAAGGCATTTGAATACCTTAGGCCTCGCCTGTGCACCTAAGGGAGCTCGTTAGCGGTTGGACATAAACCCTCCAACCTTTCATCCTTCGGCACGGTTTTAAAAAGCTCACACCACCACTGGAATAGGGTTGACTATCTCTTGGTTCCCGGCCCGGAGACCATGTCATTGACAAAGCTTCCCTGGCCAGTGTAAGCCCCAGCACCACGGCAAGGTGGATAGTCCCGCTGGGTCATTTAGTGCCGACGTTTGGGTGCATGTTTTATGGGATATGAAATAAAGATTGTATTATGTGGAAATATGGACATGACATGGATTGTCAATTCCTTTGTCCACTTGAAATAACTACGTAATTCTCCGCAAGATGTTCGACTGCGGTGGCTCTACTCGCTTTTTAGCAGACCAGCATCCGTCGGATAGGTGCTACCCCTACGTGTTTTGAAAACGGATAAAAGATTGGCTTTTCGGTTACAATTATGCCAGCTTAGAATCACTCATTTCAAGATCTGAGTTATAAACTCTATTACTGACATACTGGCCTTTCGTGTTTTTAATGCTTACTTGTATATACATATTTGTTTTATTTTTTACCTTAAATGTTACTCTAGTGGACCTTAAATTCTTCTTCTTCTTAATGGGCGCTACAGTTCGGGGTGAACCTGGGCCTCAACCAACATGTCCCTCCAACTAGCACGATGCTAGCCTTTTCCATTGCCGCACACCCAGTTGGCTGAGGTCACCTGTGTGCGCCATCTTAAGTGCGGCCGTCCTCTGCTTCTTCGTCCCTCGGGGTTAGATTCAAAGACTCTCCGGGCTGGAGTTGTGGTGTCCATTCGCTCTACATGGCCCCGCCATCTTAGGCGTTGAACTACACTCATGTCGCTGTACAGCCCGTAAAGTTCGTGGTTGAATTTTTTCCTCCATCCAGTCATTCTGAGAGTCTCGTACGAGAAAGACGTGTGACTTTATTTCGAAGTTAATAGAAAATACTTAAAAGACAATAGCTAAACGTAGAACGGCAGTTACTGAGGACTGGCCGTTGTCCTCAGGAAAAAAAGTGCGAATTTCTTTAAAAATGGCCAATAGTGTTAAAAGCAAGGACTCCAGAACTAACTACTGGGCTCCTTTGCAATGCCAACCGGAATGTGATAGTGATAACGATATGGACGACGTGTTACTAAATAAATCGGTTAAAAAGGTTCATGTACCACCAATTAAGGTACTTCAAAAATCTAGTGATTGCATACATAACATGATGCAGAATTTAAGTGTTACCGATTATTCCGTTAAAATACTTTCCATTGGAATAAAAATTTCATGTGACTCAATTGCATCTTATGATCGCGTATTGGAGGCACTAAAAAATGCTAACTACCAATATTTCACTCACGATTTAAGAAGTGCTAAAGTGTTTAAAACCATGTTATACGGAATGGGAGATATAGAAGAACATGTCTTGAAGAGTGAACTCATAAAATTAGGCCTAAAGTGTATTGGTGTTAAAAAAATAGTAAGGCAGTTTGAGAAATTTAAGGATTATTACTATCTAATCTCGTTTGAAAACGGGTCGGTCAAGCTTAATGACTTAAAAAGAAACATCCGCTCGATAAGTCACACTCAAATCAACTGGAACTACGTTCGTAAGCAAAAGGGCAAGTTGACACAATGTCACAATTGCCAAATGTTCGGTCATGGCGAAAAAAACTGCCATGTGAAAACGTATTGCGCCATCTGTGCTGGTACACACAAAACTACAGACTGCCCTAATTCAGCTGCTCCATTCAAGTGTGCAAACTGCAACGGGATGCATAAGGCCACAGATGTTACCTGCATCACCCGATCACAATACTTGGAAGTTAAGCAGAGGTCCGTAAGTATGAAGTCGAAGTCACATCCAACAATTCCCATCCGTTCGGAGCCAACATCGACTAGCAAAAAAAACAGTGAGTTCTCTCATACATCAATGTCTGATTTTCCACCTTTAACGCACCGTCTGAGAGAAAAGCCAGTGGTGAACTCTACAAATTCCTCCTCCTCAGCGTGGGCGAATTTCAACTCTAACCCACCAAATCTTTCAACGCAGAAAATTAGTGCTAGCAACATGTCTAGCAACAATGGCTTGTTCTCTGCTGAAGAACTCAACTCACTAACGATGGAGATGGTTACACAACTTTCTGTCTGTAAAACTAGAGTAGAACAGTTTAATGTCATTGCACATTTAGCAGTTAAATTTTGATATAATGATGTTAAATAATAACAATTTAAATGTTGTCACTTAGAATGCTAGGGGTGTTCGACACAAACGTTCGGAATTAACTAGTTTCTTGGTTGAGAAAAATGTCGATATTGCGCTGGTGTCAGAAACTTGGCTTAACTCAGAAATAAAGTTATCTACTTCTGAATTCAAATGTTACCGTGTTGACAGAGTCGATCGTAGAGGTGGTGGAGTTGCAATACTCATTAAAAGGTCTCTTCAACATTCGCCTTTACCTATTATTCCAACACATGTTGTGGAAAATGTTGGTGTGGAGTTAGTGTTAGAAAATGGAACTTCCTTTAAAATTTTCTGTGTGTATTTTCCCGGTGGTATTGCTACAGATGCTAAGAAACAAAAGTTGAAGAGTGATTTTCAAAAACTCTTTTCTCAGCATGGTAATCTACTAATTGGTGGCGTCACAGGGAGTGGGGTTGCTCCAGAGCTAATACTTGGGGAAATATATTTTCGACCTTAGCGGTCACTTATCCCATTACAATTTTGTTTCCTCTCAGTCCAACTTACATTCCGTCGTCTTCTCGTGCAAGACCGTCCGTTCTTGATCTGTTTGTTACAAATTGTCCTGGTCTCGTTACGCATCCAATATCTCTATCCGAACTTAACTCTGATCACAATCCGGTTCTATGTAGGTTGAATTGTACAGGGAAAATAAAACACAATTATGTTTTGGATTTTAAGCGCGCTAACTGGTCGAGTTTTCGTAAGTTCATAAAGCGCGCATTACAGAATGTTAGCATGAACGTTGATAACATCCAAAATCCAAATCAGGTTGATATTATCGTACAAAATTTTACTGAGCTCTTGTTGGAATCTGTTGACATATGCGTTCCCAAAAAGATCCAAAAATGTGTATCTACGAAACTCCCACTTTGTGTGTTAAGTATTATTAAAATAAGAAATATAATTAAAAGGGACTGGCAGAGTATAGACATGATGAATTCAAAATCAATATTACGTCTTTAAACAAACTAATTTCTAATCTTATACAATCGCAGCGCAACGCGGATTGGAACATAAGATTGATGAGCCTGAACAAAGGTAGCAAACCATTTTGGAACATAATTCGAATTATAAAAAACAAAAATCAATAACTCCCTTGCCTCAAAAATAACATATGCTCTTTCTTTACAAGTGAAGAAAAAGCAAATGCTCTAGGAGATAACTTTCTTAAAAATCACTTGAGATCAAATAATCTAGGTGATCCTTTAACAATTGACGCAGTCAATACATCCTTGCTTAACATTAATCTTTCAAGTCCTTGTGTATCTTCAGCCTTTTTTGTAAGAGAAGAAGAAATTGCTTCTATTATTAAACTGTTAAAAGTTAGGAAAGCGGATGGTCCTGATAGAATAAAAAATATCTATTTAAAGAAATTACCTCCTGTGGGAGTAAAGTATTTAACGTTTCTTTATAACGCTTGCATTAAAACCGTATACTTTCCTAATGCTTGGAAAAACGCTAAGGTAGTACCAATACTCAAGCCTGGAAAACCCAAGGAAAATCCTGAAAGTTATCGTCCAATAAGTCTGTTAAGTAATGTGGGCAAAATATTTGAAAAAATACTTAATAATAAAATTATGGATTTCGTTTCCGAGCATGATGTTTTCCCAAGCGAACAATTTGGCTTTAGACTTAATCACAGTACAATACATCAAGTAGCGAGAGTTCACAAAATTGTGAAGGATAATCGAGACCAGGGCAAATCCACTGGCATGATACTATTTGACATAGAAAAGGCTTTTGATACCGTATGGCACGATGGCCTTATTTATAAAATGCTTAGTTACAACTTCCCACAATATCTGTGCAAAATTGTTCAAAGTTTTCTGTTTAATCGATCTTTTAAAGTATACGTTGATGGTGGTGTATCACGTCCGATTAAATTTATGGCTGGAGTTCCACAAGGTTCAGCTCTTAGCCCAACTTTGTATAACTTGTTCACTTCCGATTTTCCTCGGGTTCCCTGCTGTGAAGCTGCAATCTTTGCTGATGACACAGCGATACTTTCTTCTCATAAGTTTTCTCCCGATATTGAGACAAATCTTAAACATGCGTTGGAAGTTCTATTCAATTATTTTAATAAATGGAAAATCCAAATTAATAGGGACAAAGTGCAAGCCATTTTTCACCCGAAAAAGAAAAGCTTGTTTTTTGCCCAACAGCAGTTTAGAATACAATGGCATTGTTATAAATTGGGAACCCGTTGTGAAATATCTGGGAATATACCTTGATCCAAAGCTGACTTTTAAGGAACACATACTAAGAACCGTTAGAAAAGTAAACCTTGGTATACATATGTTGTACCCGTTGATTAACCGGAAGTCTGCCTTATCGGTTGAAAATAAAATTGTTATACATAAGGTTATTTTTCAAGCCATACTTCTATATGGGTGCCAGATTTGGGGAAAGAGTGCTCAGTGTCACCTTAAAAAATTACAAGTGGCACAAAATAAGATATCAAAAATGATGTTGAATCTTCCTTGGCATTATTCAACATCAATTCTGCACGAAAAGGCGAATGTTGAACTGATTCCCGACAGGATTCGTAAGATTACAGTCTGGTTTTTTCAAAAGTGTTCCGTTAACGAAAACCCTTTAATAAATCAATTAGGTGTTGCAAACTCCAGATAATAACATCTTAAATTGTTGTTATAATGTAAATATATTCTAAGCATGTAATCTAATCTTATCGTTTTATACATGCTCATGATAATGTTATTCATGTTACTTTAATTATAAGTAATGAATTTATTTGTAAACACTATTCAACTTGTATAAACGTTTATTTATCTATATTTCGTATTTTTTTCTGTATTGGTCATTTATTTATGTACTTAATTATTTATATATTTGTTTACCTATTTTTCTATTTATTTATTTATTTATTTATTTACTTGTCTTAAGTAGTCGCTCTTATGTTTATTTATTTATTTAACCATGTGTTTATTTACTCACTACTTTATTTATCTTGATTGATCGAATCAATCACTTCACATTTATTTACGTACTTATTTATTCATATCTCTATTCAATTATCTTGTTTTCCATATACAAACATTGTTTTCATTTTATTACCTGACTTGTACTGGTACATACATATGTAAGTGCTGACCTACCTTTGCCAATGGAAGGTTTTTTTTTTCGTATTTTCCTTTCTAGATTTAATTTATAAACAAAAAAAATCAATACTCTTAACTCTAATAAAATATTAAAGATGTAAGATACCATTTATGCTAGTGTCGATTCTCTGGTTAGATATTTGTGATGGCAAAATATTGTAATGAATTATGTGCGAATAAAAATGTCTAAACGTCTTTTTCCTCCATCCCCCGTCTGCGTTTTATAGGCCCGAAAATCACGCGCAAAATCTTTCTCTCGAACCGACCAAGGGCCTCCTCATCCGCTTTTAATAGTGTTCATGCTTCTGCGCCGTACAATAGGACCGGGATGATAAGGGTCTTATATAGAGTCAACTTTGCCGTTCGGGAGAGGGCTCTATTACTCAGTTGCCTCCTGAGCCCAAAGAAACAGCGGTTGGCAAGAGTGATTCTGCGTTTGATTTCGAAACTGATGTCGTTGTTGCGGAGACACAAATCGACGGTTGAGATCGAATTTCGCTGTCGAAGTTCGAAAGTTCTCTTGAAGCGGAGATTGTTATGATATCAACTGTCATCGGTGTAATACTAATTGGCAGAGCATTCTAGATATTTCCGAAGGGGAACTTCCGACGGCGAACGTTCGAGAAGATGGACCGATAGCAATATAAGCTATCGGTCGAACGCTCGCGCTCGACATTCATTCAGTTTGTGGTATTGAACAGCGTGTGACAAGTCGGTGTGATCAAACAGTGGGAAAATAAAAGCTTTCAATAAAGGTTTGTGTGTGTAATAAAGTTCAAAGTGTTCAATAGGTTTTGGATAATAAAGAAAAGTGGTGAAGCTGCACAGATAATTGATCTGTGGTGAAACAAGAAAAGTTTGTGTGTTTTATTTCGAATAAAACGCAGACAATTGTAGTTTATCGCAATACAATGATACGAACCCTATTCGGTGTGGGATTAAATTTCGTAACATTTGGTGTCAGAAGTGGGATTGCGAGTAAACGAGGAAACGTTTATTCGAATTGTGAATTGAACTATTAAAAGTGAATTATTGCAAGAGCGAGAAAATGGTGAAATTGGATAAATTGACCATCGAACAACTGAAAAGAGAGCTGGATGCTCGAAAATTGTCCACAGTGGGAAGTAAAGCCAACCTGGTGGAGAGACTGCGATCAGCGTTGTTGGAAGAAGATGTCGACTGGGAGAATCACGAGTTCGGGGTGGAAAAGCCGTTGACATCCAATGAGCCAGCATTCGATATGCAGCAAATTCTCGCGGCTATGAATGCTATGAGTGCTTCCATATCCCAGAAACTAGAGGCGACCATACACGGAAAACTGGAGGAAAATTCCGCTGCCGTAAGTAGAAAGTTGAACAAAAGTTCCACTTCTCTGAGCCAGAAACTGGAGAAACTTGAGGAAAATTCCGTTGCCGTAAATAGAAAGTTGGAGGAAAATTCCACTTCTCTGAGCCAGAAACTGGAGGAACTTGAGGAAAATTCCGCTGCCGTAAGTAGAAAATTAGAGGAAAATTCCAGTTCCCCCGAATACAGAAGCTGTGGTTTGGGCAAAGATAGAAGGGGATGCGGGGACAAGCCGAATGTGGGTGCTCGAACCCGACATACGAAATCGACCCAGCGATATCATTGTTGGAAGGGCTCTCGTGGAACCCCGACAAGACCAATTGGTTCCAGTACGAGTCCTGAATCCTGCCAGTACACATAGGACAATACACAAGGGAACAACCACCGCTCAATGCCAAGAAGCTGCCGCCGTTATGAACTGCGAAGATAAGAAACACCAGGAAATCCAGAAAAACAAACCGTTCTTGAAAACAGTGGCCAGGACTTCACTGGAGGACTTGCCTTGTCTATCTGGATGACATAATTGTCATGGGCAAGGATTTCGACGATCACCTTAAGAAGCTTGAAGAGGAACTGGAACGTATTCAAGCAGCCGGACTGAAATTGAGCCCGAAACGAGGTGAAATACTTGGGACATGTGGTGACTGCAGAAGGAGTCCACACAGGTGAAGAGAAAATCTCAGCGGTTAAGGAATGGCCGCGGCCGAAGAATCTTCATGAGTTAAGGTCATTCCTGGGACTTTGCACATATTACAGGCGATTCATCCCAGGATTTGCAAACGTTGCCAGCAGTTTGCACGAGCTCACCAGAAAGAATCGGCCATTCAAGTGGGAGAAGCCGCAGGAGGAAGCGTTCATTCACCTGAAGGAATTGCTCTGCAGTGCGCAGATCCTCGCATAACCTGTCCCTGGAGAAAAGTTTATTTTGGACACCGATGCGAGCCGACATGGAATCGGAGGAGAATAATAATTGACGGGCGAAAACGGGTCATCGCTTACTACAGTAGGATCCTATCGAAGCCGGAGAGGAACTACTGTGTAACTAGGAGGGAGCTTTTAGCCGTGGTTGACCGTACCAAACATTTCCACAAATATCTCTATGGCCAGGCTTTTCATCTTAGGACGGACCACGCAGCGTTGAGGTGGCTGCTGCAGTTCAAAAACCCGGAAGGCCAGCCTGCTAGATAGATAGAGAGAATCCAGAGTTATGACTTCAGTATCGAACACCGGAAGGGAAGCAGTCATGGATATGCGGATGCATTATCGAGGCGACCTTGCGATGTTGAATGCAAACATTGTTCACGTGCCGAAACCAAGGAACAGGTCACCGACATCCGTCGTTTCCATGTGCTGCCAGAAGATTCCTGGACTGTCGAGAAGGTCGGTAGAAAGCAGCGAGAAGATGCCGATCTGGCAGTCATCATCGACTCCCAAGAACGAGGTTTTCGACCAACTTGGCAGCAAATATCCAGTGAAAGCCCAATCGTGAAAGCTTACTGGGCTCAATGGCAGAGTTTGAAGCTTAAGAACGGTTGCCTCTACCGCAGTTGGGAAAGTGAGGACGGGAACATTGTAATTCCAAAGGGACAAATCGACGAAGTCATCCGAGAGTACCACGAGGGACCAAGCGGGGGTCATCTCGGTGTTAACAAGACTGTAGAAAGGATCAAAATACGTTTCTACTGGATAGGATGCCATGAGTCGGTCACAAATTTCATTCGCAGGTGTGAACAGTGTGCGAAGGCAAAGGGGTCAACTAGGAAAACTCGAGGAAATATGCAGCAGTACAATGTTGGAGCACCGTTCGAACGTATCGCCATGGACATCGCAGGCCCATTCCCAACGAGCAACGCTGGAAAAAAATACGCGCTGATGGTGATCGATTACTTCAGCAAGTGGCCTGAGGTGTTTTGCATCCCGAATCAGGAAGCCAAAACCATTTCGGATGCATTCGTGAACAACTGGGTTGCTCGTTATGGAGTACCGCTGGAACTGCACTCAGACCAAGGAAGGAACTTCGAGTCGTCGGTGTTCAAAGAACATGCTAGGTATCAGAAAGACACGGACAACACCATTACACCCACAATCTGATGGCATGGTCGAAAGGTTCAACCGGACGATGGAGGAATACTTGAGAAAAGTCGTCGTCGGAGATCAGAAGGACTGGAATGAACATATTGCCCTTTTCTTAATCGCATACCGTTCGGCACAGCACAATTCAACGGCAACAACACCTGCTGAAGCCATTTTTGGATCCGATCTTCGACTTCCATCGGACTTGAAGTTCGGCGTGGTACTACCCACAACTAGCGGCAAGGACTTCGTAACCGAAAAGAAGGAACAGCTGAACTCCATCCATCAGTTCATCCGGGAGCGACTGAGCTTGTTCAGCGATAAAATGAAGGCGAGATACGACTCAAGGGCGAACACTGGATTCGAGACAGGACAATTGGTATTGCTGTACAACCCACAACGAAAAAAAGGCTTGTGCCCCAAATTGTAATCAGCCTGGGACGGACCCTATGAGGTCATCAAGAAACTCGATGACGTGGTATACCGAATACAGCAGACGGGAAACAGACGGACAGCATGAGATTGTCCACGTAGAGAGGTTAGCGCCATACTACGGAGAAGGATCAAATCGCTTGTTCGAGGACGAACAAGTTTAGGAGAATGGCAGTGTTGTGGAGACACAAACCAAATTCGAATTTCGCTGTCGAAGTTCGAAAGCTCTCGTGAAGGTAGTTGTCAGAGCATTCTGGAGATTTCCGAAGGGGAACTTCCGACGGCGAACATTCGAAAAGGTGGACCGAGAGCTATATAAGCGCGAACTCGCCCTCGGCATTCATTCAGTTTGTGGAATTGAACAGCGTGTGACAAGTCAGTGTGATCTGTCGATAAAACAGTGGGAAAATAAAAGCTTTCAATAAAGGTTTGTGTGTGTAATAAAGTTTAAAGTGCTCAATAGGTTTTGGATAATAAAGAAAAGTGGTTAAGCTGCACAGATAATTGATCTGTGGTGAAATAAAGAAAAGTGTGTGTGTTTTAATTTGAATAAAACGTAGACAATTGTAGTTTATCGCAATCCAGTGGTGCGAACCCTATTCGGTGAAGAAAACAATTATTATCACATATATAATGGAGCTTCTACTATAACAATAAAAATTATGGTCTTCGACTCCTTACGTAAAAACTCATTTAATAATTTCATTTATCATGAATTTTTGTTATGTATGTATGTATGTTGGCGTTACAGTCCATGAAGGACCTGAGCCGAGCTTCTCTCAATCACCCATGTTGTGTGTGATTTCATTTTCCCATAGGTGAAAAGGACCTACAGTTTATTGCCGGTTCCGAACGGCGAATTTCGAGAAGCTTTTCATGACAATTTTTTGTCATGGGGGTTTTGTCAGAACCCCGCTGAGGAGAAACACTGTGAAAAACACGTTCGATGACATGGCTGTGTCGGGATTCGATCCCGTGTCATCGGCGTCAGAGGCCAACACACTACCCACTGCGCCGCGGTGCTCTCAAGACACATATTGGACAAAATAATCAATAAGTTTAAGGATACAAAGCGTTCGTCATCAATACCAGTTATTTTAAAACTAGCTTTTGCGTTGGGAATTTTTGCTGAAGGAAGTTACCAAATTAGCGCCGGTAATGAGTTCAACTTAAGTTTTGCTCAACCTACAGTTAGTAAGATATTCAAAGAAGTCATCGACATCTTGGAAAGATAAATTTGTCCTAAGTGAATAACATCCAAACAAAAACTCTACTTCTTTGAAAAAACTGGTATGCCAGGTGCTATTGGATGTGTAGACGGGACGCACATAAGAATTCTAACGCCTAAACGGGAGGAACACCTGTACCTAAATAGAAAGGGATATTACAGTTAAAATGCAATGATTGTAAGTAATCTTATATTTGCAGATCGAAGATTTTTCTCATGTTGATACATACATTTGCTCACATGTTTGTGACAACAAAATGGTCATAAGGTATTTAGATGCGCGACATCCTGGGTCTTGTCATGATGCTTGGATATGGAATTCAAGCGGTCTTCGGGAGATTTTGAAAAGTAGATTCGAGAGAGGGGAGCGAAACATTTGGTTGCTAGGAAATTATTTTTTATTTCATTTCGAATAATAAAATACATGTTAAATTGTAAATACATATATAAATAGGTGATGCTGGATATCCTCTAGAACCCTTTTTAGGGTTCCGTACCCAAAGGTAAAACGGAACCCTATTACTAGGACTTCGCTGTCCGTCCGTCCGTTTGTATCTCATAAACCGTGATAGTTAGACAGTTGAAATTTTCAATGATGATGTATTTCTGCTGCCGCTACCACGACAAATACTAAAAACAGAACAAAATGAATATTTAAGGGGGACTCCCATACAACAGACATGATTTTCATCCAAAAAATCCTGCCTGCAACCAAGATCTGTCATTTGATGAGGTAACATACATAGTCTCTTTCATATTTATATATACAGATGGTACGGAACCCTTCGTGCGCGAATCCGACTCGCACTTGGCCGGTTTTTAATAACACCATACAGGTTAGCGCAAGAAGGAAGTCCGGAAAGTAATTTCAATGTGATTCATGCAAAATCCAGAAATATTATTGAAAGGACAATAGGTGTCTTAAAAAATCGGTTTCGTTGTCTTCTTGGTGCACGTTTATTGCATTAAAACCAGGAAAATGCAACTAAAATTACAAACGTAATATTTGCATTTTTTATAAAACTGGGACAGATATCTGTACAACAAGAGAATCTTCTATTGACTCCGGCATAAGGACAAAAACTGTTGCAGAAATCAACGATGTTGTAGCAATTAATATCAGAATCAATATAATGAATTCATTAATAAACTAATAAAATTTTTTATTAAAACAAAAATAACATTTTATTACGATTTTACATTTTTAACTAAAAGAAAAAGACATCGCTTCATATAAAAATAAGACCACACATTTCATTTCAGTTTGGATAACTATCTAATTAAATTGCAGATCACAAAGAAATAAATATAAAGAAACAAAAAAATAACATAAAATAAAATAACAAACATTTACGTCTCACTACTTGGCGAAATATTTTCCTTTGAAGAAAGTAAATCAAGTTTTCTTTCTTTGATTTCTATTTTCCCCTTTTTCATTTCTATTTCCATCATTTTAATTTTGTTGTCTTCCAGTCTTTGTCTCTCATTGTTGTTTATTTCTTGTGCATACAGTCGAAGTTTTTCCTTTTCTAATTCAAACCGGTTTCCATCATATCTTTCGATTTCTTTTAGGTGCGTTTCAATTTTTTGCAACCCTTTTCTAATTTCGTTGTACAAACTCTCTTGTATTTCGGTTTGCTTTACAAGTAGTTCTGCTCTATTTTCTCCAGATGTATGTCTAGATCTCTGGAAAGGGAAAGACTTAGGAACTTCTACATCGTCATCAACTGCCACTTGTTCTCGTACTTCCACCTCTGCATAACACCAGAATCATCCGTCTGTACGATCAATATCTGATGACTAGTTGAAGGAATGGGCTCTGTCATGTCGTCGTCGTAGTTGTTCACAATCGGCGTGTTTTCAGATGTTGATATGGTATGAACAGGTTTAGTTGAATCACCCATAACAACACCTGTAGGATTTATCAATCTCTTAAGACTCAGTATTCGTGATACTGTTTCTTCTAATGGCGAGAGGATTTGCTGCTTAAATATTCATCCACCCGTAGCTGAAATTTCCTTTTTATTGTGCAACAGTTTTTTTTTCACTTTAAATTTCATATCAGCCCAAACCTATAACAAAATTGTCGTTAGCCAAATGTACTTATATAATTTGTAAAATGATGCACATATGTAAATACCTTTTAGATCAAGATTTGCTAATTTCTTTTTAAATTAATGTAAACAATTTCAGAAAAAAATCCTTTCTTTCTCTCGCCTGGTTAACGTCGTCTGATCAAAACAAAGCGACAAAAATCGTCCTTCTTATCTCTCTTTGTCGTGTCGTGAATTTTTAGAGAATGCCGAATGGTATCCTTCAACGACAAGAAAACGACGTTTGACATTTTGCAAACGAAAATCGCATCGAAAAAACGACTAAGAGAATGTGCATTCAGTCGTATCGTTTTTTTTTTTTAGTCGAAAACGACAACGGGATTAGGGGCCAATATATTCACACTATAATTAACGCAACATTGGAATACTATTACAAAAAAGGGGAAAATAATAATTGAAACGTGAAAGTATTGCTCGAAATTCCGAGTACGGGCAACAGGCGCTACCGAGAGTGCCCCTCACTTCTCTCACCCAAATGTTTGTATTAATCGAGATATACTTACATATTGTAGTTGGATCGTAGGGCGCCTTGTCGCGGTGTGGCAAAACCTCCCGTAGGGTACTTGTCATAAAAAAACTTCTCGACTCACGCCGTTCAGAATCGGCTTTTAATTGTAGGTCCCTTTCACCTGTGTCAAAAATAAATCATAAAACATGGGTGATTGAGAGAAGCTTGGCTCTGGTCCTTCATGGGCTGTAACGCCAACAAAGATGAATGAATTTTAAATTACCGAACTGATACCAGAGTCTTGCTCCAATTCAATCAAACATTTAAGTAATATTATAGTAACTGACAGTCGTAAACAGTGGCAGATTGAAATTTGGAACCGATTAAAATAAAAAAATTGCTTTGGTCATTGTCATTTTCGATGGTGGTAAAGGAGTTGTAAATGACATTGTCTTGTGTTCACTAGACGGCTATATTTTTAATGATCGTCACAAAAAAATTAGAAAAAATAATTACAACAAAAAGTCTACTTCATATATACTATATATATCAAATATCGGTCTTCGCTTATTTAATATGATCCCTAAAACTACTATTAAAATGTACAGATGAAATCTGGCTTTCTCCTGAAAATAGTTGTCCTGATGATGACATACAACCATGAGATCGGTTTGTTGCTCCTGGAGATGAAATTGACGTAGTCGACATTGGTGTTGAGGTTTTTTGTCTATCTATAGGATTTTTCATTTGCCGTTCTGTTAAATATGTCATAGATCCAATTATCGGGCGAATAATAGAACTTGCGGTCGAATCATCAGTACAAGGTATAGATGAAGACGTATTTGTCCGTTTGAGAAGTTCTTTGCTTAAAAACTCTCTTAGATTTAATTGCTGGCTAAAATCTTTAATCCGGTTAAAAAAAAAACCCAAATTGGCTATTTTCTAAAAAAAATTGCTTTGAAAACTTTTGAAAGGTTTTAAGGTAAAAGAAAATCATCATACCTCACAAGACAGTTCTTTCGTTTTGAATTGCTTAACAAGTTTCTCTCTAGTAAATTCTGGTTTCATATATGATCTATTGCTGCCCAAAGACTGAGTTTCTATTTCTTCGTTTTTCATTTCGCTGTCTATACTGTCTGCGTTACTAGCATGTAGTGATTGGCTTTTGGTTGAAAGCTGACCATCTAAAATATTTTTTTGTTGTTCTTCTTTGCCCGCCTGTACAAATGTTAAAGACATATTTTGTTGGAATGATTTCTTTATGATATTTTGCAGTTTAGGCTCCCAGCCTTTACTTAGTGATTCACTAAGCGACATTTGATGAGCTTGGGTATCACGTTCATCGACATCCTCCAAATAATGTGAATCTAGAAGATCTGAAGTAGATATGCCCATTTTATTTAAATATTCAATTCTTTCTGGGAATTTGTTAAACGAAAGAATTGTTGATTTTAAGGACCCTAAAAGTTCTCTAGCAGCTTCTTTAACATCGTCGAACTTAGTAAAGTATTTTTCAAATGATGTAAATTGTTTATAGTTTCCAATATTGTCCTCCCTAGCAAACTTTATAAATTCGTTAAATTCCCTTTCAAATTGTAACCTGAATTCTTGATTAAATTGACTCACTTCCAATTGACTGAATCGAGCATATTCCTCAAATGTAGGGAATTTTTTATGAATTATGTTTTCCACAAAATCTCCTTGAGATATATCGATGTCTTCAGCGTTATTTACTTTGATGGACTTATTAAACTCTAATGTTGCAGGAGTCTCAATTTCAAATATTGTGGAGAGTTCATGTCGTAAATCTTCAGCAAAATCGGTACTGTAACGGGCAATGGAAAGAGGGGGTTTCGATTTCCGATTTTCGTCCAATAATGGTTCTGTTCGTGTTATATTTTGGTGGACATCTTCACTTGAATTAATATGTATCCCACGAACTGATATTCCACTATCTCGACTAAGCACAATCGACTTATCTTTCTGAAACTGTGTTACAATTTCTTCTGCCTGATTTAGAGTATTTTTAGTACTTGAAATACTGCTGGATAATTCATGTTTATTTGAATCATTTGGAAGATCTAAGTACTCAGTTGAATTGCAACCAACTTCACTGGCTGAAGACAACGTTGTTTCCAATATTTTTTGTTTCTCTTTCCGCACTTTATCAATCATTTCAGTTAGCGCGGCGATACGCTGAGTGCACGTTCTCGTTAAATCAGAGGAATCCGCCGATAGATTTATTTCTTTATTTAGATTAGCGTTTTGTGTCCCCAAAGTGGTTTTAAATATATATCTAGATTGTTTTTCACAGTCAATTGGTTTCTTACCAGATGTTTGTTTAATAAGATTCTCCTTGAATGAGTTGTTAAAAACTGTTTTGATTGTCTTAAGACTAGGATCAGTAGAGTTTGATTGCTTAAGAGATTGCTCGAGATCGGTTACGAAGGTATAATTATCTCTAATAAACGTTTGAACACTCTTCAGTTTATTCGATGCATATTTATCTTCATGCTCTACTGCTATATTTCCTGTTGTATTTATAACTGAACTTGAAGGCGTTTCAATATCCGAACTTGTGATTCCTAGGCCATTTATTGAAGTACGTGACATGCAAAGAAGCCGTTGTACATAATGTGTTAAAAGGGGGTTCAATGGTTGACTTTGTTTATTTGCATCGTCTTTAACACCCATTCTTAGGGACTTCTGTTCACTTTCTAAAATATTAGATTGATTCTTATAATTTATACCGCATTCCAATACGTCACCTACATTGTTATGCATAATTGTTGGTAGACTCCTGTATGAAGTTGAACCAGAATCACTAGACCAAACAGATTTTTCCCGATATTTCTTGATGAATGGAGAGAGTTTAGTTGATGTTTCAAAATACCTTTTCTTGGCTTTTTTTATTTTAGAATTGTCGTCTATTCTTATAAGTATTTCTAATGGTTTGCTACTAACCAAAACATCATGTCGATTGACAAATTCCTGTTCTCTTTCTTCCTTTTGATAGCCCCCCTCATACGTCTGTTCTCTTTTATAACGTATCCTGGCCACGTCGACAAGCCTTTTGCTAAGTTTTTTACTATTTGACCCATCATGATTCATTTTGGAATTCCTATTAAAATCTTCATTCTTTATTTTTATTTTATTTCTTTGTTTGTTTTCGTTTAACTTTAATGAAACTGGTCTACGTTCACCAACTCCGGGAACCTCTATTGGAATCACTTCATTTTGCTTTTTCTCGATTGATCCATTTTCACTTTCTTCCTTTTTTAGAGATTTCTGAGCTTTATAATTTTTTTCTAATTGCGCCTCGAATAAGGTTTCTTTCTTCTTTAAATCACTCTCTCTTTTTAAAATGGAATCCATTAAGTCACAATTGTATAAAATATTTTCTCGTTCTATTTTGAGCTCACTTAGAGAATCCGTCATACTATGAAAGAAATTTGTATTTGCTGTAGATTTATACGTGCATTTATCTAGTTCTTTCAGAAGATCAACACGGAGTCGGTTAATGCGGTTAAGCAAATCCTGCAGTTTTTGTGTTTTTTTTGAGTAAGTTGTTCCATTTTGCTTATTATATTTTTTTATATCTTCAGATAATAGCTTGCTTTGGTCGTTTACGTAACCTAGAAGCATGGAACAATAGCTATCAACCGAATTTAAACTATTAACTTCTTGGATCATTGGCGGAGATCCTAAATTTAACTTATCTGTTTGTGATATTGGTTTGGTAGCTGGAATTATTTGATCAGACTTCTTCTTTAAAACAGCACATGTTAAAATTGCTGGTTGCTTCAGTATATCCTCAAACGCAGTATTAAGGTTGATTTGCTTACCAGCATTGATTTGTTCACGATAAGCAGACGAAAATCGATAGTTCTGTTAAAAATAAAAAATGAAAATCTTCAGACAATACATTCATTATGGAGACAAGAGCTTACATCTGATTTCAGACTTTGATGATGTTTACTTATAGCGTTGAGGTTACTCGTCAACTTTGCGCACACTCGATGAGCCTGTTCTTTTTCAAAAGCCTTCTGGCAGCGCTCATTTAGCTTTTCCCTTGAAAGTAAAAAAAATTATTACAATTATCTATTTACAAGCAAATATTAGTTTAACGCATACATTATTAAACTTTCTTGCATGTGTAGTTAAATTGTGCTTTTTCTGAAGGCACAATCATTTTGACAGTAAAAGCAATTGGGATCATTGAACATGAACTTGTTTTGATTGACTATTTCTATTTGGCTGCCAAAATATGAAATACATATGTAAGTAATATGGACTGTATGTATGTATAAGGCATATGTATGTATTGTCGGGATTCGATCCCGTGCATTGTCGTCTGAGGACAACACATTTCCCACTGCGACACGGTGCTCTCATAATCCAACTTAATTTATGTATATGGCAACGAGTTTCCTATAGAATAACTTGTCCTGATTGATTTAATATTCACCACCTAATTTAAGGAATTCAACTCATTTTTTGCTTCTCCCAAATGGTATTGTCTTATCACTCTAGGAACCAAATGTGCTTGCACCGAAACCGAAATTATTATGATATACTTTAGTTCATTCATCATATAAATAAAAATTTTAATAAAAAACAAGAGACGGCGATTTAATGTTAAAAAAAAAACAATAATAATGAGGAAATACATATGTATAAACTTCAGGAAAACTGACTTTTATATTAATTTGCACTTTACTAAGTAAATAATACACAACGTGGGAACTCTACTAAGAAAAGCTAATAGTATACGCCCCTATCACGAGTGTCAAAAAGAAAAACGATAAACGACATTTATAAAAAAAATTGATAATCGGTATAATGAACGTTAATTGTCAATTTACGATTGATACATTTTGACTAGCTACAAATTTCTATTGTGAATTGTAACGCCCTTTTCAAGGATAGCGCCTTGAAGATTGAATATGTGTGTCATTCCACTCCTGATCTCTCTGCGTGGAAATTTCCACACCGAATCTACGGGGCAACTGCCACAGTGAACGAACCATCAGGATCACGATATACATACTACGAACATCACACTAACGGGAAGTTACAGCTAGGCGATAACGCACTCGCATGATCTTTGTCCTTTTTTTTGTTTCTGGTCATTGTTGCGAAGGATTTCAAATAGAGTGGTTGAATAAATAGACGTGCGTTTTATTATTTTTCTTTTATCGTTTGGGAGTAGTTGAGTGTACTTTACAACTTCAGAAGCGGGATAAAATCCTACGCAGTGTTGAATTGAGAAAACAAAAAAACAATCGAGTGTGCTATTCTGACCAAAACAAAAAAAAAAAAAAAAAACAAAAAAAAAAAAGCAATGAGTGAAGTGGAACGAGAAATCGCCAAGTTTAGTGCGTATACGAGGGATGAACTCCGCGATGAGTTGAAGAAACGTGGCTTGAAAGGAGCAAGAGATAAGTCCCAAATGCTACACAAGCTATTGGTGCACGAAAAGTTAATCGAAGACGAAGAACCAGACATGACAGGTGCTAGCGAAGCTGAAGGGGACACGGAATCGAAGGAAGACCAACAAAGCGAGGTGGGGAAGCTGAGGCAGGAGATCCAGTACATGAAGGCAGCTCTGGAGGAAAGCATGAAATCACAGCAGGGAGGTAAAAAGTTAGAGAGCGTTCCAGCGTCAAAACCAAGAGCGGCAAGTTGTGTAGAGGGAAAAGTCGAGCCGCGGAATTGCTACACAGTGAAGGATGTAACTGAAATGCTTTCTGAATTCAATCCGAGGAATCCAACGGGACTTTCTTCAACTGCATTCGTCCGAAGGGTTACAGAAATCAGAGACGTGTACCAGCTAGATGGAAGGCTAGTCATGATGGCGGCTATTGGTAAACTAGCAGGAGCAGCAAAGCTTTGGAGTAATGGGGTCCTTCATTCAACATTGGACGAATTTCTTCGCGACTTAGTCAATAACTTCCCAGCAGAAGACGATGTAGCTGATTTACATGAAATTTTGCGGAGTAAAAAGCAACGATCATATGAGGACATAGAAGAGTATGTATACGAGATGAAAGCCATTGCTTCCAGAGGCAAAATTGAAGAGAAAACTGTGGTCAAGTATATAGTACGGGGCATCACAGATGTAGAGTGTCATGACGCGTTGAAAGCAGCACAGCCGGAAACTATTCAGGAGCTGCTAAAAAAAGTTCGATGGACCATAAGCGTACGGTTCCAATGGAAGCCAGTATTAACCGCACCACGCCCTGCGAACGTAACAGCAATGCGTAGACCGGGTACATCCAGGAGCAATATGGAAAACTCAACATAAGACGACGCTATCAGGTGCTTTAAGTGCAATCAGACGGGGCACATAGGGCGCAATTGCCCAAATACCGGGTGCTTCAAATGCAACCAATCCGGGCACATTGGGCGTAACTGTACGAGTACGGCAACGACGAGGGCAACAGGACAACTTACTAGTGAACATCGGCAACATACAAGACCAACACAGTTGTGGGTGTGCGAAGATAAGAGTGTATACCACAAAATTGTGACCGTCAATGGGGTGTCTATCGAGGCTTTCATAGACTTGGGCAGCGACTGCGTCATATTGCAAGAGTCGGTCGCTATCGCCAACAACCTTCGCTACTACGACGATAGCAGGAAATTGAACGGGTTCGGTGGAGGAGGATGTCGAACAACGGGAAAATTGTATGCCGAAATCGGAGTTGATTCTTTACGAAGTTGGTGTGAAGTGCTAGTTGTCCCAGATAAAAACCAGCCATACAAAATAATCGTCGGTAGGCGTTTGCTCGATCAACCGCAATTCAAGATCGAGAAGACATACTGTGCACTTAAAATCAGCGACTGCACTGTGAGTAATGAAGGCAAATCGTTGATTATTTCAGACGAAGCGAGTTCAGAGCAGCAGGTGCGGAACAGAATCGAAGCTGACGATATTGATGCGGGAGACATCACAAACGAGGAGAAGGAGCAACTCTGCGAATTAGTGAACAAGTACCGTGATTGTTTTGCTCTAGATGCCAGCGAACTTGGAGAGTATAACTGAGGTGAGTGCACAATAGTAGTAACTACGACACAACCAGTATGTGTGCAGCCCTACCGGCTACCTTTCGCTAAGAGAGTGTCAGTGGAGGAGAAGATCAGCGAAATGTTGCGGCAAGGAGTCATTCGACCTTCAACTTCCAACTACTGCGCGCCGATCGTTCTTACAAAGAAGGATGGAACGGACAGGATGTGCATCGACTATCGAGCGCTTAATAAGGTAACGACAAAACAGAAGTGCCCGATGCCTACTGTGGAGGAGATACTGACAACTCTATCCGGAAAGAAGTACTTCACAACACTGGACCTTGCTTCTGGGTACCACCAAGTGCGAATAGCGGAGCAGAGCCGAAGGTACACTGCTTTTGTTTCGGAGAGCGGTCTGTATGAGTTTGTGCACATGCCGTTTGGTCTAATAAACGCCCCAGGTTACTTCCAAATGTGTATGAACCAGATAAAGGCGCGTATGGACCCTGGTGATGTTGCAGTCTACTTGGACGATGTCATCATTGCGAGCACATCGATAGAAGAGGGACTCCGAAAGCTCCACAAATTTCTGAAAGTTCTAAGGGAGTCAGGATTGACTCTGAATACGAAAAAGTGTGCGTTCCTGAGGACTAACATTGAGTTCCTCGGACATCGGCTGGATGGAAACGGGATACGACCTAGTGAGCGAAAGACGGTTGCAGTAAAGGATTTTCCCCAACCGAAAAATGTGCACGAAGTAAGACAATTTTTGGGCCTCACCGGTTATTTCCGCAAATTCGCGCCGAAATATTCTTGTATCGCAATACCTCTCACCGACTTACTCAAACAAGACAAGACCTTTGTGTGGAAGGAGGAACAATAGACGGCGTTCGAAGAGCTGAAATCCGCATTGATTAATCCACCTATACTAGCTCTCTATGATGTGGAGTGCGATCATGAAGTTCATACTGATGCCTCCACTGTGGGACTGGCCGGTATACTGATGCAGCGAGGGAAGATCGATAGCGAATTGAAACCAGTGGCCTACTTTAGCAGGAAGCTGACAGAAGCAGAAGCAAAGTACCACAGCTATGAGCTAGAGGTTTTAGCTGTGGTGGAAAGTCTTGAGAGGCTTAGAATCTACCTCTTGGGTAAGGCGTTTAAAGTTGTGACCGACTGCGAAGCCATCGTAGCGACTCAAAACAAGGCCAAGATGATACCAAGAGTCGCGAGGTGGTGGCTCAAACTGCAAGAATTTGATTTTACGACAATACACCAGCCAGGAAGAAAAGCGGGATACGTGGACGCCATGAGCCAGTAGAGGAAGAGCGGGAGATGGAAGAGGCATCCGCCAATATATTAAACATCTGCATTACAGATGACGATTGGCTTGCAGCGATGCAGTGGCAAGATAAAAGACTAAGACATATCATCAGACAACTACAATCAACAGCGGCTGGGGGTGAACAGAAGCAACTCCATAAGGAATACAAGCTAGAAGACCAGCGATTATATAAATGTGTCGGCGATCAGCGGAAGTGGGTAGTACCGAAAGGGGTACAATGGCGAGTGCTACGAATGTGTCATGATGAGGCTGCACACATGGGCTACGAGAAGACACTAGAAAGGCTGAGAAGGACGTATTGGTTTCCCAAGATGAGGAGTTTCGTCAAGAGCTACATCAAAGGATGTGTGGAATGCGCGTACACTAAGAGGAAGGGCGGAGCATTAGAGGGTGAGCTGCATTGTGTGGAGAGGGTGCCAGTACCGTTCCATACAATTCATATGGATCATCTCGGTCCATTTGTAACTGGGCGAGGTGGAACCAAATATTTGGTTGCATTAGTGGACAACTTTACGAAATACACCATTTTGAAAGCTGTGAGGACAACCAATACGAAGGGAGTGATAGCAGTGCTCAATCAAGTGAGTGAATATTTTGGGATGCCCAAGCGCTTAGTAACAGATAGAGGTACGGCGTTCTCGGCGAACGAGTTCAAGAAGTACTGCCAAACATACGGGATACAACACATTATGACGGCTGTCAGAACACCACGAGCTAACGGTCAAGTGGAAAGGGCCAATCGCACAGTACTCTCAGCACTTAAGTGTAGTCATTCAGCGGGCAAGGACTGGGCACAGCAGCTGAGAAGTATTCAATGGAGCTTGAACACAGCGAGGAGTGCGACCACAAGAGCAACACCACACGAACTAATGTTTGCTTATACACCAAGAGGAATCGCTGGGGACAAACTTCTGTCAGAACTAGAGCGCGACGGACACTGCAACCAAGACGAAATGGACCATAGGCGAGACATTGCCCTGCAATACATTTCAAGAGAACAGGAGAAGCAGAAGAAACGCTTTGACAAGACACACAAAAAGCCTAACACGTATGATGTCGATGACTTAGTCCTGATCGAACGTGAGCCGGTAGCAACAGGTGAGTCAAGAAAGCTTGATTCAATCTACAGGGGCCCGTACATCGTGGCAAAGGTGCTGCCAAACGACAGGTACGTCTTAAGGGATATTCCAGGACAGCAGAGGACTCAGAAACAATTTGAATCAATTGAAAGTGCCGACAGGATGAAGAGGTGGTGTGAGTTATATGATGGCGACCCTTCGAAAGATGATGCCGAAGAATCCGATACACACAGTTTTGAAGAAGAGACTTGCGAACCAGCGAGCGCAAGAAGTCTCGAGGACGGGCCTTAAGTCAGGATGGACGAGCTGTAACGCCCTTTTCAAGGATAGCGCCTTGAAGATTGAATATGTGTGTCATTCCACTTCTGATCTCTCTGCGTGGAAATTTCCACACCGAATCTACGGGGCAACTGCCACAGTGAACGAACCATCAGGATCACGATATACATACTACGAACATCACACTAACGGGAAGTTACAGCTAGGCGATAACGCACTCGCATGATCTTTGTCCTTTTTTTTGTTTCTGATCATTGTTGCGAAGGATTTCAAATAGAGTGGTTGAATAAATAGACGTGCGTTTTATTATTTTTCTTTTATCGTTTGGGGGTAGTTGAGTGTACTTTACAGAATTAAAAAAAAAAAGGTATTCTGACTGTCAATCCAAATCGGTTTTTTGATAAATGTCACAATGTCTTTCAACTGTTTTTGTTCACGAAAGAAATTGATAAACTCAAGATGTAAATAGTATATGTATCATATTTGGAAAAATAAAATAATAATTTGACTTGTTTTCAGGTCTAAAGTAGTAAGCAACAAAAGGCAGTTGGGAAGGCTCGTGGAATTGTTGCAGGAAAACACAAAGGAAATTGGAAGAACTTTCGAGGGAATTAAATAGTTTGGGTTCCCCAGCACGAGAATAGCAAAGGATTTGTGAAATGGAGAAGAGTTTACAAGTAAGCCATTATTTTCTCTACTAAGGTGTGGGCTGACTTGAAGTGTAAAACAAAAAAAAAAGAAAGACCGAAAATAAAAAGGAAATGTCTGCAACTGGAGGTAGTTCCAACTATCTACGCCATTTCAATGACACGGAGGAAGCAGTCATTCAAATGGTTGATATGAGCACGGGTGTTGATCCAGAAGAACTTGGGTTTGAAGAAAATACATATAAAAGAATCTGAAGATAAAGGTCAATTTGTTGTGCCCTTGACTCAAAAACATCCTGTAAAATCGACAGGAGGAACAGACCTCTGCACAAAAGAAATACAGTAAGATGTTAGTTCTGAGGAGTGATATAAAATGAAGCATGAGAAATGTAGAGCTTTATATTAAGAGGAGCGTTCAACAGAAAGATGATCTAATTAGTTTAAAAAATGGTAAATTGAAAGCCTACAAAGAAAACAAAGAAAACCAAAGTATGGACAGAAGAGCAAAATTGCAGCTGCAAATCGAATTACTAGAGATAAAGAAGCAAAAACAAAATATGATGGATATTGATTAGATTTCTTTAATATACTATATGTATGTACATCTGGAGTACAATGGACCAGTGTTTGCGTCTGAGTGCTCCAGCGGATAGCAGAAGTTTAAAAAAAAAAAAAAAAAAAAAACAAATATGTATGTATGTACAAATAAAGTTATTTCAAAAAATTAGTTCCTAAATCTTTAACATATTAAATATATTAAGGTTGCGCCTAATAGCCAAGTATTCCTTTGCCCCTCCTGTATTCCTCTTCTAATTTAGATCTTAATTTCGACATAATAAAAACATTTGCAATATGTGTTGATCCCGGATATTTTGCATTAAGATATCTAATAACCATTTTGTGGTCACAAACCTAAGAATGAAATGATTGAAATAAAGATAATAGTCGTACAAAAAAAAAAAAAAAAAAAAATAGACTAACAATCAAGGCATTTAATCCCTTTCTATTGTAGTATAAATGCTGCAAAGTTTTTTCAGTGACGCTATTTTTATGTGCGTTCCATCCACACATCTAATTTCTTTCGGGATTCCTTTTACATTCATTGGAGTACTCGTTACCCACCTTAGGCAAATATGGTTTTCAAACACATTGAACATTTCCTTAAGAAGCACGGATACAGTGGAGTAGCAATGCCAATGTAAGATTCGCTTACCATACAAATTTAATATGAACCATGTGCACAATTAGCAAAGCAGTAGCAACTTTTATAATATTCGGAATTCAGAACAGAAGGCTTCATTTTAGTTTCATTTAGTTTCAATTTCCAATATTGGACAGAGTAAAGATGAGGATACATTGGCCCATATCCATTAATCCTTTCATTTAAATAATCGTAAACACACATATCGTAGGACACACTTATTCTTTTTAAAAATCCAATTAATCTAAACCTTTAAAAATTATGTCTTGAAAAAAGAAGACTACAAAATAAACAATTGGATTGGTTATCGTAAGGGGACTGCAAGGTCCAGGTCGATTAAATAAATTTGAAGTATCATGAACAGGTTCCAATATAAAAATATTATTGAAAACGAGCACCTGTTAAACTGTTAATCGTTTCCCACCATCTTTATACTAATTATTATCAACACAACAACAATGGGAAACTCTATCTTCTTCTTCTTAGTGGGCGCTACAGTTCGGGGTGGGCCTCAACCAACATGCCCCTTCTTCTAGCACGATCTTTCGCTAGCCTTTTCCATTGCCGCGCACCCAGTTGGCTGAGGTCCCCTTCCACCTGTGTGCGCCATCTTAAGTGTGGCCGTCCTCTGCTTCTTCGTCGCTCGGGGTTGGATTCAGAGACTCTCCGGGCTGGAGCTGTGGTGTCCATTCGCTCTACATGGCCCATCCATCTTAGGCGTTGAATCCGTAGACGCCTGACTAGGCTCATGTCGCTGTACAGCCCGTAAAGTTCGTGGTTGAATCTTCTCCTCCATCCCCCGTCTGTGTTTATATGCCCAAAAATCACGCGCAAAATCTTTCTCTCGAACCGACCAAGGGCCTCCTCATCCGCTTTTGATAGCGTCCATGCTTCTGCGCCGTACAACAGGACCGGGATGATAAGGGTCTTATATAGAGTCAACTTTGTCGTTCGGGAGAGGGCTCTATTACTCAATTGCCTCCTGAGCCCAAAGAAACAGCGATTGGCAAGAGTGACTCTGCGTTTGATTTCGGAACTGATGTCGTTGTTCCAGGTCGACACATGCTTATTGGTTATATAAGTAGCCTTCTAAGGTGAAATTTTGTGATTTCAAGATACCTTAAACCGAATATCGATGTCTTACACAGACTGACATTGACTATCAAGGATAAATTTACACTAATTAGTTTTCGATGCAAGGAACAAAGAAATTGCGACTGCTGGCTTTTATAAAAGGAAATAGAATGCAAACGCGGATGGCAAAGGACTAACAAAGGCCTCGTAGGGGTAGCATCTATCCGACGGGTGCTGGCCTGCTAAAAAGCGAGAAGAGCCGCCGGAGTTGAACAAGAAATTGCAGACGGGGAAGGGCGAATGGCGAGCCTCCTGCGCCAAAAAAGAGGATTAGTCGGTTGGGCTACGGCCTAGTAAGCCGTAACCGTGAAAAAAAACACAAACTTCGAAACAACCACAAGCCTCGGATATAACCGACCGGATTTATGTTGACGACCCTTGCAAAAAACGAAAAAAGGACAATGATCTTCGGCTTTGTACGTGGAATGTTAGGCCCCTAAACAGGCCACGTGCTGCCGAACAACTTGCGGACGCCCTAGACCGCTATAAAGCGGACATCACCGCCATCCAGGAAATGCGATGGAATGGACCGGGTATAAAGCGGATGAAAAACTGCGATATTTACTACGGCGACTGCTATAGGGAGAGAGGGCAACGATTGTTTGGATGCGGATTTGTTGTTCGAGGTGGACTAAGGCAAAAAGTCCTAAGCTTTCGGCATGTGAGCGAACGCCTCATAACAATCCGTATCAAGGCTAAATTTTTTAACATCAGCCTGATCTGCGTCCACGCCCCCACGGAAGACAAGGATGACTCCGCCAAAGATGAGTCCTACGATCTCCTAGACAGAACGTATGCCCAATGTCCCAGCTATGACATCAAAATTGTACTAGGAGACTTCAATGCTAAGCTGGGTAAAGAAAGCATCTTTGAACGAGTCATCGGCAAACATAGCCTACACGACACCACCTCCGATAACGGACACAGGCTGATTGATCTTGCTACGGGGCGAAATCTCATTCTAGCCAGTACGCGCTTCCGGCACCTCGATATACACAAAGGCACCTGGCGGTCTTTTGATCAATCGACGACCAACCAGATTGATCACATCGCGATCGACGTCAGACACTCCTCCACTATTCTTGATGTTCGAACTTTCCGAGGAGCTAAGATCCGCTTATGGATAGCACGAACGCAACGGAGTAGAGTAAGAATACAAAGTTATGACGTCGGAAAGCTACTATCGCCAGAAACCGCTCGTGCTTTTTCCGATCGCGTCTCCCTTAAGCTCTCCAATACACCTGAATCCTCCACACTATCAATAGAACAGCAGTGGAGTCTTTGCAATCAAGCCCTGAAAAGCTCTGCATCCGAAGTTTTGGGTTTCAAGGCTCCACCACGAAGAAACACCTGGTTCGATGACGAGTGCCGGAGGATTCATACAGCGAAGCAGGATGCATATAAGGTCTCGTTGCATAAAAGAACAAGAGCAGCTCGTGAGCTCTACGAGTTAAAAAGAAGGGAGGAGGGTGACCTGGATTCTTAGAAGAAAGAAGAAAGAGCACGAGAAGTGCGCGATTGAGGATTTGGAGAGGTGTTACTGCAGGCGTGATGTTCGAAAGTTTTATCAACAGATAAAGCGAACATGCCAAGGTTATAAAGCCAGAACGGAAGCCTGCAGGGATGAGAACGGACACCTAGTAGTAGAACCGCAGTCGAAGCTGAGAATATGGAAAAACCACTTCTGCAGACTGTATAACGGCGATGTTAGTCAATACACGCTGTCAGGCAGAATGATCCATTTCTAATCAACGGAGACCGCAGAGAATTCTGTCTCCCTAACCTCGACGAAGTTAAGATTGCCATATCGAAGCTCAAGTCGAATAAAGCTGCTGGCGCAGACGGACTGTCTGCTGAGCTCTTCAAGGCAGCTTAGGGTGACCTGGTTGTGAGCATGCACCAGCTCATCCGTAAGATATGGTTAGAGGAAAGCATGCCCGAGGAATGGAGTCTCAGCATCGTATGCCCGATCCACAAGAAAGGAGACCCCTCTGATTGCGCCAACTATAGAGGAATAAGTCTCCTTAACATCGCCTACAAAATTTTCTCTGCCGTTTTGTGTGAACGCCCGAAGCCTTTTGTAAATAAGCTGATAGGTCCTTATCAGTGCGGATTCAGGCCAGGGGAGTCCACCATCGACCAAATCTTCACATTATGGCAGTTCCTGAAAAAAACCAATGAATTTCAAGTCGACACTCACCACCTATTTGTCGACTTCAAAGCCGCATACGACAGCGTAATTAGAGACGAGCTATACATCTTAGGCGTTGGATCCGTAGACGCCTGACCAGACTCATGTCGCTGTACAACCCGTACAGTTCGTGATTGAATCTTCTGCTCCAACCCTCCTCTGTGTTTATGGGACCGAAAATCGAACGCAGAATCTTTCTCTCGAAACGACCAAGGATTTCCTCATCCGCTTTAGATAAAGTCCATGTATAACAGGACCGGGATAATTAAGGTCTTATATAAGGTCAACTTGGTCGTACGAGAGAGGGCTCTACTTCTCAGTTGCCTCTTGAGCCCAAAGAAGCAGCGGTTGGCAAGAGTAATTCTGCGCTTGATTTCGAAACTGGTGTCGTTGTTCCAAGTCACCGCGAAGCCGAGGTATATGAAGTCCTTAACTACCTCGAACTTATATCTGCCAATATGCACGTTCTGTCCAAGACGTCGGACATTTACCTTTTTCGATGACAGCAGATATTTAGTCTTGCCCTCATTAACTGCCAAACCAATTTTTGCCGCCTCCATCTCAATACTTGCAAACGCCTCATTGACATCTCGCTGCGATCTACCTATTATGTCAATGTCGTCGGCGTATGCAAGGAGTTGCGAGGATTTGAAGTAGATTGTGCCTCTTGTATTGGCCTGTGATTTTTGCACAATCATTTCAAATACGATGTTGAAGAAATCACACGACAGCGCATCGCCCTGCCTAAATCCTTTTTTGACATCAAAACTATCGGTAAGATGCTCACCGATTCGGATGGAGCAGCGAGCATTTTCCAAGGTCATCCTGCATAGTCTGACGAGCTTCGCAGGGATGTCAAAAGCAAACATGGCGTTATATAGCTCGTCTCTAATTACGCTGTCGTATGCGGCCTTGAAGTCGACGAATAGATGGTGCGTATCGACTTGAAACTCATTGGTTTTCTCCAGGATCTGCCGTAGTGTGAAGATTTGATCGATGGTGGACTTCCCTGGCCTGAAGCCACACTGATAAGGACCTATCAGCTTGTTTACGAATGGCTTCAGGCGTTCACACAAAACGGCAGCGAAGATCTTGCATGCGACATTAAGGAGACTTATTCCTCTATAGTTGGCGCAGTCAAAGGGATCTCCTTTTTTGTGGATCGGGCAAACAATGCTGAGACTCCATTCCTCGGGCATGCTTTCCTTTGACCATATCTTACAGACGAGCCGGTGCATGCTCCTAACCAGCTCACCCCCAGCCGCTTTGAAGAGCTCAGCAGATAGTCCATCTGCGCCAGCAGCTTTATTCGACTTGAGTTTCGACATGGCAATCTCAACTTGGTCGAGGTCAGGGAGACGGAATTCTCTGCGATCTTCGTCGTTAAAAAATGGATCATTCTGCCTGACGGCGGTATGTTGGTTGTCATCGCCGTTATACAGTCTGCAGAAGTGGTTTTTCCAAATTCTCAGCATCGACTGCGATTCTACTACTAGGTGTCCGTTCTCATCCTTACAGGCCTCCGTTCGGGCTTTATAGCCTTGAGACATTCGTTTTATCCGCTGATAAAACCTTCGAACGTCGTGCCTGCAATAGCACCTCTCCAAGTTTTCAATCGCCCGCTTCTCGTGCTCTTTCTTTTTTCTCTTGAGAAGCTTATGTTCCTCCCTTCTCTTAAGCTCGTAGAGCTCACGAGCCGCTCTTGTTTTTGTTTTTTTGTGTAGTGAGGCTTTGTATGCCTCCTGCTTTTCCGCATGAATCCTTCTACACTCGTCATCGAACCAGGTGTTTCGTCGTGGTGGAGCTTTTAGGCCCAGCACTTCCGTTGCTGTGCTCTTCAGGGCTTGTTTGCACAGGCTCCATTGTTGCTCCACTGACTGAGTGGGGGATTGAGGTGTATCGGAGAGCTTAAGGGAGACGCGGTTGGCAAAAGCACTGGCGATCTCCGGCGATAGTAGCTTTCCGACGTCATAGCTTGGTGTTCTAACTCTACTCAGCGGTGTTCGTGTTATGCGCTGACGTATCTTGGCTACTACAAGATAGTGGTCTGAATCGATGTTCGCTCCTCGGAAAGTGCGAACATCAAGAATAGTGGAGTGACTGATTGATCTGGCGACCGCCAGGTGCCTTTGTGTATATCGAGGTGGGAAAATCGTGTGCTGGCTACAAGAAGATTTCGCCCCGTGGCAAGGTCGATCAGCCTATGTCCGTTATCGGATGTGGTGTCATGTAGGCTGTTTTTGCCGATGACCCGTTCAAAGATGCTTTCTTTACCCAGCTTAGCGTTAAAATCCCCTAGTATGATTTTGGTATCATAGCTGGGGCAATTGGTATATGTTCGGTCTAGGAGATCAAAGAAATCATCTTTGATTGAGTCATCCTTGTCTTCCGTGGGGGCATGGACGCATATGAGGCTGATGTTACAGAAATTTGCCTTGATGCGGATCGTTATGAGGCGTTCACTCACATACTGGAAACTTAGGACTTTATGTCTTAGTCCACCTCTAACAACAAATCCGCATCCAAATAGTCTCTCTGTCCTCTCTCCCTATAGCAGTCACCGTAGTAAATGTCGCAGTTTTTCATCCGCTTTTTACCCGGTCCATTCCATCGCATTTCCTGGATGGCGGTTATGTCCGCTTTATAGCGGTCTAGGGCGTCCGCAAGTTGTTCGGCCGCACGTGGTCTGTTTAGGGACCTAACATTCCACGTACAGAACCGAAGGTCCTTGTTTGTTTTTTTGTTTTCTTATAGGGTCGTCAACATAGATCCGTTCCGTTTTATTATCCGAGGCTGTTTTGTGTTTCTGAGCAATTAGTGGTTTTACGGTTATGGTTCGCTAGACCATAGCCCAACCGACACTAATCCTGTTTGGTGGCGCAGGATACTCGCCATTCGGCCTCTTCCGTCAGTAATTTCCCTTTTAAGGAAATTTTCAGATGGCACCACGAGGAGGTGGAAGTAGGACCTGACTAGCAGAGCTGCAAGATGATCGGCTGCAGAGGCTCTTACTCGCTTTTTGTCGGGCCAGCATCCGTCGGCAGATGCTACCCCTACGAGGCCTTTGCTAGTCCTTCACCATCCCATGTAAATGATTCTCTAACTAAATTTAATCGTGCCTTATTTATGGAGACCAAAAAACTTACATTAGTTAAGAAATTTAAATACCTGTGGTTCCAAAATTCACAAATTCTGATACGTAAGACTTAAAATGGTAGGGTTATTGCTATTAGATCGTTCGATGATCTATCAAAACTCCAAGACTAATTTTGTCTTGTTCTTCTATTTTTTCTTTTTTTTATTAATACATTTAGATATGTTAAGTATCATTAATAGTATCGATCCCGATAGCAATAACCCAACCACTAGAACTATTAAAAGTATTTGTGATGGAATTTTTCACTTTACCTCCATAGAAAGTAAACCCTTTTTTATTGTACATCAAAATATTCGTAGTTTGAGGCAAAACTTCGATCTACTTGTGTGCAATCTGGAAGCTTTTGAATATTTGCCAGATCTGATATTCGTTTCTGAGATATGGATTTTCTCTTGCAAAGTTGACGATTATTCTATTCCCGGGTATAAGTTCTATGCAAGTCGAAATGAACTATATCCAGCAGGGGGTGTAGGAGTTTTTGTGCGAGATGTGTATACAGGTGAAGACTGTAACAAGGAACAACGTAGTATGGCTAGCACAGATATAATTAAGTTTACTATCAGTGTATGTATGTATGTATGTTGGCGTTACAGTCCATGAAGAACCTGAGCCGAGCTTCTCTCAATCACCCATGTTGTGTGTGATTTCATTTTCCCATAGGTGAAAGGGACCTACAGCTTATTGCCGGTTCCGAACGGCGAATTCCGAGAAGCTTTTCATGACAATTATACTATTTGTCAGAACCCCGCTGAGGAGAAACACCGTGAAAAACACGTTCGATGACACGGCTGTATCGGGATTCGATCCCGAGTCATCGGCGTCAGAGGCCAATACACTACCCACTGCGCCACGGTGCTCTCAGTGTACTATCAGTGTACGCAATATATTTTGACGTGACAACGTCTATTAAATCGGTTAGCGCTGAAATATGGGATGCCGAAACGCAAAAAACGCAGAAAAATGTAGACTAACCGTGTGAGTAGGCGTGGCCTAGCGAATGTGTAGTAGTGAGCTCGCGCGAAAATGATCAACATGTCAGATAAAAAAAAATTCGGCGTCGTTTAGTGGAATTAAATCAAATAAAATCATATCATAGACCTATTGTTGATGGAATATTAGAAATAAAGAACACTTAAACGTTTGAGTATAAAATTGTCTTATTCAATTAAATACATGTATAATACTGTAATATGAAAATAAAACATTGAAATCAATAAAAAAATTATATGTAATTGTTGAATATATAATATTTATACCTCATTCATAAAATCGTATAATAGACTTGTCACGAAATAATGGATTTGGCTAGTAACAGCCAATCTAATAACAGTTTTTTGATTTTGTTTGTGTGTACAGACTATAAACCACCACTCCTCAATCTTTTTTGAACGACTTTTCAGATTTCAGCTTCGAGTACCGTATCTGATAGCTATCTGGCTCTTATAGCTGAGCATGGTCTCACATCCTTCATTAATGAAGGCACAAGACCAATCTTAAATAAATGTATTGATCACGTTTTCGTTCGTTTTGCGAACATTCAAGTAAGTGATTGTTTTGGTATAACTTTGATTTGCATATAACCGACCACTGTATGACTGATATCCTTTTTAAAGATTTTACCGGACTGAAGCGTACCTATAGCTCATCTTCAAAGACTATTTTAAAAATAAGGTTTGACACACTTATCAATCGCTTGCTATTTGAAAATTGGCGCGAAGTCTACGCTGAGGAAAATGCTTCTTAAGCGTATAACGCATTTTTGAACATTCTCCAAAGCCATGTCAGAACCTCTAGTTTCACATTTTACGTTAAGAAATCGCAGACAAGGCTGAAACCCTGGGTTAACGCTTCTATCCTGAACAAAATTAAAGTCAAAAACAAAACGCGCAAACTATGCCATAGACATCCACTGAACATAAACTTAAATAAACGTTTAAAGAAAATGAGTAAGAAAATAAATATGGAAATATGGAGCTATTCTTTTTCTTTGGTGGCGTTACAGCCCATGAAGGACCAGAGCCGAGCTTCTCTCAATCACCCATGTTGTGTGTGATTTATTTTTCACACAGGTGAAAGGGACCTACAGTTTAATGCCGATTCCGAACGGCGTGAGTCGAGAAGCTTTTTCATGGCAAGTTTACTACGGGGGGTTTTGCCAGTACCCCGCCGAGGAGGAATGTCGCAAAATAAACATTCGATGGCGTTGGTGTTATCGGGATCCGAACTAGCTCATCGTGCGCCAGAGTCCAACACACTAACCACTGCGCCACGACGCCCTGGAGAGTTATTAACGGTATAATTAATAACAGCCCCTCCTATCATTCCAAGTCCATCGTATTGAGTGGCGAGGGTACGGACATTGTGGAGCATCTAGCAATAGCTAACGAATTCTTTGCCTCAGTAGGGCAGGCAATCCAACCAAATCATGTGTCGCTTTGCAGCCGCTGTGTAAGGGATGAGATATTAGAACCAACGACGTGTATGAACAGTTTCTTTTTTGAGGAAATCAATGGTTTAGAGGTTCTAAAGATCATCTACTCCGTTATCAACTCGAGATCTTGTGGAAACGATGACTTTTGCAATGGAACCCTTAAGAAAATTGCGCCCTTTTTAGTTGACATACTAGCACATCTATTTAATTTAAGTATTTTGAGTGGAGTTTTTCCTGATCGTCTAAAATGTGCTAATGTCTAACCACTTCTTAAAAAAGGAAATCCAAAAGATAAGAACAATTGCAGGCCAATTTCTTTGCTTTCCTCAATCTCGAAAGTTTTTGAAAAAGCTGTAAAAAGACGTATGTGTGCACATCTACACAAAATACAATTTTTTAGCCCGGTACAGTTTGGGTTTAGAGAGGGATGTTCTACTGAAGATGCGCTTTTGTATTTTTGCTCGTTCATCAACAAAGCACTTGTTGCTGGCCTCTTTGTTGATACGTGTTACGAAAGCGTTTGACATGGTTGATCATGACATTCTTTTAGACAAATTGTTTGGTGCAGGATTTCGCGGTTTTATCTTTGAAATAAAATAAAAGTTTTTCTTAGAAAAAAGTGGTTGGGTTTTTTTCTTTAATTTCTCAAAAACTACTAGACATTTTTGCATCCGGTTTTCTGCTTTTAACTAAAAACTAATAAGAGAATTAAAATTTTGAAAAAAAAAAAAAAAAATAAAAAAAAAAAAATAGTAGTTAATTACATACAATTTTGAAAAAAAAATCAGTTCAAACATTTTTTTTTTTCAAAATTTTGAGTTTGAAATTTAATTTCTCAAAAACTATTCCTTAACACAGCTTCGTTTAAAAACAAGATGAGAGAAGAAGTTTCTGGTTTTGCAAAAAAGTATGTCACGGCATTGTGGATGTATTTTTAATATTTTTTTTCCAAATTAAGTCAATTTTTCCGAAAATTGCCCCTCCCGGCTAAAGGGGCTGGAATACACTCCCACACATAATAAAAATAATAAAGTAAAAATAAGAATATTAACCATAATAATGGAATTTCGAGTGAATTACGAAACGGACAGACGTGTTTTTTTACATCGAGTGCCGTGTCTAGTATATCTCACCAAGTTAATAAGTGACAGAGACACTATATCTTAGTAAAGAGCCCTTCTGGCTCAGCTCCATTTAACATCCAGTGATTTTTCTTCTATTTTTTCTTAAAAGTGAAAAAAAAAAACAAACAAAGGAGATATGAGCGTTTTACGCTCGCCTCCCCTCGAGCGCAAACTCAAAAATTCCCTAACTCCCTCTCCCATTCATGTAAAACCAACCAACTCAACAAATTTCGAGCCGGATTTCCCTTACAGCCAAAGCTCTTCCCAGATATCAACCTTGCATCATTCCCCAACCAATTCCAATGAATCCCAACAAACACAGTAGCGTCTCAAAAAAGTGACCTCATACATATACCTTTCCAACAGAACATGTTAAACCACTACGAGGCTAAAACAAGGACAACAACAAATGTCACCACAACCACGACAAAACCAACAACAAACCTTCACAACCACAACCCCAACGACCACTGGCACAACAACAACCATCATAGGTACAGCCATAACCAGCACTTCTATGCACCCATCAACACCTGAATTATCAACCCTAGTATTTACCAGCATAAAACCCAAACCGTCGATCAGGTATAAGACTATTCCCAATGAACTAAAAAAAAAAACCGAAACTCCCCAGTACAAAAAAACAACAATACCAACAACAAAAAACAAAAAAACAGAGACACAAACCAAACTATCGACATACTGGCTAAACGACACAAAATATATTTGCTCTCCTTTCACCCGATGAAGACATCCAAAACCTGCCCTCCACACCAAATAAGCCCGCTATAGCAAAGCCACCAAAAGTCAATAAACCCCCTCGACATACTGGCTAAACGACACAAACAATGACACACAAAATAGATTTTCTCTCCTTTCACCCGATAAAGACATCCAAAACCTCCCCTCCACCCCAAATATGCCCGCTATAGAAAAGCCACCAAAAGTCACCAAACCCCCTCCAATATTTGTCCAAGGAGTAAAAACAATAGGTACCTCAGCGTGACTATCCACCTTGACGCGGTGCTGGGGCTTAAATTAGCCTGCGATACCATGTTGAATCAACATGGGTTCAATGCTAGTGACTAAGAGGTAGTCAGCCCTATTCCAGTGGTGGTGTGAGCTTATTGAAACCGTGCACAGGGATGAAAGGTTGGAGGGTTTATTTCCAACCGTTAACGAGCTCCCTTAGGTGCCCAGGCGAGGCCTAAGGTATCAAATGCCTTACTCCGATAATCGGCGGCTCTGTCGGAGTGGACCCCATACTTGTCCGAACTCGTGGGAACAAAATTTTGAAAAACAACAAAGAAACAAAAAAGATGAAGAGAAAGGAGAGCTCTCTCTTGAGTCAGTGGCAGACGCGCTAAACGACGTAGCTACTAACCAGGATGAGGACATCTCGAGGGAATTTGAGGAGAAATTACTCGCCGATCCCGAAGAGACAGTCCAGGAGAGCGAAGGAAAAGGCAAGACTGCCAAAAAGAAGGAAACACTTTCCCAGGGAAAGCAAAGGCTTAGGGAGTACAGGAAAGCTGTACACCTTAAGCGTATATTGGGAGAGAAGGGTATTCCTCTGCTCTCCAATTTGGAGAAGAGAAAACTCAGATGGGCTGAGGAAATCATTGACAAAGATGCCCTGACAAAGCTAAGAGTGGCAAAGGGGCAACGGACTATGGTGGAAAAACGGGCAAAGATGGAAAAGATCCTGAAAAGCCCCCAGCAAAAGGAAAGCGACGAACCGGGCCAACTGGAGCCGAAGCCGATAAGGCGGGCTCCAGTGGCACCCAGGCTCGACGTAAGGGTGGAAAGAGCGCACCAAAGACCGAAGTCGCTAAGACGGGTCTAGGTAAGACAACTTCCACGGCGATCGATGCAATTGGCAAGACCGCTAGCAGGAAACGGGAAGGGTTTATGACAAAAAGGGTGAGATCCCAGGAAGAGGCCAACAACTCAGCGAAGAGAGCGAAGGTCAGTAGTGCGGCGCAGTTTAGCGGGGCTATCCGTAATGCTCTACAGCTTTCTGTAGTGGATTGCGGCAAGCCGAGTGGCCAGTATACCTACGAACAGGGGAAGATGATCGAAAAGGCTCTGGCTAAAGCGATCTTCGACCACGTTCGGGGGAATGCTGGGAAACCTGCGCCAACGTTTGGCCTCACGAACTGGAAGCGGGTCATAAGCAGACTGGACTGCAAAGACCAGCTCTCGCATGACTTCGCCTCAAAAGTCGTTCCCAGTCTTAAGCCATGGGAAGGAGCTGCACTAAAGGCAGTCCCCTGGACAAGATACCGGAGAGCCCTAGGGCCAAATTGAATGTACCGGATATGGGGATGAAGAGAGAGGAGATTCTCGGTTTTCTAAAAGCACAAAACCCAGCGGTCCCTATGGATGACTGGGAGGTTGTGGCTTTGGAAAACAACGGAAATGATATGAAAAGTATCATCTTCGTTATAGAGAATCCACCGAAAATTCTAAGGGAAAGAAAAGCTATGCGTTTGTTCTTCGGAGCTGGTGAGTTTCTATTGAGACTCACGAAGAAGGCGCGGCCTGGTGAGGTGGCACCGGTGGAGGTGGAAAATGATACTACAGATAATGAAGGTAGTAAAAATTAACTTCCACCACAGTAAAGCCGCCTCGGTAAACTTCATGCTGCTCCTCAACAAGGAACAGCTTGACCTGGCCCTAGTCCAGGAACCATGGATTCTCCACAATCGGGTAAAGGGGCTAGGGTCATCAAAATACAAAATAATTTATAACGATAACGAAAGCAAGGTAAGGACTTGTATTGTGGCCAGGAAAGAACTCCACACACTAATGCTAACCAATTTCAGCTCGGGTGATCAGACGGTTGTGGAAGTCAAATGAAAAGACGGCACCTTCACGATGGCGTCGGTTTACCTACCATATGATGAAGGCACGGACGTCCCCTCGGAAGAAGTAAGGAAAATGGTCTCAATGACCAAACAAAGTAAGAAAAACTTAGTCTTAGGGTGTGATGCTAACGCCCATCATACCATTTAGGGTAGCACTAACACAAATAGTAGAGGTGAGGCTCTGTTCAGTTATGTCCTTAATACTAACTTAACTATATGTAACCGTGGTAATTCACCAACTTTTATCACTAAAAATAGAAGGGAGGTTATAGACGTTACTTTAGTAAATGGAAACGGTAACGCAAAGGTCTCGAACTGGAGAGTGTCCGACAAAGCGTCACTTTCTGACCATTGCTGGATACTCTTTGATCTGAATCTTTGTGTAACGGATGGCAATGTCTTTCGGAATCCGCGGAAGGCGAATTGGCAAATGTTCAACACGGAATTGGGAAAAACCCTATTTCGGCCTCCGAATGGAAATCCCAACTCCACAAAAGACATCGATAAGATGATACTGAACCTAACCGATAAGCTTAACCGGTCCTTTGAGAGATCTTGCCCCATCAAAAAACCAAGCAAAAAGAACCACCCACCGTGGTGGAACGCAAAAGTAGCAGAGCGACTATGTACCTCCAGACATAGTTGGAACCTCGCTAAAGAGGGTTCCATCGAATGGTCAACTTACAGAGATAATGTTAAGCGACTCAAAAAGGAAATTAGATTCGCAAAAAAGAGCTCGTGGAGAAATTTCTGAGGGTCTATCGAATCATGTACGGATGCGGCTCGTGTGAGAAAGGTCCTTGCCAAGACTCCTACGCAGGTTTCTTCAATCAGGAAATCTGATGGTAGCTGGACAGATTCAAACGAAAGCATGCTTGACGCCCTACTAAAGTGTCACTTCCCTAACTGTGTAAACGCGGGAACATTCGAGACGGCAATTACACTGGTAAGGGAACAGGCTGGGCCTGAAATAATAGATAACATCGTTACCAAAGAAAAAATCCTGTGGGCGGTAAAATCATTCGAACCCTACAAGGCGCCAGGAATAGACGGTATATATTTGAAAATGCTGCAAGAACCAGGGGAACTTATCATCCCCTGGCTAGAACGCATATACTGCTGGTGCCTCAGGATGGGTTATGTCCCACAAGCATGGAGGGAGGTTAGGGTGGTGTTTATACCCAAGTCAGGGAAGGTCAACCATGCTACGGCAAAGGAGTATAGACCTATCAGCCTATTCTTCTTCCTTATGAAAACACTGGAACGACTAATCGACAAATACATAAGAGATGAGATTGGTGATAGCTACTTATCACAATCACATAACGCATACATACAGGGTAGATCGGTAGATACCGCTCTTCACAAGGTGGTCTATACGATAGAAAAGGCACTCAATGCTAAGGAATATGCCCTGGGGGCCTTTCTAGATATTGAGGGTGCCTTCAATAACGTCAGTACCGAGGCAATAATGTCCAGCCTACGGATGGCCCACATAAATTTGGGAATCTGTAGATGGGTTGAACAAGTACTCGTATAGTAAACTCGTCGATAGGAGGAGCAAATGGAAGGGTGAGAGTCAACCGAGGCGCACCACAGGGGGTGTTCTATCGCCTCTCCTGTGGCTCCTCGTAGTCGACGAATTGCTAAAGCTCCTAGAGACACAAGGTTTTGACGTCACGGCCTATGCCGTGACATTACCATCCTGGTACCTGGGAAATTTCCTCAGGTCCTCTGTGAAAGACTAAGTTATGTGCTGCTATTGGTGAATAACTGGGTCAAGGAACGGGGCCTAGGGGTAAATCCAACTAAAACTGAGATTGTCCTCTTCACACGAAAAATATCAATACCTAATTACACATATCCACGTATAAATGGTATCGACCCGATTCCGAAGAAATCTGCTAGGTATCTTGGAATAATCCTAGATTCCAAGCTTAGCTGGAAGGATAACATAAATGGAAGAACCAAAAAAGTTTACATGGTACTATATTCGTGCAGGGTAGCTTTCGGAAGGACATGGGGCTTTAAACCAGAGGTGGTATACTGGCTATACACCGCGGTGGTAAGACCTATTTTAGTCTATGGATCAATTGTCTGGTGGAAAGCACTTGAGAAAAAATGCAACCATCAAAGTCTTACAAGGATTCATGGATAAGATCCAAGCTCGTAAAACTCTGTAAAAAGAAACTAGAAGAAATACCGGATGTCAATGAGGTGACCATCTGCTGGGTACCAGGGCATGTGAATATTTCCGGATATGAGAAGGCGGACGAACTGGCCAGACTGGAATCAGGCGCAGATACTTTGCAGATCACAACTGAGGCTAGAACGCCACTCAGCACACTATTTAGAGAAATAGGAGTGGAACTACTAGGAAAGGCCAACAAGCGATGGTGTCAATTGGATACATGCGCTACGGTAAGACTAACATGGCCTGTCTATGACAAAAAAAGGACGGAAAGTCTGCTAAATTTTGGTAGAGGGAATATACGACTGGCAGTCGGTGCCCTCACTGGATACTGCATGATATCATATCATGCAGCTAAACTACGCCAGCCCTACAACGATTTTTGCAAAATCTGTAGGGACGAAGAGGAAATAGAATCCATTCGTCACCTACTGTTTGAATGCCCTGCACTGGCCCGAAAAAGACTTACGTACCTCGGGAACTATTTCTTTTCGGGTTTAGAGGAGGCAAGATACATTAAGCTGAACAAACTGCTAAGGTTCTTAATTGAATGTGGATGGTTCAGCTCAGCGGGCAACTAACAGGTTCCCCTCAGGTTAGTTTTAAAAATGGACTCTTAGTAGTCTAAGTGAGCCGTGACATCATGTCAATAGGGCACCCAACTAACCTAACCTAACCTCCTAAAAACAATAGGTATACTGACAAACGCCCTAAGCGAAGTAGCGCAGAACCACTACCTTATGCGGGTGCTTCAAAACGAAGAGGTTAAGATCCAACCAACAGATTCGGTGCACTATACATCGATCTTAAGATTGCTACAGCAAAAGAACACGAGGTACTATACGTACAAACCTAAAGATCAAATGGGGCTTCAAGGTCATCCCAAAAAACATGCACCCCTCCTCCGACAAAGAAGCAATAAAAATGAACTCGAAAAAAGACTCACCGTAACGAACATTTACAACCTAACAAGAAAACACACTAGAGAACCTCTACCAATATTCTCTCTAGAACTAGAGAACAAAAAGAACAACAAAGGCATATATAACATAAATACACTACTACACTGCCAAATAACCTTTAAACCACCTCACATAAGAAGAAACATACCCCAATGCAGCAACTGCCAAAAATACGGTCATACGCGAAATTATTGTACTTCCTCCCCAGTGTGCGTCAAATGCGCATAAAACCACAAAACTATTGTCTGTCCAATACAAGAAAAAACAAATGACATATGCTGTGCTCTTTGTGGAAGCAACCACACAGCAAACTACAAAGGTTAAGAAATATATAGGTCTCTGAAGCTACAAAGATTTCCACCTCTTAGAAGCAAAGAGATCCCAATAACCAAACCAACTCCTACTCCCCCTACATCTACTATTACTACAAACAATACTACTGCCACTAAAAGCTGCAAAATCTGAATCCCAAACTTCCAAAACACTAACACACAAAAAAACAAAAACAGCCCGCTGAAGCTCCCCCAACTAACCCACCTACTCCCATAACATTAACAACACCTCAGCAAGCACAATCTTCAAATGACCTTACTGATTGCTAACTGCTAACATAATGAACATATTAACAGTACTAATAACCAAACTGAGTAACGTGCATTTTCTCAGCCCAGGGGAACCAACATACTGGCCCTCAGATTTGAATAAGAAACCCGATCTCATTGACTTCTGTATATACAGAAGTATACCCAGGACAAGATTAACCGCAAAAACTTCCCTTGACCTCTTCCGACCATTCCCCAATCATAATCACTTACGAGACCAAAGCTACCGCGCTAATTCACAATACAAGGATTTACAACAAAAGAAGTGACTGGCAAACATTTAAGGACATCCTAACAAGGGATCTCAGTTGCTTCGACATTCTGGACAGACAACACCCGAAGGAAGGTATGTTGAAATTTTTGCTGAGTTAAATCACTTAACTCAACTTGTGAATGAGCCATCACGTATCCCCGATGTTGCTGGTCATACCGCCAACACACTGGACTTGTTTCTTACCTCTCAGCCTGACAAATACACGATCGATGTATTGGAACCCCTAGGCTTGTCTGACCACTGCATGATATCAACAAAATTCTCGAACTCCCACCATCCAGTTAAAGAAAGGGCTCCTAAGAGAACACTATGGCTATACGAGAAAGCCAACTGGTGCGGCCTTAACAACTTCTTTCGGATCTTTAACTGGTCGTTGTGCTTCCTCGACAACGACGTGGACGCCGCAACTGATATTATCGTAAGCGTTATCCGAATCGGCATGGCAAATTTTATTCCCAGCAAGATTAAAAGCACCAGGCCTAAGGATAATACGTGGTTTGACTCGAGCTGCAAAGAGGCTATTAGGCTCAGGGAGCTAAGTTTTCGGGCCTACAAGGCAAACAATTCTGAGGAAAACCGAAAAAAGTACATACGAGCCAGAAATGACTGCAACACCCACATTCGACGGATTAAATTCCAATCCGACCAAAAATTAAGGCGTAAAATCCTTCAATGTCCCATAGGTAGCAAAAGTTTCTGGTCGTTTGTAAAAAAACGTAAAAAACTCAACTAAGTCGTCTATACCGACGCTCATCCACAATGACATTCCAGCTGTCACCCCCTTAGACAAAGCTAACCTACTTGCTGCCCATTTCGCAACCAGTTCTCAGCTGCCAACTTGTACTTTGTCTCCGCCTGTACTAGAGTGCGTCAATTCCACCATGGGATTAATCCACTTCCGCACTCGTACAGTCGCAAGGGTTCTTAAAGACCTCGACATACACAAATCCGCTGGTCCAGATGGTATTGCCCCAATAGTTCTGAAGAGGTGTTCTTCTACGCTGGCAAAACCACTGCGTAAGCTTTTTCACCTTTCCTACACCTCTGGGCTCTTTCCGAGTAGGTGGAAAACAGCATTTACATATACCCAAAAAAGGCGAATCATCTTTTCCCTCCAGCTACCGACCCATTGCACTAACGTCCCTTCTTTCCAAGGTCATGGAAACGCTGATTAACCGTCAGCTTATGAAATATCTTGAATCACGGAAACTCCTCAATGACCGCCAATACGGTTTCCGCAGCAACTGGTGATATGATGGCATATCTCGCTGAAAAGTGGAATCACTCGCTTCACCAAGCAGGTGAAAGCAAAATTGTTGCACTGGATATTTCGAAAGCATTTGACAGGGTTTGGCATTAAGCCCTTTAGTCGAAAATGCGTGCATTTGGGATCGATGCGTCTCTCTTTCAATGGATTAGAAGCTACCTTTCGAATCGTTCAATTCAAGTTGTTTTGGACGGATTCAAGTCTGATACTCACTTTGTAAATGCCGGTGTTCCCCAGGGCTCCGTTTTGTCTCCGACACTCTTTCTTATTTTTATAAATGATCTCTTGTCTGTTACTTCTAATCCAATTCACTCCTTCGCTGACGACAGTACCCTCAGCTTCTCATATTCGTTCACCAGTTTACGACCCTGCACTTCGGTTGTAGATAATGAGCGGCAGCGTATGTTAAGCTCATTAAATTCCGATATCGACAGCATCATCCAATGGGGTAAAAACAATAGAGTGGAATTAAATGCTTCCAAAACACAATGCTGTCTCTTGTCGTTAAAGCGTATAAATAACCCGCAGCCATTATCCATGAATGGCACTTGCATCTCAGAAACTGAAAAGCTTTCCATCCTGGGTATGAGTGTTGCTCACAATCTTAATTGGAGCGACCATATATTCAGTGTCGCCAAGAATGCTGCGAAATGCCTAGGATTCTTATACAGATGCAAGAAATATTTCTCACCCTTAGATCTGGCTACAATCTATAAGGCGTTCATTCGCCCCAAATTAGAGTTTAACGCTCATGTCTGGTCTAGACAGAATACAAAAACGAGCCATAAAACTGATAGGTGACTCCAGCATTACCAAAACATTAGACTCGCTGGAACACCGCAGGAATGTTACCTGCCTCTCCCTGTTTTATCGTTACTACCACCAAAAATGCTCTGATGAAATAGCCAGTTGCATTCCGCCCCTTCAACATTTCTCTCTAGGAATGCTCACCAATATACTCTGAAGCCCGCTTTCGGACGTACTGTCAAATATAGAGAATCTTTCATTAACCGAACCACACGAATCTGGAACTCCCTGCCGGATTCGGTTTTCCCCCCTGCAACATGCAAGCATTTAAGATCAATGTTCATCGGCATCTCCTCTATTCCCCTTCCTCTCTACCTTCTGCCCGCACTGTGTCGCCGACATAATAAGGTTATTTTAGACCTTGAGTGCGCGCAAATTAAAAAAAAAAATAAAAAATCTGCCAAACAGAATCCCCCTGAAATATCCTGACAACATAGATAGCTCAATAATCTGCTTTAACGACACTATAATAAATGCCTTGAGCATCTCTACGCCACAGATTGTCCCAGCTGAACGTGACTCATATACTCCCCAATATATCCTAAACAAAATTAGACACAAACGCAATATTCGAAAACTATGGCAAACGAACCGCTCTCTTGAACTAAAGACCAAACTAAATAAGACCATAAAAGAACTTATGGACATATTCTTCTTCTTCTTCTTTTGTGGCGTTACAGCCCATGAAGGGCCAGAGCCAAGCTTCTCTCAATCACCCATGTTGTGTGTGATTTGTTTTGTGCACAGGTGAAAGGGACCTACAGTTTAATGCCGATTCCGAACGGCGTTGATCGAGAAGCTTTTTCATGGCAAGTATACTACGGGGGGTTTTGCCAGTACCCCACCGAGGAGGGACACCGCGAAACAAACATTCGATGGCGATGGTGTTATCGGGATCCGAACTCGCTCATCGTGCGGCAGAGTCCAACACACTAACCACTGCGCCACGGCGCCCTTAGGGACATATTACAAGAGCATAAAAACAAACAACTCAACAATTACTTGAAAAACTTGACGCCGACTTTCCAAACGAACTACTCTCTCTGGAAAGCCACAAGAAATCTGAAACAGTCAACTTCACACCAACCACCAATATTAAACGAAAATAAATCCTGGTCTAAGACAAATGTAGAAAAAGCCGCAACTTTAGCGAACTTCTTTGCCAACTGCTTCACAAATGAAAAGGACAACAATTCACAATATTTAAACCTCCAAAACACGAATGAACCAATTCCAATCTACGAAAAATGAAATTGGCTTTCATATTAAGAATAGTCTCAAGCCCAATAAATGTCCTGGTATCGACATGATAAATGGGAAAATCTCAAAAGAACTACCCGAACACGCAATTATCTATATCAGAAATATATTTAACGCTGTAATTCGAACTAAATACTTCCCAAAAGCATGGAAAGTCGCTGAGGTGCACGCCATCCCCAAAAGAAGGAAAGACGTAACAAAAGCTAGTAGCTATCGACCCATTTGCCTTTTACCAGTCATATCCAAACTCCTGGAAAAAATTATACAGAAAAGACTACAACCAATACTTGACAAAAACAACGTTGTAACGAATCACCAATTCGTATTTCTTGACGTATCTAAAGCATTCGACAAAGTCTGGCACAACGGACTACTTTACAAACTTAATAAAGCCTTACCATTAGACTTTTACTTGCTACTTAAAAGCCATCTTGACCAACGACACTTCTACGTAAAACACAAGGAAGAATATTCTAATTTGCACATAGTTCAAGCTGGCGTTCCCCAGGGTAGCGTTCTGGGGCCACTGCTCTACTTAGTGGCCGTGGTGCAGTGGTTAACATCATCGACCGCCGAGCGGAAGGTTTATGGTTCAAATTCGCTTCATAGCCATGAAAAAGTAATTCCTATACGGACAAAAAGTATGCAACGCAGTTGTGAATGTAAAGTGACCAGACGTACTGCTGCAGGCATAACACTCACAGTATATGATCAACCGAAATTCATCCTCTGCGTATGCAATACCAAAAAGCTTGAACGAATTACTACGGACTATAACCAACGCGGAATTTGGTCGGCTCTCGTCCTATCTATGTAGGTCTAGGACAACCACCCCTGAGAGTAGTGAACGAATATCAACGACCCCAACCCCTGCACTCCGTTCAGGTTGTGTGTGTCAACACATCATAAGAGAATATAAAAACTCTTGAACCTGCGCGAGTCTCTAAAAAAAAAAAAAAAAAACAAAAATATACACTGCAGACATACCAACATTGCAACACTCCATGCTAGCAACATTTGCAGACGATATTATCATACTCCAATCTGACAAAGTCGTAAACGACGCAAACATCATACTACAAAGCCATTTAAATAATACAATAGAGTGGTTCACAAAGTGGGGTATACAAACAAATGAAGAAAAGACTATCCAGGTTATCTACACCAATTAACAATGAGAATATTAAAACCAGCGAGCACGCCAAATATCTAGGTATGGTTATTGACCAAGGCAGTTTTGTTTCAAATCTCTTCTTATTAATAATAACCATAAAATAAATTTATTTAACAAAAACTCTTAACAAGTAATTCACAAAAAACGAAAAAGAAATAATAGGTCTGTTCCCGTACTGGTCGAAAACAGCGAAAATCTACGAAAAACAACGAAAGTCAGTTCCCGTACTAAAAAAAATCACACTTTTCGGCAAAAGAGAGCGCTCTCGAGAGAGCAAATAATTTTCCCATGCTACGAATTTCTGCCCAAGAAATTTGTGTGGGCAGAAATTCACAACTTTGATAAATCATCGACTTCTGTCATTTTAATGCAAAAGTCAGTTAAAAAATTATGTGAAATTCAAATTGCTTAAAAATAGAGCATACACTTGCTCGCGTACAACAGAAAAAAGACCCAGACATTAATTTCAAACGCAAAAATTTTAGCTATTATAGCATGCATCGACTTCATTTCTCTTTTAATAATTTCATGCGTGTAGACCAGGGGTTCCCAAAGTGTGCGCCGCGGCGCCCTGGTGCGCCGTAGAAAGTAAGGAAGGGCGCCGCGTCGTGAGTTAGGTAGATTAAAAGATAATAATTATATTAGAGATAAAATAAGCTTCGCGTTCCTTGAAAACTGAGTTTTTAAACATACCTCACTTTGCCTCTCTTTTGACACATCAGTCCAGCGAAAACGAGGTAAATAAAAAAATGTCCAACCTGCGACCTGCACAATGCGTTTTTTTTTTCAAATCTCAATTTCTGTGCTTAAGAAAGCGTTTGTTGAACAAAGAGGTATAACCCGCAGAGGCATGTTGGTTGAGGCCGAGGTCCACTCCGAACTGTGGCGCCCGTTAAGTAAGTAAGTATCTTTTTCAAATAGCGAAGATAGGGCGCCGTGACGAAATACTAAACATGTAAGTGCCTCGCGGGCTGAAAAAGATTGGGAACCACTGGTGTAGATTGCAGATTTGTATTTCATTATTTTCTGGTATTTTGGAGAGATAAGTTTGTACTGCGAGAGGAGGTATTAAAGCGAAAAGGATATCCAACGAGCTACTAGGACATCATAAAACTATTGTTTCCTTTGCTCAAAAGAACTTGTACGCAGACTTATGCGAGCAAGTGTATGTTTTTGACCTTTAAAAAGTGTGTAGCATTTGTAGTTTAATACGTTCCCGTGATTTGGTGATTTTGCCTTTCTTTGAGAGAATTTCATCCCCACTCCATGAAAATTGAAAAAGTGTGAATTTTGGTGCACAAAGTACGGGAAAGTTAATTCACAGCTAATTTGCTCCCTTCTGCTTAATTAGCATATGCGCCGAACGAATGCCCTATCTAGCAGCGGATATGCTGCAAGGTGGATAAACCTGCGATGGCGGATCATATTCCCGTCTGGAATATGTTCCTACAGATTTTCCCACAATCCATAAACTGCTATTGGTGCACTTTTAGGTAATAAGTAGGATGAACATGAAAAATTGTATTTAGAGTTAAGCTAAACGTTGAAGTGGAATAAAGAGACATCGTCTCCGAAAAAATATATTTTTTTATCTTTTTTACAACATAAATTGTTAACTGGCGCCCGAGTAGCAGGGACCTGACCGATCTAAGAAAGTAGTGAAAACACTCACCATAAGAATAGTGATATTGATTCCTTAACGAAAGTGAAAACACTCACCATAAGAATAGTGATTTCAAGTGAGAACACTCCCCGTAAGAATAGTGATTTCTCAAAGAAAGTGAAGGACTTCAAATACAAAGTTGTTACCAGTGATCGAAGAGCGTACCGCAGTAGGCCATCTGTAATCTCAACACAGGAGGCTAAAAAGGAAATCTACGCATCGTCCAGGAAGCAGCAGTACCAGATCGGACCAGGACTAGAAAACCTCAACAGTTCCTTATTCAACATGATCATACTTATTCATTTGTAAGTTATAGTCTTAACTCTCAAAAAAAAAACAAAATATAGTATATATTTAATATTTAATAAGTATTTCAAATATTGAAAAAAAAGTTTAAAGAATTAAAAGAATAAATTGAAAAGAGTGAATTTAAGATTTTAAAGAATACATTTTGAAATTAAAAGAATTAATTTTATCGAAACATATAAAAAGTGAATTTAAAATAATTAAGATAATTAAGAGAATAAGTTTTAAGTTTATTAGATTTAAGAGAATAAAATTTATTGAAGCATATATAACGTAATATAATCGCAACATTATCCATAAGATACATATTATTGATAAAGGCTAGGTAGCCTTAAGATCGAAACGAAATTTGTTCCACATACACAACACAATTTTATTTAGAACCGATAATTAATACATCCATAACAAAATAAAAGAAAAGGTAAGGTAAAATGGAAAGTCTTCAACAAGCAGTCACCCAGCTCACAAGAGCTGCAAACGCCCAAATTGAGGCCATAAAAAAAATCGAAAGAAGACTTGACGCTTTAGAAGCCAAGTCCCGAGAGACACATACATCCCAACCAACGCTTCAATCCCCAAGGAACGAACAGGAATTGAAGGAAATTAGTAAATTACCGGACAGCGTTAAAGAGCTTCAAACATTCGATGGGAATCCAATCCAATATACATCTTGTATATCTTGGATCCATAATGTAGAAAAAAATTGTAAAGGACTATGAAATAGTAAAGGACAAACCGATCTACCGAGCAATTCTTCAGAGTATCAGGCAAAAGATCAGAGGGGTAGAAACAGCATTGATATCTTATAACATCTTTGACGAAGACTGGGGAGCCATTAAGAAATGCCTATCTCTCCATTACGCGGATAAGAGAGATATCCGGACATTGGAACACCAACTGAATACCCTCACACAAAGAAATGGGAGCATAGACGAGTTCTATGCAAATGTGAACCATCAGTTCTCACTAATAATAAATAAAATTAAGACAGAAGACTATAGCACAGAAACGATTAATGCTCTGATCGAAAATTACAGAAACCGTGCACTTGATGTCTTCGTTAGAGGACTGAATGGTGATCTCTCAAAAATATTAGTCATACAAAAACCACAAACACTACCAGAGGCATACGCTTCATGCCTAGAAATTCAAAACCTTAACTACCGAAACATGACAATACACCAGAAAAATACTTGCAATACAATAACCGCTCCAATCATTCAAATATTTGCATTACCACCAAGACAAAGTCAACCGAGACCAATACCGCCGCCACCACAACAAAAGCCATTGATACTACAACAAAGGAGCATGGCATATAATATACAACATAATCAATACCAGAGAAATCAGTACCAGCCACCAAGACCTCATATGAATAACCCTCCACCACCAAGGCCAACCCATCCAAAACCGCCGGTTCCCATGGAAATTGACCAGTCTGTTCAAACAAGACAGGTCAATTATATGAACAGACCAACCTATAACCAACACAACACTAATCAACCCAACCACAATCAAAACCTTAGAAATGGATCTACTAATGTGCCTCAAAAACGACAACGATTATACAATATTCAAACCCAAGAAGACGCACAATATCTTCATGAGTTCGAACAGGAATACGGGGAAGAGAACATCCAGGATTACGAGATCGAGCAACCAGAAGAAGAACCATCTGAAGTAAATTTTATGACAGCAGCCTGTCTAGCATACCATACATAGACTACAAGGAATGGGAGAATACTAAAGTTTCTCATCGACACAGGGGCGAATAAATATTTTATTAGACCCGAACTAGCCCAAAATGCAAAACCAGCTCGTAAACCCATCAAAATCCAATCAGCCGGAGGAGAAATCCAAATCAATAGTAAAGTCACCGGTAAATTTTTCGAAAGCATTGGAAACAATATGAAAATAGAATTCTTTGTTATACCCAGTCTCACTACCTTTGACGGAATCATCGGAGATGATACGCTAAAAGAGTTAGAGGCAATCATAGATAGGAAGAATAATATAAAGGGTCCGCTAAATAACTTTTTTTTTTTTTAAATGCTATAAAAAAAAAAAACTACTGTATATTTTCTCAAATTTCTTTTTTTATTTGAAAGTACAATCCTTCCGGTTAATAATGGAAAATAATTTCATTTAAATGGCTGCCTCGGCTGGCCATGCAGTAGCCTACACGATCGGTCCAAATTTTTAAGCACATTATCGATTGTGTGCAGCTTTATTTCACCAATGGCTTCACGAATATTGTTCTTTAAAGCGTCAATTGTCTCTGGCTTGTCGGCGTAACACTTATCTTTGACGGCACCCCACAAATAATAGTCCAACGGTGTCAAATCGCAGCTCCCGATAACGATCGCCATTGACTGTAACGGCAACTCCTTGCTCATTTTCGAAGAAAAATGGCCCAATTATGACTCTGGACCAAAATCCGCACCAAACAGTGGCTCGTTTTGGGTGCACCGGCTTTTCAATGTATGCGTGCGGGTTTTCTGTGCCCCAGATGCGACAATTTTGCTTGTATACATACCCGCCAAGATCAAAATGAGCTTCATCTGAAAAGATGATTTTTTTGGCAAAATCGGCATCTTCTGTAAGTCGATCGCAGGCCCACTTAGCGAAGCGAAAACGCATTGGATGGTCAGTTGGCTTCAACTCCTGAACCAATTGGACTTTGTATGGCGTCATACCAGGGTCTTTATGCAAAATTCGTCTCAATGATGTCTCCGAAATGTTCAATTGTTGAGAATGACGGTGAATTGATATTGATTGCGCTTCACGCACACTTTCTGCCGCAGCAGCAATATTCTCCGGTGTACGCACTGTTTTTGGCTTTTCACGCTTTGGTTTATCGATGAGGATGCCAGATTCTTTCACTTTTTTCACAAGATAACGAACATACGGGGCTGACGGTGCTTCTTCTTCCAAAATCCGTACGCAATTTTCGCACACATTCTACAACATTACCATGATTTTCAAAGTAATGTCGCAATATTTCCCAGCGTTGTTCAAGCGTATACACAACCATATTCGTTCAGCGGAAGGATAAAACTAATTATCTGTCAAATCAGACATGAGCTAAGTGTTACCATTCACGAAATAAGCACTACTTGAAAAAAAAAAAAAAAAAAAAAACCTTATATGGCGGACCCTTTATTAAAAATCAAACCCAATATTAAAATACCACTAATGTAGAAGGAATCTAAACAGGTAAACAATTTAGAAATCAGAGACAACCACCTAAGCGACAAATTGAAAAAGCAGGTAAGAGTCATAATAGAAAAACACAGAAACATCTTTAAAGCCGTAAATGACAGAGAAACTATCGATACAGGAATTAAAGCAGAGATAAGGACATCTACAGACGAATCCATTTACACAAATTCATCAACATGAGAGAAGAAGTAGACACCCAGATTAGAAAGCTCCTCGAGGATGGCATCATACGACCTTCCAAAAGTCCATACAACTCACCAATGTGGGTTGTACCGACGAAAATGGACGCATCAGGAGAGAGGAAGTATAGAATGGTGATAGATTTCAGAAGGCTCAATGCAGCAACAATTTCAGACACCTATCCTATACCAGACATATCAAACACTATTGCAAGCCTAGGAAGAGCAAAGTATTTTACAACTATCGACCTGACATCAGGATTCCACCAGAACAGGATGATGGAGAAAGATATACCAAAGACGGCATTTTCCACTATACATAAAGTAAATAATATTTAAATAAACTGAAAATATTCCAACTGTCCCTATTATTTTTTCCAGTCGTAGCAAGCGATCAATGTAAATATGGAATTCGGGGAAAAGCGTACGGCGTTTAAATGAACAAATGAGTGCGATGATAAAATACAAAAATTTTGAACGGAAAATATGAATATGAACGCGCCTACCATTTGGACTGAAGAATGCTCCGGCAATCTTTCAAAGAATGATTGATGACGTTTTAAAAGAACACATAGGAAGAATATGCTTGGTATACATAGATGACATAATAGTGTTTGGTAAAACTGAGGAAGAACATCTAAAGAATGTCGATACTGTATTTGAAAAATTAGAACAAGGCAACCTTAAAGTAAACTTAGACAAAACTGAATTTCTTAAAGAGGAAACGGAGTTCTTAGGATATATCATAACAAGTAAGGGCATTCGACCAGACCCAAAGAAAATCGCAGCCATACAAAAGGTGAAGCCTCCAGGAAATCTGAAAGAACTTAAGGGATTCCTCGGATTAGCATCATACTACCGACGATTCATAAAAGACTTTGCGAAAATAGCAAAGCCCCTAACGAATCTCACGAGGGGGGAGATGGCCCAAATAAGAGCAAATCAATCACGGAAAGTTAAGATCGAACTTAAGGCCGAAGAACTGAAAGCCTTTAAAGATTTGAAAGAACTCTTGATATCATCAGAAATTCTAATTTTCCCATATTTCGAGAAGCCGTTCATCCTTACGACAGATGCTTCAAACACCGTTATTGGAGCTGTGCTTTCTCAAGGAGAAGTAGGGAAGGATAGGCCCATCACATTCATTTCCAGATCTTTGAATAAAACAGAGGGAAACTACGCTACGAATGAAAGAGAATTGTTAGCAATAGTTTGGGCCCTCGACAATCTACGGAATTATTTATATGGCGCGAAAAAGATAAGGATACTAATTGACCACCAACCGCTTACCTTCGCCTTGAGCAACAGAAACACGAATGCAAAACTGAAAAGGTGGAAGGCCAGGATGGAGGAATACAACTATGAACTAGTATACCAGCCAGGGAAGACAAACAAAGTAGCCGACGCATTATCGAGGCTTAAGCTGGAGGTGAACAACCTAACCTGAAATAGTTCGCAAACAATGCACAGCGCGGAAGAGGACAGTTCTGAACTCATCCCACATTGCGAAGCTCCCCTGAACGTATTCCGAAACCAGCTTGTATTCAGAGAAGGAAGTGGAATATCCATATATGAAGAACCCCATCCAAACTACCACCGACACTATATTGGACTCCATAAGATCACAAAAGAAAACTTAACGCAGACCTTAATAGAGAAACTCAACCCAAATGTCCTAAACGGCATAAAAATTCCGGAAAATCACTTACAACTACTACAAGACATAGCTAAGGAACACTTTAGTAAATTCAAGATAAGGATAACACATAGGGTAGTCCAGGATCTAAATAACCCAGACAACATATTACGGGTCATAGAGGAAGAATATAAGAGAGCGCACAGGAATTATAAAGAAAATAAGAACCAGATTCTAAAGAACTATTACTTCCCCGGGATGGCAAATATGATAAAGAAATACGTCAAGAAATGCGAAATATGTAACTGCAGCAAGTACGACCGACATCCCCCAAGACCGGAAATGCAAGAAACACCTATCCCTAAATACCCATCAGAAATAATACATATAGATATATTTGAAATTGATCACGAAAAATTCCTAACCTGCGTCGATAAATTTTCAAAATTTACCAGGTTTTTCCACATAAAAGAAAAATCCGCCTTGTATATCAGAAGTAAAATAATAAAATTATTACATTTCTTCACAGTACCCAAGGTTTTGGTAACGGATAATGAAAGTAGTTTCATTAGCCCGATAATTGCGAATTACATAAAAACATTAGGCGTTGAACTTTATTTCACTCCGCCCCAAAAGAGTGAAGTAAACGGATCCATAGAAAGAGTTCATTCAACGATAATAGAAATAACCAGATGCCTAAGAAAGGAGTATCCGGACTTCACCACGAAGGAAACAATCAACATAGCAGTGGACCGCTACAATAACTCAATACATTCTGTGACCAAGCAGAAACCAAACAATGTTTTCTTAGGAAGTATACAAAGGGTAAACTATCAGACCCTTAATGATTTCCAGGCCAAAGTAAATGAAGATCTAGTAGACCTCATCAAAAGGAACCAAAAAAACAAGATCAAGAGGGAAAACGCAGCAGAAGGAAACCGAAGAAGTACCAACCAGGCGAAATAGTTTTCGCAGCAGTCAAACGGAGAAATGGAAAACAAAAACCCATATACACCAAAGAAAAAGTGGTAAAGGACAACCGCGTCACAATCGTGACTGACACCGGCAAAAAGATCCACAAATCACAAATAAAAAATATTCAGGAATAAAAAATCTATCGCTTTTCATTTACAGGTCAATCCTAAGTTTGGCATTTGGCTCCATTAACGTATACGAGTATAGCACCCCCATCATTACAATAAAACAAGGAAGCGGAAAAATTATCAACGGGAACTACAGGATAGTACATGTTATTAATCTAACAAATTACGAGGACATAGTAAGCGGACTCATACCCACCATCGAAAACCATATTGACAAGACCAGTATCTTACGGCCACAATTAATCCACCAACTACACCAAATTGAAGTCCTATTGGAGGAATTACATGGTAAAAATCCAGGAAAAGCAAGATCCATAAACTGGATCGGATCAGCTTGGAAGTGGATTGCTGGAACACCAGATGCGACGGATTGGGACAATTTGTTAAAAAACACAAGACACGATCATAGAAAATAATAGTAACCAATACAATATTAACGAACGCTTAACCGGAGTAACCCAAGCCATAATGGAGACCTACAATAAAGTGATTCAAAGGATAGATGGCACAAACATGGACAAATACGAACAAATGATGTATAATAAGCTGACCATAATCAAGGAAGAGCTTAGCGAAATCATATCAGCCGTCCAACTAGCCAAGAAAGAAATCGTGAATACCAATCTTTTGGACAAAATAGAGATTCAAGAAGTACTTTCGCAGGTGGAAACACTTCCATACAGCAATGAGGTAGAAGCAATAGAATACGCCGAACCCATCATACTCCAAAAAGGATCACTCCTACTTTACACTATATCATTACCGAAGACTGGAACTAAAGAATACAATCATATTGTAATCAGATCTACAATCTAGGACAACAAAAGAATTCACTTCGAAACTAACGAACTCCTCACAACCCAAGATGAACAATATGGTATTTTAGAGAGATGTACCAAAATGCGTGATATAATAATTTGCAAAGAGAATCAGCTCCACAAACTGCCACCAGACGACTGTATTATCTACTTGCTCAAAGGAAAGAATGCTGGATGCAAGTACCAATTCTGCAAGAAACCAATCATAGAACTTCTCACCGAAAACACTGTCTTCCTAACGAATTTTTATGGAAACTTGAAACATAACAATGAAACAAAAGTCCTTAATGGAACCTTCCTGGTACAATTTAACAACGACACAATAGAGATCGGAGACAGGAAATATACCAACAAGGAAATAAAAGCCTTCCAAATTTTACCGCCTATAATCCAAGCCAACATAACAACAAAAGAGATGAAACTAGATTTGGAATACTTACATGATTTGCATGTACAGAATATTAGAAAAATTCAGAAATGTTCCCTAATAAATAATGTGTCCATAATCTCAAATATTATCATCTATGTAATCATTACTATTGTATTAGGAATAGTATATAGACATAACTGTAAGAAAGAAAGTACACCAATAGAAGTTCAACTACCTTCAGTAATACCCCAGGTAAATGACCTTCACCCACAACATATTAAGTTAAACTTTTGACCTACGAGCCGCGGGTTTTTAAGGAGGGAGGAGTTAATTCACAGCTAATTTGCTCCCTCCTGCTTAATCAGCATATGCGCCGAACGAATACGCTATCTAGCAGCGGATATGCTGCAAGGTGGATAAACGTGCGATAGCGGATCATATTCCCGTCTGGAATATGTTCCCACAGATTTTCCCACAATCCATAAACTGCTATTGGTGCACTTTTAGGTAATAAGTAGGATGAACATGAACAATTGTATTTAGAGTTAAGCTAAACGTTGAAGTGGAATAAAGTGGCCACCACGGGGTGGCCGTGGTGCAGTGGTTAACATCATCGACCGATCGGAAGGTCTATAGTTCAAATTCGCTTCATAGCCAAGTAAAAGTAATTCCTAAACGGATGATAAAAAGTATGCAACGCAGTTGTGAATGGAAAGTGACCAGACGTACTGCCTGCAGGCATAACACTCACAGTATATGGTCAACCGAAACTCATCCTCTGCGTATGCAATACCAAAAAGCTTGAACGAATTACTACGGACTATAACCAACGCGGAATTTGGTCGGCTCTCGTCCTATCTAGGTCTAGGACAACCACCCCTGAGAGCAGTGAACGAATATCAACGACCCCAACCCCTGCACTCCGTTCAGGTTGTGTGTGTCAACACATCATAAGAGAATATAAAAACTCTTGAACCTGCGCGAGTCTCTAAAAAAAAAAAAAAAAAGAGACATCGTCTCCAAAAAAAATATATTTTTTTATCTTTTTTACAACATAAATTGTTAATTGGAACACACCTAATGACAAAAGTTTACATACGGCCGGCATCCCATGTTTCTTTTGTTATACGCAGATGGAGAATAATTGAGAAGTACCGTTGTTTGATTTTTTCCATTTGTGGCTACTTTACTACGCCCCAAGACAACTACACACCCCACCCCAAAGCCCGGACTTAAATGTCATCGAACATGCATGGGAGATCATGGAACGCAAGATAAGAAGATATGCCATAAGTAGTGTCCCAATGCTAATAGTGAAGCTACAAAAAGAATGGCAAGCCATAACATCTGATGAATTAAATAATTTAGTTACTTCAATACGCAGACGCTTGCAGGCATCATCAGATTTTTTCGTAATACCAGGTAATGCCAGGTAGCAAGAATGAGGGTCGTACTCAGACTTTTGTCGCTCAATGAATGTTTTTGACATTTAAAAAGTGTGTAGCATTTGTGGTTTAATGCGTTCCTGTACTTTTTGGTGATTTCGTTTCTCTTTGAGAGAATTTCATGCCCACTCCTTGAAACCTGACAGTGTGAATTTTGGTGCCAAAGTACGGGAACACACCTAATGTGAGCTTTTACATTTCTTGACATTTGGAAACACGTTGAGCGATTGCTTACATTCATGCATTTGTATCAGATAAAGATGTAAATGAGATTTACTTTTAAAATCGATTTTAGATAAGATCAAAGATAGTCATTTAAGTGCGAGTTGTTAGTGGGAGAAGGCTGTAACACTGTTTAGTTAAATTCAGAAAATAGGCTTAGTATATACATACATATGTATTCTAAATGTTGAACCCTATTACATTACTTACTCAAGTTTTATAATATCTGCAATACGTCCGTCTTGATTTATTATATTCAAGGCTGCACATTCCGCCGCGTCAGCTTGTAGTTCTACGACTCCTTGCCCATGTACTCTTAGCGTAGTCGCTGGTTGGTCATATTCTTTCTGAAACTTTTTATTATAGTCGTAGAACTGTACCTTAGTGTTCCCAACTTGTGTTGTTTGATTAGAGGAACTAGATTTTAAAACGACAGTTTTACATGATTTAGAATTGGGCTGCTGCGAAAACTCTGTAAACCTTGTTGCTGGCGTTTGCTGTAAAATGGGAATCGTTAGATCATCACTTACATCCGATTTTTTTTTGTCGGTTCCTTGTATTATATCACTTATTTGAGTAAAACGCTTATTGAAAGCAGTTGACGAAGTTGTGGGGATAACGAAATCATTATATTCACACATATCGTCCTTTTTTTTAACTTGCATTCGGAAAGCGCCTTCATTACATATTTTATCTGGAACATCCGTTCTTTTCGACTGCGAAGTTTGAAGTCCCGATTGAATATTCTCCAAAACAGAGCTACCGTTTTTGAATTTTGAAACTTCAATAAAATCCGACTCGTCGCTTCTAAAAGACAAAATGCTAAACGAGGAGCTGGAACATTTCCCAGAAAAACTGCTTTTTTCCTGTGTTTTTGTCAATTTTGTTTCAGATTTTGGAACAATTGTTCCATCTGGATAACATGCATCAGTAACGTTCGTTTGGACATAAACGTCTTGTAAATTTTTTTTATCATTGCAGTTTGTTTTTTTCGTCGCATCGTATTGCTTCTCTTGGGTATTGTTCTTCAGAGCTTGACTTGAACTAGCCTCCTCTACAATACGGCGGAAATCATTAACTAGAAAAACAGAAGACAAATCTTTTTGTTTTTTTTCTAGTACGTTTTTACTCATTTCCTTATCTTGTACTTGAATTTTGGCAACCCTTTTTAATTGTAATACTTTTTCTTTTTTTATCTCCTCGCGTACTATCTTTGACAAATTGTTTGAAGCGTTTCTAGCCTGAAAAGTGGTAACTATAATTCAATACTTTATTTATTAAGCAACTACCTCAATTAAGCGAATTTTCCGACGATTATTTTCCGTCTTTTTTTTTTCATATTCCGGTTCGTTTAACAAATCATGTTTTCGATAACTCACATACTTCCCATTTACAGTGATATTGACAGACATCTATGTATAAATTCGAATCACTTAGCAATGCAACTCAAATCGAATTTTCCAGGGATAAACAATCGTTATCACTGGTATTTTCAAAACTAGAGATTACCCTTTACCATTCACCAGTGATTAGGGAGATGGAAAACTATTCCAGTTGGCATACATTTTGACATTATTTGCCTACAAGAGGTCAGAATGGAAAAACTGGAAATTCGTCTGTGGAATACGTCTGTGGAAGGACATTTGTGGAACGATTTAACAAACATTACAATAACACAAATTATTGTTGAATGAGGCATGTTCACTTGTTTTTAGAATTTGAATTTAGCGACGTACTTTAAGATAGATATTCAACTCAGGAAAAACGCAAATGTTTAAATAATCATGAGTAATTTACGAGTAAACTAGGCACACTTAAAGTAATTACAGCCGGACTATGTTTTAATCATATATTTGCTCATTATTGCGGCCGAAACATTTATTTGTTATTTATACCTATTGTTACGAATTATTCGATCCCACACCGAATAAGGTTCGCACCACTGGATTGCGATAAACGACAATTGTCCTTTTTATCCGAATTGAAAACCACACACTTTTCCCTTTCCACCACAGATCAATTATCTGTGCAGCTTCACCACTTTTCGTCTCGAATGTTCGCCGTCGGAAGTTCCCCTTCGGAAATCTCTAGAATGCTATGACATTCGGCATTACGCCGTTGGAAGTCTCGATCATTCCAATTTGCCCTTCACCAGAGCTTTCGAACTTCGACAGCGAAATTCGAACTTAACCGTCGGTTTGCGTCTCCGCAACACTGTCCTCCTCCTAAGCTTGTTCGTCCTCGAACAGGCGATTGGATCCTTCTCCGTAATATGGCGCTAACCTCTCTACGTGGACAATCTTATACTTCGGCCGTCTGTTTCCCATCTGCGGTATCCGGTATACCACGTCGTTAAGTTTCTTGATGACCTCATATGGTCCATCCCAGGCTGATTGCAATTTGGGGCACAAGCCTTTTTTTCGTTGTGGGTTGTACAGCAATACCAATTGTCCTGTCTCGAATCCAGAAGAGTTCGCCCTTAAGTCGTACCTCGCCCTCATCGTATCGCTGACCAAGTTCAGTCGCTCCCGGATGAACTGATGGATGGAGTTCAGCTGTTCTTTCTTTTCGGTTACTAAGTCTTCCCTGCCGCTAGTTGTCGGTAGTACCGCGCCAAACTTCAAGTCCGATGGAAGTCAGAGATCAGTTCCAAAAATGGCTTCGGTTGGTGTTGTTGCCGTTGAATTGTGCTGTGCCGAACGGTATGCCATTAAGAAAAGGGGAAGATGTTCATCCCAGTCCTTCTGATCTTCAACGATGACTTTCCTCAAGTATTCATCCATCGCCCGGTTGAACCTTTCGACCATGCCATCAGATTGTGGGTGTAATGGTGTTGTCCGTGTCTTTCTGATGCCTAGCAGGTCACAGAGTTCTTTGAACACCGACGACTCGAAGTTCCTTCCTTGGTCTGAGTGCAGTTCCAGCGGTACTCCGTAACGCGCAACCCAGTTATTCACGAATGCATCCGAGATAGTTTTGGCTTCTTGATTCGGGATGCAAAACACCTCAGGCCATTTGCTGAAGTAATCGATCACCACCAGCGCGTATATGTTTCCAGCGTTGCTCGTTGGGAATGGGCCTGCGATGTCCATGGCGATACGTTCGAACGGTGCTCCAACATTGTACTGCTGCATATTTCCTCGAGTTTTCCTAACTGGCCCCTTTGCCTACGCACACTGTTCACACCTGCGAATGAAATTTGTAACCGACTCATGGCATCCTACCCAGTAGAAACGTCTCTTTGTCTTTTCTAGAGTTTTGGTAACACCAAGATGACTCCCGCTTGGTCCCTCGTGGTATTCTCGGATGACTTCGTCGATTTGTCCCTTTGGAATTACCAGCAGATTGTTTACAATGTTCCCGTCCTCACTTTCCCAACTGCGGTAGAGGCAACCGTTCTTCAGCTTCAAACTCTGCCATTGAGCCCAGTAAGCTTTCACGATTGGGCTTTCACTGGATATTTGCTGCCAAGTTGGTCGAAAACCTCGTTCTTGGTAGTCGATGATGACTGCCAGATCGGCATCTTCTCGCTGCTTTTTTCCGACCTTGTCGATAGTCCAGGAATCTTCTGGCAGCACATGGAAACGACGGATGTCGGTGACCTGTTCCTTGGTTTCGGCACGTGAACAATGTTTACATTAAACATCGCAAGGTCGCCTCGATAATGCATCCGCATTTCCATGACTGCTTCCCTTCCGGTGTTCGATACTGAAGGCATAACTCTGGATTCTCTCTATCCATCTAGCAAGCTGGCCTTCCGGCTTCTTGAACTGCAGCAACCACCTCAACGCTGCATGGTCCGTCCTAAGATGAAAAGCTTGGCCATAGAGATATTTGTGGAAATGCTTGACACAGTCAACCACAGCTAAAAGCTCCTTCCTAGTTACACAGTAGTTCCTTTCCGGCTTCGATAGGATCCTACTGTAGTAAGCGATGACCCGTTCTCGCCCGTCAATTATTTGAGAGAGTACTCCTCCGATTCTATGTCCGCTCGCATCGCTGTCCAAAATAAACTTTTCTCCCGGGACAGGATATGCAACAATCTGCGCACTGCAGGGCAATTCCTTCAGGTGAATGAACGCTTCCTCCTGCGGCTTCTCCCACTTAAATGGCCGATCCTTTTTGGTGAGCTCGTGCAAACTGCTAACAACGTTTGCAAATCCTGGGACGAATCGCCTGTATTATGTGCAAAGTCCCAGGAATGACCTTAACTCATGAAGATTCTTCGGCCGCGGCCATTCCTTAACCGCCAAGATTTTCTCTTCATCTATGTGGACTCCTTCCGCAGTCACCACATGTCCCAAGTACTTCACCTCATTTTGGAAGAGCGAACATTTCTTCGGGCTCAATTTCAGTCCGGCTGCTTGAATACGTTCCAGTACCTCCTCAACCTTCTTAAGGTGATCTTCAAAATCCTTGCCCATGACAATTATGTCATCCAGATAGACAAGGCAAGTCCTCCAGTGAAGTCCTCTTAGCACCCGGTTCATAAGTCTTTCGAAGGTGGCTGGCGCATTGCAAAGACCGAAGGGCATCACAGAGAATTGCCACAACTCTCCCCCGGCGGTGAACGCGGTCTTTTCCTTGTCTTGCTGGTCAAGCTCTATTTGCCAGTATCCACCTTGCAAGTCCAGCGTCGAGAACCACTTTACACCAGATAGTGTGTCCAAGGTGTCGTCGATTCTCGGTAAAGGATAGCTGTCTTTCTTCGTGACGTCGTTCAGCTTCCTATAGTCCACGCAGAATCGGGTGCTTCCATCCATCTTCTTAACTAGCACTACTGGAAAACTCCATTGGCTTGCAGATGGTTCGATCACGCCCTCCTCTTCCATCTCGTCGATTAGTTTGATCACTTCTCCTTCTTTCGCCAAAGGTACCCTCCTCGGTGGTTGCCGGATCGGTCTAGAGTCCCCTGTGTCTATTCTGTGCTTCACAATAGATGTTCTTCCACAGTTCTTACCATCTGCAAAAACTGTTCAATATTTACGAAGCAGGGAGAGTGCTTTACTTTTCTGCTTCTCCACTAGATGTTGCGTCCACTCTCTGGCCATTGTTTTCAAGGACGGTTTGTTTTTATGGATTTCCCGGTGTTTCTTATATTCGCAGTTCATAACGGCGGCAGCTTTTTGGCATTGAGCGATCGTTGTTCCCTTATGTATTGTCCTAGGTGTACAGGCAGTTGGTCATGTCGGGGTTCCAGGAGAGCCCTTCCAACAACTATATCGCTGGGTCGATTTCTTTTGTTGGGTTCGACCACCCACATTCGGCTTGTCCCCGCATCCTCTTCTATCTTTGCCAAACCACAGCTTCTGCAATCGGGGCAACTGTTTGGCGCGCTTGCACGACTATTCGCCTGACCTTGTTACCTTGTCCATTATCCATTGTTAATGGGAGCTCCAAGTTGCCATACTTCATCACTTTTTGGTTGAGGTCCAATATGAAGCCATGCCTAATCATGAAGTCGACGCCGATTATGATGTCATCAGTGATGTCCGCAACGATGAAATCATGCTGAAACTCGACGGTACCCATCGTAGTTCTTTTCTGGACCTTTCCCTTAACTTCCACCTTCTCACCAATTACTGTACGAAGCCTTACCTCGGAAAATGGTTCGATGTTAGAAACTAATCCGCTTCGGATGACTGAATGAGTTGCGCCCGTGTCCAACGTCAGCAGATGTCGTCGCCCGTCCATCGTTCCCTCGATGACTAGGCTGGTTGCCCCCCTACAGATTCGGGATACGAGGATGCTGGGGCACTTCAATGTGGGAGCCAGCGCATGCCCCTCTGCACTGACTCGTTTTAGTTTAACGGATTGTTAGGTGCACCTTTTGCACCTCCACGTTCGCGTTCACTCCCATGGTCTCTTTTTGGCGAACTAGACCTCGAACGCTTTCTTCGCAGGCGGCAGTTCTTCACAATGTGCCCCTGCTGGTCGCAGATGTAGCATCTACCCGGGAATGAACCACTCCTACTCGCCGTTGTTGTTCTCGAACTATCCTGGTCTTGGGATATGCGCCGTAGTTTGATCGAAGGTCGGCATATCAAGAGCGATGTTTCACATGCGAGAGCGCTGGCAGCTGTCTCCTTGAAAGATGTCTTCGGCAGGAGAATCAAGCTTCGTTGCGTGTCGGGGTCCCTTAGCCCTTGGATGAAAGAATCCGTTTTTAGTTTTTCCACCACATCAACTGGAACATCCGCGTAGGCAAGATGGGATAGCCTCTCGATGTCGGCAGCATACTGTTGGATGGTCTCGTTTCCACGCTGCTTGCGTCCTTTAAGTTCCAGCTTGTGCATCTCCTGCATGTGCTCACTGCCGTATCTTCGATGAAGAGCATCCAATATGGCTGTGTAGTTCCTTCTCTGGGTCTCCGGGATGGTTTGTAAAACACCAGCTGCTTCGCCTTTAAGCGAAATTACTAGAGCGGCCACACGATCTTCTTCTCCCCATTCATTCCGTTCCGCTGTTGTCTCGAACTGAAGCTTAAAGATGTTGAAAGCGCTCGTGCCGTCGTAGTTGGGAGCTGTGAATTTCGATGCTGCAGTCGGTACAACGATTCCTTGATGTTGAACGTTCTGGACAGTTTTCTCGAGTTCCAGAACCTTCTTGTCGAACTTCGATTCTAAAGTCTCGATAATATTTTCTTGATTATTTTCGAGATCTAGAACCTTCTTGTCCAGTGTCTCGATTCTCTTTTCCTGGTTATTTTCAAGATCCAGAACCTTCTTATCCAGTGTATCGATTCTGTCTTCGACGCCCTGGAACCGATCGTTGACGGCTTGCTGGATGTCTCGCAAGCTTTCTCGACTGTTCTCTAGCATCTCTTCTAACGTCTCCAGTTTCTGACTCAGAGAAGTGGAATTTTCCTCCAGTTTCTGACTCAGAGAAGTGGAATTTTCCTCTAACTTTCTACTTACGGCAACGAAATTTCCCCCCAGCTTTTGATCTAGTTTCTGGCTCAGGGAAGTGGAATTTTCCTCCAACTTTTGATGTATGGTTGCTTCTAGTCTCTGGCATATGGAACTGGAATTTTCCTCCAACTTCTGATCTAGTTTTTGGCTCAGGGAAGTGGAATTTTCCTCCATCTTTTGACTCATAGCATTAAGAGCCGCAAGAATGTGCTGCCTGTCGAATGTTGGCTCACTGGATGTCGACGGCTTCTCCACCCCGAATTCGTAACTCTCCCAGTCGACACCTTCTTCCTGCAATGCTGATCGCATTCTCTCCACCAGGTTGGTTTTACTTCCCACTGTGGATAATTGCCGAGGATCCAGCTCTCTTTTCAGTTGTTCGATGGTTAACTTTTCGAATTTCACCATTTTCTCACTCTTTTAATAATTCACTTTTAGTAGCCCAATTCACACTATGAATAAACGTTTCCTCGTTTACTCGCAATCCCACTTCTGACACCAAATGTTACGAATTATTCGATCCCACACCGAGTAGGGTTCGCACCACTGGATTGCGATAAACTACAATTGTCCTTTTTATCCGAACTGAAAACCATACACTTTTCCCTTTCCATCACAGATCAATTATCTGTGCAGCTTCAGCACTTTTCTTTATTATCCAATACTATCCACTTTAAACTTTATTACACAAACAACCCTTTATTGAAAGGTTTTATTTTCACACTGTTTGATCACACCGACTTGTCACACGTTGTTCAATTCCACAAACTGAATGAATGTCGAGGGCGAGTGTTCGCGCTTATATAGCTCTCGGTGCATCTTCTCGAATGTTCGCCGTCGGAAGTTCCCCTTCGGAAATCTCTAGAATGCTCTGACAATTAGCATTACGCCATTGGAAGTTCACATCATTCAAATCCCCGCTTCCAGAGAGCTTTCGAACTTCGACAGCGAAATTCGAACTCAACCGTCGGTTTGTGTCTCCGCAACAATATTGTTGGTGAAATTGTAGTTTATCGCAATCCAGTGGTGCGAACCCTAATTGGTGTGGGGATTGAATATCTCGTAACATTTGGTGTCAGACGTGGTGAACTATTAAGAGAGTGAGAAAATTGTGAAATTGGAAAAGTTGACCATCGAACAACTGAAAAGAGAGCTGGATGCTCGGGAATTATTCACAGTGGGAAGTAAAGCCAACCTGGTGGAGAGACTGCGATTAGCGTTGCAGGAAGAAGGTGTCGACTGGGAGAGTTACGAATTCGGGGTGGAGAAGCCGTAGACTTCCAGTGAGCCAACATTCTACATGCAGCACATTCTCGCGGCTCTTAATGCTATGAGTCAAAAGATGGAGGAAAATTCCACTTCTCTAAGCCGGAAACTAGATCAAAAGCTGGAGGAAAATTCCGTTGCTGTAAGTAGAAAGTTGGAGGAAAATTCCACTTCTCTGAGCCAGAAACTGGAGAAACTTGAGGAAAATTCCGCGGCCGTAAGTAGAAAGTTGGAGAAAAATTCCACTTCCCTGGGCCAGAAGCTGGAGACTTTAGAAGGGATGCTAGATAACAATCGAGAAAGCCTAAGAAACATCCAGCAGGCCGTCGACGATCGATTCCAGAACGTCGAAGAGAGAATCGAGACACTAGAATCGAGGTTCCACAAGAAGGTCCTAGATCTCGAAAATAACCAGGAAAAGAGAACCGAGACACTGGATAAGAAGGTTCTGGAACTCGAGAAAACTGTCCAGAACGTTCAACATCAAGGAATCGTTGTACCGACTGCAGCATCGAAATTCACAGCTCCCAACTACGACGGCACGAGCGCTTTCAACATCTTTAAGCTTCAGTTCGAGACAACAGCGGAACGGAATCAATGGGGAGAAGAAGATCGTGTGGCCGCTCTAGTAATTTCGCTTAAAGGCGAAGCAGCTGGTGTTTTACAAACCATCCCGGAGACCCAGAGAAGGAACTACACAGCCATATGGGATGCTCTTCATCGAAGATACGGCAGTGAGCACATGCAGGAGATGCACAAGCTGGAACTTAAAGGACGCAAGCAGCGTGGAAACGAGACCATCCAACAGTATGCTGCCGACATCGAGAGGCTATCCCATCTTGCCTACGCGGATGTTCCAGTTGATGTGGTGGAAAAACTAAAAACGGATTCTTTCATCCAAGGGCTAAGGGACCCCGACACGCAACGAAGCTTGATTGTCCTGCCGAAACATCTTTCAAGGAGACAGTTGCCAACGCTCTCGCATGTGAAACATCGCTCTTGATATGCCGACCTTCGATCAAACTACGGCGCATATCCCAAGACCAGGATAGTTCGAGAACAACAACGGCGAGTAGGAGTGGTTCATTCCCGGGTAGATGCTACATCTGCGACCAGCAGGGGGACATTGCGAAGAACTGCCGCCTGCGAAGAAAGCGTTCGAGGTCTAGTTCGCCAAAAAGAGCCCATGGGAGTGAATGCGAACGTGGAGGTGCAAAAGGTGCACCTAACAATCCGTTAAATTAAAACGAGTCGGTGCAGAGGGGCATGCGCTGGCTCCCACATTGGAGTGCCCCAGCATCCTCGTATCCCGAATCTGTAGGGGGGCAACCAGCCTAGTCATCGAGGGAACGATGGACGGGCGACGATATCTGCTGACGTTGGACACGGGCGCAACTCATTCAGTCATCCGAAGCGGATTGGTTTCTGACATCGAACCATTTTCCGAGGTAAGGCTTCGTACAGTAATTGGTGAGAAGGCGGAAGTTAAGGGAAAGGTCCAGAAAAGAACTACGATGGGTACTGTCGAGTTTCAGCATGATTTCATCGTTGCGGACATCACTGATGACATCATAATCGGCGTCGACTTCATGATTAGGCATGGCTTCACATTGGACCTCAACCAAAAAGTGATGAAGTACGGCAACTTGGAGCTCCCTTTAACAATGGATAATGGACAAGGTAACAAGGTCAGGCGAATAGTCGTGCAAGCGCGCCAAACAGTTCCCCCGATTGCAGAAGCTGTGGTTTGGGCAAAGATAGAAGAGGATGCGGGGACAAGCCGAATGTGGGTGGTCGAACCCGACAAAAGAAATCGACCCAGCGATATAGTTGTTGGAAGGGCTTCCGTGGAACCCCGACATGACCAACTGGTTCCAGTACGAGTCCTGAATCCTGCCTGTACACCTAGGACAATACATAAGGGAACAACGATCGCTCAATGCCAAAAAGCTGCCGCCGTTATGAACTGCGAAGATAAGAAACACCGGGAAATCCAGAAAAACAAACCGTCCTTGAAAACAATGGCCAGAGAGTCGACGCAACATCTAGTGGAGAAGCAGAAAAGTAAAGCACTCTCCCTGCTTCGTAAATATTGGACAGTTTTTGCAGATGGTAAGAACTGTGGAAGAACATCTATTGTGAAGCACAGAATAGACACAGGGGACTTTAGACCGATCCGGCAACCACCGAGGAGGGTACCTTTGGCGAAAGAAGGAGAGGTTGTCAAACTAGACGAGCAAACCCGATTCTGCGTGGACTATAGGAAGCTATAGGACGTCACGAAGAAGGATAGCTATCCTTTACCGAGAGTCGACGACACCTTGGACACACTATCTGGTGCAAAGTGGTTCTCGACGCTGGACTTGCAAAATGGATACTGGCAAATAGAGCTTGACCAGCAAGACAAGGAAAAGACCGCGTTCACTGCCGGGGGAGAGTTGTGGCAATTCTCTGTGATGTACTTCGGTCTTTGCAATGCGCCAGCCACCTTCGAAAGACTTATGAACCGGATGCTAAGAGGACTTCACTGGAGGACTTGCCTTGTCAATCTGGATGACATAATTGTCATGGGCAAGGATTTCGAAGATCACCTTAAGAAGCTTGAGGAGGTACTGGAACGTATTCAAGCAGCCGGACTGAAATTGAGCCCGAAGAAATGTTCGCTCTTCCAAAATGAGGTGAAGTACTTGGGACATGTGGTGACTGCGGAAGGAGTCCACACAGATGAAGAGAAAATCTCAGCGGGTAAGGAATGGCCGCGGCCGAAGAATCTTCATGAGTTAAGATCATTCCTGGGACTTTGCACATATTACAGGCGATTCATCCCAGGATTTGCAAACGTTGCCAGCAGTTTGCATGAGCTCACCAAAAAGAATCGGCCATTCAAGTGGGAGAAGCCGCAGAAGGAAGCGTTCATTCACCTGAAGGAATTGCTCTGCAGTGCGCAGATTCTTGCATATCCTGTCCCGGGAGAAAAGTTTATTTTGGACACCGATGCGAGCGGACATGGAATCGGAGGAGTACTCTCTCAAATAATTGACGGGCGAGAACGGGTCATCGCTTACTACAGTAGGATCCTATCGAAGCTGGAAAAGAACTACTGTGTAACTAGGAAGGAGCTTTTAGCTGTGGTTGACTGTGTCAAGCATTTCCACAAATATCTCTATTGCCAAGCTTTTCATCTTAGGACGGACCATGCAGCCTTGAGGTAGTTGCTGCAGTTCAAGAACCCGGAAGGCCAGCTTGCTAGATGGATAGAGAGAATCCAGAGTTATGACTTCAGTATCGAACACCGGAAGGGAAGCAGTCATGGAAATGCGGATGCATTATCGAGGCGACCTTGCGATGTTGAATGTAAAAATTGTTCACGTGCCGAAACCAAGGAACAGGTCACCGACATCCGTCGTTTCCATGTGCTGCCAGAAGATTCCTGGACTGTCGAGAAGGTCGGAAAAAAGCAGCGAGAAGATGCCGATCTGGCAGTCATCATCGACTACCAAGAACGAGGTTTTCGACCAACTTGGCAGCAAATATCCAGTGAAAGCCCAATCGTGAAAGCTTACTGGGCTCAGTGGCAGAGTTTGAAGCTGAAGAACGGTTGCTTCTACCGCAGTTGGGAAAGTGAGGACGGGAACATTTTAAACGATCTGCTGGTAATTCCAAAGGGACAAATCGACGAGGTCATCCGAGAATACCACGAGCGACCAAGCGAGGGTCATTTTGGTGTTAACAAGACAGTAGAAAAGATCAAGAGACGTTTCTACTGGGTAGGATGCCATGAGTCGGTTACGCGTTTCATTCGCAGGTGTGAAAAGTGTGCGAAGGCAAAGGGTCCAGTTAGGAAAATTCGAGGAAATTAGCAGCAGTACAATGTTGGAGCACCGTTCGAACGAATCGCCATGAACATCGCAGGCCCATTCCCAACGAGCAACGCTGGAAACAAATACGCGCTGGTGGTGATCGATTACTTCAGCAAGTGGCCTGAGGTGTTTTGCATCCCTAACCAGGAAGCCAAAACCATTTCGGATGCATTCGTGAACAACTGGGTTGCGCGTTATGGAGTACAAATGGAACTGCACTCAGACCAAGGAAGGAACTTCGAGTCGTCGGTGTTCAAAGAACTCTGGGACCTGCTAGGCATCAGAAAGACATGGACAACACCATTACACCCACAATCTGATGGCATGGTCGAAAGGTTCAACCGGACGATGGAGGAATACTTGAGGAAAGTCGTCGTTGGAGATCAGAAGGACTGGGATGAACATCTTCTCCTCAACGGCAACAACACCAGCCGAAGCCATTTTTGGAACTGATCTCCGACTTCCATCGGACTTGAAGTTCGGCGTGGTACTACCGACAACTAGCGGCAGGGAGGACTTCGTAACCGAAAAGAAAGAACAGCTGAACTCCATCCATCAGTTCATGCGGGAGCGACTGAATTTGGTCAGCGATAAGATGAAGGCGAGGTACGACTTAAGGGCGAACTCTTCTGGCTTCGAGACAGGACAATTGGTATTGCTGTACAACCCACAACGAAAAAAAGGCTTGTGCCCCAAATTGCAATCAGCCTGGGACGGACCATATGAGGTCATCAAGAAACTTAACGACGTGGTGTACCGAATACAGCAGATGGTAAGCAGACGGGCGAAATATAATATTGTCCACGTAGAGAGGTTAGCGCCATATTACGGAGAAGGATCCAATCGCTTGTTCGAGGACGAATAAATTTAGGAGGAGGGCAGTGTTGCGGAGATACAAACCGACGGTTAAGTTCGAATTTCGCTGTCGAAGTTCGAAAGTTCTGGTGAAGGGGAAATTGGAATGATCGAGACTTCCAACGGCGTAATGCCGAATGTCAGAGCAATCTAGAGATTTCCGAAGGGGAACTTCCGACGGCGAACATTCGAGAAGGTGGACCGAGAGCTATATAAGCGCGAACACTCGCCCTCGGCATACATTCAGTTTGTGGAATTGAACAGCGTGTGGCAAGTCGGTGTGATCAAACAGTGTGAAAATAAAAGCTTTCAATATAGGTTTGTTTAACTTTAAAGTGGATAGTATTGGATAATAAATAAAAGTGGTGAAGCTACACAGATAATTGATCTGTGGTGAAACAAGAAAAGTGTGTGTGTTTTCAATTCGGATAAAAAGGACAATTGTAGTTTATCGCAATCCAGTGGTGCGAACCCTATTCGGTGTGGGATCGAATGTTTCGTAACAATATAATGTGAATAAATTGAAGGCTGGAATGAATGGTTGGACGAAATATTAACTGTTTTATTTAATTTTATGATAGAACTTTATATTTTAGTCAAAAAGCTAAAATTGTGTAAAGAAATAGATAGAGAAAAAAAAATTAAGTATTAAAAAATGTCTGTGGTGGTTTCAACGGCCAGATAACGGATGAGGGAACACTTAAAGTTATAAGTACTACTAGTTCTTCTAATATTAATGGGTAGAGAGTTCCACAACCGAATGGAGTCAACGAAAAACTGACGTTCGGAAATTAAGCAGGCATATCTTGTTTGTAGGAGCATACTCGATCGAACTGATTGTAAGAAGCATAGCTTTTTATACAAATAGTCAGGCTCTTTAATTTGCATGATATTGTGTAGGAGACATAATGACCTATATTTAAGTAAATTATCAAACGTGCAACCATAGATCTGCTTCGAGTATGAGGAGACGTGATCGTATCTTCTTAGGTTAAAGACGAAACGAGCGATATTATTATATGCAACATTTAGCCTCCCTCTAGAATCATAGTCTAGGCTACAGAAGACCTCACAGCAGTATAACATTATTGGGAGAAGGAGAGTTTTCGCCAACAAGATTTTTATCCTAGGGGGCATATAGTATTGGGTGACACAGAGGGAACGAAGTCCACCGTAAGCTTTACTAATAGTGCTATTTATGTGTGTAGACCACGTAAGTGCAATGTGTCAGAGTGAATAGACGTATTAGTATACTGCTCCCAATTTTCTTTGATTGCGTTGAAATAAACTCAAAGTAAACCATATAGTGACTTTGCACGCGAGATAATTTCCGCCACTGAGTTTTGTATTGCATTCAGTTTTCCGATCGACTAGATTAATAGTGAAAATGTCTTTTAATACGCGTAATAAAGCTGCCCAGAATGCACAGCAAAAAAATACTCCAATCAAAACAAACACCGATGAGGTCGATGGACTTTGGAGCCGAATCGATCAGCGGCTTGCGGCACTCTCGGAAGAGTTTAACATGAGAGTCTCGAAACTCGCCGCTACCCAGGAATGCATTCTTGCCAAGGTCAGTGCAATTGAAGTGAACATACTGGGTAAAATCGATGAGCTGCAAATCCGCTGCAAAGAGCTGGAATCCCGCATTGACTCTCTGGAGCGAACAACAACAAGTGCTGACGCTGTATTGGTAGGAGTGCCAGCAGTTGACGATGAAAATCTCACGGAGGTCTTTGGTAAAATCTGCTCTGCTCTCAACATGACCACTCCACCAATGAAAAAAATCTTCAGGGTTCGACCTGCTGCCTCTAAGGGAAAATCTAGTTCGTACGATGGCACTGTCATTTTGAAATTCGCTGACCCCTACGACAAAAAAAACCTTGTGAGAAACTGCGTAGAACGCTACAAACAAAATAAGAGAGGTCTGACTCTTAGTGACATTGGTATGAACTCCACCCAAAGAATCTACATCAATGAGAGCCTTACCAAAGTGAATTATTTGCTGCAACGGAGCGCTCTTAAGCTTAAGTTGGCGAAGAAAATATCCACCGTCCATACCAACAACGGACTTGTTTACGTGCGCACTCTGAGCGGTGAGTCCCTACTCATCACAAGCAAAGAGGATTTGGAGAGGTTACAGCAACAGCAATGTGTATTGCGCTGATCATTGCCTACTCTGCTACTGCTCTGTTTAGCTCTTCCAGTTTTTCTCTTTCATTTTCTTCACTCTTACATATTTATCTATTTTTAACAACCTTATATTTTTTTACATTGTACTATTTTCGTTTCCTTTTATATTCTCAATTGATTTTTTATCTAATCTGCCTGTATTATCGTCCTTTCATGGAAGCCGACCATTCATTATTTATTATTTGTAAAAGCCTATTGTTGTTTATAGAGAGCACCGTGGCGCAGTGGGTAGTGTGTTGGCCTCTGACGCCGATGACTCGGGATCGAACCCCGACACAGCCATGTCATCGAACGTGTTTTTCACGGTGTTTCTCCTCAGCGGGGTTCTGACAAAACCCCCTGTAGTAAAATTGTCATGAAAAGCTTCTCGAAATTCGCCGTTCGGAACCGGCAATAAACTGTAGGTCCCTTTCACCTATGTGAAAATGAAATCACACACAACATGGGTGATTGTGAGAAGCTCGGCTCAGGTTCTTCATGGACTGTAACGCCAACATACATACATACATTGTTGTTTATAACTACTGTTTACTTTCACCTTACTGCTCGCCCTCTCTCCGCTCCCACCCCCCCAACAGGTTTTCCGTTTGTGAATGTTTCGCGAAATTGATAATTCGTTGGGGAAGTACTCTGCTCCAGAGGGTAACTGCATTAAAGCAACAAAGACGCTGCTAAACATAATAAATAATAACAATAAGGGAGTTCGCATGTGTCACATTAACGTACAAAGCATTGTGAACAAAATTGATGAGGTACGCCTGCTTTTTGGAGATGAATCCATGGACTTTATTTGTCTATCCGAAACTTGGTTAAAGCCGGAAATGTGTTCTGACCTTTTCAAATTGAATGGGTACACAATGTATCGTTCCGATAGGATTTGTAGGCCTGGTGGGGGTGCTGCAATATACGCCAAAAAACATTTCAAGGTAAAAGTAGTCAGCCAGTCATCAGAGACAGATGATATCGAATATATTTTTGCAGAGGTGTCAGTGCACGGTGCAAAAATACTAATAGGAACTATATACATGGCACCTAATGTTGCGTGTTATACAAAAGTTAGGAATTTGCTTGAGGAGTTCGGATCTTCTTATCAAAAAGTTGTTTTGTGTGGTGATCTTAATTTAGATATATTAAGAGGCAAAAATAAACACCTCGTTGATGCAGTTAAGTCATTGGGTTTTCATTTTGCGAATGACGTTCACCCCACTCATTTCGCACATAATAAAACAGCATCACTACTTGATGTCTTCCTTTTATCACAGACAGACATAACTGCCCACTATGACCAAATCCCATCCCCTGGTTTCTCATACCACGATATTATAATTTTAACTTTGAATGTCGTCCCTCCATGTACTAATGAAGCGTTTGTTAATTTTCGTCACTTCTCATCTGTTAATGTCAATAAGTTGCTTGCAGATTGTTGTAGTCTTAACTGGTCGCCACTGTATTGTACGTCAGATGTGAATTTTCAACTTTCGGTGTTTAAAAACAATATTGACTACTTACTTGACAATCATGTACCCGTTAAGACGAAAAAAGTGAGAAATCCCAGTATTCCTTGGCTTACCCAAGAGATTCAGGACATGATACGAAAACGCAATCTGTTGTATTACAGATGGCGTAGATACAAATGCTCTTTCATGTACAATGTTTATCGACAAATGAGAAATCATGTTACGTGTCTGATCCGTAGAAGCAAGTGTCAGTATTATCAAGCTAAATTTGACTCCAATAAGTCAAGTGCTGCATTCTGGAAATCTATAAAGCAAATTGGCCTAACTAAAAGTGAGCCGGTCCGTACTGGTGTCGACGTTAATGAGCTCAATAAAAAGTTTGTAAGCAGTGCACCTGCAAATAAAGATCCTATCGACTTTTCCTTCTTTGGGGGCGAAACAACAAACACCGGAACTTCGCAATCCTTCTCTTTTCAGTGTGTTGATGAAATCACAGTTGGTGAGGCCATCCTTGCCGTTAAATCAAATTCTGTAGGGCTTGACGAAATCCACCCCAAATTCGTGAAAATTTTGTTACCTGTTGTACTTAAACACCTCACGCATATTTTCAACACAGTAATAACAACAGGTATTTTCCCCTCGATATGGAAGCAGGCAAAAATTTTACCCATACCAAAATCGCACTCTCAGGGAAACCACGATTTTAGACCCATTGCTATTCTTCCCTTCCTAAGTAAAGTTTTTGAAAAAGTGATCTGCAATCAAATTAAACTTTTCCTCGATAAAACCAAATTAATTGATAATAACCAATCAGGCTTTAGACAAAAGCATAACTGTATCACTGCATTACTTAAGGTTTCTGATGACGTAAGAGCTGGTATTGATGAAGATATGATTTCTCTAATCATATTCTTAGATTTCTCGAAAGCTTTTGATTCAGTAAGCCACCCTATACTTCTGTACAAGTTAAAGAATCAATTCGCCTTTGATCGTTACGCGTGTCAACTTGTAGGATCATATCTTCAAGATAGGAATCAAACCGTCTACTATGACGACAAAATTTCTACATGTCTACCCCTTACGTCAGGTGTACCCCAAGGATCCGTTCTGGGACCTCTCCTTTTTACCCTCTTCATAAATGACATCCATAAACAGATACACAATTGTGACTACCATATTTATGCCGACGATGTCCAGTTATATAAAAAGTTTACTAAGTCAGATGTTTCATCAAATGTTAGTGTCATTAACTCGGATTTAAATAACATCTATCTATGGTGACAGCACAACCGTTTGAGTCTTAATCCATCTAAAACCAAGGCACTTAGAATAGACAAAACCCATTTAGAGTTACCTCCCATCAATGTTGTACTCAATAATGAAACAATCCAGTTTGTTGACAAAATAAAAAATCTGGGAGTGTACTTCAATCATAAGCTCGACTGGAATGATCATATAAACTTTATTGTTTCAAAAATATATGGCATCCTAAGGGGATTAAGCCCCACAAAATTGTGTCTACCTCCCGCTGTAAAACTCAAACTGATTCAATCCTTCGTTTTACCTACTGTGCTATATGGTAGTGAAATTTTTGCATGTTTGGACTCAGTCTCGTCGAGGAAACTTAATGTCGCGTTAAATAACTGTGCTAGATATGTCTTTAATCTGAAACGATATGACCACATTTCCGGATTTACCAAAAAAATCGCTGGCTGTACCCTAGATGCGCTTTTAAAATACAGAACGGTCCTCTTACTACACAAGATTGTTCACAATAAAGCTCCTACTTACTTGACAAGCAAAATAAAATTCGCTCGGTCGCAAAGAACCCTGAAAATAATACCTCCGAGATATAGATTTTTGATTAGTAGACGTCAATTCTTCATAAATGCAGTCGGTCTCTGGAATAATCTTCCCATAAATCTAAGGGGTGTGAGCGTGGAGAAACACTTTAAAAAAGGGCTTTTCCAATACTATGCTAGTAGTTATTAACAACATGTCGGCTTCAAACTTCAAACTTTAAACTATAACTATAATCTACTTCTATGTCTATTTAGATATTATCTTTCTTTTTTCTTTTCTTCCTTCTATTGTATACACTTCTTTACCTAGTTACATTCCTTTTCTTTTTTCACTTAACTTTTATATATTGTCAACTTACGGAATAATTTAAGAATACACCTATAAATTGTAAATTTGTATTTTCCTGTACAAGACCAAAAGTTTTATAACTTATAATTGTACAGAGTTGAATAAATCAAATGAATAAATGAATAAATGAATAAATAAAGTTTACGATTGAAGGTCAGACCAAGGTTTTTGGCGGAATCAACGTACTCTATAGTTGTTTGAGCTAATTTGATTGGGGGGAAATTAGAGAGATCCAAATTACTTTTGTGTATGACGAGTACTTTTGATTTTGATTGATAATCTGACAATTATGTAAAGGAGTATTGTTAATCTGACAATTTAAAAAACTTTGAATGTGAGACACTGGGAAAGAGTGAGAAGGAACGAGAGGCGTGGAGTGGGGAATATATAGATATCAGCATCTGTACGCTCATGCTTTATCGATGGTTTTAGCTATATCGCCCCATAAAAACCGTCTGATTATATGTTTTTCGTAATCCTGATAGAATTCCCTTCAAAGTAAAAAAAAAATGTAATCGCGCTCGAGTATTTCGAGATGACGTGATTTTTTTTTACAACTTTGCGACATTTCCTTATGCCACGCTCAAATTGTCAGATTATTGAGGTATACACTTTTCAGGATGTACTTAACTTACCTGTTCTTCGACGTGCTCGAGTTTTTCCGAGGATCGATTTTTTTACTAATCTGACGGGCTGCCCTCAACGCACCTCCCTATATTAAGGGTTCATATCTGGTAGGGGTACATTACAGTGTGCAAGCTTTCTGCCCATATGATTTTCTGACGCGCTCGAGTAACGCGCAAAATCCCCGCTTGGGCTCCCCTACTACAATGGACATTGATGATCAACTGTCTCATCATGGGGATTTTTGCTTATCAAAGTAATATGCGTGTAACCTGCCTGCAACCAAGATCTGTCATCGTGCAAAAAATTATTTTAAACGGATTAGCCGTTTTAATGTGATGCTTGATGAGGTAACATACAACGTCACTTTTATATTTATATATACAGATGGTACGGAACCCTTCGTGCACGAGTCCGACTCGCACTTGTAACGCGAAGACAAAAATGAAAACTGCCGCCGGATTCACCAGAAAGAAAAACAAATAGACCGAGCGAAATTACCAGCTGATTTATGCGAAAAAAAGAAAACGAAATTAAAATGAATGGCAATCAGCTGTTTATTGACGACTGTTGACTGTGTTTATTTTGGGTAAAAGCCCAAGTATACGTATACCTGTAGAGGAAAGTAACACTACTTTCGTTGGTTGGTCGTTGACCTTCGCAATCGTACACTGTGCAGACAGTGTATTCTTGCAGATTCCGTCCTATACGCCCTGTTGTGTTGTGATGAGTGTGGATTGCACGTTCTGTTTTTTTTTTTTTTTTTTTGTTGACACAGTTGTAATTTGTCGAGTCCTCTGCTACTGTTTAGCCGACAGCATTCCGCAGTTTTATGAAATGAAATGATGGTACGGTTTCGCCGTCGGCTATTCATCGTTGTCAATTACTGTGTTTTTTTCTTTGATTTGTCGAGGTGATGGACCTACATTTTGCATGGAAATGCAGCATTCTGCCAGGCCAGGGAATAGTTTCCAATAGTAAAATGACTGTGTTGTAACGACTAATGACAGCTTGCGTTCTTGTTGATCTGCAATGGTGCTAGCGAAGTAGACAAACGGATTGGCCTCATCTTCAGGGGTGTGTTGATTTCAATGGCAGCTTCCTCTGTTTTGAAGACGTCTGACTGAGAGGTACTCTTGTCGTGTACTCGTGCCAGGAAACATGAAAAGGAGACGGTGGGGTGAATAGTGTGTGGCAGTATTGGATTATATATATATATATATATATATATATAGACATGTATGTATATGGAAGTGATAATTGGTAAATTTGAGGATGAATAATTATTATAATGGTTTTGTTACTGGTATTATGAGTATGAGCATGTAGGTAGAAATCATGAGGGTTTTTATTCGGTTGCCATTAGAAGACGGCAAAGTTTTGTGATCTGACGTTTGGATTTGGTTGCTGCTGTTCTTATGGTGACGACTCGGATTTTCCCATCATTTGCTGGATATACTTCGTCAATTCTTCCCAACTGCCATTGTGTCGGGGGAGTTTGCTCGCCCAAGAGCAATACTAAGTCTCCATCCTTAAAGTTCTGATTGGATGCAAGCCATTTTGGACGTTGTTGAAGTCTGTTCAGGTACTCAGTTTTCCATTTCTTCCAAAAGTCTTGTTGGATTCTCTGCATTAGTTGCCATCTTTCCAAGTAATTGGTCATCACCTCCGTGATATCCTTCTCGGGTGCACTGTTTAGAGCAGAACCAATGCGGAAGTGGCATGGTGTCAGACATGATAAATCATCGGGATCGTCGGTGACTGGACAAAGTGGGCGGTTATTCAACCACGCTTCTACCTGTATCAACACTGTCGAATATTCTTTAAACGTGAGAATGTAGTGTCCGATGATTCTTTTGAGGTGGTCTTTCACCTGCTTCCCGTTTTCCGTTTTCAAGGCGCCCGCCAACTCGTAAGATCACTTGCTTATCCATTACAGGTGATAACCTGTCGAGTTTGCTTACCTTTGGAACTGGCTGATTGTTTGATATTACTGCCCGTTCTACACCGAAAGTCTCTAGCTGCACCAGTGTGATAATCCGCGTTCGGGCGGCTGCAATTTCATCCATCGTCAGCGTTCCGTATATTGGTGAACGCCCCCTTTGCTTGAGAGCGTTGGTCCTAATACGGAGGCAGTAAGCTGTTACCCATAGCAGCCGTTAAAGAGTTGTCCACCTCCCTAATAAGTCATTGGTTTTGAAGGCCGTGAATTGCGAGCAGCGCTGAAATAGATTTATAGTAGGGTACCGAGGTGCTATGATTTCTTGGACCCTCGACAATTCTGACGCCTTAAGTTCCAGGTTGGTAGTTTCACTCTTAGTTGGTATGAGTTGTTGTTCGCTGAATGAGGCTAGAATTTCAGGACCGTGCTACCATGGATGTTGTCTGTCCATATCTACTGATGATACTCCTCTCGAGGCTAAGTCCGCTGGATTGTCCTTGGAAAGGACGTAGTTCCATCTATTTCGAACGGTGAGTTTTTGAATTGCGGCAACGCGATTGGCTACAAAAGATCTTCTTATATATGATGGAGACTTAATCCATGCTAGCGTTATTTGGGAATCACACCAAGCTTAGATCTTCACCTCATGAAAGTCCAATGTTGCGATGATATGCCTTAGAAACTGAGCTAGCAGTAATGCCCCACATAGCTCTAAGCGTGCTAGAGACTTCTTCTTATGCGGTTCGACTCTTGTTTTGCTGAGACATTAATGACCCATCGTGATAAACGCGATCGTACACAACTGCGGCGTAAGCTTTCGCCGACACATCACAAAATCCGTGCACTTCAATCTGCGACCCGGTGGCCAGGGATATCTATCGAGGAATATCTCTATTGCTAAGATGGCTAAGTTCTGTTTTGATGGTGTGCCATGCTTTAACAATAGTTGCAGGAAGCTCGTCATCCCAGGATATGCCCTCTTGCCGGATGTTCTACATGAGTAGTTTTGCGCGAATGACGCGCGATTCATCCCATTGGGTCGTATAGTCTCGCGATGTCTGTGAGAATCGTTCTTTTTGTAATTTCCCTGAATTATTTGAAATTGGATTTGAATTTTAAGGTATCAGATCCAGGATTCTATTGAATTCACAACGTTTTGATTTTATTCCCCACGTCAAATGTGGTTTCAAATTATTTGCTCCTTAGTTACTTTTGCTCGTCAAAGCACTCACTTACCATGTCACTCGAAAGCAACTCAAGTTCAGTAAACACCCGTTCTGTTAAGGATCATAAAGATCTACATGGCAACATGTACGTCGATTAGTTACCAATAGACCATGTAAATGTCTTCTTAATAATTATGCCTTTTTAGTACATTACGGTAAATGCTTCCTATTTGAAATTCCCTTCCTAGATTCCTCACTCCAACTTAAATTCTCCAGCAGTGAACACATATGTATGTATTACCTAGTCTTTAATAAAAGCTATAGACTAAAATAAAAAGGAGTCTTTATTTTATCACGTTCGAAAAAACTCGCAGTTACCAGCACAGCAGCAATAAATGTCTCCACACCTCGACAAAAATGCAACCCAATTACCAATGCTGAAAATACTGCTGTTCCAAATGCTCTCTCAGTTGCTGAATTAGATGAGCACATTGGCCAACGCACCGAGTGCATACTGAACCGTCTCTCAGCTGACATGTCTGCACTTCGCGATGATTTGTTGCAGCAAATCACCACCATCCAACAAAGTTGCTCAACACTTATCCAAAGAGTCAACAAGTCCTTTGCTGACCTACAATGGCGCATTAACAAAATAGAAGCGGATCATTTGAAACACCAGCAACATCTTAAAGAAGAAATCGATGATCTAAGAGATAGATGTGATGCGATGGAAAGGAAGGAGTTGGCCGCAGATGCGATTCTATTTGGTGTTCCCCAATTACCAGAGGAAAATCTGAGGTCACTTTTTAATCAACTGTGTCATACCGTCGCTTGTAAACCACCAACACTGAAAAATATATTCCGTCCCCCCCGCACGGACTCTACAAACGACCCTCCCATGATCATCAAATTTAACTCCTCGCAAGACAGAAACCTCGTCCTGAAAGCTCTTTCTGATTACCGGAGACTCCATGGTAAACACCTTTGCCTCAACGACATCGGCCTGGGCTCAAGAAAGAACATCTACATGAACGAGAGTCTCACCAACCGAAATCGTTCTATTCTCCAACTCGCTACGCACATGAAACGTCGAGGTCAGCTGCTCACGGTGTTCACCAGACATGGGACAGTTGTCGTCAAGTTGACTAAAAACAGCAACAACATCAACATATACAACAAAAACATACTGCACGACATCGCCGCGAGAATTGAAGCAGACAATGAAGAAAACAAAAATGACAACACTGCTGCAACAACAACTACGTAATCCTTTTGTTTACTTTTTAACTTTTTTCTGTTCTTTCTGTCCTTTAACTTATTTGTATTTCTTTAACTTAGTATTAATTCTATCCCTGCTTCTTATCTCGACTAAGAGTTTTTCACTTGTTTGGAGTTATTCCTTCTGGCATGCATTTATTGCTGGCAATTGTGCTGATCGCTGCTTGGACATGCGCTGTTGTTATAATACGAGTTCATGTCATTTATGACCTCAACCATTCGGGGGGGTTTCACTGATGAACCGAAAACGTTGCTAAATATTCTGTGTAAACAAAAAGAGGGTTTAAACATATGCCATTTAAACGCACAGAACATAAAAAACAAAATAGACAATCTACGCCTCCTGTTAGATGGTAGCAAGGTTGATATTATGTGCTTATCGGAAACTTGGCTGAAGTCGGAGATGTGTTCGGATCTTTTTTATGTAAATGGGTACAAATTGGTCCGGGCAGATAGAGACGGTAAAATCGGTGGAGGTGTTGGCATCTATATAAAAAAACGTTTCAATTTCAATGTTGTCTGTAAGTCTTCACGTACAGACCTATTTGAATACTCTTTCATTGAAGTATTTATAACAAGTAGAAAGCTGTTGGTAGGTTGCATATATATGCCTCCAAGTGTTGCCAATTATTCCTTACTTAAAGATATATTTGAAAGATTCGCCCCTATCTACACTGATATTGTCATCGTAGGCGGCTTAAATCTGAATTTGCTGGACGCAAGAAATAGTAACTACATTGAAATGGTAGAATCCCTGCATCTCAGATTTGTGAATTCACATCAGGCGACCCACTTTATGCCTAACCGAAGTGCTTCTCTTTTAGATGTTTGTCTGGTGTCAAAGCATGCGCTTGTCTCACTATATGACCAAATATTCGCCCCCGCCTTCTCATATCATGACCTTCTATTCATATCACTCAACAACTCGTCACCTACTAACATCAATAACAACACTTCTTATTTTGATTTTTATAATATGAACATTACGTCACTCTTCTCGGAATGCCGTAATTTGGACTGGTCATTGGTATACAATAAAAACAATGTTGATACACAAGCAAATTGTTTAAATAATAACATCCATTTATTGTTCAACAAACATGTCCCAATCAAGGTTAGAAAGGACAAAGATATGAAACCATGGCTAACCGATGAAATTCTTGACCACATCAAACGACGTGATATCCTTTATTCTAGATGGAGCAAATACAGGTGTCCTGATTTACTAATCAGCTACAGGGCGGCACGAAATACCTTAACATCTCTTATTCGTAGAAACCAACGGCAATATTATTCAAGAAAATTCCCCACCAACAATTCGAGCCCTACATTTTGGAATAATATTCGTCAAATGGGCATTTGTCCGAACAAACCTACTATCCCTCCCAATCTTGATCTTGAAGCACTTAATAGTAATTTTATCCAGCCATCATCGCATAGAGAAAGCGATTTCACCCGTATTCCTTCTGATTCAGAAGGTGGTCAGAATTCCTTCTCCTTCGCATGCGTTGATGAAGTTTGTGTAGGACTCGCCGTACTGAAGATTAAATCTAAGGCTGTAGGCTCGGACGACATACATTCCGTCTTTATCAAAACTCTTTTGCCCTGCATACTAAATCAGCTCACACACATCATGAATAATATTATTACCACCTCCACATACCCACAGTGCTGGAAAGTCGCCAAAGTTATGCCGTTACCCAAATCAGCTTCTCCCAATAGTACTGACTTTCGGCCAATTGCAATCCTTCCATTTCTAAGCAAAGTATTCGAAAGTATAGTAAGTAGTCAACTTAAGTCCCATCTAGAATACAATAAACTCCCTATTGTAGTGGCGAATGGAGATGGGCTTAGGAAAAAAAACTTGTTTATCAGGCGGTGCTGTCTTTATTCAGTAATCATGAGAGAGTTAAAACTAAACTCTGCCTCTATTTATAGCAAACCGAGCTTCTGGTCGATAACCTGATCAGATGGTCCGAGTATAGTTTAATTTTAGAAGCTAGATGTCAGTGGCTGGATGTTCTAAACTATTTTTTTGCACAGGGTGCTTTTATACATCTTTTAATTATTATTTGTTATTTTTCTTTCGCCTACAGTTCGGCCATCCTGATAAGGTAATCGACCCGATTACATAATGCTCATCTTATGATAATATAAATATAGTGAAACTATTAGTATAATAATAATAATAATCAGTTTTTTAAATTTAGGAAAATGTACAAATTAAATTCATTTCAATCACAAATAGAAAAAAAATAAATATAATCCAAAATACATACATATAAACTTCATTGAAAAAAAGGTTTGGAAAACGCAACAGAAAAACGTAATTTATAAACATAAGAATCAATTTTCAGAATCGAGTTCCTCCAAGTGGTCTCCAGCTGCTTCTTCACCGGCTTCCGAACATCTTTGCTCAACTTTATAAGGCCTCATATTGTCTGTAGAAAATATGCCCTTGTATGGCAATCGCGATACTTGTAGCCCGTCTATATCCGTGATCAAGTATCGATCATTGGGTAATGCTTTTTTGACCTCATAAGGACCTCGATACTTGGCAAGAAGCTTTTGATTTACACCTGGGGTGGCGGCAACGTTTCTAATCATCACATATTGACCTGGTTTATACACTTGAGGAGTTTTGTGTCTGTTATTAAAATAAAGTTTGTTAATTATTTGGTTTTTTCAGTTTTTGCATGCGCTTCGGCTCTAACATCATTAAGGTTGGTTTGTTTTTTCTGAATTCTACTGTTAATAAACTCCTTAACACGATCACAAAGCTCTCCTTTCTGATGTACTCCAAACAACAAGTCACTTGGCGCAAACCCTGTACTCCTATTAACAGTATTGTTCAACGCGAATTCTGCCTTAACCAAGTGCGTATCCTAATCACTTGTGGTATTAGAAGTACATTCCTTCGAAAGCATTGCTACCAGAATACGGTTCATTCGTTCTACCTGTCCGTTCGATCGAGGAGAACGCGTTGCAATTTTAACGCGCTGAATATTATTCGCGCGCAAGAATTCCATGAATTCTGTTGACGTGAAAGACGTCCCACGATCTGATATAATTCGATCTGGCCTCGAATAGTTATCGAAGAAGGATTGTAAACACTGTATCGCTTCCTTACTTTGTGTTGACCTCACAGGGTACAGTTTAACGAATTTAGTGAAAGCATCGATAACTATGAAAATGTGTTTTTTCCGCGACTGTGAACCAGGTAAGGGACCAAGGTGGTCGATATGAAGGGTATGAAACGGAACGTTACCTTTGGGTATGGAATGTAAATTCCCTTCAGCCTTACCTGAATGGGGAGAGAAGTATATACATTTCAAACCTCTTTTAATATGCTCCTTGATTTTTTCCTTCATATTAGGAAACCAATAGCAACCTGATAGATGCTGAAAGCACTTTTCTACCCCGACGTGACACATAGCTTCATGATGTGTACGTATTACTTCCGTTTCCATATTGGATGGAACGTAAAAGAGAATATTTCCTTTGCACTTCCGGTATATAAGCCCATCGATCATCTCATAATTGGGACTTTCATTCTTTTCCAATTCACATACAATTGACTTAATCTTGGGGTCATGCTTCTGGGCAGCCGCCAAAACAAACTCGAATGATTCATTTTCTACATACAGAACGTTAAAAGAGCGACTTAAAGCATCTACATGTGCCATCCTATCTCCTTTCCTATGCTCAACTATGTAGTCGAAGCTTTGCAATTCCAAGGCCCATCGTGAAATTCGAGGATTTAAAGATTTTTTGTTCAGTGTCAAGGCTAAGGCCTGACAGTCTGTTACAATCTTAAAAGTTACGCCTATGAGATAAATTCTAAATCTCATTAGAGCGTATATAATCGAAAGCGTCTCTAGCTCATAGCTATGATATTTGCTTTCAGCTTCAGTAGCTCGTTTGGAAAAATAAAAAAACACAGGGTGGAATTTTCCATCGACCTGTTTTTGCATAAAAACTGCACCGAATCCAACCGAACTCGCATCACAATGTAGTTCTGTGGCGTTATTGGGACTGTATATCGCTAAGACGGGAGATGCTATAAGTTTAGCTTTTAATAGTTCAAAAGTTTCCATTTCCTTCACACCGAATATGAATGGTGTATCCTTTTTTAGAAGGTCATAAAGTGGTTTAGCCACATTCGCAAAACCCTTTATGAATTTTCGAAAGTAGGAACAGAGTCCCAGGAAACTATGCACATTCTTTGTAGAAGAAGGTATAGGAAAATTTTGAATCGCATTTAAGTTACTGTCATTTGGTCGGATACCGTCTTTTGTAACTTTGTATCCGAGATAGACGATTTCAGTTTGCAGAAAACTACATTTGTCAAACCTGAGTTGTAGTGAATGCTCTCTAATAATATCTACTACTTCGCGTAAAATATCGAGATGTTCTTTAATGGATTGCGTCGCAATTAGAATGTCGTCTAAGTAGGTAAGTATTTTACCCTTTGAAATAAGATTTCCGAAGATATGCTTCATAAATCTTTCGAACACAGAGGGAGCGTTCTTAAGCCCAAACGGCATCCGCGTATATTCAAATTGCCCTAGCGGCGTTATAAAAGAAGTAAACTTCATCGACTCATCCGTCAACTGGACGTGATGAAAGCCATTCTTAAGATCCAATGTAGTGAAAAACAATTTATCCCGAAGTCGATCAAGGTGATCTTCTATGAGGGGCAAAGGGTAATTATCACGTAAAGTGACTTTATTCAGCTCCCTGAAATCTACACAGAGACGGAGCTCTTTATTTTTCTTTTGCACAAGTACAATTGGCGAAGCGTATGGTGAATTGGATTCACGAATTATGCCCTTTTGTAACAAATCGCCTAACATTTTCTCAAGCTCGATTTTGTGGGCAAACGGAAGCCTCCTAGGTGTACACCGAAATGGGATATGTTTAGACAAAGTTATCTCCATTTTAAGATTTGATTGCGACAAACGATCATTTGGTTGCAGATAAGCAGACCTAACTATCTCTTTAATTTGATCCTTCACGTTTTCAGACAAACTATTATTAATGTTTAATTGAGACTCACCACAATTCATTGAGACATCGATGTTCATAATTTGCCGTAGGTCATAATCTTCACCCGTATCAGAACTCGAAGATGAATGCAAACTTTGAAGGTTGGAAGAGCTGGAAACCACTGGTGAATCCCGATTTTCGTCCTTGTTGATTCTTTGAAAACTCAAACCTGTTTTCCCCATGAAGTCACGACCTAAAATGACGGGATATATCATAGAAAAATTTTTCACTACTAACAAATTAATTTTTATAATAGAATTTTCAAACCAAATTCGGCTGTTGATACTTCCTACCACCTGGAGTGGGCTGTTGTTAACTCCGCAATAAGTCTGGCTCGTCTTCTCGAGTGTTGACAATAGGATTGTTGGCAAATACTGTTCCTGCACAAAACTTATTGGGCTCCCAGAATCCAGCAGCGTCGATAATGTCAGCGATATGTCCATATGTTGGTTTATCCATTCGTAACGAATACAGCACTCGAAATCGTTATTCGGACCATCCTCAGCTCCTGGTAGCAAAGTGTTTTTCAAAAGATTTCGATTGATTCCTTCAGTGGCTACCGTAGTATTAACTTTTTGGTTTTCTTGAAGCGTCATGACTCGGATTTTGCTGTCGCAGTTAGGAGATATGTGGCCAGATTTTCCACATTTGAAGCAGGTGACGTCCCTATTGTGGTCATTATTGTGGGGGTCAGAGCGTTTAGCAGCAGTACTACGACGATTTTGGGAAACAGTAGGATTAACTCTTGCCGCTTTATCGATGTTATGCTCCCGGTGATTGTTTTTAAGTTTCTCGTACTTCCGCAGCGCTTCTTTTAACTCCACAAGGCAGTTAGCATTGTACAGGATACTTTTATTAGTCTCAGAATCGGGAATGCCTCTTATTATAAACTGAAGTAAGTCCTCTTCCTCGACGCTTCCATGTGTTGCAATCTCTTGCATGTGAAGCACGTACTGCTGCATTGTTTCATTGCTCAGCTTTTTCCGTCTTCGTAGCTCACTATAAACGTCAGATGTGGTCACTTTTTTCTGGAATTCATCCCTTAATGCGTTTTTCAGCTGAGTCCAACTGCGAAGGTTAACAGTCCTGGCAAAAAGTCTGGCTGTTCCTTTGAGAAATCGCTTACCAAAGATGAATTTGTTCCTGTCGTCCAGTTCCAAGACTTCTGAGTATTCCTCGAATTGCTCAATCCAGCGGTTAATGAAGAAGTTGTCATCGCCGCTAAAGACAGGCATCGAGTCCTCGACGTCTTTGAAGTTATAAATTGGAGAAGACCTGGCAACAGATTGAATTTCTTCGAATTGCAATTCCCGCAATTTCTGCTTTAGCTGTAGAATTTCTTCTTTCTATCTGTATATTCGTTGAAGTTTTTCTATCTCCTCGTTAAGCTGCACCTCATCCTCACTGTCTTCATCAAACATGTCGTTGTCCGGTGTTGAGTCGTCAGCACACTGATCTTTGGTGGCTGAAGAATACTCGTTGATCAACTGGGTAAAGTCCGCATTCGTAAAATCTTGAACTGCTTCCTCAATTCGGATTCTAAGTTCTGCTTTCGTGCCGGCAGTAGGAAACTTTAGTGATCGGAGAATGGTTCGGAGTCTGTGTACCGTCGAAGACTCCAGAAATTCTGTCCACTTTTCCGACATTATTAAAGTTTTACTAGCACTCCACGAAACTAACCTTGAATTGAACCGCGATATCAGATTTTAAAAGTTCACGCGACTGTACAGTAGATCCATTAACCGAATCCCACTTCTGAAATTGTAGTGGCGAATGGAGATGGGCTTAGGAAAAAAAACTTGTTTATCAGGCGGTGCTGTCTTTATTCAGTAATCAAGAGAGAGTTAAAACTAAACTCTGCCTCTATTTATAGCAAACCGAGCTTCTGGTCGATCACCTGATCAGATGGTCCGAGTATAGTTTAATTTTAGAAGCTAGATGTCAGTGGCTGGATGTTCTAAACTATTTTTTTGCACAGGGTGCTTTTATACATCTTTTAATTATTATTTGTTATTTTTCTTTCGCCTACACTATTGAACTACAATCCGGCCTTCGTGCTAAGCGCAATTGTACTACGGCTCTGCTCAAAGTCTGCGAAGATATCCGTGTTGGAATGGATAAGGGTAAGGTTGGTGTATTAGTTTGCCTAGACTTTTCCAAAGCTACAAGAAAAATTAAAAAAGCAATTTCTTTGTGAGGGTTCTGCATGTCATCCTATGTCCTCTTATCTCTCAAATCGATCCCAATACGTGTTCTGTAATAATAGACGTTCCTCTAATCTCCGTGTCTACTCTGGAGTTTCGCAAGGCTCAGTATTAGGCCCGCTTCTATTCTCTTGTTTTATAAATGATGTTTGTAAATGTTTTTCTACCTCCAAATATCATATTTATGCTGATGATATACAAGCATATTCCATGTTCCCTAAGTCAAGCTGTGTTTCACATATGGAGTTGCTCTCGCACGACTTAAATCGGGTCTATCTTTGGTCGACAACCAATAAGCTTAGACTCAATGCATCGAAAACAAAGGCTATATTACTAGATAGATGCAGAACAACATTGGAACTACCCCCATTAAAAATAAACAACTTACCCATTGAATTTGTGTCTAAAATAAAGAACTTGGGTATCCACTTCGATCGGAGCCTGTGCTGTGTAAATAGTGTAGCTTCAAAAGTAATTAGTGTAGCTTCAAAAGTAAACGGTGCTCTTAGAGGCCTTAGTCCTACTACAAACTACTTACCCACGGACGTTAAGCAAAAGCTTGTGACATCCTTCATCTTGCCTATATTACTCTATGGATGTGATTTTTTTCTAAATTGGACTATGAGTCCTTCAATAAATTAAATGCGGCGTTCAATGGCTGCGCCCGATATATATACGGCATTAAAAGACATGAACACATTTCCGAATTCGCCAAAAAAATAGTAGGCTGTTCTCTCAAATCGCTGTTCAAATTCCGTACCTTGCTACTATTACAGAAAATAATTAACACCAAAGAACCCGAATATCTCTACAAGAGTATTCGTTTTGCTAGGGCTCAGCGTGCCTCATTATTAATTGTCCCTAGACACAAATATTTAGCAACGTCTCGACAATTTTTTGTGAATGCGGTTCAACTTTGGAATAAGCTACCCCTCCACATCAAGCAAGCGACAAGCACAAAAGTCTTCAAGTTGAGATGCTTTAAGTATCTTGCTGAAAACGACTAGTGAAATGCTCTCGTCTTTCTTCTTCTTTTCTTTAGTTTCTTCCTTCCTTCTTCTCATTTTTAATTAGTTTTAATTTTTAAGTTTTAGTTTTGTTTTTATTCTAGTATTTACATATGTATATGAATATCAATGTTAATGTTAATCCTAATCGTTAGAGTCTCTTAAGCTCGGCAAATTTAAAAGATGTTATTCTTAATTGTTTGAGGATCTTAAATAATAATAAATTACAAATTACAAACGAAAGCGGCAGCTGAACCTCGCGATCTTCTTTAGGGATTGATGTTAAAATTGTATCGCTATTGCCCATTTTCGTAGGTGAAAACCTCCACCCCTGCATTTCTATGACTTGCTCTTTTGAGTCTGCTCCATGGATGACATAATCTAAGTAGAAATTCTGATCTGCAATTTTCGATGCTATAAGAAAGTTACCTCTCTCGTCAGCTGCAAGTTGTTGCAGGGTCCGAACCACCAAGTATGTTGCAGCCGCAGTACGAAAAGTAACCGTGTTCAATCGGTATGTTTTAATGTTGCCGCACATTTCGAATCCGCACATGCCGAATCTTCGATCGGGATTCACACCTGTCTATACATCTTGTTAACATCGGTCAGAAAGACGAATCGATGCTTTCTGAATCTAACGAGATGGTTGACAATGTCATCTTGTAGCCTTGGACCAATGAATAGGTGATTATTTAAAGATGTTCCATCTGACGTCTTGCAAGAGGAATCGAAGAAAATCCGCTACTTGGTAGTGGAGCTCGACTGCTTCATGACCGCATGATACGGCATATAGTAATGGCCACATAAAACTGAGCACGGCTTTACCTCGGACATATTTATGTCCTAGCTCCTTGTATTAATTAAATACTCTGGCACACTCCTTGTGGAATCCAGGGTTCAACTGGAATTTTCTTTCTAATTGGAGGTAGCGTAGGCTGACGCTGATGCTATCGACTAAATTATCGGTCGCATCTCCCTTCGTCCGCAGTTAGTGGCCTTCCCTTTGGTACCTCTTCCAGCTCCCAGAATTTTAGCAACATTTTCTATAACCCTTGGTCTCCTGTGATGGTGAGGAGCGATGTGACTTTTCTCCGAGTCACTGATGCAATAGGTCCGGACAATACCCACCCAAACTCTGTTCTTTGAGCCATTGGTGTGCCCTCCCCCCTCGGATTATACCATCCAGAAGTATCGATGGGTATGCACCGCTTCCTAGCAAAACATCAACTTTGCCTACCTTGTTGAATGTTGGGTCAGCGATCTCGATGTTTTGAATGTGAGCCCAATTAGTGAAGGAGATGTTGTGAGGGCGAAGGAGAGCTGTAAGTTTTGGTAATACCAGTGCATTCAGTTGGATGCTAAAGTTTATTTTGAGATTTGAATGTAGTGTTATTAAAACCCTATGTTTGGCCACATTTGCTTTGTTTTCAAGCCCAAGAACGTTCACGTAGCTTCTCCCTCGTTTAAGCTGTAGCTGCTGAACTGCAGACTCAGAGATGAAGGATGCTTCCGATTAAGAATCGATGAGTGCTCGCAGCACTATGAATTTGCCCATGTTAGTCTCGAGTCTCACGAGTGAAGTGGCCAACAGAATAGTCTGAGTGGCACTGTTGTCAACGTTTCCGCTTTGAATACGTCGTTGTGCAACGACGAATGATGCTTTTGATTGCAGATTTAATGCTTTAAATCTGAAGCAGGTTCTGATCGAGTGTGCACCCTGACACATCGAATACTTAGCGACAAGCGAACTGTGGGAACGCACTGTTACCGAAGAAGCCCTTCTGGCTCCAAGTTGTGATAGCGACGGTTGCTCTATTACTGCCAAGGTACGGACCCTCATTAAAAGAAAATCTGCTAGAACCCCGTACATTGGATAGTCCATATATGTAGCAATATGTGCTTCCCATTGCCCCCGAGTAATCAATGGGATGGATCCATTTATGTGGATGGATTTTCTTGAGTCCTTCAGAATAGAATATGCTTCGATTTCTACGGAAATTGTCAATACTGACTCGTTCAACGTCGAAGCCTTTGACTTGCTCATTTTGTCCCAATAAAAACGATGGTAGACTTACGACCAACCAAGAACTCTACCCGACAAACCCACACGAGTAAAATTAACGTAAAATGGATCGCGCAACGTGTTATAAATATGTGTATGTAATATATTAAAGTTTTATAAAAAAAATGCCACACATCTGATAGACGCGTTGGTTCCTCGATGACTCCGCCTTCCTTGCTTGTAGATTTGTATATTCCCTTCTTCTAGTAGATGAGAATCTGCCCGCAGAGAAACACACATGCATTAGTTTCGCACTAACAAAAAAGAACGTCTTCTGAGCCGTTGTTGAAATGTTGAAACGCCCTGAAGTGCTCTTGGAAATCGGCCGCAGCTTCGTCGTCGATCCACGATCTTGAAGTCATTTCGGCTTCGGGTATGTGGGCTTGTTTCGGCGGTACTTCCGTTACTTCTTGAAGATTTATTTTTTTGGCAGCATGTGTTCTGATGATGGAATCGTATATTGCGCACTGTGTCGCGTACTGTTTTGCATAGTTTTTACAAAAAAAAAAAAATAAAAATGCACTCTGAATTTGGTTTTTGCGTCTTCGCTCACTGTTGCGGGGATTCGATCCGCGTAGCTTTGGCGTCAGAGGACAAAACAATACCCACTGGGCCACGGCACTCTCCTTAGTTTCCTTCACGCACTGTGAATTAGACCATATCTCCGCTCACTGCGAAGTTGATTTAATGCACTGACTATTAAAAAATTGTTAAATTCACGCACTGCGAGTTTCTGTTTTCGCTTCGCTGTGAAATTGATTTACAGCACTGTTAAAATGTTAAATTCACGCACGGCGAATTGTTTGTATTTTCGCTCACTTTCACTGAGATCCGGCTCGAAGGACCAATTTCTGTAACGCGAAGACATAAATGAAAACTGCCGCCAGATAGAAAAACAAATTGACCGAGCGAAATTACCAGCTGAATTATGCGAAAAAAGAAAACGAGATTAAAATTAATAGCAAGCAGCTGTTTATTGATGACTGTTGATTGTTGACTGTATTTATTTCGGGTAAAAGCCTAAGTATATAAATGAAAGTAACACTACTTTCGTTTGTCGTTGACCTTTGCAGTCATTAGCCGTTTTAATGTGATGAGGTAGCGTACAACCTCTCTTTCATTTTCATGTATACAGATAGACTTTAATAATTGTAGGCTATAAGCTGTATGTGCAGTGTACACTCTATAGGTGATTTAAGGAAACTTAAAAAAAAAAAAAAGGGAAAAATGAAAGAGGATAAAGCGCGGTTGACTTAGTTTTTAATCCTTCGACATACGAGTTATTTATTTACTTAAAAGTGCATTATAACTATCAGAAGTCGGACTTCTCAAATAATTTAATCTAAAGCAATCATATATCGTGGCGCAGTAGTTAGTGTGTTGGACTCGGACGCACGATGAGCGAGTTCGGATCCCGATAACATCAATGCCATCGAATATTTATTTCGCGGCGTCCCTTCTCGGCGGGGTACTGGCAAAACCCTCCGTAGTATAACTTGCCAAGAAAAAGCTTCTCGACTCACGCCGTTCGGAATCGGCATTAAACTGTAGGTCCCTTTCACCTGTATGAAAAATAGAATCACACACAACATGGGTGATTGAAGAGAAGCTTGGCTCTGGTCCTTCATGGGCTGTGACGCCACCAAAGAAGAAGAAGAATCATATATTTGATATATTTCACGAAAACTAACATGTGGAAGACTCAATTATTGGCTGCTATGGCACTTGCCAATATCTGTGTTCCACGTGTGGCGACAGCCGCTGAACTTCGAAAGTTGTTTGCAGAACACGGGACAAAAATCGAGGTTGCCTTCTCCGGCAATTAAAAATAAGGTTGCGGTACTACCATCTTTCTTTCTCCAGTGTAGCCGGCACACAGCTCAACTTCGTCACTGATACCATTTTCGCCACCGAAGCTCCGATGACCATTTGAGTACAAAACGCTACACCCGACGTTTCCGCCTCCAGCAAAACTCCGATCACTGAAGAATTAATTGAAATTTAAGCACCGAATAATAGTCACACCTCCGTAGCAATTACCAACATTGCACTGAATGTTCCCACCGCTATTCCAGTTGCTACCGAAGCTTCGGTCTTCACCATTCATCAAAAACGGACCTACGACAGTAAACACACGACTGAAGCCGACATGTTAGAGCTTGAGCTTTCCAATTTACGCCGACGACACGAAATCCTACGTCTTCGTCAGGAAATTGATGTTATGGAACGATGTGCAGTACGGCAACCGCCGTACAAATCGCAGTGTTAATTTTTATGACATCGCACATGCTATTGTTAAGTTCAGTGGAGAGGAGCGAACATAGTGTGCATGATTTTTTCAGGGATTTCGAAGAGATATGTCGACGGGTAACGCAGATGATTTGTCGAAGTTCTTGACTCTGCAACTTACCACAAAAAAAAAGTGAACATAGTACTAATTCCTGTATAAATTCATATTTACACTATACATATTACTTATATACTTACTACTATTACTTAATTTCAAGCTGTAAGTATATCGGGTATTTTCCATAGTATAACTAAGTAATTCACATTATCCAATTAAAAGGATCTAACTTGTTTTTTTTTTTTTTTTTTTTGTAAAACAGGAAAAAAAAACGCTTTCTATAAATTTGAGTTTATTTATTTTCTTAAATTACTAATTGCTCATTAGATGTGATAATGTAATTGCTTTTTTTTTTTTTTTGTTTTAAAGGGATGTACATAGACTTTAATATTACATCATTATATTAATCCGCACTTCTAAAAATATTTTCGTCATAGTCCTCGATCAAATCGTCCCCTAAATCTATGTCGGCATCGCTGGGTCTTAGTGGATATCCTTCCTCAGGCTTCACTTTTTTAACACCGCTTATACCAAATTGTAGGCAATCGTATGACCTAAAATTATATGGATCTGTATATTACAGTATTGAAGCATATAAATTCAATAAATATTACAGAGTACCTTTCAAAAATTGCATAACCTTGAAAATAACCCGCTAGGTCCATACAAACGTGCATGTTTTGACCGAAAAAATATATATCGTAAAACGTAAAACAGGCTCTAACTAAGCCCACTCTCGGAGGCTGAAAACAAAATGGCGGTGGATTTTTTCCCGAAACAGTTCGATGGTACAGAACTTCATTATTTACTTTCATACGAATATCAAATGCAAAGTCTTCTGGATGGTAGACCATTTCCATACATCCATTTATGCCTATTGCAGACAATAACACTGCCGAGATAGATTAATCTATATAAAATATACGTGTACTCGTATAATATTTGAGTATCAATATATGTACAACGATGGACAATAAATTAAATATGCCAACCAGCTTTTATAAGTATCACTAAGTCCATTTCAGTTTAGAAAAGACATTTTAAAAAATGATTTTATATTTTGATAGACTTTAGATCGACGTTATGTTCCATTTTAATTAGGAGTGTTGTTTCCTGAAATTCGGTAGTACACCATCAAAGAGGAATCAAAGTGCTCGAGAAATTTTCTTACAATAATTGCGCCTATGCTCCCTCTATTGTTGGATAAACAGTGTAGTATGTGGATAAATAGTGTAGAGGCTCTTGGGCGTTTCGAGAGAAAAATTCTGCGTGCAATCTTTGGTCCCGTTTGTATAAACGGAGAGTGGAGGAGGAGATTCAACCAAGAACTGTACGGGCTGTACAGCGATATCGGCCTAGTTAGACGTCTTCGGATCCAACGTCGAAGATGGCTAGGCCATGTAGAGCGAATGGACATCACCGCTCCGGCCCGAAGAGTCTTCGACTCCAACCCCGCGGGACGACGTAGCAGAGGACGACCGCATCTAAGGTGGCGCGCACAGGTGGAAAGGGCTCTGGTTCACTCCGAACTGTAGCGCCATCAAAGTAAGTAAGTATGTGGTGCAATTTCTTATTTTGAAATAAACATATGTATCTAATTTGTGATATACTGTAATAGATTGATATAATTGCAATTCCCTTTTTTTTTTTTTGTTTCTTTTTGGTGGCCCGTGGAGGGCCAGAGCCAAGCTTTTTTTTTTGTATTTATTATTAGATCAAATATTGCTTACAGCGGTAAGATAATATCATCTTATAAGTTGTGCAAGCCTTAAGGTTTACAATAAGTATAAAATGTGTAGATATAATGTGAATAAATTGAAGGCTAGAATGAATGGTTGGACGAAATATTAACTGTTTTATTTTAATTTATGATAGAATTTTATTTTTTAGTCAAAAAGCTAAAATTATATTAAAAAGACGAGAAGAAGGAATAAATTCAGCATAATTGTGTAAAGAAATAGATAGAGAAAAAAAAAATTAACAGCCCTATTCTGGCTGTGATGTGGTCACAACCCACAAACCTCAGTGATGCTAAAATTGTGATGTCTCTCTTGTGAGGTTTCTTGTGAGTAATCAGCTGTTTGGTATTCTGGCAAACACATCACAAGAAAACACAGAATAATAGTCACCACACTGTGGTGAATGTATTAACATGCATGAAAATTACTTTTTTTGACAGCTATCACTTTCAATCAACCGAGCAGTCAGAATACCAAACAGCTGATTACTCACAAGAAACCTCACAAGAGAGACATCACAATTTTAGCATCACTGAGGTTTGTGAGTTGTGACCACATCACAGCCAGAATAGGGCTGATAGTCTAGGCTACAGAAGACCTCACAGCAGTATAACATTATTGGGAGAAGGAGAGTTTTCGCCAACAAGATTTTTATCCTAGGGGCCATATAGTATTGGGTGACACAGAGGGAACGAAGTCCACCATAAGCTTTACTAATAGTGCTATTTATGTGTGTAAACCACGTAAGTTTACGATTGAAGGTCAGACCAAGGTTTTTGGCGGAATCAACGTACTCTATAGACGTTTGAGCTAATTTGATTGGGGGGAAATTAGAGAGATCCAAATTACTTTTGTGTATGACGAGTACTTTTAATTTTTGAGCATTTAGACGTAGATCATTCTTGGTAGACCAACCAAGTATTAGCTGGAGATCTTCATTCATCAGCGTAACGGCTTCGTTTACACGATTTAGTGGACGACTCAAGTAAATTTGCGTGTCATCAGCATACATATGAATTGAGCAATGCTTAGCTATTCTGGGAGGCACATTGACATACATGGAGAATAGAAGTGGGCCAATGATCGATCCTTGCGGGACCCCGCAATTTACAGGCAAAGAAAACGAGTTCCGATCGCCTACTGCAACCCTTTGCAGTCTCCCTTGCAAGTAGGAACTTAATAGCTTTGTGGAAGATAATGGGAAATTGTATTCTCTTCTAAGTTTCGAGCAAAGGATAGAATGGTTGAGAAGTCGAGCAACGTTAAGAATGTAGCGCAATTTTTATCAACAGCTTTTCTGATATCATCCACGACCAGTAGCAAGGCAGTTTTACAGCTCCGTTGTGAGCGGAAGCCAGACTAGAAGTTTTTTCCTTGAGAGATATTTTTGTATTTGAACTGAGACTGTTTTCTCGAATACTTTTGAGAGGAATGGAAGAATTGATAATGGTCTGTATTCTACTACAGCTCCTATCGACATTTTTGGGATAGGTATGATCTCAGCCTTCTTCCATCGCTTGGGAAAGACGGACTTTGTTAGAATACAATAAAAGATATGAGTTATGGGATATAACATGTAAGGTAATAGCAGCTCAACAAATTTCGGGTGCACTTCGTCGAGTCCCATGGCATTGGATTTGATGAATAGTAATGCTTCCGTGGCATCATCCTCACGCAGCCTACAGAAGTCAAAAGGTGAGTTTGTGTTTCCTTCCTGTGACTGGTCACAGTCAACAGAGTTAATCGCCGCTTTACAGCCACTATTATACGTTAAGAAAAGCAGGTTCAGTTGATTACCGTCAATGTTGTTAGGAGTTTTCGGGTTTTGTTTTCCTAAACCAAGTTAACGAATTCGACGCCACACTTCTTTGCCTGATGAACAACTGGCAAATTGATTGCTATGGAAAGCCCGCCTCGCAGTTGTAATTTTGCGCACAACTGAAGAAGATTGGCATTCTATACTTCTTCCAACTCTTGAAAGCATTGTCACGCTGTTTTATGAGCTGAAGAATATTCGGAGTTAACCACAAGGGAGCAGAAAACAGAACTCTTTTTGACATTAAGGGTACATGTTTATTAAAGAGGGAGACAACCCTATCTTGTAGGAATGTTGCTTGATCATCAACTGAGTGCAATTGATAGATCTGTTGCCAATTAGTGCTTACAGCATCCTGTCGTAGTAGAGATGCTGGATGTGGACACAGAAAATTGATTTTCACCTTGATAAGTCAGAAAAAGCAAGTTGTCGCCGACTTAGTGTGGCGACAGAACCAAGCTTTTATGAGTAGCGCCGATATTCTGGCCAAACAACTATAAAAAACTTTATTTCAAAATATAATAATAATTAGAACAGATATGTATTTTAATTTTAATTTCGTTCTACTTACTCTTGGTTTCCGTGGTTGGCGCTCGTATGTTTCGGGAAAAGTGGCGAACAATCGTTTTAGTTTGAATGAAGGGAAAAGAAATCGTTAAATGAGTGCGTTCCACGGAAACCAAAAGTAGAGTTGTTTACACGGGTGTGTTCACACGGGTGTTGGTAACATTCTCCCCCCCGTATGTCGTCGAAGAGAGTACATACTTAAACCGCTTCACCAACACCCTCATTGTCTTGGCGTACGTCCAAAACTGCAATTTTTGCGGCAGGCCGATGATACTCCCCACTTGATGTACGCACAATGGCGCTTCGCACTTGTCCATCTTTTGCTTGTATTGTTCTCATCACTACTCCTTTAGGCCAGCAATATCTAGGTGAGCCCGGATCGACGATAATGACTATGTCTCCTTCCCGGATCGGTTTGGCTTTTTCAAACCAATTGGTGCGCCGAGTCAATGTTGGTAGTACTTCAAACATCCACCTCTTCCAAAATAGATCTGCTAGTAACTGGGAGTTTCGCCATGATGCTCTGACATACTTATCAGAAGTATTAAACACTCCTGGAGGTTTGTTTCCGGATGATGAGCCGAGTATAAAGTGGTTGGGTGTCAAGGCTTCTTCTTCAGCAGTACCTAACGATAAATACGTTAGTGGTCGACTGTTCACTATACATTCTACTTCAATAAGCAAATTGTTCAGCTTCTCGTCAGTTATCTTCGTGTCAGGTGTGATTATCTGGTATAGTACAGTTTTAATGGAACGAACCATCCGTTCCCAAGCACCGCCCATGTGAGGACTTGCTGGAGGTATAAACTCCCATTTGGTATGCTGTGTCGTGAATTCAGCTTGGATGTCCTTAAATTGATTTTATCATGCGCTTCACGCAGTTCCTTTTCGGCTGCCTTCAAGTTGGTCCCGTTGTCACTATAAAATTGTAGGGGGTAGCCTCTTCGAGCGATGAAATTCCGAATGACCATAATGCATGAATTCATTGTTAAGCTATGGGCCACTTCGATGTGAATTGCACGAAAAGTTAGACATGTGAATACGGCACCGTATCGTTTCTCTGCACGTCTTCCAACTGTTACCAGAAACGGTCCGAAGAAGTCTACCCCAACGTAGGAAAATGGTCTGGTGTATGTGTGTGTGTATGTGTATTTCTGGAGGCTTTGGAATTGCTGTCCGTATCTTGCACATCTGGCACCTGCTTCGTACAGTTCGGTAAAGAGTGCGTAACCCTGATATATAAAAGGTTTGAAAAACTTCATTGATCACTGTCTCGTGGTTAATATGTTTTAACTTCCTGTGATACCAATCAACTATTAGTCTAGTTATAGGGTGGGTTTTTGGCATTATAATAGGATTTTTACTTGCATTGTTAACAACAAGTTTTTCTAGTCCATCTCGCATTCGAATTATCTTGTCTCCATCTATAAATGGAGACATTCGACGAAGGGGACTCGTCTTTGGCAAGGAACAGTGAGGATTTTCTAACAAAAGCCGATTTTCTAAGCTATAGGTTTGGGACTGAGCCAGGCGGTAGAGGACATGGTGTCCCCAAAGTAATTCTTCTTTGGTCAGGTTAGGGATGTCGTTGTGGTTTATGTTTATCTGAGCATGTTTCGCGGATATTCTCGTTAGTTTCCTTTGTGTTATAAGACTTATAAACCGCTTGACATACGCCATGCAGGAAACAAGCCGTTCCCATTTTGAAAAGCGATTGAAGTGGACGATAGAATCATCAACTTGGACAGCTAGATGTTGCTGAATTACGGGATTTTGTTTGAACTCATCATTTGGCATTTTCCCTTTCGGTGGTTCGTTAATTGGCCAGCTTTCTGGTGCTTGACTTAAGAATGCCGGTCCGCTGAACCAGGGGCTCCCCAGATGAAACCGTGGTTGTTGATTCCATTTCGTGGCCAAATCAGCGACATTCTGTTTTGAGGGAACAAACTTCCAGTTTGCGACATTCGTTGACTCCTGTATCTCTCCTACGCGAAACATTACAAATTGCTTGTAAACTCTTGGATCAGCACGAAGTCATAGTAAAACCGTTTTGGAGTCAGACCAGAAATGCGTGGTTTTTATGTTAAGATCGTGAGCTTTTGTTATAGAGTTTCCAAGGCGGGATCCCAGAACAGCAGCTAGAAGTTCCATTCGAGGTATCGAGATAGGACGTAGGGGAGCTACTTTGGTCTTGGAGCAGACCAGCACTACTTCCGTTCCATTCGCCGATTCAATCCTAAAGTATGCCACTGCAGCATAGGCCTTTTCGCTCGCATCAACGAAGACGTGTAGCTCTACCTTACTAGTGTCACTGCAACCCAAACCAAAATAACATCTAGGCAGCTGGATCTTTTCAACTTCTTGAAGTGCCGAAAGCCATCGAGTCCATGCCTCCGAAAATTCTTGAAGTATGAGTTCATTCCATCCTGTTCCGCTCCGCCAGATGTCTTGTAGCAAAATTTTCATGTAAACTGTAAAAAAGTTCAAAAGACCTAGTGGGTCAAAGACAGACATAAGCAGCCTCAACAGTTGCCTTTTGGTCGGCAATTTCTCCCCTCTAAGAACGTCTCCGCTTGCTTTTGTATATTTTAAATTAAATGTAAACGAATCGTTGCTGGTCTGCCACCACATTCCAATTACCTTTTCTGCTTCCACAACTTGCTCGACTGTTTTCCCTGCTTGGCAAAAGACGTCTTCAGTTCCGGCTTCACCTAAGGCGTCAGTGACCCATACTGAGTTCGAAACCCAGTTGCGGATATGAAAGTTGGCATGTTTATGAATTACTCGTACCTCTTTAGCAAGGTTGATAGCCTCCTCGACGGAGTTGACGCTGTCGAGCATGTCGTCGACATAGTGCCTTTCAATTATAGACTTCGCTGCCTTTGGAAATTGTTGACCGTACTCTTTGGCATTCGAATTCTTTACATATTGAGCAACCGATGGCGAACAACTAGCTCCGAAGCTCATAACCTTTAAAATGTACACATCAGGTTGTTTGTTGGTTTCTCCATACCGCCAAAGGAATCGCTGCGATTGTTGATCCTCTTCATCAATAGCTATTCTATGGAACATTTCGCTTATGTCGCCGCAAATGCCTATCTTTCCAATTCTGAAATTAAATAAGACGTCTGTCAAGGAAGTCATGAGGTCCGGACCCTTGTCAAGGCAGCCGTTAAGGGAGACTCCATTGCATTCCGCTGCGGCGTCCCATACTACCCTTATCTTCTTTGGTTTATTCGGGTTTTTAACGGCAAATATCGGTAAATTCCATTTACGTAGATAACCAATCGTTAGCTCATCTTTTCGAAGCCTTCGTATATAGCCTTTAGTCTCCATGTCTGCAATGTGGCTGTTTAATTGCTGGCTTAAATCTGGATCCTTTTCAAGCTTTCTCTCAAAGCAACACAATCTTCGGTAGGCCATAGCTTCATTATTCGGCAGCGTTATGTCGGTAGATTTCCAAAGCAATTTCGCTATAAAGCGGTCACCATCTCGTTTCACACTATTCTGCAGTTGCAATTTGGTGGTTGTGCACATCTTGCTCATTTGCCATCGTTCCAAGTCTTCGTTTTCGATTTTCATGCTCTCCACCATTAGGTTTTCCAAAGTAACTTCATTATCGCACTCACATATATGTAGGTTAATGCTCTGAGCTGATGAGTTTCTGTTTGTACTTTGCCCAAGTTCTCCATATATTGTCCACCCAAGTCGAGTCTTTGTTGCAGCCGGTTCGCTTGGTTTCCCTTCTCGAAAGCTTAAAGGCATTGCCAGGCTCCTGTTATTAAGCCCGATGATGACTCTTGGAACAACGTTTCGGTATGAGTCCACTGGAAGACCTTTCAAGTGTTGGTATTTTTCGGTGATCTCTTGCATTCGTAGTGTTTGAGGTGGTAAATCAAGCTTGTCCACAGATCTCACATTTCGTAAAGAATAACGCCTACCGATTTTGTTTTTGGGAGTAATTTGCAAATCCATTAGTTGGGAATCTTTCTCGGTACGTATAGTCACATCTGTCCATCTAAGACACAAGTCAGATTTAACTCCTTCAACTCCGATCATCTCCAAAATGCCTTTCTCAACCAAAGTAGGACCTGATCCATCGTCTAGGAATGCATATGCGTCAATGGATGAATCTTTACCGAATATTTTAATGGGCACGATTCGATATAAAATATTAGATGTTTCCGTACTGTGAGCAGCAAGGACCACAGCATCCGAGTGTCCAATGTTTGGTTTATGAAGTAATGGATGATGCTTGGCATGGCACCCACCAATTTGACATTCCTTTCGGTCTCGACAAAATCTAGCATCGTGCCGTTTTAGGCAGGACCGGCACAGCTTTCTTTTATTAATTAAATTCCACCTCTCATTGTAGCTCATTTCCTTAAATTGGCCACACTTGACTATATTATGCATTTCATTGCAAACGACACATGCAGCGTACGGCATTGACCCAGAGCCTGAAGTGGCACCTCCTTCATGAAAGTTTATACGGTGCTCCATACGGCGTTCTAAATCAGCATTACTCGTGGTTAAAAGTGGAACAGATAAAACTCTACTTGCTGCCTGGGCAAGTTTATAAAGCCAATCGCTTAAAGTTTTTAAACTCAATTCATATATATTTTCCGTATAAAGGGACCAATCAATTCGCCTTTGAACAGGGAGCTTTTCGATTAAATCTTGAATGAGTGAAAGATTGCTCATATGCGAGCTTAAATCTGAAGCTTCAATCGTAGCTACTATGCCCTTGACATCAAGCGAAAAGTTAATAAGCGATTCAAGCTTATTTGGATTTACTGCTGGCGCAGCACGTACCTTGGCCAAAAGTATGTTTAAAATATGTTCTGGGCGGCCAAACACCATTTGAAGAGTAGAAATAATTTCAGGCACTAACGCAGGTAATGTTAGGCTGTGACTCACGTAATCTAATGCTTTTCCTTTTAAGGATCGCTGTAGCCGAAGAAGGTTCTCTTCATTAGTGAGTCCACATAATTTTGTTGACGTTTCGAAACTGCTATAAAAGAGTGGCCATTCTTCTGGTCTGCCACTGAATGTTGGGAGTTCCCTAGATACAACTTGACGAGCCTGGACCTACTCTTGGTTTGGTACAAATGAAGAGACTAAATTGACACCTTGCTGCGGCACAGTGTGCTCCTCGCGTTGTTTATTCTTTAACTCAGTCCTACTATCTACCCTACCGCCTATACCCAAGCCCCCACCCGAGCCATCATATGCCTCCCCTTCACTGCCCTGCTTAACTATATCACATTCCGTTTCGTATTGCAATGCAAGTAATTTAAATTTCTTATCGACATACCTCAGTTCAGCCTCCCTCTCTTCTTCCAGCCGCATCAACTCTAATTTCAGCGAACGCTGCGGCAATGAGATTTCACTTTTCTCATTTTCTTTGGAACATACCTTTTTTGCTGCTGTTGTCGCGATTCCTGGTAACATCGTTCTATCGGAGTCCTCGTCGTTACTCCTTGCGGCGCAACCCCCACACAACCAATCTCTCTCACTCACACCGCTGTCGACTACAACGCAGTCGAAATGGTACCAATTGTCGCACTGATCGCACTGTACCATATTCTTGTTGTCTACCTCGCTGCACAGCGGGCAGCTGCTGAGATCAGCTTCTCCCAGATCAATTTTATTTGTTGTTCCGTGACCACGTTTCCCAGTTACTTTATCCATTATTCTTCAATAGTACTACGCACAACAAGATTTTTTATAGAAATGTCGCCGACTTAGTGTGGCGACAGAACCAAGCTTTTATGAGTAGCGCCGATATTCTGGCCAAACAACTATAAAAAACTTTATTTCAAAATATAATAATAATTAGAACAGATATGTATTTTAATTTTAATTTCGTTCTACTTACTCTTGGTTTCCGTGGTTGGCGCTCGTATGTTTCGGGAAAAGTGGCGAACAATCGTTTTAGTTTGAACGAAGGGAAAAGAAATCGTTAAATGAGTGCGTTCCACGGAAACCAAAAGTAAAGTTGTTTACACGGGTGTGTTCACAAGGGTGTTGGTAACACAAGTCATGCTTTGAGAAGCCTGGTGCTGAGAGCTGGCTGTAAGGCAGTACCTTATTTTTGTCAGATACGAATATTGCATCGAGAAGCGTGTATGCTGTGCTTGAGAAATGAGTGGGGGTAGAGGTGTTAACAGGAGTAAGGTCAAAAGTTTTAAATTGCTCCAGAAAGCCAATTGAACGTTGTTTGTCCAAGAGATTGCAGTTAAAACCGCCGCAGATTATTATGTTGGTGAAGCTACATGCCAACTCCTCGAGTACACTATAAAGCCATCCGAAGGGAATAGCATTATTTGGTCTGTAGACAACCTCTATCAAGACTTTCTCATGCCCTAATAGGATATCTAAAAAGACATAATCGATGGGGCAACGCGTGGTTTACCTGCATAGTATATTGTATGTGAGGCTTTTGCGTACATACACTGCAGCCCCACCTCCTCTGCGGCCGACTCTATCGGATCGAAGAAGATCGAAACCCTCTACTTTGTAACTTTCATTAGGCACATCTCGATGAAATCGTGTTTCGGAAACGCAAATGACGTCAGTTTTTGAGTTAACGAAAATATACCTAAATTCGTCGATTTTCGGGAAGAGGCTTTGAGCATTTAAATGGCAGATGTGTAGACCTTCGTGTTGTGTCCTTAACACCCGAATCATATCAGTTAAATTTCCATTAACTCCAAGCGATGTGGATCCCCTTGTATCTAGTCTACTACCCGTATACATGCTACGTGAAGGCCTTTATTGCAGAAAAATTAGAAGCACTGTAATTGTAAGCGATTCGTAACTAAGTAACAATATAAAACAACTTACCATGGCCATTGAAATATGAGTATAACAGTAAATGGAATTCATATTAATGTAAAGAGAACTGAAGGAAGGAAAGAAAAGAATAAGTGGGTGATAAAAGTAATATTATGAAGGTGCAAAAAGTATTGTTGCGGAGACACAAACCGACGGTTAAGTTCGAATTTCGCTGTCGAAGTTCGAAAGCTCTCTTGAAGCGGAGATTGCGATGATGTCAACTGTCAACGGCGTAATGCTAATTGTCACAGCATTCTAGAGATTTCCGAAGGGGAACTTCCGACGGCGAACGTTCGAGAAGGTGGACCGAGAGCTATATAAGCGCGAACACTCGCCCTCGGCATACATTCAGTTTGTGGTATTGAACAGCGTGTGACAAGTCAGTGTGATCAAACAGTGTGAAAATAAAAGAAGTCAGAAGTGGGATTGCGAGTAAACGAGTTAAACGTTTGTTCAATGTGTGAATTGGACTATTAAAAGTGAATTTTTAAAAGAGTGAGAAAATGGTGAAATTGGAAAAGTTGACCATCGAACAACTGAAAAGAGAGCTGGATGCTCGGGAATTATCCACAGTGGGAAGTAAAGCCTACCTGGTGGAGAGACTGCGATCAGCGTTGCAGGAAGAAGGTGTCGACTGGGAGAGTTACGAATTCGGGGTGGAGAAGCCGTCGACATCCACTGAGCCAGCGTTCGATATACAGCACATTCTCGCGGCTCTTAATGCTATGAGCCAGAAGCTCGGTCAAAAGCTGGAGGAAAATTCCACTGCCGTAAGTAAGAAGTTGGAGGAAAATTCCACTTCCATAAGCCAGAAACTGGAGGCGACCGTACATCTAAAGTTGGAGGAAAATTCCGCTGCCGTAAGTAGAAAGTTGGAGGAAAATTCCACTTCTCTGAGTCAGAAACTGGAGGAAAATTCCACTTCTCTGAGTCAGAAACTAGAGGAAAATTCCACTTCTCTGAGTCAGAAACTGGAGGAAAATTCCACTTTTCTGAGCCAGAAACTGGAGACGTTAGAAGGGATGCTAGAGAAGAATCGAGAAAGCTTGAGAGACATCCAGCAAGCCGTCAACGATCGGTTCCAGGGCGTCGAAGACAGAATCGATACACTGGATAAGATGGTTCTGGATCTTGAAAATAGCCAGGAAAAGAGAATCGAGACACTGGACAAGAAGATTTTAGATCTCGAAAATAATCAACAAAAGATGATCGAGACCTTGGAATCGAAGTTCGACAAGAAGGTTCTGGAACTCGAGAAAACTGTCCAGAACGTTCAGCGTCAAGGAATCATTGTACCGACTGCAGCATCGAAATTCACAGCTCCCAACTTCGATGGCACGAGCGCATTTAACATCGTTATGCTCCAATTCGAGACAACGGCGGAACGGAATCAATGGGGAGAAGAAGACCGTGTGGCCGCTGTAGTAATTTCGCTTAAAGGTGAAGCAGCTGATGTACTTCAGACCATCCCGGAAACCCTGAGAAAGAACTACACAGCTATATGAGAAGCTCTTCATCGAAGATACGGCAGTGGGCACAAGCAGGAGATGCACAAGCTGGAACTTAAAGGACGCAAGCAGCGTGGAAACGAGACCATCCAGCAGTACGCTGCCGACATCGAAAGGCTGTCTCATCTAGCTTTCGCGGATGTTCCAATTGATGTGGTGGAAAAACTGAAAGCGGATTCCTTCATCCAAGGGCTAAGATTCTCCTGCCGAGGACATCTTTCAAGGAGACAGTTGCCAGCGCTCTCGCATGTGAAACATCGCTCTTGACCTTCGCATGTGAAACATCGCCGACCTTCCATCAAGCTGCGGCGCGTATCCGAAGACCAGGATAGTTCCAGAACAACAACGGCGAGTAGGGGCACATCGAGAGAAACTGCCGCCTGCGAATTAAGCGTTCGAGGTATAGTTCGCCAAAAAGAGACCAAGGGAATGAACACGAACGTGGAGGTGCAAAAGGTGCACCTAACAATCCGTTAAACTAAAACGAGTCAGTGCAGAGGGGCATGCGCTGGCTCCCACATTGGAGTGCTCCAGCATCCTCGTATCCCGAATCTGTAGGGGTGCAACCAGCCTAGTCATCGAGGGAACGATGGACGGGCGACGATATCTGCTGACGTTGGACACGGGCGCAACTCATTCAGTCATCCGAAGTGGATTGGTTTCTGACATCGAACCATTTTCCGAGGTAAGGCTTCGTACAGTAACCGGTGAGAAAGCGGAAGTCAAAGGGAAGGTCCAGAAAAGAAATACGATGGGTACCGTCGAGTTTCAGCATGATTTCATCGTTGCGGACATTACTGATGACATCATAAATGGCGTCGACTTCATGATTAGGCCTAGCTTCACATTGGACCACATTGTCGGGTCGAACCCGACAAACGAAATCGACACAACGAAATCATTGTTGGAAGGGCTCTCGTGGAACCCCGACAAGACCTATTGGTTCCAGTACGAGTCCTGAATCCTGCCAGTACACCTAGGACAATACACAAGGGAACAACGATCGCTCAATGCCAAGAAGCTGCCGCCGTTATGAACAGCGCAGATAAGAAACAACGGGAAATCCAGAAAAACAAACCGTTCTTGAAAACAATGGTCAGAGAGTGGACGCAACATCTAGTGGAGAAACAAAAAAGTAAAGAACTTTCCCTGCTTCGTAAATATTGGACAGTTTTTGTAGATGGTAAAAACTGTGGAAGAACATCAATTGTGAAGCACAGAATAGACACAGGGGACTCTAGACCGATCCGGCAACCACCGAGGAGGGTACCTTTGGCGAAAGAAGGAGAGGTGATCAAACTAGTTGAAGAGATGGAAAAGGAGGGCGTGATCGAACCATCTGCAAGCCCATGGAGTTCGCCAGTAGTGCTTGTTAAGAAGAAGAATGGAAGCACCCGATTCTGCGTGGACTACAGGAAGCTGAACGACGTCGCGAAGAAGGACAGCTATCCTTTAGCGAGAGTCGACGACACCTTGGACACACTAACTGGTGCAAAGTGGTTTTCGACGCTGGACTTACAAAGTGGATACTGGCAGATAGAGCTTGACCAGCAAGACAAGGAAAAGACCGCGTTCACCGCCGGGGGAGAGTTGTGGCAATTCTCTGTGATGCCCTTCGGTCTTTGCAGTGCGCCAGCCACATTCGAAAGACTTATGAACTGGGTGCTAAGTGGACTTCACTGGAGGACTTGCCTTGTCTATCTGGATGACATAATTGTCATGGGCAAGAATTTCGACGATCACCTTAGGAAGCTTGAAGAGGTACTGGAACGTATTCAAGCAGCCGGACTGAAATTGAGCCCGAAGAAATGTTCGCTCTTCCAAAACGAGGTGAAGTATTTGGGACATGTGGTGACTGCGGAAGGCGTCCACACAGATGAAGAGAAAATCTCAGCGGTTAAGGAATGGCCCCGGCCGAAGAATCTTCATGAGTTAAGGTCATTCCTGACTTTGCACATATTACCGGCGATTCATCCCAGGATATGGAAACGTTGCCAGCAGTTTGCATGAGTTCACCAAAAAGAATCGGCCATTCAAGTGGGAGAAGCCGCAGGAGGAAGCGTTCATTCACCTGAAGGAATTGCTTTGCAGTGCGCAGATCCTTGCATATCCTGGCCCGGGGGAAAAGTTTATTTTGGACACCGATGCGAGCGGACATGGAATCGGAGGAGTACTCTCTCAAATAATTGACGGGCGATAACGGGTCATCGCTTACTACAGGAGGATCCTATCGAAGCCGGAGAGGAATTACTGTGTAACTAGGAGCGAGCTTTTAGCCGTGGTTGACTGTGTCATGCATTTCCACAAATGTCTCTATGGCCAAGCTTTTCATCTTAGGACGGACCAATCAGCGTTGAGGTGGCTGCTGCAGTTCAAAAACCCGGAAGGCCAGCTTGCTAGATGGATAGAGAGAGTTCAGAGTTATGACTTCAGTATCGAACACCGGAAGGGAAGCAGTCATGGAAATGCGGATGCATTATCGAGGCGACCTTGCGATGTTGAATGCAAACATTGTTCACGTGCCGAAACCAAGGAACAGGTCACCGACATCCGTCGTTTCCATGTGCATCCAGAAGATTCCTGGACTGTCGAGAAGGTCGGATGGAAGAAGCGAGAAGATGCCGATCTGGCAGTCATCATCGACTACCAGGAACGAGGTTTTCGACCAAGTTGGCGGCAAATATCCAGTGAAAGCCCAATCGTTAAAGCTTACTGGGCTCAATGGCAGAGTTTGAAGCTGAACAACGGTTGCCTCTACCGCAGTTGGGAAAGTGAGGACGGGAACATTGTAAGAGATCTGCTGGTAATTCCAAAGGGACAAATCGACGAGATCATCCGAGAATACCACGAGGGACCAAGCGGGGGTCATCTTGGTGTTAACAAGACTGTAGAAAAAATCAAGAGACGTTTCTACTGGGTAGGATGCCATGAGTCGGTTACGCGTTTCATTCGCAGGTGTGAAAAGTGTGCGAAGGCAAAGGGTCCAGTTAGGAAAACTCGTGGAAATATGCAGCAGTACAATGTTGGAGCACCGTTCGAACGTATCGCCATGGACATCGCAGGCCCATTCCCAACGAGCAACGCTGGAAACAAATACGCGCTAGTGGTGATCGATTACTTCAGCAAGTGGCCTGAGGTGTTTTGCATCCCGAACCAAGAAGCCAAAACCGTTTCGGATGCATTCGTAAAAAACTGGGTTACGCGTTATGGAGTACCAATGGAGCTGCACTCAGACCAAAGAAGGAACTTCGAGTCGTCGGTGTTCAAAGAACTCTGCGACATGCTAGGTATCAGAAAGATACGGACAACACCATTACTCCCACAATCTGATGGCATGGTCGAAAGGTTCAACCGGACGATGGAGGAACACTTGAGAAAAGTTATTGTTGGAGATCAGAAGGACTGGGATGAACATCTTCCCCTTTTCGTAATGGCATACCGTTCGGCACAGCACAATTCAACGGCAACAACATCAGCTGAAGCCATTTTCGGAACTGATCTCCGACTTCCATCGGACTTGAAGTTCGGCGTGGTACTACCGACAACTAGCGGCAGGGAGCACTTCGTACCCGAAAAGAAGGAACATCTGAACTCCATTCATTAGTTCATCCGGGAGCGACTGAATTTGGTCAACGATAAGATGAAGGCGAGATACGACTTAAGGGCGAACTCTTCTGGATTCGGGACAGGACAATTGGTATTGCTGTACAACCCACAACGAAAAAAAAGTCTTGTGCCCTAAATTGCTATCAGCCTGGGACGGGCCATATGAGGTAATCAAGAAACTTAACGACGTGGTGTACCGAATAAAGCAGACGGGAAACAAACGGGCAAGGTGGACCGAGAGCTATATAAGCGCGAACACTCGCCCTCGGCATACATTCAGTTTGTGGTATTGAACAGCGTGTGAAAAGTCAGTGTGATCAAACAGTGTGAAAATAAAAGCTCTCAATAAAGTTTTGTTTGTGTAATAAAGTTTAAAGTGGATAGTATTAGATAATAAAGAAAAGTGGTGAAGCTGCACACATAATTGATCTGTGGTGAAACAAGAAAAGTGTGTGTGTTTTCATTCGGATAAAAAGGACAATTGTAGTTTATCGCAATCCAGTGGTGCGAACCCTATTCGGTGTGGGATTGAATATTTCGTAACAGCATTGCAGTAAAAAGTTACGACGGCACCTCTGTAGTTTCATTGAAGGCATTCTCATGTTCTCTTCGTTCGGTGATAGCTTCTAAGGTTTCGTAATTCTGAATTACAAAGCTTCGTCCGTCCTTTTTCAGCTTAACGTCCACTAGTCCAACTTTTGTGTAAACAGTAAATAGCCTTTTCTTTTTCTTCAGCTGAACAGCAGAGCGCAGTAAATCACGATTTTACTCAGTTAGGCTCTCATTGATATAGCAGCTGGCGGATGAACCAATTCCCAAGTCACGCAAGCAAAGCTGTTTTTGTTGTTTTTTTCGATAAAGAGTTGCAGCTCGTTGCAGATAGTCTCTTTCGCGCTGGTCGCGGAATTATACTATGATTGGCGGCGGTGAGCGGCTGTTGTGGTTTTTGATGGGCTGGGTGCGAAAGACTTCTTTGAGTGCCGGTGTTGGACACTCAATAGTATTACAAAGTTTCACTATATACTGATTTAGATTTTCTGCATTAAGATGGGGAACGCCGAAAAGTACTGCATCAGCAATTAGTTCCTTTCTTTGCAGTGCGTCGACATGAAAATTAGTCGTAGCAAGCTCTTCTTTTATTGCATTGGTATCAGCGTTAGTTTCAATACACTCCATTCGTTTAGTTATCTCGGCTATATTTGAGGTGACACTTTCTAGCCGAGCAGACCAGGCCTTCTGTATCTCTGCTAGCCTAAATTCGAAGTTGTCACAAAGTTGGTTTATTTCCTTCGTGAGGGCTTCAATGAGTGCTGCACTTTGTTTGCTTAGGCGATCATCCAAAGTTTTGATAGTAAGAGTAGGACTAGCGACGGCGGCTGTAGGAGATGCATTCACTGATAATTTTTGTGCAGCTGAAGGGGGGCACTTGAGTAATGGGGTTGAGGGGGGGGGGGGGGGGGCTGTATTGCGTGTACTCGGCATGACTGTGTCTTAGCAATGTGTATATGTGACTAATCGTCGCGAGAAATGGTTAGCGGGAAAAAAAAACAATAGCCGAACTTAGCAGAGTACATACAAAAATAATTGCTCACTTTATTTATTTATTAGGAAGGAAGGAAAAAAAAATAAATGGGTGACAAAAGTAATATTATGAAGGTGCAAAAAGTATTGCGGTAAAAAGCTACGACGGCACCCCTGTAGTTTCACTGAAGGCATTCTCATGTTCTCTTCGTTCGGTTATAGCTTCTATGGTTTCGTAATTCTGTATTACAAAGCTTCGTCCGTCCTTTTTCAGCTTAACGTACACTAGTCCAACTTTTGTGTAAACAGCAAATAGCCTTTTCTTTTTCTTCAGCTGAACAGCAGAGCGCATTAAATCACGATTTTTCTCAGTTAGGCTCTCATTGATATAGCGGCTGGCGGGTGAACCAATTCCCAAGTCACGCAAGCAAAGCTCTTTTGTTGTTTTTTTCGATAAAGAGCTGCAGCTCGTAGCAGATAGTCTCTTTCGCGCTGGTCGTGGAATTGTACTATGATTGGCGACGGTGAGCGGCTGTTGTGGTTTTTGTTGGGCTGGATGCGAAAGACTTCTTTGAGTGCCGGTGTTGGACACTCAATAGTATTACAAAGTTTCACTATATACTGATTTAGATTTTCTGCATTAAGATCGGGAACGCCGAAAAGAACTGCATCAGCAATTAGTTCTTTTTTTCTTTGCAGTGCGTCGACATGAATATTAAGCGTAGCAAGCTCTTCTTTTATTGAATTGGTATCAGCGTGAGTTTCAATACACTCCATTCGTTTAGTTATCTCGGCTATATTTGAGGTGACACTTTCTAGCCGAGCAGATCAGGCCTTCTGTATCTCTGCTAGCCTAAATTCGAAGTTGTCACGAAGTTTGTTTATTTCCTTCGTGAGGGCTTCAATGAGTGCTGCACTTTGTTTGCTTAGGCGATCATCCAAAGTTTTAAGAGTAAGAGTAGGACTAGCGAGGGCGGCTGCAGGAGATGCATTCATTGATAAAATTTTGTACAGCTGAAGGGGGGCTCTTGAGTAATGGGGTTGAGGGGGGGGGGGGGGGGAGGCTGTATTGCGTGTAATCGGCATGACTGTGTTTCAGCAATGTGTATATGTGAGTAATCGTCGTGAGGAATGGTTAGCGGGAAAAAAAACCAATAGCCGAACTTAGCAGAGTATATACAAAAATAATTGCTCACTTTATTTATCTATTAGGAAGGAAAGAAAAAAAAATAAGTGGGTGACAAAAGTAATATTATGAAGGTGCAAAAAGTATTGCGGTAAAAAGCTACGTCGGCACCTCTGTAGTTTCACTGAAGGCATTCTCATGTTCCCTTCGTTCGGTGATAGCTTCTAAGGTTTCGTAATTCTGTATTACAAAACTTCGTCCGTCCTTTTTCAGCTTAACGTACACTAGTCCAACTTTTGTGTTAACAGCAACTAGCCTTTTCTTTTTCTTCAGCTGAACAGCAGAGCGCAGTAAATCACGATTTTTCTCAGTTAGGCTCTCATTGATATAGCAGCTGGCGGGTGAATCAATTCCCAAGTCACGCAAGCAAAGATCTTTTTGTTGCTTTTTTCGATAAAGAGCTGCAGCTCGTAGCAGATGCTAGCCTAAATTCGAAGTTGTCACAAAGTTTGTTTATTTCCTTCGTGAGGGCTTCAATGAGCGCTGCACTTTGTTTGCTTAGGCGATCATCCAAAGTTTTGAGAGTAAGAGTAGGACTAGTGACGACGGCTGCAGGAGATGCATTCACTGATAATTTTTGTACAGCTGAAGGGGGGCACTTGAGTAATGGTGTTGAGGGGGGGGGGGGGGGGGGGGGGGGGGGGGTGGCTGTATTGCGTTTAATCGGCATGACCATGTTTTAGCAATATGTATATGTGAGTAATCGTCGCGAGGAATGGTTAGCCGGAAAAAAAACCAATAGCAGAGTATATTCAAAAATAATTTCTCACTTTATTTATTAGGTTTAATATGCGATATTAGCATGATATGTAGAGCATGAAACTGGAGATTTTACATAGTTTTAGGGGCTTTTGGCTTTTAATTTAGCGATAGGACACTGAACTTTTAGTGCTATGGTACCGAGCAGAAAAAAAAGCGCCTATTCACGTCTACACATATCACTTGACTTTTAATCGCCCATGTTGTGTGTGATTTATTTTTCACAGACTGTTTATTTTGCGGCGTCCCTCCTCGGTGGGGTACTGGCAAAACCCCCCGTAGTATACTTGCCATGAAACGGCTTCTCGACTCACGCCGTTCGGAATCGGCTTTAAACTGTAGGTCCCTTTCATCTGTGTGATATAATTGTAACTAGCTCACCCGCGCGACTTCGCCCGCGTTTCTATATGTTATCTATACATCGGTAACTGCAAACTGAATTTTCCATATAATTAACTAACATTGGTGTTTTGAACATAGAATGAGCTGTATCACCTCCAATTTTGCTGCCATTTCTGATAACAACAGGAGTTCCGCGACATTGCGGTTGAAATTTTCTTTTGGACTTTTCGAATATATAGTAAGCTGGAACTTCTTCGTAAAGTAACGTAGCTGTAAATTCACCACTCCGGCACAAAGTAAAAAAGGCAGACAATGTTGTGTTTTTTAGATTCTCTAAAATTTCTTGGACATCATTGAAATTAAAGTAAATCTTTTCACCATTTTCCAAATTAAAGTTTATACATAGGTGTAGCCGGAGGAAATCGTTCATGAATAGAAAATAACAACATGCGCCAGACTATTATATCTACCAATTTTATACTGAGGTAAGGTCATTTAGATTCTTTACACTAAAAACAACTAAATCTGAACCTTTGTTAACATATCAAAACTGTCTGTTCGTCATTGAATTGTCGCTCATCTACCGCCGTTTTCAGGAGATCGACGTCTGTAAAACGGATATCCATCTTCACTTCTTACAGTTTCTGTTGTGAACGATTTCGGACATTTTTTACTGCAACTGGCATTTTTCATGCAATGGGACTGAAGATTATGAGCAACACACGGAGCGTGGACCATGTGTTTTTTTACGGTTTCATATGTTTAATTCAGGATCTTCTTTATTACCAGGCAATTCATCAATTTGCTCTGCTGCTATTTTTGTTTCTAACCATATCAAAATATGAGCATGAAATAAAACACAATATTGACATTCAACACTGTACATGTTAGAGTGCATAGTACCAACATTGTTTTTTTTAACTAATAGATCCATAATTTTGTTCAATTTTTGTTTAAGTACTCTTGAAACTCTTGTTAAGAAGGATGAAGCGCGGTTGACTTAATTTTTTATCTCTCGACATGCGAGTAATTTATTTACTTTAAAGTGCATTATAACTATCCGAAGTGGGATTTCTTTTTCAGGGAATTGAGGTTATGGAACGATTTGGAGGTACAGTACGTCAACCGCCGTACAAACAAATCACAGTGTTCATATTCATGACATCGAACAGCTATTGTTAAGTTCATTGGAGAGGATAGCACACATAGTGTGCATGATTTTTTTCACAAATTTGGAAGAGATATGTCGACAGGTCAACGCTGATGGTTTGTTAAAGTTTTTGACTCTGCGAAATTCGTTGACAGGTGCTGCACAGCTGCTGCTCGGTCGAGGTGCTTTAACATAATACGAACTTAAGACAAGTCTAATGAATGAGTTTCATCGATCAATTAGCCGTCAAGAGGTATAGCAAACATTAAGTCAGAGAGCAAGGAAACCCGATGAAAGTGTGTTCCGGTACATTATGGAAATGGAGTCATTCGCTTCGCGAAGCGACGTCAGTGAGTTCAAATTGGTGGCTTTCATTCAACAGGGTCTACAGAACCACAGAACCGTCACAAAGACGGTCCACGAGAGGCGTTACTGAAGATGTTATCGGTCATACTAACCAAAAACCGATCGATGCAAAGAAGCAAACAACGTTTAAGGCAAGTGAGGGTAGTGTACGTTGTTACAACGGTTCCCGTATGGGGGACTTGAAAAGTGAATGTCCTTACGAAGAGCGACCACAAGAAGTATGTTTTAATTGCTGGCAGTCCGAGCCGAATACACCGAAATCATGCAACAAACCGAAGCGAGTTCTTCGGAGTGCTCTCTCTCCGGAGAGAGAAACTGGGAAGGCGTCATAGAAGAGCCGCCATCAGTCGCCTTAATTTGGTAAGTGTTGGTTTTAGAAATGCCCAAAAGGAGTTTAGTAGAATAACAACTATTTTGTCAATTTTGGATACCGGCAGTCCGATTAATTTAATACGCAAGTCCCTGGTCCCATTACCCGTGCGTGGAGTTAAGAATAAAACTGAACATTGTGGACTCGGAAAAAATCGAATATGGACCTATGGAAGATTAATTCGCAAGATAAAATCTCTAGATCAAACTCATCTGATGGCAGTTCTAATTGTGCCAGATGGCACCATACCGGTACCCTTACCTTAGGGGCGAAGTTTTTTAATGAAATTTGGTACTCGTTTATGTTCACTAAGAAAGAAATAAATTCAATAAATTTAGACAAAAATAAAATGTTGTGTTTCTCCTCTCTGGATAGCAAAGGACTAACAAAGATCTCGTAGGGGTAGCATCTAACCGACGGATGCTAGCCTGCTAAAAAGCGAGAAGAGCCACCGCAGACGAACATCTTGCAGCACTGTTAGTAAGTCCCATTCCCACATCCTCGCGGTACCATCTGGAGATTTTCTATGGAAATTGCAGACGGGGATGAGCGAATGGCGAGCCTCCTGCGTCAAAAAAAAGGTTAGTCGGGTGGGGTACGGCCTAGTAAGCCGTAATCGTAAAAAAAACTACAAACTCCGAAACAACCACAAGCCTCAAATAAAACGGACCCGATTAATGATGATGACCCTTGCAGAAAACGAAAAAAGGACAACGATCTTCGGCTCTGTACGTGGAATGTTAGGTTCCTTAACAGACCACGTGCAGCCGAACACTTGCGGACGCCCTTGACCACTATAAAGCGGACATAACTGCCATCCAGGAAATGCGACGGAATGGACCGGGTATAAAGCGGATGAAAAACTGCGACATATACTATGGAGACTGCTATAGAGAGAGAGAGAGGACAATGATTGTTCTGATGCGGATTTGTTATTCGAGGTGGACTAAGCCAAAGAGTCTTAATCTTTCGGCATATGAGAGGACGCCTCATTACCATCCCTATCAAGTCTACATTTTTTAACATCAGCCTGATTTGCGTCCACGCCCCCACGGAAGACAAGGGTGACTCCACCAAAGATGAGTTCTACGACCTCCTAGACAGAACGTATGCCCAATGCCCCTCTATGACATCAAAATTGTACTAGGAGACTTCAATGCTAAGCTGGGTAAGGAAAGCGTCTTTGGACGAGTCATCGGCAAACATAGCCTAGACGATACCCCATCCGATAACGGATGCGCTTCCCGCACCTCGATGTACACAAAGGCACATGGCGGTCTTTTGATCAATTTACCACCAACCAGATTGATCACATCGCGATCGACGTCAGACACTCCTCTACCATTCCTGACGTTCAAACTTTCCAATGAGCTAACATCGACTCGCACCACTATCTTGTAGTAGCCAAGATGCGTCTACGGATATCACGAACGCAGCCATGTAGAGTAAGAATACAAAGTTATGACGTCGGAAAGCTACTATCGCCAGAAACCGCTCGTGCTTTTACCGATGGCGTCTCCCTTAAGCGCCCCAATACACCTTAATCCTCCACGCTGTAAACAGAACAACATTGGAACCTTTGCAAACAAGCCCTCAAAAGCACTGCATCTGAAGTTTTGACCTTCAAGGCTCCACCACGAAGAACCACCTGGTTCGATGACGAGTGCAGGAGGATTCACACAGTGAAGCAGGAGGCATATACAGCCTCGCTGCATAGAAGAACATGAACAGCTCGTGAGCTCTACGAGTAAAAAAGAAGGGAGGAGCATAAGCTTCTCAGAAGAAAGAAGAAAGAGCACGAGAAGCGCGCGATGGAGGATCTGGAGAGGTGTTACTGCAGGCGTGACGTTCGAAGGTTTAATCAAATAAATAAAGGGAACATGCCAAGGTTATAAAGCAGAATGGGAGATCGCAGAGAATTCCGTCCCCCTGACCTCGACGAAGTTAAGATCGCCATATCAAAACTCAAGTTGAATAAAGCGGCTGGCGCAGACTGACTGTCTGCTGAGCTCTTCAAGGCAGCTGGGGATGACCAAGTTAGGAGCATGCACCAGCTCATCTGTAAGATATGGTCAGAGGAAAGCATGCCCGAGGAATGGAATCTCAGCATCCTATGCCCGATTCACAAGAAAGGAGACACCTCAGACTGCACGAATTATATAGGAATAGGTCTTATTAACATCGCCTACAAAATCTCTGACGTTTTGTGTGAACGCCTGAAGCCTATGCTTACAATAGTATAGCTAGGTATATCTATGGATTAAGAAAATACGACCACATTTCTCAATTTTCTAAATCAATATATGGCGTTACTCTTGAAAATCTGTTCAAGCTTAGAACGTTAATTTTGCTGAATGGTGTTTCACAAACACGCCAGCCACCTTACCTTTATAACTAGATACGTCAGTCGCGATCTTATATATCTTTGGATCTTGTACCATTTCGCTTTGCCTTTTTAATACCTGAGCGCCAATTTTTTATAAACGCGATATGTCTGTGGAACTCTCTACCCCGATCTTTAGGGATGAGAAGCTGTACTAGGCTATTTGGGATGAGACTCTAGGAGTATTTGGAGACATTAAGGTAGTGATTTTTTTTTCTCTTTTCTTTTCTTTTCCTATCTTATTTTCTTTTACTGTAATTTTCAAAATTAAAATTATATATATTGTATATATTTTGTTTTCTTATTTTGTTTTCTTATTTTGTTTTCTCTTTTTAATTAGCTTTTGTTGAAACGTACAACTTACAACACATCATGTATATTAAATAATTAAGCTTATACTGTATAAGAAGATATTGTATCTTATTGTATAAGTTTAGACCAATAAATATATGAATATGAGTATGACAGATCCTGGAAAAAACTAATGCATTTAAAGTCGGCACTCACCACCTATTTGTCGACTTCAAAGCCGCATACGACATCGTAATTAGAGACGAGCTATACGACGCTATGTCTACCTTTGACATCCGTGCTAAACGCAGACAATGCAGTATGACTTTGGAGAATGCTCGCTGCTTCATCCGAATCGGTGCACACCTTACTGATAGTGTTGATATCAAAAAATGCTTTAAGCAGGGCGATACGCTGTCGTGTGATTTCCTCAACATCGTATTAGAAATGATTGTGCAAAAATCACTGGCCAACCGAAGCGGCACAACTGATTTCAAATCCTCACAACTCCATTTTTTACATTCATTTTATTTTGAATTCATTTTATTTTCAGAAAAAAACTTTTAACTATCTAACGCGCTAGACAAAATGATTAAAACTAGCCTATATCATAACTAACATTAGTGTCTTACTGACCCTAAGCGGGCACTTTAAAACAAACAACGTATACTTAATCTATATCTTTCGACTACTTAATATTAACAGTGACTAAGAAAATATGCAAAAAAACTTAGCATATTATCGAGTTTTAAATCCTCACAACTCCTCGGGTACGCGGATGAAATTTTCACAATCGGAAGAACACAGCGATATGTCAATGAGGCGTTTACGAGTATTGAATCGGAGGCGGCGATAATTGGTTTGGCAGTACATGAGGGCAAAACTAAATATATGCCATATTCAAAAAAGTACGCTCACCACCGACGTCTTGGCCAGAACGTTTGAATTGCCAGATATAAGTTTAAGGTAGTTAGGGACGTAATTTACCGTGGCTCCGCAGGGACCTGGAACAACAACATCAGTTCCGAAATCAAACACATAATCATTTTTGCCAATCGCTGTTTCTCTGGGCTCAGGAGGCAATTGAGTAATAGAGCCCTCTCCCGAACGATAAAGTTGACTCTATTCAAGACCCTTATCATCCGTATCCTGCTATACGGTGCAGAAGTATTAAAAGCGGATGATGAGGTCCTTGGTCGGTTCGAAAGAAAGATTTTGGGCGTAATTTTTTGGCCCATATACGCAGACGGGGGATGGAGGAAAAATTCAACCACGAACTTTACGGACTGTACAGCGACATGTGTTTATTGAGGCGTCAACGGATTCAACACCTAAGATGATTAGGCCATTTAGAGCGAATGGACACCACAGTTTCAGCTCAGAGAGTCTTTGAATATAACCCCGAGGGAAGAAGAAACAGAGGACGACCGCACGGGTGGAAGGGGACCTCAACCAACTGGGTGTGCGGCAATGGAAAAGGCTAGTAAATTATCGTGTTAGTTAGAGGGGTATATTGGTTGAGTACCAGGTTCATCCCGAACTGTAGCGCCCATTAAGAAGAAGAAGTTTTTGTTTAATCGTTTCGGGCATTTTAGAAAAGTAAGCTTTAGCATCCACTGACTCGTCTCCGTCTGCATTAGTAGATGAATCCGAGAACCCGAACTTACCATTAACTGGACCAAGTGATCGTAGGCATTATTGTGACGATGAAGCAATGTTAGAACCTTTTAATAAAGCGTTATTCAGGAGTATGGTAACGGACGTTTCTCGGAATTTTGATGAAATAGACTTCAATCCAACTCTAAAAATCGAAAACATCGATCGAATGAGACAAATAAAATTATAGTTTTCCTCGACGACATTTCCGTGGCTACTGGTGATTTGGATTCGCATATTGCAATTTTGACCGAAGTTTTCAAAAGTTTATCAAAGCTTGGATAGGAGCTTAATTTAAAAAAATGTAAATTTGTAAAAAATGTAAATTTGGTAAAGATGGTAGGTATACGACTAAACGCAACATATATAGAGGCGCTTGCACGGTACTCCATTCCGACAAATTTTAAGCAGGTCAGGTCATGTTCGTTCCTAACTACGGCAAAACAGCAGATTCTCTACAGCAGTTGCTGACGAGCGGGAGGAAATTTGAAATCGATAGGAATCGTAAACACGTGTTACTAGTTAGGGACAAACTAATGTCATCCCCTGTTTTAGCCATTTATGAACCGGAAAGAGAGACTGAACTGCACACCAAAACGAGCAGAGTAGGATTTGGTGCTCTGTTACTGCAAGGACAAAGAGACGGGAAATTAAATGCTGAAGAATCGAAAATGCGTAGTATCGAATTGGAAACTTTAGCTGTTATACGCCCACTGAATCGTTTTGACAGCTACTTAAGAGAAATCAAATTTAAAATAGTGGCTGACTGTAACGCATTGGCTCTAATGCTAAGCAAAAAAAATATATGCTCGAAGATAGCGAGGTGAGTTTTAGAGCTAGAACATTCTTCTTGGGTGGCGTTACAGTGCATGAAAGGCCAAAGCCGAGCTTCTCTTAATCACCCATGTTGTTTGTGATTTTATTTTCCCAATGGTGATAGGGACCTACAATTTAATGCCGATTCCGAACGGCGTGAGTCGACAAGCTTTTCATGGCAAATATACTAAGGGGGTTTTGCCAGTACCCCGCCGAGGAGGGATGCCGCGAAAGATGGCTGTGGTGTTATCCGGATCCGAACTTACTCATCGTGCGTCAGAGTCCAGCACACCAACCACTGTTCCACGACGCCCTAGAACATTACGACTACAAAATTCAACACAGCAGTGGCATAATTGTGGGTCACGTGGACGCTTTAATGCTGATCTCACGACGTAGAACTTTTCGAACCCAAAGATTTACAAGTTAAAATTTTAGGTCGAATAATCGCGGTATGTTCGAAGAAGAGAGTTCCCTAACCGACACGGTAGTAGTCCCCTTGAAGGAAACAGTTCGCCCGACGACAACATACCCACAGATGAGAATTTCACCCACGTAGTTAACCCAAGTCAAATAAACGACTTCGCTGATTTTGGAATCCCGAATGCAATTCCGTGTAGTATAGTTACCGTGGCCGATGAACAAGAGTTGGATTTGCTGGATATTTTATTAGCTACCTCGACGCATTGTTAGTGAACTAGGGTCTTGCTTTACTTCGTTGGATTTTAGTTGTAATTTGTTGAAAGAAACGTCGACCACGTCAAAATCGCTGGTGAATCTGCTCAAACAAATGGCAGGTAGAGGGGGTGAACCGGGTTCTTAAAACTATATTAAGCAAGATATATGATCCGCTCAATCATGCGAATTGATCAAAGATCTTAACAGAGATAGAATATGCCATGAACAACACAACTCATTGTAGTACGAAACAGACACCGAGCAGGCTACTTCTTGGAGACAATCAATGAGGAGAAGTGATAGACAGACTAACAGACTACTTGACGAAGAAACAACCTTATGGAACATGTCGGAATCTGGAGGATATTTGAATGGAAGCATCTGCTGCCGTTCAAAAGTCAGAAGATACTAACCTCAGATGCTTTTTAGAGAAAAGTAAGCCAGCACGGACATATTTTGAAGGAGACTATGTAGTCATTCCACATTTCGATGTGACTATTGGTATAAATAAAAAACTGAACGCTAAGTACAGGCGCCCCTACGTTGTTCATAAGGTCCTGCCCAATGACCGATATGTCATCCGTGACGTGGAAAATTGCCAGATCACTCAATTGCCATATGACGGGGTGGTAGAAGCTTCGCGTATGCGGAAATGACTTTTGAAGTAGTTGTTGATTTATGGTTGCAGGCTATTTTTGGCAACACTGGTTTGAGTGAGGTCAATCAGTAACTTCAGGATGGCCGAGTTGTAATAAATTTATATAATTGTAATTGATTTTAATCATTGTAGGCTTTAAGCTGTATGTACGCCCTGTAGACGAGTTTAGTTAAACTAAAAAAAAAAAAAAGAAGGGGGATAAAGCGCGGTTGACTGACTTTTTGATCTCTCGGCATCCGGGTCATTTATTGACTAAAACATACATTATAATGCTATGCATGTTTCTGATATTAAACACGAATCTATTATTTTTGAGTTCTTAATCATAAGCTTTGATTTATAGATATAAGTCGACCCATCTAGTCTAGTCAGTCAAGAAATACAATTAATGTTTGGGTTTCTCAATGTTACCACTTGCTTAAAGTTTACAGCAAAGCTTCTTTTAACTAGGCATTTCTGAGGGTATTTTTTATGTCGTTCAACCACACGAGCAATTTTTGATTTCGCATTACATAGATGCGATACATATTATTTTCTACAGTTCCATTTGCATCCTTTTTTGTAAATTGTCTGCGTTTTGTTTGACAGCTAAAATTTTAACGAGAAAAGGTTTAGTTAACGTGTTTTGTGTGGTTCTTAACTTAATTTTCTAAGAACATAAGTTGTAATCAGATTAAACATTTTGTCGACCGTTAATCATCAGCTAACGTACACAAAACAAAAATAAATATGGATTTATAATATTATTTGTGAGAATTAACTGTGTTTATTTTATTGTCCTTCGCTATATACTGGATAAAAGAAAAGGGTTTTAGAAGTGTATACCTGTACAACATTTACAAACTCCTTTGTTACATGAACAGGCAATCCTCTTAGCTAGCGGATTTACAGCAGTTAAAGGGAATTGTCTAAGTTGTTCTTCAGGGAATACTTTTATCACATTAGAATGTAAAGCCTCCAGTTCCTTATCAGCTTCATGTACTACGTAAAGTTCTAAAAATGACATTAGACTAGTGAATTAATAAGAACGTTCTTTGTCAGGCAAATTATTAGTTTATTACTATTGCATAAGTATTAATCTACTTCGATCATCTACATGCACCATATGTAAAGTTTAAGATCTTGCGTATAACTTGGCATTAAGACACAATCATTTCGCAGTGTATTTTTCAGTGCTAAAGACAGCACTATGACAATGTCCGAAAAAAATATTAATGACGGTGATTTAAGAAAATATTGATTGACCTACAAGAAAAATTAATATCTCCAGTGCTTTGCTCTAGTAGTTAACGCAATATTCAATTAACTCGCGTCAGCACCCTATTTGCCGATATGAGGGTTGGCACCATGGCTGGATTATGCTGGGCTCCCTACCTGATTAGAGTTATAAGATCTCTTCAAACTGACCTTGTGCAGGCTTGGTAAGGTCTTGGAGGGAACGGATTTTGCCCGTTGATCAAATTCCTGATAGGCTACGCGACAAATCTCCAATGCTAACTATCCTAGGAATACCTTGCATCCATTTTTGCAAATTTCCTGTGCTTTGTTTGACAGTTAAAATTTTAACGAGTATTCAGAAGCGTTTTTCTGAAGTTAGTTGTAATATCAAGCGCATAAACTTGATATTTGAAATAGTGTGTGACGCAAGCACTTAAACTTGTTCACCAATAATGTGTGACGCAAGCAGGCAATCCTCTTAGCTAGCGGATTCACAGCAGTTAAAGGGAATTGTCTGAGTTGTTCTTCAGGAAATACTTTTATCACGTTAGAATGTAAAGCCCCCAGTTCCTTATCAGCTTTATGTATTTCGTAAAGTTCTAAAAATGATATTAGACTAGTGAATTAGTAAGAATGTTCTTTGTCAGGCAAAATATTAGTTTATTACTACTGCATAAGTATTAATCTTCTAAGTTTAGAAAATATCGTCGATTTCCCGGCTATTTCGATCATCTACAGAATACCGTGGCGCAGTGGGTAGTGTGTTGGCCTCTGACGCTGATGACACGGGATCGAATCCCGACACAGCCATGTCATCGAACGTGTTTTCACGGTGTTTCTCCTCAGCGGGGCTCTGGCAAAACCCCCTGTAGTAAAATTGTCATGAAAAGCTTCTCGAAATTCGCCGTTCGGAACCGGCAATAAACTGTAGGTCCCTTTCACCTATGGGAAAATTAAATCACACACAACATGGGTGATTGAGAGAAGCTCGGCTCAGGTCCTTCATGGACTGTAACGCCGACATACATACACATACACATGCATCATATGTAAAGTTGAAGATCTTTCGTATAACTTGGCATTAAGACACAATTTTTTCGCAGTGTCTTCTTCAGTATTAAAGACAGCATTCCGACAATGTCCGAAAAAAAATATTAACGACGGTGATTTAAGCAAATATTGATTGACCTACAAGAAAAATTAACGTCTCCAGTGCTTTGCCCCAGTAGTTAACGCAATATTCAATTAACTCGGGTCAGTACTCTATTTTCCGATATGAGGGTTGGTACCATGGCCGGATTATGCTGAGCTCCCTACCTGATTAAAGTCATTAGATCTCTTCAAACTGACCTTGTGCAGGCTTGGTGAGGTCTTGGAGGAAACGGATTTTGCCCCTTGATCAAATTTCTCATAGGCTACGCGACAAATCTCCAATGCTATACTATCCTAGGAATCCGAGCGCTGTTTTATATCTCATCCCGAAGCGTAAAGCCGAAATACGGGAACGTCGTCTTAACCTTTAGTAAGTACTCGGCCACAAACAAATTAAGTTCGTGGAAAGGATGAAGCCTGCTAAGAGAAGTGCACTTTCATTTGTTCTCAATACCAGAAGAGGGTTCTTCATCAATAATAAAATTGTATGAAATCTGCAGTGGGCTCCAAAGCAGACAAAGACGGTGAAATGAGCAATAAAGGTTATGGCTACAGTGTTTATTATCTCCAAACGATCACTGCACAGTATGATGCGTCATTATTTGGTCAACCAAATGAGAATATAAAAGAAAATCGCCCTCATTTGAAAAAAGGATAAGGCGCGAGTGGATATGCGCGCAGTTTCAATGCTAAAATTGAGAAATTGAAGTTTGAAATGACAGACTATCTACCGTACTCACCAGATCTGACCCCGAGTGACTATTTCTTATCTTTAAATTAAAAGAAATTAGCTAAAAGGAGGTTATGTAGAAAAATAAAAAAATGTACCAACAAAACTGTTTTACTATCTTTTTCTAAAACCTTATTTTATACAGCGCTATGTCGCGTCTCCGTTGAGGTCGGTAGCAAATAAGCCGAGATCTTTGATGTTAAAAGAGGATCTAAGCAAAGTGACGCACTTAAAAGATCATACGAAACTATCGTATAACATTATTATTATTATTGCTTATATTATTATTCCTCATATTACTTTTTTTTTATCATTACTTTTACTATCATTTTTGTCTTTATGGTTACTTCTATTATTACTATTATTATTACTGCTTTTATTATTACTATTGTTACTACTTATTATTATTGTTATTACTACTCTTATCATTATTATTGTAAGTAATAATATTCTTAATATCTTCGGTGTTATTATTTTGTATGTTGTTATTAATATTAGTATTATTGTTAAAATTATTATTATTATTATTACTATTATTATTATATTATTATCATTATTGATATCATTATTATAGTTACTGTTATTCTTCTTCTTCTTAACGGGCGCAATAGTTCGGGGTGAACCAGGGTCTTAACCAACATGCCCCTCCAACAAGCACGATCTTTTGCTAGCCTTTTCCATTGCCGCACACCCAGTTGGCCCAGGTCCCCTTCCACCCGTGTGTGCCATCTTAAGTAGGGCCGTCCTCTGTTTCTTCGTCCCCCGGGGTTGGATTCAAAGACACTCCGGGCTGCAGCTGTGGTTTCCATTCGCTCTACATGGCCAGGCCATTTTAGGTGTTGAATCCGAAGATGCCTGACTAGAGTCCTGTCGCTGCACAGCCCGTAAATTTCGTGATTGACTCTTTTCCCCATCCCCCCTCTGCGTTTATATGCCCTAAAATCACGCTCAAAATCTTTCTCTGGAACCGACCAAGTTCCTCCTCATCCGCTTTTAATAGTGTCCATGCTTCTGCGCCGGGATGATAAGGGTCTTTATAGAGTCAACTTGATTGATTCTGCGCTTGATTTCGGAACTGATGTCGTTTTTCCAGGTCACTGCGGAGCCAATGTGGACAAAGTCCTTAACTACCTCAAATTTATTTCCGCCAATACAAACATTCTGATCAAGACGTCGGCGGTGAGTGTCCTTTTTTGATGATAGCATATATTCAGTTTTGCCCTCGTTTACTGACGAACCAATTTTCGCCGCCTCCATCAAAATACTCGCAAATTCCTCATGGCCATCTCGCTGTGGTCTACTTACTATGTCAATGTCGTCGGCGCATGCAAGAAGTTGCGAGGATTTGAAATAAGTTGTGCCTCTTTTATTGGCCAGTGATTTTTGCACAATCGTTTCCAATATGATGTTGACGAAATCACACCACAGCGCATCGCCCTGCCTAAATCCTTTTTTTTACATCAAAACTATCGATAATGTGTTCACCGATTCGAATGGAGCAGCGGGCGTTCTCCAAAATCATCCTAGTCTGATGAGTTTAGCACGGGTGTCAAAGGTAGACATAGCGTCGTATAGCTCGTCTCTCATTACGCTGTAGTATGCGGCTCTGAAGTTGACAAATAGGTGTTGAGGATCAGGCATACGATGCTGGGACTCCATTCCTCAGGTCATCCCCAGCTTCCCTGAAGAGCTCAGCAGACAGTCCGTCTGCGCCAGCAGCTTTATTCGACTTGAGTTTCCATATGGCGATCTTAACTTCGTCGAGGTCCGGGGCACGGAATTCTCAGCGTTTTTCTTCGTTAAGAAATAGATCATTCTGCCTGACAGCGGCATATTGACTAACATCGCTGTTATACAGTCTGCAGAAGTGGTTTTTCCATATTCTCAGCATCGACTGCGATTCTACTACTAGGTGTCCGTACTCATCCCTGCAGGCTTCCGTTTTGGCTTTATAACCTTGGCATGTTATTTTTATCTGTGGATGAAACTTTCGAACATCACGCCTCCAGTTACTTCTATCCAAATCCTCAATTGCTCACTTCTTTTGCTCTTATTATTATTATTATTAATATTATTGTTGAAAATGATGTATGTATATATTTATGTACATTATGTAACACATACATAGTTCTCTTTTTCTTCATATTTAACATGAAGAGACTTTCTTTCTTCGTGCAGTCACGACTCAACTTTTATACGAGAGGTTCACTTGCGATTAATAAAGTTTTCATTATTAGCATTGTCTTTGTCTTTCTGTCATATAATCGACGGGTTTGACTATTCCTTACGTTTTTTTCCACATGGTGCCGAAACACGGGAAAAGGGCGAATATAGACATATAAAAACTTTAGTAATCTAAAGGTACGTTAAGAAAGTGGCTCCTTAAATTCGTCTCCGCAAGATCAAGAAAAAAAGTTCTCATGGAATTCTCAGCGCGATCAGCCTATAGAGGGCAAGTTACAAAAATTGTCAAGGCGCCGTCAGAGTTTCTAAACGGGGAGGAATCGCGATTAAACGATCCTGGTAAATATGATGAGATTGAAGAAGAACTAATTTCTTACATTCAACGATTTACTGCAGCACACGAAAGTCTAATAACATCAAATGAAGTAATACTTGCCAAAAATCTAATTAAAGTGGTACTGTAAAGATGGTACTGATCTTGAGCGAGAAATGGAAGAAGTTGCCGACTATCAGGATTCCACCATAGGTATGCTTGCGAAATTAAGTGCTCGTACCAGTAAAATTCGGACGAAACAGAACCCAGTTACCGGAAAATCTGAGAGCAATATGTCATCGAAATCTCTCGTTAAGTGTTCCTTACGGCTTCCCAAATTTATTTAATTATTTCGTCTTTCAAGTGCAAAAGCTTTTTAAGACTAGTTGTAATAATAATAACAATATAATATAATAATAATAGTACTGTACGTATAACAAAAGCGATCGCAACATATGAATAACAATTCATTTAAAGTAACAATATTATAAGTAATTCAAAAGCGCGATTTTTCAAATCTTTCTACTCATATTAAAATCAATAACATTGGCGGCTAAGTCAAATTTTAGACATGCGTTAGTTATAGGATAATTTTGTCCATAGTTTGTACTATGTTTCGAAACGTAAAAAAAATCTCTAGGTCGCAGTCAACGAGACGGGGAATAAACACTAAACACAGAAAGTAGAACCGGACAATCAATGTGAGCTGTAATGACATCATGAGCGAAAAGAATTGAATAGTAAGTTCTTCTTATATGCAGTTGCTTAAGGTCAATAAGCTGGCATCTAGCATTATGATTCGGAATGTTCGAGATCCATGCGATCCTTCGGAGAGCAAACTTAGTAAATCTCTTTTGTATTCTCTCAATACGAATCGCGCTGTTTTTATAAAGAGGACTCCATACTATACAGCAGTATTCTAGTATAGAGCGAATTTAAGAAATGCATAAGGTTTTTAGAGTGTAAGGATGTTGGAAATCTTTCGAGTTTCGAAACAAGAAACCTAGCATGGAGTTGGCCTTAGATATAATATAGTCAATGTATATTGAAAAGTTTAGTTGAACATCGAATATAACGCCAAGATCTTTATGAGAAGAGACTCTTGTTAGGACTACATTACCAATCCCATACTCATAAACTAAAGGAGACATAATTCTGGAGAATCTCATAACCGAGCATTTACCAATTTTGTATTGATGCGATATCACTCTGTAACTCCTTTGCATCAGCCAATGAACGTATTGATTTATAAATTTTTAAATCGTCAGCATATAAAAGGCAATTAGAGTGAGAGACATTAGAAGGCAGATCATTAATGAAAAGAAGGAACAGAAGAGGGCCAAGGTGACTACCATGAGGCACCCCAGAGAAATTAAAAATATCCCTAGACAGATTAGCTCCTATCTTCACAAACCGTCTCCGATTAATAAGATAACTCGCCAACCAATTTAACAGTTTAGAATGGAAACCAAGCATCTCCAACTTCTTTATAAGAACATTATGCTGAACCCGGTCAAACGCTGTCGAGAAATCAGTGTATATCGAGTCCACTTGAAGTCCGGCTTCCATGGAACGTAAACAAAAATTAGTGAAATTAACCAAATTGGTGGAAGTAGATCTTCCACTCACAAAGCCATGTTGAAACTCAGATATATGGTTACGAACTTCAGCATATATTTTCTTCTTTACAATAGCCTCGAATAGTTTAGGTATCAAATGGAGCTTAGCTATAGGTCTGTAGTTGACAATGGATCTCCTGGAACCAGATTTATGAATTGGAGTAATGAATGAATCCTTCCAGCAATCCAAAAATTCACCACGAGCGAGTGACATATTGAATAAGTTGGTCAGGGGCTTAACCAAGCTGCCCTTGCACATTTTGAGAAATAGTGGTGTAAGATTGTCAGGAGCGAGGCTAACACTAGAATCTAGAGAGGACAACTCAGAAAGAATGTCATCATATGTCAATTCTAAGAGCCCCAAATCAGTGATTGCAGTTGCAAATAGTCCTGAGTTGCAACTTATCGCTAGATCAACAAAATTTGACTGGAAATGTAATGCAAACATATCGCAAATACGCTTAAGGTCTTCAGTAGACACATCCTCGTAATACATATTAGACGGTATACCAACAGACTTACGTTTAGTGTTGATAAACGTCGAGAAAGTCTTGGAGTTCTGTTTGAGCTTATACTCGAGAGAAAAAATGTATTGCCTGTAAACAAATCTCTTTAGAAATTCATATTCTTTTCTCAATCGATACAATACGCCACGTTGTGAATTGTCGGCAGCACATCTCTTAGATGTTTTATTCAAGACATTTTTAAGTCTGCATAAACTTCTGTTGAACCAGATGGGTTTATTGGAACAAGCAGATCTCTTAACCGGAACGAACCTAGATATAACAGCTTCCACTATGTTTCGAAACTTAGTATAAGCTACGTTTAAGTTTGGACAATCAAAAGTTTTATCCCAGTCGACAGAAAGGAAGTAATTATTTAATGAATTATAATCAGCTTTTACGAAATCAAACCTGGGCTTGTCATCAGAAAGATTAGAAACAGATGAATTAAATACAATCATATTAAGTGAAACTAGCAGGGCTTTATGATGGATACTATTATTTAACAATGGCAAGCCAACTTCCGTAACAACAGCCTCAAGTTCTTCATCAACAAAAACTAAATCCAAAATTCTATTAATGGAATTACGAATTGCATTAGCCTGCCTTAAGTACATAGCATGCATGGAGTCGATAACCTCAAACTCGAAATTGTTGGAAACATTATAAGCAAACATACATTTATCTTCCTCAGAGAAAATCAATTTTAAGTTTGATAAATTAAAATCACCAAGCACAATAGCATAAGATAACTTAGGTAAATGATCTACTATATTTTTAATATTAGAGATACGAGCAAGATAAATTGCATTTTCAGAACATGGGGGAATGTATGAAACAAAAACATAAAAGTTTATCACTGTAGAATTACTCGCATTATAATACTCAATGCATACACATAATTGTTCAATAGCAGCAGATAAGTCTTATAATGCAATTTGTCTGCTCTTAAAACAAGAATGAACCTCTAGCAGCACACCTCCACCTCTGGTCATACCAGTTTGAACAGAACATCGATCGCGTCGGTAGACATCAAACTCCGTGGTGAAAAGTTCAGCTGAAAAAATACTTTCGTTCAGCCAGGTCTCAGTGAGGGCAATCACAGCATACGAACAGTCAGCAGCAGCAACAAAAAAATAATTTGTTTTGGTTCTGATTCCTCCCAGGTTATGGTAATTAGAGAGAAAGGTAACCAACCGCAGGAATATGAGGCGTTATTAGCGTTCTGTGGTTCCGCTTTTGCCCACTCCGTTTCTTGATAAATACCGAAAGGCTCTCACTCTCAGTCCCTTTGGCCAGACTTCGGAATTGAGAAACGTAGACAACATATGCTCTGGTACACCAAGCTTAAAATTGACATAAGAGAGAGAGCTTTCATCGGCATCGACTTTGATCAGTTTGCGACACTCCAATTTTCTTGGGTCAATGTTGGAAGCAGAAGAAACATAGTCCAAAATTGACTGACATGTTGTAGCAGGTTTGAATAAAGAGAGATGAAGCCACACCGGTCGGCTAATAATCTCGAAATCCAAAGCGATATTGGGATTGTTGTTGGTTCCAATGAGAGTTTTATTCCGCTTATTTCCACAAATTCAAGTTAAGGAAGTTGGATGGAAATTTCCAAGAATGGCTGCGGTTTTGGGAGCAGTTCCGCACAGCCGTGCATGAAAACGCCGGTTTATCGTCATCTGATAAATTCAGCTACCTTGAGTCAGTGTTGGTAGATAGTGCAAAAAAAGTAATTGCGGGGTTTACGGCTTCTGAGATGTGCTACGAACTCTAATTGTTGCGCTGTTTGCCAGTGGAACTTCGTGTTGAACGAGAAAACGAAACTAGCGGAATGGGAAATTGGAATTTAAAAAGCACTTCCACTCCTTCTCACGTGGGCGATCATCAAATCCAAGGAATCATGCGTTTTTAAAGCGAGAAGTGGAATCTTTAGAAAAAAGTCGCTCGTTCTCTGTTAACGCAACGGTCAAACCTACTTTTCCTTCTTTCTTATCCACCAACACTGCAGCCAGCTTGGTTTCGTTAAGCGATAAGGACAAATGCTTATTTTGTACATCACCTAGGTATGTTACAAAGGAGTGCGATATTGAGCTGTCCCTCACGAAGGGAACAGAAATATTACTTACTTACTTATCAGGCCAGCGATCCATGGAGGATCTGAGCCTGAGCTATGTTTCAAACGGTTCCGAAGTCCTAGAACCCAGTTGCACGGTGGCTCGCGTATTTTAAAGCGTGGCGCAACACAACTGGATCAGTTTTCCCGGGATCCCGAATTCGGCCATCGCACCAAACAGTTCTTCACGATTAATGCTGTCGTATGCGGCTTTGAAATCGATGAAAAGATCTTGTGTATCGATTCGAAACTCGTTGGCCTTTTCCAGGATTTGTCGAAGTATGAAAATTTGGTTTAAAGTCGATTTGCCGGGCCGGAAGCCGCACTGGTAGCTTCCGATTAGTGCGGTGCAAAATGGCTTTAGACGTTCACACAATACGCTGGACAGGATCTTGTATGCGACATTGAGCAGGAATATACCTCTATAGTTTTTGCAAGTGGTATGATCGCCTTTTTTGTGGATGGGGCAAATAGAGCTGGTATTCCAGTTGTCGGGCATGCTTACATCTTCCCAAATTCTGCAGATGATCTGGTGCATGCTCCCTACCAGAACATCGCCGCCAGCTTTGAAGGGCTCTGATGGCAAGCCATCTGAGCCTACGGCCTTGTTGTTCTTCAGCTTCTGAATAGCTGTGCCCACTTCTTCGATGCTGGGTGGGAGGACTACTGCAGCAGCTGGAGTTGGGATTTCCTCGGTCCCTACCACGCTCTCCTGGTCATGCTCGTTAAGCAGCTGCTGGAAATGCTGCTTAAATAGATTCACTATTTCCTGCGGGTAGGTGACAAGATTACGCACGTAGTTTCGAAGAGCCTGGGTGCCCTTTTTGAAGCCTCCTGCAAGGTCTTTGGCTTTCTTGTAAGAGGCTCGTGTTTTATGCCTATCCCTAGACTCCTCGATATCCTTGAGCTGGGAGACTGCGAAGGTTCTTTTCTTTTGTCGTAGTAGTTTGTTCTCCTCCCTTCTTCTGGCTCGGTACTCTTCTTGCGCTGCCCTGGTTTTCCTCTACAGCGCTTATTGATACGCCTCGTCGGTTGCTGCCTTTTTCTGCTCACACTCGCCATCATACAACGGGTTTCTTGTCGGGAGTGGTAGGTATCCTAAGGCGGTTTCGGCTACTTCCTGAATGGCTGAGCGGCCATTGGCATTTCTGTTCGAAGTAGGCATCCCGTAGAGTCTTTCGCTCAGCTGCTCCCTGTGGACTCTGGTAACCTCCGGTGTGCTCAGGCGCCCAATGTCGAACCTCCTCCTGGTGCAGCTTTCTGACATTCGACAGTCGAACTCTGCATCTTGCTGCTACGAGACATATTGCTAGGTAGGTAGGTAGGTAGGTAGGGTCGTAGCCTTCCCATAATAGAGAAGAACGCACTTAGGCCAAGGAGGCCCGTTGTGCAGCTACGAGGGGGTTTTATCCCCCTATTCGTGGAACCATCTAGTGCTTCTTAAGAAGTTAAGAAGATTAAGTATCCCTACTTTCTGAACATCTGTCAGATCGTTAAGGAAGTAAGAGCCGAGGTAACGCTTCCTTATATTGCAAAAAGCTGGACAGGCGCATAGAAGGTGGTGAATGGATTCAACCTCCTCCTCGTCCTGACAGCTTCTGCAGAAGTCATTTGAAACTATACCTAGTCTTTGTGCGTGACTGCCAATGAGGCAGTGACCTGTGATGACACCGATGACTTTGTAGATGTCAGTTCTTTTCAGGGAGATTATACTCCTTGTGCGCTGACTGTCAAGCCGAGGCCAGATTTGCCTGGTGATGACGCAGGTGTGTCCCTGGGTCCATCTCAGGTTCGTCTCGGCCCTGGCGAGATTCGTCAGATTATGTTTAATGGTTGTAAGGGGTACTCCCTCACAAGCCACGATTGATTGTAGCGTCGTTCCTTGTTTGGCGAGTATGTCGGCTTTCTCATTACCTGTAATACCGCTGTGTCCTGGTACCCAGATAAGCTGTATATTGAACTGTTCTGCCATCTCGTTGAGAGATCTGCGACAGTCGAGACTAGATTTTGATGAGTACACATAGGATTCCAGCGACTTTAAGGCAGCTTGACTATCTGTAAGGATGCGAATATCTGTGGTGGATATTACGTTCCACTTCAGCCAAGATAAAGCCTCTTTTATTGCCGACAGTTCCGCCTGGAAAACGCTGCAGTGGTTTGGTAATCTTAGAGCTTTATATAGCTTGAGTTGTTTGCAGAAAACTCCACAGCCCACCCCGTCTTTGGTTTTAGACCCGTCGGTGTAAGAATCCACACAGTTTCTGCGGGGTTGTGTTTGGCGAGTCCAGTTCTTCCTGTCCGGATAAATCGTCGTGAAAGACATATTGCTAAAAGATAATCGATGTTTTCGGTGTGCTAAACGCGGCCACTCTGCTAGGAAATATTGCAGCGCTAAATTTATTTCTTGTAAACGGTGCAAAGGGAAACATTTCACATCCATATCTGACCCATTATTTGCGAAAACAAATACGAGTACTTTAGTCGCAGTGACAGAAGACAATCAAAAGCAGAACGTGTTAAACGTGTGCGCGTGTATTTCAGTTTCCCAAAATTCGACTATCTTCCTTAAAACAGCTCGAGGTATTGTCGTAGCTCCAGGCAGGGAAAAGCAATTTTTAATTCGGTGGTGGTAGTCAGCACTCATATGTATGCCAGCGAAAGTTTGGTTTGGAAATTAAATCCCGTTCCCATTGGTGAGATGAACGTCTCTGTGATACCCTTCGGATCAAAGGAAATATCTTCAAGCAAAAGGTTGCAAACTGTACAGTTCAAAATATGCAGCCAATACAACAACAAACGTGTGGAGATTGTAGCAGTTGTAGAGTTGTAGTGCCTGATATCTGCGTTGACGTGTTACAAGTACCTGACGTCTCATGCCCATCATTCAGAGGTCTACGTCTCGCGGATTATATACAGGTTTCCATCGAGGCAGAGGATAGGCTAAGCCTTCTCATTGGATCTGACTAGTATTGGGACGCAGTAACTGGTAAGCAACGCCGCATTACACCCGCGATGAGAGCAGTTAAAACTATATTTGAATAGACACTTCAGAGAACACACCTCTTACGGTAAGAACCTCGTTTCGAATATTTACTTATGTTCTCCTTCGCTAATATATATCGGAAATTTGCTTCTGCCTGTTTTGTATGACGATGACATAAAGTCGTTTTGCTCATTGGAAGCCACCGGAATTCAAGGTGAAAGTGGAAAGATCCAGGATCCAAGTGTTGTGATAAAAAACAACAGGTGCGAGGCGCTTGTCAAGGAACCTAGCGAAGTTCAATGAGTACAATGGGGCAATTAGGCAGATGATCTCTGAGGGGATAGTAGAGGAAGTTCATTTCGATGATAAGAAGTCTTCGAGCCGGGTTCTTTATCTCCCACACCACCCTGTGTATAAGGAAGAGAGTACCACCACAAAGATGAGGATAGTGTTCGACGCGTCTGCCGGGGGGAAAATTATCCGTCTCTGAACGATTTGCTACATGTGGGCGCAAACTTGCTTCCAGTCGTCCTAAGAGTTCTGCTGAACTTACGCCTGGGTCGCTTTGGGATGGTAGCTGATGTGGAAAAAGCATTTTTACAAATAATGCTTAATGTGAGCGACCGTGATAGCCATCGTTTTTTTTTTTTTTTTTGGTACGCTTTATCATCATCAGACCATGTGTTAAAATACAAGGAATATAGAATGACCAGAGTCACTTTTGGGGTCAACTCCAGCTCTTTTCTCCTAACTGGGACCATGCGTATGCATCTAGCTAATGAAATGGATCGTTTCCCCACAACATGCAAAATACTGCAGGAATCTTTTTATATGGATGATCTAGTGTTTAGTGTTGATACCGAAGAAGAGGGGAAGAAAACCAGCTGCGAAGCCGTTGGTTTTATGAATAATGCCAGTATAAACTTGAGGAAGTGGAATTCCAACTGTGCGCAAATTCGAAAAAATCTTGGTTCCGCTGAGGCTCCAGTAATGAAGAAAGTGTTGGCACTTATTTGGCACGTTACCAGCGATGAAATCAGCTGGTACTTCAAATCTAGCTAGTGGTACTAGGCGTAATGTACGTAAAGCAATTGCACGGATTTTTTACCCATTGGGCATGGCTGGTCCAGCTGTAATATAAGTCAAAATCCTCTTTCAAGCTATTTGGGGGAGAGGACTTTCTTGGGACGAAGTCTTACCATCGGACTGAATGGATGAATGGAAAGTTTGTGCAGGAAATCTGCTGCTTTTGAAGGAGATAAGTATTCCACCGTCAACGCTGATCTCCGAACCTGCAATTGTCATGGACATTCACATATTCGCCGATGCTAGCCTTAAGGCGTATGTTATTGTGGCATACATTAATAGCACTAAGACAAGGGTTAGAGCAGTACATCGTTTCTGTGCGCCAAAAGTAGAGTGACTCCTCTGAAAGAAGATATGACGAGAGAGCTTATGCAGCCTAAGTTGGAGTTAACCGCCGCATTAATAGCAGCACGACTGCGTTCATATTTGAAGCGGTCCTTAAAGATCCCTGTTCGGAAATTTCACATGAGGTCGATCGATGGAAGCCGTGTGTTCGGAGCCGAGTTACAGAAATACGTCGTCATACATCAGTTTTAGACAGGAAGCACTGCTCCGGAAAAGAAAATCCTGCAGAACTCCTTACAAGAGGTATAAATACCAGCAATCTTCGAACTTCTTCGTTGTGGGCAAATGGACCGGCGTGGCTGAACGATAATGAAGTCAACAAATCCGTTGACATCAAAACAGTAATCAGTTGGCCTTACCGACCGTTTCTGTGAGCAAACCGCTCGAACCTCTTTTTTGCTACAGGAACTTCAGCACTTGGAAGCGTTTGTTACAAATAACAGCCTACATTTTCCGCTTCTGCAGCTCGTGCCGTAAAATGAAAAAAGGGACGTCCTCTCTTTATTTGACCACTGAGGAGCTTGACTTCGCCGAATCATATTGGCTAAGGTACGTTCAGTTCGATACAAACGTTAAAGAAATTTGTTTCTTGCAGTGGGGGAAATTGGTCTCTGGGAAATAGCGCAGCTTTCCCCCTTTCTGGACATCAATGGCATTATGAGACTGGGTGGACGACTTCAGTGCTCCTCTAAGCATCCCATAATTTTTCCAAAAATTCATATGTTACTGAACTCATAGTAAAGGGCCATCAGGAGAAAACTATACATAGTGGAGTCAACATGGTCTTATCACAGATAAGTTTTCGATTTTGGATTCCCAAAGGACGTCAGTTAATTAAAAGATCGCAGCTTAAGTGTCTTGGTTGCCGAAAGTTATGGGGAAGACCAGCCTCGCAGCCGTTCGGGCCGCTCCCGATCAAAAGACTAAGACCTACGACGGCCTTCGAGATGGTAATAGGCAAGCTTACTTTCGAGCAACTCAGAACAGTAATCACAGAGGCTGAGGATGTGATGAATGCGCGTCCACTTACATACGTGAGCAGTGATCCATTTGAGCTTACTCCGCTAGCTCCCGCTGGTCTCGTGGTCTCGGATTCGCATAAGATACAACATCTTTGGAAGGAACGAATGAAGTATACCAGTATGCTGTAAGAACGACGGCGCGCTGACTACTTGCGACTGTTAATATGGTTCCACCATAACAAATTCAATTCATAAACGCAATTAAAAACTGACAACGTGGTTCTTGTTTTCGATACGTCTAAGCCAACGATTAACTGGAGGTTGGTTGTCATAGAAAACATTTTTATTGGACTAAATGGTAGAGTAAGAGCGTGCGAGATACACTATTTTGACGGAGCCCGAACCCGAAGGGCAGTCCAGTTATTATATCCACTTGAACTTTCCTCTTCTGCGCCGGTGGGAGGATGTTGAAAATTATATATTGTTACGAAATTTAATCGTAACACCTCTGGATTGCGATAAACTACAATTTTGTATACGTTTTATTCAAATCAAAACACACGCTTTTCTTATTTCTCCTCAGATCAACTATCTGAGTACTTCACCACTTTTTATTTATTTATCACCTTATTACACACGCAAACCTTTACCAAAAGCTTTTATTTTCACACTGGCTTATCGACCGAGCACACTGTATACCGACTTGTCCCACTCTATTCACTTCCGTAAACTGAATGAATGCCGAGGGCGAGCGTTCGCGCTTATATAGCTCTCGGTCCACCTTCTCGAATGTTAACCGTCGGCAGTTTCCCTACGGAAATCTCTAGAATGCTCTGGCATTTAGCAGTACGCCGTTGACATCATTTCAACTTCCGCTTCACCAGAGCATTCGAACTTCGACAGCGAAATTCGAACTTAAACGTCGGTTCGTGTCTCCGTAACAATATTGTAATGAACCGACGTCTAAGTTCGAATTTCGCTGTCGAAGTTCGAATGCTCTGGGAGAATCACGAGGGGTGGAGAACCCGTCGACATCCAGTGAACCAGCATTCGATATGCAGCAAATTCTCAACGCTATGAATGCTATGAGCCAGAAGCTGGAGGAAAATTCGGTTTCCATAAGTCAGAAACTAGAGGCGACCATACAACAAAAACTGGAGGAAAATTCCATTGCCGTACATAGAAGGTTGGAGGAAAATTAAACTTCCATAAGCCAGAAACTAGAAGCGACCATATATCAAAAGTTGAAGGAAAATTCCACTTACCTGAACCGGAAGAAAAATCGACAAAAAGCTTAGAGACATTATGCAAGCCGTCAACGATCGTTTCCAGGGCGCCGAAGAGAGAATCGAGACACTGGACAAGAAGGTTCTGGAACTCGAGAAAACTATCCAGAACGTTCAGCAGCAAGGAAGCGTCGTACCGGCCGCCGCATCGAAATGTATAGCCCCCAACTTCGACGGCACGAGCGCATTTAACATCTTTAAGCTCCAATTTGAAACAACGGCGGAATGAAATCAATGGGGAGAAGAAGACCGTGTGGCCGAACTTATAATTTCCCTTAAAGGTGAAGCAGCTGATGTACTACAGACCATCCCGGAAACCCTGAGAAGGAGGTCTAGTTCGCCAAAAAGAGACCAAGGAAGTGAACGCGAACGTGGAGGTGCAAAAGGTGCACCTAACAATCCTCTAAACTAAAACGAGTCAGTGCAGAGAGGTATGCGCTGGCTCCCACATTGGAGTGCCCCAGCATCCTCGTATCCCGAATTTGTAGGGATGCAACCAGCCTTGTCATCGAGGGATCGATGGACGGGCGATGATATCTGCTGACGTTGGACACGGGCGCAACTCATTCAGTCATCCGAAGCGGATTGGTTTCTGACATCGAACCAATTTCCAATGTAAGGCTTCGTACAGTAACTGGTGAGAAGGCGGAAGTTAAGGGTAAGGTCCAGAAAAGAATTAGGATGGGTACCGTCGAGTTTCAGCATGATTTCATCGTTGCGGACATCACTGATGACATCATAATCAGCATCGACTTCATGATTAGGCATGGCTTCACATTGAACCTCAACCAAAAAGTGATGAATTATGGCAACTTGGTGTTCCCATTAACAATAGATAATGGACAGGGTAACAAGGTCAGGCGAGCAGTCGTGCAAGCGCGCCAAACAGTTCCCCCCAATGCAGAAGCTGTGGTTTGGGCTAAGATAGAAGAGGATGCGGGGACAAGCCGAATGTGGGTGGTCCCACCCGACAAACGAAATCCACCCAGCGATACCATTGTTGAAAGGGCTCTCGTGGAACTCAAACAAGACCAACTGGTTCCAGTACGAGTCCTGAATCCAGCCAGTACACTTAGGACTGTGCAAAAGGGAACAATGATCGCAGAATGCCAAGAACCTGCCGCTATTATGAACTGCGAAAGTCAGAAACACCGGGAAATCCAGACCAACAAAGTCTTCTTGAAAACAATAGTCAGAGAGTGGACGCAACATCTAGTGGAGAAGCAGAAAAGTAAAGCACCCTCCCTACTTCGTAAATATTTGACAGTTTTTGCAAATGGTAAGAACTGTGGAAGAACATCAATTGTGAGGCACAGAATAGACACAGGGGACTCCAGACCGATCCGGCAACCACCGAGGAGGGTACCTTTGGCGAAAGAAGGCGAAGTGATCAAACTAATCGAAGAGATGGAAAAGGAGGGCGTGATCGAACCATCTGCAACCCCATGGAGTCCACCAGTAGTGCTAGTTAAGAAGAAGGACGGAAGCACCCGACTCTGCGTGGACTATAGGAAGCTGAACGACGTCGCGAAGAAGGACAGCTATCCTTTAGCGAGAATCGACGACACCTTGGACACACTATCTGGTGCAAAGTGGTTCTAGACGCTGGATTTGCAAAGTGGATTCTGGCAAATAGAGCTTGACCAGCAAGGCAAGGAAAAGACCGTGGTCATCGCCGGGGGAGAGTTGTGGCAATTCTCTGTGATGCCCTTCGGTCTTTGCAATGCGCCAGCCACATTCGAAAGACTTATGAACCGGTAGCTAAGAGGATTTCACTGGAGGACTTGCCTTGTCTATCTGGATGACATAATTGTCATGGGCAAGGATTTCGACGATCACCCTAGGAAGCTTGAAGAGGTACTGGAAAGATGAAGAGAAAATCTCGGCGGCTAAGGAATGGCCGCGGCCGAAGAACCTTCATGAGTCATGAGTCATTCCTGGGACTTTGCACGTATTACAGGCGATTTATCCCAGGATTTGCAAATGTTGCCAGCAGTTTGCACGAGCTCACCAAAAAGAATCGGCCATTCAAGTGGGAGAAGCCGCAGGAGGAAGCGTTCATTCACCTGAAGGAATTGCTCTGCAGTGCGCAGGTCCTTGCATACCCTGTCCCGGGAGAAAAGTTTATTTTGACCACCGATGCTAGCGGACATGGTATCGGAGGAGTACTCTCTCAAATGATTGACGGGCGAGAACGGGTCATCGCTTTCTACAGTAGATACCTATCGAAGACGGAAAGGAATTACTGTGTAACTAGGAGGGAGCTTTTAGCCGTGGGTGATTGTGTCAAGCATTTCCACAAATATCTCTATGGCCAAGCTTTTCATCTTAGGACGGACCACGCAGCGTTGAAGTGGCTACCGCAGTTCAAAAAGGCCAGCTTGCAAGATGGATAAAGGGAATCCAGAGCTATGACTTCAGTATCGAACACCGGAGGGAAAACAGTCATGGAAATGCGGATGCATTATCGAGGCCACCTTGCGATGTTGAAGGAACAAGTCACCGACATCCGTCGTTTCCATGTGCTGCCAGAAGATTCCTGGACTGTCGAGAAGGTCGGAAGAAAGCAGCGAGAAGATGCCGATCTGGCATACATCATCGACTATCAAGAACGAGGGTTTCGACCAACTGGGCTTAATATCAGAGTTTGAAGCCGATGAACGGTTGCCTCTACCGCAGTTGGGAAAGTGAGAACGCGGACATTGTAAACGATCTGCTGGTAATACCAAAGGGAGAAATCGACGAGGTCATCCGAGAATACCACAAGAGACCAAGTGGGGGTCATCTTGGTGTTAACAAGACTGTAGAAAAGATCAAGAGACGTTTCTTATGGGTAAGATGCCATGAGTCGGTCACAAATTTCATTCGCAAGTGTGCACAGTGTGCGAAGGCAAAGGGCCCAGTTAGAAAAACTCGAGGAAATATGCAGCAGTACAATGTTGGAGCAGCGTTCGAACGTATCGCCATGGACATCGGAAGTGAATAGAGCGTGACAAATCCGTATACAGTATGTTCGGTCGATAAGCCAATGGGAAAATAAAAGCTTTTGAGAAAGGTCTGCGTGTGTAATAAAGTATAACAATAGATAAAAGTGGTGAAGTACTCAGATAGTTGATCTGAGAAGAAATAAGAAAAGCACAATTGTAGTTTATCGCAATCCAGTGATACGAGCCCTATTACAAGTGGGATAAAATTCGTAACAATATGTATATATTTATGAACATGATGTAACACATCCATGGTTCTCTCTTTCTCCATATTTAACATGAAGAGACTTTCTTTCTTGGTGCAGTCACGATTCAACTTTTATACGAGAGGTGCGGTTACGATTAATAAAGTTTTCATTATTAGCATTATCTTGGTCTTTCTGTAGTTGAATCGTCGAGTTTGACTATTCCTTATGTTTTTTTTCTACAATTATTAAAGTTATTGTTATAATTGGGAATTTGTGTAGAATGTAAGTTTTTTTTAAGACTGCACATCCTTGGTCCGTCTACCACAAAAGTAAATGTATGCAATTATTAACTTCCCAGTGGGAAATTGTTGTGACGGCCCGATTTTGCGAATTCCGAATTTTGGCATATCTTCCACACAAAAGGTATGTATGTGCATGCGAGTGTGTGCGTGCACACGGATTGGTTGGTCGAGTATCTCGAGAGCATAAGACGGTATTGACGTGGGACTAATTTCAGTCAACGCGTCATTACGTAGCCTAGAACTGATTAAGTTTCTAGCAAAATCGGTCTAGTGGTTTCTTGTTAGAAATTAAATAACTAAAAAAGGCCAAATAATTATGCAACACAGCTGTTCTGAATGAGAAGTGATCAAATATACTGATGAAGGCATAACACTCACAGTATGTGATCACTTCAGATTCATACTCTGTGTATGCATTTCTAATATAACACCATGAGTGCAGGTACAAGTTGCTGAGAACTAGAACCAACGTGGAAATTCGGTCGGTTCCTCTCTTTCCATCTCGGACAACCACCCCTGGAGAGTGGTGAACGAATATCTACGACCCAAACCACTGCCCCTCGTTCAGGTTATGTGATAGATATATGTATGTATATGCATCTCCAAAACGTGAAAAATTTGATTATTTAAAACTTGTTGCATTGTTCCAGGAAAAATGATGATGAACTAAAACAACCCAAATCCGTGTTTTGTATGGAAAATTCAAAAATCTTTGAAACTAGGAATGTCCGACCTAAAATATAAATATCAAAATTGTCAGGACAAAGGCTATTTTAACATATCATCAAATCACTGAATAGAGCCTTTTCCAAATAATTACTGAAATGTTAATTCAGCATTCTTAGTTGATGAATGGTATTGATGAGATATCTCGTAATTTATGCTTTCTTGATAACTCGAAGAAGAAAATTTCCCTATTCATCAAATTTTGTATTAATTGTAGAAGCAGATGTAAATATGTAGGCTATTGGTGTTTGGGATTGAGCTTCATTATTCCTTTCCGTATGTGCAATGATCTTGGTTATTTGAAAGGGTTGGTGCCATAATTTTCAGTCACAAAATCCCCAAACTAGAATCCACATATCAAAATTCACTAATCAAAATCCCCAAACACAAAACCCTCTATAGTTCGAGCCTATCGAAGAAATTATGTTTGGCGCCAACCATAGAGAGGGTTTTCGATGCTTGGTGAATTCAAGATTCCCTGGGTTTTCTCTTCTGTCTACGACGGACAAATAAAAAGACCGTAAAGTTAGCTTTTTTTATATATTTGTTTAAAGTTTTTGTTCATTTTTTTTTGTAATAAAATCTTCCAATTTTTTGGTCATTTTGTTTGTATGTTCATTGCAAAATAAATGCTTAAACTAATCTGTTTAAATTAATTTTTCTTATTTTGGAAATGAAAATGATAGTCATACATATCAATCGACAAATAATTTTTCTTTGTCTTTATTCGATTTCACCACTTGAAGTTCCATTATGAATGAAGTGATAGACTGTAAATTCTTTTCTTATCAATCATTTCTATGCAACGGTAAATTGCTTACACTACTGTCAACTAAAAGCATTATTGGTCTCTGTTGGCATAAACTGAAAATTTTGCGTTCAGGGATTTTGTAAAAGTTGTGGATCTATTAATTTGGGGATTTTAATTTTGGACATTTTGTGTGTCTCCCTATTTGAAAACAAGTATTTCGGAGTCATTTCATCGAATCTGTTTTCACGTTGTTACTCCTCAGCGGGGTTCTGACAAAACCCCCTGTAGTAAAATTGTCATGAAAAAAACTTCTCGAAATTCGCCGTTCGGAACCGGCAATAAACTGTAGGTCCCTTTCACCTATGGGAAAATTAAATCACACACAACATGGGTGATTGAGAGAAGCTCGGCTCTGGTCTTTCATGGGCTGTAACGCCAACATACATACATTTCGGAGTTCATCGACATAAACATAAGAAAGGAAATGAGAAAATATGAAGTTAAACGGGTGAAAAAGCTTCTCGACTCACGCCGTTCGGAATCGGCATTAAACTGTAGGTCCCTTTCACCTGTGTGAAAAATAAATCACACACAACATGGGTGATTGAGAGAAGCTTGGCTCTGGTCCTTCATGGGCTGTAACGCCACCAAAGAACGGGTGTTTTCATTTTTTCCGCTGGGAAGTAAGTCGTGTGGGCCCTACGGGTCGCACCTGGACCAGATTTTTGAAATTGAGTTCAGCTACTTTTCATATTCATATTGGGGTGGCCGTGGTGCAGTGGTTAACATCATCGACCGCAGAGCGGAAGGTCTATAGTTCAATTCGCTTCATAGCCAAGAAAAAGAAATTCCTATACGGACAAAAAAGTATGCAACGCAGGTGTGAATGGAAAATGACCAGATGTACTGCTGCAGGCATAACACTCACAGTATATGTTCAACAGAAATTCATCCTCTGCGTATGCAATATTAAAAAGTGCTTGAACGAATTAGTACGGACTATAACCAAATAGTACGCGGAATTCGGTCGGCTCTCGTCCTATCTGGGACAACCACCCCTCAGAGTTAACGAACATCAACGACCAAAACCACTGCACTCCGTTCAGGTTGTGTGTATATGACACATCATAAGAGAATATAAAACTCTTGAACCTGCGCGAGTTTCTAAAAAAAAAAAAAAAATTCAAGCCGGCAACTTAGTTTGCAATGATTTTATATTATCATTTCCTACGTTGGCCTGTTCCTTCGTTGTGTTTTTCTTACGAGCGTGTTTGTTTCTGTTTTTCTATGTAAATAGCCCGATGGACAAACAAAACGATAAAATTTTGGAGAATCTTGGTTTTCCGTATCACAGTCGTCATTTAAACGTATTTCTTTTATCCACACAATCATAGCATGAGAAACTTTTTTTTATCAGAACACATGAACCGTAACGTGCAGCATCGCCACTGTATAATACATTGATTACTTTAACTGATTCATGCAAAGTGAATTTCCTGGTTATTGTATGTACACGTACGAGATGATTATAAATGAAATGTAACATAAAAAAAATAGGGCACCGTAGTCCAACAATGGGAGAGTTTACATTGAACTAATGCGCTTAATAGGATTGTACACAGTTCACTCCCAAATTATGAGCGTTCCTGCTTACCGTTTGAGCGAGTCATGGGGCAGTGGGTAGTGAGTGTCAATGACACGGGATCGAATGCCAACGATAATGAAGTTCCTTTCATCAGCCATACCTTTTTCCGTCCATATCCTTCAGATGATTTAGCGCATGTTCCCAACTAACAGCTGCTTTGTTAAACTTCAGCTTAGATTGCTATGTTAACGTGGTCTGGATCACGTGGACAAAATCGTGTTTTAACTTCGTCCACGGTGAATGGTTCCTTCTGCCTGACAGCTATATTCGCCATGATACAACCCACGGAAGTGACCTTAACGTAGTCTCATATCCGGATTCATCCCCTCCGCTCTGTCTGAGTGCCCTTGAGATGTTGATTTTGTCTATTGGTAACACTTCCAAGTTTGATATCTCCGCAATTTCGGGCTTTTTGTGCTGTTTCCTTTAGGAAAGCGCATGTTTTTCAACTCTTTGTCATTCACAGAGTTCTGCACTGCCTGCCAGCATTCGTCATTAAGCCGAGGGTTTCTCTCAGGTAGTGTTTTAAGCCTCATTCGAAAGGGGTGGCATCCCCAATTGCATTATGACAGTATGTCCACTGCTGTTCTATGGTTTGCGCAGTTTGCATTGGACCTTGTAAGAAAAATATGATTGGCAAAGAACCTGACTTCTCCGACGTCGACTATTGCCAACTCGACTCCGCAGTGTCCGCGATATTCACATCCGTGTCTTGGTTGCGAAAAGGTAGTGATCCGAGTAAAAGTTGACATTCGCTTGCATGACGATTTTGCATTCCTCGAAGAATGATTCCTCATGTAAATGGCTATTGTTTATTCCCCATTTTAGAGTTTCCGAAAGTTTTCCACTTTTTTTCTACCCGGTCCGTACCATCGTATTTCCAGTAAGTAATTTTACCGCAAGTTATTTCTTTACGGATGATTTCTGATTTGATTGGTTAAGAAAAATCAAGGAATTATTTTATATACTTTTACTTTTTTGAGAGCGTCGCGGCGCAGTGGGTAGTGTGTTGGCTTCTGACGCCGATGACACGGGATCGAGTCCCGACAACAGCCATGCCACCGAACGTGTTTTCACTGTGCTTCTCCACAGCGGGGTTCTGACAAAACCTGCTGTAATGTAATTGTCATGAAATGCTTCTCGAGATTCGCCACTGGAGTTAGCAATAAACTGTAGGTCCTTTTCACCCATGGGGAAATAAAATCACACAAAACATGATTGACAGAAGCTCGGTTTTGGTCTTTCGTGAACTGTAACGTCAACATATATAGATCTTCTTCTTCTTTCTTTGGTGTCGTTACAGCCCATGAAGGACCAGAGCCAAGCTTCTCTCAATCACATACATATGTTGTGTGCGATTTATTTTTTACACAGGTGAAAGGGACATACAGTTAAATGCCGATTCTGAACGGCAAATCTCGAGAAGCATTTCATGACAATTAGTTGGCTTTTTTAAATGGAACTTTGATAGAATATGTTGACTAAAGTTCGATTGCAAGCCAGTAAATATGTTAATTCAATGCATGGGAGAGTATAGTATAGAACACAATGAAAAACGTGGTGGTATTCAATCGATCAATGCAAGATCTGAGAACAAACACACAGCCATTTGGCTAGTCGGTGATTTTTGCCCAAATATTGCCTGTAGTTCCCCAATCAACGCAATCCAGTATAGTTAGCAACATACATACATACGTGATGCATCAGCAGATCGAATTGTCAAGCAAATGAATGACCTAACAAAATACAATTCATTTCCATATTAGTTCCGTATGCTAACGTAATATTTTTTTATATTTTTACCTTTATTTTATTTACTTATTTACATCAAGCAGATTTCTCTTATAGACAACAGAAATAATCTATTTAAGTCAGCTATTAAATATGGGCAGATACAAGAATTTTTTTTGTTTGAATACTTCTCTAGAAATCCAAATTCTAAAGAAATCCACCTAAATACAACCTTAATTAGCTTCATGATTACAGCGTGACATTGGTTCCTATTTCCCTTAATTAGTGCGATGGAAGTTAACTCTAAGAAGAACACGATTGCGTGGATTGGTTTGAGGCACATGGAAACTCACCTGGCTTAAAATAAAAGAGCAGTCAATTCTGGAAATTAGGACGTCCCGTATGAACATTAAGGAAAAATATCTACGACGTACATAGGTGAAGAGGGATAGTATTAAATAAAAGACACCTTGTTTTGTAAAGTGGTCTAGCTATATTCCAATTAAGTTTCTAGAACATAAATCTGCGAAATAACGTTGAATTCCCCTGATCCTTTCAATAGAATCGGTAAAGAAGGCGTTCCAAACGACACTGCAATATGATCTAACTAGAGCAAAGTGTAGGCATTTTAGTGCAAAAACGTCCGAGAATTCCTTTGTGTTACGTTTTATAAAACTAAGCAACAAGTTCGCCTTTGTAAAATTTAAAATAACGCCTAAATCTGTTATTTGAGTGACTGTTTTCAGATTAACACGGTTCATGTCGTATGGGAATTGTATATGATTTCTGCATCGATGCATTAGATGCATCGAATTTTAATGGCACCAGTTGGATAGACTTTAGATGAAATTGTTGAGGTCGTCAGTATATAGCAAGCAATCCGAAGACTTCAACATGGAAGGGATATCATTAATAAATAAATAAAAATAGCAATGGACCCAAATGACTACCTTGTGAGACACCTGGCGGTACGAAAATATTTTCAGATAAATAATTATTAATTTTCACACTCTGGGTTCGCTTTGTTAAATAAGATTCAATCCATTCTAAAAGATAGGAATGAACTCGAAGGTAAGATAGTTTTAGAATCAGAATTGTGTGGTTTATCGTATCAAACACTTTGGCAAAGTCCGTGTATATAATGTCGGTTTTACAATATGTCAGAGAATGAACGCCTTAGACTTTTCCAGACTATTTACAGAATTAACAAATGGTTTAGTGAATGAGCCTTGTTATCGTCCACAAATAAAAAGGATAACGCCGTTAACCATTTCATTTTGACTCGCATAAATGGAAATAAAATAACAAATGAGCTCATGCCGTCTTAAAGTGGAAAGACTTAGCCAGCAACACACCACATAAACCACAGACTACGTATCCCCACTTCATATTGCATAAAATTAACCCCGCACAACTATACAGTGAAACTAGATCTGCTATCAAAAAACTGAATAACAATCTCATAGAAGCTGCAATCGATGTGGATCGGGTATGTTATTTGCACACAAAGATATTCAATTTATTGGTCAGATTACATCCAGGATAACAATCAACAACGCACAAAATCTCACATCGATAAAGTCATACAATTTTTTGCAATGGAATTATTTAGAAAATTAAGAATGCTGTGCATTCAAACGCGTTGTCGTTATTTCGTTATGCATGTAGCACATAGAGCCAAGACTTTCACCCATGCTGCGTGTGATTCTATTTTCCCGATTCCAAATGACGAATTTCGAGAAGTTTTTCATGGCAATTGTGCTACAGAGAGTTTTGTCAGCACCGTGATAAACGCATTCGATAAAATGGCTGTTGTCGGGATTCGATCCCTTGTCATCGGCAACAGAGGCCAACACACAACCCACTGCGCCACAGTGCATTTACACTTTTTCGAAAGTAATTGTAAATAAGAAACAATACGTAACTCAATACACACGATAAAATAAATTTCTTTACACTGTAGCATCTTCGCATTCTTTTCTGAATTCGCGATTTATTCATCTCTTTTCAAGCCATTATAATCATTAAATCATCAAAATATCATTAAAACAACATAAGAGACCGCGGAAACTGATACAGAGAAAATAAACAACGCTTATTAGGATGCGGATTTGTTGTTGGAGGCAGACTCAAGAAAAAAGTTTTAAGCTACCAAAATGTAAACGAACGCCTCATAACTATCCGCACCAAGGCCAATATCCGCAATTTAAGCTTAATATGTGTCTACACCCCCACAGAGGAGAAAGATGACCGACATGAAGACGACTTTTATGATCTCCTAGGCGGAATATATGCGCAATGTCCCAGCTACTTCTTGGATGGCGTTACAGCCCATGAAGGACCAGAGCCAGGCTTCTCTCAATCACCCATGTTGTGTGTGATTTATTTTTCACATAGGTGAAAGGGACCTACAGTTCAATGCCGATTCCGAACGGGGTGAGTCGAGAAGCTTCTTCACGGCAAGTATACTATGGGGGGTTTTGCCAGTACCCCGTCGAGGAGGAACGCCGCGAAATAAACATTCGATGGCGTCGGTGTTATCGGGAACCGAACGCGCTCATCATGCGTCAGAGTCCAACACACTACCCACTGCGCCACGGCGTCCCAGCTATGACATCAAAATCGTTCTAGGAGACTGCAACGCGAAGCTGGGTAAGGAAGCTATCTTTGGACGAGTCACAGAAAAGCACAGCCTACACAACACCACTGGCAGCGGGACATGATTTCGTAGTAGCAAAAGCACGATTCCCACACCTCAACATCCATAAGGGGACCTGGCGGTCTTTCGATCAATCGACAATCAATCAAATTGATCACATTGTGATCGACAACAGACACTCATCCGGCATTCTAGATGTCCGAGCCTTTCGAGGAGCCAACATCGACTCGGATCATTATTTTGTTGTTGAATTTCTCGGAATCAACGGATTCAACACCAACATTTAACTTCGGAAAGCTGCAATCGCAGGAGATTGCCAGGACTCAAGTCCCGATGCAATCTGCACAAACCATAAAACAGCAATGGATTCGTTGTCAGAACGCCATCAGATAGGCCACCTCAGGTGTACTCGGTTTCAAGCCTCCACCTTCGAGAAACCTCTAGTTTGATGACGAATGCAGACAGGCCCATGTAGAGAAACAGAATGCATACATGGCTACACAGCATCTACGGACGAGAGCTGCCTGCGAGCTCTATGAACAGAAAAGGAGAGAGGAAAATGCGGCTCTGAGAAGAAAAAAGAAGGAGCACGAGAAGTGCGAGGTCGAGACGTTATTGCAGGAACGACGTTCGAAAGTTTTACCAAAAAGCAAAACGAACATTGGCTATAAAGCCGGAGCAGAAGCCTGCAGGGATGAGCACCGACAACTAAGAGTGGAGCCACAGTCGATGCTGAGATTGTGGAAGGACCACTTCTGCAGACTGTAGAACCGCGATGATAGTCAGAACGCCGCCGTCAGGTGGAACGAACCATTTACAATGGACGAAGACGAAAGAGAATTCCGTCTACCCGACCTAGTTGATGTTAAGATAGCGATATCAAAACTTAAGTCTTATAAAGTTGCTGGAGCAGACGGACTTCCCGCGGAACTGTTTAAAGCAGCTGGCGATGAGATGGTTAGGAACATGCACCAACTCATCTGCAAGATATGGTCGGAAGAGTGCATGCCCGATGAATGGAAAGGAGACCCCTATGACTGCGCCAATAACAGAGGCATAAGTCTCCTAAGCTCTGGGTACAAGATCCTCCCTGCCGCACTGTGTAAGCGCCTGAAACCGTTCGTGGACAATCTGAGGTTCGTACCAGTATTGTTTCAGGCTAGGAAAATCCACGATAGACCAATATTTACACTATGGCAGATCTTGGAGAAGATCAATGAATCCCAGGTTGACACCCACCAACTTTTTGTCGACCTTAAGGCCACATATGACAGTGTTTATAGAGACGAATTATACAGAGCCATGTCATGTTTTAACATACCTGCCAAGCTCGTCAAATTACGCAGGATGACTACGGCGAATTCCCGCTGCTCCATTAAAGTCGGAGGTGAACTAATCAACACCTTCGACGTTAAAAAAGGTTTTAGACAGGGTGACGCACTGTCGTGTGATTTCTTTAACATCGTACTTGAAAAGATCGTGCGGAACTCTGGGGCCAATACAAGAGTTACGATCTACTTCAAGTCTACACAATTTCTTGCCTACGCAGACGGCATTGACGTTATCGGACGGACAAAGCGAGACGTCAACGAGGCGTTCGCAAGCATTGAAGCAGAAGCGGCTATAGGGGGTCTAAGGGGGGTCTGAGGGATGACGCAGCAGAGGACGACCGCATCTAAGGTGGCGCGCACAGGTGGAGAGGAACCTCAACCAACTGGGCGTGCGGCACTGGAAACGGCTGGCCAAAGATCGTGCCGGCTGGGGAGCCTTGGTTGTTGGTTGAGGCCTTGGTTCACCCCGAATTGTAGCGCCATCAAAGTAAGTAAGTGACCGCGTTAATGACCAGCGTTGCTGCACCCGGTCAACAGTCAATGTGGGTTTGTGCCTTTGTCAAAGTGTTCCAATATCTATATAAACTCAAGAGCCGAAATAATTGAATAAAAATTATTTCGTTTGATTTGGCGCTTTATGGTATCAAATTACATCGCGTCATTTTCAACACATCAAACAAACACAGACTAATTTTTTGGCAAGAAAAACGCACGCCGAAGGTTTGCAAATTTCAAATAAACGGAAACAGTTAACACAAATAAGCAACAGTTTATCTGGCAGATATAACGTCCAAGTCAAACTATACTTAAATTAAATTAAACTAAATTACAAAATATCCAAAAGTCTTCACTGGACCAACAAAATTCGCGCTGTAAAATCCAACAATTCGAATATGTTTCCGCATATAAATAAAATATTTCGGAGAAAAAATCAGAAAGGCATTCATCTATTACGCACAGTCAGCATTGATCCAGATAGCGCCGTCCTAGATGATGACGCGAACCGAAACCAAGGAACAGGTCACCGACATCCGTCGTTTCCATGTGCTGCCCGAAGGTTCCTGGACCGCCGAGAAGATCGGAAGAAAGAAGATGCCGATCTGTCATCATCGTCTACCAAGAACGAGATATTCGACCAACGTGGCAGCAAATATCCAGTGAAAGCCCAATCATAAAAGCTTACTGGTCTCAATGGCAGAGTTTGAAGCTGAAGAACGGTTGCCTCTACCGCAGTTGGGAAAGTGAAAACGGGGACTTTGTAAACGATCTGCTGGTAATTCCAAAGGGACAAATCGACGAGGTCATCCGAGAATACCACGAGGGACCAAGTGTGGGTCATCTTGGTGTTTACAAGACTGGGCGAAATATAAGATTGTCCATGTAGAGAGATTAGCGCCATACTACGGAGAAGAATCCAATCGCTTGTTCGAGGACGAACAAGTTTAGGAGGAGGGCAGTGTTACGGAGACACGAACCGTATTACAAGTGGGATTAAATTTCGTAACAATACGATATTGTTTATTCCATTAATATCTGTTAGTACGTAAGTAGCTTGTAGAATAAATAATATAAAATAAACTCCTAGCCAACACAATTGAAGTTTTCAACGTTCCTCACACCCACAACATTTCTGATACCGTTATTGCTCTCAAAGTTCTGCATGATGGTTTGCATGTTGATGTTAACGAAGATGTTAACGAAGACATTCACTTCTGTCACATGAAAAAAATAACGAAACCAATGAGTGGTCCAACAAAAAAAATTAATATCCTAAAAGTGAAACTTACGCTCTTGCAAAGAGCGGATATTGAAGGCAAACAAGGAGAACAAAACAGAACTGATGACAACAATTATGTATAAACAAGAGTGCTGCGTGGCAGAGGATATATGTTAATGAAAGCAGATCGTATTACATATGACAACTGACAAGGCTGCGACTCCAAAGGTTACAAATATTTATAAGCGAGGAATGGTCGGTTTATTTGCGAATGAAGGAAGGTGTTAATTAAATACCATTGCTGATTTAGATAAGTTATGATTCCTATTAACGTAAATAGTTCTATCCCCCCCCCCCCACATCGCAAAAGCTGCTCCTCTTTCTCGGCTGACAAGGACTTTGTATAATATTCCAGGTTATCCACTTTATCCAAATTGTAATGAATCGTACGCAGCAGGTGGTGTTACAGTGTATGTCAGAAGTGGTTTTATGTGTGATGGTTCTGTCCTTAATGTTCCTAGTAGCAGACATAGTGAAGTTATCTCTTACTTATAGTAACGAAAATTATGTGATACTGTGCATAATACAGATTACAAGCATTTTGTAAAGATGTCATTATGGAAGAATTTAATAACATTTTATGTAAAATTAAAACCAAGAATCTCATAGTAATAGGAGATCTAAATATTAACATTTTCAAGAAGTCTGTCAATGACACTGAAAACTATTTGCTCTTAATGTCTTCCTATGGTCTCAAGAGTCTTATAAATGAGCCAGCTCGAATTCTTAATACAACGAAGCTTGTATTGACCAAATATTCATGCGACTGCACAAGAAAAACAAGAGGTTGTTTTATTGTAGTGTTAGAGACTGCAGAATTACTTATCATCATATGCTAATTTTAAACACCAATCAGGTCACCAAACCCATAATACTCACAGCCAACAGCGTCAAACTCTTAGAACAAATTAAACAAATTAAACATTCGTCAATTCAGAAAAAGACGCCTCAGTGGCTTATGACGTATTTTTTTCGGTCTTAAAAATTAGCTGCACTTCAGAGTGTTCATTTATTTCTGGAAATAGGAAGTATAAGCCTATGAAACTTTGGATGACTTTTAACTTGTTACACAAAATTATAAAAAAAGAGAAAGTTTTCAAAATAACTTAAGGCTAAGGAAAAACTATGCCACGTTATGTAAAGAGATTGATAAACAAGTAATTGATTCGCGCAATAATTATGACACCAAAAATATGCTTAATGCGAAAGGTGACAGCAAAAAAGAATGGAGAATTGTTGATGAAATCTTTAGTAAAAATCGCTAGTCGAAATCAAAAGATGTTTTTGAAGTCAATGAAGTTAGCTTATTTGAAGCTGATAGTATAGCTAACAGTTTCAATAAGTACTTCATTCAAATCTCGGATAGACTAAAACCTTATATTGCGTGGAACGGTACATGAACTGTTCATACTCAGTGCTTGCGGATAAAGTGCAATCAAACAGCTTCCTTTTTCATTCTATTACTTCTGAAGAAGTCTTCATCCTTACAATGTCCCAAAAAAAAAAAAAATAGTTCATGTACAAGTGATTGTGCAGCCGGTCGGGCTTAGCCCGGTAACCCGACAGTGGCCTCGTGAGCCATTACCGGGGTGGAGGGGGATGCACGCCATGCACTAACCAGTGCATGCGGGGTGTAAAAGGCAACAGACAACGGCATCGAATTAGGAAGGGCACATGGAACATCTCATCGCTCACAGGAAAGCATTTCCAGTTGGTTAAGAAAGCTGTCAGGTATCGGTTAGATATCGTAAGTATCTCTTCGACTAAGCAAAGAGGAGACAGAATTGTGGACCTTTCGGACAGGTGGAAACTCTTCCTGTAGGGAGTTGCACGTCAAATGTCTGCATTGACGGGAGTGGGGATACTCATAAGTCCCAGGGAGAGTCGCGATCTTAAAACTCAAGCTTGAAAGTCGCATACGCAGAGCCAGAGTATGATAGGGTGGTTAAGATGGATTTCTATATCCTGATGGGGGAATCCAACGCCCATATGGGTGAGGATGTAACGACACGGGGGAGTGTAATTGGGAGGAACGGTGATCATCATCAGAACGCGAACGGAGAGAGGTTGATGAATTTTTGCTGTGCGAGTGGCACGTCCCTTATGAACACCTTCTTCCCGCACAAAGACAGTCATAAATGTATGTGGTATCGTCGGAGTCTTCCACAGTAATCGTTGACAGATTTCTTTGTGGTACCATTGTGTGTGAAACGGATGGTTTGTGACGTTCGTGTGTTGAAAGGAGCTGAACTGTAAACTGATCATCACCTGGTGTTGTGTAAGCTGTAACTCACTGATAGAGTACTTCGTCTGCCAAGGCGGAAACCAAGAGTGGTTACACGCATACGGTGGGAGAAACTACAGAGCAGTGAGGTGCGGCAACACTTTTCATAACATATATCCGAAAGGTATGAGCAAATTCCAACTGTTTCATCGCATATAGAGGAAGAATGGCGACTATTTTCATCAGCTGTCATTGTCTCTACACGTGATGCTTGTGGAAAGAAGCGGCTTGATGTGGCGGCTGGTGGTGAGAACTGCGCGGTTTAAAACACCCGGAGTTCAAGAAGCCGTCAGAGATAAAAAGAAGATTTTCTTGGGGGACTCTGCTTCCCGTGACCGATACATTATACCGCGAAGAACTTGTAAATTGGTTGTGCGATCAGCTAAAGAGCAGTCCTGGAAGGAGTTCGGCGAGAAGTTGGAAGGCGACCATAGATCTGCAAAAAAGTTGTTCTGGCAAACCATTCGCCGGCTCAAATGCTTAAGGCAATGGGTAAAGATGGAGTAATAGGTCCCTCTCATGTCATTAAGTTGGCCTGGGAATACGGTGAGACATCTAGCGATTGGCAGACTGGGGTGATTGTCCCTCTTTTCATAAAGGGGAATAAAAAAAAAAGTTGCTCCAACTATAGGGGCATATCTCTTTTAAGTGTCCCCGGCAAAGTCTACGCTAAGGTGTTGGAGGCGCGTTCTATAGCCATTGTCGAGTTCAGGATAGGGGATGAACAGTGCGGGTTTTGTCACGGCAGAAGTACAACCGACCAGCTTTTCACTCTAAGATTGGTACTCGAGAAGGTGCTTGGGAGTACGCCAAACCGATCTTCAACTGCTTTGTAGATTTGGAAAAGGTCATACGCCGTCGAGGTAAACTCTGGAGTGTTCTGCAGGAATATGGGATTGATGGTTCCCTGTTGAGGGCCATTCGGACTCTATACACAAACTGTAGCATCTGCGTTCGCGTTTGGTCCCGTGAGACGAATTTGACAATCATCACTTCCGAAACGTGTCTTGGATGCAATGCCATCAGCAGGCAACCGCTTGGCAGACCCAGGACGAGATGGTTGGACCAAGCCCAAGAACTAGCCTGGGTGCGCTTGGGCATAGCTCCTGATGAGTTAGAGTCGATGGCGGAGGATCGAGTGTCCTGGAGATCCAGCGTGCGCGCATTACCACCGCGGCCTTGTTAGTGGAACATGCGGGCCACTGAAAATCTGTGTATAAATGTATGTACATATGTATTGTTGCGGAGATGCAAGCGGACCGTTAAGTTCGAATTTCGCTGTCGAAGTTCGAAAACTCTCTGGAAGCGGGGATTGGAATGATGTCAACTTCCAATGGAATTGTCAGAGCGTTCTAGAGATCTCGAAGGGGAACTTCCAACGGCGAACGTTCGAGACGGTGGACCGAGAGCTATATAAGCGCGAGCAGTCGCCCTTGACATTCATTCAGTTTGTGGTATAAAACAGCGTGTGACAAGTCGGTGTGATCAACAGTGTGAAAATAAAAGCTCTCAACTAAGGTTTGTTTGTGTAATAAAGTTTAAAGTGGATAGTATTGGATAATAAAGAAAAGTGGTGAAGCTACACAGATAATTGATCTGTGGTAAAACAAGAAAAGTGTGTGTGTTTTTATTTCTTTCATTCGGATAAAAGGGACAATTGTAGTTTATCGCAATCCAGTGGTGCGAACCCTATTTGGTGTGGGTATTGAATAAATTCGTAACATTTGGTGTCAGAAGTGGGATTGCGAGTAAACGAGTGAAACTTTATTTGAGTTGTGAAGTGAATCATTGTAAATGTGAGAAAATGGTAAGATTGGAAAAGTTGACAATTGAACAACTGAAAAGAGAGCTGGATGCTCGAGAACTATCCACAGTGGGAAGTAAGGCCAACCTGGTGGAGAGACTACGATCAGCGTTGCAGGGAGAAGGTTTCGACTGGGAGAATCACGAGTTCGGGGTGGAGAAGCCGTCGACATCCACTGAGCCAGCGCTCGATATGCAGCACACTCTCTCGGCTCTGAATGCTATGAGCCAAAAACTCGATCAAAAGCTGGAGGAAAATTCCACTTCCCTGAGCCAGAAATTAGATCAAAAACTGGAGGAAAATTCCGCTGCTGTAAGTAGAAAGTTGGAGGAAAATTCAACTTCCATAGGTCAGAAGCTAGAGAAGCTAGAGACGTTGGAAGAGATGCTACAGAACAATCGAGAAAGCTTCAGAGACATCCAGCAAGCCGTCAACGATCGGTTCCAGGGCGTCGAAGAGAGAATCGATACACTGGATAAGAAGGTTCTGGATCTCGAAAATAACCAGGAAAAGAGAATCGAGACACTGGACAAGAAGGTTCTGGAACTCGAGAAAACTATCCAGAACGTACAGCATCAAGGAAGCATCGTACCGGCTGCAGCATCGAAATTTACAGTCCCCAACTTTGACGGCACGAGCGCATTTAACATCTTTAAGCTCCAGTTCGAGACAACAGCGGAACGGAATCAATGGGGAGAAGAAGATCGTGTTGCCGCTCTAGTAATTTCGCTTAAAGGCGAAGCAGCTGGTGTTCTACAGAACATCCCGGAGACCCAGAGAAGGAACAACACAGCCATATGGGATGCTCTTCATCGAAGATACGGCAGTGAGCACATGCAGGAGATGCACAAGCTGGAACTTAAAGAACGCAAGCAGCGTGGAAACGAGACCATCCAGCAGTATGCATCGAGAGGCTGTCTCATCTAGCCTACGCGAATGTTCCAGTTGATGTGGTGGAAAAACTGAGAACGGATTCTTTCATCCAAGGGCTAAGGGACCCCGATACGCAACGAAGCCTGATTCTCCTGCCGAAGACATCTTTCAAGGAGACAGTTGCCAGCGCTCTCGCATGTGAAACATCGCTCTTGATATGCCGACCTTCCATCAAACTACGGCGCATATCTCAAGACCAGGATAGTTCCAGAACAACAACGGCGAGTAGGAGTGGTTCATTCCCGGGTAGATGCTACATCTGCGACCAGCAGGGGCACATTGCAAAAGACTGTCGTCTGCGGAGAAAGCGTTCTTCCAGCAAATTGTGGCGTAGTTCCAGAGTAACAACGGTGAGTAGGAGCTGCCCGTTCCCAGGTAGATGCTACATCTGCAACGAGCAGGGGCACATGGCGAGAAATTGTCATCTGAGAAGAAGGCGTTCGAGGTTTGATTCGCGAAAAGGAGAACAAGCGAGAGCACGCGAATACCGGAAGGGAAGCAGCCATAGAAATGCGGATGCATTAACGAGCCGAACTCGCGGCGTTGAATGCAAGCATTGTTCACGTGCGGAAACCAAAGAAGAGGTCACCGATATCCGTCGTTTCCATGTGCTGCCAGAAGATGCTTGGAGTGCCGAGAAGGTTGGAAGAAAGCAGCGAGAGGATGCCGATCTGGCAGTCATCATTGACTACCAAGAACGAGGTTTTCGACCAACTTGGCAGCAAATATCCAGCGAAAGCCCGCTCGTGAAAGCTTACTGGGCTCAGTGGCAGAGTTTGAAGCTGAAGAACGGTTGCCTCTACCGCAGTTGGGAAAGTGAGGACGGGAACATTGTAAACGATCTGCTGGTAATTCCAAAAGGACAAATCGACGAGGTCATCCGAGAATACCACGAGGGACCAAGCGGGGGTCATCTTGGTGTTAACAAGACTGTAGAAAAGATCAAGAGACGTTTCTACTGGATGCCATGAGTCGGTTGCGCGTTTCATTCGCAGGTGTGAACAGTGTGCGAAGGCAAAGGGTCCAGTTAGGAAAACTCGAGGAAAATATGCAGCAGTACAATGTTGGAGCACCGTTCGAACGTATCGCAATGGACATTGCAGGCCCATTCCCAACGAGCAACGCTGGAAACAAGTACGCGCTAGTGGTGATCGATTACTTCAGCAAGTGGCCTGAGGTGTTTTGCATCCCGAACCAGGAAGCCAAAACCATTTCGGATGCATTCGTGAATAACTGGGTTACGCGTTATGGAGTACCAATGGAACTGCACTCAGATCAAGGGAGAAACTTCGAGTCGTCGGTGTTCAAAGAACTCTGTGACATGCTAGGTATCAGAAAGACGCGGACAACATCATTACATCCACAATCTGATGGCATGGTCGAAAGGTTCAACCGGACGATGGAGGAATACCTGAGAAAAGTCGTCGTCGGAGATCAGAAGGCCTGGGATGAACATCTTCCCCTTTTCTTAATGGCATACCGTTCGGCACAGCACAATTCAACGGCAACAACACCCGCCGAAGCCATTTTTGGAACTGATCTCCGACTTCCATCGGAATTAAGTTCGGCGTGGTACTACTGACAACTAGCGGCAGGGAAGACTTCGTAACCGAAAAGAAAGAACAGCTGAACTCTATCCATCAGTTCATCCGGGAGCGACTGAACTTGGTCAGCGATAAAATGAAGGCGTGATACGACTTGAGGGCGAATACTTCTGGATTCGAGACCGGACAATTGGTATTGCTGTACAACCCACAACGGAAACAAGGCTTGTGCCCCAAATTGCAATCAGCCTGGGACGGACCATATGAGGTCATCAAGAAACTCAATGACGTGGTATACCGGATACAGCAGATGGGAAACAGACGGGCAGACGGGAACTTCCAACGGCGAACGTTCGAGACGGTGGACCGAGAGCTATATAAGCGCGAGCACTCGCCCTTGACATTCATTCAGTTTGTGGTATAAAATAGCGTGTGACAAGTCGGTGTGATCAACAGTGTGAAAATAAAAGCTCTCAACTAAAGTTTGTTTGTGTAATAAGGTTTAAAGTGGATAGTATTGGATAATAAAGAAAAGTGGTGAAGCTACGCAGATAATTGATCTGTGGTAAAACAAGAAAAGTGTGTGTGTTTTTATTTCTTTTATTCGGATAAAAGGGACAATTGTAGTTTATCGCAATCCAGTGGTGCGAACCCTATTTGGTGTGGGTATTGAATAAATTCGTAACAGTATGTACAAGTGATGGTATTACCAACATACTTTTAAAGAATACTGTATTTAATATAGCTATTATTCTGTGCTTTTATATAAATAGATTGACTTGGCAATCGCATGAAAACACAATGTATCTCACAAGTGCCATGAGAAACATAACTTGTAAAAAAATACCAAGTCTCGCAACTCAGATCTTCTACCGTAATAAGTTGTGAGATCCATGTATAACCAAGTCGGTTAATTTATTCAGTCCCTACTTAAGGGACCTTCTGCCTTGATTAATTACGTGATTAGCTAACCTAACAACATCTTATAGTGACCATATCAATATCAAAATCTTTTATGTTTTAATTTTAAGTAAATAGATTGACCTGGCCATCGCATGAAAACACAATGTATCTCACAAGTTATACATATTATATTAAATTAGATTATTTAGTGCGATTTCCAAGTCAATCTAATAACTTTAAACATAAAAGATTTTGATATTGATATGGTTACTATAAGATGTTGTTAGGTTAGCTAATTACGTAATAAATCAAGGCAGAGGTCCCTTATGATGGCAAAGAACTAACAAAGGCCTCGTAGGGGTAGCATCTATCCGACGGATGCTGGCCTGCTAAAAGCGAGAAGTGCCACCGCAGTCGAACATCTTGCGGCACTGTTAGTAAGTCCGATCCCCACCTCCTCGTGGTGCCATCGGGAGATTTCCTGTGAAAATTGCAGACGGGAAAGGACGAATGGCGAGCCTCCTGCGCCAAAAAAACAGGATTGGTCGGTTGGGCTACGTCTTAGTAAGCCATAACCGTAAAAAACCACAAACACTGAAACAACCACAAGCCTCGCATATAACGGACCGGATTTATGTTGACGACCCTTGCAAAAAACGAAAAAAGGACAGTGATCTTGGGTTTTGTACGTGGAATGTTAGGTCCCTAAACAGGCCACGTACAGCCGAACAATTTGCGGACGACCTAGACCGCTATAAAGTGGACATCACCGCCATCCAGGAAATGCGATGGAATGAACCGGGTATAAAGCGGATGTAAAACTGTTATATTTATTACGGCGACTGCTATAGGGAGAGAGGGCAACGATTGTTTGGATGCGGATTTGTTGTTCGAGGTGGACTAAGGCAAAGAGTCCTAAGCTTTTGGCATGTGAACGAACGCCTCTTAACAATCCGTATCAAGGCTAAATTTTTTAACATCAGCCTGATCTGCGTCCACGCCCCCACGGAAGACAAGGATGACTTCGCCAAAGATGAGTTCTACGATCTCCTAGACAGAACGTATGCCCAATGTCCCAGCTATGACATCAAAATTGTACTAGGAGACTTCAATGCTAAGCTGGGTAAGGAAAGCGTATTTGAACGAGTCATCGGCAAACATAGCCTACACGACACCACCTCCAATAACGGACACAGGCAGATTGATCTTGCTACGGGGCGAAATCCCCATCTAGCCAGTACGCGCTTTCCGCACCTCGATATACACAAAGGCACCTGGCGGTCTTTTGATCAATCGACTACCAACCAGATTGATCACATTGCGATCGACGTCAGACACTCCTCCACTATTCTTGATGTTCAAACTTTCCGAGGGGCTGACATCGACTCGGACCACTATCTTGTAGTAACCAAGATGCGCTAACGGATATCACGAACGCAATGGAGTAGAGTAAGAATACAAAGTTATGACGTCGGAAAGCTACTATCGCCAGAAACCGCTCGTGCCTTTACCGATCGCGTCTCCCTTAAGCTCTCCAATACACCTAAATCCTACACGCTATCAATAGAACAGCAGTGAAGCCTTTGAAAACAAGCCCTGAAAAGCTCTGCATCCGAAGTTTTGGCTTTCAAGGCTCCACCACGAAGAAACACCAGGTTCGATGACGAGTGCAGGAGGATTCATACAGCGAAGCAGGATGCATATAAGGCCTCGCTGCATAAAGGAACAAGAGCAGCTCGTGAGCTCTACGAGTTAAAAAGAAGGGAGGAGCATAAGCTTCTCAGAAGAAAGAAGAATGAGCACGAGAAGCGCGCGATTGAGGATTTGGAGAGGTGTTGCTGCAGGCGTGGCGTTCGAAAGTTGTATCAACAGATAAGGCGAACATGCCAAGGTTATAAAGTCAGAACGGAAGCCTGCAGGGATGAGAACGGACACCTAGTAGTAGAACCGCAGTCGATGCTGAGAATATGGAAAAACCACTTCTGCAGACTGTGTAATGGCGATGTTAGTCAATATACCGCTGTCAGGCAGGATGATCCATTTCTAATCGACGGAGACCACAGAGAATTCTGTCCCCCTGACCTCGATGAAGTTAAGATTGCCATATCGATGCTCAAGTCGAATAAAGCTGCTGCCGCAGACGGACTGCCTGCTGAGCTCTTCAAGGCAGCTGGGGATGACCTGGTTGGGAGCATGCACCAGCTCGTCCGTAAGATATGGTTAGAGGAAAGCATGCCCGAGGAATGGAGTCTCAGCATCGTATGCCCGATCCACAAAAAAGGAGACCCCTCTGATTGCGCCAACTATAGACGAATAAGTCTCCTTAACATCGCCTACAAAATCTTCTCTGCCGTTTTCTGTGAACACCTGAAGCCGTTTGTAAATAAGCTGATAGGTCCTTATCAGTGCGGACTCAGGCCAGGGAAGTCCACCATCGACCAAATCTTCACACAACGGCAGATCCTGGAAAGAACCAATGAATTTCAAGTCGAGACTCACCACCTATTTGTCGACTTCAAAGCCGCATACGACAGCGTATTTAGAGACGAGCTGTACAACGCTATATCTACCTTTGACATACCTGCTAAACTCATCAGACTATGCAGGATGACTTTGGAGAATGCTCGCTGCTCCATTCGAATCGGTGAACACCTTGCCGATGGTTTTGATGTCAAAAAAGGATTTAGGCAGGGCGGTGCGCTGTCTTGTGATTTCTTCAACATCGTATTGGAAATGATTGTGCAAAAATCACTGGCCAATACAAGAGGCACAATCTATTTCAAATCCTCCTGTTATGTAAATATTTACATAATAGGTAGATCACAGCGAGATGTCAACGAGACGTTTGCGAGTATTGAGATGGAGGCGGCGAAAATTGGTTTGACGGTAAACGAGGGCAAAACGAAACATATGCTGTCATCAGAAAAGGACGCTCACCAGCGACGTCTTGGCCAGAACGTTTGTATTGGCAGATATAAGTTCGAGGTAGTTAAGGACTTCGTCTACCTTGGTTCCGCAGTGACCTGGAACAACGACATCAGTTCCGAAATCAAACGCAGAATCACTCTTGCCAATCGCTGTTTCTTTGGGCTCAGGAGGCAAGTGAGTAATAGAGCCCTCTCCCGATCGACAAAGTTGACTCTCTATAAGACCCTTATCATCCCGGTCCTGTTGTACGGCGCAGAAGTATGGACACTATCAAAAGCGGATGAGGAGGCCAAAGGTCGGTTCGAGAGAAAGATTTTGCGCGATTTTTGGGCCTATAAACGCAGACGGGGGATGGAGGAAAAGATTGAACCACGAACTTTACGGGCTGTGCAGCGACATGAGCCCAGTCAGGCGTCTACGGATTCAACGCCTAGGACCATGTAGAGCGAATGGACACCACAGCTCCAGCCCGGAGAGGCTTTGAATCTAACCCCGAGGGACGAAGAAGCAGAGGACGGCCGCACTTAAGATGGCGCACACAGGTGGAAGGGGACCTCAGCCAACTGGGTGTGCGGCAATGGAAAAGGCTAGCAAATGTCAGTCGAACTGAGTCTGTCGTGGGGTGCACAGTACATAGTTTAACTAAAATCAATTTTCTTTTTCAAAGTTACGTACTTTTGCTAAAATGAACTGTCTAGTTTGCAATCAAGTAATAAAGCACACTAGTGCTTCTAAAATCTCCTGTTCAGATTGCAATTCCACTTTCCACTGCGAGTGTGTTAACGTAAATTCAATTGACCTGGATTACATTAGCGCGAATGATATCAAATATCGATGTGATAGATGCACCGCCCTCCGCCGGGAATCCCTGCAGCAACAACATGCAGAAGTACCACTAAAGGGCGCAACGTTATCCAAAACACTTCGTCATCATCAGCAACCGATCAGACCCGGTAAGAAAACAGCAGCTGCAGTAATAACGCAAGCACCTAAGACCGTTGGCATACAACAAAACATTCAAATACGACCGAATGTGCGTGAGACAACTAAAGAAGCAGACGTCCAACAAGTGGATTCCGCCGCAGAGACCGAAGATGTTAGTGGACAACGGCAACCGAGTTCAATAACCCTGGATCTGCTCTACACAGAGATTATCAGTCTCAAAAAAATCAACACTGACATGCTTGACATGATGGAGAGCCTCAGGCAGGAAAACACTCAACTAAAATCGAAAGTGACGTCACTTGAAAATCGACTCAATTGGAGAGACCAAAAATGTTTGGAGAATTCCATTGAGATCGTAGGTGTGCCGGGCTTATGCAACAACAATGCCAGCGAATGTTTGGAGAAGATTTTAGTCGATGCGTTAAATGTCTCCATTGAACCCACAGATATAACGAAATGTTTTGTAAAGCAAGTAAGGAAGAACAACAATTCATCAAACATCCCCACTTTCACCGCGGGACCCAACGCAGATGCTTTTCGTGACGTTTTATGTGTGCATTTTTCATCATATGCCGTAAAACAAAAAATCATGAAGGGAAAGAGGAGCGCGACCAAGAAGCTGAATGCTGCTTTATTCGTAGAAGGAAAAAAGGGTAATATTTATGTAAATGATTCTCTAACCAAATTTAATCGTGCCTTATTTATGGAGGCCAAAAAACTTAAATTAGTTAAGAAATTTAAATTCCTGTGGTTTCAAAATTCCCAAATTCTGATCCGTAAGACTGATAATGGTAGGGCTATTGCTATTAGATCGTTCGATGATCTATCAAAACTCCAAGACTAATTTTGTCTTGTTCTTGTATTTTTCTTATTAATACATTTAGATATGTTAAGTATCATTAATAGTATCGATCCCGATAGCAATAACCCGACCACTAGAACTATTAAAAGTATTTGTGATGGAATTTTTCACTTTAACTCCATAGAAAGTAAACCATTTTTTATTGTACATCAAAATATTCGTAGTTTGAGACGAAACTTCGATCTACTTGTGTGCAATCTGGAAGCTTTTAAATATTTGCCAGATCTGATATTCGTTTCTGAGATATGGATCTTCTCTTGCGAAGTTCACGATTATTTTATTCCCGGATATAAGTTCTATGCAAGCCCAAATGAAGTATATCCAGCAGGTGGTGTAGGAGTTTTTGTGCGGGATGTGTATACAGGTGATGACTGTAACGTGGTACAACGTAGTATGCCTAGCCTTGATTTTGTTTGTGTGTACAGACTACAAACCACCACTCCTCAATCTTTTCTAAACGACTTTTCAGATTTCCTTCGAACTGTGAAAGGGTCTAATATTGTCATACTAGGTGACTTCAACATTGACATTTTAGCTTCGAATACTGTATCTGATAGCTATCTGGCTCTTATAGCTGAGCATGGTCTCACATCCTTCATTAATGAAGGCTCAAGACCAATCTCAAATAAATGTATTGATCACGTTTTCGGTCGTTTTGCGAAAATTCTAGTAAGTGATTGTTTTGGTATCAACTTTGATTTGCATATAACCGACCACTGTATGACTGGTATCCTTTTTAAAGATTCTACCGGTCTGAAGCGTATCTTTAGCTCTTCTTCAAAGAATATTACAAAAATAAGATTTGACATACTTATCAATCGCCTGCTCTCTGAAAATTGGCGCGAAGTCTACGCTGAGGAAAATGCATCTAAAGCGTATGACGCATTTTTTAACATTCTACAAAGCCATGTCGGTACCTCTAGTTTCACAGTTAATGTTAAGAGATCGCAAACAAGGCTGAAACCCTGGGTTAACGCTTCTCTCCTGAACAAAATTAAAGTCAAAAACAAAATGCGCAAACTATGCCATAGACATCCACTGAACATAAACTTAAATAAACGCTTAAAGAAAATGAGTAAGAAAATAAATATGGAAATTACAAATTGCCGCGACAGCTACTACAATTCTAAATTCCGCGATGCTCAAGGAAACCCAAAAAAGGAATGGAGAGTTATTAACGGTATAATTAATAACAGCTCCTACTATCATTCCAACCCCATCGTATTGAGTGGCGAAGGTACAGACATTGTGGAGCATCTAGCAATAGCTAACGAATTCAATGAATTCCTTGCCTCAGTAGGGCAGGCAATCCAACCAAATCATGTGTCGCTTTGCAGCCGCTGTGTAAGGGATGAGATATTAGAACCAACGACGAGTATGAACAGTTTCTTTTTTGAGGAAATCAATGGTTTAGAGGTTCTAAAGATCATCTACTCCCTTAACAACTCGAGATCTTGTGGAAACGATGACTTTTGCAATGGAACCCTTAAGAAAATTGCGCCCTTTTTAGTTGACACACTAGCACATCTATTTAATTTAAGTATTTTGAGTGGAGTTTTTCCTGATCGTCTGAAATGTGCTAATGTGTTACCACTTTTTAAAAAAGGAAATCCAAAAGATAAGAACAATTACTGGCCAATTTCGTTGCTTTCCTCAATCTCGAAAGTTTTTGAAAAAGCTGTAAAAAGACGTACATATGTGTGCACATCTACACAAAATACAATTTTTTAGCCCGGTACAGTTTGGGTTTAGGGAGGGATGTTCTACCGAAGATGCGCTTTTGTATTTTTGCTCGTTCATCAACAAAGCGCTTGATGAAAATAAACATTGGGCTGGTCTCTTTGTTGATATTACCAAAGCGTTTGACATGGTTGATCATGACCTTCTCTTAGACAAATTGTTTGGTGCAGGATTTCGCGGTTTTATCTTTGATTGGTTTGCATCATATCTAAAAGATCGCAAGCAAAGAGTAAAAATAAAATATGTTTTCAGCCATCCTCGTGAGCTTAGCTTAGGTGTTCCGCAAGGCTCTGTGTTGGGTCCTATCTTGTTTTTAATTTTTATCAACTCCTTGTTTTCCTTGCCTTTTAGAGGCAGAGTCACGGCTTTTGCGGATGACCTTGGTATCGCGTATGGCTCAACAAGCGCTCTGAATTTGATAGCTGAACTCAATCATGATATTCATATAATGAGAATATGGTTTGCTGCACATAGGTTGGTTGTGAGTAACAAGACCAAGTTAATGTTTTTCAAATTGAATTCATTCGTGCCACCAGATGTTAATATCAATTTTCACTCCTCCGATTGCCCGCGCTTCAACTTAATTAACTGTGCTTGCACCGAAGAAGAATGTTTTAAAGAAAATGCTACCTGCAACTCGAACTGCTTTCAAATTGAAGCTGTTACGAACTTTAAGTACCTCGGTACTATCATCGACCAGAACATGAGTTGGACAGAACACATTTTAATATTGAAACAGTACTTACGCTACTCCCTGCGATGCATTTACCGTCTCAGGAATTGTTGTTCTAAAGGAACTCTTAAAACTATTTATCATGGAATTTTTCACTCAAAACTGCAATATGGAATTAGCTGCTGGTGGGGTGCTTACATCACCAATCTAAAACCACTCGTCGTCTTGCAAAAGTACGTCGTAAGAAGGATAAGCAAGGCTCACCGGCTGGCCCATTCCATGGTTCTGTTCAGGTCTTTAAAAATACTGCCAGTAAGACATTTATTCTATTTAAGAGTCTGTAAGATATTTTTATGAGAGGTGGTTACTTGCAGAGCCCAATATCTGATTGTCGTAATTTGCGCAGTACTGCACACCATGTTGTTGAAACTCCTGCCTTTCGTACAACTCACTACAGAAACTCCTACCCAGTTGTATCTTGTAAACTATTTAATCGTCTTCCTATTAATATAAGACTCATAGAAAACCAACATAATTTTATAAAGAAAGTTAAATCGTGGCTTCTAGATTTTGACCATAATGAGATTGAAGCTTTGCTTACTTATCTTTTATAACACTGCATATTATGGAATCGCATAGGAATCTGAATTCTGTTACTTTTTGTATGTACTATGCACTCATGTAAATACTTAATTACAACATATTAAATATTGTCACCCCACAATAATTATAAATAATTGTAAATATATATATGTACATACGTATATTGTATCTTTGTTTAAAATGGCATTTAACACTATTTATAGCTACTAGTAGCAGAATAAAAAAATGTCATTAACTATTCTCTATTGCCTTATGTAATATTGTTGTAATTCTGTAGCTAAGGATTTTGTAACTTATAGGAGAATAATGAAATAAATAATAATAATAATAATAATGATCGTGCTAGATGGAGGGGCATATTGGTTGAAGTCCAGGATCACCCCGAACTGTAGCGCCCGATAAGAAGAGGAAGAAGAAGAAGAAGGTCTCTTAAGTAGGGACTGAATAAGTTAACCGACTTGGTAATACATGGATCTCATAACTTTTTACGGTAGAAGATCTGAGTTGGGAGACAGGAGGTTTTTTTTACAAGTTATGTTTTTCATGCCATCTCATTCCTTTTTGGAGATAGTCCTAATTTTTTGTCCTATCCGGTAACTTCTACTTCTTGAATACCAACAACGGATTTTCTTAAAGCCCGCTCTCTGTCTTATGAGCTTTTCTTATATTTGTAGGTTAAAATTAATCCTTATGTAAAATTGTTATCTCTCATTCACTATAAATACAGTCAATGTACATACCTAATTACAACATTAGACTTAAGAGAGAATTGTCTTGAACTAATATACGGTACTCTCTGACGCACTCAAAGTTTTTTTTTTTAAATTAACAAATTACTTAACCCCCGCCGGCCGCGGTTATGATTATTAGTGATCTTCGGCTCATAGCAATTTCGGGCAATTAAGTCTACTTAATACTTTGCGGGATTTTGCTACAGCTTTTATAAGACATATCCCATTCTTGCTTTTTCATTCCGTTGATTGTCCATTTACTGTTTGAGGGGGATAGAAAGCCTATAATTCATTTAGTGCTCTTATACAAGCAAAAGAAAAGCTAACAAAACTATGCAATGAACAAACATGGACCGAAGTCCAAGTGATTATTCGACATTGTTTGGATAATATTCTTGACATTGCATTTCAACCACACCTCGCTCATAAACTAGCTGCATTCGATAATACGCGGGACGAAATCTATGCTCTTGTAAAGGATGAGCTAACTTGTATTCTTGCAAATCCTGAAAACTTTTCTATCACACTTTCTTCGTCTTCTGATTTCCACGAAATAGGCCTTCATGGCAGTACGGCGGACTGCAATGATGCTCAAGATGAGGAGCAGTTCCCTAATGAATATAAAGATATTTACATAGATAACGATAACAATTGGCAGTCACAAGTTAATGTTGAAATGGAGCAATAAAAATTAAACTATCACTGACCGAAATATTTTACGATGGTGGCGAAGCCATTGAAAGGATTTTCCATTACTGTACCAATTAGGACGAAAAATTTTATGTATTCCGGCATCTAGCTCCTCAAGTGAACGAACGTTCAGTTCTGTAAACAAAGTGTTAGAGCAGAGGAGAAATAATATAAAGGGGGAGAACATATGTAGATGACATACTGTTTTTACATTCTGCAGGCCAGGATTAATAAACCAAATATTTATGTATTTTTAATATGTATATCGAGTATCGTTTTTTATCCTTTCTTCAAAACTAAGTTACTTTCTTATTACCTACTGGAAAGGAGATACAACACATATGTACATACTAAAGGAAATTTTTATTACCTCTTTCACTTTTTATTATACATATTGTTACGAAATATTCAATCCACATCAAATAGGGTTCGCACCACTGGATTGCGATAAACTACTAATTTTTATCCGAATTAAAACACACACACTTTTGTTGTTTCACCACAGATCAACTGCCTGTACAGCTTCACCACTTTTAATTATTATCCAAAACCGATTGAACACTTTAAACTTTACTACACAAACAAACCTTTATTGAAAGCTTTTATTTTCCTACTGTTTTATCGATTGATCACACTGACTTGTCACACGCTGTTCAATTCCACAAACTGAATGTATGTCGAGGGCGAGTGTTCGCGCTTATATAGCTCTCGGTGCACCTTCTCGAACGTTCGCCGTCGGAAGTTCCTCTTCGGAAATCTCTAGAATGCTCTGACAATTAGCATTACGCCGTTGACAGTTGACATCATTCCAATCCCCGCTTCAAGAGAGCTTTCAAACATCGACAGCGAAATTCGAACTTAACCGTCAGTTTGTGTCTCAGCAACACTGCCCTCCTCCTAAACTTGTTCGTCCTCGATCAACCGATTGGAACCTTCTCCGTAATATGGCGCTAACCTCTCTACGTGGACAATCTTATACTTCACCCGTCTGTTTCTCATCTGCTGTATTCGGCACACCACGTCGTTAAGTTTCTTGATGACCTCATCTGACCCATCCCAGGCTGATTGCAATTCGGGGCACAAGCATTTTTTTCGTTGTGGGTTGAACAGCAATACCAATTGTCCTGTCTCGAATCCAGAAGTATTCGCCCTCAAGTCGTACCTCGCCTTCATTTTATCGCTGACCAAGTTCAGTCGCTCCCGGATGAACTGATGGATGGAGTTCAGCTGTTCCTTCTTTTCAGTTACGAAGTCCTCCCTGCCGCTAGTTGTCGGTAGTACCACGCCGAACTTCAAGTCCGATGGAAGTCGGAGATCAGTTCCAAAAATGGCCTCGGCTGGTGTTGTTGCCGTTGAATTGTGCTGTGCCGAACGGTATGCCATTAAGAAAAGAGGAAGATGTTCATCCCAGTCCTTCTGATCTCCAACGACGACTTTTCTCAAGTATTCCTCCATCGTCCGGTTGAAACTTTCGACCATGCCATCAGATTGTGGGTGTAATGACATTGTCCGCGTCTTTCTGATACCTAGCATGTCGCAGAGTTCTTTGAACACCGACGACTCGAAGTTCCTTCCTTGGTCTAAGTGCAGTTCCATTGGTACTCCATAACGCGCAGCCCAGTTATTTACGAATGCATCCGAAACGGTTTTGGCTTCTTGGTTCGGGATGCAAAACACCTCAGGCCACTTGCTGAAGTAATCGATCACCACCAGCGCGTATTTGTTTCCAGCGTTGTTCGTTGGGAATGGGCCTGCGATGTCCTGGCCTGCGATGCTCCAACATTGTACTGCTGCATATTTCCTCGAGTTTTCCTAACTGAACCCTTTGCCTTCGCACACTTTTCATACCAGCGAATGAAACGCGTAACCGACTCATGGCATCCTACCCAGTAGACGCGTCTCTTGATCTTTTCTATAGTCTTGTTAACACCAAGATGACCCCCGCTTGGTCCCTCGTGGTATTCTCGGATGATCTCGTCGATTTGTCCCTTTGGAATTACCAGCAGATCGTTTACAATGCTCCCGTTCTCACTTTCCCAACTGCGGTACAGGCAACCATTCTTCAGCTTCAAACTCTGCCATTGAGCCCAGTAAGCTTTCACGATTGGGCTTTCACTGGATATCTGCTGCCAATTTGGTCGAAAACCTCGTTCCTGGTAGTCGATGATGACAGCCAGATCGGCATCTTCTCGCTGCTTCCTTCCGACCTTCTCGACAGTCCAGGAATCTTCTGGCAGCACATGGAAACGACGGATGTCGGTGACCTGTTCCTTCTTTTCGGCCCGTGAACAATGTTTGCATTCAACATCGCAAGGTCGCCTCGATAATGCATCCGCATTTCCATGACTGCTTCCCTTCCGGTGTTCGATACTGAAGTCATAACTCTGGACTCTCTCTATCCATCTAGCAAGCTGGCCTTCCGGGTTTTTGAACTGCACCAACCACCTCAACGCTGCGTGGTCCGTCCTAAGACGAAAAGCTTGGCCATAGAGATATTTGTGGAAATGCTTGACACCGTCAGCCACGGCTAAAAGCTCCCTCCTAGTTACACAGTAGTTCCTTTCCGGCTTCGATAGGATCCTACTGTAGTAAGTGATGACCCGTTCTCGCCCGTCAATTATTTGAGAGAGTACTCGTCCGATTCCATGTCCGCTCGCATCGGTGTCCAAAATAAACTTTTCTCCCGGAACAGGATATGCAAGAATCTGCGCACTGCAGTGCAATTCCTTCAGGTGAATGAACGCTTCCTCCTGCGGCTTCTCCCACTTGAATGGCCGATTCTTTTTGGTGAGCTCGTGCAAACTGCTGGCAACGTTTGCAAGTCCTGGGACGAATCGCCTGTAATATGTGCAAAGTCCCAGGAATGACCTTAACTCATGAAGATTCTTCGGCCGCGGCCATTCTTTAACCGCCGAGACTTTCTCTTCATCTGTATGGACTCCTTCTGCAGTCACCACATGTCCCAAGTACCTCACCTCGTTCTGGAAGAGCGAACATTTCTTCGGGCTCAATTTCAGTCCGGCTGCTTGAATACGTTCCAGTACCTCTTCAAGCTTCTTAAGGTGATCGTCGAAATCCTTGCCCATGACAATTATGTCATCCAGATAGACAAGGCAAGTCCTCCAGTGAAGTCCACTTAGCACCCAGTTCATAAGTCTTTCGAATGTGGCTGGCGCACTGCAAAGACCGAAGGGCATCACAGAGAATTGCCACAACTCTCCCCCGGCGGTGAACGCGGTCTTTTCCTAGTCTTGCTGGTCAAGCTCTATTTGCACCACTTTGCACCAGATAGTGTGTCCAAGGTGTCGCCGATTCTTGGTAAAGGATAGCTGTCCTTTTTCGTGACGTCGTTCAGCTTCCTATAGTCCACGCAGAATCGGGTGCTTCCATCCTTCTTCTTAACTAGCACTACTGGAGAGCTCCATGGGCTTGCAGATGGTTCGATCACGCCCTCCTTTTCCATCTCGTCGATTAGTTTGATCACCTCTCCTTCTTTCGCCAAAGGTACCCTCCTCGGTGGTTGTCGGATCGGTCTAGAGTCCCCTGTGTCTATTCTGTGCTTCACAATTGATGTTCTTCCACAGTTTTTACCATCTGCAAGAACTGTCCAATATTTACGAAGCAGGGAGAGTGCTTTACTTTTTTGCTTCTCCACTAGATGTTGCGTCCACTCTCTGACCATTCTTTTCAAGAACGGTTTGTTTTTCTGGATTTCCCGTTGTTTCTTATCTGCGCAGTTCATAACGGCGGCAGCTTCTTGGCATTGAGCGATCGTTGTTCCCCTGTGTATTGTCTTAGGTGTACTGGCAGGATTCAGGACACGTACTGGAACCAATTGGTCTTGTCGGGGTTCCACGAGAGCCCTTCCAACAATGATATCGCTGTGTCGATTTCGTTTGTCGGGTTCGACCACCCACATTCGGCTTGTCCCCGCATCCTCTTCTATCTTTGCCCAAACCACAGCTTCTGCATTCGGGGGAACTGTTTGGCGCGCCTGCACGACTATTCGCCTGGCCTTGGTACGCTGACCATTATCTATTGTTAATGGGAGCTCCAAGTTGCCATACTCCATCACTTTTTGGTTGAGGTCCAATGTGAAGCTAGGCCTAATCATGAAATCGACGCCATTTATGATGTCATCAGTAACGTCCGCAACGATGAAATCGTGCTGAAACTCGACGGTACCCATCGTATTTCTTTTCTGGACCTTCCCCTTGACTTCCGCTTTCTCACCCGTTACTGTACGAAGCCTTACCTCGGAAAATGGTTCGATGTCAGAAATCAATCCACTTCGGATGACTGAATGAGTTGCGCCCGTGTCCAACGTCAGCAGATATCGTCGCCCGTCCATCGTTCCCTCGATGACTAGGCTGGTTGCACCCCTACAGACTCGGTATACGAGGATGCTGGGGCACTCCAATGTGGGAGCCAGCCCATGCCCCTCTGCACTGACTCGTTTTAGTTTAACGGATTGTTAGGTGCACTTTTGCACCTCCATGGTCGCGTTCACTCCCAAGGTCTCTTTTTGGCGAACTAGACCTCGGACACTTCCTTCGCAGGCGGCAGTTTCTCGCGATGTGCCCCTACTCGCCGTTGTTGTTCTGGAACTATCCTGGTCTTCAGATATGCGCCGCAGCTTGATGGAAAGTCGGCATATCAAGAGCGATGTTTCACATGCTAGAGCGCTGGCAACTGTCTCCTTGAAAGATGTCTTCGGCAGGAGAATCTTAGCCCTTGGATGAAGGAATCCGCATTCAGTTTTTCCACCACATCAATTGGAACATCCGCGAAAGCTAGATGAGACAGCCTTTCGATGTCGGCAGCGTACTGCTGGGTGGTCTCGTTTCCACGCTGCTTGTGTCCTTTAAGTTTCAGCTTGTGCACCTCCTGCATGTGCCCACTGCCGTATCTTCGTTGAAGAGCTTCCCATATGGCTGTGTAGTTCCTTCTCAGGGTTTCCGGGAGGGTCTGTAGTACATCAGCTGCTTCGCCTTTAAGCGAAATTACTAGAGCGGCCACACGGTCTTCTTCTCCCCATTGATTCCGTTCCGCCGTTGTCTCGAATTTGAGCTCAGAGATGTTAAATGCGCTCGTGCCATCAACGTTGGGAGCTGTGAACTTCGATGCTGCAGTCGGTACAACGATTCCTTTATACTGAACGTTCTGGACAGTTTTCTCGAGTTTCAAAACCTTCTTGTCGAACCTCGATTCCAGTGTCTCGATTATCTTTTCTTGATTATTCTCGAGATCTAGAACCTTCTTGTCGAACCTCGACTCCAGTGTCTCGATTCTCTTTTCTTGATTATTTTCGAGATCTAGAACCTTCTTTTCCAGTGTCTCGATTCTCTCTTCGACATTCTGGAATCGATCGTTAACGGCTTGCTGGATGTCTCTCAAGCTTTCTCGATTGTTCCCTAGCATCTCTTCTACCGTCTCCAGCTTCTGGCTCAGGGAAGTGGAATTTTCCTCCAGTTTCTCTAGTTTCTGTCTTAGAGAAGTGGAATTTTCCTCCAATTCCTGACTCAGAGAAGTGGAATTTTCCTCCAACTTTCTACTTACAGCAGCGGAATTTTCCTCCAGCTTCTGGCTCATAGCTAGCTTAATATGCGCTCATGCCCCAACGGAAGAAAAGGACGATCGACTCAAAGAAGAATTCTACGATCTCCTAGACAGAACATATGCCCAATGTCCCAGCTACGACACAAAAATAGTCCTAGGAGATTTTAATGCAAAACTGGGCAAGGAGGACATATTTGAGTCGATCATAGGAAAGCATAGCCTCCATAACACCACATCCGACAACGGATTAAGGCTAATCGATTTCCTAGCGAGGCGTAACCTCCTTGTAGCAAGCACGCGATTCCCCCATCTCAACATCCACAAGGGTACCTGGCGGTCTTGTGATCAATCGACCACCAACCAGGGATGAAAATGGAGAACTGGTAGTAGAGTCGCAGTCGATGCTGAGGATTTGGAAAGACCACTTCTGCAGACTGTATAACGGCGATGATAGACAAGATACCGCTGTCAGGCAGAACGAGCCATTCGCAATGGACCACGAAGTAACAGAATTCGGTCCACCCGACCTAGACGAAGTCAAAATAGCGATATCAAGACTTAAGTCTAATAAAGCCGCTGGCGCAGACGGCCTGTCTGCTGAGCTTTTTAAGGCGGCTGGAGATGAGCTGGTAAGGTGCATGCACCATCTCATCTGCAAGGTATGGTCGGAGGAAAGCATGCCCGACGAATGGAATCTCAGCATCGTTTGCCCGGTCCATATGAAAGGAGACCCCTATAACTGCGCCATCTATAGGGGAATAAGTCTCCTTAACATCGCATATAAGATCTTCTCTGCCGTATTGTGTGAACGCCTGAAACCGTTTGTGGATAACCTGATCGGCTCTTATCAGTGTGGTTTCAGGCCAGGTAAATCCACAATAGACCAAATATTTACGCTACGGCAGATCTTGGAGAAGACCCAGGAATACCAAATCGACACTCACCACATCTTCGTCGATTTCAAGGCCGCGTATGACAGCGTATATAGAGACGAGCTGTACAAAGCCATGTCTAGTTTTAACATCCCTGTCAAACTCGTCCGACTGTGCAGGATGACAATGGAGAATTCTCGTTGCTCCATTAAGGTCGGTAATGAGCATACCGAGACCTTTGATGTCTAAAAAGGATTTAGGCAGGGCGACGCGCTGTCGTGCAACTTTTTCAACATCGTGCTTGAAAAGATTGTGCAAGGGTCACTGGCCAACACAAGAGGTACGATCTATTTCAAGTCTACGCAATTGCTTGCGTACGCCGATGACATTGACGTGATTGGACGGACACAGTGAGACGTCAATGAGGCCTTTGTAAGCATTGAAGTAGAAGCGGCTAAGATGGGTCTCAAGGTTAATGAGGGTAAAACCAAATTCTGCTTTCATCTAAAAGAGACGGACAACACCGACGTATTGGCCAGAACGTCACCATGGGCGGATATAACTTTGAAGTGGTCAAGGAATTCGTCTACCTTGGCTCACTGATTACCAGCGACAACAACACCAGCGCTGAGATAAAACGCAGAATCACTCTTGCCAACCGCTGTTTCTTTGGGCTCAAGAGGCAATTGAGAAGTAGAGCCCTCTCTCGGAAAACCAAGGTGACACTATATAAGACCTTAATCATCCCAGTCCTCCTTTACGGCGCAGAGGCTTGGACCTTAACAAAAGCGGATGAAGATGCCCTTGGTCGTTTCGAGAGGAAAATTCTGCGCACTATCTACGGTCCCGTTTGTTCAAACGGTGTATGGAGGAGAAGATATAACGAAGAACTGTACGGGTTGTACAGCGACATCGGCCTGGTACGACGTCTACGGATACAGCGTCTAAGGTGGCTAGGCCATGTAGAGCGCATGGAAGATACAGCTCCGACCCGAAAAGTCTTCGAATCCACTCCGGAAGGAAGGCGCGGCAGAGGACGGCCGCCTCAGCGGTGGTGCACGCAGGTGGAAAGGGACCTCAACCAACTGGGCGTGCGGCACTGGAAACAGCTGGCCAAAGACCGTGCCGGCTGGAGACGCTTGTTGTTTGAGGCCCAGGTTCACCACGGACTGTAGCGCCACCTAAGTAAGTAAGTAAGTAAGCAAGCATTGCATAAGCACGGTATGTTTAAAATTTCATTCAATTTGAACCAGTAGTTTAGGAATTATAACTCGTCAAATTTCTTAATTTTGTCACTCACTGACTGACTGACTGACTGACCTATCATCAAAAGTCTAAGGCACTTCTAGCAGACATAAAAGCTTCAGATTCGGAATACAATTAGTGTTTAGTGTATAAAGCAAGGATAAACTAAAGTATTTTGCAATCTCGGTCCAGTTTTCTAAATACCTCCACGCAGGGTGGAAAGGGACCTCAACCAACTGGGCGTGCGGCACTGGAAACAGCTGGCCAAAGACCGTGCCGGCTGGAGACGCTTGTTGTTTGAGGCCCAGGTTCACCACGGACTGTAGCGCCACCTAAGTAAGTAAGTAAGTTCTGGCTCATAGCATTCATAGCGGCGAGAATTTGCTGCATATCGAATGCTGGTTCACTGGATCTCGGCGGCTTCTCCACCCCGAATTCGTAACTCTCCCAGTCGACACCTTCTTCCTGCAACGCTGATCGCAGCCTCTCCACCAGGTTGGCTTTACTTCCCACTGTGGATATTTCCCGGCATCCAGCTCTCTTTTCAGTTGTTCGATGGTCAATTTTTCCAATTTCACCATTTTCTCATTCTTTTAATAATTCACTTTTAATAGTGCAATTCACAATTTGAATAAACGTTTCCTCGTTTACTCGCAATCCCACTTCTGACACCAAATGTTACGAAATATTCAATCCACATCAAATAGGGTTCGCACCACTGGATTGCGATAAACTACAATTGTCCTTTTTATCCGAATTAAAACACACACACTTTTGTTGTGTCACCACAGATCAACTGTCTGTACAGCTTCACCACTTTTATTTATTGTCCAAAACCGATTGAACACTTTAAACTTTACCACACAAACAAACCTTTATTGAAAGCTTTTATTTTCCCACTGTTTTATCGATTGATCACACTGACTTGTCACACGCTGTTCAATTCCACAAACTGAATGTATGCCGAGGTCGAGTGTTCGCGCTTATATAGCTCTCGAATGTTCGCCGTCGGAAGTTCCCCTTCGGAAATCTCTAGAATGCTCTGACAATTAGCATTACGCTGTTGGCAGTTGACATCATTCCAATCCCCGCTTCAAGAGAGCTTTCGAACTTCAACAGCGAAATTCTAACTTAACCCTCGGTTTGTGTCTCCGCAACAATATTTATATTTATTTATTTGTGGGTAATAAAGTTACCTTTCTGTTTTGAATTTGTCTAATGTCAAATTTCTCACCCGTCCTATGGATCCCTTATACAATGTTATGTATTTCTTCCGCATTAGCACAATTTCTCTGATACCGATTCCTGACGATGCAGGATGCGTAAATACATACATGTGTACGTACTCGCCGATGCCGATGCGAAACGATACGAATGCTTTTAAGCTGCCCGATGACGAGTACAGATGGGTACTCGTTTTACTCGTCGGACCAGTTTTCGTATTCGTGATCGTACGGCGCTATATGTACTCGTGCAGTGCCTATCTACATCTATTTTTCCATTTTTTACACATATGCAGGTACACTGATTAATTCACTGCACATGTATACGTTTGTAATCCATATAAATATATGGGATTACAAAGTTATTTATGCAGTAACGGTATTTAGAAAACTGGACCGAGATTGCAAAATACTTTAGTTTATCCTTGCTTTATACACTAAACACTAATTGTATTCCGAATCTGAAGCTTTTATGTCTGCTAGAAGTGCCTTAGACTTTTGATGATAGGTCAGTCAGTCAGTCAGTCAGTGAGTGACAAAATTAAGAAATTTGACGAGTTATAATTCTTAAACTACTGGTTCAAATTGAATGAAATTTTAAACATACCGTGCTTATGCAATGCTTGCTTACTTACTTACTTACTTAGGTGGCGCTACAGTCCGTGATGAACCTGGGCCTCAACCAACAAGCGTCTCCAGCTGGCACGGTCTTTGGCCAGCTGTTTCCAGCGCCGCACGCTCAGTTGGTTAAGGTCCCCTTCCACCTGCGTGCGCCACCGATGATGCGGCCGTCCTCTGCCGCGCCTTCCTTCCGGAGTGGATTCGAAGACTCTTCGGGTCGGAGCTGTATTTTCCATGCGCTCTACATGGCCTAGCCACCTTAGACGCTGTATCTGTAGACGTCGTACCAGGCCGATGTTGCTGTACAACCCGTACAGTTCCTCGTTATATCTTCTCCTCCATACACCGTTTGAACAAACGGGACCGTAGATAGTGCGCAGAGTTTTCCTCTCGAAACGACCAAGGGCACCTTTATCCGGTTTTGTTAAGGTCCAAGCCTCTGCGCCGTAAAGGAGGACTGAGATGATTAAGGTCTTATATAGTGTCACCTTGGTTTTCCGAGAGAGGGCACTACTTCTCAATTGTCTCTTGAGCCCAAAGAAACAGCGGTTGGCAAGAGTGATTCTGCATTTTATCTCAGCGCTGGTGTTGTTGTCATCAGTGAGCCAAGGTAGACGAATTCCCTGACCACTTCAAAGTTATATCCGCCCATGGCGACGTTCTGGCCAATACGTCGGTGTTGTCCGTCTCTTTTAGATGAAAGCAGATATTTGATTTTATCCTCATTAACCTTGAGACCCATCTTAGCCGCTACCTCAATGCTAACAATGCCTCATTGACGTCTCGCTGTGTCCGTCAAATCACGTCAATGTCGTCGGCGTACGCAAGCAATTGACTAGATTTGAAATAAATCGTACCTCTTGTGTTGGCCAGTAACTCTTGCACGATCTTTTCAAGCACCATGTTGAAAAAGTTGCATGACAGCGCGTCACCTTACCTAAATCCGTTTTTAACATTAAAGGTCTCGGTTTGCTCATTACCGATCTTAATGGAGCAGGGAGAATTCTCCATTGCCATCCTGCACAGTCGGACGAGTTTGGCAGAGATGTTAAAACTAGACATGCCTTTGTATAGCTCATCTCTATACACGCTGTTATATGCAGCCTTGAAATCGACGAAGAGGTGGTGAGTGCCGATTTGGTATTCCTGGGTCTTCTCCAAGATCTGCCGTAGCGTAAATATTTGGTCTATTGTGGATTTACCTGACCTGAAACCACACTGATAAGAGCCGATCAGGTTTTCCACAAACGGTTTCAGGCGTTCACACAATACGGCAGAGAAGATCTTATATGCGATGTTAAGGAGACTTATTCCCCTATAGTTGGCGTAGTTATAGGGGTCTCCTTTCTTATGGACCGGGCAAACGATGCTGAGATTCCATTCGTCGGGCGTACTTTCCTCCGACCATACCTTGCAAATGAGATGGTGCATGCACCTTTCCAGCTCATCTCCAGCCGCCTTAAGAAGCTCAGCAGACAGGCCGTCTGCGCTCGCGGCTTTATTAGACTTAAGTCTAATGCTTGCAATGCTTGCTTGGTTATTGAAAATGCAAGCTTCTAGTTTTATCCACAACGAAGTAATAGGGGGTCGAAAATAGTCTGAAATGGTTCGAGAAAACTGTGGTACGGCCGTGCCGCTTTTTTGCTCGACTTGGCGGGGGCACTGCCGTGCCCCAGATGTTTATAAACCAAACCAAACTAATGTATTGTTACGGAAACGCGAACCGACGTCTATGTTCGAATTTCGCTGTCGAAATTCGGTGAAGCGGAAATTGAAAGGATCGTCACTTTCAGCGGCATAATGCTGAATGCCAGAGCATTCTAGAGACTTCCGAGGAGGAACATCTGACGGCGAACATTCGAGAAGGTCGACCGAGAGCTATATAAGCGCGAACGCTCGCCCTCGGATCTATTCAGTTTACGGAACAGTCGGTTATACAGTGTGTTCGGTCGATACACCAGTGTGAAAACAAAAGCTTTCAGAAAAGGTTTGCGTGTGTAATAAAGTTTAAAGTGTTCAGTAGGTTCTGATAAATAAATAAAAGTGGTGAAGTACTCAGATAGTTGATCTGAGACGAAATAAGTAAAGTGTGCCATTTAATTCGAATAAAAAGTAGACAATTGTAGTTTATCGCAATCCAGTGATACGAACCCTATTCGAGTTGTGATTTAAAATTCGTAACATTTTGTGGCAGAAGTGGGATTGCCAGTAAACGAGTGAAACGTTTATTCGAATTGTGAAGTGAACTTTTAAAAGTGTGTTAAATCGATTCTTCTACCGATTTTTAAATGTTGACCAGCTCACAGTAGATACACTATGATGGCTGTGTTTTCACAGTGAAGCACTATGATAACAATGGTTTGCAAAAGATTCCAACTATTTTTTCGGAATGAAATAACTTTATTGATCGATTGATATTTATACAAAAATTTAGCTTACTTAAGTATAATAAAATGCAACAATAAAACAACTAACTGCAATTAAAAATGTGAAGCAGAGATTAAATTACACGAGAATTCAAAAACATCATAATGCTGACAATGCATGGGACACCGCACACTGCAAGCAACTCGTGCCAAAGTATTTTATTACAATATGCATGATAGTGCAGAATGCACTTCAGGTCATTAAGAGGATATTATTTCGCTGATATTGCGAAAGCGGTCATTGAGTGGAAATAAAATATAGTGCAATGATTAAAGTAAATTATCTTAACCCTTTGTCGTCCACCGGTACTTACAAGTACCACCATGTTAAAGTTCAAATAAAACCTATAAACGAAAATGTTTTGTTACTTGCGACCAATGGTACTTTTAATTAGCATATTATCTTCATGTTTTCTGTTGCATATTTACTTAGATTGGTCTTTTTAACAGTTTTAACGAATTTTTTTTGACAGCACCTTAGGCTTTGAAGAGATCTATTTTAGTTGATTTGTATTTTTGTCGTAATAAATAGCTATAGTAAATTTGCTTAACTTTTTTTCGGTTTATAGTTGATTGGCATATTTAACTATTTAAAAAACACGAAATTACCTGAAGTAATAAGAATTTTTCATATATTTTCATTGAAAAACTAAAGTGGACTGGTAAGTACCGCTGGGCCCTGTGGTCGTCGATTTTTTTTTTTTTTTTTTTTTTTTTTTTTTTTTACTGTGGGTGTTAGGACAGTGTGATTTATTTTTGTTGTTTGTTCTGTGAATATACAGAGGCCGACATAATTCATTGTACGATAGACAAAGTTGTAAAATGTTCGGTTTATTTTTTTATTTCATTTTATTGTTTTTTTTTTATTACTTATGGCTATCAATGTTTTTATTACCCATATCCTTTTCCTCATTCCATCCCTTTTTTTCAAGTTATTCATAAAAGCAATAAAATCTGTTGCAGGTCAAACGACTTAACTTATCATACGATTACTGATTATGTTAGTTTTTCTATTTGCAATTACAATTTTAGCAATTTTTTTGTCATTCTTTTTTTAGTGCTCAGTGAGTGTACATCTTTTGTAAAATAAAGTGATAGTGCATTATGTCGGCTGTGAGGACCTTTTTGTTAAAGGATGATGAGATTTTGGCGATGCTTGAAGATTTACCTTTGGACAATAAAGAAGACACCGATATTGAATCTGACGATGAAATAGATTTGCCTACATTACCATCAGGAACAAGAGATATCACCCAGATGAATCAGGAACAAGATGAAACTTTGTTTCAAGCGAAGCTTGACGAGTTGTTGGACGATGAAGAAAATGTTTCGGATGATCGTCCAGAATGCAGTTTGTCGAAGAAAAAAATTCCCGAAGAAGAACCAAATCGCCACTGGAGAGCAAAGGATCATGAGTCAGTTATTCCTGAATTTTTGTTGCCCGATGGACCCGTTGAGGATGTGTTTGCGAGTTGTATCAGTCCAACAGATTTTTTCATAAATTTTCTTGAAACTGTGGTCGATAACATAGTATATCAATCTAATCTTTACGCTATTCAAAAAAATAAGGTGCTGGATTTGAAGAAAAGTGAATTCTTGGCCTTTATAGGAATCAACTCTCTTATGGGATACCATCAATTACCCAGCTGGAGACACTTTTGGAGTGAAAGTGAGGACTTGGGAGTTCCGTTAGTGGGCAAAACCATGAGCCGCAATAGATTTGACGCTATTTTGAGTAATCTTCATGTAAACGATAACAGCCTTATTCCAAGAGATAATCAAGATCGACTCTTCAAGCTTCGTCCAATGATTGATTGTTTGAATGAGAAATTCAGCTCTTCCTACCATGGGACAAGACAGCTTTCTGTTGATGAATCCATGATTCTTTTTAAAGGCAGAAACTCCATGAAACAGTATAACCCCATGAAGCCCATTAAAAGGGGCTATAAACTATGGTGCTTAGCTGATCAACGGGGCTACATCAAGAAATTTTCTATTTATCAGGGAAAGGATGAGCATCTTGAAACCAAATACGCAAATTATGGTCTTGGCGAAAGAGTTGTCTTATCAATGACTGAAAAAGAATGGGGTAAACAAAAAATGATCTTTTTCGACAATTATTTTTCATCGGTGAGACTGCTCGAGAAATTAAAAACGGAGAAAACTTTAGCGTGTGGTACGATAAGAGCAAATAGAAAAGGCAATCCGAAGAACCTAAGAGATGATAAGAAAATGAATAGAGGCGATTTTGATTATCGATCTTCGATGGATGGGATCAGTTTTTTTAAGTGGAAAGATACGAGAACTGTGCTTTTGGCTTCCAACTACCATGGCAACGAGGCATCATCTGTTTCCAGAAGAGACAAGTCAGGAGCGCAACATGATGTCAATTGTCCTACAGTTGTCAAAGACTATAATGCATTTATGGGAGGAGTAGATCATGCTGATCAACTAAGGTCTGCATATGGCCTGGATCGTAGGTCAAAGAAGTGGTGGCATCGCCTTTTTTGGGGAATGATAGAAATACTTTTTGTTAATTCGTTCATCGTTTACACCCAAATGCATGAAGAGGTACCACTTCTCGAGTATAAAAGACGTGTAACTTTAGGACTTTTATCACAAAAGGATTTAGCTGTTGACAGACGAAGCCTTAAAAGGACATTACTGAGTGAATCCCCACAATCTAGCAAAAAAACAAGGGGAAAAGGAGAGTCCGTTTCAAAAGATGTTCGATTGGGCAACCTGGGAGTTCACTGGCCAAAATTTGTTAAGTCACGCGGAAGGTGCGAACTATGCAGCATCAACAAAATCCAATCGAAGCCGTTTTCAAAATGCAGTCATTGTAATATATACCTCTGTTGCAATGACAAAAAAAACTGCTTTCCTTTGTATCACGGAATACATTTTTAATATGTACTTTATATTTGTAATATTATAAGTTCCAAATACAAATAAAAAAATAACTTGAATTTGTTAACTAGAATTTTTTTTTATCCTTGGGCCAAACAGTACCATTCAGTTTTCTTTTCGTGCTAAAATGTGCATTGAAAATCTACAATTAGGTATCTTTCATAAGACACCTTAAAATTAAATATAATAAACAAAAAAAGCTATTTCTTTTTAATTTATAACAACTTCGTCAGCAAAAGAATATAAATATATTTTCTCAAAAAAATGTGTTCCGACAGCCCAACGGTACTTTTGAGTACCACCATCAGTATTCGACCTTGAGAGTCCTTGAGAAATCAAAACATGAATTTTCCATCTAATAACATTCTTAAATCAAGAATTATCAAAAAAAAATAATCTTATACTGCTTTTTTGATAGCTTGGTCAACAAAGGGTTAAGATAATAAGGATAAATAAACAACAAAAAAAAAAAAAAAAAAATGCTTACAAACTCAACATCCTGATTCCGTTGAAAGCTAAGAACCCAAATATTACGATAATGATGAGAAATCCTATAGAGCTTAAGATAGTGTGAGGAATGTTGTGATAGTGGATCTGAGTGGGTAATTCCAGTTGTTGAAGTTTGATCTGCTCCCGAAGTTCATTCAACTCTTGATTGAAGGAGTCGGCATATGATCCATTGTATTGCATTGTAGCTAGCGGAATTACATTTTGAAAATTTATATCATGAACTAATCTGGTATATGAAGCTTGAACTTTAGACGAGTAGATTTGTTGCCCTTGAAGTGTCAAATGCTTATCCTTTGCCACACAGTAGGGTTGAATTTTCAGCAAACCATTTCCGCTTATCACTATAAGTGAGGTTTGGCGCTTGCAAACTACATTAAGCGTGGTTTCCTTGTTCACGGCAAATATCCATTGGTTTATTTCAGGAAGTTTGGTCCAAACAGAGTTGGCCTTGATGAATTTAAGCTCACACATTGATAGATCTGAATTATTGTTGAGTAAGCTGATCTCACACAGACTCAAATTAGCTCCGGATTGGTAGACGGGATGAGCTTGCTTACATAGGTGATCATTTCCATTAATTGTAGTGCATCTAAACCATTCATCTTCGGTCATGGGATAATATTGGCCATGATGAGCACTCACAGCTAGAATGTCTGTTGATGGTTGAATAGTTATGTACGTGGTATTAATTGGTGCTGGGATGGGAATCAATTTATATGCTATAAGTTCTTCAAATCCGAGTAAGGGCAGCTCTATGTTGAAGATAATGTTGTTGGAAATAACATGCCCCTTGACGTTCATTAATCTATAGAGCTGTAGTATTTGTTCAGGTTCTACTGGCATCCGAAGCCCTGGTGGAAGATGATTTCTTATTTTGCTCACTTCAATTTTAAGTTGTTGATAAGTGACTAACAGATGGTTGACTCGTCCTTGGTATGTATCTAACAAAACGTCTGCTATGGATGTTTGCACTCTTTGAATGTTGATGACTATGAGCGTAGCGTGAGTGCACCAGGAAAGAAATAGTTCCCTCATCTTCGTTTGATATAACTCTTCGGAGACATTGTTTATATGATTGAATAACATACTGAATTGATTATCAAGTGCACGTTGTCGTTTAGCCATATCGCCTTGGCTTAATTTCATGATGTTGATTGTTGAGTCCAAAATGGACGTGTGATTTTTTAAAAGTTTCATAAGATGATCTTCGTTCGTTTGAATTCCTCGTATTTGTTGAGATATTTCACTGGCGTACCTTGATTCCAGAATTCCAAAGAGTGAATTCGCTACGTTCCCGACAACGTCGATGGCGCCTCGTTTAGTTCTTACAGAGGACTTGATTGAGGGAATTATATTATCTTCTTCTAGTTCATGTTTAATGAGCTGGAGTTGTTGCATAACTTGGGTGCAGAGTTCCTTGGAAGATAGTTTATTACAAATATGTTGAAGTATTGTAGTACAGTTTCTAATGCTTGGAGTTCTTCCTGATATGGCTCGAGATTATAATATTCCACAAGATTCCATTTGTCATGAACCAGGCTTACTGTTCCGTATCGTTGAAAATGAATTCCAGGTGAGGAGTTGTTGAATTTTATGACCTCTATGTCAATTGCATATACAATCGGGAAAATTAGGCACATAAACAATAATGTAGTGCACGAGTTTGAGGTTGTCGAGTTGGAGTTGTTGATTTCTTTGTTGCCTTTGAGGATGATGGTTCATTAGGTTCAGAATTATCGTTTCTTCGTTTTCGTTCGGATGATGAAATATCTGTTTGAAGTTCGGATTGAACTTCATTGGTTTCTAAAACTGGTGCAAGTTTGTGCATTGGACGTCGCAAAATTCCGGATTTTGTTCGTACATCTGCGACACGAACCAAACCGTCCCTTCCGTAATGTACCCCTTCGATTCTGCCTAGCGGCCATTTCATTATGGGAGTGTTGTCTTCCTTCATTATGACCACGGTGCCAAGTTTAATGTTGTTAGACTGCGTTTTCCATTTTGTTCGATTTTGTAGTTCATTTAAATATTCTTGAGACCATCGACTCCAAAATTCCCGTTTGATGTGTGATACTAACTTCCACCTTGTTAACAAAGTCCCCTTGATCGGCTCAGCCTTGTCATCAACAACTGCCTTTAGGGAGTCTCCAATCAAGAAATGACCCGGTGTTAATACAGTTAAGTCGTTTGGATCGTTAGAGGTCTTGAATTTAAAATTGCTTCTATTTCTGTAGTGATTGTACAAATCTCTTCGTATGTTAGTGAAGCTGTAGCTATTTTACATAGGAGCAAATGCTTTGCAGATTTGACAGCTGCTTCCCATAATCCTCCAAAATGTGGTGCTCGTGGAGGAATAAAATGAAAATCGATGCCTTCGGAACTGCATGAAGTTATGATTTTGTTTTGTGCTTGATTTGAATATATGCTTGTCTTGAGTTCTTCTAGTTGGTTGTTGGCACCGACAAAATTGGTGGCACTATCGCAACACAAATTTTTAATGTGGCCGCGTCGACTCATAAATCTTCGTAAGGCTCCAAGAAATGCATCTGTAGTTAAGTCACTAACGACTTCAATGTGAATCGCCTTTGTAGCGAAACAGCAAAATATGGATAAGTAACATTTTTGCGGTCGGCTTCCTCTCGTTCGGTAGTGAACCCATAATGGACCGCAAAAATCCACTCCTGTATTGATAAATGGACGCGCTGGTTGCACTCTTGCTGCTGGTAAAATCCCCATCATTTGTGAATACATTTGTGGCCTTGCCTTGATGCAAAATGTGCAGTGCTGGACAATGGAGCGGGCAATATTCTTGCCTTTAATTGGCCAAAATCGCTGTCTCGTAATTGCCAGAAGGCCTTGGGGCCCAATATGATTATTATTGAGATGCACATCAGTCATGAGCATTTTAACATATGGGTGAGAATATGGTAATAGCATCGGATGCTTGCTGTCGTAAGATAAACTGGATGCTTGAATTCTGCCCCCAACTCGCAGAATATCATCTTGATCCAAAAATGCAGCAAGTCCCTTCAATGGACTTTCCCTTTCTAGTTCTTTACGTGTTTTCAAAAAGCGCATGTCTTTATGGAACCCGTGATTTGGGATTTTCTTGACAATGAGTTGCAACGAGATTTCTAGCTCCAAAGCTGATAGTGGCCACGCCCTCTTTACGATCTTTTTTGTGTTTTGTCTGGCGGACTTAAGTGCATCTTTAAATTTGCCTGACTGGAATAATTTGACAAATCGTATACAGTAGGCTATGATAATCTTAAGTTTGTTGAATGAGTTGGAATGCCTTATTCCATGGAAAATCTCTTGCTCGTGATCATTGTCATTAGTGGTCAATACGGCAACTTCCTTCTTTTCATCTGTCCATGTTTTGCTGAATTTGTATGGGGGTGGCCAAATTGATTCTGAGCCATGCAAAAATCTTGGACCATATTTCCATAGTATGTGATCCTGTAATTTCTCTGGGGATATACCCCTGGATAAAACGTCGGCTGGATTTTCGGCTGACTGCACATATCGCCATTGATTAGTATTGGTTAGAGATTGGATTTTGGCGACTCTACGTCCAACGAAGGTCTGGAAGGATTCTGCATTTGAGTTTATCCAACTTAATACAATCTGAGAGTCAGACCACAGAAAACTATGGGCGTTGTCCAATTTTAGGTCACCCTTGACTCGCTTTGAGAGTTCGGCGGCTAATAACGCCGTACATCGATCTGGTGCCTGACGCCGTATTGGTAGTTGGTGCAACTCGAGATTTAGAGCACAATAGTCGCACTACGATTGTGCCGTCTTTATTAAGTGATTTGATATACACAGCAGCTCCATAAGCTTTCTCTGGGGCATCTGCAAACGTATGAATTTGCATTGATGAGACAATATGATGACCAAAAACATGTCTAGGAATTTGGAATTTATCTAATTCTCGGAGACCTTGATAGTATTTATTCCACCTGGTGTGCATCTCTTCTGGTAAGGCAGCATCCCAGTCGTATTTGAGTTCCCACAATTCTTGCAGAAAAAGCTTGGCGACGATTACTACTGGAGCGACAATTCCAAGTGGATCGAATAGTTGCGCTATATCAGAGGCTACGGACTTCTTTGTGAATCTCTTTGATGTTTTTAATTCGTTTTTATGCAGAAGACGTCTGATCTTGGACGCCACATTAATCCAAGGGTTTTGACTGCTTCTTCGTTGTTGTCGTCGGTCAGAGAAATCTCCCGATCTTCCCAAGGAACATTTTCAAGCAATTGTTGGTTATTTGAAGACCATTTTCTTAATTGGAACCCTCCCTCTCGCAACATTGATGACAGTTGCGATTGAATGTCTTTGGCTTCTGTTATACTGTCTGCCCCAGGCATGACATCATCAACGTAGAAGTCCTCGAGCAAAACTTGCGAGCCCAAAGGATATTTCGCAGAAAATTCTTGAGCTAAAACTTGGAGGCATTTCGTAGCAAGATAAGGAGCTGAAGTGGTCCCGTATGTCACGGTGCGAAGCTTATAACATTTAATAGATTGAGCTTGCTTGGGTCGCCACCGTATTAGCTGGAAATGTTGGTCTTCTCGAATACGTATTTGTCGATACATTTTTTGAATATCGGCCTTTATGACAAATCTTGGTAATCTAAAACGCAATAGTATAGTGAATAATTCGTCTTGAATTGTCGGCCCAGCATACAGTACGTCATTTAATGACAGATTAGATGACGTCTTTGCCGACGCATCAAAAACGACTCTTAATTTCGTTGTACTACTCTCTGGCTTGAGAACGCAGTGATGAGGCAGAAAGTAGTGTGGCGTTGGAATTGATTGGAGGTCAATCTCGGTCACGTGCCCTAATTGGATGTACTCGTTCATGAATTCAACGTATTGTTTATACAGTTCCGGGTGTCGATCAAACCTGCGCTCTAACGCGTGAAATCGACTGAGAGCAATGTCACTAGATAATCCTAGTTTATTTGGGTCATCAGAAAAGTGTTGACTGACGACGTATTTTCCAGCTGCATCTCTTGATGTTGATTGGTTAAAATATTCTTCACATTTTTCTTCTGCAAGCGTGCGCCTTGATGTGGCGCTCGGAACTTCTTCAATTTGCCAACATTTGCTGATCGTTTGTTCAAGAGAAGATTCTTGGGTAAGTATTCCGCATGCTTTAGTTAATGATGACTCTTTGTTTATCTTTCCGGTGACTATCCACCCTAACAATGTGTTTTGTAATAGTGGTAGATCGGTTCCAAGTTTAATTTGCCCAACACAGAGTAATTGATGGAAAAACTCGGCTCCTATAAGTAGGTCGATGTTGGTTGGTATGTTAAATTGAGGGTCGGCTAGTTTGATATTCTCGGGAATTTTCCATGTAGATATGTCAAAAGTTTGTGTTGGCTGAGGAGATATAATTTGCGGCAATACTATTGCTTCGAGTCTGGTGGTGAAGTTGGTGGTATTAGAATGTAGACTAATGTTGGCTCTCCTATGTGAATCCCTCTTAGAATTTCCAATACCTTGGATGATCATCGGGCGAACTGACAACGGCATATTTAATTTTCGAATCATTCTTTCTGTAATGATGTTGATTTGTGAACCGGAATCTAAAATCGCGCGACAGTTGATGGATGAACCGTCTCGATCAATCAGTTTTATGATGACGGTGCTAAGGAATACGTAACCCTCTTTCTTGTTCTTGTCTAACGCTGCTAGTGTTGAATTATTTTGCTCAAATATAGTGGTAGTGCAGTATCAGAATTCGAATCTGGTGCACTCGATTTTGATTGGGCAAATTTAGGCAAGTGCACTAAGGAGTTGTGTTTCTTAGCACATTTTGTACAGCTTCGCAGCTTGCAGTTGACGGATGTGTGTCCATCCTGGAAACAATTTACGCATAAATTGTTTTTTCTAACATGATTCAATCGTTCTGAAGGCGCTAGATTAAGGAAGGTACGACAAGCATATAGTTGATGCTGCGCCTTGGGGTTGGTCAAGGATTGTTCGTACAGCGCGTGAGTTGACTTATCTAATTTCTTCATGAATATGTGAAGTAGTATAGGATCCCATGTTCCGATATCCACGCCAAGATTAATGTGTCATGAAGGCACTTTATTGCCACAGCGGATGCTGCCTCTAACGATCGGGACGGTTGACTAATAAGTCGGTTAAGGAGAGCGGACACTTGCAGTCTGGGATTACTGTACCTCTCTTGTAGCAACTTCCAAGCTGACAGGTAATGTCTTCGGACAGAGTCACATCCCTTATGACTCGTTCTGCTTCTCCTGTTAGATTTGTTTTAAGGTAGAACATTTTCTCACAGTAAGACATTTTTTGTTTGTCTACCATCTGGCTAAACAGATCATGAAATTGAGGCCTTTTTAAATAGTCCCCATCGAATTTCGGTAGCACTATTTTAGGGAGGTTCATTTTTGTTGACCCTGATGGCTCACCCATCAGGTTGTCTTCTTGGATTTCTGCTAGTTTAATTAAGGATTGATGTACCTTCTCTTCTAGCTTGATGAATTCATTTTCGTCATACCCGGCAATTACTGGGTTTTCCATCAGTTCCCAAATTGAATTGTGGATATCTTCGATTTGTATCCAATGTCTCTGGATGGTTTTCTTTTGAAGCTCATAAAACTGTCTTGACTCTTCAGTGCGCTCTGCCTGGCTTAGTGCTCTGTGTAGAGTAGCAGTCATGACTTCTTGTCTACGAATTGGCCTTTGTATGTCTTGATTCTGGCCCCTGGTTAATTCATGACCAGGGTGAAACTCTGACTCGATGTCGATTGAACAGGACCTCGCTCCTTGTGTGCCAGGTTTACTGATGGTTGAATTTGACTCGTCAGCTAGCTTAAGTATTTGTTGAGATTCTTCCTCCTGTGATGGGGACTTGTAAATATCTTCCTTCCTTGTCTCAAACAGTTTAATTTTTGTTTGGAAATCTTCCATATACTTAAGATAGATCGTCTTGACGGAGTCATAGTACTGATTTGTATAATATGGATGAGGTAATTCACTCGGGTGTTCATCACGTATATCTGAATCTGTGGACTCAAAATTCGTCCATAGATCATCTTATTTGGACACTAGCTTCTGGTAGTACGGGAGTAATCGTTGAATGTTTTCTCCGGTCTCCTTCTGCCTTGTGGCCTTTTCTTGTATTGATGTCATCTTTGACATCCCTTTTTTTTTCTATAACTTCTATAGAAGTCTTCAATGTCAATTGACCTTAAGAATTTGAAGGCCTTGATAGCGCTTCAAAATATTTCAACACTTGTTTCTTACCACTGACGGGAGAAACAATCACGTCGGGGTCTTACTTACTTACTTAACGGGCGCTACAGTTCGGGGTGAACCTGGGTCTCAACCAACATGCCTCTCCACCTAGCACGATCTTTCGCTAGTGTTTTCCAATGCCGCACGCCCAGTTGGTTGAGGTCCCCTTCCACCTGTGCGCGCCACCTCAGGTGCGGCCGTCCTCTATTTCTTCGTCCCTCGGGGTTGGATTCAAAGACTCTACGGGCTGGAGCTGTGGTGTCCATTCGCTCTACATGGCCTAGCCATCTTAGGCGTTGGATCCGTAGACGCCTGACCAGACTCATGTCGCTGTACAACCCGTACAGTTCGTGATTGAATCTTCTCCTCCAATCCTCCTCTGTGTTTATGGGACCGAAAATCGAACGCAGAATCTTTCTCTCGAAACGACCAAGGATTTCCTCATCCGCTTTAGATAAAGTCCATGTTTCTGCGCCGTATAACAGGACCGGGATAATTAAGGTCTTATATAAGGTCAACTTGGTCGTACGAGAGAGGGCTCTACTTCTCAGTTACCTCTTGAGCCCAAAGAAGCAGCGGTTGGCAAGAGTGATTCTGCGCTTGATTTCGAAACTGGTGTCGTTGTTCCAAGTCACCGCGGAGCCGAGGTATATGAAGTCCTTAATTACCTCGAACTTATATCTGCCAATATACACGTTCTGTCCAAGACGTCGGTGGTAAATGTCCTTTTTCGATGACAGCAGATATTTAGTCTTGCCTTCATTAACTGCCAAACCAATTTTTGCCGCCTCCATCTCAATACTCGCAAACGCCTCATTAACATCTCGCTGCGATCTACCTATTATGTCAACGTCGTCGGCGTATGCAAGGAGTTGCGAGGATTTGAAATAGATTGTGCCTCTTGTATTGGCCTGTGATTTTTGCACAATCATTTCTAATATGATGTTAAAAAAATCACACGACAACGCATCGCCCTGTCTAAATCCTTTCTTGACTTCGAAACTATCGGTCAGTTCTGCACCGATTCGGATGGAGCAGCGAGCATTTTCCAGGGTCATCCTGCATAGTCTGATGAGCTTAGCAGGGATGTCAAAAGTAAACATGGCATTATGCGGCCTTGAAGTCGACGAATAGATGGTGTGTATCGACTTGAAATTCATTGGTTTTCTCCAGGATCTGCCGTAGTGTGAAGATTTGATCGATGGTGGACTTCCCTGGCCTGAAGCCACACTGATAAGGACCTATCAGCTTGTTTACGAATGGCTTCAGGCGTTCACACAAAACGGCAGCGAAGATCTTGTATGCGACATTAAGGAGACTTATTCCTCTATAGTTGGCGCAGTCCAAGGGATCTCCTTTTTTGTGGATCGGGCAAACAATGCTGAGACTCCATTCCTCGGGCATGCTTTCCTCTGACCATATCTTACAGATGAGCCGGTGCATGCTCCTAACCAGCTCACCGCCAGCCGCTTTGAAGAGCTCAGCAGACAGTCCATCTGCGCCAGCAGCTTTGACTTGAGTTTCGACATGGCAATCTCAACTTCGTCGAGGTCAGGGAGACAGAATTCTCTGCGATCTTCGTCGTTAAAAAATGGATCATTCTGCCTGACGGCGGTATGTTGGCTGTCATCGCCGTTATACAGTCTGCAGAAGTGGTTTTTCCAAATTCTCAGCATCGACTGCGATTCTACTACTAGGTGTCCGTTCTCATCCTTACAGGCCTCCGTTCGGGCCTTATAGCCTTGAGACATTCGTATTATCCGCTGATAAAATCTTCGAACGTCGTGCCTGCAATAGCACCTCTCCAAGTTTTCAATCGCCCGCTTCTCGTGCTCTTTCTTTTTTCTCTTGAGAAGCTTATGTTCCTCCCTTCTCTAAAGCTCGTAGAGCTCACGAGCCGCTCTTGTTTTTTTGTGTAGTGAGGCTTTGTATGCCTCCTGCTTTTCCGCATGAATCCTTCTACACTCGTCATCGAACCAGGTGTTTCGTCGTGGTGGAGCTTTAAGGCCCAGCACTTCCGTTGCTGTGCTCTTCAGGGCTTGTTTGCACAGGCTCCATTGTTGCTCTACTGACTGAGTGGAGGATTGAGGTGTATCGGAGAGCTTAAGGGAGACGCGGTTGGCAAAAGCACTGGCGATCTCCGGCGATAGTAGCTTTCCGACGTCATAGCTTGTGTTCTAACTCTACTCCGCGGTGTTCGTGTTATGCGCTGACGTATCTTGGCTACTACAAGATAGTGGTCTGAATCGATGCTCGCTCCTCGGAAAGTGCGAACATCAAAAATAGTGGAGGAGTGTCTGACGTCAATCGCGATGTGGTCAATCTGGTTGGTGACTGATTGATCTGGCGACCGCCAGGTGCCTTTGTGTATATCGAGGTGGGAAAATCGTGTGCTAGCTACAAGAAGATTTCGCCCCGTGGGAAGGTTGATCAGCCTATGTCCGTTATCGGATGTGGTGTCATGTAGGCTGTGTTTGCCGATGACCCGCTCAAAGATGCTTTCTTTACCCAGCTTAGCGTTAAAATCTCCTAGTATGATTTTGGTATCATAGCTGGGGCATTTGGTATATGTTCTGTCTAGGAGATCAAAGAAATCATCTTTGATTGAGTCATCCTTGTCTTCCGTGGGGGCGTGGACGCATGTGAGGCTGATGTTACAGAAATTTGCCTTGATGCGGATCGTTATGAGGCGTTCACTCACATACTGGAAACTTAGGACTTTATGTCCACCTCTAACAACAAATCCGCATCCAAATAGTCTCTGTCCACTCTCCCTATAACAGTCACCGTAGTAAATGTCGCAGTTTTTCATCCGCTTTTTACCCGGTCCATTCCATCGCATTTCCTGGATGGCGGTTATGTCCGCTTTATAGCGGTCTAGGGCGTCCGCAAGTTGTTCGGCCGCACGTGGTCTGTTTAGGGACCTAACATTTCACGTACAGAACCGAAGGTCCTTGTTTGTTTTTTGTTTTCTTATAGGGTCGTCAACATAGATCCGTTCCGTTTTATTATCCGAGGCTGTTTTTTGTTTCTGAGCAGTTAGTGGTTTTACGGTTATGGTTCGCTAGACCATAGCCCAACCGACACTAATCCTTTTTGGTGGCGCAGGATACTCGCCATTCGGCCTCTTCCGTCTGTGATTTCCCTTTTAAGGAAATTTCCAGATGGCACCACGAGGAGGTGGAAGTAGGACCTGACTAGCAGAGCTGCAAGATGTTCGGCGGCAGAGGCTCTTACTCGCTTTTTGTCGGGCCAGCATCCGTCGGCAGATGCTACCCCTACGAGGCCTTTGCTAGTCCTTCACCATCCTCCACAGCCATCCTCACGTCGGGGTCACCAAATGTTAAATCGATTCTTCTACCGATTCTTAAATGTTGGCCAGCTCACAGTAGATACACTATGATGGCTGTGTTTTCACAGTGAAGCACTATGATAACAATGGTTTGCAAAAGATTCCAACTATTTTTTCAGAATGAAATAACTTTATTGATCGATTGATATTTATACAAAAATAATAAAACAATTAACTGCAATTAAAAATGTGAAGCAGAGATTAAATTACACGAGAATTCAAAAACATCATAATGCTGACAATGCATGGGACACCGCACACTGCAAGCAATTCGTGCCAAGGTATTTTATTACAATATGCATGATAGTGCAGAATGCACTTCAGGTCATTAAGAGGTTATTATTTCGCTGATATTGCGAAAGCGGTCATTGAGTGGAAATAAATATAGTGCAATGATTAAAGTAAATGATCTTAAGATAATAAGGATAAATAAGCAACAAAAAAAAAAAAAAAATGCTTACAAACTCAACAAAGTGAATTATCGAAAGAGTGAGAAAATGGTAGAAAACTGACTACCGAATTGTTGAAACGAGAGCTGGATCCTCGGGAATATCCACAGGGGGAACTAAAAAGCCAACCTGGTGGAGAGACTGCGAATAAAGTTAGAGGAAGAAGGGATCGACTGGGGGAATCATGAGTTCGGGGTGGAGAAGCCGTCGATATCCAGTGAGCCAGTATTCGACATGTAGTAAATTCTTGCGGCTTTGATGCTATAAGCCAAAAATTAGATCACAGGCTGGAGGAAAATTCCGTTGCTGTAAGTAGAAAGTTGGAGGAAAATTCTACTTCTCTGAATCAGAAACTGGAGCAAAATTCCACTTCCCTTAACCAGAAACTGGAGACCGTAGAAGAAAGGCTAGAGAACAACCGAGAAAACTTGAGAGACATCAAGAAAGCCGTCTACGATCGATTCCAGGACGTCGAAGAGAGAGTCGACACACTGAACAAGAAGGGTATAGATCTCAAAAACGATCAGGAGAAGAGAATCGAAACACTGGACAAGAAGGTTCTAGATCTCGAGAAAACTGTCCAGAACGTCCCAACATCGACGGCACGAGTGCGTTTATCATCTTTAAGCTGCAGCTCAAAACAACAGCGGAACGGAATTAATGCAGAGAAGAAGACCGGGTGGCCGCCCTAGTCATTTCCCTTAAAGGTGAAGCTGCTGATGTACTACGGACCATCCCGGGGACCCAGAGAATGTGATACACAGCCATATGGGAAGCTCTTCATCGAAGATACGTCAGTGAGCACATGCAGGCGATGCACAAGGTGGACCTTAAAAGGCGCAAGCAGCGTGGAAACGAGAACATCCAGCAGTATGCTGCCGACATCGAGAGGCTGTCTCATCTCGTCTACGCGAATGTTCAAATTGATGTGGTGGAAAAACTGAAAACGGATTCTTTCATCCAAGGGCAAAGGGACCCCGATTCGCGACGAAGCCTGATTCTCCTGCCGAAGACATCTTTTAAGGAGACAGTTGTCAGCGCTCTCGCATGTGAAACATCGCTCTTGATATGCCGACCCTCCATCAAACTACGGCGCATATCTGAAGACCAGGGTAGTTCCAGAACAACAACGGCGATTAGGAGTGGCTCATTCCCGGGTAGATGCTATATCTGCGAACAGCAGGGGCACGTTGCGAGAAACTGCCGTCTGCGAAAAAGGCGTCCGAGGTCACAATGTTGAATGCTTTGTTCATGTGCCGAAACCAAGGAACAGGTCACCGACATCCGTCGTTTCCATGTGCTGCCAGAAGATTCCTGGACTGCCGATAAGATTGGAAGAAAGCAGGGCGAAGATGCCGATCTGGCAGTCATCATCGACTACCAGGAACGAGATTTTCTATCACCGTGGCAGCAAAAGTATGCAACACAGTTGTGAATGGAAGTGACCAGACGTACTGCTGCAGGCATAACACTCACAGTATATTGTCAACTGAAATTCATCTTCTGCGTATGCAATACCAAAGTGCTCGAACGAATTACTACGGACTATAACCAACGCGGAATTTGGTCGGCTCTCGTCCTATCTAGGTCTACGACAACCACCCCTGAGAGTAGTGAACGAACATTAACGACCCAATCCACTGCACTTCGTCCAGGTTGTGTGTGTAACAACACATCATGAGAGAATATAAAAAAAACTCTTGAACTTGCGCGAGTTTCTTAAAAAAAATATCCAGCCAAAGCCGAATCGTAAAAGCTTACTGGGCTCAATGACAGAGTTTGAAGCTGAAGAACGGTTGCCTCTACCGCAGTTGGGAAAGTGAGAACGGGAACATTGTAAACGATCTGCTTGTAATTCCAAAAGGAGAAATCGACGAGGTTATCCGAGGATACCATGAGGCACCAAGCGGTGGTCATCTTGGTGTTAACAAAACTGTAAAAAAGATTAAGAGACGTTTCTACTGGGTAGGATGCCATGAGTCGGTCACAAATTTCATTCGCAGGTGTGAACAGTGTGCGAAGACAAAGGGTCCAGTTAGGAAATATGCAGCAGTACAATGTTGGAGCGCCGTTAGAATGTATCGCCATAGACACCGCAGGCCCATTCCCAACGAACAACGCTGGAAACAAATACGCGTTGGTGGTGATCGATTACTTCAGCAAGTGGCCTGAGGTGTTTTGCATCCCGAACCAGAAAGCCAAAACCATTTCGGATGCATTCGTGAACAACTGGGTTGCGCGTTACGGAGTACCGCTGGAACTGCACTCCGACCCAGGAAGGAACTTCGAGTCGTCGGTGTCCAAAGAACTCTGCGACATGCTAGGTATCAGAAAGACACGGACAGCACCATTACACTCACAATCTGATGACATGGTCGATAGGTTCAACCGGACGATGGAGGAATACTTGAAAAAAGTCGTCGTTGGAGATGAGAAGGACTGGGATGAACATCGTCCCCATTTCTTAATGACGTATCGCTCGGCAGAGAACAGTTATACGGCAGTAACACCAGTTGAAACCGTTTTTGGAACTGATCTCCGACTTCCATCGGACCTGAAGTTCGGCGTGGTACTACCGACAACTAGCGGCAGGGAGGACTTCGTAACCGAAAAGAAAAAAGAGCTGAACTCTATCCATCAGTTCATCCGGGAGCGACTGAGCTTGGTCAGCGATAAAATGGAGGCGAGATACGACTTAAGGGCGAACATTTCTGGATTCGAGACAGGACAATTGGTATTGCTGTACAACCCACAACGAAAAAAAGGCTTGTGCAATCACCTGGGACGGGCCGTATGAGGTCATCAAGAAGCTCCATGACGTGGTATACCGAATACAGCAGGCGGGAAACAGACGGGCGAAGTATAAGATTGTCCACGTAGAGAGGTTAGCGCCATATTACGGAGAAGGATCAGATCGCTTATTCGAGGACGAACAGGCTTAGGAGGAGGGCAGTGTTACAGAGACACGAACCGACTTCTATGTTCGAGATTCGAATATTCTGGTGAAGCGGAAATTGAAATGATCGTAACTTTCAGCGGCATAATGCTGAATGCCAGTGTACTATTTAGGTATCCGTAATTTATGATTTTGTGCAATAGCTTGTTGTCTCCTCGGAGGTCTGGATTCAACTAACTATTACCATTTATTTAGGAACATAATTTACATATGTATGTACTTAATAGCACAGTGTCCCGGCACAGCCATGTCATCGAACGTGTTTTTCACGGTGTTTCTCCTCAGCGGGGCTCTGACAAAACCCCCTGTGGTATAATTGTCATGAAAAGCTTCTCGAAATTCGCCGTTCGGAACCGGCAATTAACTGTAGGTCCCTTTCAACTATGGGAAAATGAAATCACACACAACATGGGTGATTGAGAGAAGCTCGGCTCAGTTCCTTCATGGACTGTAACGCCAACATACATACATACATGTACTTAATAGCAATATTGATGGGGTTGCCAGATCTAAATAATCTACATTTATTACATGCTTCTCTTTTTTTTTTATGTTTACATTAAACAATGCAATATTACCTATTCTTGATCATAACTATATCGTTTAGGTGGACGAACAATGCGAACACTCCTTGTATTATAATTATCCCTAGTACGAATTATTGATTTGAACTCGTTATTATTTTCAGATATTTTGGATCCCGAATCACCTACAGATTTTGTATATGACTGAGCAGGTTCTGTCGATGATTTGGGTTCGTCCACATTCACATTAAGATTGTTTTCTATGTTAATATTTTTAAAGTTTTCGGACCCATTGTTTCCGGGTACAATATTTTTATCTTTCAAACTGTCAAAATTATCTTTAACTTCTATTACAGGCTTGTTTACATTTTCATCAATTAGAAATTCACTTGTGTCAAATCCTTTATTTGATGTCTTAGCAATAAATCTACGATTCCTTCTAGAATAATTATCAAGACAATCTTTTACAATGTATGATATTTTATTAACGATACCAATAACAGTGCCATAGTTCCATTCTTTTTAAATATAACTTGATCCCCAATATCTAGGGCAGGTAGTGCCTTAGCACTTTTATGATAATAGTATTTCTGATTTCGCTTCTTCTTTTTTATTTTACTTTGGACAATCTGCTCACTTACATTGTTTCGACAAAGCAAGGCGCTTGATATTGGGAGCTTTGTTTTTGTTATTCTGATATTCCAAAAAATAACTCGGATGGTGAATAATGCATACTCGCTATTGGAGTCGAATTGTATTCCAAAATTCTGTATTGGAATTGGTCAGTTTCGCCTATTTCCACACATCGTTTCAAAATATTCATACTTTCATAGTAATAGCGACCCCTTTTTTTGCGAGTCCATTACATATCTAGGACTTGAGAATTTTAAGACAATATTGAATTCATTCGCAAATAATTCAAATTCTTAAGAGCCAAATGGACTGTTGTCACATTTAATAATTATGGGAAAACCAACAATATTAAATATATGCGAAATTACTTCAATAATATGTTTTGATGTTTTGTTTTTAAGTTTTTTGGCAAAAATAAAATTGGAATATGAATCAATTAAGGATATATAGTCCTGGCCGGCGTATTGAAACAAATCCATAGCCACTATGTGGGTATGGGTATTCAGGCGTAATTTCCTGCAATAAGTGTTCCTTTATTTGTTTCGACATCCCTGGCCAAAAGTATTTCATTCTAGCCGAAGAAAGAGATTTTTCGATGCCCCGATGCGAACCATGAACCATATTTGTTATCTTTTCCTGCAATTTATGTGGGATAACTAATCGGTGATCTTTAAACAAGAGCCCATTTTCACAGTGCAGCTCATCTTTATATTTGTAAAATGTTTGAGAAAAATTATCGAGTTGGTGAAATGTTGGCCAGCCTTTCATAACATATGTGCGTATTCGATTGTATTTCTCATCCTGACCTTAAACTGATAAAAAATAATCGAAGTCTTCTTTTGATAAACAAGCTGATTTCGTAACCATATGAATGACGCCTGATAAATCACTGAATTCCGAATTATCTGACAATTGAGCACGTGAAAGGCAGCCAGCTACTAACATTTGCTTTCCAGGTCTATAAACTAATTGCGTCACAGGATTCTTTAACAAAAACATAAACAATCTTTGCAAACGAGGTGAAACATCATCAATGTCACGTTTTATTAGGACCTCTAGTGGTTTGTGGTCACTTTCAACAATAAAATCACGACCATATAAAAAAATCGTTGACAAGAGAAAGCCACTGCTAACAGTTCTTTCTCGATTTGTGCCCACATTTGTTCAGATTTACTTAATATACGCGATGCGTATGCGACTGGATGACCCTCCTGTATCAAAACGCAACACATTCCATCTTTAGATGCATCTGTTTGAACAGTCACAGATTTATTTGGGTCATAGATCGCGAGAACTGGATCAGATGCGATAGTTTTCAAGAGTGTTTTCATTTCAGTTTCATGGTCGTGACTTACAGTCCTTCCGAGTTAAATTACGCAGCGCGGCTGTCTTCTGTGATAAATTTGGTATAAATTTCCCTAAATACTTAAAAGGGCCTAACATTCTCATTACATTATGTTTGTTTTCCGTCCTTTTCATGTTTAAAATTGTACCGCGATATGCTTCTGGAGACTTTATTTGCCCGTTTTCTAAGATATGCCCCATAAATTTGATTTGTGTTTTCTTATATTGAATTTTCTCTGCATTGAACTTAATGTTGTTCGATCGCGCCCGTTTAATAACTAACTTTAAAATTTGGTCGTGTTCCATTTCTGTCTCAGCAGCGATTCCAATGTCATCAAAATAGACGACTACCCCCGGAATGTCCCCAAAAATGTTTACCATTCTCCGCTGAAACATTTCAGGAGCACAATTCAGGCCAAAAGGTACCCTATTAAACTTGTATCTACCAAAGGGAGTCATGAACGTTGTTAAATCAGAGCTAGTCTTATCTAGTTTTATATGCCAAAATCCACTTGAAAGATCAAGCATCGTAAAAATATGTTTTGCTTAAAAAATCATCAATGGTTGGGATTAAAAAATGTTCTCTTTTAATACATGCGTTTAAAGGTTTCGGATCTAGACATAAACGCAACTTTCCTTTAGGTTTTTCAACCACCTGTAAATTATTTACCCATTCAGCTGGATAATCAACTGGCGAAATTACTTTCATTTCCACCATTTTTTGTAGTTCCTGCTTCAATTTCTCAATTAAACTTAATGGAATACTTTTTTTGTAGTGCAACACTGGTTTTAAGTTTTTCTATTAATTCGATATTCATGCGGAAGTTCCCTAACCCCTCAAAAAGATCCTGATTCTCTTCTATAAATTCCTCAACTGTTTTTGGCAAAGTAATTGAGTTTATATCTAATCGGGTTATTAAATTAAATTCAATGCATGTTTTTAAACCGAGTACAGGTTCACATGCGTCATCGACAACAAGAAACTGAGCAGATTGTTCCATGTGCGAAATAGGATCAACACAGTTTAATGTAACTGAACCAACTTTTTTTATTCTATTCCCATTGTAGTCGTTGACACATAAATTATTTTCTTCATTTAACAATTCAATTCGACATTTTTTCATTAAGGTAAATGGAACGCAATTGACATCTGCACCGGTATCGATTTTGAATTCGACGTCATGATTATTAATGTAATACTTTTTTTTCCATCTTGATATGTTTTTCTTACTTAATCTATGAATACATGATTTATTTTTAAAACCATTTCGCCATCAATATGCCTTACAATTAAGTTACCTAAATCCTTCCAAGAGCTCCCCTCAGTAAGAGTATTTATAGCTTTTTTCTCTTTCCTGTAACCCATCTGTCTGTGATCCACGATGTTTTTGATGTTGTTGTCCACTCTTAACTCAGTACGGTTGTTGTTGTTGTTCCCCTTCTTGCACCATTTACTAAAATGCCCTTTCCTTCCGCAATTTGAACAAAAGATGTTATTTGCTCTGCACTCACACAAATGGGCTGTTGAAAATGGTACATAGCCACAGTTATAACAGTGACGAGAAACCATTGACTTATTTGGTTTTGGTTGTGCCCTCGTAGCGCTATTTGTAGTTGTTGTTGATTGTTATCCAGTAGCTTTTTGTTAGTGTTTGCAGTTTCGAATATCTTGCAGGTGTCAATCACCGATTTAAGAGCCGTATTTTTCCCATCAACAAGCTTAAGCTGTAATTTTTTGTCTGCAACTCCAATTATGATGCGGTCTCTCAGCATGCGCTCTTCATATTGTTGCGGAGACACAAACCGACGTTGAAGTTCGAATTTCGCTGTCGAAGTTCGAAAGCTCTCTGGAAGCGGGGATTGGAGTGACGTCAACTTCCAATGGCGTAATGCTAATTTTCAGAGCATTCTAGAGATTTCCGAAGGGGAACTTCCAACGGCGAACATTCGAGAAGGTGGACCGAGAGCTATATAAGCGCGAACACTCGCCCTCGGCATTCATTCAGTTTGTGGTATTTCACAGCGTGTGACAAGTCAGTGTGATCAAACAGTGTGAAAATAAAAGCTCTCAATAAAGGTTTGTTTGTGTAATAAAGTCAGTGGATAGTATTGGATAATAAAGAAAAGTGGTGAAGCTGCACAGATAATTGATCTGTGGTGAAACAAAAAAAGTGTGTGTGTTTTTAATTCGGATAAAAAGGATAATTGTAGTTTATCGCAATCCAGTGGTGCGAACCCTATTTTGTGTGGGGATTGAATAGTTCGTAAGATTTGGTGTCAGAAGTGGGATTGCGAGTAAACGAGTTAAAGATTTATTCAAATTGTGTACTGAACTATTAAAAGTGAATTATTGACAGAGTGAGAAAATGGTGAAATTGGAAAAGTTGACCGTCGAACAACTGAAAAGAGAGCTGGATGTTCGGGAATTATCCACAGTGGGAAGTAAAGCCAACCTTGTGGAGAGACTGCGATCAGCGTTGCAGGAAGAAGGTGTCGACTGGGAGAGTTACGAATTCGGGGTGGAGAAGCCATCGACATCCAGTGAGCCAACATTCGACATGCAGCACATTCTCGCGGCTCTTAGTGCTATGAGTCAAAAGATGGAGGAAAATTCCGCTGCCGTAAGTAGAAAGTTGGAGGAAAATTCCGCTTCTCTGAGTCAGAAACTGGAGGAAAATTCCACTTCTCTGAGTCAGAAACTGGAGGTAAATTCCATTTCCCTGAGCCAGAAATTAGAGAAACTGGAGGAAAATTCTACTTCCCTGAGCCAGAAGTTGGAGACGGTAGAAGAGATGCTAGAGAACAATCGAGAAAGCCTAAGAAACATCCAGCAGACAGTTAACGATCGATTCCAGGACGTCGAAGAGAGAATCGAGACACTAGAATCGAGATTCGACAAGAAGGTTCTAGATCTCGACGATAATAAAGAAAAGAGAATCGAGTCACTGGAGTCAAGGTTCGACAAGAAGGTTCTAGATCTCGAAAGTAATCAAGAAAAGAGAATCGAGACACTGGAGTCGAGGTTCGACCTGAAGGTTCTAGATCTCGAAAATAATCAAGTAAAGATAATCGAGACACTGGAATCGAGGTTCGACAAGAAGGTTCTGGAACTCGAGAAAACTGTCCAGAACGTTCAGCATCAAGGAATCGTTGTACCGACTGCAGCATCGAAATTCACAGCTCCCACCTTCGACGGCACGAGCGCTTTCAACATCTTTAAGCTTCAGTTCGAGACAACAGCGGAACGGAATCAATGGGGAGAAGAAGATCGTGTGACTGCTCTAGTGATTTCGCTTAAAGGCGAAGCAGCTGGTGTTTTACAGACCATCCCGGAGACCATCCCAGAGAAGGAACTACACAGCCATATGGGAAGCCCTTCATCGAAGATATGGCAGTGAGCACATGCAGGAGATGCACAAGCTGGAACTCAAAGGGCGCAAGCAGCGTTTTAACGAGACCATACAACAGTATGCTGCCGACATCGAGAGGCTATCCCATCTTGCCTACGCGAATGTTCCAGTTGATGTGGTGGAGAAGCTAAAAACGGATTCCTTCATCCAAGGGCTAAGGGACGCAACGAAGGCTGATTCTCCTGCCGAAGACATCTTTCAAGGAGACAGTTGCCAGCGCTCTCGCATGTGAAACATCGCTCTTGATATGCCGACCTTCCATCAAATTACGGCGCATATCTGAAGACCAGGATAGTTCCAGAACAACAACGGCGAGGAGATGCTATATCTGCGACTGGCAGGGGCACATTGCAAAGGACTGTCGTCTGCTGAGAAAGCGTTCTTCCAGCAAATTGTGGCGTAGTTCTAGTGCAACAACGGTGAGTAGAAACCGCCCGTTCTCAGATAGATGCTACATCTGCAACCAGCTGGAAAAGGCACATGGCGAGAAATTGCCGTCTGGGAAGAAGGCGTCCGAGGTCGGATTCGCCAAAAGGAGATCAAGCGAGAGCACGCGAATACCAGAAGGGAAGCAGCCATAGAATTGCGGATGCGTTAACGAGGAGACCTCGTGATGTTGAATGCAAACATTGTTCACGAGCCGAAACCAAGGAACAGGTCATCGATATTCGTCGTTTCCATGTGCTGCCAGAAGATTCCTGGACTGTCGAGAAGGTCGGAAGAAAGCAGCGAGAAGACGCCGATCTGGCAGTCATCATCGACTACCATGGACGAGGTTTTCGACCAAGTTGGCAGCAAATATCCAGTGAAAGCCCAATAGTGAAAGCTTACTGGGCTCAATGGCAGAGTTTGAAGCCGAAGAACGGTTGCCTCTACCGCAGTTGGGAAAGTGAGGACGGGAACATTGTAAACGATATGCCGGTAATTCCAAAGGGACAAATCGACGAGGTCATCCGAGAATACCACGAGGGACCAAGTAGGGGTCATCTTGGTGTTAACAAGACTGTAGAAAAGATCAAGAGACGTTTCTACTGGGTAGGATGCCATGAATCGGTCACGCGTTTCATTCGCAAGTGTGAACAGTGTGTGAAGGCAAAGGGTCCAGTTAGGAAAACTCGAGGAAATATGCAGCAGTACAATGTCGGAGCACCGTTCGAACATATCGCCATGGACATCGCAGGACAATTCCCAACGAGCAACGCTGGAAACAAATACGCGCTGGTGGTGATCGATTACTTCAGCAAGTGGCCTGAGGTGTTTTGCATCCCGAACCAGGAAGCCAAAACCATTTCGGATGCATTCGTGAACAACTGGGTTGCGCGTTACGGAGTACCGCTGGAACTGCACTCAGACCAAGGAAGGAACTTCGAGTCGTCGGTGTTCAAAGAACTCTGCGGCATGCTAGGTATCAGAAAGACGCGGACAACACCATTACACCCACAATCTGATGGCATGGTCGAAAGGTTCAACCGGACGATGAAGAAATACTTGAGAAAAGTCGTGGTCGGTGATCAGAAGGACTGGGATGAACATCTTCCCCTTTTCTTAATGGCATACCGTTCGGCACAGCACAATTCAACGGCAACAACACCCGCCGAAGCCATTTTTGGAACTGATCTCCGACTTCCCTCGGACTTGAAGTTCGGCGTGGTTCTACCGACAACTAGCGGCAGGGAGGACTTCGTAACCGAAAAAAAAGAACAGCTGAACTCCATCCATCAGTTCATCCGGGAGCGACTGAATTTGGTCAGCGATAAGATGAAGGCGAGATACGACTTGAGGGCGAATACTTCTGGATTCGAGACAGGACAATTGGTATTGCTGTACATATGACCGACCATATGAGGTCATCAATAAACTTAACGACGTGGTGTACCGAATACAGCAGACGGGAAACAGACGGGCGGAGTACAAGATTGTCCACGTAGAGAGGTTAGCGCCATATTACGGAGAAGGATCCAATCGCTTGTTCGAGGACGAACAAGTTTAGGAGGAGGGCAGTGTTGCGGAGACACAAACCGACGGTTGAGTTCGAATTTCGCTGTCGAAGCTCGAAGGCTCTCTGGAAGCGGGGATTGGAATGATGTCAACTTCCAATGGCGTAATGCTAATTGTCAGAGCATTCTAGAGATTTCCGAAGGGGAACTTCCAACGGCGAACATTCGAGAAGGTGGACCGAGAGCTATATAAGCGCGAACACTCGCCCTCGGCATTCATTCAGTTTGTGGTATTTCACAGCGTGTGACAAGCCAGTGTGATCAAACAGTGTGAAAATAAAAGCTCTCAATAAAGACTTGTTTGTGTAATAAAGCTTACAGTGGATAGTATTGGATAATTGGATAATTGGATTGGAACGTGGTGAAGTTGCACAGATAATTGATCTGTGGTGAAACAAGGAAAGTGTGTGTGTTTTTAATTCGGATTGTAGTTTATCGCAATCCAGTGGTGCGAACCCTATTTGGTGTGGGGATTGAATAGTTCGTAACAATATGATACCCCACATAGGCACTTGAATTCACAATACTGAATCTGCATACGCAATTCAGTTTCGAATTCAGAAAATGGTTGTTTTTCCGTTTGGATTATTGTGTTGAATTTGAATGACTCCATTGTTACATTTTTAAGAGGAACACAATAATCATCAAACGCTTTTAACACATTATCTAATGTTCGCGTATTAATGGGTACATTTTGATTGCCGCCACTTGCTGCTGCTTCACGAACGTCGCCGCCTGCTGCTTCGTCGTTGTTGTTAGCGCCCACTATTGCAAATACTGATCCATCGTTGGGAAATAATGTGTTATAAATTTCCATGGCCCTAGCACCAATTAACCATAAGAAGTTCGCTATTTTGCTGTCATCATGTACATAAGAAAATTTCTTTTCCACATCGGCCAGTCCTTTGCTAAGTTCGAACAATCGAGTTCAACCGGTGCCGATTATTTGATGTCGCCATCTCACTTCTGACACCATGTACTATTTGGGTATCCGTAATTTATGATTTTGTGCAATAGCTTGTTGTCTCCTCGGAGGTCTGGATTCAACTAACTATTACCATTTATTTAGGAACATCATTTACATATGTATGTACTTAATAGCAATATTGATGGGGTTGCCAGATCTAAATAATCTACATTTATTACAGCCAGAGCATTCTAGAGACTTCTCAAAGGGAACGTCTGACGGCAAACATTCGGGAAGGTGGACCGAGAGTTATATAAACGCGAACGCTCGCCCTCGGATTCATTGAAATTGAGACAGAATGGCACGACAATGGCGGCCAAAACACAAGAAAATACAATACAAATGAATGAGATTATTAACTTAAATTTTAAAAATATTAAAACAATGAATGAAATGAACGATTACATAAAAGACAATGGAAAACTTTCGTGTTTATTCTTAAATATGGGATCCCTAAGGAAAAATTAGGATGCGTTTATTTTGTATGTTGAAAGCGTTATACCCAAAATAGATATACTAATACTCTCTGAAATTAACATATCTTCAGATGAGAACAGCTTCTATAAAATAAAAGGTTTCAACAACGAGCTCTTCAACAGAAACCATAGGTAAGTTGGAGGACTAGCAGTGTACCTGAAAAACGATATATTGTACGAGAGGCATAACAGGATAAGCAACGTTTAAGAAAATTCATCTGTTAGTATACAACGCAACGAATTTAAGGCTGCAATCATTGCAGTTTACAGACCACCCCTTGAAAACGTACACTGTTTCGTAAACGAACTAAATGACCACATTAATGTATTTCAGAAACACAAAAACATATAGGCGACGTAAATATAAATACTCAGGCAAAAGAGGCATACGTAAGTAATTACAAAACAATGATAGCATCGAAAGGCCTGATAAATGCAATTTCATCTTGCACGCGAGTAGACTTAGCCCGAAACACAAAGACATTGATTGATCATTGCTCAGGAGTAATTGAAATTAACATCTCGGATCACTGTGCGATATATTGCGGAATCAAGTCCAAAGTTAATGCCAAAGACACAACCAAACAGAAACAGCAGTATGTCCTAGATGCAATGATTCTGAATAATGTTAGGAATTATGATTGGGGGGATCTCAACAAATACAACAATGTCAACGATTTCTACGAAGAGTTCAAGAACACGCTTTATACTATCTTGCAGTCATCAACCGTAGAGCGTCAACACAAACAGAGAAACAATGAACACAAGTGGATGACGAACGAATTAAGAAACGCATGTAAAGAAAAAGACAGATTGTACAGAAGATATGAAAACAACCAAAGAAACGAAGAATATGCAAAAGAGTACAAAAAGTATCGAAATGAGCTTAACAAAAGAATCTTCCACACAAAAACTCAATTTTTCAAGCAACAGTTCCAGATGTCCAAAGCCAATCCTAAAGAGACCTCGAAACTAGTCAACTCAATTTTGGGTAAGAGGGCCAACAACCTTTATGAGACTCTGAAGTTATATTTCGCGTGCAAAAACAATACAAAGGATTTAGCTAACAGATTTGCATCTGTGCTCTCTTCGGAAGTCAATAGCATAGTTCACAGATGCGGCCACAGAAGTTTGAACCGAACAACAGGCAACGTAAAAAGATCAATGTTTCTAGAAGAAGTATCAGTCGTAGAAATAGAATATATTCTCAGAGCTCTGAAAGATAATAAGTCACCTGGCATAGACGGAATTAGACCAAGGGACCTGAAAATGAACGCAATAACATTAGCATCTGTCATGACTAAGCTGGTTGTCATGAGCCTAGACCAATCCACAGTCCCAACTCTCTTAAAAACATCTATCGTCCGACCGATCTACAAGCGTGGAAAGAAAAATGATGTAAAGAACTAGAGGCCCATTTCTATAATCTCAGCTGTTGATAAAGTGCTGGAAGAAGTTCTGACCAAGAGACTGTACAACTATATCGAGAAATATAACATCCTTCATGACAAACAATTTGGTTTCAGAAAAAACAAAAGTACAAGCCGATTGCTAGGAGACTTTGCGAACAGGTTATATAGTGACCTCGATAAAAATCACAACTTCATTGTCCTATTCACTGATTTTAATAAGGCTTTTGATACCTTATGCCACAAAAACATTTTAAAGCAGCTCGAGAAAATCGGTGTTCGTGGGACCATTTTATCCTGGTTCGAGAGCCATCTGACAAATAGGCCCTTCAAAGAGAAAATCGGGGACGAGTATAGTGAGGAAGAAAGTGTCAAACATGGAGTCCCGCAAGGATCAAAACTGGGACCGCTCATATTCATCAGATATGTCAACGATATGCTGTCAGTCCTTCAACAAAGTACTGGCTACGCCTACGCGGACGACACGGCCATTATTGCAAGCCATAAACACGTGAAAGAGGCTATAAAAATGATGCAAAAAGATTTTAATGCAATCACTGCGTGGTGCCGCAATCACTGCGTGGATCACGGTCTTGTCATAAATGTTAAAAAAACGAAGGTAATGCACATACGTCCACCGCATATTCCTAAAACCAACATTTTTCTGAAAATGCACGATCGAAGATGCCTTCATGATGTTGAGTGTCATCCGCAGCTGCAAGTTAATGACAAATGTAGCGAAATGATAGACAACGTATCGGTCTACAAATATTTGGGCATCATTGTAGATTACAATCTCAAATGGAGCTACCACATTAAAGCGATGACGAAGAAACTGTGACAATCAGCATATGCTCTTTACCACCTGAGCAACTTTTCCCCAGCATCAGTTCTACACCAATGTTATCTTGGCTTGGTTGAATCCCATCTGAGATATGGTATCTTAGCATGGGGTAAGGCATCGCAAATGGCTCAACTCGAATCGACAAGGCAAATGTTTCAGAAGATAATATATAGGGCGCAGTATGGAAACCAGTACCAACAACGACAGATTGCAAATGGCATAAAGATGCTGAGCGTATCACATCTCCATAAACTTGAAGTCATCTCTAGCTTTTGGAATGACAGTACCTATAAAGCACCGACTCAACAAATCTTCAACACGCGACGAAGACAGCAAGGGTGTTATGACATCCCAAGGTCCTGGAACGAGTATGACCGAAGAAGGTATAAAGTCGTAATTCCAATGATTTTCAACGAGCTTCCAACTAGTTTCAGCAGCATGTCAAAAAAGAGATTGCTAAAAAATGTCAAAGAACTATATTGCAACTCTCAATGATTGTATATTTTGCAAATAGTGATCATGAGCGTCTTTTCATTGTTATCTTTTTTTTTTACGAATTTCTGTTTCCAATTGAAATGTACGTACACCATATAAACTTGTAAAAACGTCGTAATTAGTCTTCTGCAGATAAGCCCCCAAGGCTTTGCGGATTCTTTAGATAATTGTTAAATATTTTTAATATGAATAAATAAAAATATGAAATATGAAAAAAATTAATTCAGTTTACGGAAGTGAATAACGTGTGACACTGTCACACTGGCTTATCGACCGGACACACTGTATACCGACAGTGGGTTTGGTCGATAAGCCAGTGTGAAAGTAAAAGCTTTCAGTAAGGGCTTGCGTGTGTAATAAGATGTAAAGTGTTCAGAAGGTTCTGATAAATAAATAAAAGTGGTGAAGTGCTCAGATAGTTGATCTAAGGCGAAATAAGAAAAGTGTTTGTTTTAATTCGAATAAAAAGAAGACAATAGTGGTTTAACGCATTCCAGTGATACGAACCCTATTCAAAGTGGGATTAAATTTCGTAACAGTATTTAAAGTGATAATAACCGGATAAGAACCGACAATAACCTGTATGTCCCTTTCACCTATGGGAAAATGAAATCACACACAACATGGGTGATTGAGAGAAGCTCGGCTCAGGTTCTTCATGGACTGTAACGCCAACATTTAATTATTGTTTTGAATTTATACATTTTTTGGTCCTTTGAGCCGGATCTGGATCTGGGATTTGCATTGTCTACCATTGGATCATTTTCGCTGATTAACGGAAATCGCGTTCATTCTATCAAATATACAGATCATCGAATACAGTTAGCGGGTTATCGATAACGGGATTTATTACAGGACGTTTTGGTAAAATCAGATACTTTTATTGGTGAGAAGAAGCTACCTACATATTGATCTCAAAACGTGTTCGGGAAATCGCAATCTTATTCTCTGACATATGGACATACATATATCCTCGTTCGATTCCATACATTCAAGTAATCCTCGTGCATGTGAGTTATTGAATTCTGAAGACACTCACTCGTATATCTATTTCGTGGGTTGTTTTAAATATGGCTCTTTCGCTTTCGGCATTACACGCGTATCGTGGTCATCTGAAAGGCTCATTTACCAGAGTTGCCTTGTGCTTGGAAAAAATTACCGAATATGTCACCACAGAAGCTTTGGAAACGCGGCTAGAAAAACTTAATAAATTATGGGAAAAATTTTGCTCTAGCCAGGAACATTGAACATGAGGGTTATATCGACCCTGAATCTGATTTTGAGGAATTTGAAAACAAAGTCCTGCTCGTCCGTGCTACTTTCTGCAATTCGGGAATGAAACAAACCGGAGTCGCTTAAAACTCCAGCAAATTCCATTCATCAACCATCGCTTGCGCAACCAGCAGAACAGAACATATCTAGCGCGCATACGGTTCCATTAGTTCCCACCACTACCAAATATTCGCTTACCAACAATTATCTTCCGAAAATTCACTTAGAACCTTTTTCCTTTCATGACATGTTTCTTAGTCCAGTCCACAACAAGAAAGGGTTGTCTCCTATACAAAATTTCACTTCTTGCGATCATGTCTACGCGGAGAAGCTTTGAATTTACTCAACCATATTCCAGTCTCCGTAGCTACATATGGATCTGCTTGGGATAGGTTAGTTAGACGATACGACAGACCACGTTATCTCATCAATTGTCTTCTCGATACGTTTATGCAATTGCGATCCGCTTCCAATTTAAATGCAATAAGTCTTCGCAAGATTTCGGATGGCGCGGATGAGGTTTTAGGGGGCCTCAATTCACTCAATTCAATAGACAGGGATCCTTGGATGATCTACACCTTGTTATCCAAGATGGATCCTGAAACTCGACAAGCCTGGTAGCGTAGAAAAGGACTATCCTACCATCGAGGAGTTTCTCGTATTTCTTGAACGCCGTTGTGAAGCCCTAGAATTATGTAAATCTCTTGTGCGTGACGCAAACAAAAACAAGCCTGCAGTGCTACGAAGCATGCACGCGTAGTCTACTACTCAATGCCCTAAATGTAATTCCGATCATCTCCTCTCACAATGTGCAGAATTTATTACGATGGCTACACAAGCCAAACACGATTTTATCAAATCCAAAAGACTGTGTTTAAACTGCTTACGCCTCGGACATAATTCGAGTCGTTGTCATTCGAAGTTTAGATGTAAGACTTGTAACTCGCATCACCATAGCCTGGTGCATCTCGGTGCAACTAACTCTCACATGAATCAAACTCAAACGGAAATACCCAATATATCGCGCTATTCATCTAATCTGTCATCTTAACCCACGCAATCAAATCAATTCGTTACGAATCACTCGGTTAACCTAACAACTCTCCCTCCACAAACCTTATTACCTACCGCGATTGCGAAAGTTAAGGATTGTAACGGACACTAAACGGTATCATTCGTTAGCGAATCGTGCATACAAAGACTCGGACTAAAACGAACTAATTCATGAATAGCCATGAGCGGAATTGGGTCTACGAGTGCGAGAGCGTCCACAGTCCTCGTATCGATAGCTATAGTTTCTCGGTATGGTGCAGCTAGCATTTTTGTAAACACATACGTTCTATCACACGTTACTTCGTCATTGTGTTCCACTTCGTTCGACGTTAAAGAATGGGTACACATAGCTAGCCTGGAACTAGCCGATCCATTCTCTAACAAACAAATCCAATCGATATCCTACTTGGCGCGGACCATGCTGGGTAAATCTTGCAGGGCGAAAGTGCTTCGCGGTCACCCCATTGCACATAAAACAATCATCGGATGGGTTCTTGCGGGTAAACTACTCTCGGGTATAGAGCAAACTATTCAATACAACCATATTTTTGTCGATATTGACAAAACTCAGAGGGCATGGGCTCGGACATACAGGGTAAAGTTGTTGATTGCTCTCAACCTGGCGAGATGCCAGCAACGATCCCTGTTTAAATGCCCGGGTCAAGTTGACATAAGGCCTCCTCGCGGCGCCCTCTGGATAGCCTCTTCAACAACCGTTGGGAGGTGAACAAACGTATGCAGCGAAAAAAATCCCGACCAGAATGGCGGTTGTGCGGCGGGCTAACAATCCGCCCACGTAAAAAACCTAAAAGTTATGAATGAGCAAGATGCCTCGGATACACGGACGGATACTCGACGACGACAACGCAGGAAAAAGGAACACGATTTGCGAGTATGCTCCTGGAATGTCAGAACCCTGTACACTCCCGGAGCTGCTCATAAACTAGAAGGAATCCTCACGCAATACAAGGCGGATATTACTGCGGTCCAGGAAATACGCTGGATAGGAAACGGTATGATTAGGATGAAAAATTGCGACATTTATTACAGCTGTCACAAAAGGTTGCACTTACTGGGATGCGGATTTGTCGTGGCAATGCGGTTAAGGTCGAAGGTCATCGACTTTAAACCTATAAGTGATCCCCTGGCTGTGATCCGCATCAGACGCAGATTTTATAACATCAGCCTTATATGTGCACACGCCCCTACCGACGAGGCTGAAGACCCTATCAAGGAGGACTTCTATGACCTCCTGGACAACGCCTACGGAGCTTGTCCGGAGTACGATGTAAAAATCGTTCTCGGGGACTTCAACGCCAAAATCGGGAAGGAAAACACCCTTGGCGGAGTGATCGGAAAGCACAGCCTCCACGATACAACAACAGATGACGGCTTCCGACTCGCTGACTTTGCGACAGCTTGTAATGCGGTGATAAGTAGCACAAGATTCCCTCGCAAGCGAATCCACACAGCAACCTGGCGATCTCCGGACGGTCGAACCGCCAACCAAATCGACTATGTGCTCATTGACGCAAGGCACTCGTCAAACATCCTGGATGTGCGAACATTCAGAGGGGCAAATGTCGACTCTGACCACTTCCTCGTAGCAGCAAGATTCAGAGCTCGACTGTCCAATGTCAGAAAGCTGCACCAGCCCATCAGGAGGAGGTTCGACATTGGGCGCCTGAGCACACCGGAGGTTTCCAGAGTCTACAGGGAGCAGCTGAGCGAAAGACTCTACGGTATGCCTACGTCGAACACAAATGCCAATAATATGTGGCTACATTGCCGCTCAGCCATTCAGGAAGTAGCCGAAACCACATTAGGATACCTACCACCCCCGACAAGAAACCCGTGGTATGATGGCGAGTGTGAGCAGAAAAAGGCAGCAACCGACGAGGCGTACCAAAAGGCGTTGCAGAGGAAAACCAGGACAGCGCAAGAAGAGTACCGGGCCAGAAGAAGGGAGGAGAAAAAACTACTGCGACAAAAGAAAAGAATCTTCGCAGCCTCCCATCTCAAGGATATCGAGGAGTCTAGGCATAAACATAAAATACGAGCCTTTTACAAGAAAGCCAAAGGCCTTGCGGGAGGCTTCAAAAAGGGCACCCTGGCCCTTCGAAACTGCGAGGGTAATCTTGTCACCGACCCGCAGGGAATAGTGGATGTATTAAAGCAGCACTTCCAGCAGCTGCTTAACGAGCATGACCAAGAGAGAGTGGTAGGGACCGAGGAAATCCCAACTCCAGCCGCTGAAGTAGTCCTCCCACCCAGCATCGAAGAAGTCGGCACAGCTATTCAGAAGCTGAAGAACAACAAGGCCGCAGGCTCAGATGGCTTGCCATCAGAGCTCTTCAAGGCTGGTGGCGATGTTCTGGTAGGGAGCATGCACCAGATCATCTGCAGAATTTGGGAAGATGAAAGCATGCCCGATGACTGAAATACCAGCTCTATATGCCCCATCCACAAAAAAGGCGATCCTACCTCTTGCAAGAACTATAGAGGTATATCCCTGCTCAATGTCGCATACAAGATCCTGTCCAGCGTATTGTGTGAACGTCTAAGATCATTTTGCACCGCACTAATCGGCAGCTACCAGTGCGGCTTCCGGCCCGGCAAATCAACTCTAGACCAAATTTTCACACTTCGACAAATCTTGGAAAAGACCAACGAGTTTCGAATCGATACACACTATCTTTTCATCGATTTCAAAGCCGCATACGGCAGCATTCATCCTGAAGCACTGTTTGGGGCGATGGCCGAATTCGGGATCCCGGTAAAACTGATCCAGTTGTGTCACGCCACGCTAAAAAACACGCGATGCACCGTGCAACTCGGTTCTAGGACCTCGGAACCATTCGAAACATGCACCGGATTTCGGCAAGGAGATGCGCTGTCATGTGACTTCTTCAACCTGGTGCTGGAGCAGATAGTGCGACGGGCAGGCGTCAACAGGGAAGGCACTATCTTTTACAAGTCCATCCAACTGCTAGGATACGCGGATGATATCGACATCATCGCGTGTTCTCGCCGTGGCATTGTGGAAGCATTCACGGCGATTGAAGAACAGGCGAAACGAGTTGGTCTTAAGATCAATGAGGACAAAACGAAATACATGCTGTCAAGCAAAAACCAATCCGTCGCTCACCTCCTGGGACAAAACATAACAATTGACAGCTACGATTTCGAGGTAGTTAAGGAGTTTGTCTACCTCGGGGCAAACGTAAACTCCACAAATGACACCACAGTCGAGATCCGGCATAGAATCGCCCTTGGTAACCGTTGCTACTTCGGCTTGTCCAAACAACTGGGGTCAAAACTCCTCACTCGAAAGACCAAAGTCATGCTTTACAAAACGCTCATTCTGCCAGTCTTGCTGTACGGAGCCGAAAGCTGGACGATAAGCAGGAGAGTGGAGCTGATTTTGGGTTCTTTCGAAAGAAAAATTCTGCGCCGGATATTTGGTCCTGTCTGTGAGGAAGGTGAATGGAGAAGAAGACACAACCGCGAACTCTACGAGCTGTACCAAGATGTGGATGTAGTCCGAAAGGCAAGGATCCGTCGACTACACTGGCTCGGTCACATCGAGCGCATGGACATCAACGCTCCAGCTAAGAGGGTCTTCGACTCCGAGCCTCCTGGTTCGAGAAGAAGAGGAAGACCGAACCTCTGGTATAAAGACCAAGTAATCGCGGATGTAAGACATCTTGGTCTTGACAACTGGAAGCAGCGTGCCCGGGACCGTCAAGGATGGAAGGCAGCTATAGCTAAGGCTCAGATCCTCCATGGATCGCTGGCCTGATAAGTAGTAAGTATTGACAAAACTCTCCAAGCATTTCGGACCAATAAAGAAATCCATCATCCATCATATCTAAGGAGAATAAAGCAATCGAAGACCATTTTATTCAAGCTCATCGCAGAAATGAGGAAGGAAGTTACATCGTAGAGTTGCCTTTCGAGACAATTCCTAATTCTGCCGATACATTAGCAGGTGCATACTCACGCCTTCAATCTATGGCGAGAAAAATCTCAGTCAATAAAGATCTTTTTCATGACTATTCTCAATTAATAAAGGAGTATTTAGACTTGGGGCATATGTCCAAAATACCTCCGAGTGAAATATTGAAACCAAACGCATTTTATTTGCCTCCCCACGTAGTATTCAAACCGGATAGTGCTACTACTAAGACACAGCAGGAAACTCACTTGATGACTCGTTACTTATCGGTACACCAATCCAAGTCAATTTATTCTCGGTTTGTAGTCAGTTTCGTTGTCACCAATTCGTTTTTACTGCGAACATGTTTCACCAAATCCTCGTGTCTGATGAAGATTCAGACTACCAGCGTATCGTATGGCGAAGATCACACTCAGAGCCATTAGAACATTTCCGCTTACGCACGGTCTTATACAGGAGATCATGTGCACCTTACTTGGTGGAACACTGGAACAACTTGCCCATGACTACGCAAAAGAATCCAGTCGCGTCAGAAGTTATTTTAAACGATTTCTATGTGGATGACGTTGTTTCGGGCGGTGACACGTTACCTGAAGTTATCATTAAAAGAAATCGCTAATCGAACTCCTTGTAAAAGAGGGGATGGAACTTAGTAAGTGGCAAAGTAACTCTATCGAGCTACGCGAAGAATCTGAGTTGTTCCGGTACCTGCATTACACTAGATACCGAAGCGGATCCATGGACTAAACTACTCGGACTTTATTGAAACTCGCGAAGTGATACCTTCAGTTTTCGGTTTAACTATTCGTCTAATGAATTCGTTACCAAACGCGAAATATTGAAGGACATTGCACGTATCATCGACCCACTAGATTTCCCAGCCTCTCCCGTCATTCAACTAAAAATCGTTTTCCAAGAATTGTGGCACTTAAAGTTAAGTTGGAATAAGGAAATTCCCGCTTTACTAGCTCAAAAATAGTGCAAGTCTCGTGAAGAACTATCTTTGTTTACAAGAGTAGAAATTCCAAGAAGCATAGGTCTTTCGAATTCTTCGTTCCAGCTGCACGGGTCTTCCGATGCCTCAGCACCGGCTTATGCTGCGGTCATATACTCTCGGTGCGAACTCACGAATGGAACGTTTCAAGCAACCATCGTAGTTAAGCCTTTCTCGCTTAGAGCTTTGTGCAGCTCTTTTGCTCGCTAGCATCCTTGAATCGTTTCAAAAGGCTTTAAAATTTACCTTCGAAAACGTATAGGCTTGGTCGGATTCCAAAGTGGTTTTGTCTTGGCTTTCCTCTCCATCCCACCGTTGGAATGTTTTTATAGGTAATCGGACAACTGAAATTCTGGACACAATACCCAGAAATGGACGGTTTCATGGGCGCTCATAATGCATTTGCTAGAACTTCCCATTTGGTGGAATGGTCCTACCTGGCTTCGAGGTGATACGAACAAGTGGCCCATTGTGGAGGAAGCAGGTGAAGATCCCAGATGTGCTGACGAAATGAGAAAATCTCTAGCACAATCCCATCTCGCGACCAACCACCCGAAACACTCATTCGATATACTCGCAAGGAAGATTTCATCGTGGCGTATCCTCCTTCGAACGGTGGCCAGAATTCAACAATTCATGTTGTCGCAAGATCGACGTCCTTCATCAAGTTTTCTGACGCCAAAAGACATTTCTTCTTCTTCTTCTTTGGTGGTGTTTACAGCCCATGAAGGACCAGAGCCAAGCTTCTCTCAATCACCCATGTTGTGTGTGATTTATTTTTCACACAGGTGAAAGGGACCTACAGTTTAATGCCGAATCCGAACGGCGTGAGTCGAGAAGCTTTTTCATGGCAAGTTTACTACGGGGGGTTTTGCCAGTACCCCGCCGAGGAGGAACGTCGCGAAATAAACATTCGATGGTGTTAGTGTCATCGGGATCCGAACTCGCTCATCGTGCGCCAGAGTCCAACACACTAACACCACTGCGCCACGGCGCCCTCAAAAGAAACTTACAAAGCAAAAACAACGATCATCAAGTGATTACAGAGTCAACACTTCGATCACAACGGCATATCAGAGTGATATTGATAGTGATCGTGGGGTCAACACGTACGGTTTTGCATCTCTGTCGTTTTTTTTTCGTAAAGATACAAGAAATAGTGCGATGTGTTTGTAATAACAAAGTTGAACGCAATCAGCCGAAGATATTATGCACCAGCTGCAAGAATTATTTCCACTGCAAGTGTGTTAATATTGAACCCGTAGACACTGAGTTTTTTTTTTTAAATCCTATAAGAGTTTTCGGTGTAAGAGTTGCTCCGCTGCACGTAGGAACTCCCTCCGCTCCCCACCCGCTATAAGAGAGCAAAGAGCCCAAACATCACCAGAAGTCATAGATTCTCCACTCGCTTCGGTATCAACTGGCAGCGAACAAAGAGGCCAATAACAACAACACCAAGGAGCTCCAGCATCGGCTGGACATAAACAGACAATAACGTTGGAAACTATTTAGAACGAAATTTTTGCACTCCGAGCGGACAATACTATCACTCTCTCATTAATATCGTCTCTTCAGGAAAAAAAAACAATCTCATGCAGACTGTGCGGGATCTACAGAGAGAAGACGATCGCTTGCAAGAAAAAGAAAGAGAAAAGTGTATTGTAATAATTGGTGTTCCAGATGTTGACAACAATAATGCTCCTAGCTGTGCGTTGCAGACTTTTCAACAGGGTGTCTCTACAAATGTGTCCGAAATTGATATAGATATGTAAGTGTTTTGTTAAAAAGGTTAATTATTCGTCAAACAATGTTAATGTTGCTAAGAAAAAAATTATTTTAGTAGTGAAATTTGTTTCTAAACTAAAAACAGACATTATAATGAAAAAGAAAATTATACATAAAAATGACTTGACATCTAAAATTTTTATAAATTAATCTCTTAATACGCAAACGAAAAACCTTTCAAATGCTGCAAAAAAAAAGTTTAAAAAAAATGGGTCAAAAATGGGAAAGTGCTCATGCGTAAAGGGGTAAAAGACGACATCATTTATATAAAATCAATTGATGATCTTTCTTCTCTAAGCTAAAATGCAAGATCTTAATAGTAATCTGGATGCCCCTGTGTCAATTGTACCGAAGTTAACGCTCTCGATCTCTTTTTTGACCAAACGTACTTACCAAATCATCTTATTATCCACCAAAACATCAGAAGCATGCGTAAGAATTTTGACAATTTTCTTGCTCATTTAGATTAATTTGTATACAAGCCTGATTTCATTTTCTTGACGGAAGCTTGGATTTATGACGAAGAAAAGTCATTTTATAACATTGATGGGTACGAATTACTAACTTGTTGTAACAACAATTATGCATCTGGTGGCGTCGCAGCCTTTATAAACGATTCGTTTCACATTAAGTCTTACAGCCTCAATTTGCCCACTTGTGATGTACTTAAAGTTATAATTAGTGAATTAAAGTTATCGTTTTCTTGTGTTTATAGATTTAATGAGTCTAATGTTAATATGTTCTATGAGGAAGATCTATTGTCTAGTGTGTCTAATGACGTTATTCTTTTGGGTGATATCTTGGGGCACGGCAGTGCCCCTTCCAAGTCGAGCAAAAAAGCGGCACGGCCTTTTCTCGAAACATAACAGGCCATTTTCGACCCCCTATAACTTGGTTGTGGATAAGACTAGAAGTCAGTAACCAAGCAAGCATTACGTAAACACGGTATATTTCAAATATCATTCAATTTGAACTAGTAGTTTAAGAATTATAACTAGTCAAAGTTTCTTAATTTTGTCACTCACTGACTGACTGACCATCAAAAGTCGAAGGCACTTCTAGCGGACGTAGAAGCTTTAAATTTGGAACACAACTAGTGTTTAGTGTTTAAATCAAGGAAAAACTAAAATATTTTGCAATTTCGGTTAAGTTTTCTAGATACACCAACTGCAAAAATAATCCCATAGTAAATATATGGGATTACAAACGTATACAAATTAAAGAGTTGGTTGGTTGGTCGGAGTTTTAAAAAAGATCAACTGATCTTCTCCAGCTTTATTACTCAACTAAAATTCAACTCCATTCAGTGGACTCTACTCTACTCTACTTGATACAGTTATGATACATTGACTATATTTCAAATTCTTATCTAAAGTGACGTGGACGTCTGATGTGGACGATCGGTAGCGTGGGTGTCGTTTCTGCATTCGCTTCATCTTGCGTGGGTGTTGCTTCTTCATTCGCATCATCTTGCGTGGGTGTCGAGTGTAAGGGGTTGTTATCAGCGTGGCAAACGGACGCTGTCAAGTCAGCAGTTCTTCTATCTCTTCTTCATTGGGACTCGGCATCTTAACTCCTATCTTTCTTAGAAGTGACGTCCTGTCTCTTCGAATTCTTTTGTCAATTTTTGTATTCTTCCGTTTAATTGCCTGAACCTTACTTCCCCCTCGGCTTCTTCCTGTTTGCGAGGCTGAAGGAGTTTATGTATCTTATATAATGCAAGCACAAGAAATATAATAGTAGCAACAAATACAATTACCCATCCTGTTTGGTGGTTTTCCATATGATTTTGCATTGAATTTAACACACTAATATTTTCAAACTTCAGTTCATTATCTTCTGATTCCAAATATTTAATTACCTTATATTTATTTAAATAATTTGTTTTTACATAGTTCCATATAATGGCTGTTGGATTTTCATACCTAACATTGTCAATAACTGTTTGGTTTTCGAATGTGATCAGATATACACCTTCGACTAAATGCTCATCCACTGTGTGATTTCCGGAGATTAATATACATAGCTCCATCTTTTACTATTTCAAAAATTTTTTTTTTTTCTTTGACTTTCATACATTGTCCTTCTTGATTATTTAACATTTTGGGTAAACAGGATTCTCTTAATTGTAGTTTACAAAAAGTGTTTCTTATCTCTAGTTTATATTGTTCAACGTTAAAATATTTAGTATTACATTTTACAATTTCTTTTTCAATTAAAAGTTTGCCATCTTTTTGGCTTATTGCTCTAGTTTCGTATAGCTTACAGTTCTTTTTAACAATAGGATATTTGATATATATATGACAATTACATTGTGATCCTGAACAATTTTAAATTTAGAGACGTCCATTAAATCTGTCAACGTTAGTTTTTCGTGTTCGTGGTGAGTGATTTCTTGTATATCGCGTAAATTTAATATCGCGGGGTTTAAGATACCTGCCTTAGCTAATGTTATTGTTTGTATAAGGTTTTGTAACTCATGTATTATTAATTTATTTATTTGTCTCGTCATTTTTGCCTGTAAGTTGTTTTCTAAATAAGCAACTGATTTTCTTATTTGGTTTATAGCTTGAAACCTTTCTGAATTAGTAGTAAATTGTTCATTGTTGTTTTCGGTTAATTCTGAAATTTTATTCGTTATCAAAACTAAGTCGTCGTGGTCAGGAGATCCAGCTAACCATTTCCAAACTGTTCCTAACTCGTTTATACCTCTCTTATTTCTATAATTAATTATTTGAAGTTGCCCTAGTAATGATTCTATAAGGTCTATTTCTGGCTCTTGGTCCGTATTAAAAAGAATATCATTGTCGTGTGTGTTACCCGTTATGTCTCTATATCGTTATATTTATTTGCCATCGTTCGTGCTTCCTGTGCTAGATGCTGATAGTAAGTCAGATTTGTTATATGGAAAATATCGCATTAGTCGTCATAAAAAGCGGCGTCCCCGTTTTCGATAAGGATATAGTCTACTCGTGTGTAGTCTGTTATTTCCGAGGATGCCATGACAAAAAGTGTGAGAGCAATCATTAACTCCATTTTCCTGAAACAATAAGGGCCTACGCCTTAATATTATCCTTGTGTATTATACGATTTCTTTTATTTATTCGTATTTTGTTTCCCAGATCTTCTTGTACCTTTGGTTTTTTATATCTAGGTTGCAGTTTATTTCTGACTCCTGTGATTTTTTCGTATATAATTTCATTTGGTTTATATGTTTTAATATTTATTTATTTTTATTATTTCTATTTAACATTTTTACTTGAGCTAATAGGAATCTGGAGTGCAAGTCTTCGTGTGGCAATTTATTGAATAAGACTTCGTAAGGTTTGTGATTAGTGACGGAGTGTATTGTTTTATTATATTGGTTTGCAGCTCTAAAAATAGATTCGAGGTCGCTAATTAAATTATATTCCTGCTTAAGGCATCTTGCAATTTCGATTAACGTCGAGTGTACCCTTTTGATGTACTGTGTTTTGGGTCGCAGTAATATATTTTTATTTTCAATCTTTGCATAAGGGTTTTAAATTGCGGTGTTGAAAAACCTGGCTCGTTATCAGCTGATATTTGCTTTACTTCGGGAAAGCTTTGCTTCGAGAATTTTTTCATCTAATTTAGTTCTGTCATCAATTAGTTTTAGTTATTTAGTTTCACAGTTTCTGGTATATTCCTTTATTTGTTTGCTCATTTCAGGCCAATAATATAAACTGTATATTTGTTTAAGATTTTCTTTAGCATTTCTTTGCGCTCTAGTGTGTGTTTGTTCAATTATTATACTCTGATCATCCTTATTCATCACATCAATCGGAAAATTCTTTGTATATAGATATCCGTTAGTAAATGTTTCTTTTAGTTTCTGTTTTATTTCATAAAGATCTTCCGGCGTGGAATGGATTGCTACTGTACCCGGTCGTAAGTACTCTTTGAGGATTGTAATCAAATTTTCTGGGGTGTCATAGTCGATGATATGTCTTCTTCTTTCGAAGTTCACCACTTGTTCGTGTAAAGTGAATTTACCTTTGCTAAGTAAAATCTGTTGTTTAAACTGACATAATGGCTTTTTTTGTTTCTGGGACATTCATGTTATCGCTACTTTCTGCGGAGTGCTGGGTGTCAGTTATCGTGGATTCGTCAGTTAGATTATTAAGGTACTGTCCAGAGAGTGCGTCCGCGACAACATTTGTGGTTCCGGGCTTGTAGATCATTTTAGGAGAAAATTCCTCGATAAATGCGTGCCATCTTTTGATTTTGGTATTGGGATTTCTTGTTGAAATCGCGAAAGTCAACGGCTTGTGGTCTGTATGAATTTCTAAGTCTGAAACGCCATAAAGGTAGTTTCCCAAATTTCTCAGGGCCCACACGATTGCGTAAAGCTCCTTTTCATTAGTTGCATAGTTTTGTTCAGTCTGGTTAAGGGTTTTTGAAATGAAAGTTATTGGTTCACTCTCTTGACTGAGGATTCCACCAATAGCGTTGTTAGATGCGTCAGTCGTAAGAATACATTTTTTATTAAAATCTGGTTGGACCAATACAAGTTGATCTACTAATGAATCTTTAAGCTTTTGAACGGCCATAATGCCCTCCTGATCCAATTGGATTGTGGTATTTTTTGACGTAAACTGGACGTTGACTGGATATTTTCATATTCGCCTTTCTTAGGGTTTCAATGATCTGTTTTTTGAGTAGTATCGTCCATATATACGTGACAAATTTTTCCAATATATTCGCGCAATATATCGTCCATTGCACGTTGAAATACACTCGGTGCATTCTTCAGACCGAATGGCATTCGCAAGAATTCGTATTTTCCATTATTCACGGAAAACGAAGTTTTTTCTATGTCTCTTACATGCATTTGTATCTGGTGAAAGCCTGACTCCAGATCTATTGTTGAGAAATATTTGGATTTTCCCAAATTCGAGAGAATGACGGTGGTATCGGGTATGGGGTACCGATCAGAGATCGTCTTCTCATTCAATTTTTTATAGTCTATTACGACTCTTAGTTTAGGTGTTCCATCATCATTTGTACCCTTTTTAGGTACAACCCAGATTGGGGAATTGTATGGGCTGAAGAATACCCTCTTTCAACATTCTTTCCATTTCCTTTTAAACGAAGGAATTGACCGATGCCGGATAGGGGTATTGTTTGCTCCATATGGGAGTCCCAGTGGTGGTTCTGATTTCTGCCCTTACATCCGTTCCAAACAGCGAGTTTACATTGATATTTGAATCCATAATTTCTATTTTTTATATAATATTCTGTTTAGCTTGATCAATTTTATTTTGAGGCATTTTTGAATTGTTCGATTCAGTTTCGTCCTCTGAGTTTCCCAGGTTATTGCTTATCATCTGATTTTTGAATGCGTTTGCGGTTACAATCTGATCGCCAGATATATATATTTTTTCGGGTTTTCCCTTGTATATTAGGATTTCTTTTTCAAAATCAAGGACTATGTTTGCTGCTCTTATGATATTAAGGCCAATCAATAAGTCTGATTCTAGGTTTTCTACTTCCTAAAATCTCACGTTTCTATCGAATATCTCCGATTCGTTATACTGGGAAATAATGGTATACCCATTGATTGTTCGTATTCGTTTTCTAGTCACTAATTCTTTCCTTTCTAATAAAATGTTCGGTCTACAGTAACAACTTGTAGCACCGGTATCTATTAAGATTTTTAATAATTTCCCTGTTCTTGCGCTTTGTCGAAATACAAAGAGCAGTCCAAGCGCTCGCCTAAAAAAGCTGTTTCATTTATATTATTAATTCTGGGATTTTTCATAGGTGGTTGAATGGTGTGTTGTGCGCTTTGGTAAGGTATTTTTTTCTGACTGAAAGTTAGGCAATTGTCCCTGATTGTGATTATGTACGTAGTTGGGACGATTGTAGTTGTTAGAGTTATCATTAGGACGGCGATAGTTATGGAAATATCGCTTGAAATTATTTGAAGCATTCATGGAGTTATCTACCTCCATAGGTTCTGGTTTAACTTGGTTCCTATTTCTAGGTTGACTATTAAAAATGCTATTGGTTTCTAGATGACCATTTTGATCTAAAGATTTTCTTTCAGGGAATCTTAAATTATTAGGATACTTATTATTGTTATAAGTGTTTAGTGGGACTTGACCTCTACCGAATTGCAAAGCGAAATTTGCTCTTACATTATTCGATTCGAGCTCCTGTGCTTTTGCTGAAGCACTTGGTAGGTCATCCGGTGACAATGAAAAGATAATATTTGATAAGGGCGGATTAAGTCCAGTTATGAAGACTCGAAGTGCGTTCCGACGGTTTGCACTATTCAGTTCTTTGGTTAATACCGAATCCGTACCGTGGGTCATTATCGTTTTATTTATTAAGAGTGTGAGTTTTTTGTTGACTAAATTGTAATAGTCAATGATTGATAAATTTCCCTGACGTAATACGCTTAGTTCCTGTTCTATGATATGTGCAGGACGCTTATCTGCATATGCAAAATCGAACCTACTAATTATAGCGTCAAAATTCAATACCGTGCCATGATTTGTCAATAGGTCATTGGCGTTTTGAGTGATTCTGTTTCTTAAAATTGTCAGTGCAGCAAAATATCTCTGACGTATAAGCTAATCGAGCTGGTAGCGGCTTCACGCCAGCTAACATAGGCATTACTGTTACCATTGAACTCGAACTTGAATTCAAATTTAAGACAGTCATTATGGAAAGTCACTTACGGATTTATTTATTAATTGTTTTCTTTTGGGGTTGATTTCGATGCTCCTTGATGTGGTACTCCTGGTCTTCTGGTTGTTTCCTTTTTTTTTTTTCTTCCTTCTTCACTGAAGTCTACACTTTTTGTTCTGTCTCTTGCATCACTTTATTATTTTATTTCTTTTTTTTAAACACTATTTTATTCGCTTGTTTCAATCACTTTTTATTTTATTTGTTGAATCACTCTTTCTTTGCTTATTTAAATCGCCTTTTTCGATTTGGTTAATTATTCTTTGTCTTTATAAAGGAATCACTTTCTTTATCTTGTTTGTTGGATCACTCTTTTTTTATTTGTGTGTTTTTTTTGTTAATCACTTTTTTTTTATTTATTCACTTAAAATACTTGCTTGTTAACAGATACTTTTCTGTAGTGGTTTTATAATTTTTCTCCTTGTAAAAGGATAATTTTCTGTAGTGGTTTTATAATTTTTTCTCCTTGTAATTATTTGTAGTGGTCCCAGGGAGAGTGTGACTATCTCCTCCTGGCGGGATCGCTAAATAAAGAGTTGGTTGGTTTGGTCGGAGTTTTAAAAAAGATCAACTGATCCTTTCCAGCTTTATTACTCTACTAAAATTCAATTCCATTCATTGGACTAACTCTACTTGATACAGTTATGATACATTGACTATATTTCAAATTCTTATCTAAAGTGTGGGTGTCTGATGTGGACGATCCGTAGCGTGGGTGTCGTTTCTGCATCCGCTTTATCTTGCGTGGATGTTGCTTCTGCATCCGCATCATCTTGCGTGGGTGTCGAGTGTAAGGGGTTGTTATCGGCGTGGCTAACGGACGCTGTCAAGTCAGCAGTTCTTCTATCTCTTCTTCATTGGGACTCGGCATCTTAACTTACATACATCAGTGAATCAATAGGTTTGCCTGCATATGTATAAACAATGGAATAATAGGGGTAGATAGGCTTACTGTATTCGGTATCGGCGAGTACATACAAATTAACGCACCGATATTCACCGCATTATCTATTGCGAACTTATGTACAATGCAAATATGCTTATTGTGCATCTTTCCGTCAATGTGTCTCCACGATCCGGTCACACGCGTTTCCCATTGCAAGTGCATGCTTCTATTTGTTCCTCGTCACACGGGTCAACGTACACGCGTTTCCTGTGATAACGCTGATACAGCACCTTTCCATTCCCACGCTCCCTAAGTTCCCAAGAATATTGTATTTACTAATTTAGGCTAAGTAAGCAAATTGTGAATATAAATAGATGGGAAATAAAAGTTTGGTTCTTTCAGTTGTTGTGATCGACCTCCGAAGTCAATTGTATATTTTTTTAACCTACCGCGCACGCGAGCACGTAACTGGCGCCGGAGCAATTAAAACCCGGATAAAAGGTTAATCGAAGTCGGTAAAAAAAACCGAAGTGTAGCTAAAAAACCCGAGCATTTAAAGTGGTAAAAACCAAAACATATAGCTTAAAAGTGCGAGCATTAAAAGTGTTAAAAAATCAAAAGCGTAGCTTAAAAGCCAAGCATTAAATTTGGTTCACGTAAATCAGTTAAAAAAAAATCAAAAATTTAGATCGGTAAGGAAAACCAAAACTCACACCAGTTAAAAACCAGAGTGAAGGTGTAACATAAGTCAATTAAAAACCCGAACACTCAAAAGAACTGGAAAGTGTTATTTAAGTTGGTAATATGGCCAACGGTTAAAATCTAAAACGGTTAAAATCCGGTAAATTCGAAATAACTGAAACAGTGAATAATATACCAATCTTGACACCGCACGAAGCGAAGAATCAATCAACTGGGCCAAATTCAACATTCAACAGTGGCGCAATCCGTGCCCAAGTAGGCAATTTAACGTGCTAAAAAGGACAACACGGACCTCCCGACAGAATGCTGTTAATGCTATTGTAAGCCAAATATTTTATTTTCTATTAAACCTTTAAAAGGAGAAACTAAGTGAATTAATGCTATTGTAAGCCAAATATCTTATTTTGTGCTAAATTTTTAAGAGAAACCAAGTAAATTTGTAAAAAAAGAAAAAAAAAACAAGTACCTTTTTTTAAAATTCTACCTTGTGAACTTACTAACATTATTATTGTAATACCAAAAACCCATCACTCCCTAATACAATGGAACAAATGCAAGAAGCCATTAAACAACTCACTGGTGCGCTTAACGCACAGATTGAACAAATTAAACTTCTGAGTAACAGAATTCAACAAATTGAGAGTAGAGTTAGTCCTCCCTCAACAGCCCCACAGGCACTCGTAACCCCCAGAACTAAGAAAGATCTCGAAGAGATCAGGAAATTACCTGATTGCGTCAGAGATCTACAGGTGTTCGACGGCAACCCTGTGCAGTACGTTTCATGGATTCACAGTGTGGAATCCATTTTAAGCGACTACGATATCGTAAGACAAAAGCCTATTTATAGAGGTATTATTCAGCACATACGTCAAAAAACAAGAGGTCCGGCCGATGCCGCCCTCATTTCCTACAATCTATTTGACAACGATTGGTGTGCAATAAAAAAATGTTTATCCTTGCACTATGCAGATAAACGTGATATTCGTACTTTAGAGTACGAACTTAATTCTATCACCCAACCAAATCTAACGGTTGACGAATTCTATGCAAAGGTCAACCACCAACTATCCCTGCTTATTAACAAAATAAAAACTAAAGACTATTCCCAGGAAACTGTAGACGCCTTACCTGGTAACTACAGAAATAGAGCATTGAATATCTTTATTAGAGGCCTCAATGGAGACATATCTAAAATCTTGATTATCCAAAAGCCCCTAACTCTTCCTGAAGCTTACACATCCTGCTTAGAATTCCAAAACCTCAATTTTAGGAATGTGTCTATACACCGAAGAGATGTGCAGAATTATATACCTACGCCAATAAATCAAATGTTCCCTTCAAGAAATCGTTCAAATATATTACAGCCACAAAAACAGATTCCAGCTTATCACAGAAACCAAATTTACAATTTCCCGCGTAATCCAAAGCCTTCTTTTAACACCCCACCACCCCCAGACAAACAAACCCAAAACCCTCTAAACCAAGGGAAGTTGACCCATCAATACAAAGTCACCTTCTCAATTATATGAACAGGCCCACTGATAGGGTTCCAAATCGAAGATATAATGACCCCGAAAATCTGTCACGAAAGCAACAACGTCTCTTTGCGGCCAACGCAGTAGACCCTTTCGAGGAAAATACAGAAGAACACCTGAACGAAAAATACTTTGAGTCTTACCAGTACCAAGACTACGAAGAAAATTTCGAAGAAGTATCAGATAAGCTAAATTTTATGACGGAAGCCTCTCTAGCGTACCATACCTAGAGTATAGTACTCGAGATGACAAAACTCTAAAATTCTTAATTGACACGGGGGCCAGCAAAAATTTCGTTTCTAGGGCCAGTCAGATCTCCATTTAAAGTACAATCTGCAGCAGGACAGATAGAAATAACCCAAAAAATGTTCGGCCCATTTTTTAAAAGCATAGGCAATAGCTCTATTATTGATTTCTTTGTTTTACCAGGACTAATGACATTCGACGGCATCATAGGGGACGATACCCTAAAGAAGCTAGAAGCAGTCGTTGGCAGAAAAAATAATACTCTCCATATCAGCCCCAATATTAAAATTAAACTCAAGGAGAAAAAATCCCAACAAGTAAACAATATCCAAATCGATTCTGGTAATGAGATAAGGGAGGTTCTGGCTAAACATGAAACATTATTTGGACCGATTTCTGATAGTGGTACCGTAGATACCATCGTCTGCGCAGAAATTAGGACAACGTCTTCTGAACCAATCTATACGAAATCGTACCCATAATCTGCAATCCTTAGGAATGAAGTTGAAAAACAAATAGGGAAGTTGCTTGCGGACGGAGTAATCAGACCACCAAAGAGTCCCTATAATTCATTGTACCGAAAAAAACCCAACGCAGCAGGTGAAAGGCAATACAGGCTAGTAATCGATTTTAAGCGGCTAAACGCGGTTACAGTCCCTAATGCTTACCCTATACCAGACATAACTAACACACTAGTAAGCTTGGGAGAAAGCAAATACTTCACTACACTAGATTTAACATCCGGTTTCTACCAAATTAAAATGAGGGAAAGCGACATTCCCAAAACAGCGTTTTCAACATCTAACGGTAAATTTGAATTTACTCGATTACCGTTTGGGTTGAAAAACGCACTGGCCATCTTTCAACGGATGATCAATGACGTATTAAAACCCCTTATAGTAAAAACGTGCTACGTCTATATAGACGATATAATCGTCTAAGGAAAAACCAAAGAAGAGCACATACAAAACCTTGATGAAGTTCTTTCGCTTCTAGAACGCGCTAACCTTAGGGTGAACCTTGAGAAGTCCAAGTTCCTTTAAACTGAAGTCGACTTCTTAGGGTACATAATAACTCGAATAAGCATCCGCGCTGACCCCAAAATGATCGCCGCAGTTCAAAGAATTCCACCACCATGCAATCTAAAAGATTTAAAAACCTTTCTACGCCTTGCTTCATACTATAGTAAATTTATTAGAGACTTCGCAATAGCGAAGCCACCAACGAACCGAACCAGAGGCTCACTTGCCCAAATAAAAGCAAACCAATCCAAGAGAACGAAAATCCATCTGGATGTAAAAGCTCTGAAAGCATTCCAAGACCTTAAAGAGATGCTGATGTCTTCGGATATCCAAATTTTTCCCGACTTCAATCAACCATTCATCCTCACAACAGACGCCTCTAATTTCGCGATTGGAACCGTCCTATCACAAGGTGAACTCGGTAGAGACAAACCCGTGACATTCATATCAAGATCCCTAACGAAAACCGAAGAAAACTCTTCCACTATAGAAAAAGAATTGCCGGCAATAATTTGGTCTAATTTGTCTAAATTTAGAACATACCTATACGGTGCTAAGTGCATTAAGATCCTTACGGACCATCAACCTCTTACTTTCACCTTGACTAATCGAAGCAACAACGCCAAGCTCAAAAGGTGGAAAACGAAAATTGAGGAATTTAACTACACTTTGGTTTACAAGCCACCGGGAAAACTCGAGCTTCTCAGGCAACCCGGCGCGTCCCCAGGTGGCGGATAGGGGAAGGCCACGTAATGTGGTAGGGGTCATCGCACCCCCGCGGACCAAGAGCACTTACATTCCCAAGTCAAGACGGTTTGAAATACGTGCCGAGGACTGAATGGTGCAGGGAATACAAAAATGTGCATCGCTAACGTACGATCCCTATGTGATACCGGGCGCCCTCACATAGTAACTAGCCTTACATCTACATGGGAGCTCTGTAGATAGTTGACCATCAATTCTCGCCATACTCGTGGGACCAACACATGAACTCTCTCTATTTTTGTATTTTTCAAATCTGTTTTCGCCTCTAGTTCTTTATGTTCTATAGAAAACAGATACTTATTTATTTTTGTATTTTGTTATGGCTTGTTAATAAAATAAATAAAATGAACAACAAAAACAAAACACTAACAGAGTCGGAGGAAGAATATCTCCTCCGCTCACCAGTACACGAAATGGAGACAGAAGTCATAGAACCATCTCCAAATTCCGCAACTACACTCCTGTCCAACAAGACGGACAACCAAAACGCTCAGGCACCTAAGGGTCCAAGCACCGAGGTTGCAGTGGTTGACAACGCCAAAAAACCTCGGCAGAAATACGATTATTTCACCGGGGCCCAAAAGCGAAGAATCGCCGCTCTAATCCGGGACGGGATGGAGCCCGAAGAGGCGAGACAAAAAGAAAGAGCAAGATATGCTTGCGGAAAGGGAAGCCCACAAAAACACTGATGCATCAAATCCCAAGCGCAGCCGATCCAACGACAACTCCATTGTGAAGAATATCCGCAAGACGGGTCGACCACACACAGAAGCACCTAGCAGCTCATGTGTTGGTAATAGAAATGGTCGCCTTGGGCGCGCTTGCGAAAATAAGACTAAGCCCATTAAGGGAAATAGTGGGGGTGCACGAGAGCGCACGGATGCACCCGAGCCATCCTACCGGGATGCCATTGCTCGGTGCAAAGTCGCTATCATGCACTCGCAACACCCGCAAACGGACGAACAGATAAAATTAGTGAGGAAGAGCCTGCTAGTGGAAATGGACAAGGCAGATAAAGATTGTCCTGCCCTCCGATTCGAGGCCACCTCAGCCAGAAATGGATGGCTTTCCATCACCTGTCACGACATAGAAACAAAAAATTGACTCATGTCGTCGATAGAGAAGATCAAGACATGGAAAAACGCTGATTTGTGTGCAACTCAGGGTAATGACATTCCCAAGTTATACACCTGCGTAACATTCGTCCCCGAAGCCGATGACCTTACCAAGGACACTTTCCTTATGCGCATAATGAGGCAGAATGCGAACATAAGCACAAAAGGATGGAGAGTCCTCAGGATTGCCAAGGAAAAAAGCGGTGGGGACCAAGTAACCTTTGCCATTGATGAGGCTTCTAAAGACGCAATTGTGAAGCAAAGGTTCAAACTATTCCTCAATTTCTCCCAGTTCCTAATTAGGATCAAGGGAGTTCCCAAGCAGGCAAAGGTAACAGCGGGCAGCAAAACTAAGGACAGGATACAAGCCCATCCGCAGTGCGATGCCCTAAGTATATCGGCCACGCCTAAGAAAGGGAGTGAGGAACTCGGCGCGCATAAGCGCATCTGGCGTTAGTGCACCAGCCATAGAGACAATGAAAACACCCCAAACGTCAGGGCTGCCTGAAGAAACAACTCGGGCAACAAAGACTTCTGGGGTCAGCCCTATGGTTGGGACAATTACTAACACTGGCAGCCCTGCCAGTACTTCACTGAATCTATCATGCCGGGATTAAGGTGCATCCAAGTAAGTCTACAGCATGCAAAGGCCGCGTCCGCGGTACTGAGCCATAGATTTAACAAGGAGCAACTCCAATAGCCTTTATCCAGGAACCGTACACCATTAAAGACAAGATTAAAGGACTATCAGGTGAGCTGCTCTACGACTCCACAAATGAAGGACGACATAGAGCCTGCATAATGTTTAATAACAATATTAAAGCCATTCGATGTTTAATAACAATATTAAAGCCATTCCCATTCCAGAATTCACCAATAAGGACCTGGCAGCTGCCATCATCCAGCTATCCACTGCGTAAGGTAGGTCAGAAGCCGTAATCTGCTCAGCCTACCTTGCGGGTAACTCCACGGATCTCAGCTTCACACCATTGCAGGATCTTCTCCACCACTTTGGAAGAAGAGGCTCACATATCATCGTGTGCTGTGACGCAAACGCCCACCACACAGCATGGGGAAGCTCGGACATCAACAAAAGAGGTGAGTACCTATTAGAATTCATAGTCAGGAACAACCTCAATATCATAAACCGTGGAAATAATCCACCTTTATGAATAGAATTAGAGAAGAGGTATTAGACCTCACCCTAACTACCCCGTTCATAGGCAACTCAACTCTCTCTGGAACAGCAATCTGGCCAAGCTAAGAACACTGACCAGAAAACTGTTCAACAGAGCTAAGCGGACTGGTGACTGGACGCAGTATCGTACCTCACTCACCAATTACAACCCAGCCCTTCTTCAGAAGGGGAGTGCGCAAATCAGCCCCATGCTCATTAACATCTTTAGAACCAGCTATGCATGGGGACACATACCAACAAGCTGGACAGAGGTAAAGGTAAAATTCATTCACAAAGTAGGCCGTAGACCCATAGACCTGCCTAAGTCCTACAGACCGATAAGCCTTACCTCTTTCTTCCTAAAAGCAATGGAAAAAATCCTGGATAGGCATATCAGGGACGGTGCACTGAAAAGATCACCACTTCACAAAAACCAATATGCCTACCAGCCTGGGAAATCGACCACGCATGCTCTTCAGGAACTAACGGCCCGAATCAACAAATCCCTGAGCGACAAGGAAATTGCGATAGGTAGCTTTCTCGATATTGAGGGTGCCTTCGGTAACACTGAATACACCCAAATAAAACGTTGCAACCTCAGCACAGGGGTGGACAATACCACATGCAATTGGATCCAACACATGCTTAGCAACAGGAAAATAAACACCTCACTAGGCAATGACAAAATCCGCGTAAACGCCGCGAATGGATGCCCTCAAGGCGAGGTTCTTTCACCACTCCTATGGTCCATCGTGATTATTGAACTGATAAGCATACTTAGCAACAATGGCTTCTATATCCAGGGCTACGCTGACGACATAGTGATCCTGATTAGAGGCAAATTCGAAGACACAGTCTCGGAATTCCTCCAACGGGCACTAAACCTTGTTGCACACTGGTGCATAAAGGTTGCACTAAATGTTAATCCTAGGAAAAGCACCATTGTTGCCTTCACCAAATGAAGGAATAGGCACAAACTTACTAAACCTACCCTCTTCGGTGAAGCGATAGAGTTCTCAAAAGAATTCAAATATCTAGTGATAACTCTAGATGAAAAGCTCACTTGGAACTCTCACATTACAAAGACCATTGAGAAAGCCAGGATCTCTTTATGGACCAGCAAAAGTCTCACTGGCAAAAACTGGGGCACAAGCCCCAAAATGTCCCGACGGCTATACACAGCAATCACCAGACCAATTCTTACATATGCTGCGCCCGTCTGGTGGCACAAAACAAAACAAGTATCAGTGCAAGCCAAGCTCAACAAATTGCAAAGACTAGCTTGCATCTGTATCACTGGGAGAACATGAGAACAACCCCCACAGCAGCACTAGAAGTCATCACAGACCTGCCACCTCTTCATCTCCAACTGAAGAAAGAAGCAATGGTCTTCGCCCATAGACTAATCGTGGAGGATGACTCTAACCGTAGGCTCTTTCACCCTGATATCCTTACCGAAATAAACAGGCATGAAATCCTAAAGTTATCTCTCACAGACAAATGTCTCCCCAGATACAACTTCAGCCAAAACTACAAGGTAACATTCCCCAACCGACAAAACTGGGAACAGGATAGACCCTCCTTCAATCGTGGATCCTACGTGTGGTACACAGATGGCTCCAAAACGGACGAAGGCGTTGGGGCTGGAGTATACGGAGCAAATACAGGCACATGCATCTACGTCAGCATGGACAGATAAAACTCCGTTTTTCAAGCAGAGATATTTGCTATAGAACTCTGCCTCAGAGAAAATATAAACAGAAATATACTTAACAAAAACATTTACATTCTCTCTGACAGCAAGGCTGCACTTCTAGCCCTAATGAGCTTTGAAATCACCTCCAAACTAGTATGGGACTGCCTACAACTACTTCACCAGCTGGCCAGTACAAACAGAGTTCATCTCATTTGGATACCTGGACACAGCGGCCATACAGGCAACGAAAAGGCAGACCCACTAGCTAGGAAAGGCTCTGCATCACCATTTATGATGCCACGGCCTTTCTGCGACATACCCATTAGCACCATCAAATGCTGCATAAACAATTGGTTAAGGAACACGACGGATCACTACTGGTTACAAACGAAAGGTAGCAGACAAGCCAAGCTGTTCCTCCCAACTACTTCCCTCAAAAGAACGAAACAACTTCTCATGCTTTGGAGGAGTCAGATTCGTTTAATCACAGGTTTCCTTACTGGACACTGCCCAGTTAATAAACACCTCAAAACAATGGGTATCATACAAGATGACACTTGCCGAATGTGTAATGAAGACGAAGAAGCAGCAGAGCACATACTATGCCACTGTAACTGCCTTGTCAGTACACGTCTTCGTCACCTAGGCAAGTATTATCTTGAAGCAGAAGAAATCGCTGCTAGCTCACTCAAAAGCATACTAAGTTTTATCACTAACTCAGGATTCTTGAGTGAACTGTAAGTGGGGGACAGCACAATAGGCCCACTCGTGGCCGCAGTGATCAGGCGACTCTGTCCCACCCCCTAACCCTATCTATCTAGTTTACAAGCCAGGCAAAACGAATCTGGTTGCTGACGCTCTTTCCCAACTACCGCTTGAACTTAATGTTCTAGCATCATCTGGAACACAACATAGCGCCGAGGAAGACAGTAGCGATCTCATTCCACATTGTGAGGCTCCTCTAAATATCTTTAGAAACCAGCTTGTTTTTTCTAAGGGAAAAGAAATGAATTACTACGAAGAAGCTTATCCGAAATACCACAGACATTACATCAGGTTACCCAACTTTGACATTAATAATCTAACAACAACTCTAAAAGAGAAACTCAACCCCAATATTCTAAATGGCATTAAGATACCCGAAAAATATATTCCAATTCTGCAGGAAATCTACAAAATAACCTTCAGTCGATACAGGATAAGAATAACCCAGAGATTAGTAACCGACATTGCTAACGACGAGAATATATTCGAAATAATCCAGAAGGAACATCGACGAGCCCACAGGAATTAGAAAGTATTATTTCCCTCAAATGACCAAACTTGTCAAAAGAATTGTAAGTTCATATGAGGTTTGTTGCACTAATAAATACGACCGCCACCCGCAAAAACCTGAACTCCAACCTACACCGATACCCTCCTATCCTCCTCCTATACAGAAATCTTGCATATGGATATAATTGAAATCCAAAGAGAAAAATGTATAACTTGTGTAGACAAGTTTTCCAAATTTTCGAAATTTGTTCATATAAAGAATAAATCTGTACCGCATATTCGAGACAAAATAATAAAAATACTCCATTACTTTACTGTCCCTAAAATGCTAGTAATGGATAATGAAAGCAGTTTCAAAAGCCCTATTGTTTTAAATTACATCGAAGGTCTCGGAGTAGCAGTCTACTTGGCACCACCACAGAAAAGTGAAGTGAACGGAGCAATCGAACGAGTTCACTCCACTATTATCGAAATCACGAGATGTCTTCGACAGGAATATCCGGATTTCAAAATCAAAGAGATAAACAGTATAGCTGTAGACAGGTATAATAATACTATCAATTCGGTAACCAAACGAAAGCCTTCCGATATTTTCTTTGGGAGAACTTAAAGAATAAATTACCAAAATTTGACAGAATTCAAAGATATTGTGAATACCGATCTTAAATACGAAATCATGCGTAACCAAAAGAATCAGCTAAAAAGACATAACCAACATAGGGTTACTCCCAGGATTTATAATCTAGGTGATACAGTCTACAAGCGCGATAATCAAATCAAAAGCAAGGAAAAGAAAATTTTCGATAAAGAAATAGTTGGATTAGACAATAATGTTACAATAACTACAACTAACGGAGAACGAATCCACAAATCACATCCCAAAAACAATTCTTAATTTCAGGATCATATTTAGCTCATGGGCAGACGCTACAGTGGACATCTACCAATACAACAGCCAAGCAAGGAACAGGCAAAATAATTAATGGTAACTTCAAAATTGTACATCTAATTAACCTCACCGACTACTATATCTATCAAACAATTAGATATACACCACAATATCCCCAAAACAAGCGCCTATTTACCCTAGCTAGAGCTTCAACTTCTCCAAGTAAAACGGCAAAAGAGAACTAAACGGGCTATAAATTGGAAAAGGTCAGCTTGGAAGTGGCTAGCCGGAAATCCGCACGCAACCGATTGGGATGCTATCGTAGCGAAAAACAACGAATTAGTCAAAAATAATAATAAACAATATGAACTAAACAAATACCTTAGTAAAATAAGTAATACCCTGATCGAAAAATACAATAGAATCATTGAAGAAATAGACAACAACCACACCGGGAAACTTGAGCAAATACTTTTTAACAAGCTAGGTCTACTAAAAGATGAAACGGGGAGATAGTCTTAGCAGGACAGCTTGCGAATAAGGGTATTGTAAACTCAAAATTAATTGAGTAAAGCAGATATAGCCAATATACTTTCAAAAACAGTAACATTTAAAAACGAATTACAGGCAATTGAGTATTCTGAACCCATGATGCTTATTACGGATGCAATTTTATTATATGTAATATGTATACCCCGAGCAGATAAAACGACTTTCAACAAAATAATGATTCGAGCGACCATACAAAATAATAAGAAATTAGACCTAAATTTTTACAATTTATTTATCTCGCAATCCGTGAAATTTGGTATTAAAAGCGAATGCATGGAAATTCAAGACACAACATTTTGTCATAGAAATCAACTTCAAAAACTCCCATCCAATGACTGTGCCCTTAAACTCCTCGATGGCGAAGAAGCAATTTGTAAATATCAATTCCAAAGCAAGCCTATAATAGAACTTCTAAACGATGGTACATTGTTCGTCACCAACTTCCTTGGCAACATAACCTACGCTAGCACTAGCAGACGCCTCGACGGCAACTTTCTTATAAACCTCCATAATGACTCAATAGAAATAGATAACACCAAGTACTCGAATTGGGAAAACAAAAGCTATCATATTTCACCAGCTCTAATACAAGGCAACCTAACCGAAGGAGACATAACCCTAGATCTTCAATACCTTCACAAGCTCCACCTAGATAATGTGAAAAAATGATCCAACCTTTCCTCTAGCACCGAACTTTCCATCGGTTCAGACATAACGATTCTTTTGATAAGCTTGACCTTTAATCTAGTCTTACTTTTCTGCCTAAGGCGGAAGAAGCGAAGCAGGGTTGTCGCGACTGTTGCTCAAATCCCTTCCTTTGAACCAATAAAAATAGATTTCTAATCCGCGGGACGCAGATGCTTAAGAAGGGGAGAGTTAACACACCGATATTCACCGCATTACCTATTGCGAACTTATGTACAATGCAAATATGCTTATTGTGCATCTTTCCGTCAATGTGTCTCCACGATCCGGTCACACGTGTTTCCCATTGCAAGTGCATGCTTCTATTTGTTCCTCGTCACACGGGTCAACGTACAAGCGTTTCCTGTGATAACTCTGATACAACACCTTTCCATTCCCACGCTCAGGCTATACGTAAGCAAATTGTGAATATAAATAGATGGGAAATAAAAGTTTGGTTCGTTCAGTTGTTGTGATCGACTTCCGAAGTCAATTGTGTTTTTTTTAACGTACCGCGAACGCGAGCACGTAACTTACATACATATTGTTACGAATTTTTCGATCCCACACCGAATAGGGTTCGCACCACTGGATTTCGATAAACTGCAATTGTCCTTTGTATCCGAATAAAAACACACACACTTTTATTTCTTTCACCACAGATCAATTATCTGTGCAGCTTCACCACTTTTCTTTATTATCCAATACTATCCACTTAAAACTTTATTACACAAACAAACCTTAGTTGAGAGCTTTTATTTTCACACTGTTTGATCACACTGACTTTTCACACGCTGTTCAATACCACAAACTGAATGTCTGTCGAGGGCGAGTGTTCGCGCTTATATAGCTCTCGGTCCACCTTCTCGAACGTTCGCCGTTGGAAGTCCCCCTTCGGAAATCTCTAGAACGCTCTGACAATTCCATTGGAAGTTGACATCATTCCAATCCCCGCTTCCAGAGAGCTTTCGAACTTCGACAGCGAAATTCGAACTTAACCGTCCGTTTGCATCTCCGCAGCACTGCCCTCCTCCTAAACTTGTTCGTCCTCGAACAAGCGATTGGATCCTTCTCCGTAATATGGTGCTAGCCTCTCTACGTGGACAATTTTATACTTCGCCCGTCTGTTTCCCATCTGCTGTATCCGGTATACCACGTCATTGAGTTTCTTGATGACCTCATATGGTCCGTCCCAGGCTGATTGCAATTTGGGGCACAAGCCTTTTTTTCGTTGTGGGTTGTACAGCAATACCAATTGTCCAGTCTCGAATCCAGAAGTATTAGCCCTCAAGTCGTATCGCGCCTTCATTTTATCGCTGACCAAGTTCAGTCGCTCCCGGATGAACTGATGGATAGAGTTCAGCTGTTCTTTCTTTTCGGTTACGAAGTCTTCCCTGCCGCTAGTTGTCGGTAGTACCACGCCGAACTTCAAGTCCGATGGAAGTCGGAGATCAGTTCCAAAAATGGCTTCGGCGGGTGTTGTTGCCGTTGAATTGTGCTGTGCCGAACGGTATGCCATTAAGAAAAGGGGAAGATGTTCATCCCAGTCCTTCTGATCTCCGACGACGACTTTTCTCAGGTATTCCTCCATCGTCCGGTTGAACCTTTCGACCATGCCATCAGATTGTAGATGTAATGGTGTTGTCCGCGTCTTTCTGATACCTAGCACGTCACAGAGTTCTTTGAACACCGACGACTCGAAGTTTCTCCCTTGGTCTGAGTGCAGTTCCATTGGTACTCCATAACGCGAAACCCAGTTATTCACAAATGCATCCGAAATGGTTTTGGCTTCCTGGTTCGGGATGCAAAACACCTCAGGCCACTTGCTGAAGTAATCGATCACCACTAGCGCGTACTTGTTTCCAGCGTTGCTCGTTGGGAATGGGCCTGCAATATCCATTGCTATACGTTCGAACGGTGCTCCAACATTGTACTGCTGCATATTTCCTCGAGTTTTCTTAACTGGACCCTTTGCCTTCGCACACTGTTCACACCTGCGAATGAAACGCGTAACCGACTCATGGCATCCTACCCAGTAGAAACGTCTCTTGATCTTTTCTACAGTCTTGTTAACACCAAGATGACCCCCGCTTGGTCCCTCGTGGTATTCTCGGATGACCTCGTCGAATTGTCCTTTTGGAATTACCAGCAGATCGTTTACAATGTTCCCGTCCTCACTTTCCCAACTACGGCAGAGGCAACCGTTCTTCAGCTTCAAACTCTGCCATTGAGCCCAGTGAGCTTTCACGAGTGGGCTTTCGCTGGATATTTGCTGCCAAGTTGGTCGAAAACCTCGTTCTTGGTAGTCAATGATGACTGCCAGATCGGCATCCTCTCGCTGCTTTCTTCCAACCTTCTCGGCACTCCAAGCATCTTCTGGCAGCGCATGGAAACGACGGATATCGATGACCTGTTCCTTGGTTTCGGCTAGTGAACAATGTTTGCATTCAACATCACGAGGTCGCCTCGTTAACGCATCCGCATTTCTAAGGCTGCTTCCCTTCAGGTATTTGCGTGCTCTGGCTTGATCTCCTTTTGTCGAATCCGACCTCGGACGCCTTCTTCCCAGACGGCAGTTTCTCGCCATGTGCCCTTGCTGGTTGCAGATGTAGCATCTACCTGAGAACGGGCGGCTCCTACTCACCGTTGTTGCACTGGAACTACGCCACAATTCGCAAGAAGAACGCTTTCTCCGCAGACGACAGTCTTTTGCAGTGTGCCCCTGCTGGTCGCAGATATAGCAGCTACAGGGAACGAGCGACTCCTACTCACTGTCGTTGCTCTGGAACTACGTCGCAATTTGCTGAAGGAACGCTTTCTCCGCAGACGGCAATTCCTCGCAATGTGCCCCTGCTGGTCGCAGATGTAGCATCTACCCGGGAATGAACCACTCCTACTCGCCATTGGTGTTCTGGAACTATCCTGGTCTTGAGATATACGCCGTGGTTTGATGGAAGGTCGGCATATCAAGAGCGATGTTTCGCATGCGAGAGCGCTGGCAACTGTCTCCTTGAAAGATGTCTTCGGCAGGAGAATCCGGCTTCGTTGCGTATCGGGATCCCTTAGCCCTTGGATGAAGGAATCCGTTCTTAGTTTCTCTACCACATCTACTGGAACATCCGCGTAGGCTAGATGAGACAGCCTCTCGATGTCGGCAGCGTACTGCTGGATGGTCTCGTTTCCACGCTGCTTGCGTCCTTTGAGTTCCAGCTTGTGCATCTCCTGCATGTGCTCATTGCCGTATCTTCGATGAAGAGCATCCCATATGGCTGTGTAGTTCCTTCTCTGGGTCTCCGGGATGGTATGTAGAACGTCAGCTGCTTCACCTTTAAGGGAAATTACTAGGGCAGCCACACGATCTTCCTCTCCCCATTGATTCCGTTCCGCTGTTGTCTCGAACTGGAGTTTAAAGATGTTAAAAGCGCTCTTGCCGTCGAAGTTGGGAGCTGTGAATTTTGATGCTGCAGTCGGTACGACGATTCCTTGATGCTGTACGTTCTGGATAGTTTTCTCGAGTTCCAGAACCTTCATGTCGAACCTCGATTCCAGTGACTCGATTCTCTTTTCTTGACTATTCTCGAGATCTAGAACCTTCTTGTCCAGTGTCTCGATTTTCTCTTCGACATTCTGGAATCGATCGTTAACGGCTTGCTGGATGTCTCTCAGGCTTTCTCGATGGTTCTCTAGCATCTCTTCTACCGTCTCCAACTTCTGGCCCAGGGAAGTAGAATTTTCCTCCAGATTCTCTAGTTTCAGGCTCAGGGAAATGGAATTTCCCACCAGTTTCTGACTCAGAGAAGTGGAATTTTCCATCAGTTTCTGACTCAGAGAAGCGGAATTTTCCTCCAACTTTCTACTTACGGCAGCGGAATTTTCCTCCAGTTTTTGATCAAATTTTTGGCTCAGGGAAGCACTCATAGCATTCATAGCCTCGAGAATTTGCTGCATATCGAACGCTGGCTCAGTGGATGTCGACGGCTTCCCCACCCCGAATTCATAACTCTCCCAGTCGACACCTTCCTCCTGCAACGCCGATCGCAGTCTCTCCACCAGGTTGGCTTAAATTCCCACTGTGGATAATTCCCGAGCATCCAGCTCTTTTTTCAGTTGTTCAATGGTCAACTTTTCCAATTTCACCATTTTCTCACTCTTTTAATAATTCACTTTGTGCAATTCACAATTTAAATAAACGTTCCACTCGTTTAATCGCAATCCCACTTCTGACACCAAATGTTACGAATTTTTCGATCCCACACCGAATAGGGTTCGCACCACTGGATTGCGATAAACTACAATTGTCCTTTGTATCCGAATAAAAACATTCACACTTTTATTTCTTTCACCACAGATCAATTATCTGTGCAGCTTTACCACTTTTCATTATTATCCAATACTATCCACTTAAAACTTTATTACACAAACAAACCTTAGTTGAGAGCTTTTATTTTCACACTGTTTGATCACACTGACTTTTCACTCGCTGTTCAATACCACAAAATGAATGTCTGTCGAGGGCGAGTGTTCGCGCTTATATAGCTCTCGGTCCACCTTCTCGAACGTTCGCCGTTGGAAGTCCCCCTTCGGAAATCTCTAGAACGCTCTGACAATTCCATTGGAAGTTGACATCATTCCAATCCCCGCTTCCAGAGAGCTTTCGAACTTCGACAGCGAAATTCGAACTTAACCGTCCGTTTGCATCTCCGTAACAATATTGTTGCGGAGATGCAAGCGGACCGTTAAGTTCGAAAACTCTCTGGAAGCGGGAATTGGAATGATGTCAACTTCCAATGGAATTGTCAGAGCGTTCTAGAGATTTCCAAAGGGGAACTTCCAACGGCGAACGTTCGAGACGGTGGACCGAGAGCTATATAAGCGCGAACACTCGCCCTTGACATTCATTCAGTTTGTGGTATAAAACAGCGTGTAACAAGTCGGTGAGATCAACCAAGGTGAAAAGAAAAGCTTTCAATAAAGGTTTGTGTATTGTGTAATAAAGCTTAAAGTGGATTGTACTGTGTAATAAAGTTTAAAGTGGATTGTATTGGATAATAAAGAAAAGTGGTGAAGCTACACAGATAATTGATCTGTGGTGAAAGAATTAAAAGTGTGTGTGTTTCAATTTTAATAAAAAGGACAATTGTAGTTTATCGCAATCCAGTGGTGCGAACCCTATTTGGTGTGGGGAACGAATAATTCGTAACAATATTGTTGCGCAACAATATTGTTGTTCGAAAGCTCTCTGGAAGCGGGGATTGGAATGATGTCAACTTCCAATGGCATTGTCAGAGCGTTCTAGAGATTTCCGAAGGGGAACTTCCAATGGCGAACATTCGAGACGGTGGACCGAGAGCTATATAAGCGCGAACACTCGCCCTTGACAGACTTTCAGTTTTTGGTATAAGACAGCGTGTGACAAGTCAGTGTGATCAAACAGTGTGAAAATAAAAGCTCCCAATAAAGGTTTGTTTTTGTAATAAAGTTTTAAGTGGATAGTGTTGGATAATAAAGAAAAGTGGTGAAGCTACACAGATAATTGATCTGTGGTGAAAGAATTAAAAGTGTGTGTGTTTCAATTTAAATAAAAAGGACAATTGTAGTTTATCGCAATCCAATGGTGCGAACCCTATTTGGTGTGGGGATCGAGTAATTTCGTAACATTTGGTGTCAGAAGTGGGATTGCGATTAATCGAGTGGAACGTTTATTTAAATTGTGAATTGCACAAAGTGAATTATTAAAAGAGTGAGAAAATGGTGAAATTGGAAAAGTTGACCATTGAACAACTGAAAAAAGAGCTGGATGCTCGGGAATTATCCACAGTGGGAATTAAAGCCAACCTGGTGGAGAGACTGCGATCGGCGTTGCAGGAAGAAGGTGTCGACTGGGAGAGTTATGAATTCGGGGTGGAGAAGCCGTCGACATCCACTGAGCCAGCGTTCGATATGCAGCAAATTCTCGCGGCTATGAATGCTATGAGTGCTTCCCTGAGCCAAAAATTAGATCAAAAACTGGAGGAAAATTCCGCTAATGGAAAAATTGGAAAAGTTGAAAATTGAACAACTGAAAAGAGAGCTGGATGCTCGGGAATTATCCACAGTGAGAAGTAAAGCCAACCTGGTGGAGAGACTGCGATCAGCGTTGCAGGAAGAAGGTTTCGACTGGGAGAATCACGAGTTCGGTGTGGAGAAGCCGTCGACATCCAGTGAACCAGCATTCGATATGCAGCAAATCCTCGCAGCTATGAATGCTATGAGTGCTTCCATATCCCAGTAATTAGATCAAAAGCTGGAGGAAAATTCCGTTGCCGTAAGTAGAAAGTTGGAGGAAAATTCCGCTTCTCTGAGCCAGAAACTAGATCAAAGGCTGGAGGAAAATTCCGTTGCCGTAAGTAGAAAGTTGGAAGAAAATTCCACTTCCCTGGGCCAGAAGCTGCAGACGTTAGAAAGGATGCTAGAGAACAATCGAGAAAGCCTAAGAAACATCCAGCAGACAGTCAACGATCGATTCCAGGACGTCGAAGAAAGAATCGAGACATTAGAATCGCGGTTCGACAAGAAGGTTCTAGATCTCGAGAATAATCAAGAAAAGAGAATCGAGACACTAGAATCGAGGTTCGACAAGAAGGTTCGAGATCTCGAAAATAATCAAGAAAAGATAATCGAGACTATGGAATCGAGGTTCGACAAGAAGGTTCTGGAACTCGAGAAAACCGTCCAGAACGTTCAACGTCAAGGAATCGTTGTACCGACTGCAGCATCGAAATTCACAGCTCCCAACTTTGACGGCACGAGCGCATTTAACATCTTTAGGCTCCAGTTCGAGACAACAGCGGAACAGAATCAATGGGGAGAGGAAGATCGTGTGGCTGCCCTAGTAATTTCCCTTAAAGGTGAAGCAGCCGACGTTCTACAGACCATCCCGGAGACCCAGAGAAGGAACTACACAGCCATATGGGATGCTCTTCATCGAAGATACGGCAGTGAGCACATGCAGGAGATGCACAAGCTGGAACTCAGAGGACGCAAGCAGCGTGGAAACGAGACCATCCAGCAGTACGCTGCCGACATCGAGAGGCTGTCTCATCTAGCCTACGCGGATGTTCCAGTTGATGTGGTGGAGAAACTAAGAACGGATTCCTTCACCCAAGGGCTAAGGGATCCCGATACGCAACGAAGCCTGATTCTCCTGCCGAAGACATCTTTCAAGGAGACAGTTGCCAGCGCTCTCGCATGCGAAACATCGCTCTTGATATGCCGACCTTCCATCAAACTACGGCGTATATCTCAAGACCAGGATAGTTCCAGAACACCAATGGCGAGTAGGAGTGGTTCATTCCCGGGTAGATGCTACATCTGCGACCAGCAGGGGCACATTGCGAGGAACTGCCGTCTGCGGAGAAAGCGTTCCTTCAGCAAATTGCGACGTAGTTCCAGAGCAACGACAGTGAGTAGGAGTCGCTCGTTCCCAGGTAGCTGCTATATCTGCGACCAGCAGGGGCACACTGCAAAAGACTGTCGTCTGCGGAGAAAGCGTTCTTCTAGTGAATTGTGGCGTAGTTCCAGTGCAACAACGGTGAGTATGAGCCGCCCGTTCTCAGGTAGATGCTACATCTGCAACCAGCAAGGGCACATGGCGAGAAATTGCCGTCTGGGAAGAAGGCATCCGAGTTCGGATTCGACAAAAGGAGATCAAGCCAGAGCACGCAAATACCAGAAGGGAAGCAGCCTTAGAAATGCGGATGCGTTAACGAGGCGACCTCGTGATGTTGAATGCAAACATTGTTCACTAGCCGAAACCAAGGAACAGGTCATCGATATCCGTCGTTTCCATGTGCTGCCAGAAGATGCTTGGAGTGCCGAGAAGGTTGGAAGAAAGCAGCGAGAGGATGCCGATCTGGCAGTCATCATTGACTACCAAGAACGAGGTTTTCGACCAACTTGGCAACAAATATCCAGCGAAAGCCCACTCGTGAAAGCTCACTGGGCTCTATGGCAGAGTTTGAAGCTGAAGAACGGTTGCCTCTGCCGTAGTTGGGAAAGTGAGGACGGGAACATTGTAAACGATCTGCTGGTAATTCCAAAAGGACAAATCGATGAGGTCATCCGAGAATACCACGAGGGACCAAGCGGGGGTCATCTTGGTGTTAACAAGACTGTAGAAAAGATCAAGAGACGTTTCTACTGGGTAGGATGCCATGAGTCGGTTACGCGTTTCATTCGCAGGTGTGAACAGTGTGCGAAGGCAAAGGGTCCAGTTAAGAAAACTCGAGGAAATATGCAGCAGTACAATGTTGGAGCACCGTTCGAACGTATCGCAATGGACATGGCATGGCATGGTCGAAAGGTTTAACCGGACGATGGAGGAATACCTGAGAAAAGTCGTCGTCGGAGATCAGAAGGACTGGGATGAACATCTTCCCCTTTTCTTAATGGCATACCGTTCGGCACAGCACAATTCAACGGCAACAACACCCGCCGAAGCCATTTTTGGAACTGATCTCCGACTTCCATCGGACTTGAAGTTCGGCGTGGTACTGCCGACAACTAGCGGCAGGGAAGACTTCGTAACCGAAAAGAAAGAACAGCTGAACTCTATCCATCAGTTCATCCGGGAGCGACTGAACTTGGTCAGCGATAAAATGAAGGCGCGATACGACTTGAGGGCGAATACTTCTGGATTCGAGACCGGACAATTGGTATTGCTGTACAACCCACAACGGAAAAAAGGCTTGTGCCCCAAATTGCAATCAGCCTGGGACGGACCATATGAGGTCATCAAGAAACTCAATGACGTGGTATACCGGATACAGCAGATGGGAAACAGATGGGCGAAGTATAAGACTGTCCACGTAGAGAGGTTAGCGCCATATTACGGAGAAGGATCCAATCGCTTGTTCGAGGACGAACAAATTTAGGCAAATCGAGGGCAGTGTTGCGGAGATGCAAACGGACAGTTAAGTTCGAATTTCGCTGTCGAAGTTCGAAAGCTCTCTGGAAGCGGGGATTGGAATGATGTCAACTTCCAATGGAATTGTCAGAGCGTTCTAGAGATTTCCGAAGGGGAACTTCCAACGGCGAACATTCGAGACGGTGGACCGAGAGCTATATAAGCGCGAACACTCTCCCTTGACAGACTTTCAGTTTGTGGTATAAAACAGCGTGTGACAAGTCAGTGTGATCAAACAGTGTGAAAATAAAAGCTCTCAATTAAGGTTTGTTTGTGTAATGAAGTTTTAAGTGGATAGTGTTGGATAATAAAGAAAAGTGGTGAAGCTACACAGATAATTGATCTGTGGTGAAAGAATTAAAAGTGTGTGTGTTTCAATTTAAATAAAAAGGACAATTGTAGTTTATCGCAATCCAGTGGTGCGAACCCTATTCGGTGTGGGATCGAATAAATTCGTAATAATATCTTTGTGTGTATTTACGCGTCAAAAAGATTTGATTTCACTTCAAGCATACACCCCATCTATACGTGTTATGAATTGTTCACTAATACACCCACACGTGCATTGCATGCATTTGAACAGTCTATAGCTGGCTTAGGCTTGGTATCAGCGAAATCGTGCTTACGCTGAAGAAATACATATGTATGTACATAACTGTATGAGGGATACATAGGACGCGTAAGAAATGGGAGATTAGACAAATTTAAAGCAGAAGGTTAACTTTATCACCCAAAATAAATAAATATAAATATAACAAAAAGTGAAAAAAGTAATAATATGTTTCTTTAGTATGTATGCATATGTATGGAGCTTCTACTTTCTAGTAAAAAGAAAGTAACTCAGTTTTAAAGAAAAGATAAAAATAACGATCCTCGGTATATTATACATAAGTAAAGAAAGAAGTACTTTGTCCTATAGGTATTTAGTTTATTAAACCTTTCCTGCAGAATGTAAAAACAGTATGGGATCTTTATTCTCCCCCTTTAGGTTATTTCTCCTCTCCTCTAAAACTCTGTTTGAAGAACTGAACGCTCGTTCACTTGAGGAGCTAGACGCCCGAATACATGAGATTTTTCGTCCTAGTTGGGGGAGTGAAGGAAAATCCTTACCATGGCTTACAAGTTGGAAATCGCACTAAATAATCTAATTTAATATAATATGTATTACTTGTGAGATATATTGTGTTTTCATGCGATGGCCAGGTCAATCTATTTACTTAAAACATAAAAGATTTTGATATTGGTATGGTCACTATAAGATGTTGTTAGGTTAGCTAATTACGTAATAAATCAAGGCAGAAGGTCCCTTTAGTAGGGACTGAATAAATTAAGCTTGGTAATACATGGATCTCACAACTTTTTACGGTAGAAGATCTGAGTTGCGAGACTTGGTTTTTTTTACAAGTTATGTTTTTCATGGCATTAATATAGACGTCTTACAAAACTCAACTTGGGTGGATAATTATTTGTTTTTGTTATCTTCTTTTGGTTTTGAGTCGTGTATTAATAGACCAACGCCTATTTCTGACTCTTCTTGTACTTGTATTGATCATATGATGATACGTCTTTCCAAACCACAAAGTGTAGGAATTTGTAGTTCTGTTATTGATTTACAAGTTTCTGATTATTGTACAACGTGTCTTAGTTTAAAATATTCTTGTTCCCTATAAATAAAAGACTTCCGTATGATGTTGCCTTTGTTAAAACCGACTTTTCCTCTGTCAATAATATCCTTAGATTGGAACATTGGGAAAATGTACTGAATGAATGTAATCCCTCCATTGCCTTCTTGAAGTTTACTGAGACACTAAAATACCATACATTTCAGAGTTCTAAGAAAACTGTCAAAAAGAAGAACAAGTTTAAGGAACTTAAGCTCCCTTGATTTAATAAGACTAATCAAGATAAGGTAAGAATAAATTGTACAAAGAGACAGTTAGTAATCCCAACAATGACAATCAAGACTAATTATAAAAAAATTTGGAAAGATATTCGTAAATATGTTTTTATGTGTAAAAAGTACTATTATCATAACAAGTTTAGTGAGGCTCACGGCAACTCTAAAGGGAGTGGGAATTAGTTAAAGATATACTAAATAAATCAAGTCAAAAAGAGCAACTCCAGAGCATAAAACAAAATAATGCCCTAATATCAGACACCAACATGTTAGTAGAAATATTTAATAAGTTTTTTTGCTCTATAGGTGCAAAAGTAGTTTCCGATTGTACTGATTCGTTCTCTAGTTGTAACTGCTTAGCCCAGGAAGGCTCATTTCCCCAGAGTTTTTTCTTCGACCCTATAACTTCTTATGAAGTATATAATATAATTATGTCTCTTAAGAACTCGAAAACAAAAATGTCTGATGGAATTTCAAACAACTTCGTTAAAAAATAGCGTTAAACATCAGTGATATTCTATATCTTTTATTTAACAGAAGCGTTACATGTGGTGTGTTTCCAAATTATCTAAAAGTAGTAGTGAACGAACATCAACGACCCAAGCCACTGCACTCTGTTCAGGTTGTGTGTGTAAGCACATCATAAGAGAATATAAAAACTCTTGAACCTGGGCGAGTCTCTACAAAAAACAAAAAATAGCCGAACTGATACGTGGTATAAGAAAGGCGATAAAACCTCTTTTTTTAATTTTTTTTTTTCATTATTATTATTATTTATAAATGACATTCTGTATTTTTAAATTACAAGAATAAAAACAGTATCGAATGTCAATACAAGGTGTATACTAGATAATTATTTAAGTTTATGAGGGGTGAAATTTAGAAAATTAATTGCACAATTTACTAACGTTAAAAGAATATATGCAAGTATAAGTAAAAGAGAATAATTTAAGGTGCATTAGAATAACATTTAAGGTAAAAAATAAAACAAATATATACAAGTAAACATTAAAAACAAAAAGACCGGTATGTCAGTAACAGAGTTTATAACTCAGATCTTAAGATTCTAAGCTAACATAATTGTAACTGAAAAGCCAATCTTTCTTCCGTTTCAGAAACACGCCAGATACTGTAATTGTTCTGATTGTCAAAGGTTGCTTATTAAATAAACGATGAGACACAATAGAATAAAAGTTACGATACAAGGTGGTGCGAAAATATGGCACAGATAATATGTTAGAAAAGTTACCACGAAGATTGTGAGTAGATATGTATGAAGCGGAAATTATGACATCCAGATCTCATAAAAAAACATTTTTAACACTTTAAAACAATACAGATGACGAACCGGTAAAATTTTTAGGTCACAGTATAACGAAAAACTGGGATATCTACTGGGCTTGCGACATATTTTCCTTAATACGTTCTTCTGCATTTTTAGTAATGGTTGGATTTTGTTAAAGTATACACCGCCACAACATACAATTCCGTATTGTAGCTTAGATTGAAAAATTCCGTTATATATCGTCTTAAGAAGCTGTTTTGAACATATTTTGCTCAGATAGAAAAATTATCTAAGAGTATTTCGAAAATATTTTCTTAAGGAATCCAAATGATTCAAAAAACTAATTTTGAAGTCAATAATGAGACCAAGGTACTTAAATTCATTCACTTTATCAATCACAAAACAGCCAGTGCTACAATTTAAGCTTTTATCAAATGAGGGTGAATGAGTTTCACAGTTACAAACAGGTAATTTAAATTTACGACAGTTTGGTGCATGAAAATGGATATCTACATCCATACTATACGAAGAAAGACTAAAAAACATTACTTTGGTTTTGGAACTTAACACTAAACTATGTTGTGCGAACCAATATCAATATCTTAGATGATCTAAATAGATCCCAATTAAGGTCAGCAAGTAAGTCTAGGGGACGCATACAACTGTAGGAAAAGCCAACATCATCTGCAAAAGCGGTAGGTTTACCTTTAAAATCAATTGAGGACAGTGAATTTATATAGATCCAGAATAAAACTGGTCCAAGCACAGAGTCGTGTGGGACACCAATGTTAGACGACTTGACTTCACTCCGTACGTCATTTATTTTTACTCGCTGTGATCTATTTTCTAAATATGACTTAAACCATTTAAGCATGAAGCCTCGGAAACCTGCATTTTCCAATTTCTTTAACAGTATATTATGGTTGACCATATCAAAAGCTTTGGTGATATCCACGAATAGACCAGCAGTTTATTCTTTCTTATCTTATTATATGTGAGGAAAATTGCAATAATGCATCTTCAGTTGATTTTCCTTTACGAAACCCAAATTGAGCTGGATTAAAGAAGTTTGTTGAGGTAGGAAAACTCACTATTCTGATCTTTATAAGTTTCTCAAAAATTTTGCTTATAACTGATAGAAGAGAGATAAGGCCTGTAGTTTGAAACTTCAGTAGTAGAACTCATTTTATGTAAAGGCACAATACCCGCGCATTTAAGTGCGTCAGGAAATATTCCCTCAAAGATGCTACGATTAAGAATATCTGACAATACATTTAGGAGGAAAAAGGCGTTAGTTTTTAAAGTATTTCTTGAAATGCCATCAACGCCACAAGAATTCGACTTCTTTAAAGAGCCAATAACCTTAAGAACTTCAAGCGGAGTCACCGGTTTGAAAACAAAACTTTTATTTTGGAACTGAATAAGAATCGAATTCATTGGCAATTACAAGTATATCCGATACTAAACACTGATTGACAAGGATAGAAGTAGGTTTTATAGAGAGACATGATTTATTAAGTATTTTGTTAACTAGACGCCATTCATTCTTTAAATTACCTTTAGCAGCAAAAAACTGTGAGCGATAATAAGTGTCACGGCATATAGGAATCTCCTTCTTAAGCTCAGTGCAAATCTTTTTATATTTGTTCTTTATACTAGTATTTCTAGGATTCTTGATACACTTAACTCTGATATCGTTTTCGAACTTAATTTTATTTGCTAAATAATTAGAGATCCACGGTTTAAGTCTTTTGGCCACATTTTTCCTAGGCAAAATAGAACTGCATTTAGAAACATGATTTTTTACGGAATTGATAAAAGCCCTGCAAGCAGCCGAGGCATTTACGCAAGAATAGACATCATCCCAAGGTTCAAACAAAAGATTGCTCATTAGCTGGTTTCATTATTTTCCTATTTTTACCATAAAATGTATTTACTAAAAGTCCGATCATAGTATGATCAGTCAAATTCAAATCCAGAATGTAACTTTGACAGTTCTTCAAAGAAATATTATTGAATGTACCACATATAGGTCTAGTTGGTTTATTAATCAAGCAAGCTAACCCATTTGAAGACAATAACGCCAAGCGATCAATTGGAGCAAACCCTCAACTGCTATAAAGCAGATATAACCGCACTTCAAGACGTGCGATGGGATGGACCAGGCAAAAAACGGATGAAAAACTGCGACATCTACTACGGGAACTGCTACAAGGAGAACAAACAGCGCCTATTCGGGTGCGGATTCGATATTCGAGGAAGACTCCGACACAAAGTCTTAATCTTCCGAGACATAAGCGAACGCCTCATAACAATCCGCATCAAAGCTAAACTTGGAAACATTAGCTTAATATGCGCTTACGCCCCAACGGAAGAAAAGGACGTTCGACTCAAAGAAAAATTCTACAATCTCCTGGACAGAACATATGCCCAATGCCCCAGCTACGACACAAAAATAGTCCTAGGAGATTTTAATGCAAAACTGGGCAAAGAGGACATATTTGAGTCGATCATAGGAAAGCATAGCCTCCATAACACCACATCCGACAACGAAATAAAGCTAATTGATTTCCTAGCGGGGCGTAACCTCCTTATAGCAAGCACGCGATTCCCCCATCTCAACATCCACAAGGGTACCTGGCGGTCTTTTGATCAATCGACCACCAACCAGATTGATCACATTGCGATCGACGCCAGACACTCCTCCTGTATTCTCGACGTACGAACCTTCCGAGGAGCCAACATCGACTCGGACCACTACCTTGTTGTAGCCAAGGTACGAATGAGGATATCAAGAATGCTTAGGAGTCAAGTAGCACAACGTAAGTTTGACGTCGGAAAGCTACAATCCCAAGAGAGTGCCAGAATCTTTGCCGATCGTGTCTCCTCCAAGCTCTCTCAAAATCCGCCCACAGCAGCCAAAACAATAGAGCAGGAATGGGCGCATTGCCAGAGCGCCGTCAGAGACGCTGCCTCAGAGGTGCTGGGTTTCACACCGCCACCACCTAGAAACCCCTGGTTCGATGAAAAATGCGAACAAGCATATGCAGCAAAACAAGAGGCATATAAAGCCATGCTGCAACGACGGACGAGAGCTGCTCGCGAAATCTATGAGCAGAAGAGAAGAGAGGAACATACGCTTTTCAGAAAAAGGAAGAGAGAGCACGGAAAGCGTGAGATCGAGGAGATGGAGAGATGCTTCCGCAGGAATGACGCCCGTAAGTTTTACAATAAGGTAATACGAACATGCGATGGCTACAAAGCCAGAGCGGCGACCCGCAGGGATGAAAATGGAGAACTGGTAGTAGAGTCGCAGACGATTCTGAGGATTTGGAAAGACCACTTCTGCAGACTCTTTAACGGCGATGATAGACAAGATACCGCTGTCAGGCAGAACGAGCCATTGGTAATGGACGACAGTGAAAGAGAATTCAGTCCATCCGACCTAGACGAAGTCAAAATAGCGATATCAAGACTTAAGTCTAATAAAGCCGCGGGCGCAGAAGGCCTGTCTGCTGAGCTTCTTATGGCGGCTGGAGATGAGCTGGTAAGGTGCATGCACCATCTCATTTGCAAGGTATGGTCGGAGGAAAGCATGCCCGATGAATGGAATCTCAGCATCTTTTGCCCGGTTCATAAGAAAAGAGACCCCTATAACTGCGCCAACTATAGGGGAATAAGTCTCCTTAATATCGCATATAAGATCCTCTCTGCCGTATTGTGTGAACGCCTGAAACCGTTTGTGGATAACGTGATCGGCTCTTATCAGTGTGGTTTCAGGCCAGGTAAATCCACAATAGACCAAATATTTACGCTACGGCAGATCTTGGAGAAGACGCAGGAATACCAAATCGACACTCACCACCTCTTCGTCGATTTCGAGGCTGCATATGACAGCGTGTATAGAGATGAGCTATACAAAGCCATATCTAGTTTTAACATCCCTGCCAAACTCGTCCGACTGTGCAGGATGACAATGAAGAATTCTCGCTGCTCCATTAAGGTCGGTAATGAGCAAACCGACACCTTTGATGTTCAAAAAGGATTTAGGCAAGGTGACGCGCTGTCATGCAACTTTTTCAACATCGTGCTTGAAAAGATCGTGCAAGAGTCACTGGCCAACAAAAGAGGTACGATTTATTTCAAGTCTACGCAATTACTTGCGTATGCCGACGACATTGACGTGATTGGACGGACACAGCGAGACGTCAATGAGGCCTTTGTAAGCATTGAGGTAGAAGCGGCTAGGATGGGTCTCAAGGTTAATGGGGGTAAAACCAAATATCTGCTTTCATCTAAAGGAGACGGACAACACCGACGTATTGGCCAGAACGTCACCATGGGCGGATATAACTTTAAAATGGTCAAGCAATTCGTCTACCTTGGCTCACTGATGACCGCCGACAACAACACCAGCGCTGAGCTAAAACGCAGAATCAATCTTGCCAACCGCTGTTTTTTTGATCTCAAGGGGCAATTGAGAAGTAGAGCCCTCTCTCGGAAAACCAAGGTGACACTATATAAGACCTTAATCATCCCAGTCCTCCTTTACGGCGCAGAGGCTTGGACCTTAACAAAAGCGGATGAAGATGCCCTTGGTCGTTTCGAGAGGAAAATTCTGCGTACTATCTACGGTCCCGTTTGTTCAAACGGTGTATGGAGGAGAAGATATAACGAAGAACTTTACGGGTTGTACAGCGACATCGGCCTGGTACGACGTCTACGGATACAGCGTCTAAGGTGGCTAGGCCATGCAGAGCGCATGGAAAATACAGCTCCGACCCGAAGAGTCTTTGAATCCACTCCGGAAGGAAGGCGCGCCAGAGGACGGCCGCATCATCGGTGGCGCACGCAGGGGGAAGGGGACCTTAACCAACTGGGCGTGCGGCGCTGGAAACAGCTGGCCAAAGACCGTGCCAGCTGGAGACGCTTTTTGGGTGAGGTCCAGGTTCGCCACGGACTGTAGCGCCACCTAAGTAAGTAAGTAAGTAACGTCAAGTAGTTTAAGATTGTCTTATGTATTTCTAGAATAATTAGATTGAAATCACCTAGAATAATAAGGTTCTTTGATTTTTCTACCCTTAAGAAATGAGAAAATTCTTCAATAAACTTTAAGATATTTAAAATATGTAATCTATGTATATACACATACAAAGACATATATTTCATGGTCAATTTCAACAGAGACTTTAATAACATCATCACTAGAAATATCAGGAAACGACACATTGACAACATTTAATACATCTTTTACAAAACAACTTACACCACCTGAAGCGTAATTGTCATTAGTATTTGCAAAAACTATAAACCCGGGAATATCGTATTCACTAATTTCAAAGCTGTAAATCCATATTTCAGAGACAAAGACAATATCCGGCATGAGTGCAAATGAATCAATATGAGCAATAAGAGCTGAAAAGTTTTCTCTTAAACTCCTGACATTTTGGTGTACAACAAAAAAACAATCGTTACGGTCTACATTACTTGGAAGACAATTGGAAGCCGTGGTTTCACAGTGAAGAGGGAAGGAATAGTCATCTATTAAATAGTCAATAACGTTCATTAAATAGAAGACTATATTAAGGAAAGATCGTTAAAGGATTTGATAGAAATGACTCTTCCACCTTCAGTTTTTCTAACCAAAATTTGATTATTACTAAACCATATAAATTTTGCTCCTTTCTGCTTTGCTATGACTTTCGCCTTCATCAAGAGAGTCCGTGTATATTTCGTCAAAGAGTGGTTAATGTATATTTTTTTTTTTATATGTTTTGCTGTTGCCGTCACTGCCATTTTTTTTCCTGCTGTTGTTGCTGCTATGGTTGGTGTCATCGGCATTGATCTTCATAGCTCTAAGGTTTTGCTTGTTGTTTCTCTTGGCAATCATTATTTGTCGCTTAGTGTTGAAGTCAGACAATTTCACGCAGATAACCGATTTCATAGTAGAGGTTTTGCCTTGCTCTTCACATAATAATTTTGGATTTGATCGTCCAGCACGTCTATTGATAGCGCATTATGCAGAATTTCTTTTGTTGCAGACAAAGCGTTGTCATTGTTGACATTTGGTACAACAACAATTTCAATGATGTTGTTAAGCTGTTGTTGTTGCTGCCAATTGATTTTATTCTCCAGTGAATTTATTTTTAATTTTAAGTAATCATTCTCTGAACGTAGTTCGTTTATTTGTTGAAGAAATCGCTTAGTTGTATCCTCAAAATTTGCCAGTTTTAAATAAACCATTTGAAGAGTATTTTCACTGTCATTTTTTAAAGTTAACGACGAATTAATTTCTCCAGATTTTGTACAATTTGTGACCGTTCGTTTATTGCTGGTATTGATGTTGGGCTGAGCATTGTTTTTGTTATGCTTAGATGCGGTTGTAACTGACAAGTGCATTGAACGACGTCTTAGTATTCCACACTTGTCACAACGAAACGAACTACCACTTGATTTTATATATTCTACATCTTGTTCAGTAATATTTGCACACGCATAATGAAAGTAATGCTTACAGTCACTACAATTCATTTTTGTTGAACAATTGTGTTAATTTTTTTGTGAGCAAATGGAACAATTCATTATAAAAGCTTGAGAACACAGATTAGGTCTACACCCCACGGACACTTAACTTAAAGACCAACTACAGGCCTATTTCGCTATTGTCGGTTTTCTCGAAAATTTTTGAGAAAGCTGTTAAAATAAGATTGGTTAGATTCCTAGAAAGAAACCGTTTTTTAGTGAGTGTCAGTTTGGCTTTTGTTCTGGTTGTTCAACTGAGGATGCCCTTTTGAAATTTTGCTCTGAAATATATAACGATTTAAATAATAGAAACCTTACCGCAGCGCTCGTCGTTGACATAACTAAAGCCTTTGATACTGTAGATCATGAGATACTTCTGAGTAAACTCTACAAATGTGGTTCTAGGGGAATGATTCATGATTGGTTTCGATCCGACATATCCAATAGAGTACAAAGAGTTAAAATTAGTGGTGTCCTTAGTTCCCTGCGTTATGTCTCTGTAGGTATTCCCCAAGGTTCTGTTCTTGGTCCTTTTCTTTTTCTTATATTTATTAACTCACTATTTTTACAAAAATATCACAGCAAATTCACTGCGTTTGCAGACGATATGACGTGTGTTTTCACTAACAATTCACCTATGAATCTTTGTGCTGACATCAATCATGATATTGAAGCACTAAGTCATTGGTTCAAAATACACAAAATGGTTATAAGTGACAAAACAAAAATAAAGTTTTTTAATCATAGAGGAATAGAAGTAGACTATGGACCTTTCATGTGTCACTTTGGTAGTTGCAATAGATTTAAGCATAGTATGACTATTTGTAATTCTGACGAAAACTCGCAGACATATTTTGATGAAAATTCGTGTTCTGATAAATGTTTTAGTATAGAGAAAGTTAATCAGTGCAAACATTTTGGAGTTCTGCTTGACTGGAAGATGAATTGGTCTGCACACACAACTGCACTTAAGAAGTATCTTATGGCAGCTACGAGACAGATCTATTTTTTAACGTCTTGTTGCTCACATGATCTTCCTAAGCGTATTTATTATGGTTTAGTGCATTCCGAACTGGAATATGGTTTATCTTCGTAGGGCGGAACTCACTATAATAAAATGTGTCCTCTCCTTATTACCCAAAAACATGTTATTCGTCTTATTTGTAACAAAAACCGACGGTATGATAGCCTAGAACTTTTTAGAAACCTGGAAATTTTACCTATGAAACATTCATATTGTTACAAAGTTTCCAAGGTATTCTTCAAAAGATTTGGCTATTTAATCAATAGACGCTCCTCTAACTAACTTCGAATAAACGTACAAGATCTCGTCCAAGTACCACATCACAATGTGCAAATCTTTTATAACTTTTTTACAACAATCGCTCCTAGACTTTTTAACAAGCTACCTTATAATAACCTTATTATATAAGACGTATACGTAATGAGACCAGTTTCGTTAAACAAATGAAATCATGACTTTTAGAGCTAAATTAGAAAGTTGTCCTCGATCTGCTTTGTGTACTGACGTAGCCAATTTTTGTTTTTCATTTTGTCTTTGACTGGTTTTTCGTTTTTTTTTTTTTTGCTATGTAACTTTCTATTAGTCAACATCAATTTTTGTTACTGCTTTTTATGTCAATCTATAATATAACGACTCCACTCACTCCGTCAAATTGTAATTTAATGGTTAATATATCTATGCTTGTGAATCTGCTCTCGCTTCTAGTTCCCTAAGAACTACAGATTGCAGATACATTTTTTTTTTTTTTACTTAATACATACATGTCTTTCTATTACGAGTCGGGGGGCGAATTCAAGAAGCCAACATCGCATATAACACAAAGCACACAATAATCATCCCTAAGGATCACGCCATCACCAGCCTAATCGGTCGCGACGCCCATGTTCGGTATTTTCATCCTGGAGTGTCAACGCTATTCGCACTTATTCGACAGGAATACTGGGTGTTCCGTTGCCATAACTTAATTCCCAAAATCACCCATGAATACATTGCATGTTTTCGTTAATGCAAAGAGACTGCCTCCCAATTGGTGGAGAATCTTCCCCGCCCCCGTATCTTGCAAAGTAGACCCTTCGCTAACTGTGGTTGCGACTACGCGGGTCCTATAACACTTAAAGTAATGTGGGGATGAAAATCTACACTTTCGAAGGGCTTCATATCGCTATTTGTGTGCTTAGTGTCAAAAGCTATTCACCTAGACCTCGTGAGTGACTTAACCACCGAAGCGTTTCTCGCGGCCTTTCGACGTTTCGTCGTCGGGAAAAACTGTCACATCTATACTCCGACAACGCCACAAACTATAGCGGAGCTGCTCGTAGACTATTGGGAATGCATAAGCTCGTTTTGTCGACTAACTTAAACTCTATAGTGGCAGAATCCCTGGCTCGCGATGGCATTACGTGGCACTTCATTCCGCCTTCAGCACCACATTTCGGTGGCTTGTGGGAGGCGGGGATGAAGTCGGTGAAACAACATTTGGGCCGTGTTCTTGGGAATGATATTTATAGGTTCGAACAATATCACAAGCTATTAACACAAACCGGAGTCGCATTCAATTCGCGACCCTTATGCCAAAGGGTCGGACAATGACCTAGATCCGCTAACACCTGCTCATTTTCGCTATGAGAGTCCTAGGCTACCGTACCGGAACCATCGAAAAAATCACCAACCAACCGTCTATCTTGCTGGCAACAACTCCAATCAAAGGTGCAAGGCTAGTGGAAATGATAGCATCTCGAATACTTGACTTCACTCCAGCAAGGTCCTCGGTGGCAACAAACCCAAGCAAACATCCATGTCAACGACCTCGTGACAATATAAGGAAAAGATTTATGCCTCGGGAAATGGACCTTGGGACGTGTAACCGAGACCCATCCAGGAAAATATGGCCATGTTCGTGTAGTCCCACTGAAAACATCCAACGGCAATCTTCAACAAGTTGGCGAAACTATTAGGTTGCTGATACTTCGTTCAGGGGTGGCGGAATGTTTGCGAATAGCAGTGTGTTCTGATAATATATTTCAATTTGATTTCAATTATACACACTATGTCTTATGATTGCTGAAAACTTGTATCTCAAATGTTCTCCTTATCCCTCTCTATCATTTTTTTTTTGTCAAATACTATTGTACATGTGTATTACGAAAATAAAACGATCCTCTGGTAGAGTTTTTGGTCGACCGAGTTCTCTGCCACTTGGAGCACCGCCACGGAAGAAGTCAGCTAAATCGAAGTCAACTGAGTTAACCTAAGTATACATCATAATATATATGTATAGCTATGGTCAAAATAATGGCAACACCTCCCATGTTTCACTAAAAGGACTTGTAACTTCTTTTTTATTCGAATTTTAAAAATGATTGATATGCAAATGGGATAACAAATAAGTTTCTAATACGTTTTTTAAGTGATTACTTGATTAGTTGAAGAAATATTTTATCAGGCGGAACTAATCCGCCACATTTAGCAAAATTGGTTGGTCAAAAAAATAGCAAGACCCAACAAAAGTAAAGAAAACGCTCCAGTCATATTTTTTTGCTGTATATTTTAGAGGTATACTTAATATTTTATGACACGCCTTTATTTTCAATGACCGCCTCCATTCGTCTGGTCGTGGAATCCACTAGTTTTTGGCATCTTTCTGTAGATATGGAATACCAACATTCCTGGACGATATTCCACAATTCGTTGACATTTGCAGGACGAAACTAGGCGACTTCTATCTTCAGCTCATTCCAAAGGTTCTCTATCGGGTTTAAGTCGGGTGACCGAGAAGGCCACTGTAAAACATGAAGACGGTTGCGCTCAAACCAAAGCTTGGTATATTTCGCCGAATGTTTCGGGTCATTATCCTGCTGAAAACGCCATTTAAGTGGCATATGATCTCCGCATATGGCAGCATAACACCCTCCAATATCTCGACGTACATTTCCTTGGTCATGATTCCTTCTATCCGATGTAATGGACCAACGCCGTACCAAGAAAAACAGCCCCACAACATCAGACTGCCTCCGCCATGCTTCACGGATGATTTTGGCCTGAAGTGTTTTGCATACCGAACCAAGAAAGCCAAAACCATTTCGGATGCATTCGTGAACAACTGGGTCGCGCGTTATGTAGTACCGCTGGAACTGCACTCCGACCCAGGAAGGAACTTCGAGTCGTCGGTGTTCAAAGAACTCTGCGACATGCTAGGTATCAGAAAGACACGGACAACATCATTACACTCACAATCTGATGGATTGGTCAAAAAGTTCAACCGGACGATGGAGGAATACTTGAGAAAAGTTGTCGTTGGAGATTAGAAGGACTGGGATGAACATCGTCCCCATTTCTTAATGACGTATCGTTCGGCAGAGCACAATTCAACGGCAATAACACCAGCTGAAGTCATTTTTGGAAATGATCTCCGATTTCCGTCGGACTTGAAGTTCGGCGTGGTACTACCGACAACTAGCGGCAGGGAGGACTTCGTAACCAAAAATAAAAAAGAGCTGAACTCTATCCATCAGTTCATCCGGGAGCGACTGAGCTTGGTCAGCGATAAAGTGAAGGCGAGATACGACTTAAGGGCGAACATTTCTGGATTCGAGACAGGACAATTGGTATTGCTGTACAACCCACAACGAAAGAAAGGCTTGTGACCTAAACTGCAATCAGCCTGGGATGGGCCAAGAAGCTCAATGACGTGGTTATCGAATACAGCAGACGGGAAACAGACGGGCGAAGTATAAGATTATCCACGTAGAGAGGTTAGCGCCATATTACGGAGAAGGATCAAATCGCTTATTCGAGGACGAACAAGTTTAGGAGGAGGGCAGTGTTACGGAGACACGCACCGACTTCTATGTTCGAATTTTGCTGTCGAAGTTCGAGTGCCCTGGTGAAGCGGAAACTGAAATGATCGTAACTTTCAGTGGCATGATGCTGAATGCCAGAGCGTTCTAGAGACTTCGGAAGGGGAACGTCTGACGGCGAACATTCGAGAGGGTGGACCGAGAGCTATATAAGCGCGAACGCTCGCCCTCGGATTCATTCAGTTTACAAAAGTGAATAACGTGTGATACTGTCACACTGGTTTATCGACCGAACACACTGTATACCGACCGTAGGTTCGGTCGATAAGCCAGTGTGAATATAAAAGCTTTCAATAAGGGTTTGCGTGTGTCATAAGATGTAAAGTGTTCAGTAGGTTCTGATAAATAAATAAAAGTAGTGAAGTACTCAGTTAGTTGATCTAAGGCGAAAAAATAAAAGTGTTTGTTTTAATTCGAATAAAAAGAAGACAATAGTGGTTTAACGCATTCCAGTGATGCGAATCCTATTCAAAGTGGGATTCAATCTCGTAACAGTATTTTAAAATGATAGGCAATTGTTTGCGAATATCAGTGTGTTCTGATAACTCTCCAAAATTTGATTTCATTAATTAATCTGCAGTTAGTTCTAGAATTGTTTATAATTTGCGCATATACATTATGTCTTATGATTGCTCAAATCTTGTATCTCAAATGTTCCCTTTTTCCCCCTCTATCATTTTTTTGTCAAATACTATTGTACATGTATATTTCTACAATAAAAGGATTCTCTGGTAGAGTTTTAGGTCGACCGATTCCTCTACCACTTGGATCACAGCCACGGACGAGATAAGAAGTTAGCTAAATCGAGGTCACCTGAGTACACCTAAGTATAAACCATAATATATATATATACAACATAATAAACCAAATTTCGAATTTGTACATTTAATTATTGTTTTGAATTTATAGAGCAATGATGATCATATTGATCTTAACTTGGTATTTCACTCACATGACTGCACAAAGTCAAGTCGAGCAAAAAAGCTGCACAGCCGTACCATAACTTTCTCGAACCATTTCAGGCCATTTTCGACCCCCTATAACTTCGTTGTGGATAAAGCTAGAAGCCTGAATATTCAGTAACCAAACCAGCATTGAATAAACACGGTGTATTTCAAATTTCATTAAATCTTAACCATTTAAGAAACCGTTCGTTGACAATCTGATAGGTTCCTACCAGTGTGGATTCAGGCCTGGAAAATCCACGATAGACCAAATATTTACACTACGGGAGATTTTGGAGAAGACCCATGAATTCCAGGTCGACACGCACCATCTTTTTGTCGACTTTAAAGCCGCGTATGACAGTGTTTATAGAGACGAGCTATACAGAGCCATGTCATGTTTTGACATTCCTGCCAAACTCGTCAGACTGTGCAGGATGACTATGGAGAACACTCGCTGCTCCATTAAGGTCGAAGGTGAACTAACCGACCCCTTTGATGATAAAAGGGTGACGCACTGTCATGTGATTTACTTAACAATATTCTTGAAGTTATCGTGCAGGACTCTGCGGCCAATGCAAGAGGTACGATCTACTTCAAGTCCACACAATTGCTTGCCTACGCAGATGGCATTGACGTTGTAGGACGGACAAAGCGAGATGTCAATGAGGCGTTTGCAAGCATTGAAGCAGAAGCCGCTAAAGTGGGTCTAAGGGTAGATGGGGGCAAGACAAAATATATGCTGTCATCCAAGAAAGACACGCAACACCGTCGTCTTGGTCAGAACGTTACATTCGGCAGCTATATTTTTGAGGTAGTCGAGGACTTCGTCTACCTTGGCTCGATAGTGACAAGCAGCAACGACACCAGTGCTGAGATAAAACGCTGAATAACTCTTGCCAACCGCTGCTTCTTCGAGCTCAATAGACAATTGAGTAGAAGAGCCCTCTCTCGAAAAACTAAAGTATCCCTCTACAAAACCTTCACCATCCCGGTCCTCCTCTACGGCACTGAGGCTTGGACGTTGGACTGAGGCGTTTCGAGGGGAAAATTCTGCGTGCAATCTTTGGTCCCGTTTGTGTAAACGGAGAGTGGAGGAGGAGATTCAACCAAGAACTGTAATGGCTGTACAGCGACTTCGGCCTAGTTAGACGTCTTCGAATCCAACGTCTAAGATGGCTAGGCCATGTAGAGCGAATGGACATCAACGCTCCGGCCCGAAGAATCTTCATCTCCAACCCCGCGACGACTCGGACAGGTGGAAAGGGACCTCAACCAACTGGGCATGCGGCACGGGAAGTGACTGGCCAAAGATAGGGCCGGCTGGAGAGGCTTGTTGGTTCACCCCGAACTGTAGAACCATCAAAGTACGTAAGTAAAGGTTAAGAATTATAACTAGTCAACATTTCTTAATTTTGTCACTCACCGACTGACTGACCAATCATCAAAAGTCTAAGGCACTTCTATCAGACGTAGAAGCTTCAAATTTGGAAGACAACTAGTGTTTGGTATAAAAATCAAGGAAAAACAAAAATATTTTACAATTTCGGTTAAGTTTCCTAAATACACCACCTGCATAAATAATCCCATATAAATATATAGCATTACAAACGTATACATTTGCAGTCAATAAATCAGTTTGCCTGTATATGTATAAACAATGGAATAATAGGGGTACCTACATAGGCACTGCACGAGTACATACATACAGCATCGTACGATTACGAATACGATCACTCGTCCGACCACTAAAACAAGTACCCGTGTGTTCGGCATCGGGCAGTATAAAAGTATTCGTATCGTTTTGCATCGGCAACGGCGAGTATTTACGCATCCTGCATCGTTAGGCACATACATACATAGGATGGGTGAAAAATGGGAGATTAGACAAATTCAAAACAAAAGTTAACTTTATCACCCACAAATAAATAAAAATAATAAAAAGTAAAAAAAGCAATAAAAAGTTTCTTCAGTATGTATGTATATGTAGTTTCTACTTTCTAGTAAAAAGAAAGTAACTGAGTTATAAAGAAAAGAAAAAAAAAAAAAAAAAACGATCCTCGATATATTAAACATAAGTAAAATATACTTTGTCCTATATTTGGTTTATGAAACCGTTCCTGCAAAATGTAAAAGCAGTATGGCATCTATATTCTCCCCCTTTAGATTATTTCTCCCCTCCTCTAACACTCTGTTTGCAGGACTAAACGCTCGTTCACTTGAGGAGCTAGACGCCGGAATACATAAGATTTTCCGTCCTAGTTGGTGGAGTAAAGGAAAATCCTTTCATGGCTTCCCCACCACCGTAAGATATTTCGGTCAGTGATGGCTTCCTTTTTAGGGTTCCGTACCCACAGGTAAAACGTAACCCTACTACTAAGGCTTCGCTGTCCGTCCGTCTGGCGCCAGGCTGTATCTAATGAACCGTGATAGTTAGACAGTTGAAATTTTCACAGATGATGTATTTCTGTCGCCGCCACAACGACAAATATTTAAGGGGGGGATATTTAAGGCGGGCTCCCATAAAACAGACATGATTTTCATCCGAAAAATCCCCTTGGTCACAACTAAGGTTAGTCGACAATATCCCACAACCAGTAGCAAACTTTCCAGCCTTAATCCCTATTGTGTCTTTGATGTATTAATCCTAGCTGCAATCCCTTTTTCTGTGATTGCGAACAACCAATAATAAATACCCTTTAAGCTTTGATGATCCCTTTTGTGTCACTTCGTCGACCGCCGAGCGGAAGGTCTATAGTTCAAATTCGCTTCATAGCCAAGAAACAGTAATTTCTATACGGACAAAAAGTATGCAACGCAGTTGTGAATGGAAAGTAACCAAACGTACTGCTGCAGGCATAACACTCACAGTATATGGTCAACTGAAATTCATCCTCTGCGTATGCAATATCAAAGTGCTCGAACGAATTAGTACGGACTATAACCAACTCGGAATTTGGTCGGCTCTCGTCCTATCTAGGACAGCCACCCCTGAGAGTAGTGAACGAACATCAACGACCCAAACCACTGCACTCCGTTCAGGTTGTGTGTCTATAGGCACATCATAAGAGAATATATAAATAAAAACTCTTGAACCTGGGCGAGTTTCTAAAAAAAAAAAAACAAAAAAAGCTTTGATCCCTATTGTGTCCCTGATATATTAATCCTAACTGCAAATCTTTTTCCCATATATTTCTGTTATTCACTTTTTGAACTACATACCTGCTGTCCAGTAAAATAATTGATTTGAATTCAATGAACACTTTGATGGCCAACTATCTCATCTTGGAGATTTTTGATCATCCAGAAAATCCGTTGTTGGTATTCAAGAAGTGGACGGTACCGGATAGGAAAAAAAGTAGGACTATCTACAAGAAGAAATGAGATGCGATCAAAAACATAACTTGTAAAAAACCAAGTAAACTAAAGCCATCAAAAACATAACTTGTAAAAAAAAGGTCTCGCAATTCAGTTCTTCTACCGTGAAGGTAAACATGGATCTCATAACTTTTTATGGTAGAAGAACTGAGTTGCGAGACCTGTTTTTTTTTACAAGTTATGTTTTTGATGGCATTAGTTTACCAGTTCATATTTATGGTCTGGAATACTATAATGATGAGCATCCATTTTGAGACAAGTGTTCTAAAATTTATTCCGTTAGTGAATATAAGTATTTGGGTGTTTTTATTGATTTAAACTTGTTTTGGAAAGCTCAAATAAAAGCTACAAAATCGAATATGATGCTGGCATTACGAAAACTGTATCACTTAAAACCATACTGTTCAAAGCAAATATTACTGCTTACGTGTCAATAATCAAGCCTTGGTTAATGTTCCTGTCGTACACGAAACCAAGTTTGCTCACTTTTTTACTGTTACTGCTACTAGATGTTTTAATAAACTACCTGTTGTGATAAGACAAACTAATCATTTCCGTGCATTTCTAAAAAAAAGTAAAGGATTGGCTGTTCAATATTGACTAGGCATTGAATCTATATATCGATATGTGCATTAAATTGTCAACTTATGCAGTTTAAGCAATTGTTTTGAATTTTTACTTTGTAATATACATATATCTCTTTCTCGCTCCTATTACACATGACTCGTATATTATAATGTATTTTAAATTATTAAATCATTCGACACTAACTTTCATTGTTCCTAATGAATTGCCATTTATGTAATGAACTAATTGTAAAATAGATTTAAGTTGGAATGAATAGGTAAATAGTGAATGAATAAGTATTTTCAGTCTAAATTTTATTTTTTTTTTCTATGAAGTGTGGAAGAGAGCAAAAGCGCGTGCTTTTTGAACCTTAAACGAAATTACCCAATTTTTTTGTTAATTTCTTTTTTCACGGGGCAACATTAAAAAATCCGGCTTCGTCATGACTCACTAACCGCTGCTTATGGTGAAAGAATTATTAAAATCGCTGCAGTGGTTGTCGAGTTCTACCCGGTCGAACATATTCAATTTGTGTTGCTCCATGGCCCTATTTTGTACAATATTTATACATCCGATCTGCCGAAAATTCCATTCTGCGAAACTGCTGTATATGCCGATGACACTGCCATATTTTCATCGCATGAATTCGGTCCCATTATTGAGACGAATTTGAACGATGCTTTGAAGATATTAAGTAATTATTACAAGAAATGGAAGATAAAACTTAACAGTGAGAAAATGCAAGCCATCTTTTTCACTCGAAAAAGGAAAACTTGCTATTTGCCCTTAAATCAATTGAAGCTCGATAATGTTTCAATTAACTGGGTTTCCTGTGTAAAATACTTAGGCATTCACCTGGACTCAAAAATCCTATTCAATCATCATATTAAAAATACTCTTAACAAAGTCAACATCGGAATCAGACTCTTGTACCCTTTCATTAATAGAAGATCCCTACTTTCACTTCAAAATAAAATTATAATTCACATGGTAATATTTCAAGCAATAATTTTATATGGCTGTCAGATTTGGGGAAAATGTGCTAAATATCATTTATTAAAATTGCAACGTATCCAAAATAAAATTTTGAAGATGATGTGTAATCTTCCACATCATCACTCTACAAGTTATGTACACAAACGAACAAATGTTGAATTGATTTCTGAAAGAATTATTAAACTCAACTCCAAATTTACAGAGAGATGCGTCTTTGCCGATAATCCCCTAATCAATAGCCTAGTCAGGCTTGTTGCTATACAAACATGATTTTGTCTTTTGCTTGTTGTGTATTTCTTAACTTATGTATTTACAAATGTACATACTTATCTATCTATCTATTTACTTAGCTGTTTTAACTATTTATTTATGTATTTATTTATTTTTTTTTCTTTATTTATTTGATAATTTATTTAATTAATTATTTATTTGTTTATTTATTTATTTATTTGATAGTTTATTTATTTATTTATTTGATAATTTATTTATTTATTTAATTATTTGTTTTTTTATTTATTTATTTTTTTATATTATTTACTCATTTCGTAAGGTTTTTTTTTTTTTTTTTTTTTTATTATTATTATTATTTTTTTTTTCTCCTTTGAAAAGATAATTGTTCAAAAACTAATCCATATTAAAGAAATCTATTTACATCATTTCAGCAGTAAGATGCGAAATTACGTATCAAATCTCTGTGTAAGACAACGTGCGGTAACTCAGGCCATGTAAATTTTTGTTAATTTGTTTTCTGAATAAAATATCTGAATCTGAATCTGAAAAAGATCAGGTCAATAGTCGTGCAAGCGCGCCAAACAGTACCCCCGAATGCAGAAGCTGTGGTTTGGGCAAATATAGAAGAGGATGCGGGGACAAGTCGAGTGTGGGTGGTCGAACCAGACAAACGTTATCGACCCAGCGATATCATTGTTGGAAAGGCTCTCGTGGAACCCCGACAAGACCAATTGGTTCCAGTAAGAGTCTTGAATCCAATGCACCTAAGACAATACAAAGAGGAATAACCATCGCTCAATGCTAAGAAGCTGCCGCAATTATAAACTGCTAGGGATCGGAAACACCGGGAAATCCAGACCAACAAAGCTTTCAAGAAAACAATGGCCAGAGAGTGGACGCGACAACTAGTGCAAAAGCAGTAAAGTAAAGCACTCTTCCTGCTTCGTAGGTATTGGACAGTTTCCGGCAAACACCGAGGATGGTACTTTTGTCGAAGGAAGGGGAGGTGATCAAACTAATCGACGAGATGAAGAAGGAGGGTGTGATTGAAGCACCTGGAGTTTACCAGTAGTGTGGAAGTACCCGATTCTACGTGAACCATACGAAGCTGAACGACATCACGAAGAAAGACAGCTATCCTTTACCGAGAATTTACGACACCTTGGACACACCAGATAGTGTGCAAAGTGGTTCTCGACGCTGGACTTGGACTGGACACTGGCAAAGAGAGCTTGATCAGCAAGATAAGGAAAAGACCGCGTTCACCGCCGGCGGAGAGCTGTGGCAATTGTCTGTGATGCCCTTCGGTCTTTGGAATCAGAGGAGTACTCTCTCAAATGATTAACGGGCGAAAACGGTTCATCGCTTACTACAGAAGAATCCTATAGAAGCCGGAGAAGAACCACTGTGTTACTAGGAGGGAGCTTTTAGCCATGGTTAACTGTGTCAAGCATTTCCACAAATACATCTATGGCCAAGACGCAGCGTTGAGGTAGTTGCTGCAGTTCAAAACCCAGAAAGCCAACATGTTAGATGGATAGAAAAAAATCCAGAGTTATGAGTTCAATATCGAACACTGGAAGGGGAACAGTCATGGAAACGCGCATGCCTTATCGAGGCGACCATGCGACGTTGAATGCAAATATTGTTCACGTTCACCAAGAAACAGGTCACCGATATCCATCGTTTCCATATGGTACCAGAAGCTTCCCGGACTCTCGAAGAAGTCGGAAGAAAGCAGCTAGAAGATGCGGATCATCATCTATAATAAAAAACGAGGTTTTTGATTAACTTGGCAGCAAACATCCGGTGAAAGCCCAATCCTAAAAGCCTACTTGGGTCGATTACAGAGTTTGAAGCTGAAGAGCGGTTGCCCCTACCGCAGTTGGGAAAGTGAGAACGGGGATATTGTAAACGATCTGTTGGTAATTCCAAATAGATAAATCGACGAGGTCATCCAGGAATACCACGAGTGACCAAGCGGAGGTCACAAATTTGATTCGCAGGTGTGAACAGTGTGCGAAGGCAAAGGGATCACTTAAGATCTCGAGAAAATATGCAGCAGTAAAATGTTGGAGCACCGTTCGAAAGTATCACCATGGACGTCGTAGGGACATTACCAACCGGCAACGCTGGAACAAATACGCGCTGGTGGCGACTACTTCAGCAAACGGCCTGAAGTGTTTTGCATACCGAACCAAGAAGCCAAGACCATTTCAGATGCATACGTGAATAACTCGATTGCGCCTTACGGAGAACCGCTGGAACTGCACTCTGACCGAGGAAGGAACTTCGAGTCGTCGGTGTTCAAAAGCTCTGTGACGTGCCAGGTATCAAAAAGACACGGACAACACCCTTACACCCACAATCTGATGGCATGGTCGAAAGGTTCAACCGGTCGATGGAGAAATACTTGAGAACAGTCGTCGTTGGAAATCAGAAAGACTGGGATGAACATCTTCCCCTTTTCTTAATGGCGTATCGATCAGCGCAGTACAATTAAACGCAGATAACACCAGCTGAAGCCATTTTGGAACTGATCTCCGACCTCAATCGGATCTGAAGGTCGGCGTGGTACTACCGACGACTAGCGGAAGGGTGAAGTTCGTAACCGAAAAAAAGGAGCAGCTTAACTCTATCCAACAGTTTATCAGGGAGCGACTGAACTTGGGCAGTGACAAAATAAATCCGAGATATGACTTAAGGGCGATCACTTCTGGATTCGAAACAGGAAAATTGGTATTGCTGTACGACCCGCAACGAAAAAAAGGCTTGTGCCCCAATCAGCCTAGGATGGGCCATATGAGGTCATCAAGAAACTTAACGACGTGGTATATCGAACACAGCAGACGGGAGACAGACGGACGAAGTATAAGATTGTATACTAGGAGAGGTTAGTGCCATACTGCGGCGAAGGATAAAATCGCTTGTTCGAGGATGAACAAGTTTAGGAAGAGGGCAGTTATGCGGACAGAAACCGACGGTTATGTTCGAAATTCTCTGTTGGGCTGGAGCTGAGGTGTCCATTCGTTCTACATGGCCTAGCCTTCTTAGGCGTTGGATCCGTAGATGCCTGACTAGACTCATGTCGCTGTACAACCCGCACAGTTCGTGATTGAATCTTTTCCTCCAAGCCCCTCTGTGTTTAAAGGGACCGAAAATCGGACGCAGAATCTTTCTCTCGAAGCGACAAAGGATTTCCTCATCCGCTTAAGATAAAGTCCATGTCACTGCGCCGTATGACAGGACCGGGACTATTAAGGTCTTATACAAGGTCAACTTGGTCGTACGAGAGCCAATGGCCTCTCGAGTCTAAAGAAGCAGCGGTTGGCAAGAGTAATTCTGCGCTTAATTTCGAAACTGATGTCATTGTTCCAGGTCACTGCGGAGCCGAAGTATATGAAGCCCTTAACTACCTCAAACTTATATCTGCCAATACCCACATTCTGGCCACGACGTCGGTCATGATATTTAGTCATGCCCTTATTAACTGCCAAACCAATTTTTGCCGCCTCCATCTCAATACTCGCAAGCGCCTCATTGACATCTCGCTGTGATCTTCCTATTATGTCAATGTCGTCGGCGTATGCAAGAAGTTGCGAGGATTTGAAATAGATTGTGCCTCTTGTATTGGCCTGTGATTTTTGCACAATCATTTCCAATATGATATTAAAAAAATCACACGACAGCGTCTCGCCCTGTCTTAATCCTTTTTTGACTTCAAAACGATCGGTCGTTTCTATGCCGATTCGGATGGAGCAGCGAGCATTCTCCGGAGTCATCTTGCAGAGTTTGGCGAGCTTAGCAGGGATGTCAGAAGTAAACGTATAGCGTTGTATAGCTCGTCTCTAACTACGCTGTCGTATGCGGCCTTGAAGTCGACAAATATATGGTGGGTATCGACTTGAAATTCATTGGTTTTCTCCAGGATCTGTCGTAGTCTGAAAATTTGATCGATGGTGGACTTCCCTGGCCTGAAGCGACACTGATAAGGACCTATTCGGTCCTATTCGGACTCGATTCAATTTTCGGAACAATATTTATATCAGGAAAGCAAAAACCATTTGGATATGTTTAGATTGAATGACTCCAATTTGCACCAATGTCATAATCGCATCATCTTTTCCGCAGCCGCCAGCGTAAATAAGACAATTGGATAATTTAAATATGGAAAATATATTGTAAATGAATATTAGAAATAGTAATAGGCCGAAGTTATTAGCTTGCGGAACACCACATGTAACAAAAATACCTTGCGGCAGGCAAGTGTTAGCCTTTACTATGTATTTGCACCCTGTGGTTGAGGTAAGATTAAATGATTTAAAATTAAATCTGGATCTGCATAAGGTAACAGATATGAATGGCCAATATGTACTTGACCTGATTTTCAATAAAGAACATTTTCATCCAAAAAATTCAGAAAAAAAATTCTATTACCTACTTAATATAATCTATATGTATATATATGGTATATACCTATGTGTATTTTTTAATTTATTTTCTTACAAGAGAAAGGGACCTATGGCTTACTGCTGACTCTGATCGGCAAACTTCGATGAGCTTTTCCTTCCTTTCAAAAAATTGAGCCAATACTCTGGCGGGAGGAGATACATACATACTGACCCGTCTGTTGACGCAATTCAATTCCAGTGACATCGGCGTCATACGGCAAATTATTAACCACTATTCTATGGCGCCTTTATAATACTATGAGGAACTATGGGATACAAACACCAAAATGTCATCCAGCAATAAATGTTTCTATGGTAGATAGCATCGGTTAATTAATAAAATAATCATCAGAAGGTGGAAAATTAGAAAAACTAGAACAATTTACGCCGAGAAATTTAATTTAAAGGAACATTTCTTTCGGGTCCAAGTTCAGCCACCTTCTACAAAGCGAAATATTAAACAAGTCGCTTTTGTAATGGAAAAAAAAAATCAGCCACAAATTTGGAAGTCAGTCAGCAGGAAAGTAGAATTCATTTCCATAAACATCGCCTAAGGGGGTAATAAATTAATTTAGATACAGTGCGTGTTCTGTTATTTTGTGTGTTAATTCTGACATCTGAATAATATATTGTTACGAAATTATTCGTTCCGACACCGAATAGGGTTCGCACCACTGGATTGCGATAAACTACAATTGTCCTTTTTATCCGAATAAAAACACACACACTTTTCTTTCTTTCACCACAGATCAATTATCTGCGTAGCTTCACCACTTTTATTTATTATCCGATAGTATTGGAAATTCGAAATTCGAACTCAAACGTCGGTTTGTGTCTCCGCAACAATATTGTTGCTAATTGTCAGAGCATTCTAGAGATTTTCGAAGGGGAACTTCCAACGGCGAACGTTCGAGAAGGTGGACCGAGAGCTATATAAGCGCGAACACTCGCCCTCGACAGGCATTCAGTTTGTGATATTGAACAGCGTGTGACAAGTCAGTGTGATCAAACAGTGTGAAACTAAAAGCTTTCAATAAAGGGTTGTTTGTGTAATAAAGTTTTAAAGTGGATAGTATTGGATAATAAATAAAAGTGGTGAAAGGAACAAGATAAAAAGGACAATTGTAGTTTATCGTAATCCAGTGGTGCGAACCCTATTCGGTGTGGGATCGAATAATTCGCAACATTTGGTGTCAGAAGTGGGATTGCGAGTAAACGAGTGGAACGTTTATTCAAAGTGTGAATTGGACTATTGAAAGTTGTAATATGTGGCACGTTGACGTGACACTGTCGTGGACACCACACGTGGGGTGCCAATTGTAAAATGAGATCTTCTTCTCAGAGGAGTGAGTTTCCCAGACCTAGCCCCAAAACATCCAGCGAACACAAGTTCACGTACGCCGCTCTGACGAGCTCTCCGCCGCGTTACGTGCTGTCCGAGGACCGCAGCAAACGCTGAACAGGCAGCTAGGCAAATGTATCAAAAGATAGAAAAGTAAAAGAGAAAAATAAAAAAAACGTGGTTGCCTTGTTTACTCTTTATTTTAATAAAGGTAAAAGGAAAATTAACAAGAAAAAGAAAGAAAAAAAATTAAGTAAAGAAAAACAAAATTAAAGAGAATTCAAAAATATAAGAAAATAAAATTAAAAAAACAAAATCGAAAAAATAGAAAGAGAAATTCAAAAGAAAAAAAGGTGATGGCAACCCCAGAAAATATGCGCGGATTTGCAAGAGAGAAAGGTAATTTTGCATGAGTGTGGATGGACGAAAGGCAGTGGAGTACCCGACCGCCGAATAGTCTAACCAAACTCAGCTTGGTTAACACGCAAGTGTGGCACTTTCCTCTCGGTGGAAATAACCCGACCGGTTTGAGTGAAGTACCAAACCTGTGTGTCTCTGCACCGATTTCGGCTCGGCTTTTATACCATTTTGTGCCATGGGTGCGGACCGTTACCCTGTAATTCGTAGGTTTAGGGTTGCCATGTAGCTTTTTACATAAATAAAGTTTAACATTTTTCGTTATAGTAAAAATAATAAAATATAATTTTAACATAGAATGAGACATTAATTGTTGTCGTGTTACAATCTCCCCCTCTGGCGCTGAGATCGTCTCGATGATGCGGCAGGATTTGATGTTGACGTGATCTTCCTCGGGCGTCCTCTTCTTCGTAATGGCTACACTGCATGATCGTCATTTGGATGTGAGCGATATTTCGTTATCGAAGAAACGTGGTATGTTCCTAATGGAGTAGTAAGGTCATCCTTTGCGACAACTTGGTAAGTCGAAGTACCCATTTGCTTGATGATTACATACGGTCCGTCTCGTTTTGGTACAAATTTTGAGGAGATCCCCTTTGAAGCTTTGCTAAGTATGTGGGTTGTGACCAGGACTTGGTCACCTACTTTCAAAATGGGTTGCTGTCTTCGTTTTTTATCTGCATAGTGCTTGTTTCGATCCTGTGTCTTCTCAGTTGTCGTCTGAACATCTTTGAATACTCGCATGAGTTGTTTCGATCTGGGAAGGATTTGCCAGGTGAGTTTTTGTCTTGCTCAATAGGCCTGAGATCGTGGTCGACGTCATCTAACGTCCTGAGTCCTCGCCCAAACATAAGGTATGAAGCTGTATAACCTGTACTTTGGCATTTGGCAGTGTTCATCGCGAACCTTATGGCAGGTAAGTTAATGGCCCAATTAGAATGGTTGTTGCCTACTAGTATTCCTAGTTGTGTCTTCAAATCCCTATTCCTTCTCTCTACCGGATTGGCTTGTGGGTGGTAGACCGGAGTCAAGGTTTGTTGAATTCCAAAGAAGTCAGCTAGTTGTTGCATATGCACCGATATGAACTGAGGTCCGTTATCTGTTAAAAGACGTCGTGGCATTCCGTAGAGGAGGAAAACTTCTTGGAGCAGGGTCATGGCGCAATTCTCAGCTGTTGCTTCTCTGAGAGGGAAAATTTCAACCCATCTGCTTGCGAGGTCTTCAGCTATCAAAATCCATTGATATCCGTCTTGGGTAACTGGAAGTGGACCAAATAAGTCAGCTGCTACAATTTCGAAACGTTGATTGCTTGATACGGTTTGTAGTAAACCGCATGGCTTATAGCGCTGACAGGCAGGACAATTTCCAATGTAATTAGTTACACTGTCTCTCATTCCGGGCCAATAGTATCGAAATGCAATTCGAGCTAGTATACGTTCAACGCCGAAATGACCTGACGTGGCCTCATCGTGATAATGCTTCATTATGGATTCCCTTTCTTGCACTGGGATCACTAGCTGTGCAGATTCAGCATCAGATTCTGGCGAGTATCTATATAAGATACCATCATTCAGTAGGTATCCGCGGGATGTCCACTTTGCAATATTTTCATCGTTGGTTTCGAAAGATTCGATAATAGGTTTAAGCCATGTATCTTTTAGTTGAGCTTCGCGAATCTCTTTCGCATTCCTTGTTGTCATGTCTATTTGGAAACTACAAACATTACATTCGGAGTCAGCATAACTTGTATCACTACCAGGTGGTCTCGATAGCATATCAGCCACACAGTTTATCCTCCCTGGTGTATATTCTACGTTAAAATTATAGGGCTGGATTTGTAGTGCCCAACGTGCTAATCTTCCAGTGGGTGATTTAAGACTCATCAACCATTTCAAATGTTGGTGATCAGTTTTAGGGGTTATTTCACCTCCTTCGATGTAACCTCAAAATTTATTGACTGCCCATACAATGGCAAGGGCTTCGCGCTCGGTGGTTGAATAATTTCGCTCAGCGGTTGTAAGGAGTCTTGATGCATATTCTATGCTCATTTTCCTTCTCCCCCTGGCTAAGGACAGCTCCGAGAGCGTAGTTGCTGGCGTCTGTTTTTAGTGTATAGGGTCGGTCATCTTGCGCTTGCTGTAGGACTGGTGCAGTCGTAAGCAAGGTTTTGAGGGTTTCGAATGCGATTCTTTCTTCCTTACCCCACTTCCATACGGAAGTTTTCTTTGTCAGACTACTTAGGGGTTTGGAGACATCAACAAAATTTTTGATGAAACGACGGTACCACGAGCATGTTTGCAAGAATGATAATACTTGTTTGGCATTATTTGGTTCGGGTCGATTGGTGATGGCAGTCACTTTTTCTGGATCGACTTGGATGCCTTGATCAGTTTTTATGTGCCCCAAGTATCTAACTTTTGGACAACAGAAATTTGACTTGTCTTGATTAACTTTTAATCGGAATACTTTGAGACGTTGGAAAATGTTCTTCAAATCCTGGTAATGTTCTTCAAAATTATCTGAACATATAATTATATCGTCGAGATAAATAAGAGGAGCATTTCGAAGCCCAAACGGCATACGTTTAAATTGGAAGAGTCCGAAAGGTGTTATGAACGCTGTTTTCTCTCTATCACTTTCGGCTAGCCTCATCTGATAATATCCTGTTTGAAGGTCAAGTGTACTTTTAAATTTCGTTTTTGTTGTTAAATGCAAGAGGTCATCTATCCTCGGTAGTGGGTATTTGTCTGGGACAGTAATACTGTTTAATTTCCGATAGTCTATACAGACACGGATTCCTTTATCTCTTTTGGGAACCAGTACTACCGGAGCAGCCCAAGGTGACTCGCTTTCTTCGATTATGCCTATTTCGAGCATCTTCTTGAGTTCTTCCTTTAGTTGACTTTTCCTAATAGGTGATAATCTGTACGGAGTTGAAGCTATTGGTTCATGACTACCCCTGTTGATTTTGTGTTCAGTGTATGGTGTTGGTTCTGTTGGCACATCGAACAAGGATTCTTCTTGTGATAAGAATTCATTTAATTTTGTTCTATCAACCTCATTTAGCTCAATCGCCTCGTTATCAGGTAGCTCAACATTGAACGCTAAGATTTCTCTGAAGAAGGGTTCAAGATACACCTCTTCTTCCGTGCGGATTAAGGCAGGAAATAGCCTTTGTTCTAGCTGTTTTCGCTCAGGTGTAACCTCATTTCTAAGAGCGTCTCTGAAGATGTTCTGAGTAAAGTGTGGAGAGTACTCGTTACTTGATCTTCTAGCAATTTTTTCGAATGGTGATTGAGGTGTCATCCTCTTTTCCGACTTGGGAGTTGCGGACAATGGAGAGACTACCTTTATTGTTTTAAACCAATCCAGGAAAGCATTAGCCTCTCTAATGGCTGTTTTTTCGCTCGGTGATCTTTCTTCTAGCGTCTTCTTCCTTGCGATATTGGCGTTGCAAGTTTGTAGCTCTGGAAGCAAATTGCCAGGAACTTTCCTTTTCACCACTTTGGTGTGCGATGTGTCGTAGAAATCAAATTTCCTCTCAGGTTGGTCTGCGTAATACCATAAACGTTGCCCTAAGTCGAGAACTATACCGTTTTCCTCAAGGAAATCGATCCCAATGAGGGTACGGTTATCAGTCGCTTTTGGTAAAGCGATAAATTTAATGGGTCTTAACCGATTTCCAATAATGATATTGGTTTCTCCCATAAAAATTTCATGCTCGTTGGTTTCGCCATCAGCAAGAGTGACGTTGGCTTCAACTTTAGAGAATTGGTACCATTCTTCAACAAATGAATGAAGAGTTCTCTTCCAGCTACGCTCGTACGTGCGGCAGTGTCCAAGTATGCAATGCCTCGCTCGCCATGTGCGGATATTGGCATGGTTGGCAATTCAGTCCCAAGTGTCGTCCTGATGCAGTTAAAAGAGACTGTTGACGGTCCTTTTGGGAGTTCTTTGCAATTGGGACATGTGGAACGAACGAGCTGATTCTAATTTTTGATCTCTGTTGCCGTTCTTTTCTTCTATGGACAGTTCCACACCTCGTGCTTTGGTAAGCAACTCCTCGAAAGTTTGGAAACTGTCTCGTGGAACGCCGTCTCGAATACGAATATTCAGAAGTCCATACACCATGTCAAGCATAATTTTTTCTTCTGGTCTAGGATCTGTGAGCTTTGCCAGTAATGCTCGCTTCTCACATATGAAGTCGTCTGTTGTCTCATTAGGTTTGTGTTTTTTGTCGAAGATTTCCATATAAATACGATACGCTGGTTTGGCGGGAGCGTATGCACTACGTAATAAGGAGATGACATCAGACCAAGTCTTGACCTCTGATTTTACTCCTTGCCACCAGTTGCTTGCGCCTTCCTCCAACAGCAATGGAAACCCTTTAACAGCATATTCGTCGCTTATTCGCTCTACTTCTTTGTACACGTTAATCGTGGCAATAAATGCTTCTACAATAGCGGAGTCTCTTTCGCCTTCAAAACGTGCCGTGCAGTGACTGAAGCTACCTTTAATGCTGCTTTGCACTTGCATTGCTTCGATAAATTTTCGCAATTGCTGTTCCGAGAACTGAGCCATATTTGTGTCACCGTTCTGCCTTGCGGCAACTCGTTTGCTCGTACGAATTTTTATGTCCGTTGTGGTGTTTTATGTGGAGACTGGCCCCACGTTGGGCGCCAAATTGTAATATGTGGCACGTTGACGTGACACTGTCGTGGACACCGCAAGTGGGGTGCCAATTGTAAAATGAGATCTTCTTCTCAGAGGAGTGAGCTTCCCAGTCCTAACCCCAAAACATCCAGCGAACACAAGTTCACGTACGCCGCTTTGCCGAGCTCTCCGCCGCGTTACGTGCTGTCCGAGGACCGCAGCAAACGCTGAACAGGTAGCTAGGCAAATGTATCAAAAGATAGAAAAGTAAAGGAGAAAAATAAAAAAACGTGGTTGCCTTGCCTACTCTTTATTTTAATAAAGGTAAAAGGAAAATTAACAAGAAAAAGAAAAAAAAATTGAATAAAGAAAAACAAAATTAAAGAGAATTCAAAAATATAAGAAAATAAAATTAAAAAAACAAAATCGAAAAAATAGAAAGAGAAATTCAAAAGAAAAAAAAGTGATGGCAACCGCAGAAAATATGCGCGGATTTGCAAGAGAGAAAGGTAATTTTGCATGAGTGTGGATGGACGAAAGCATAGATAAATTAACGAGATGGCAATCTCGATGGCTTTGACAGGCATTTTGACAACTAGCCCCTACAAACTCGTTTCGATTTGACGGCGTCTTGACTATGTCATTCTGCCTTGTTCCGACCTGGTACCGACGTCTTGACTCTACACATCGACGTTTTGAGACTATCATTGTGTTAGTCAAAAGCACGTGGTCTTCTACGAAAATGGTTCCCATCCACGGTTGAGGGGAGATATGTTCACTTTTTTTTCTTTGAATTTGAATTTAACGACAATTACAATCGGCGTTAGTTACTTATACACCTCATTGAATTATTAAATATTTCTACAAAAATAAGTAGTTTATGAGTAAATTATGCCCAAATACGATAGTTATATTCATATTAAATCTCATCCACATATTTACTAACCACTTTGGGGGAAATTTTATTGTAGCTGTATTATATATAAATGTTTTCGCTGTTCCATCAACATGAAATTCGGCAAATAATATGTATATGATTAGCGAAATCTATTTACACATATTTTTATGTAAAACTGCAGTATTGGCTGATAAATAAAAACCTTGAAATTTAAGTTGTGTTTCATATTTTTGCGGATTGTGATTTATATTCACCTCATATTTTGGAGTAGTCTACTGAACACTAACCTGGGGTCCCAACGGTTCCAATAAAGCAAATTCTTAAGAATTCGCTATGTTTGAATATCAAAATTATCGATAAAAGAGCGTAGACAGCATTTAGTATTTCTTGCTGATTTCTTGATTGAATAGTGAAAACTCCAAAGTAAGTTAGAAAGAAAATGGGTCCTATAAAATGCATATTTGAATGCAAAAATATAATGAGAACCTATTGTGCACGAACTCAAGAAACGTAAGTACTTAGTATATTATGATATTAAACGTACATTTTTTGAGGAAATGTATGTACAAGAACGTTAAGTTGCTGCGTAATTTTGAATGTAGAGTACAAGAGGATTATTAATTTCACTCTTTTATAAAAGTATTGAGACTTAACAGTCTGGAATTGGTAGGCCTAGTTCTGGGGAAGGGTGTTAAAATAAAGGGGTTGAAGAATAGGTGAGTGAGTAGGTGGACGCTCGAAAGGCGAGGCCGATGAACCGTTTATTTTCCGACCTTTCTAAATTGTAAAGATGTACATATATGTATATAAGATTTGTATAATTCCATATACAAATATAACTTTTTAAATAGACCTTTATGCCTCTATGCCTTTTGTCTAATTTTAATACCTCTTTTTTTCATAACAGATGCAACCAATGGCGACTTGCCTTGGATTTCCCAGCATTGCAAAGGAGGAGTAAGATTTGCAATATCCATTTCTCTAGCGAGTCATTTTTAGGCCCGACAAAAAAACGCCTTACTAGAAATGCACTTCCGTGCAGAGTGAGGCGCGGATCTGTAAAAGACATTGAAACTATTCCCATTCCCGTGACGACCAGTGAAGTGGAGAGTCAAATGAGTCCACCTAAGATTACTGAGACTATTCCCGTTCCCGTGACGACTAGTGAAGTGGAGAGTCAACCAAGTCCACCTCAGATTACTGAGCTTATTCCCGTTCCCGTGACAACCAGTGAAGTGAAGAATCAACCGATTCTACCTCAGATTGTTGAAGTCGACAGTGTAGAGGAAAATATATGCGAAGTAAGTGACCAAGGCGTACAAACAGGTAAGTCTTTAACTTATCATACGCCTAGAAAGCTAATGCTTAAAAAAAAATTGCTCATTGCTGAGCGTACTATTAAGAAGTTGGAGGATAAGTGTCGTGGCTTAGAAACTAGTAACAAAGAGAAAGACGTTTTGAAGACAAAGAGAAAGACTTTTAAAGACGTCTTTCTCGAAAGTCAATTAAATAAATTAAGCCTGGAAATTCAAATTTTTAAAGCCAGTAGAATAGAAAAAAATATTGGAAATGACCTCAATACTTTGCCAGGCGATTTGCAAATTATAATTGCAAACGCCAAACAAAATGCAGGAGCTAATTTGAAAGGGAATAGATACACAAATAAATTGAAAATGTTGGCTCTTTCGATTTATTTTACATCCCCTGTAGCTTACAGATTACTGAAGCCATCATTAAATTTTCCATCAGCCGTGACTTTACGTTCATTTATATCTTCGTGGCCGAAATCTCCCGGCAACATAAATTTTAATGCAAAAAGCTTAGAGTTGAAAACAAGTCAGCTAACCGATATCTATAAATATTGTTCCATTTCGGCCGACGAAATGTCTCTAAAGTCCCACTTATACTATTGTAGGAAAAGTGATAGTATTTTAGGATATGAAGATTTCGGCTCGGACGAATAGCGTTCGCAATTGCCAGCCAAAAATGTTTTAGTTTTATATGTACAAGGCATTATGCAAGCGTGGAAGCACCCCCTTGCTTATTATTTCGTTAGCACAAATTGCCCCCCTTCAAAATTAAAAAGCGTCTTATTTGAAGCAATATGTGCACTTAAACGTAGCGGATTGTTCCCAGTACAATTCGTTTGTGACCAAGGGTCAAATTTTAGAGGCCTATCGCGTATCTTGGAAATTACTGCTGATAGGCCATTTTTCAAAGTAGATGACGGCAAAATTTTTTTTTTTTTCGATTCACCACATTTAATTAAAAGTACGAGGAATTGTTTACTTAAAAACACTATTTTGTTTACGAACACTACAGGTGTTCATCGGGCTACCTGGCAGGATATAATAAAATTATATGAAATGGATTCAAAAAACAATATCCGTCTCGTACCTAAGTTGACAGATGCGCATCTTCGGCCAAATACATTTCAGAAAATGAAAGTTAAATTTGCCTCACAGATATTTAGTAATACTGTTTCGGCTGCCCTTTTGACCTACGCTAGTTCTGGTCATGGGTCTTCAACTCTATTAGAAACTTCAGATTTTATAAGTTTTTTCAACAACTTGTTTGACATTTTCAATTCAACTAGGGCTCGAGGAAGCGTAGGATATAGGATAGGTTTTTGTAAAAATGAAGTTCAGGCCAAATTTTTACATGACGCGGCTAACTTTTTACAATCAATGCAAATAATAGAAAATCATGAAAACAAAAACATAACAAACAAATTGGCATTTGTTAAAGGTTGGTTGTTGAATATATCATCGCTTCTTGGAATATGGAATGACTTGTCAAGATGTGGTTTTGAACACATCTATACAAGGCGTTTAAACCAAGATAATTTAGAGCATTTCTTTGGCGATATTAGAAGCAGTAATGGTAAGAATAGTAGAACAACACCCCGACAGTTTATCAGCAGTTTTCAAAAGCTGTGGGGTATCCAGTATTTAAAAATAATTAAACGGGGCAACTGCGAATATGTGGAAGCGGACCGTATACAAGAAATGTTAAATTGTAATTTAATTAGTGACCCTCGGTGGATAGAAGACAACTTACATCGTGAACGGGCAGATGATTCGGTAGTGAACCTAGTTACTAATATAGATATAACTGTTTTCTTTAAGGAAAACGCTTTTGTTTATGTTTGTGGTTGGCTTTACCGGAAATGTTATGAAAGTCACAAATGTAAGCTAACTTTGCCACACCTCTCAGATGTTGTTTTAGATAGAGATGCACTTTTCACTTCTTTTAAACAGTTTGATAATTGTGATCTAATCGCTCCGCCTCAACAATTTGTAGATTTTATTAAAAAATTAGAAAACCAATTTTGCTACCATTTCGACACATGCTGCCATATGCGGCATTTAACGTAACACCTAACGCAACTTTTAAGCCCCTCTCAACCCTTTGTATGTTGTGAAAATTTGGCCGACAACTTCATCTTACAATATTTTCTTAGAATTAGGGTCTACTTCGCTTTAAAATTTTGGAATAGAAATTTAGACGATCCGAGTTTCAAAGATAAAGTTCTTAGCGTATCGCATCTATATCATCCAACTTCAAGTAATAAACGCTGCTTTTTTCTCTAGTAAAAGTATTTATTTTTTCTGTGATACTTCACATGAATATTTGCATGAATCGTTGTATTTTGTTTTGTAGAATGTTATTAGTTGTTTAGTTGGTGGAATATGCCTCTTGGGGAAGCCGAACACCTAAAAAAAAACCGGTTAACGCGCTATATTGCATACCTCCTGGGTGGCGTGGAAATGCATAATATTTACATACCTACCTGCTTAAGACTAAGACTGCATCTCTCTACTTGTTCACTCTCACCTTTTCTCGCAGTTGTCAAGTTTCGTCGCAGTCTCAAGATGTTCGACATTAGCAAAAGCAAACTCTTCACGTTCCTTCTCGTAGCACATAATCAAATCATTGGCAAGTTGACATGTGTCTTGGGTAGCTGGAGTTCTGCTGGTATTTGAGAGGGCATTGCCGGGTGTGGGAAACATGCATCGGACTTGGGTTCATCGACCTCGACGAGCGGTAGTGTCATTGATGATGGAAACCATGTACGACGTTTGCCGCTTGACGTTTTCATGAATTGTTAATTGCTATTGATGATCTTTGGGATCTCCTCTTTCAGGCGTTTTCGTAGTTGACCTACTTTGATCTGAATGGACAGGATATGTGTGAAGGCGAATCGTGAAATCAATAAGCAGCATTAGTACCTGACTATTTTTGCTCTTCTCGACTTCGAGGTCGTTTTGTAAGCGATTGATTTCCTTCTCCAAGCGTTTCATTATTGCCGCGTCCGTCTGAATCTCGTTCACCTGCGGTTTGTTCTTCACTATTTTCGCTCGATTAGCAAAGCTGGAAGGGAAAACATATAGTATTAGACATTCACTTGCATAGCAGTCATGGCTCACTTTGAAGTCGATATGGTCTCCACCACGGCAGTCGGATTGATGATCCAGGTAACGGCAGTCAAGGCATTGCCACCCAAGGAAGCTTGCAAGTTTCTCGTGAGCTTTGAATCACGATAACTAATGTACTTGTCCTCTGCCAGCTGTTTTATCACACAACTGAGGAAGAATAGACTCTTGTTGATGTGACTGCCTTCCTTAAGACGTGACCCAGTCGCTGCGGTCTGGTCGGCTCGCTCCGCCAGATCGACTAGATTAAGTATACTTATCTGCACGGAATCATCATCGATCTTGTCCATCTTTCGTGATTCTATAATCTACCATACACGCATAAATATTTGAGCAACTAGTAGAAAGGGTTGTGCGGAATACGCACGATACGGAAGCTTGCATTTATATTTGTCTCGCCGATATTTCTCTGCTTACTGCCAGGTAACTGAGCAGATCTTGCTCACCCGTGATTCACATTCACCTCGTCGTTCGGTATTTCATGTGTTTTCAGATCCTGATTTGACTCATTGAACAGATCGTATACCTTCTGGTTGTATATTTCGATGTAGCCCACTTTTGAAATGCCCAAACACGAATGTCTCCCGACTGTACGATAGAACTGTAGTTGGATTACCGTAGCAGGAGCTCTCGTTCTGTTGCTTTCTCGATTTCTTTGAAGATTTCCTTTGTCGCCAGTACCATGACACCCGGATTCTGTTCATCTCCCATCATTGTGTATGCTTGTCCTGCAATCCAATTACATACATAGATGTGAATGCCAAATACTTTCTTATGCCACCACCCACCCTAACGACGTTTGTCCATAGGTAAAAATCGTTCCGTTAAAGTCCTTCAAGCCGGCATCGACTATCTGCTTTGCCATCTTATCGAAAATCATCTGACTATTCACATCCTGATCAAAGATATGATCTAAGCCATAGATAAATGAAATCACAATCATAATGCACGACTCCTCGAAAAAGAAAAAAAACACAATTCACTACCAGTTGGACTGAGTTTCCCGACACCTTCCAATTGCTCGCTTGATTCTGTTACTGGCAGACATGACATGGTAATAAATTGGATTTATTGTGTACTAGAGTTGAATTGTTATTTAAAAAAAACTACGGGAAAACACAAAACATTTACGCGTTTCACAGGCCAACTTACATGCAATATTCGAAACGTTCTCTCCGACCATTTCTTAAGGATAATAAAAACAAAACAAAGGGCTGTCAAAACAAATTGTTTCTTCCGAGCGAAACCCACCTCCAAAATTTCACCGCGTCGTTTTTAAACGAGGATTACACGTATAGCATCGGTGTATTACAAATGCAACAACCAACCCTTGCGGGGATCACAGGGCAGACGTACGAAAGTTTTCCATCTTGATAATTTATCTATGGACGAAAGGCAGTGGAGTACCCGACCGCCGAATAGTCTAACCAAACTCAGCTTGGTTAACACGCAAGTGTGGCACTTTCCTCTCGGTGGAAATAACCCGACCGGTTTGAGTGAAGTACCAAACCTGTGTGTCTCTGCACCGATTTCGGCTCGGCTTTTATACCATTTTGTGCCATGGGTGCGGACCGTTACCCTTTAATTCGTAGGTTTAGGGTTGCCATGTAACTTTTTACATAAATAAAGCTTAGCATTTTTCGTTATAATAAAAATAATAAAATATAATTTTAACATAGAATGAGACATTAATTGTTGTCGTGTTACAAAGTGAATTATTAAAAGAGTGAGAAAATGGTGAAATTGGAAAAGTTGACCATCGAACAACTGAAAAGAGAGCTGGATGCTCGGCAATTATCCACAGTGGGAAGTAAAGCCAACCTGGTGGAGAGACTGCGATCAGCGTTGCAGGAAGAAGGTGTCGACTGGGAGAGTTACGAATTCGGGGTGGAGAAGCCGTCGACATCCAGTGAGCCAACATTCGACATGCAGCACATTCTCGCGGCTATTAATGCTATGAGTCAAAAGATGGAGGAAAATTCCGCAGCCGTAAGTAGAAAACTGGAGGAAAATTCCACTTCTCTGAGTCAGAAACTGGAGGAAAATTCCATTTCCCTGAGCCAGAAACTAGAGAAACTGGAGGAAAATTCTACTTCCCTGAGCCAGAAGTTGGAGACGGTAGAAGAGATGCTAGAGAACAATCGAGAAAGCTTGAGAGACATCCCGCAAGCCGTTAACGATCGATTCCAGAATGTCGAAGAGAAAATCGATACACTGGACAAGAAGGTTCTAGATCTCGAGAATAATCAAGAAAAGAGAATCGAGTCACTGGAGTCAAGGTTCGACAAGAAAGTTCCAGATCTCGAAAACAATCAAGAAAAGATAATCGAGACACTGGAATCGCGGTTCGACAAGAAGGTTCTGGAACTCGAGAAAACTGTCCAGAACGTTCAGCATCAAGGAATCGTTGTACCGACTGCAGCATCGAAATTCACAGCTCCCACCTCCGACGGCACGAGCGCTTTCAACATCTTTAAACTTCAGTTCGAGACAACAGCGGAACGGAATCAATGGGGAGAAGAAGATCGTGTGGCCGCTCTAGTAATTTCGCTTAAAAGCGAAGCAGCTGAGGTTCTACAGACCATCCCGGAGACCCAGAGAAGGAACTACACAGCCATATGGGATGCTCTTCATCGAAGATACGGCAGTGAGCACATGCAGGAGATGCACAAGCTGGAACTTAAAGGACGCAAGCAGCGTGGAAACGAGACCATCCAACAGTATGCTGCCGACATCGAGAGGCTATCCCATCTTGCCTACGCGGATGTTCCAGTTGATGTGGTGGAGAAACTGAAAACGGATTCTTTCATCCAAGGGCTAAGGGACCCCGACACGCAACGAAGCTTGATTCTCCTGCCGAAGACATCTTTCAAGGAGACAGTTGCCAGCGCTCTCGCATGTGAAACATCGCTCTTGATATGCCGACCTTCCATCAAATTACGGCGCATATCTGAAGACCAGGATAATTCCAGAACAACAACGCGAGTAGGAGTGGTTTATTCCCGGGTAGATGCTCAATCTGCGATCAGCAGGGGCACATTGCGAGAAACTGCCGCCTGCGAATTAAGCGTTCGAGGTCTAGTTCGCCAAAAAGGGATCAAGGGAGGGACCGCGAACGTGGAGGTGCAAAAGGTGCACCTAACAATCCGTTAAACTAAAACGAGTCAGTGCAGAGGGGCATGCGCTGGCTCCCACATTGGAGTGCCCCAGCATCCTCGTATCCCGAATCTGTAGGGGTGCAACCAGCCTGGTCATCGAGGGAACAATGGACGGGCGACAATATCTGGTGACGTTGGAAACGGGCGAAACTCATTCAGTCTTCCGAAGCGGATTGGTTTCTGACATCGAACCATTTTCCGAGGTAAGGCTTCGTACAGTAACTGGTGAGAAGGCGGAAGTTAAGAAGTTAAGCTAAGAATCCAGAAAAGAATTACGATGGGTACCGTCGAGTTTCAGCATGATATCATCGTTGCGGACATTACGGATGACATCATAATCGGCGTCGATTTCATGATTAGGCATGGCTTCACATTGGACCTCAACCAAAAAGTGATGAATTATGGCAACTTGAAGCTCCCATTAACAACAGATAATGGACAGGGTAGCAAGGTCAGGCGAATAGTCGTGCAAGCGCGCCAAACAGTTCCCCCGAATGCAGAAGCTGTGGTTTGGGCAAAGATAGAAGAGGATGCGGGGACAAGCCGAATGTGGGTGGTCGAACCTGACAAAAGAAATCGACCCAGCGATATAGTTGCTGGAAGGGCTCTCGTGGAACCCCGACAAGACCAACTGGTTCCAGTACGAGTCCTGAATCCTGCCTGTACACCTAAGACAATACAAAAAGGAAAAACAATCACTCAGTGCCAAGAAGCTGCCGCCATTATGAATTGCGAAGATAAGAAACAACAGCAAATCCAGTCCAACAAAGCCTTCTTAAAAACAATGGCCAGAGAGTGGACGCAACATCGAGTGGAGAAGCAGAAAAGTAAAGCACTCTCCCTGCTTCGTAAATATTGGACAGTTTTTGCAGATGGTAAGAACTATGGAAGGACATCAATTGTGAAGCACAGAATAGACACAGGGGACTCTAGACCGATCCGGCAACCACCGAGGAGGGTACCTTTTTTGGCGAAAGAAGGCGAGGTGATCAAACTAATCGATGAGAGGGAAAAGGAGGGCGTGATCGAACCATCTGCAAGCCCATGGAGTTCGCCAGTAGTGCTTGTTAAGAAGAAGGGTGGAAGCACCCGATTCTGTGTGGACTATAGGAAGCTGAACGACGTCACGAAGAAAGACAGCTATCCTTTACCGAGAATCGACGACACCTTGGACACACTATCTGGTGCAAAGTGGTTCTCGACGCTGGACTTGCAAAGTGGATACTGGCAAATAGAGCTTGACCAGCAAGACAAGGAAAAGACCGCGTTCACCGCCGGGGGAGAGTTGTGGCAATTCTCTGTGATGCCCTTCGGTCCTTGCAATGCGCCAGCCACATTCGAGAGACTTATGAACCGGGTGCTAAGAGGACTTCACTGGAGGACTTGCCTTGTCTATCTGGATGACATAATTGTCATGGGTAAGGATTTCGACGATCACCTTAAGAAGCTTGAAGAGGTACTGGAACGTATTCAAGCAGCCGGACTGAAATTGAGCCCGAAGAAATGTTCGCTCTTCCAAAACGAGGTGAAGTACTTGGGACATTTGGTGACTGCAGAAGGAGTCCACACAGATGAAGAGAAAATCTCGGCGGTTAAGGAATGGCCGCGGCCGAAGAATCTTCATGAGTTAAGGTCATTCCTGGGACTTTGCACGTATTACAGGCGATTCATCCCAGGATTTGCAAATGTTGCCAGCAGTTTGCACGAGCTCACCAAAAAGAATCGGCCATTCAAGTGGGAGAAGCCGCAGGAGGAAGCGTTCATTCACCTGAAGGAATTGCTCTGCAGTGCGCAGGTCCTTGCATACCCTGTCCCGGAAGAAAAGTTTATTTTGGACACCGATGCGAGCGGACGTGGAATCGGAGGAGTACTCTCTCAAATGATTGACGGGCGAGAACGGGTCATCGCTTACTACAGTAGGATCCTATCGAAGCCGGAGAGGAACTACTGTGTAACTAGGAGGGAGTTTTTAGCCGTGGTTGAGTGTGTCAAGCACTTCCACAAATATCTCTATCTATATCTTGAGGTGGTTGCTGCAGTTCAAAAACCCGGAAGGCAAGCTTGCTAGATGGATAGAGAGAATCCATAGTTATGACTTCAGTATCGAACACCGGAAGGGAAGCAGTCATGGAAATTTGAATGCATTATCGAGGCGACCTTGCGATGTTGAATGCAAACATTGTTCACGTGCCGAAACCAAGGAACAGGTCACCGACATCCGTCGTTTCCATGTGCTGCCAGAAGATTCCTGGACTATCGAGAAGGTCGGAAGGAAGCAGCGAATAAATGCCGATCTGGCAGTCATCATCAACTACAAGGAATGAGGTTCTCGACCAAGTTGGCAGCAAATATCCAGTGAAAGCCCAATCGTGAAAGCTTACTGGGCTCAGTGGCAGAGTTTCAAGCTGAAGAACGGTTGCCTCTACCGCAGTTGGGAAAGTGAGGACGGAAACACTGTAAACGATCTGCTGGTAATTCCAAAAGGATAAATCGACGAGGTCATCCGAGAATACCACGAGGGACCAAGCGGGGGTCATCTTTTTGTTAACAAGACTGTAGAAAAGACGTTTCTATTGGTTAGGATGCCATGAGTCGGTCACAAATTTCATTCGCAGGTGTCAACAGTGTGTGAAGGCAAAGGGGCCAGTTAGGAATACTCGAGGAAACATGCAGCAGTACAATGTTGGAGCACCGTTCGAACGTATCGCCATGGACATCGCAGGCCCATTCCCAACGAGCAACGCTGGTAACAAATACGCGCTGGTGGTGACCGATTACTTCAGCAAGTGGCCTGAGGTGTTTTGCATCCCGAACCAAGAAGCCAAAACCATTTCGGATGCATTCGTGAACAATTGGGTAGCGCGTTACGGAGTACCGCTGGAACTGCACTCAGACCAAGGAAGGAACTTCGAGTCGTCGGTGTTCAAAGAACTCTGTGACATGCTAGGTATCAGAAAGACGCGGACAACACCATTACACCCACAATCTGATGGCATGGTCGAAAGGTTCAACCGGACGATGGAGGAATACTTGAGAAAAGTCGTCGTCGGAGATCAGAAGGACTGGGATGAACATCTTCCCCTTTTCTTAATGGCGTACCGTTCGGCACAGCACAATTCAACGGCAACAAAACCAGCTGAAGTCATTTTTGGATCTGATCTCCGACTTCCATCGGACTTGAAGTTCGGCGTGGTACTACCGACAACTAGCGGCAAGGAGGACTTCGTAACCGAAAAGAAGGAACAGCTGAACTCCATCCATCAGTTCATCCGGGAGCGACTCAATTCGGTCAGCGATAAGACGAAGGCGAGATACGACTTAAGGGCGAACTCTTCTGGATTCGAGACAGGACAATTGGTATTGCTGTACAACCCACAACGAAAAAAAGGCTTGTGCCCCAAATTGCAATCAGCCAGGGATGGGCACTATGAGGTCATCAAGAAACTTAACGACGTGGTGTACCGAATACAGCAGACGGGAAACAGACGGGCGAAGTATAAGATTGTCCACGTAGAGAGGTTAGCGCCATATTACGGAGAAGGATCCAATCGCTTGTTCGAGGACGAACAAGTTTAGGAGGAGGGCAGTGTTGCAAAGACACAAACCGACGGTTGAGTTCGAATTTCGCTGTCGAAGTTCGAAAGCTCTCTGGAAGCGGTGATCGGAATGATGTCAACTTCCAACGGTGTAATGCTAATTGTCAGAGCATTCTAGAGATTTCCGAAGGGGAAATTCCAACGGCGAACATTCGAGAAGGTGGACCGAGAGCTATATAAGCGCGAACACTCGCCCTCGACAGGCATTCAGTTTGTGATATTGAACAGCGTGTGACAAGTCAGTGTGATCAAACAGTGTGAAACTAAAGGCTTTCAATAAAGGGTTGTTTGTGTAATTAAGTTTAAAGTGGATAGTATTGGATAATAAATAAAAGTGGTGAAAAGAACAAGAAAAGTGTGTGTGTTTTCAATTCGGATAAAAAGGACAATTGTAGTTTATCGCAATCCAGTTGTGCGAACCCTATTCGGTGTGGGATCGAATAATTCGTAACAATATTTTTATTTTTGCCTGCTTCTAAATGGGAATTAAATGTTTTCATATAAGGTCTGTTCCCGTACTTTGTGCACCAAAATTCACACTTTGTGAATTTTCATGGAGTGGGGATGAATTTCTCTCAAAGAGAGGCAAAACACCACAAAGTACGGGAACGCATTATGCCACAAATGCTTCACGCTTTTTAAATGTCAAAAACATACACTTGCTCGCATAAGTCTGCGTACAAGTTCTTTAAAGCTTTTCTAACTCATCCGTTAAAGAGCAGGATGGCAAGAGCCAGAGGTCGGCTGAGGAACTCCCCTCCACCTCTAAGAAAGCGCGGTCTCAAAGCATCTCCCCTGGATCCCAAACACAACTCTCCTATCGCGACGTGCTGAAGGTCTTGACCACATTGGCTGTTGTCGATAGGGGTGATGTGGATGGGAATGTTCCTCCGGCTAAGTGGACTTTGATTAGCAATTTGCTACTCAAAAGCTACTTCCCGATACTCAAGGAACACCCTGGACCCTTCCCTATTACCCACCATGCAGGGTACTATCAAGGCAGAATCAAGCTGATCTCCTTCGAGGACCAAAGGTCTATGGACCTCTTTAAGCTCGCACTTAGCAGAGTCGGCGAGGTCTGGGAGGGAGCTCAACTTGAGGCTGTACCCTTGAACCAAATCCCGAATAGACCCAGGGCTAGAGCCATTACACCGGCCTATCCCGAGGACCCATTTTGGCAATCCTGCAGAATTGCAATCCCCTAATCCCCACCAAGGATTGGAAAGTAGTCAAGCTAGAGGATGTTAAGGGACCTTCAAGATTGATTACCATCGTAATCAATCAGGATTCCCTGGCACCTCTAGCTCTGGTCAACAATATGATCTCTCTGGGCTTCGACTCTGCGAAGCTCAGAATATACAAAAAAGACGGGGAGGACTCAGCTAAGAGAGCCTCCTGTGCTGCATCAGCCGACTCCATGGTGCCGACGAACCCAGAGCAGCTCCCTACCATGGAGGCGATGATCACTGAGGAGACTCTCTTGACTGGGACCCCCTCCAATGTAGTGAACGAGATTACCGGGGAAGACAGTAATCTACTGTCCGACCTGGACCTTCCCGAAGTAGACCTTGGCGAGAATATTTCAGATTTCGAGCTGGAGTCTGACGAAGAGTCTGCCAACTTCACAGCGGTGGAGGTTAAAGACTGCGGCCATCATGCTGCGGATTCTTCAAATTATCCTCCATCATTCTATCACGGCCTCGGCCACCGTAATGCTCCGCCTCACCAAAAGCGGAGAAGACGTCGTTCTGATCCAGGAACCATGGATAGTAAATAACATGGTACGTGGACTCGGAACATCCGAATATAAGCTCACATACGTGCGCGATGCAGGTAAGCCAAGAGTTTGTATCCTAACCAAATCACATATAAAAACCCTTCTACTCCCATCCTACAGCGACCAGGATATCACGGCTATTAGTGTCGAGGGCAGTTCCCTCAAGATCTGGATTGCCTCGGCCTATTTAGCCCATGACCACCCAAGTCCTCCCCCTCCGGCCAACTAGGTAAACCTGGTCAAGGATGCGGAGCAAACAAATGCCGGACTGATCATAGGATGTGATGCGAATGCACACCATACGATTTGGGGAAGCAGCAACATAAACGAGCGAGGTGAGTCTTTGTATAACTATGTATTACATACTAACCTCACCGTTTGCAACAACGGCTGTGAACCAACTTTTATTACCAAAAACAGACAGGAAGTCCTGGATGCAATTTTTGCATCGCAGGACATTGTCGACAAAGTCAGAGATTGGAAAGTCCTAAAATAACACTCCCTCTCTGAACATCGATACATTCAATTCAACATAGTCAAACACGTCAGTGCCCGAGCTCCTTTCAGGAACTACAGGAAAACTGACTGGCAAAAATGTAGAACCTATGTTGAGCCCCACCTAGGGGCTAGACACCCCACCTATCCGCTAAACTCAGCGGAAGTAGACAGCTTAGTAAATGAGCTGACAGAAACCCTCAATAGAGCACTGTCTCAATCTTGTGCAGTTAGCACCCCCAGAGGCAAACCCAAGCCCCCCTGGTGGAACAAAGAGATAGTCTCCCTAAGGAAAGAGAGCAGAAAGCTCTTCAACAAAGCTAAATATACCCGCTTGCAAGAGGATTGGGACCTCTACAAGGAGGCACTAAAGTCTTTCAAAGCAGCGACCAGGAAGGCAAAGAGACAATCCTGGCGGGACTACTGCGATAATATAAGGACGGTTTCCGAGACCTCAAGAATAAGGAAGACTCTGGCCTCGGTTCCGTATAATCCATGCCACCTGATGCGTAATGACGGCTCCTGGACAACCTCCAGTGAGGAAGCCCTGGAACTTCTCCTAAGCGCACACTTCCCAGGCAGTAGTGATTCGGATATGACACCTCCTCGGGTTAATCAGCCAACCACCCTCCCTCGAGCGTGCTCCTGACCTGGTCAACTACAACAACGTCCTTGGGGCCATAAAAAGCTTTGAACCCTACAAGTCTCCGGGACCGGATGGGATCATACCAGCTGAGCTCCCGCAGATAGCAGATATCATCCTCCCCTGGCTTGTGGTTATATACAATAGTTGCCTCTCCCTTTCCTACATCCCCAGCAAGTGGAAGGTAGCCAAGGTCATTTTCATACCGAAGGCAGGCAAAAGCTCCCACACGTATGTAAATGACCTAAGGCCTATTAGTCTCACTTCTTTTCTATTAAAAACTCTAGAGAAGATTTTGGACGTACACATCCGGTACAGCTGCGTCTCAGGAAGGCTGTCGGATAACCAACATGCTTACAACAATGGCAAATCGGTGGAAACAGCACTCCACTCATTGGTCAGTAAAATAGAAAGGTCTCTGGAAAATAAACAATACACTCTAGTCGCCTTTCTCGACATTGAGGGCGCTTTTAACAATGTTGAACCATGGGCCGTCATCAAGGCGCTGTCTGATCTGGGTGTTACGGGATCAGTGATAGAACTGGCACGACAGCTGCTAATACAAAGAGTTGTCAAAGCCAACTTCGCTGGTTGAGACCAGAATGGTCAGCAAAGGTACACCACAGGGTGGAGTAATCTCCCCTCTCCTCTGGAACGTGGGGATCAACGAACTACTGCTGATGCTGGAGCAGGAAGGGTACGCTGTGATCGCCTATGCGGATGACATTGCTATTGCCGTCACAGGAAAATTTCCCAGCACTCTATGCGACCTTATGCAGAGTGCACTACATACAGTAGAAACCTGGACACGGTACTGTGTCCTGTGTCCGGTACCTGTGGGGTGAACCCAAAGAAGACCGATCTAGTACTGTTCACTAACAAATATAAAATTCCGCCCCTCAACCCACCGAGGCTGGGTGAAACTCAACTAACAATCAAAGAAGAGGCTAAATATCTAGGCCTAGGAGGCTGACAGGAAGCTGAATTGGAAACCCAACATTCTTGATCGGGTCAAGAAAGCAACTGTTGCCCTCTACAGCTGTAAGAAAGTAGTGGGCAGGAGGTGGGGTCTCCAACCAAGCATTATGTACTGGCTTTACACAGCAGATATAAGGCCTATCCTCCTGTATGGCGTCGTAGTCTGGTGGACTACTCTGGACAAAGCAGTAATTCGAAACCTTCTGGGGAAGGTACAAAGATCGGCCAGCTTATATATAAGCGGAGCGATCAGATAACCTCCCACGGAGGCCTTAAATGTTCTACTACGTCTTCCACCGTTAAACCTTTTCAGCAAGCAAGTTGCTGCATGCGCGGCCCTAAGGATGAGGAGCATAAGAAAATGGCCCACATCTCAAAAAAGCCACACCTCTATTCTAAAGCACTTCAAAGTACCCATGGACACTGACTACATTAACCCGCAGAATGCGTTCACCAGGAACTTCGAAGTTGTCTTTCCATCCAGGGAGGAATGGGCTGAAGGGAAAGTCATACCAAAGGACTCGATCTCCCTCTATACCGATGGCTCTAAGATGGAGTCGGGTGTAGGCAGTGGGGTCTACTCCAAGGAACTTAACCTCAACTTATCATTTAGACTCCCAAATTACTGTAGTGTGTTTCAGGCAGAAATAACTGCGATAACGGAGGCCCTGGCATGGCTCAGGATCAATGTAATATCCACAAAGGATATTATCATTTGCACGGACAGCCAATCTGCGATAAAATCCCTGGCAGCGGTAACCCACAAATCAAAAACATCCATTAACTTCGCCTATCTCTAGATGAGATGGCTGAACAGTTCAACATTAAAATACTGTGGGTTCCCGGACATAGGGATATTCCAGGAAACTGCGCGGCCGCCGAACTCGCAAAGTTAGGGTCAAGTACACTCAGCCTACCTACCCTCGGGTACCTAGAAACACCAATAAGTACGGTAAAGCACATGATAAAGCTTCAAACCATAGAAGAGACCAATCTCCAATGGAATGAGAGCAATATCCGTTTTATCACCAAACAATTGTGACCTAAGTTAAACTTAGGACGAACCAGGGACCTGGTGGCAACCAAAAGGGCAACCTTAAGCACTCTAGTGGGTGTCATTACAGGTCACTGCACCATTGGAAAACACGCCGCCAGACTGGGGCTACCCTACAATGACTTCTGTTGCGGCTGCATGGACGAGGAGAAGGAGGAATCAATACATCACCTCCTCTGCTCATGTCCCTCTTTTGCGAATCGCAGGAGGATTTACCTCGGCGCGCTCTTCTTCGACAATCTGAGTGAGCTAGCAAACCAAAAAATAGCTCAACTCCATCGCTTTATTAGAAGCACCGGTTGGTTCCCAGGTAGCGGATCAGGGTAACCTGATCCAGGTGGTATCACAATGGGCCGGTTTCGGCCTAAGTGTGGCGTGGTAGGCGTATGCCACGTCAACCTAACCTAACCTAACCGGCATTAAAAATGACAGAAATCGATGATTTATCAAAATTGTGAATTTCTGCCCACACAAATTTCTTGGGCAGAAATTCGTAGCATGGGGAAATTTTTTACTCTCTGGAGAGCGCTCTCTTTTGCCCAAAAGTGTGAATTTTTTTGAGTACGGGAACAGACTTTCGGTGTTTTTCGTAGATTTTCGCTGTTTTCGACAAGTACGGGAACAGACCTATAGTTATAAATTTTTTTGTCGGCACAATGATACAGATGAATATAAAAGTGATTATTTTTTTAATTCACAAAATCTTTTGTTATGTATTTATTTGTACGATTACTAAGTTTTCCGTTGGCGATGATAAGTATTATATTTGAATACCCCAAATGGGGAGTGGGCAGGCAGAAGAACGTGTTGATGAATTGTAACATCAAGGCTCGGTCAAATATTGCAGGAAACACAAAACCTGGACTACGAAAGCTTAAAGATATTCAGCGGTTTCCAATCCGATGGAGGGGAACACCGGCACCTGTTACAGTAAGCGTCATACTTAATACCAGTGGAAATTTGCGTCCATTAGATTTGAAATCGGCTAATAGCAAACAGTAGGAAGGTATGGAAAAACCAATTTAAATTTTTTCTGGCTGCAGTGATCTGTTCGGTGCGACCGACATGAGAAAAAATTTGCTTTTACTTCGTCACATAGGACCGGAGTGCTTCGAAATAGTTGACTCTTTTGCTGTTTGTGAGGAAACTATAAAACATACAGAAGTTAGATGAATAATTTATTCTGAAATTTAATGTCATAATGGAAGGCTTTAATTTTTATTCCCAACGTCAAACCAACGGATGAATTTCTAACAGCACTCAAGAATTTAGGCAAAACCTTTAACACTCTAAAAGACGAACTAATGCGAGATCTACTCATCAAATTGAATTAAAATCAAAATAATTCTAAATCATAATTTTATTCGGGGAAAATCACTAAAAGAGTCAACAATAAAGCTGGATAAAATTATTCAAATTGCAAAATCCATGGAAATATCCAATAAAGGAATTTAGCGATCATGGAGGTGACAAAGATGGCAAAAGACATGTAGAGTTAATCGGTGGTATTCAGGAAAACAAATAAAACACCATACAAACTATGGTCACCAACCTAGAGCATCGGGGGGAGAAAGACAAGAACATTTTCAGCATGCGTGCAGTAGACATGGTCAACGGCATTTTAACAAGTGGCCCGCTTGGGGAGTAATATGTCATCAGTGTAAAAGAAAAAATCACTATGCAAAAATGTGCAGGACAGTTATGAACAAAACAGCCAGCAATATTGAAGCAGAAACAACTTATCAGTCATTATCAGGAGATCTTTTCATCGGCAACGTAAGCGCAACAAAGCATACAAAGGCGTGGAATGTAACAATATTAATCAGCAATCATGCGGTAGAAGCACAAGTGGATACAGGTGCAGAAGGAAATATTAAGTCGATATATAAGTTTAATTAATTAAAGTTAGATAAAGCCAAAATTAAAAGCACTAACACGAACTTATTAACTTTCTCTGGCGAAAACCTCATTGTCATAGGAAAATTTATACTAAATTGTGAATTTGAAAACAAAATTTTGTGGTTAGATTTTTACATTATAAATCTGAATTTTAAGACACTTATTGGTTTAGATTCCTCAGTAAAATTGAATTTGGTTTGTGTTAAAAATATTAATTATATACAAAATTCTACAGAAATAAATAAGTTGAATGAGGTTATAGAACAGTATAGAGAGGTTTTTAGTGGATTAGGATGCCTTAAAAAACAAGTATCGATTAGTTTTAAAAGAACCACCGCGGAAATTATCTTTTCACTTACAAACAGAATTTTGTGGGAATTTTTCCCACATTCCAAATTTGATTATTTAAATAGATGACAGTCGATGCTGAGATTGTGGAATGACCACTTCTGCAGACTGTATAACGGCGATGATAGTCAAAATGCCACCGTCAGGCAGAGCGAACCATTCACAATGGATGAAGACGAAGAAGAATCACGTCCACCCGACCTAGAAGATGTTAAGATAGCGAAACTTAAGTCTTATAAGGCTGCTGGAGCAGACGGGTTCCCCGCGGAACTGTTTAAAGCAGCTGGCGATTAGCTGGTCAGAAACATGCACTAACTCATCTGCAAGATATGGTCGGAAGAACGCATGCCCGATGAATGGAATCTCAGCATCGTTTGCCCGGTCCGTAAGAAAGGAGACCCCTATGACTGCACCAATTACAGAGGGACAAGCCTCCTGAACATCGCGTACAAGATCCTCTCTGCCGTACTGTGTAAGTGCCTGAAGCCGTTCGTGGACAATCTGATATATTCCTACCAGTGTGGTTTCAGGCCAGGAAAATCCACGATAGACCAAATACTTACACTACGGCAGATTTTGGACAAGACCCATGAATTCCAGGTCGACACGTACCATCTTTTCGTCGACTTTAAAGCCGCGTATGACAGTGTTTATAGAGACGAGCTATATAGAGCCATGCCATGTTTTAACATTCCTGCGAAACTCGTCAAACTGTGCAGGATGACTATGGAGAACTCTCGCTGCTTCATTAAGGTCGGAGGTGAGCCAACCGACCCCTTTGAAAAAGGTTTTAGACAGGGTGAAGCACTGTCATGTGATTTCTTTAACATCATACTTCAAAAGATCGTGCGGGACTCTGCGGCCAATACAACAGGTACGATCTACTCCAAGTCGTTGCGTTCTCAAGAATTGAGGCAGAAGCGGCAAAAGTGGGTCTAAGGGTAAATGGGGACAAGGCCAAATATATGCTGTCATCCAAGAAAGACACGCAACACCGACGACTTGGTCAGAACGTCACCTTCGCAGCTATATTTTTGAAGTAGTCAAGGACTTCGTCTACCTTGGATCGATAGTGACAAGCAGGAACGACACCAACACTGAGATAAAACGCAGAATGACTCTTGCCAACCGCTGCTTCTTCGGGTTCAAGAGGCAATTTAGTAGTAGAGCCCTCCCTCGAAAAACTAAGGTATCCTTCTACAAAACCTTAATCATCCCGGTCCTCCTCTACAGCGCTGAGGCTTGGACGTTATCAAAAGCAGATGAAGAGGCTCTTGGACGTTTCGAGAGGAAAATTCTGCGTGCAATCTTTGGTCCCGTTTGTGTAAACGGAGAGTGGAGGGCAGATTCAACCAAGAACTGTACGGGCTGTAAAGCGACATCGGCCTGGTTAGACGTCTTCGGATCCAACGTCTAGGATGGCTAGCCATGTAGAGTGAATGGACATCAACGATCCGAAGGGTCTTCGACTCCAAGCCCGAGGGACGACGCAGCAGAGGACGACCACATTTAAGGTGGCGCGCACAGGTGGAAAGGGACCTCAACCAACTGGGCGTGCGGCACTGGAAGCGCCTGGCCAAAGATTGGGACGGCTGGAGAGGCTTGTTGGTTGAGGCCCTGGTTCACCCCGAAGTGTAACGCCATCAAAGTAAGTAAGTAAGTAAGCTTCTTCCAAAGAAGAATATGATAAATATTTAGAAATGGTTTTTAAAACAGCACAAAAAATTGAGTTAAAAATTAATAAAACTAAATCGCATATCAGTCACGTTTTTAACGAGTCAGGAGTTCGTCCGGATGAAAATAAAATCTAAGTTATTTTAAGAATGCCACATCCGAAACGTGTTAAAGATCTCCAGCGCTTCTTGGGGATGGTGAATTATAGAGGGACATTCATAAAGGAAATGGCAATAGAAAATTAAAAAATTCGCATTGGGGGGAAGATCACGAAAAGGAGTTTTTAAAGCTTAAGTTATTGATTTCAAATGTTCCGGTCTTAGCTTATTTTGATAGCAACAAGCCTATCAAGCTTTCTATAGATGCTTCTCAAACAGCAGTTGGTGCTCTTATACAACATGAAAATAAACCCATTGCCCATGCGTCAGCTACTTTAACTACGTGTCAGAGAAACTATGCACACATTGAAAAGGAGTTATCTGCTATCCTTTTTGCTTGCAGTCGTTTCACAAGTTCCTTTATGGAAAAGAAATTTTGGCTGAAATAGATCAAAAGCCTTTACTACCGATATTTGATAAGCCTTTATACGAAATCCGACCCGACTTCAACGACTTATGTTAAAGTTACAAGCTTACAATTTAAAAATTGAATTGAATTGTCATATCAAACACCTTCTTCTTCTTTGGTGGCGTTACAGCCCATGAAGGACCAGAGCCAAGGCTCTCTCAATCACCCATGCTGTGTGTGATTTATTTTTCAAACAGGTGAAAGGGACCTACCGTTTAATGGCGATTCCGAACGGCGTGAGTCGAGAAGCTTTTTCATGGCAAGTATACTACGGGGGATTTTGCCAGTACCCCGCCGAGAAGGGACGCCGAGAAATAAACACGGGATGGCGTCTGTGTTATCGGGATCAAAACCCGCTCATAAGGCGCCACGGCGCCCTCTACCTTCTTCTTCTTCTTAGCGGGCGCTACAATTCGGGGTGAACCTGGGCCTCAACCAACATGCCCCTTCATCTAGCACGATCTTTTGCTAGCCTTTTCCATTGCTGTACACCCAGTTGGCTGAGGTCCCCTTCCACCTGTGTGCGCCATCTTAAGTGCGGCCGTCCTCTGCTTCTACGTCCCTCGAAGTTGGATTTAAAGACTCTCCGGGCTGGAGCTGTGGTGTCCATTCGCTCTACATGGCCCAGCCATCTTAGGCGTTGAGTCCGTAGACGCCTGACAAGGCTCATGTCGCTGTACAGCCCGTAAAGTTTGTGGTTGAATCTTTTCCTCTATCCCCTGTCTGCGTGTATAGGCTCGCAAACGCCTCACTGACATCTCGCTGTTATCTACCTATTATGTCATTATCTTCGGCGTATGCAAGGAGTTGCGAGGATTTGAAATAGATTGTGCCTCTTGTATTGGCCAGCCAGTTGAAGAAATCACACGACAGCGCATCGCCCTGCCTAAATCCTTTTTTGACATCAAAACTATCGGTAAAGTGTTCACCGACTCGGATGGAGCAGCGAGCATTCTCCAAAATCATCCTGCATAGTCCGATGAGTTTAGCAGGTATGGCAAAGGTAGACATAGCGTTGTATAGCTCGTCTCTAATTACGCTGTCGTATGCGGCTTTGAAGTCGACAAATGGATGGTGAGTGTCGACTAAAAATTCATTGGTTTTGTCCAGGATATGCCGTAGTGTGAAGATTTGGTCGATGGTGGACTTCCCTTCGTTGAGCTCACGAACTGCTCTTGTTCTCATATGTGAATCCTCCTGCCCAGGGCTTGTTTGCAAAGGCTCCACTGCTGTTCTGTTGATAGCGTGGAGGATTGAGGTATATTGGAGAGCTTAAGGGAGACGCGATCGGTAAAAGCACGAGCGGTTTCTGGCGATAGTAGCTTTCCGACGTCATAACTTTGTATTCTTCCTCTACTCGTTGCGTTTGGTTGCGTTTGTGATATCCGTAAGCGCATCTTGGCTACTACAAGATAGTGGTCCGAGTCGATGTTAGCCCCTGGGAAAGTTCGAACATCAAGAATAGCGGGGAGTGTCTGACGTCGATCGCAATGTGATCAATCTGGTTGGTAGTCGATTGATCAAAAGACCGCCAGGTGCCTTGATCAAAAGACCGACAGGTGCCTTTGTGTATATCGAGGTGCGCGAGGCGCGTACTGGCTAGAAGGAGATTTCGCCCCGTAGCAAGATCAATCAGCCTGTGTCCGTTATCGGAGGTGGTGTCGTGTAGGCTATGTTTGCCGATAACTCGTTCAAAGATGCTTTCCTTACCCAGCTTAGCATTGAAGTCTCCTAGTACAATTTTGGTGTCATGGCTGGGTCATTGGGCATACGTTCTGTCTAGGAGATCGTAGAACTCATCTTTGGCGGAGTCATCCTAGTCTTCCGTGGGGACGTGGACGCAGATTAGGCTGATGTTAAAAAATGTAGCCTTGATACGGATTGTTATGAGGCGTTCGCTCACATGCCGAAGGCTTAGGACTTTTTGTCTTAGTCCACCTCGAACAACAAATCCGCATCCAAACAATCGTTGCCCTCTCTCCCTATAGCAGTCGCCGTAGTAAATATCGCAGTTTTTCATCCGCTTTATACCCGGTCCATTCCATCGCATTTCCTGGATGGGGGTTATGTCTGCTTTATAGCGATCTAGGGTGTCCGCAAGTTGTTCGGCTGCACGTGGCCTGTTTAGGGAACTAATATTCCACGTACAAGGCCGAAGATCATTGTCCTTTTTTCGTTTTTTGCAAGGGTCGTCAACTTAAATCCGGTCCGTTATATCCGAGGCTTGTGGTTGTTTCGGAGTTTGTGGTTTTTTTTAAGATTACGGCTTACTAGGCCGTAGCCCAACCGACTAGTCCTGTTTCTTGGGCTAGGAGGATCGCCATTCGCCCTTCCCCGTCTAAAATTTCCATAGGAAATCTACAGATGGCACCACGAGGAGGTGGGGATAGGACTTACTAAGAGTGCCGCAAGATGTTCGACTGCTGTGGCTCTTCTCGCTTTTTAGCAGGCCAGCATCCGTTGGATAGATGCTACCCCTACGAGGCCTTTGGTAGTCCCTTGCCATCATGCCCTTAACCTTACATTCTGAAATATTGAACCTTATAGATGAGGGGCATATAGGTTCTGAAAAGTGCATAAACCTTGCAAGGTATTTGGTGTATTGGCCGAGTATTAACTCAGACATAAAAAACTTAGTAGGCAATTGTGAAATATGTTTAAGGCATAGAGCGTCAAATGCAAAAGAACCACTGATGCCACATGAAATGTTGGCTTTGCCTTGACAAAACTTAGGAATAAACCTTTCAGGGTTTAAAAATAAGATTTACATGTTAGTCGTTGACTACTATTCAAAATATATTGAAATTGGTGCTTTGAATAGTGGACATTCAAGTAGGAAATTAATCACAGAACTGAAGTCTATATTTGCGAGGCATGGCATTCCAAAAATATTAGTAAGCAATAATGGGCCACCCTTTTCGTCATCTTTATTTAATCAATTTTGTCATGCGTGGAATATTGAACATATTCTTTCTAGCCCTAGATCAAACGGTCTGGCGAAAAGATCAAAACGAACGATAAAACGGTTACTAAAAAAAGGTTTGGAAAGTAACTTTGACCCATATTTCGCACTTTTAAACTATAGGGCAACTCCGAACATTACGTCGTACTCACCGGCCGAACTTTTAATGAATAGAAAACTAAGGACTAAAATATCAACTAATTTTAAAAATGAAAAACCTGTTTTCATAGGTGGATCAATTGATAATCGAGTTTGCAAAAATACCAGGCCGATGTCGCTCTACAACCCGTACAGTTCTTGGTTATATCTTCTCCTCCATACACCGTGTGAACAAACGGGACCATAGATAGTGCGCAGAATTTTCCTCTCGAAAGGACCAAGGGCATCTTCATCCGCTTTTGTTAAGGTCCAAGCCTCTGCGCCCTAAAGGAGGACTGGGATGATCAAGGTCTTATATAGTGTCACCTTGGTTTTCCGAGAGAGGGCTCTACTTCTCAATCGCCCCTTGAGCCCAAAGAAACAGCAGTTGGCAAGAGTGACTCTGCGTTTTATCTCAGCGCTGTTGTTGTTGTGGCCGGTCATCAGTGAGCCAAGGTAGACGAATTCCTTGACCACTTCAAAGTTATATCCGCCCATGGCGACGTTCTGGCCAATACGTCGGTGTTGCCCGTCTCTTTTAGATGAAAGCAGATATTTGGTTTTACCCTCATTAACCTTGAGACCCATCTCAGCCGCTTCTACCTTAATGCTTACAATGCATTGACGTCTCGCTGTGTCCGTCCAATCACATCGTACCTCTTGTGTTGTCCAGTAACTCTTGCACGATCTTTTCAAGCACGATGTTGAAAAAGTTGCATGACAGCGCGTCACCTTGCCTAAATCCTTTTTCAACATCAAAGGTCGCGGTTTGCTTATTACCGACTTAAATGGAGCAGCGAGAATTCTCAATTGGCATCCTGCACAGTGTGACGAGTTTAACAGGTGTGTCAAAACTAGACATGGCTTTGTATAGCTCATCTCTCTACACGCTGTCATATGCAGCTTTGGAATCGACGAAAAGGTGGTGAGTGTCGATCTGATATTTCTGTGTCTTCTCCAAGATCTGCCGTAGCGTAAATATATGGTCTATTGTGGATTTACCTGGCCTGAAATCACACTAATAAGAGCCGATCAGGTTATCCACAAACGGTTCCAGGCGTTCAAACAATACGGCAGAGAAGATTTTAAATGCGATGTTAAGGAAACTTATTCCCCTGAGATTCTATTCGTCGGGCATGTTTTCCTCCGACCATACCTTGCAAATGAGATGGTGCATGCACCTTACCAGCTCATGTCCAGACGCCCTAAGAAGCTCAGCAGACAAGCCGTCTGCGCCCGCGGCTTTATTGGACTTAAGTCTTGATATCGCTATTTTGAATTCGTCTAGGTCGGGTGGACGAAATTCTCCTACATCGTCGTCCATTACGAATGGCTCGTTCTGCTTGACAGCGGTATCTTGTCTATCATCGCCGTTATACAGTCTGCAGAAGTGGTCTTTCCAAATCCTCAACATCGACTGCGACCATTAAGAGAAGTAAAAACTGGAGAACAAGTTTACTACCAAAAATTTCCCAAACCAGTTTGGTACCCTGGGAGTGTAATAGAAAATTGCTTTGAGCCACGTTCTTATTTAATTCAAGGGGAAAACGGCCAGGTGTGTCGACGAAACAGATAATTTGTCATTCAAATACCTTTCAAACCACAAACCGAAAATAAGTGAATAAGATCTTCTAGAAGTAAAAGAAACAAATTCCAGTGACATAGATCCTGCTTTGAATTTCTAAATTAACTGTAAAATAACAAGTCCTAATAAGAGCAAAATTGTTGTTACCAAATCAGGCAGGGTGGTTCGGCGACCAAATAGATTCACATTTGAAAACTAATGGACACTAGTTGAAGAAAGGGCTCATAGTAGGAACAAAGTACATAGGATTACATCTAATAACATCCAATATAGATAGTATCTGATGATACTTAAAAAAAAAATTATAATAATAATAGTCATATTGTACAAAAAGGAAGATGTTACAGTAAGTGTCATACTTTATATAAGTTGTTATAAGGTCGGTAAGTAAAGTCATGGAGTTGCCCAGCTTATTACAATAAAGTTAGTCATCAATTATTATTCAAGTCATTCAGTTCATACCACAGCACCAGACGCAGTCAAAAGCACTATACCAAACAAACAATGAGGCACGACCGTGAGAGTTTAATGATGTCGGGATTTTTAACTTTGTGGCTGATCGATCTAATTGTGAAGATAATAGATACCATACAGATATTCGGCGGACTAATTTATCTGAATGTATGGATGCAACCTCATATCGAATCATGAAGTGTTGTTTAAACGATATCGAGGTCTGTAACATAGAACCATACAGCAGTTTTTAACGGTACGTTGGCCAATCCAAGCCTCTTCGAAAATGTGCGTGAGTTCTTGAACGGAAAGATTTCGCAAAGGCAGTAGAATGCATGTTTGAAAGAGAAAATATGAACATGAACTTTCTGACTAAGAACTGAAAGTTAGTAGCAAGTAAATTTATCTCTTATTTTTTTTTTTAGAGACTCGCGCAGGTTCGAGAGTTTTTATATTCTCTTATGATGTGTTTTGGACATACAACCTGAACGGAGTGCAGTGGTTTGGGTCGTTGATGTTCGTTCATTACTCTCAGGTGTGGTTGTCCTAGATAGGACGAAAGCCGACCAATTCCGGGTTGGTTAAAGTCCGTAGTAATTCGTTCAAGCACTTTTAGTATTGCATACGCAGAGGATGAATTTCAGTTGACCATATGCTGTGAATGTTACGCCTGCAGCAGTACGGTCTGGTCACTTTCCATTCACAACTGCGTTATGCGAATATGACGTTTATATTACTGTCCAATTTAACAATTACGATAACTATAAATGATTTTCAGACTTGTATAGCTATTCCACTTGTTTTGCTCATCATTGTAAGTAAAGCATATATAATTACAGCGTTCCATTTTGGACAGCTCGCGCTTGGGTCATGACAAATATCAAACATTGTCAGTTAGCATTACCATTACCATGATAAACGCTACGGAACATCAGACCAGCAATCCGTATACAAGAAATTAATAGGGAGGAAAATATTTCTGCTGCATCTGCCAGTGTTAATGAAGGTCGTGATTATGGGGCACGCTCAATGATGTATGTATGTATGTTGGCGTTACAGTCCATGAAGGACCTGAGCCGAGCTTCTCTCAATTGCCCATGTTGTGTGTTATTTCATTTTCCTATAGGTGAAAGGGACCTACAGTTTATTGCCGGTTCCGAACGGCGAATTGCGAGAAGCTTTCCATGACAATTTTACTACAGGGGATTTTGTCAGAACCCCGCTGAGGAGAAACACCGTGAAAAACACGTTCGATGACATGGCTGTGTCGGGATTCGATCCCGTGTCATCGGCGTCAGAGGCCAACACACTACCCACTGTGCCACGGTGCTCTCTATGATATGGGAATGTATCATATCTATGCCGATAAGCTAACGTCAATTGCAACCTTGAAACATTAAACGTGTTGTGAGCGATTTTCCAGCCAGTATTTTTAAAATACGATAATCTCGGTCATCATTCACACGAAATAATGTTTAAAACAAACACATTGATTTATCAACTTAAATAAAAATTGCATACACATTTGCATTGTTCCCGTTTTTTTTGTTTGTCAATTCAAAACCAAATGCTTAAAAAAACACGACACTACTATTACATGTCTTAAAAACAATGTTATATTTACCTGCTAAACTACCATTTTGAGAATATACCAGAACAAACTTAAGAGTAAGTATGACTAAAAAACATGAAACTACCATTGCTCGTAGTTTGGTATTTTTGTCGTAATTGAGCCAATTAAATGGTGGACACAGATATTATTCATGTAATACACAGCTTAGTAGTTAATGGGTATTATTAGACTGAATTTGCTACCGATATATTGACAACTTTATGGCAGAAATACAACTTTCTATTACTTTCTTTTACAACAGCAACCGGTTTCTAAATGAACTAGTTAAGAGACATATACCAATATATAACCGAGTATTTCAACTTGCAAAACAGCTTTCCTAATTTTCATTGTGACAAGGCGTACCTTTCAACTCTCACTTTTGTCCGTTTTTTATCTATCGCTTGTTTTTTTTTTTAATATCCCATGGTAACTACAAGATACCCGTAAATACAAACACATTAAATATTATAGAATTTGTCTTAGTACGTAAGATAATAGAGGAGGAATAAAACTTATATCCTACGAAAATACTAAATGTGATAAATGTTCTGTATACGAAAGTTTAAATGTGTTACGCTGTTTCAAATGCTGATAAGGTTACTACACATCAAGTCAACACAAAGAATAAACCAAGTTTGCGCTTACTGCAGGGAATAGAAGAGTAATTTGATTTAATCTATGTATTTAACCGAAACTCATTTGACTTCATGCCCGGCTGATATGAAAAGATCACAAATTGAACAATTGTAATAACACGAAACTCATTTCAATTACATGAAGTTGAACCCGTGATGAACCTTCCATCTTAGCACACTCGCTATAGAAAAACAGGCTTTCGAAAAAGATTATCATGATTCCCTTTAACTTGAAATTAAAAAAAAGTCAATTAAAAAAAAAAAAAAAAAACAATTGACAGCACATTAATCCACAGTTTTGAGGAAGGAATATTTTCACAAATACATATTTCACAATTTCATATTTCTTGGAAGCACCGGACCAAACATGAGCGTGAAACTCTAATTTTTATTATTTTTACCCCATTGGATGATGCTGTCGATATCGGCATTTAATGAGCTTAACATACCCTGCCGCTCACTATCTACAACCGAAGTGCAGGGTCGTAAACTAGTGAACGAATCTGAGAAGCTGAGGGTACTGTCGTCAGCGAAGGACTGAGTTGGATTGGAAGTAACAGACAAGAGATCATTTATAAAAATGAGAAGGAGTGTCGGAGACAAAACGGAGCCCTGGGGAACATCAGAATTTACAAAGTGAGTATCAGACCTGAATCCGTCCAAAACAACTTGAATTGAACGATTCGAAAGGTAGCTTCTAATCAATTGAAGAAGAGACTCATCGATCCCGAAAGCACGCATTTTCGGCAAAAGGGATTCATGCCAAACCCTGTCAAATGCTTTAGAAATATCCAGTGCAACAATTTTGCTTTTACCTGCTTGGTGCAGGGAGCGATTCCACTTTTCGGGGAGATATGCCATCAAATCACCAGTGGATCTGTTGCTGCGGAAACCGTGTTGACGATCATTGAGGAGTTTCCGTGATTCAAGATATTTCATAAGCTGACGGTTAATCGGCGTTTCCATGGCCTTGGAAAGAAGAGACGTTAGTGCAATGGGTCGGTAGTTGGAGGGAGAAGATGATTCGCCTTTTTTGGGTATGGGCTGGACAAATTCTGTTTTCCACCTACTCGGAAAGAGCCCAGAGGATTAGGAAAGATGAAAAAGCTTACGCAGTGGTTATGCCAGCGTAGAAGAACACCTCTTCAGAACTATTGGGGCAATACCATCTGGGCCAGCGGATTTCTGTATGTCGAGGTCCTTAAGAACCCTTGCGACTGTACGAGTGCGGAAATGGATTAGTTCCATGGTGGAATTGACGCACTCTAGTACAGGCGGAGACAAAGTAGAAGCTGGGAGCGGAGAACTGGTTGCGAAATGGGCAGCAAGTAGGTTAGCTTTGTCTGAGGGGGTGACAGCTGGAATGTCATTGAGGATGAGCGTCGGTATAGACGACGTAGTTGAGTTTTTTACGTTTTTTACAAACGACCAGAAACTTTTGCTACCATTGGGACATTGAAGGATTTTACGCTTTAATTTTTGGTCGGATTGGAATTTAACCCGTCGAATGTGGGTGCTGCAGACATTTCCGGCTAGTATGTACTTTTGTCGGTTTTCCTCAGGACTGTTTGCCTTGTAAGCTCGAAAACTTAGCTCTCTGAGCCTAATAGCCTCTTTGCAGCTCAAGTCAAAACACGTATTATCCTTCGGCCTTGTCCTTTTAATATTGCTAGAAATGAAATTTGCCATGCCGATTCGGATAATATTTGCGATAATATCAGTTGCGGCGTCCACGTCGTTGTCGAGGAAGCATAACGACCAGGTGAAGATCCAAAAGAAGGCTTTTTCGTATAGCCATAGTGTTCTCTTAGGAGCTTTTTCTCTAACTGGATGGTGGGAGCTCGAGAATTTCCCTGGTTAGACGAGCATAGGGGCGACAATACATCGATCGTGTATTTGTTAGGCTGAGAGGTAAGAAACAAGTCCAGTGTGTTGGCGGTATGACCAGCAACTTCGGGGATACGCGATGACTCCTTCACTCATTGAGTTAATTGATTTAACTCAGCAAAAATTCCAACATAACTTCCTTCTTTGGATGGAATCAGACAGTGCGTCGAATGCATCAAATGTTGCATTCCTGTCTAGATTAGGGCTTCTATAAAGAAAACAGCATTGGACGGAGTTCTTGCGGAATGTGAATTAAAGCCATATGAAGTTAAATTCCGAGGTGGATGTTTGGCTATACTGTGGAAGTAGCTGGTAAGCAATGTCACTACAGACATAGATAACGAGACCGCGGTGAGAAACTAATAATGGCACTGAGCGATATCTGGGAAGACCAAAATCCGAATGATCAGACTTTTCATCGACCTGTGTTTCACAAAGTGTCAAAACAGCCCGTTCGTGGAGAGAGAGATGGGGATATGTTGCCAAGAAATTCTTCCGTAACCCACGAATATAGCAGAACTGCACACAGAAATCCCTCATCAATACAAACTACAAAACATATAATTATACAATTCCGTCTAAACAGAGCCGTGTAAATGCAAAAACAAACGGCCGTAGGAGTTATGCCCTTACGACATTAAGATTTGCCTCACCAGCAAAGAACAACACACGCGACCCGCAATGCGCCGGTTGCGTTAGCACTCAATCAGTGTGTGTACTGAGTGCGAATACTGACCACGAGGGGGGAAGGGGGACAGGCAGGAGTACGGCCCAGCGCTGCTGCCGACCAGGTGTTTGGTTGCGGTACCCTTTCGGTTTCTTTTCTTTTAAGTTTTTCTTCCGAACTACACTGCATTACGGTATTTTTTTCCGTTTTTCCCGTTTTTTTCGGTTTTTCTTCCGTGTGTAACTCGTGACCACGGCTGTCAATTACAAACTGTGTTTAAGCCAGATGTCAATCAAAGAAGGTACCTTAACCCATAATACCATCATTTCAAGTTAATGAAAATTAACGATCTGAAAGACGTAATAAGAAATACGTTTATCAGTTAAGGTGAAAATAAAAGCAGCTGAAATTTGTCGGCCATTATATATAGATAAGGTATGTCGCCCTTAAAATTCACGGAGGACCAGAGCCGAACTTCACTGCGGCAGAGCACGGTGAAAAGCTTATTCTTATGGTATAATCGACTTCGGAGCCCAATTTACTACCCATTACTCCACAGTGCTGTAGGGCCACTATATCTACATATTATTAATGAATTGAAATTTCTGTGACTGTTGGAAGAATCTATAGTAACCTTATATGCAAAGCAAATAGTGCTGATAGTCCAGTGGAATTTTGTCCAGAAACGTGATAATAACAATAAACAATACACGAACATATGGAAAACAATAAATAAAAGATAGTACCTCAGCTGGGATTCAGCCGGCAGTACAAATGTTACTTCCTAAGTTTTAAGATATGCTCAAGTCTTGAAGTAGACAAGTAAATATTTAAAATCAAAAACGGCTTTATTGTTTTTAAAATACTGTCGTAGCTTTTTTCCATCTCCGCAGGTCACACGACAATCGTGCAATATTAGATCATGCCTAGGATCGATTTTCTGGCACAAAACCGAATTTGGACGACCCTCACTAACTTAATTCTATAGCGAAGTGCCACCACGATTGAGTCCGTAAAGTTATCAAAACACGGTAGCTAGAAATAGCACCAGATCGAAAGTCATAGAAAATTAACACATAAAACTCTTACGATTTAATTAAATTTGTTTAATGTTTCAAGTACATGTTAATCATACGAATGTATGTATGTTGGCGTTACAGCCCATGAAGGACCAGAGCCAAGCTTCTCTCAATCACCCATGTTGTGTGTGATTTATTTTTCACACAGGTGAAAGGGACCTACTGTTAAATGCCGATTCCGAACGGCGTGAGTCGAGAAGCATTTTCACGGCAAGTATACTACGGGGGGTTTTGCCAGTACCCCGCCGAGGAGGAACGCCGCGAAATAAACACTCGATGGCGTTGGTGTTATCGGGATCCGAACTCGCCCATCGTGCGTCAGAGTCCAACACACTAACCACTGCGCCCTCATACGAATAGCAGCGATAAATTACCAATAAAAAATGTCAGGCTTTACGATGGCAATGTCTAATTTGACATATTCGTCAGTGACGAGGGCGTGTATGGTGAAAAATAAAAACAACGGTTGTTTGCTTTCCAGTAGGCGCTCGAAAGTAATCAAGACCAATCCATACTGAAAGGAGTTGAATAAAATTTATTTGAGAAACAATTGTCAATCAAATATAAAAAATTCATTCAGAAGACACCTCATAGTTTCTTAAGATGACCTTCGAGGTAACACAACGTGCACTTCTTCCAACTTTGCATTCTATCAGGCATAGTAATGATAGAAAAGCGTTTCTCAATTTGCTGATAAAATACTTTTGCAAACGAGGCAACCTGTCTGACGCCGCTCCGCCGTGATGTACGGGAAATGTTTATTCTCTTCAATAAATACAATTAGTTTATTACTTAATGATATTTGGTACCTACTTATTGGTGACTCCTGGCAGGCGATTGCGGCTGGCGGCGGCAAATGAAAGAAAATGGCGGCGGCAAATAATGGAAAATGGCGGCTAAAGGCAGGACTGTGACTGGCGGCGGCAAAATAGAAAACGAAAATGACGTTGCCTTTAAGCATACGCGGGCTGTCTGAGTGACAGATCGTTCGTTGAGTTCGTTCTGTTCGCCTTCGCCAACCAAGAGTCACCAACAAGTAGCACGTATTGTGGAATATCGAAATCGGTCATCGATCATTCATCGACCCAGTCTCTGAAAACAATGATTGTTAATGCAGAGTTAAACAGAAATACCTAATATTACAGGTGACGACAAAGTTGTAATAGATCAATTATAATTTTATTATTATTTAAAATACTGTTTTTAATATTGCTATTAATAATGTTATCAACGTTATTACTGATTTTTTATTATACTGTTACGAATATTACCATGAGTTCAAAATAGAGTTCGTATCACTGGATTGCGATTAACTACACTGTCTACTTTTTTTCGAGTTCAATACACACACGTTTTTATTATTTCGCCTCAGATCAATTATCTGGGCACTTCGTCTTTACTTATTTATTATTAAAACCTTTTATACACTTCACACTTTATTGCTTACACAAAACTTTATTACAAGCTTTTATTTTTACACTCGTTTAATGACTGATCCCACGTTATTAAATTCCGTAAACTGAATGTCCCCGAGGACGAGCGTTCGCGCTTATAAAGCCCTCGGCCCACTTTCTCGAATGTTCGCCGTCAGACGTTCCCCTTCGGAAATTTCTAGAATGCTCTGGCATTCACCAGTATGCCGTTAAAAGTTACCATCGTTTCCATTTAAGCTTCACCAGAGCATTCAAATTTCAACAGTGGAATTCGAACATAACCCTCGGTTCGTTACCGCAACACTGACTGTGTTGTTCGTCCCCTAACTTCTCTGTAGTATGGCGCTAACCTCTTTACGTGGACAATCTTATACTTCGCCCGTCTGTTTCGCGTCTGCTGTATTCGATGTACCACGTCGTTAGGTTTTCTTATGACCTCATATGGCCCGTCCCAGGCTAAGGTTGGTTGCAATTTGGGGCACAAGCCTTTCTTTAATTGTGGGTTCTACAGCAATACCAGTTGGCCTGTCTCGAATCCAGAAGAGTCATATAAGAGTCATATCTCACCCTCATTTTATAGCTGACCAAGTTCAGTCACTCCCAGACGAACTGATGGATAGACTTCAGCTGCTCCCCCCTTTCGGCTGCGAAGTCCACCCTGCCGTTAGTTGTCGGTAGTACCATGCCGAACTTTAAATCCGATATGAGTCGGAGATCAGTTCCAGAAATGGATTCAGCTGGTGTTATAGCTGTTTAATTCTGCTGCGCCGACCGATACGCCATTAGGAAAAGGAGAAGATGTTCGTCCTCTTATTACCCGGTTCATAAGTCTGTCAGAGAATTGCCACAACTCTCCCCCGTCGATGAACGCGGTCTTTTCCTTATCTTGCTGATCAAGCTCTATTTGCCAGTATCCACTTTGCAAATCCAGATCCAAGGTGTCGTCGATTTCCGGTAAGGTAGTTGTCCTTCTTCGTGACGTCATCCAGCTTGCTATATCCTTTTTCCTAACTAGCAATACTGACGAACTCCATGGGCTTGCAGGTGGCTCATTCACGCCCTCCTTTTCAGTTTCGTTGATTAGCTTGATCACTTCGCCTTCTTTTGCCAAAAGTACCCTCCTCAGTGGTTGCCGGATTGGTCTAGAGTCTCATGTGACTATTCTGTGTTTCACAATTGGTGTTCTTCCACAGTTCTTACCATTCGCTAAAACTGTCCAATACTTACGAAGCAGAGAGAGTGTTAGTTTTCTGCTTCTCCACTAGATGTCGCGTACACTCGCTGGACATTGTTTCCATGAAGGCTTTATTGGTCTAAATTTCCCGATTTTCCGATCTTCGCAGTTCATAATGACGGCAGCTTCTTGGTATTGAGCGATCGTTGTCCCTTTCTGTATTGTCTTAGGTGTACTGGCAGGATTCAGGACCCTTAGTGGAACCAGTTGGTCTGGTCGGGGTTCCACAAGAGCCCTTCCAACAATGATATCGCTGGGTCGATGTCGTTTGTCAGCTTCGACCACCCACATGCGGCTTATCTCCGCATGCTCTTCTACCTTTGTCCAAACCACGGCTTCTGCATTCGGGGGTACTGTTTGGCATACTTGCTCCACAATTCACCTGACCATGTTCCCCTGCCCATTATCTATTGTTAATGGGAGCTCCAAGTTACCAAATTTCATCTATTTTTGGTTGAGGTCCAATGTGAAGCCATGCCAAATCATGAAGTCCACGCCGATTATGATGTAATCAGTAATGTGCGCAACGATGAGTTTGATGGAAGGTCGGCATGTCAAGAGCGATGTTTCACATGCGAGAGCGCTGGTAACTATCTCCTTGAAAGACGTCTTCGGCAGGAGAATCAGACTTCGTTGCGTATCGGGGTCCCTTAGCTTAGATGAAAAAATCCATTTTCAGTTTTTCTACCACACTAACTGGAACATCCGCGTAAGCTTGATGAGAAAGCCCCTCGATGTCGGCAGCATACTGTTGGATCGTCTCGTTCCCACACTGCTTTAAGCTTCAACGTCCTTCAAACTCCAGCTTGTGCATTTCTTGCATGTGCTCACTGCCGTATCTGCGATGAAGAACATCCCAGATGACTGTGTAGTTCCTTTTCTGTGTCTTGGCAATGGTCTGTAGTACATCAACTAATTCACCTTTAAGGGAAATGACCTGGACGGCCGAACGGTCTTCTGCTCCCAACTAATTCCGTTCCACGGTTGTCTCAAATTAGAGCTTAAGGATGTTAAACGCGCTCGTTCCGTCGAAGTTGGGAGCTGTGAATTTGATGCTGCAGCCGGTACGACGGTTCCTTGAATAGTTCTGTCAAATTCCAGAATCTTCTTGTTGAACCTCGTTTCTAGTGATTCGGGATCTCGATTTAGTATCTCGATTCTCTATTCCTTAGAGAACCTTCTAGAACCTTCTTGTCGAACCTCGGTTCGAGTGTCCCGATTCCTTTTTCGACGTCCTGGAATCGATCGTTCACGGCCTGTTGGAGGTTTCTTAAGTCTTCTCGATTCTTCTCTAGCAGCCCTTCTGCCGTCTCCAGCTTCTGGCTGGACCTTTAACATAAGGCAGCGGAATTTTTCTCCAGTTTTTGATGTATGGTCGCCTCTAGTCTCTGGTTCATCGCTTCATAGCCGCGAGAATTTACTGCATATCGAATGCTGGCTCACTGGCTGGCTTCGAACTCATGATTCTCCCCGTCGACACATTGTTCTTCCAACGCTGATTGGAGTCTCTCCACTAGGTTGGCTTTATTCCACTGGGGATAGTTCCCGAGCATCCAGCACTCTTTTCAACTCTTCGATGGTCAGTTTCTCTAAATTCATCATTTTCATGTACTCTTTTAATCACTCACTTCATAATTTGAACAAACTTTCCACTTATTTACTCGCAATCCCACTTCTGAGACCAAATGTTACGAAAATTAAATCGAGTTCAGAATAGGGTTCGTATCACTGGATTGCGATAAACCACACTGTCTACTTTTTTACGAGTTTAATACACACATTTTTATTATTTCGCCTCAGATCAATTGTCTGGGCACTTCACCTTTATTTATTTATTATTGCAACCTCTTATACACTCCACACTTTATTGCTTACATAAACCTTTCTTATAAGCTTTTGTATTAATACTGGTTAATCAGCTGATCACACTTTATGCCAACCGATCACACCTTATTAAATTCCGTAAACTGAACGCCCCGAGGGCGAGCGTTCGCGCTTATATAGCCCTCGCTCCGATTTCTCGAATGTTCCGTCAGACGTTCCCCTTCGAATATCTCTAGAATGCTCTGGCATTCAGCAGTATGCCGCTAAGAGTTACCATCATTTCCATTTCAGCTTCACCAGAGCATCCGAACTTCGACAGCGAACAATATTATTATTCTTGGTATTAATACCAAGGTATTGGTAGTATAACTTGCCTGGAAAAAGCTTTTCGACTCAAGCCGTTCGGAATCGGCATTAAACTGTAGGTCCCTTTCACCTGTGTGAAAAATAAATCACACACCACATGGGTGATTGAGAGAAGCTGGGCTCTGGTCCTTCATGGGCTGTAACGCCACCAAAGAAGAAGAAGATTAATACTATTTTACATGATTACTATTATAATGATTGTTAATATTGTTATTGTTAGTTTAGGTATCGATATTATTATTATCTCTACTGTTACCGTTATAAGTGCTATTGTTGGAAATATTATTATTTATTTTATTATCTTTAAAAACAATATTCAAATTATTTTTATTGATAATATTTCTATTATTATTTTTTATTATTATAATTAACAATAACGTTACTATAATTATTGTTATTGACTGTTATTATTATTATGCATATTTTATTATTGCTATTATTAATATTAATATTATTACTATAACTGTAATAATTTCCTTCAACGGGCGCCTGGTCGTGGCGGAGACTTAAGAGGTCATAGACCTCGAACCAAGACTCTAAGACCTAAAAAATTAATGGGCTCCTGCGGCTTACTGTCTGACCATCTGGTCGGACTTAGCATGAGCGGTGCATCCAGCGGAGGCACCGGGAAAGGTTCAACCACCCTCTTACTGGGAAGGTTCAACCACCCATTAAGAGTGTGATCAGTTTCCGAAATGACCATGTCAGAAGGGTTCAGGTTCCTGTTATGGCCGGCGCTGGCGCCGAAAAAGGTGGCGGTGAGACAGGCAAGCTCTAAACATAAAAGGTAAAATTGTCATAGATCTTTTTGATTCTCAAACCGGTAGGGCTGTTCCAGAGCAGGGTCCGAGAAAGCAGGAGCTCAAACCGAAAAGAGAAAGAGCGCGCTCGCAAACAGACGAACGCCGACTGAGTCCCCAAGCAGATAAAGCGACCCACAAGGATCAAAGCATAGGCCAGAGTGCAGAGAAAGCCAATAACCGTTCCCCGGAGGCAGGCACATCACACAGCACAACCCCTTGCTCCGAGAAGGAGATCCCAAGGACTGTAAGGAGTCGAGAAAAACAGCCCTCCTCTGAAAAGTTCAGGATAATTTTTACTAAGATCAATATACAGCATTGCAAGGCTGCTTTCGCTCTTGTAAGAAGTAGAATTGCACGCAGTAGTACAAATCAACATGTTGTATCCATTCCAGAACCGTGAGTGTGGATATAACGCCTGTGTGGCCTTGGTGGTATAAGTGATGCCACTATTCTTTATGATGAGCGATCCGAAAGACCTGATCATATTGAACTCACCATTTGTGGACAAGATTTTGTTGCTGTCAGAGTAAGCTACGAAGCGCACGGAACAACTGAACACTGCGCCGTTGCGTCTTCCTCCTTCTGAACTTATTTCCACACGACTCGGTACTACCTCCTCCACCAAAGGTAATCTCTCCTAGGGTACTGTGAAGCCAGAAAGATTGGTTTCATCTTGTGTTGCGATGCTAATGCCCAGAACACTGCAGCAGCAAATGCAATACTAAAGGGGATCATCTTTTAGACTTCTGTAGTGATTGCACTACATTCTCCATCATACGCATTCCACTCTATTCCGTACACACGCTATTATCTCAGATGACGCTCGTATTATCGATTTGTTGTCACTGAGTCACCACCAACCAAAATCATTACTGCACTTCTATTGCATAATATGTATTGTCATCCTCAACTTGTCGGCAATAGGTCAACGTCAGAATTCGCGCCTATCCTCTCTTCACATGTTTTTTCGTAAAAAATACTCAAACTCGAGCAATATGTAAACAAATGACGAAGAATAGAAAACTCCAAGCTACGTGAAATCCTAAGAATGCATTTCACAACTATGACCAGTGTAATGTGCTGAGGATGCATTTACACACAATTGGAATAAAGGCGAACCAATTAATGAAGTGTGAATAACATCCAGGACCAATTAATAGGGTGAGGCAAATGCTGATTGACCAAAAATGCATATACAGTTAAGTGCTATGCTGATGGTATGGGGTGTGGGTAGGTTGCGACACATTGTTGGCTGAGGTCCCCTTCCACCTGTGTGCGCCATCTTAAGGGCGGCCGTCCTCTGCTTCTTCGTCCCTCGGGGTTGGATTCAAAGACTCTCCGGGCTAGAGCTGTGGTGTCCATTCGCTCTACATGGCCCAGCCATCTTAGACGTTGAATCCGTAGACGCCTGACTAGGCTCATATCGCTGTACAGCCCGTAAAGTTCGTGGTTGAATCTTCTCCTCCATCCCCCGTCTTTCTTTCTTTCTGTTCTTTCTCTCGAACCGACCAAGGGCCTCCTCATCCGCTTTTGATAGTATCCATGCTTCAGCGCCGTACAACAGGACCGGGAAGATAAGAGCCTTATATAGAGTCAACTTTGTCGTTCGGGAGAGGGCTCTATTACTCAGTTGCCTCCTGAGCCCAAAGAAACAGCGATTGGCAAGAGTGATTCTACGTTTGATTTCGGAACTGATGTCGTTGTTCCAGGTCACTGCAGAGCCAAGGTAGACGAAGTCCTTAACTACCTCGAACTTATATCTGCCTATACAAACGTTCTGGCTGAGACGCCGGTGTTGAGCGTCCTTTTTTGATGACAGCATATATTTAGTTTTGCCATCGTTAACCGCCAAACCAATTTTCGCCGCCTCCATCTCAAAACTCGCAAACGCCTCATTGACATCTCACTGCGATCCACGTATTATGTCAATATCGTCGGCGTATGCAAGCAGTTGCGAGGATTTGAAATAGATTGTGCCTCTTGTATTGGCCAGCCAGTTGAAGAAATCACACGACAGCGCATCGCCCTGCCTAAATCCTTTTTTGACATCAAAACTATCGGTAAGGTGTTCACCGATTCGGATGGAGCAGCGAGCATTCTCCAAAGTCGTCCTGCATAGTCTGACGAGCTTAGCAGACATAGCGTTGTATAGCTCGTCTCTAATTACGCTGTCGTATTCGGCTTTGAAGTAGACAAATAGGTGGTGAGTGTCGACTTGAAATTCATTGTTTTTTTCCAGGATCTGACGTAGTGTGAAAATTTGGTCGATGGTGGACTTTCCTGGCCTGAATCCGCACTTATAAGGACCTATCAGCTTAATTACAAAATGCATCAGGCGTTCACGCAAAACGGCAGAGAAGATTTTGTAGGCGATTTTAAGGAGATTTATTCCTCTATAGTTGGCACAATCAGAGGGGTCTCCTTTCTTGTGGATCGGGCATACGATGCTGAGACTCCATTCCTCGGGCATGCTTTCCTCTAACCATATCTTACGGACGAGCTGGTGCATGCTCCCAACCAGGTCATCCCCAGCTGCCTTGAAGAGCTCAGCAGGCAGTCCGTCTGCGCCAGCAGCTTTATTCGACCTGAGCATCGATATGGCAATCTTAACTTCGTCGAGGTCAGGGGGACAGAATTCTCTGCGGTCTCCGTCGATTAGAAATGGATCATCCTGCCTGACAGCGGTATATTGACTAACATCGCCGTTACACAGTCTGCAGAAGTGGTTTTTCCATATTCTCAGCATCGACTGCGGTTCTACTACTAGGTGTCCGTTCTCATCCCTGCAGGCTTCCGTTCTGACTTTATAACCTTGGCATGTTCGCTTTATCGGTTGATAAAACTTTCGAACGTCACGCCTGCAGCAACACCTCTCCAAATCCTCAATCGCGCGCTTCTCGTGCTCTTTCTTCTTTCTTCTGAGAAGCTTATGCTCCTCCCTTCTTTTTAACTCGTAGAGCTCACGAGCTGCTCTTGTTCCTTTATGCAGCGAGGCCTTATATGCATCCTGCTTCGCTGTATGAATCCTCCTGCACTCGTCATCGAACCAGGTATTTCTTCGTGGTGGAGCCTTGAAACCCAAAACTTCGGATGCAGAGCTTTTCAGGGCTTGTTTGCAAAGGCTCCACTGCTGTTCTATTGATAGCGTGGAGGATTGAGGTATATTGGAGAGCTTAAGGGAGACGCGATCGGTAAAAGCACGAGCGGTTTCTGGCGATAGTAGCTTTCCGACGTCATAACTTTGTATTCTTCCTCTACTCGTTGCGTTTGGTTGCGTTTGTGATATCCGTAAGCGCATCTTGGCTACTATAAGATAGTGGTCCGAGTCGATGTTAGCCCCTGGGAAGTTCAAACATCAAGAATAGCGGAGGAGTGTCTGACGTCGATCGCGATGTGATCAATCTGGTTGGTAGTCGATTGATCAAAAGATCGCCAGGTGCCTTTGTGTATATCGACGTGCGGTAAGCGCGTACTGGCTAGAAGGAGATTTCGCCCCGTAGCAAGATCAATCAGCCTGTGTCCGTTATCGGAGGTGGTGTCGTGTAGGCTATGTTTGCCGATGACTCGTTCAAATATGCTTTCCTTACCCAGCTTAGCATTGAAGTCTCCTAGTACAAATTTGATATCATAGCTGGGACATTGGGCATACGTTCTGTCTAGGAGATCGTAGAACTCATCTTTGGCGAAGTCATCCTTGTCTTCCGTGGGGGCGTGGACGCAGATCAGGCTGATGTTAAAAAATTTGGCCTTGATACGGATTGTTATGAGGCGTTCGCTCACATGCCGAAAGCTTAGGACTTTTTGCCTTAGTCCACCTCGAACAACAGATCCGCATCCAAACAATCGTTGCCCTCTCTCCCTATAGCAGTCGCCGTAGTAAATATCGCAGTTTTTCATCCGCTTTATACCCGGTCCATTCCATCGCATTTCCTGGATGGCGGTGATGTCCGTTTTATAGCGGTCTAGGTCATTCAGTCATACCACAGCACCAGACGCAGTCAAAAGCACTATACCAAACAAACAATGAGGCACGACCGTGAGAGTTTAATGATGTCGGGATTTTTAACTTTGTGGCTGATCGATCTAATTGTGAAGATAATAGATACCATACAGATATTCGGCGGACTAATTTATCTGAATGTATGGATGCAACCTCATATCGAATCATGAAGTGTTGTTTAAACGATATCGAGGTCTGTAACATAGAACCATACAGCAGTTTTTAACGGTACGTTGGCCAATCCAAGCCTCTTCGAAAATGTGCGTGAGTTCTTGAACGGAAAGATTTCGCAAAGGCAGTAGAATGCATGTTTGAAAGAGAAAATATGAACATGAACTTTCTGACTAAGAACTGAAAGTTAGTAGCAAGTAAATTTATCTCTTATTTTTTTTTTAGAGACTCGCGCAGGTTCGAGAGTTTTTATATTCTCTTATGATGTGTTTTGGACATACAACCTGAACGGAGTGCAGTGGTTTGGGTCGTTGATGTTCGTTCATTACTCTCAGGTGTGGTTGTCCTAGATAGGACGAAAGCCGACCAATTCCGGGTTGGTTAAAGTCCGTAGTAATTCGTTCAAGCACTTTTAGTATTGCATACGCAGAGGATGAATTTCAGTTGACCATATGCTGTGAATGTTACGCCTGCAGCAGTACGGTCTGGTCACTTTCCATTCACAACTGCGTTATGCGAATATGACGTTTATATTACTGTCCAATTTAACAATTACGATAACTATAAATGATTTTGAGACTTGTATAGCTATTCCACTTGTTTTGCTCATCATTGTAAGTAAAGCATATATAATTACAGCGTTCCATTTTGGACAGCTCGCGCTTGGGTCATGACAAATATCAAACATTGTCAGTTAGCATTACCATTACCATGATAAACGCTACGGAACATCAGACCAGCAATCCGTATACAAGAAATTAATAGGGAGGAAAATATTTCTGCTGCATCTGCCAGTGTTAATGAAGGTCGTGATTATGGGGCACGCTCAATGATGTATGTATGTATGTTGGCGTTACAGTCCATGAAGGACCTGAGCCGAGCTTCTCTCAATTGCCCATGTTGTGTGTTATTTCATTTTCCTATAGGTGAAAGGGACCTACAGTTTATTGCCGGTTCCGAACGGCGAATTGCGAGAAGCTTTCCATGACAATTTTACTACAGGGGATTTTGTCAGAACCCCGCTGAGGAGAAACACCGTGAAAAACACGTTCGATGACATGGCTGTGTCGGGATTCGATCCCGTGTCATCGGCGTCAGAGGCCAACACACTACCCACTGTGCCACGGTGCTCTCTATGATATGGGAATGTATCATATCTATGCCGATAAGCTAACGTCAATTGCAACCTTGAAACATTAAACGTGTTGTGAGCGATTTTCCAGCCAGTATTTTTAAAATACGATAATCTCGGTCATCATTCACACGAAATAATGTTTAAAACAAACACATTGATTTATCAACTTAAATAAAAATTGCATACACATTTGCATTGTTCCCGTTTTTTTTGTTTGTCAATTCAAAACCAAATGCTTAAAAAAACACGACACTACTATTACATGTCTTAAAAACAATGTTATATTTACCTGCTAAACTACCATTTTGAGAATATACCAGAACAAACTTAAGAGTAAGTATGACTAAAAAACATGAAACTACCATTGCTCGTAGTTTGGTAATTTTGTCGTAATTGAGCCAATTAAATGGTGGACACAGATATTATTCATGTAATACACAGCTTAGTAGTTAATGGGTATTATTAGACTGAATTTGCTACCGATATATTGACAACTTTATGGCAGAAATACAACTTTCTATTACTTTCTTTTACAACAGCAACCGGTTTCTAAATGAACTAGTTAAGAGACATATACCAATATATAACCGAGTATTTCAACTTGCAAAACAGCTTTCCTAATTTTCATTGTGACAAGGCGTACCTTTCAACTCTCACTTTTGTCCGTTTTTTATCTATCGCTTGTTTTTTTTTTTTAATATCCCATGGTAACTACAAGATACCCGTAAATACAAACACATTAAATATTATAGAATTTGTCTTAGTACGTAAGATAATAGAGGAGGAATAAAACTTATATCCTACGAAAATACTAAATGTGATAAATGTTCTGTATACGAAAGTTTAAATGTGTTACGCTGTTTCAAATGCTGATAAGGTTACTACACATCAAGTCAACACAAAGAATAAACCAAGTTTGCGCTTACTGCAGGGAATAGAAGAGTAATTTGATTTAATCTATGTATTTAACCGAAACTCATTTGACTTCATGCCCGGCTGATATGAAAAGATCACAAATTGAACAATTGTAATAACACGAAACTCATTTCAATTACATGAAGTTGAACCCGTGATGAACCTTCCATCTTAGCACACTCGCTATAGAAAAACAGGCTTTCGAAAAAGATTATCATGATTCCCTTTAACTTGAAATTAAAAAAAAGTCAATTAAAAAAAAAAAAAAAAAAACAATTGACAGCACATTAATCCACAGTTTTGAGGAAGGAATATTTTCACAAATACATATTTCACAATTTCATATTTCTTGGAAGCACCGGACCAAACATGAGCGTGAAACTCTAATTTTTATTATTTTTACCCCATTGGATGATGCTGTCGATATCGGCATTTAATGAGCTTAACATACCCTGCCGCTCACTATCTACAACCGAAGTGCAGGGTCGTAAACTAGTGAACGAATCTGAGAAGCTGAGGGTACTGTCGTCAGCGAAGGACTGAGTTGGATTGGAAGTAACAGACAAGAGATCATTTATAAAAATGAGAAGGAGTGTCGGAGACAAAACGGAGCCCTGGGGAACATCAGAATTTACAAAGTGAGTATCAGACCTGAATCCGTCCAAAACAACTTGAATTGAACGATTCGAAAGGTAGCTTCTAATCAATTGAAGAAGAGACTCATCGATCCCGAAAGCACGCATTTTCGGCAAAAGGGATTCATGCCAAACCCTGTCAAATGCTTTAGAAATATCCAGTGCAACAATTTTGCTTTTACCTGCTTGGTGCAGGGAGCGATTCCACTTTTCGGGGAGATATGCCATCAAATCACCAGTGGATCTGTTGCTGCGGAAACCGTGTTGACGATCATTGAGGAGTTTCCGTGATTCAAGATATTTCATAAGCTGACGGTTAATCGGCGTTTCCATGGCCTTGGAAAGAAGAGACGTTAGTGCAATGGGTCGGTAGTTGGAGGGAGAAGATGATTCGCCTTTTTTGGGTATGGGCTGGACAAATTCTGTTTTCCACCTACTCGGAAAGAGCCCAGAGGATTAGGAAAGATGAAAAAGCTTACGCAGTGGTTATGCCAGCGTAGAAGAACACCTCTTCAGAACTATTGGGGCAATACCATCTGGGCCAGCGGATTTCTGTATGTCGAGGTCCTTAAGAACCCTTGCGACTGTACGAGTGCGGAAATGGATTAGTTCCATGGTGGAATTGACGCACTCTAGTACAGGCGGAGACAAAGTAGAAGCTGGGAGCGGAGAACTGGTTGCGAAATGGGCAGCAAGTAGGTTAGCTTTGTCTGAGGGGGTGACAGCTGGAATGTCATTGAGGATGAGCGTCGGTATAGACGACGTAGTTGAGTTTTTTACGTTTTTTACAAACGACCAGAAACTTTTGCTACCATTGGGACATTGAAGGATTTTACGCTTTAATTTTTGGTCGGATTGGAATTTAACCCGTCGAATGTGGGTGCTGCAGACATTTCCGGCTAGTATGTACTTTTGTCGGTTTTCCTCAGGACTGTTTGCCTTGTAAGCTCGAAAACTTAGCTCTCTGAGCCTAATAGCCTCTTTGCAGCTCAAGTCAAAACACGTATTATCCTTCGGCCTTGTCCTTTTAATATTGCTAGGAATGAAATTTGCCATGCCGATTCGGATAATATTTGCGATAATATCAGTTGCGGCGTCCACGTCGTTGTCGAGGAAGCATAACGACCAGGTGAAGATCCAAAAGAAGGCTTTTTCGTATAGCCATAGTGTTCTCTTAGGAGCTTTTTCTCTAACTGGATGGTGGGAGCTCGAGAATTTCCCTGGTTAGACGAGCATAGGGGCGACAATACATCGATCGTGTATTTGTTAGGCTGAGAGGTAAGAAACAAGTCCAGTGTGTTGGCGGTATGACCAGCAACTTCGGGGATACGCGATGACTCCTTCACTCATTGAGTTAATTGATTTAACTCAGCAAAAATTCCAACATAACTTCCTTCTTTGGATGGAATCAGACAGTGCGTCGAATGCATCAAATGTTGCATTCCTGTCTAGATTAGGGCTTCTATAAAGAAAACAGCATTGGACGGAGTTCTTGCGGAATGTGAATTAAAGCCATATGAAGTTAAATTCCGAGGTGGATGTTTGGCTATACTGTGGAAGTAGCTGGTAAGCAATGTCACTACAGACATAGATAACGAGACCGCGGTGAGAAACTAATAATGGCACTGAGCGATATCTGGGAAGACCAAAATCCGAATGATCAGACTTTTCATCGACCTGTGTTTCACAAAGTGTCAAAACAGCCCGTTCGTGGAGAGAGAGATGGGGATATGTTGCCAAGAAATTCTTCCGTAACCCACGAATATAGCAGAACTGCACACAGAAATCCCTCATCAATACAAACTACAAAACATATAATTATACAATTCCGTCTAAACAGAGCCGTGTAAATGCAAAAACAAACGGCCGTAGGAGTTATGCCCTTACGACATTAAGATTTGCCTCACCAGCAAAGAACAACACACGCGACCCGCAATGCGCCGGTTGCGTTAGCACTCAATCAGTGTGTGTACTGAGTGCGAATACTGACCACGAGGGGGGAAGGGGGACAGGCAGGAGTACGGCCCAGCGCTGCTGCCGACCAGGTGTTTGGTTGCGGTACCCTTTCGGTTTCTTTTCTTTTAAGTTTTTCTTCCGAACTACACTGCATTACGGTATTTTTTTCCGTTTTTCCCGTTTTTTTCGGTTTTTCTTCCGTGTGTAACTCGTGACCACGGCTGTCAATTACAAACTGTGTTTAAGCCAGATGTCAATCAAAGAAGGTACCTTAACCCATAATACCATCATTTCAAGTTAATGAAAATTAACGATCTGAAAGACGTAATAAGAAATACGTTTATCAGTTAAGGTGAAAATAAAAGCAGCTGAAATTTGTCGGCCATTATATATAGATAAGGTATGTCGCCCTTAAAATTCACGGAGGACCAGAGCCGAACTTCACTGCGGCAGAGCACGGTGAAAAGCTTATTCTTATGGTATAATCGACTTCGGAGCCCAATTTACTACCCATTACTCCACAGTGCTGTAGGGCCACTATATCTACATATTATTAATGAATTGAAATTTCTGTGACTGTTGGAAGAATCTATAGTAACCTTATATGCAAAGCAAATAGTGCTGATAGTCCAGTGGAATTTTGTCCAGAAACGTGATAATAACAATAAACAATACACGAACATATGGAAAACAATAAATAAAAGATAGTACCTCAGCTGGGATTCAGCCGGCAGTACAAATGTTACTTCCTAAGTTTTAAGATATGCTCAAGTTTTGAAGTAGACAAGTAAATATTTAAAATCAAAAACGGCTTTATTGTTTTTAAAATACTGTCGTAGCTTTTTTCCATCTCCGCAGGTCACACGACAATCGTGCAATATTAGATCATGCCTAGGATCGATTTTCTGGCACAAAACCGAATTTGGACGACCCTCACTAACTTAATTCTATAGCGAAGTGCCACCACGATTGAGTCCGTAAAGTTATCAAAACACGGTAGCTAGAAATAGCACCAGATCGAAAGTCATAGAAAATTAACACATAAAACTCTTACGATTTAATTAAATTTGTTTAATGTTTCAAGTACATGTTAATCATACGAATGTATGTATGTTGGCGTTACAGCCCATGAAGGACCAGAGCCAAGCTTCTCTCAATCACCCATGTTGTGTGTGATTTATTTTTCACACAGGTGAAAGGGACCTACTGTTAAATGCCGATTCCGAACGGCGTGAGTCGAGAAGCATTTTCACGGCAAGTATACTACGGGGGGTTTTGCCAGTACCCCGCCGAGGAGGAACGCCGCGAAATAAACACTCGATGGCGTTGGTGTTATCGGGATCCGAACTCGCCCATCGTGCGTCAGAGTCCAACACACTAACCACTGCGCCCTCATACGAATAGCAGCGATAAATTACCAATAAAAAATGTCAGGCTTTACGATGGCAATGTCTAATTTGACATATTCGTCAGTGACGAGGGCGTGTATGGTGAAAAATAAAAACAACGGTTGTTTGCTTTCCAGTAGGCGCTCGAAAGTAATCAAGACCAATCCATACTGAAAGGAGTTGAATAAAATTTATTTGAGAAACAATTGTCAATCAAATATAAAAAATTCATTCAGAAGACACCTCATAGTTTCTTAAGATGACCTTCGAGGTAACACAACGTGCACTTCTTCCAACTTTGCATTCTATCAGGCATAGTAATGATAGAAAAGCGTTTCTCAATTTGCTGATAAAATACTTTTGCAAACGAGGCAACCTGTCTGACGCCGCTCCGCCGTGATGTACGGGAAATGTTTATTCTCTTCAATAAATACAATTAGTTTATTACTTAATGATATTTGGTACCTACTTATTGGTGACTCCTGGCAGGCGATTGCGGCTGGCGGCGGCAAATGAAAGAAAATGGCGGCGGCAAATAATGGAAAATGGCGGCTAAAGGCAGGACTGTGACTGGCGGCGGCAAAATAGAAAACGAAAATGACGTTGCCTTTAAGCATACGCGGGCTGTCTGAGTGACAGATCGTTCGTTGAGTTCGTTCTGTTCGCCTTCGCCAACCAAGAGTCACCAACAAGTAGCACGTATTGTGGAATATCGAAATCGGTCATCGATCATTCATCGACCCAGTCTCTGAAAACAATGATTGTTAATGCAGAGTTAAACAGAAATACCTAATATTACAGGTGACGACAAAGTTGTAATAGATCAATTATAATTTTATTATTATTTAAAATACTGTTTTTAATATTGCTATTAATAATGTTATCAACGTTATTACTGATTTTTTATTATATTGTTACGAATATTACCATGAGTTCAAAATAGAGTTCGTATCACTGGATTGCGATTAACTACACTGTCTACTTTTTTTCGAGTTCAATACACACACGTTTTTATTATTTCGCCTCAGATCAATTATCTGGGCACTTCGTCTTTACTTATTTATTATTAAAACCTTTTATACACTTCACACTTTATTGCTTACACAAAACTTTATTACAAGCTTTTATTTTTACACTCGTTTAATGACTGATCCCACGTTATTAAATTCCGTGAACTGAATGTCCCCGAGGACGAGCGTTCGCGCTTATAAAGCCCTCGGCCCACTTTCTCGAATGTTCGCCGTCAGACGTTCCCCTTCGGAAATTTCTAGAATGCTCTGGCATTCACCAGTATGCCGTTAAAAGTTACCATCGTTTCCATTTAAGCTTCACCAGAGCATTCAAATTTCAACAGTGGAATTCGAACATAACCCTCGGTTCGTTACCGCAACACTGACTGTGTTGTTCGTCCCCTAACTTCTCTGTAGTATGGCGCTAACCTCTTTACGTGGACAATCTTATACTTCGCCCGTCTGTTTCGCGTCTGCTGTATTCGATGTACCACGTCGTTAGGTTTTCTTATGACCTCATATGGCCCGTCCCAGGCTAAGGTTGGTTGCAATTTGGGGCACAAGCCTTTCTTTAATTGTGGGTTCTACAGCAATACCAGTTGGCCTGTCTCGAATCCAGAAGAGTCATATAAGAGTCATATCTCACCCTCATTTTATAGCTGACCAAGTTCAGTCACTCCCAGACGAACTGATGGATAGACTTCAGCTGCTCCCCCCTTTCGGCTGCGAAGTCCACCCTGCCGTTAGTTGTCGGTAGTACCATGCCGAACTTTAAATCCGATATGAGTCGGAGATCAGTTCCAGAAATGGCTTCAGCTGGTGTTATAGCTGTTTAATTCTGCTGCGCCGACCGATACGCCATTAGGAAAAGGAGAAGATGTTCGTCCTCTTATTACCCGGTTCATAAGTCTGTCAGAGAATTGCCACAACTCTCCCCCGTCGATGAACGCGGTCTTTTCCTTATCTTGCTGATCAAGCTCTATTTGCCAGTATCCACTTTGCAAATCCAGATCCAAGGTGTCGTCGATTTCCGGTAAGGTAGTTGTCCTTCTTCGTGACGTCATCCAGCTTGCTATATCCTTTTTCCTAACTAGCAATACTGACGAACTCCATGGGCTTGCAGGTGGCTCATTCACGCCCTCCTTTTCAGTTTCGTTGATTAGCTTGATCACTTCGCCTTCTTTTGCCAAAAGTACCCTCCTCAGTGGTTGCCGGATTGGTCTAGAGTCTCATGTGACTATTCTGTGTTTCACAATTGGTGTTCTTCCACAGTTCTTACCATTCGCTAAAACTGTCCAATACTTACGAAGCAGAGAGAGTGTTAGTTTTCTGCTTCTCCACTAGATGTCGCGTACACTCGCTGGACATTGTTTCCATGAAGGCTTTATTGGTCTAAATTTCCCGATTTTCCGATCTTCGCAGTTCATAATGACGGCAGCTTCTTGGTATTGAGCGATCGTTGTCCCTTTCTGTATTGTCTTAGGTGTACTGGCAGGATTCAGGACCCTTAGTGGAACCAGTTGGTCTGGTCGGGGTTCCACAAGAGCCCTTCCAACAATGATATCGCTGGGTCGATGTCGTTTGTCAGCTTCGACCACCCACATGCGGCTTATCTCCGCATGCTCTTCTACCTTTGTCCAAACCACGGCTTCTGCATTCGGGGGTACTGTTTGGCATACTTGCTCCACAATTCACCTGACCATGTTCCCCTGCCCATTATCTATTGTTAATGGGAGCTCCAAGTTACCAAACTTCATCTATTTTTGGTTGAGGTCCAATGTGAAGCCATGCCTAATCATGAAGTCCACGCCGATTATGATGTGATCAGTAATGTGCGCAACGATGAGTTTGATGGAAGGTCGGCATGTCAAGAGCGATGTTTCACATGCGAGAGCGCTGGTAACTATCTCCTTGAAAGACGTCTTCGGCAGGAGAATCAGACTTCGTTGCGTATCGGGGTCCCTTAGCTTAGATGAAAAAATCCATTTTCAGTTTTTCTACCACACTAACTGGAACATCCGCGTAAGCTTGATGAGAAAGCCCCTCGATGTCGGCAGCATACTGTTGGATCGTCTCGTTCCCACACTGCTTTAAGCTTCAACGTCCTTCAAACTCCAGCTTGTGCATTTCTTGCATGTGCTCACTGCCGTATCTGCGATGAAGAACATCCCAGATGACTGTGTAGTTCCTTTTCTGTGTCTTGGCAATGGTCTGTAGTACATCAACTAATTCACCTTTAAGGGAAATGACCTGGACGGCCGAACGGTCTTCTGCTCCCAACTAATTCCGTTCCACGGTTGTCTCAAATTAGAGCTTAAGGATGTTAAACGCGCTCGTTCCGTCGAAGTTGGGAGCTGTGAATTTGATGCTGCAGCCGGTGCGACGGTTCCTTGATTCTGTACGTTCTGAATAGTTCTGTCGAATTCCAGAATCTTCTTGTTGAACCTCGTTTCTAGTGATTCGGGATCTCGATTTAGTATCTCGATTCTCTATTCCTTAGAGAACCTTCTAGAACCTTCTTGTCGAACCTCGGTTCGAGTGTCCCGATTCCTTTTTCGACGTCCTGGAATCGATCGTTCACGGCCTGTTGGAGGTTTCTTAAGTCTTCTCGATTCTTCTCTAGCAGCCCTTCTGCCGTCTCCAGCTTCTGGCTGGACCTTTAACATAAGGTAGCGGAATTTTTCTCCAGTTTTTGATGTATGGTCGCCTCTAGTCTCTGGTTCATCGCTTCATAGCCGCGAGAATTTACTGCATATCGAATGCTGGCTCACTGGCTGGCTTCGAACTCATGATTCTCCCCGTCGACACTTTGTTCTTCCAACGCTGATTGGAGTCTCTCCACTAGGTTGGCTTTATTCCACTGGGGATAGTTCCCGAGCATCCAGCACTCTTTTCAACTCTTCGATGGTCAGTTTCTCTAAATTCATCATTTTCATGTACTCTTTTAATCACTCACTTCATAATTTGAACAAACTTTCCACTCATTAACTCGCAATCCCACTTCTGAGACCAAATGTTACGAAAATTAAATCGAGTTCAGAATAGGGTTCGTATCACTGGATTGCGATAAACCACACTGTCTACTTTTTTACGAGTTTAATACACACATTTTTATTATTTCGCCTCAGATCAATTGTCTGGGCACTTCACCTTTATTTATTTATTATTGCAACCTCTTATACACTCCACACTTTATTGCTTACATAAACCTTTCTTATAAGCTTTTGTATTAATACTGGTTAATCAGCTGATCACACTTTATGCCAACCGATCACACCTTATTAAATTCCGTAAACTGAACGCCCCGAGGGCGAGCGTTCGCGCTTATATAGCCCTCGCTCCGATTTCTCGAATGTTCCGTCAGACGTTCCCCTTCGAATATCTCTAGAATGCTCTGGCATTCAGCAGTATGCCGCTAAGAGTTACCATCATTTCCATTTCAGCTTCACCAGAGCATCCGAACTTCGACAGCGAACAATATTATTAATCTTGGTATTAATACCAAGGTATTGGTAGTATAACTTGCCTGGAAAAAGCTTTTCGACTCAAGCCGTTCGGAATCGGCATTAAACTGTAGGTCCCTTTCACCTGTGTGAAAAATAAATCACACACCACATGGGTGATTGAGAGAAGCTGGGCTCTGGTCCTTCATGGGCTGTAACGCCACCAAAGAAGAAGAAGATTAATACTATTTTACATGATTACTATTATAATGATTGTTAATATTGTTATTGTTAGTTTAGGTATCGATATTATTATTATCTCTACTGTTACCGTTATAAGTGCTATTGTTGGAAATATTATTATTTATTTTATTATCTTTAAAAACAATATTCAAATTATTTTTATTGATAATATTTCTATTATTATTTTTTATTATTATAATTAACAATAACGTTACTATAATTATTGTTATTGACTGTTATTATTATTATGCATATTTTATTATTGCTATTATTAATATTAATATTATTACTATAACTGTAATAATTTCCTTCAACGGGCGCCTGGTCGTGGCGGAGACTTAAGAGGTCATAGACCTCGAACCAAGACTCTAAGACCTAAAAAATTAATGGGCTCCTGCGGCTTACTGTCTGACCATCTGGTCGGACTTAGCATGAGCGGTGCATCCAGCGGAGGCACCGGGAAAGGTTCAACCACCCTCTTACTGGGAAGGTTCAACCACCCTCTTACTGGGAAGGTTCAACCACCCATTAAGAGTGTGATCAGTTTCCGAAATGACCATGTCAGAAGGGTTCAGGTTCCTGTTATGGCCGGCGCTGGCGCCGAAAAAGGTGGCGGTGAGACAGGCAAGCTCTAAACATAAAAGGTAAAATTGTCATAGATCTTTTTGATTCTCAAACCGGTAGGGCTGTTCCAGAGCAGGGTCCGAGAAAGCAGGAGCTCAAACCGAAAAGAGAAAGAGCGCGCTCGCAAACAGACGAACGCCGACTGAGTCCCCAAGCAGATAAAGCGACCCACAAGGATCAAAGCATAGGCCAGAGTGCAGAGAAAGCCAATAACCGTTCCCCGGAGGCAGGCACATCACACAGCACAACCCCTTGCTCCGAGAAGGAGATCCCAAGGACTGTAAGGAGTCGAGAAAAACAGCCCTCCTCTGAAAAGTTCAGGATAATTTTTACTAAGATCAATATACAGCATTGCAAGGCTGCTTTCGCTCTTGTAAGAAGTAGAATTGCACGCAGTAGTACAAATCAACATGTTGTATCCATTCCAGAACCGTGAGTGTGGATATAACGCCTGTGTGGCCTTGGTGGTATAAGTGATGCCACTATTCTTTATGATGAGCGATCCGAAAGACCTGATCATATTGAACTCACCATTTGTGGACAAGATTTTGTTGCTGTCAGAGTAAGCTACGAAGCGCACGGAACAACTGAACACTGCGCCGTTGCGTCTTCCTCCTTCTGAACTTATTTCCACACGACTCGGTACTACCTCCTCCACCAAAGGTAATCTCTCCTAGGGTACTGTGAAGCCAGAAAGATTGGTTTCATCTTGTGTTGCGATGCTAATGCCCAGAACACTGCAGCAGCAAATGCAATACTAAAGGGGATCATCTTTTAGACTTCTGTAGTGATTGCACTACATTCTCCATCATACGCATTCCACTCTATTCCGTACACACGCTATTATCTCAGATGACGCTCGTATTATCGATTTGTTGTCACTGAGTCACCACCAACCAAAATCATTACTGCACTTCTATTGCATAATATGTATTGTCATCCTCAACTTGTCGGCAATAGGTCAACGTCAGAATTCGCGCCTATTCTCTCTTCACATGTTTTTTCGTAAAAAATACTCAAACTCGAGCAATATGTAAACAAATGACGAAGAATAGAAAACTCCAAGCTACGTGAAATCCTAAGAATGCATTTCACAACTATGACCAGTGTAATGTGCTGAGGATGCATTTACACACAATTGGAATAAAGGCGAACCAATTAATGAAGTGTGAATAACATCCAGGACCAATTAATAGGGTGAGGCAAATGCTGATTGACCAAAAATGCATATACAGTTAAGTGCTATGCTGATGGTATGGGGTGTGGGTAGGTTGCGACACATTGTTGGCTGAGGTCCCCTTCCACCTGTGTGCGCCATCTTAAGGGCGGCCGTCCTCTGCTTCTTCGTCCCTCGGGGTTGGATTCAAAGACTCTCCGGGCTAGAGCTGTGGTGTCCATTCGCTCTACATGGCCCAGCCATCTTAGACGTTGAATCCGTAGACGCCTGACTAGGCTCATATCGCTGTACAGCCCGTAAAGTTCGTGGTTGAATCTTCTCCTCCATCCCCCGTCTTTCTTTCTTTCTGTTCTTTCTCTCGAACCGACCAAGGGCCTCCTCATCCGCTTTTGATAGTATCCATGCTTCAGCGCCGTACAACAGGACCGGGAAGATAAGAGCCTTATATAGAGTCAACTTTGTCGTTCGGGAGAGGGCTCTATTACTCAGTTGCCTCCTGAGCCCAAAGAAACAGCGATTGGCAAGAGTGATTCTACGTTTGATTTCGGAACTGATGTCGTTGTTCCAGGTCACTGCAGAGCCAAGGTAGACGAAGTCCTTAACTACCTCGAACTTATATCTGCCTATACAAACGTTCTGGCTGAGACGCCGGTGTTGAGCGTCCTTTTTTGATGACAGCATATATTTAGTTTTGCCATCGTTAACCGCCAAACCAATTTTCGCCGCCTCCATCTCAAAACTCGCAAACGCCTCATTGACATCTCACTGCGATCCACGTATTATGTCAATATCGTCGGCGTATGCAAGCAGTTGCGAGGATTTGAAATAGATTGTGCCTCTTGTATTGGCCAGCCAGTTGAAGAAATCACACGACAGCGCATCGCCCTGCCTAAATCCTTTTTTGACATCAAAACTATCGGTAAGGTGTTCACCGATTCGGATGGAGCAGCGAGCATTCTCCAAAGTCGTCCTGCATAGTCTGACGAGCTTAGCAGACATAGCGTTGTATAGCTCGTCTCTAATTACGCTGTCGTATTCGGCTTTGAAGTAGACAAATAGGTGGTGAGTGTCGACTTGAAATTCATTGTTTTTTTCCAGGATCTGACGTAGTGTGAAAATTTGGTCGATGGTGGACTTTCCTGGCCTGAATCCGCACTTATAAGGACCTATCAGCTTAATTACAAAATGCATCAGGCGTTCACGCAAAACGGCAGAGAAGATTTTGTAGGCGATTTTAAGGAGATTTATTCCTCTATAGTTGGCACAATCAGAGGGGTCTCCTTTCTTGTGGATCGGGCATACGATGCTGAGACTCCATTCCTCGGGCATGCTTTCCTCTAACCATATCTTACGGACGAGCTGGTGCATGCTCCCAACCAGGTCATCCCCAGCTGCCTTGAAGAGCTCAGCAGGCAGTCCGTCTGCGCCAGCAGCTTTATTCGACCTGAGCATCGATATGGCAATCTTAACTTCGTCGAGGTCAGGGGGACAGAATTCTCTGCGGTCTCCGTCGATTAGAAATGGATCATCCTGCCTGACAGCGGTATATTGACTAACATCGCCGTTACACAGTCTGCAGAAGTGGTTTTTCCATATTCTCAGCATCGACTGCGGTTCTACTACTAGGTGTCCGTTCTCATCCCTGCAGGCTTCCGTTCTGACTTTATAACCTTGGCATGTTCGCTTTATCGGTTGATAAAACTTTCGAACGTCACGCCTGCAGCAACACCTCTCCAAATCCTCAATCGCGCGCTTCTCGTGCTCTTTCTTCTTTCTTCTGAGAAGCTTATGCTCCTCCCTTCTTTTTAACTCGTAGAGCTCACGAGCTGCTCTTGTTCCTTTATGCAGCGAGGCCTTATATGCATCCTGCTTCGCTGTATGAATCCTCCTGCACTCGTCATCGAACCAGGTATTTCTTCGTGGTGGAGCCTTGAAACCCAAAACTTCGGATGCAGAGCTTTTCAGGGCTTGTTTGCAAAGGCTCCACTGCTGTTCTATTGATAGCGTGGAGGATTGAGGTATATTGGAGAGCTTAAGGGAGACGCGATCGGTAAAAGCACGAGCGGTTTCTGGCGATAGTAGTTTTCCGACGTCATAACTTTGTATTCTTCCTCTACTCGTTGCGTTTGGTTGCGTTTGTGATATCCGTAAGCGCATCTTGGCTACTATAAGATAGTGGTCCGAGTCGATGTTAGCCCCTGGGAAGTTCAAACATCAAGAATAGCGGAGGAGTGTCTGACGTCGATCGCGATGTGATCAATCTGGTTGGTAGTCGATTGATCAAAAGATCGCCAGGTGCCTTTGTGTATATCGACGTGCGGTAAGCGCGTACTGGCTAGAAGGAGATTTCGCCCCGTAGCAAGATCAATCAGCCTGTGTCCGTTATCGGAGGTGGTGTCGTGTAGGCTATGTTTGCCGATGACTCGTTCAAATATGCTTTCCTTACCCAGCTTAGCATTGAAGTCTCCTAGTACAAATTTGATATCATAGCTGGGACATTGGGCATACGTTCTGTCTAGGAGATCGTAGAACTCATCTTTGGCGAAGTCATCCTTGTCTTCCGTGGGGGCGTGGACGCAGATCAGGCTGATGTTAAAAAATTTGGCCTTGATACGGATTGTTATGAGGCGTTCGCTCACATGCCGAAAGCTTAGGACTTTTTGCCTTAGTCCACCTCGAACAACAGATCCGCATCCAAACAATCGTTGCCCCCTCTCCCTATAGCAGTCGCCGTAGTAAATATCGCAGTTTTTCATCCGCTTTATACCCGGTCCATTCCATCGCATTTCCTGGATGGCGGTGATGTCCGTTTTATAGCGGTCTAGGGCGTCCGCAAGTTGTTCGGCTGCACGTGGCCTGTTTAGGGACCTAACATTCCACGTACAAAGCCGAAGATCATTGTCCTTTTTTCGTTTTTTGCAAGGGTCGTCAACATAAACCCGGTCCGTTATATCCGAGGCTTGTGGTTGTTTCGGAGTTTGTGTTTTTTTTTACGGTTACGGCTTACTAGGCCGTAACCCAACCGACTAATCCCGTTTTTTTTTTTTGGCGCAGGAGGCTTGCCATTCGCCCTTCCCCGTCTGCAATTTCCATAGGAAATCTCCAGATGGCACCACGAGGAGGTGGGGATAGGACTTACTAACAGTGCCGCAAGATGTTCAACTGCGGTGGCTCTTCTCGCTTTTTAGTAGACCAGCACCCGTAGGATAGATGCTACCCCTACGAGGACTTTGTTAGTCCTTTGCCAAGTTATAGATTAATCCACCCATTTTGTCATGTCCCAATTTTAATCAAGAATTCCTAGTAACAACCACTTTTCACTTTCCAATCAGATAGCAAATCTATTTTTCTTCTTACAAACCTATCCATTCCATTTAGAAGCTCAAGAGATCAGCAAATCTCTGAATTTCGTCTGAATGACATTAAAGTACCTAAAGACCATACGTCATTAGGTTTCGACCTGGCAGCAACCTACAACGAATCAAAGAATATTTTAAAAAACCCCTTGGAAAAACCTTCCAAATGCAAGACATAGTCCTACACCTTTTTACCGACGAAAGGCTATTCTCGTCTAACACTTACGATATCCTAAAGGTTCTACATGAAAACTACGAGTCGCCATTTAGTGGACATCAAGGTGGCACGAGAACCATAAAACGAATCAAAAGATGCTACTGGCCTACTATTAAAAAAGACACTACTGAATAGATCCGTAAATCCGAATCATGCCAAAAGAACAAATTATCTAGAAAGAAATAGAATCCCTATGAAAGTAACTACTACAGGTAAAACACCATTTGAGCGTATGGCCTTGGATATAGTAAGTCCACTTCCCGATAGTCATACATATTAACATTCCAGGTTGAAGCCATACCGATACCAAACGAAGGAGCTTCAACTATAGCTCGAATACTAGTCGAACGCTTGATACGCCGGCTTGGAATTCCAGACTCTATTCATATATAATACTACGCATATGGTAGCTCAACATACACTTCTTACGAGCTACTATACGGTTTTCCTGCACGGACTTCTAGTTCACTTAATGGGACACCGCAAGCTCCATACAACTACGAAAATTAAGCACACGATCTAAGATGCCGACTACAAAACGGATATAAAATAGCTCGAGAAATCCTACAAAAAAGGAAAGAACAAGCTGAAGCTTACTACGACAAACACACTACACCTAAAAAATTTGACATAGGTTCTGATGAGAAACCAAAAGAAGTAAAACCAACTTTCAACCCTATGGAACGGACCGTATGAAGTTTTTAAAATAGGATCTAACGAAAATTCTATAATAAAAATAGAGAACAAGTCTAAACTAATACAACAACGACCTACAGGTACTACAAGAATGACAAGAACCAAAACCCAATTTTCAGAATATCTCACTAAAACCTTTCTGTTCTCTTGCAAATCACAGGACGCAATCCTACGACTACGAACCCACCTCACGAAAACGCTGTAAAAAGTAGACACATGATTTTTCACACATACAGTGAACAAACCACGGCAATCTCCAAATCCATATCTAAATAGAAAAAAAAAAAACGGCGTTAAATGTAATTAACATTAAAAAAAAATGTAATAATTAAAATTAAAATAATGTAATAGATAATAAAATATTCCTCCCTTCTTCGGGCGCCTTGTCGTGGCGGGAGGCTTAAGAGGTCATAGACCTCGAACTAAGACTCGAAGACCCCAAAAATGAATGGACAAACAAAAGGAATTGAGTACTCCAGGTGGTACCCGCAGCAGCGGAAATCCACCCGCGATCTCCTTGATTGCGGCTGGGGCACGGATTCTGGAGGCCCCGACATTCATTTTTAACACTACGGCAGCCCGGAACGACACCGACTCCTGCGGCTCATTGACTGACCACCTGGTCGGACTGAGCATGAGCGGTGCATCCAGCGGAGGCAACACCAACGATGGCGTGGCGCGGGAAACCGCAAAGGTGGAACGCGCCCCAGAATTGGAACGTACTGCTGAATGCACTGCTAAGTACCAAAAAAGAAAGGAAAAGAAGCATGCCCGAAAATTGCGCAAAGAAGCTCACAAAGCTGAAGGTGCAATGGCCGAGGCTGTACCTCTGGGGGAACCAGTTAAGAGGGTTAGGTCGACGGAGGTATCTCCTACCGAAATTGATCCGACCCTATTTCCTGAGGTCCTCCCCTCTCTCGAAGGTGCGCAGTGCGGTAAACGTCGGCGATTGGGAAAGGCTGCTGAAGGAGGCGTAAGCATGCTCGCACTTTCGGCATGCGCCTCCCACCCCCTTCCTCTTACTGGGACGGTTCAACCACCCAGTAAGAGCGTGATCAATTCCCGTAATGACGGGGCCGGAAGCGCTCAGGTTTCTGCTAAAGCTGGCACTGCCGCCGAAAAAGGTGGCGGGGCTGACATACGGACTCTGAACGCCGAAGGCCAAGTCGCTACGGGTTCTAGAATTCCTCGAACTGGCAAGGCGGTCCAAAAGCGGTGTCCGAAGGGAGCGGGAGCCCAAACGGAAAAAGGTAAAAGCCTCCGCAAACGGAAGACGGCCGCCAAAGATAGCCTCGTTAGGGAGAGAGTTTATGATGCTTCCCTCTCCGGTGGGGCAGTGGGAAATCGGAGCCTAATAGCAGATGTGGCGACCCAGATGGATCAAAGCATTGGCCAGAAGGCGAAGATAGCCCAAAACTGCTCCTCGGAGGCGGGAACATCACTCAAAAAAACCCCTTCCTCCGAGAAGGAGATCCAAGTGACCGTAAGGAGTCGAGAGAAGCAGCCCTCTTATAGAGAGGCGGCCATCTCCTCTGAAAAGGTCAGGATAGGGAAAGCTGGCGATGATAGTAGAATGACCAACGCAGACTGCAAGCACTGTGAGGATCGTCTACTGGAGCTTGCCTCGGCAACGGATTTCTGTTTACAGGCAGAAAAGTCAGCTTTAATGAATGGCACATTTGTGGTGAGCTGTTCATCACAGCAGTCATCGGCCTGGATCAGGAACACGGTGCCGAAAATTCCCCCTCTGGGAACTGCTACTTACCAGGTAGTTAGTCTCCCGAAATTAACGCGCGCCATCTGCCGGATTCCGGGGAAACCTGGGAATAAGATCGATGTGCTGACGCGCTTACGCACACAGAATCCAGGGCTTGACACGAGAGCTTGGGTTATCTACTCCTACAAGGAGAGTAAGGGCTCTCTGAAAAAAGAGGGCTCTACTCTGGTTGTGGGGATGGATGAAGCCTCTGTCGGAACTCTGAAATCTGCGTACGATTCACGCCCCTACTTTGGCCTTGGTAGGATCTCTTTCCATTTCAATGTCAAGTAGTCGAAGGATGGGACGTGCTCTGCAGTATGAATCCATGATTTTTACTCAGATCAATCTACAGCATTGCAAGGCTGCTACCGCTCTGTTAAGTAGCAGAATTGCATGCAGTAGTACAAACCCTCTCATCGTATCCCTTCAAGAACCATGGGTGTGGAATAAACGCCTATGTGGCCTTGGTGGTTTACGTGATGTTACGATTCTTTATGATGAGCGATCCGAAAGGCCCAGGGTCGGCCTCATCATATCGAACACACTATCGGCAACCAAACTTGGGCACTTTTGTGGACAAGATCTGGTGGCTGCTAGAGTAAGCTACAAAACGCACGGAGTTATAGAACACTTCGTCGTTGCGTCTGCCTACTTTCCCTACGACTCGATACTGCCTCCACCACCGAAGGTAGTTTCTGAACTCGTAGAGTACTGTGAAGCCAAAAAGATTGATCTCATCTTGTGCTGCGATGTTAATGCCCAAAACACTGCTTGGGGCAGCAGCAAGTGTAATACAAGGGGGACCGTATTTTAGACTTCATTCTCTCGTCTGACCTTACCATCAACAATGTTGGCTCTCAACCAACTTTTGTCACGACAAGACGACAGGAGGTGATTGACCTGACTTTATCCAACAGATATCTGAAGGACATCACTAACTGGCGAGTCTTGCCTGATGCTACGCTGTCGGACCATAAATATATCGAATTCCGATTAAGTTGTGGGATCTCTTCCTTGCAGCCTAGACGGAATCCGAGAAGGACGGACTGGGTACGGTTTAGAGAGGAGCTTGAGAAATCCACTCGAGTCCTACCTAAGCTCAGAACGAAACAATTGGTAGAGAACGCTGTTCAGAACCTGAATAGCGTCATCACCAGTTGTTTTGAACTCGCATGTCCTGTCAGCAAACCTCCCTGCAGGAAATTGGTCCCCTGGTGGAATGCCGAGCTCCAAAGTCTTCGCAGGGAAGCCAGAATTCTTCTGAATAGATCACTCGAATCGAATTCGGAAGATGACTGGAATAAGTATCGGTCGAAGCAGAAAGAATATAAGAAACTTATTCGTAAATCGAAGAACGATTCTTATAGGACCTTCTGCGAAGAGATCAAGTCTCTGAGTGCGACTAGCAAGTTGGTTAAAGTCCTCAAACGGGGAAAACCGACAAAGCTAGATGCACTCAGAAAATCTGATGGTACCTTTACTGAGTCTAAAGCGGAAACTCTTAGTTTACTGTTTGAGACTCACTTCCCGGGAAATCAGATCGACATCGGCTCGTTGCCGTTTCCTTCAAGGGAAACTGCAACTGAAACGATGAAAACAACTCGGCGTAGCTGGTATATTGCGTCGCGCGTGGTTACGACTGAAGCCATTGAATTTGCTGTGGCATCCTTCGATGGTTTCAAATCGCCGGCTACCGACGGAATATATCCTGTTATGCTGCAAAAAGGTATAAGGCAGCTGCTTCCTACTTTGAAAAGAATATTCACTGCTAGTCTAGCACTTGCTCACATACCCATTCCTTGGCGCACAGTGAAAGTGGTCTTCATTCCCAAAATAGGAAAAGAGGACTACTCACTTGCCAAGAGCTTCAGCTTCTAACATCCTTCCTGCTGAAAAGCATGGAGAGACTGGTAGAGTTGCACGTGCGCAAGGTTGCCCTTCGAATGCACCCTCTTTCGGAGATGCAACATGCTTACCAGCGCGGAAAATCTTGAGAGACTGCGCTTCAGAACCTAGTTGGGCGAATTGAATGCGCGCTCGAAAGGAAAGAGTACGCGCTGGGCATTTTCATCGACGTTCAGGGAGCTTTTGATAACGCAACTTTTGACAGCATGTGCAACGCTGCCAGACATCATGGCGTAGATGAAGCACTGGTCCTCTGGATCAAAGCTTTGCTCATGCACAGGACATTGACAGCTGATGCAGGCCTCGACCAGTGTGTCAAATCCGGCGTAAACAGGGGCTGCCCTCAAGGTGGCGTCCTGTCTCCGCTGTTATGGTGCATGGTGGTCGATTCTCTGCTTGATGCTCTCAATGCCTCTGGAATCTATGCCCAGGCATATGCGGATGACGTCGCCATTCTTTCTGTCGGCTCATGTTTAGCGACTGTTCGTCTCAAAGCACAGGCGGCGCTAAACGTGATCGATTATTGGTGTACCAGAAATGGGCTGTCAGTCAATCCTCTCAAGACCGATGTCGTTCTCTTTACGAGAAGAAGGAAAAATACTGACATGACTCAGCTGGTACTAAAAGGCACTTCCATCCCGATATCCAAGGAGGCTAAGTATCTAGGAGTCATCTTAGATAGTAAGCTTCTCTGGTCTTAGCATGTTGAGTCAAAGACCACCAAAGCGCTGTCAGCTTTCTGCAAAGGAGCTTTTGGCAAAACATGGGGTTTATCGCCGGCAAAGGTCCTCTGGATCTACACGGCAATGATAAGACCTATAATCTCATATGCATCGGTTGTCTGGTGGAACAGACTAAAACGCAAACACGTCGTAGCCTCTTTCACCAAACTCCAAAGAACAGTTTGTCTCAGCTGCACGGGGGCTTTCCCCAGCACGCCGGGCGCTGCTCTAGATGCTATGATGAACCTTCCACCTCTTGATATATTTATCAGAGGGTGTGCCCTGAAAGCCATGTCTCGTCTGAAGAGAAATGGCTTTTGGTACAACTCGCATAGGAATAGCGGTGTCCTTGCGCAAGAATTGTCCTGCGACCCCTGTCTCATGGACATGCCTTCTGACGCATTGACGCCAGTCATCCTATTGCGTCGTAATTTCACAGTCGAGTTTCCATGGCGTAAGGATTGGCTATGGCTGGATACTGAACCTGGAAAGGATAGTCTTCGCATTTTCACGGATGGCTCCAGGTCTGGGCGGGGGTCCGGTGCTGAAGTCTTCTTTGAACGCAAAAACATCCGACTGCACTTCTCGTTAGGAAAGTATGCGTCTGTCTTCCAATCAGAGATATACGCAATCCTAATGGCCATGCACTATGTTGTGAAGCACAGGTGGAAGGGGGAAAGCATATGCGTCTGTAGTGACAGCCAAGCTGCACTAAAAGCTGTGTGTAACCCCTTAACTAGCTCCAAATTAGTGCTTGAACTCAAGTCCTTCTTGAACGGAGTCGGCAGACTAAATTCATTGAGGCTTGTATGGGTTCCGGGTCACTCCGGGATTCCAGGAAATGAGATCTCTGATGAACTCCTGTGCTGCATGTGGCGAAGAGGATGATGACACTGCAGAGCATTTCCTCTGTGATTGTCCCGCCTTTGCTCGCATACGGTGGCGCACCCTTGGAGCCGACGTGGTGTGTGCCGAATCCCATAGCTCTACATCACTGAAGCTTCTTCAAATTTTTCTCCGGAAAACGGAGAAAATACAGTAATGTAAGGTGTCTGTCTGGAGTACAATGGACCAGTGTTTGCGTCTGAGTGCTCCAGCGGATAGCAGAAGCCTTCAACAAAAAAAAAAAAAAAAAAATAGATAATAAGTTTCACAAATCTTAAAAACCATTAATGTAATAAGCCACTAAAGCTAAATATCTAAACAAGGTAATAGTAGACAAAAGTACTGCGAATCAAAAGAATATGTCAAATAACTGTAACTTACAATTACTCTTGCAGAAAATTAGACTCTTCGAGGTCAATTTTCCTTTTCTTAGGGGAGGAGGACATAGTGATTGCACTACATTCTCCATCATACACATTCCACTCCATTTCGCACACACGTGTACCACCAACTATAAATCATTACTGCACATAAGTTGCCTAATATATGGTCATCCTCAGTTTGTCGGCGCCGGGACAAGGTCAACATTCGCGCCTATTCCCTCTTCACATGTCATCTCGTAAACAATACTCAAATTCGAGCAATATGTAAACCAATGACGAGGAAGAGAAAACTCTAATTAACGTGAAATGCTAAGAATGCATTTCACAAATGGGGTGTGAATGACGGAACGACACGTACGAGTCAAATGCTGATTGAGCAAAAATGCATATACAGGCTAGTGCTATGCTAATGGCTTGGGGTGGGGATAGATTGCGACACATTGATGATGCTGAATGTTATTTCGGGTCAATGAAGTGCATTTGGCATCTTTGCTAATATGTGCGTTGGAGGGGATTGCGAACTAAAATCCTCCTAAAAAAGGTATGATAATTTTGGACAAAAGTCATAGAGAAGTAACAAAGTGATAGTCAAGTAACAAAGTCATCGAGAAGTAACAAGGTACAGGGAGGTAACAAGGTATAGAGATGTAACAAAGTATAGAGAAGTAACAAGGTTAGGTTAGGTGAAAGTGGTTGGCATAAGCCCCACGTAGGCCGAGATCGGCCCATTGTGATACCACATGAATTATATTACCCTGATCCGCTACCTGAGAACCAACCGGTGCTTCTGATGAAGCGATGGAGTTGAGCTAGTTTTAGGTCTGCTAGCTCACTTAGATTTCTATAGAAGGGCGCGCCGAGGTAGATCCTCCTGTGATTCGCCAGAGAAGGGCATGAGCAGAGAAGGTGATGTATCAATTCCTCTTCCTCCTCGTCCATGCAGCGGCGGCAGAAGTTATTGGAGGGTGTAGCCTAGGGTAGCCCTAGTCTGGCGGCGTGTTTTTCAATGATACAGTGACCTGTAATGACACCCACTAGAGTGCTTAAAGTTGCCCTTTTGGTTGCCACTAGGTTCCTGGTTCGTCCTAGGTTTAGCTTAGGCCAGATATGATTAGTGATAAGGCCGATATTACTTTCATTCCATTGGAGGTTTGTCGCCTCTATGGTTTCATATTTTTAAGATGTGCTTTACCGTACTTATTGGTGTTTATAGGTACCCGAGGGTAGGAAGACTGGGTGTGCTTGACCCTAACTTTGCGAGCATATCCCTATGCCCTAAGCTATGTTTTTGATTTGTGGGTTACCGCTGCCAAGGATTTTATCGCAGATTTGCTGTCCGTGCAAGTGACAAAATCCTTAGCGTATATTACATTGATCCTGAGCCATGCAAGGGCCTCCGTTATCGCTATTATTTCTGCTTGATAGACACTGCAGTGATTTGGGAGTCTGGACGATAAGTTGAGGTTAAATTCCTTGGAGAAGACTCCACTACCTACACCCGTCTCTTGGAGCCATCGGTATAGAGGGAAATCGATTCCTTTAGTACGACTTTCCCTTCAGCCCATTCCTCCCTTGATGGAAAAACAACTTCGAAGTTCCTAGTGAACACATTCTGCGGGATGATGTATTCTGTGTCCATGGGTACTTTGAAGGGATTAAGGATAACAGTATGGCTTTTATGTGATGTGGGCCATTTTCCAATGGCCCTTATCCGTAGGTCCGCGCAGGCAGTACCTTGCCTGCTGAAGAGGTTCAACGGTGGAAAATGCAATAGGATATTTAAGGCCTCCATGGGGGTTGATCTGATCGCTCCGCTTATATAAAAACTGGCCGATCTTTGTACTTTCCCCAGAAGGTTTCGATAGACCGCCTTGTCCAGTGCAGTCCACCAGACTACGATGCCGTACAGGAAGGGGGGCCTTATGACTGCTGTATAGAGCCAGTGCATAAAGCTTGGTTGGAAACCCCACTTCTTGCTCACCACTTTCTTACAGCTGTAATGGTTGCTTTTTGACACGATCAAGAATGTTCCAATTCCAATTCAGCCTCCTGTCAAGGACTTGGTCTAGGTATTTAGCCTCATCTTTGATTATTAATTGGGTTCCACCCAGCCTCGGTGGGTTGAAGGGCGGAATTCCATATTCTCCTGAGATACAGCTGTAACGAATGTGTACGTCTAAGATCTTCTCTAGAGTTTTAAACAGAAAAGAAGTAAGATTAATAGGCCTCAAGTCATTTGCATACGTGTGGGAGCTATTGCCTGCCATGGGTATGAAAATGACTTTGGTTACTTTCGAATTGCTGGGGATGTAGGACAAGGAGAGGCAACTCTTAAATGTTACTACAAGCCAGGGAAGGACGAGATCTGCTAATTGCATGAGCTCCGCTGCTATGATCCCATCCGGTCCTGGAGACTTGTAAGGTTCAAAGCTTTTTAGAGCCCATAGGACAATGTTGCTGATAACCAGGTCGGGAGCACGCTCGAAGGAGGATGTCCTCGGCTGGATGACTTGAGGAGGTGTCATAGCCGAGTTACTACTGCCCGGAAAGTGTGCGTTAAGAAGAAGGGCTTCCGTTCTGAAGGCTGCCCAGGAACCATCATTCCGCATTAGGTAACTTGGGTTGTACGAGGACGAGGCCAGAATCTTCCTTATTCTTGAAGCTTTGGAGACTGCCTTGATATTTTCAAAGTAGTTCTTCCAAGATTGGCTCTTGGCCTTCCTTCCTGGTCGCTGCCTTGAATGATTTAAGCGCTTCCTTATAGAGGTCACAATCCTCTTGCAAGCAGGTACATTTTGCTTTGTAAAAAGAGTTTTCTGGTCTCTTTCTTAAGGGAAACTACCTTTTTATTCCACAAGGGGGGCATGGGTTTGCCACTGGGGGTGCTAACCGCACAAGATATAGACAGTGCTCTATTAAGGGTTCGTGTCAGCTCATTTACTAAACTGTCTAATTTCGCGGAGTTATGCGGATAGGTAGGGTGTGTTGTCCCTACGTAGGGTTCAACACAAGTTCTTTATTTTTGCCAATCAGTCTCTGAAGGGTGGTTGGGCACTGACGGGGCTGACTATGCTGAATTGAATATAACGATGGTCAGAGAGGGAGTGCTCTTTTAGGACTTTCGGTTCCCTGAATTCGACAATATCCTGCGACGCAAAAGTTACATCTAGAACTTCCTGTCTATTCATGGTGATAAAAGTTGGTTCACAGCCATAATTGCAGACGATGAGGTTAGTATGTAATAAATAATTGAACAATGACTCACCTCGATCGTGGATGTTACTGCTGCCCCATATCGTGTGGTGTGTTCGCATCACACCCTATAACAAGTCCGAAATTTGCTTGCTCAGCATCCTTAACCAGATTCTCCAAGTTGGCCGGAGGGGGAGGAATTGGGTGGTCGTGGGCACTGATAGCCGTAATATCTTGGTCACTGTAGCATAAGAGTAGAAGGGTTTTTGTATGTGGCTTTTTCCTCCTTTCCGAGAGCTGATCTCTGGGTACGTTCCGCAGCTTGTCCAGTTAATACTAGTCGCGTTTTGGGTCTCGAGGAGTGTTCCTTTCTCTATTACCACCTGAGGGGACTAGACCAGGCTTTTGTTTCGAAGCCGTTGTCATAGCACCCTGCCGTCCGTCAGTACTTTGACTACTCCTTGAGGGTGTTGGGCCAGGATTTCGTTTCGTAGTACCTTGTCGGATAGCAGCAATTTGGCTGCTTTCTGAGGACCACATCTTGGCTTCATGTCTCCTCTGCGATTGCCCCGAGTGTCCTTTACCTTTACTGGGCCCTTGCACCGCGTCGAGGTGTGTATCAAAGTCACAGAGAAGTAGCAAAGTCATACAGAAGTATCAAAGTCATAGAGAAATAACAAAGTGCAGAGAAGTAACAAAGTATAGAGAAGTAACAAAGTTATAGGGAAGTAACAAAGTCGTAGAAAAGTAGCAAGTAGTGAAGTAACAAACTATAAAGAAGTAACAGAACAACAGAAGGTCAGGAAGCAGGAGTACAGAAGAGTAAGATAATTTTAAATAAAAAAACAATTGTTAAAATTCAATCTGCTTTGTTTTCCTCTGTCCGGCACTCTTCTCCCTTAAACAAGAAAGCACGGTTCTGAATGGAACATTTTGGTGCAGTGGGATTCACAAAAAAAAAGTGGAAGGGAAAGAAAAATAAGTGTATAATTTACCACGCGTCTCTGGGGCTGTAACACCAGAAACAGTGAACCAGACAAAAAGAAAACAAACCAAAAGTATCCGCTAAAACGACCAGGAGACCTCAGGTATAGGGCGTGAAGCCTACCTGAGAAACAGGACGACAAACCTGACGAGAGCAACCGGAAGAAGACAAAACATAAACATCAGCACCAGCGAACATTAGAATAAAGGTAGTCCAATTAATCTAAATTATGCAACAAGCACCGTGGCGCAGTGGGTAGTGTGTTGGCCTCTGAAGCCGATGACACGGGATCGAATCCCGACACAGCCATGTCATCGAACGGGTTTTTCACGGTGTTTCTCCTCAGCGGGGTTCTGACAAAACCCCCTATAGTAAAATTGTCATGAAAAGCTTCTCGAAATTCGCCGTTCGGAACCAGCAGTAAACTGTAGGTCCCTTTCACCTATGGGAAAATGAAATCACACACAGCATGGGTGATTCAGAGAAGCTCGGCTCAGGTCCTTTATGGACTGTAACGCCAATATACATACATGCAACAATCCACCCATTGGACATATCCATATATCAAGAGTTCTTAGTAACAACTGATGCTGGCGACCGGCTGTTGGAGCCGTCCTGTCTTGTTTTGAATACTCGTTACAAAAATGTCGTTACTCGTTTCTTTCGTAACTTTTATAGAAAGTGGTATTATTTAAGTTTAGGAACATTGCATATAACTGCGCCACGTTCCCCTGCAGATAGGATGGCATCTTTTATTAAATTTCATTGAAACCTCTTTTTCATTAACTCTTAAATGAGCTAACAGCTAGTAAAAACTACTTTTACTCAAAAATGTTCTTTTTCGGATGGATTCATTTATTTATTGGTAGAAATTAAAAGGGGATAAAATTGTAAAGCGGTAATAAGCGGAAACCAAATCAAAGCAAAAAAAAAAACAAATCGTTTCAATATTCAGTTTTTTTTAATAAAACCAGAAATAAATAAAATAATAACTTCATAATTTAAAAAGGAAATAACTCAATGAAAACACAAAATAAAATCCAATTAATTTCACTTGAACTAAAAATAAATAATGAATAATAATAATTTATTAGAAAAAAGGAACTCAAAATAAAAGGAAAAAAACTATAGCGAATGCAAGTGCCTCAGTGTTAAAAATATGTTGAAAATATATCACAAATTAATAAAAAACAAAAACCAAATAAATACACGAATTCATATTCCTCATTGATGTGTAGTTCCATTGTTAAAAAAGTAAATATTAAATTAGTTAACCTAAGAAATTTTTGTTACGTTATGCTTTTGAGGGCGCCGTGGCGTAGTGGTTAGTGTGTTGGACTCTGACGCACGATGAGCGAGTTCGAATCCCGATAACACCAATGCCATCGAATGTTTATTTCGCGGCGTCCCTCCTCGGCGGTGTAGTGGCAAAACCCCCCGTAGTATACTTGCCTTGAGAAAGCTTTTCGACTCACGCTGTTCGGAATCGGCAATAAGCTGTAGGTCCCTTTCACCTGTGTGAAAAAATAAATCACACACAACATGGGTGATTGAGAAAAGCTAGGCTCTGGCCCTTCATGGGCTGTAACGCCAACATACGTATATATATTGTTGCGGAGATGCAAGCGGACCGTTAAGTTCGAAAACTCTCTGGAAGCGGGAATTGGAATGATGTCAACTTCCAATGGAATTGTCAGAGCGTTCTAGAGATTTCCTATGGGGAACTTCCAACGGCGAACGTTCGAGATGGTGGACCGAGAGCTATATAAGCGCGAACACTCGCCCTTGACATTCATTCAGTTCGTGGTATAAAACAGCGTGTGACAAGTCGGTGTGATCAACCAAGGTGAAAAGAAAAGGTTTGTGTATTGTGTAATAAAGCTTAAAGTGGATTGTACTGTGTAATAAAGTTTAAAGTGGATTGTATTGGATAATAAATAAAAGTGGTGAAGCTACACAGATAATTGATCTGTGGTGAAAGAATTAAAAGTGTGTGTGTTTCAATTTAAATAAAAAGGACAATTGTACAGCCCTATTCTGGCTGTGATGTGGTCACAACTCACAAACCTCTGTGATGCTAAAATTGTGATGTCTCTCTTGTGAGGTTTCTTGTGGGTAATCAGCTGTTTGGTATTCTGGCAAACACCTCACAAGAAAACACAGAATAATAGTCACCACACTGTGGTGAATGTATTAACATGCATGAAATTTACTTTTTTTGACAGCTATCACTTTCAATCAATCGAGCATTCAGTAAAGAACAAAAAAAAAACAAAAAGGAAAACGAAATTGTTACCTTTGTACAAGGTAAACAATAAACAATAGTAATAACAACAAGTATCTGAAACGAGATTTCAAGACAAACAATTTTTCTGAAACAGCTATCATGAAAATGGGTTATTTCTTTCCCGTTGTTGTTGTATTCTTAAAACCAAAAGATATATTTATAAATTTGTATATTGTCCAACAAGACATAAATATAAGAAGCAAAAGCAAAAATTCTTCCTCCATCTTATCTCTTGTGATCGACTTGTGAGCTGCTCAATCGGACATCACAATTTTGACAGTTACTGTGATGCTCACAACTTGTGAGGTTTTGGTTAGAATACGAAAACCTCACAAGTTGTGACTCACCACACTCTTGTGAGGTTGTTGTGACTTATGAGGCATCACTGAGGTATGCCAGAATACGGGCGGTAGTTTATCGCAATCCAGTGGTGCGAACCCTATTTGGTGTGGGGATTGAATAAATTCGTAACATTTGGTGTCAGAAGTGGGATTGCGAGTAAACGAGTGGAACGTTTATTTAAATTGTGTATTGCACAAAGTGAATTGTTAAGAGATAGAAAAAATGGTGAAATTGGAAAAGTTGACAATCGAACAACTGAAAAGAGAGCTGGATGCTCGGCAATTATCCACAGTGGGAAGTAAAGCCAACCTGGTGGAGAGATTGCGATCAGCGTTGCCGGAAGAAGGTGTCGACTGGGAGAGTTACGAATTCGTAGTGGAGAAGCCGTCGACATCTACTGAGCCAGGGTTCGATATGCAGCAAATTCTCGCTGCTGTGAACGCCATGAGTGCTTCCATGAGCCAGAGACTAGAAGCAACCATACATCAAAAGTTGGAGGAAAATTCCACTTCTCTGAGCCAGAAACTGGAGAAACTTGAGGAAAATTCCGCGGCCGTAAGTAGAAAGTTGGAGGAAAATTCTACTTCTCTAAACCAGAAACTAGAGAAACTGGAGGAAAATTCTACTTCCCTGAGCCAGAAGCTGGAGACGCTGGAAGAGATGCTAGAGCACACCCGAGAAAGCTTAAGAAACATCCAGCAGGCCGTCGACGATCGATTCCAGAATGTCGAAGAAAAAATAGAGACACTGGACAAGAAGGTTCTAGATCTCGAAAATAATCAGGAAAAAATAATCGAGACCTTGGAATCGAAGTTCGACAAGAAGGTTCTGGAGCTCGAGAAAACTGTCCAGAACGTTCAGTGTCAAGGAATCGTTGTACCGACGGCAGCATCGAAATTCACAGCTCCCAACTTCGACGGCACGAGTGCATTTAACATCTTTAAGCTCCAGTTCGAGACAACAGCGGAACGGAATCAATGGGGAGAGGAAGATCGTGTGGCTGCCCTAGTAATTTCCCTTAAAGGTGAAGCAGCTGACGTTTTACAGACCATCCCGGAGACCCAGAGAAGGAACTACACAGCCATATGGGATGCTCTTCATCGAAGATACGGCAGTGAGCACATGCAGGAGATGCACAAGCTGGAACTTAAAGGACGCAAGCAGCGTGGAAACGAGACCATCCAACAGTACGCTGCCGACATCGAGAGGCTGTCTCATCTAGCCTACTCGGATGTTCCCGTTGATGTGGTGGAGAAACTAAAAACGGATTCCTTCATCCAAGGGCTAAGGGATCCCGTTACGCAACGAAGCCTGATTCTCCTGCCGAAGACATCTTTCAAGGAGACAGTTGCCAGCGCTCTCGCATGTGAAACATCGCTCTTGATATGCCGACCTTCCATCAAATTACGGCGCATATCTCTAGACAAGGATAGTTCGAGAACAACAACGGCGAGTAGGAATGGTTCATTCCCGGGTAGATGCTACATCTGCGACCAGCAGGGGCACATTGCGAGGAACTGCCGTCTGCGGAGAAAGCGTTCCTTCAGCAAATTGCGACGTAATTCCAGAGCAGCGACAGTGAGTAGGAGTCGCTCGTTCCCAGGTAGCTGCTATATCTGCGACCAGCAGGGGCACATTGCAAAAGACTGTCGTCTGCGGAGAAAGCGTTCTTCCAGCAAATTGTGGCGTAGTTCCAGAGAAACATTGGTGAGTAGGAGCTGCCCGTTCCCAGGTAGATGCTACATCTGCAACGAGCAGGGGCACATGGCGAGAAGTTGCAGTCTGGGAAGAAGGCGTCCGAGGTCGGATTCGCCAAAAGGACATCAAGTGAGAGCACGCGAATACCAGAAGGGAAGCAGCCTTAGAAATGCGGATGCATTATCGAGGCGACCTTGCGATCTTGAATGCAAACATTGTTCACGCGCCGAGACCAAGGAACAGGTCACCGACATCCGTCGTTTCCATGTGCTGCCAGAAGATTCCTGGACTGTCGAGAAGGTCGGAAGGAAGCAGCGAGAAGATGCCGATCTGGCAGTCATCATCGACTACCAAGAACGAGGTTTTCGACCAAGTTGGCAGCAAATATCCAGTGAAAGCCCAATCGTGAAAGCTTACTGGGCTCAATGGCAGAGTTTGAAGCTGAAGAACGGTTGCCTCTACCGCAGTTGGGAGAGTGAGGACGGGAACATTGTAAACGATCTGCTGGTAATACCAAAAGGGCAAATCGACGAGGTCATCCGAGAATACCACGAGGGACCAAGCGGGGGTCATCTTGGTGTTAACAAGACTGTAGAAAAGATCAAGAGACGTTTCTACTGGGTAGGATGCCATGAGTCGGTTACGCGTTTCATTCGCAGGTGTGAACAGTGTGCGAAGGCAAAGGGTCCAGTTAGGAAAACTCGAGGAAATATGCAGCAGTACAATGTTGGAGCAGCGTTCGAACGTATCGCAATGGACATTGCAGGCCCATTCCCAACGAGCAACGCTGGAAACAAGTACGCGCTAGTGGTGATCGATTACTTCAGCAAGTGGCCTGAGGTGTTTTGCATCCCGAACCAGGAAGCCAAAACCATTTCGGATGCATTCGTGAATAACTGGGTTTCGCGTTATGGAGTACCAATGGAACCGCACTCAGACCAAGGGAGAAACTTCGAGTCGTCGGTATTCAAAGAACTCTGTGACATGCTAGGTATCAGAAAGACGCGGACAACACCATTACATCCACAATCTGATGGCATGGTCGAAAGGTTCAACCGGACGATGGAGGAATACCTGAGAAAAGTCGTAGTCGGAGATCAGAAGGACTGGGATGAACATCTTCCCCTTTTCTTAATGGCATACCGTTCGGCACAGCACAATTCAACGGCAACAACACCCGCCGAAGCCATTTTTGGAACTGATCTCCGACTTCCATCGGACTTGAAGTTCGGCGTGGTACTACCGACAACTAGCGGCAGGGAAGACTTCGTAACCGAAAAGAAGGAACAGCTGAACTCCATCCATCAGTTCATCCGGGAGCGACTGAACTTGGTCAGCGATAAAATGAAGGCGCGATACGACTTGAGGGCGAATACTTCTGGATTCGAGACCGGACAATTGGTATTGCTGTACAACCCACAACGGAAAAAAGGCTTGTGCCCCAAATTGCAATCAGCCTGGGACGGACCATATGAGGTCATCAAGAAACTCAATGACGTGGTATACCGGATACAGCAGATGGGAAACAGACGGGCGAAGTATAAAATTGTCCACGTAGAGAGGTTAGCACCATATTACGGAGAAGGGTCCAATCGCTTGTTCGAGGACGAACAAGTTTAGGAGGAGGGCAGTGTTGCGGAGATGCAAGCGGACCGTTAAGTTCGAAAACTCTCTGGAAGCGGGAATTGGAATGATGTCAACTTCCAATGGAATTGTCAGAGCGTTCTAGAGATTTCCTATGGGGAACTTCCAACGGCGAACGTTCGAGATGGTGGACCGAGAGCTATATAAGCGCGAACACTCGCCCTTGACATTCATTCAGTTCGTGGTATAAAACAGCGTGTGACAAGTCGGTGTGATCAACCAAGGTGAAAAGAAAAGGTTTGTGTATTGTGTAATAAAGCTTAAAGTGGATTGTACTGTGTAATAAAGTTTAAAGTGGATTGTATTGGATAATAAATAAAAGTGGTGAAGCTACACAGATAATTGATCTGTGGTGAAAGAATTAAAAGTGTGTGTGTTTCAATTTAAATAAAAAGGACAATTGTAGTTTATCGCAATCCAGTGGTGCGAACCCTATTTGGTGTGGGGATTGAATAAATTCGTAACAATATTTAATTTAAGGTATACGTTCTTGGTTGGCATTCAAAAAAAGGATTTTTCCCATTTTTTTTCGGTTTCAATGCCGACCGCTTTTTATTTAAAATTTGGCCGGACTTTGAAAATATGCGTTCTGATGGTACTGATGTAGCCATCACTGACAAATATTTTTTAGCTAAATCAGAAAGTTCGGGATACAGTAGTTTTCGAGCATTCCACCATTTCAACGGGTTCCCTTTTCTCGGCAGATCCTTCTCCTCCATATACTGCCGAATTGTATTGATACTTACAGCAACAGTTGTTAGTGATGAGACCAAAGTAATGTTTTTATCGTGTTCCTGCCAAATATCAACTTCTTCATCTACATGCTCCATTAAAGGAGCATATGTTTCATCTTCCAGAGCTGCTGAGGTTTCGTGTGTCTTTGGCATTCTTTCAAACTCAACTTCCAATGATTGCTTAGCATTATTGTAGCAGGATTCATGAACAAAAGATTGTTTTTTGGATCTAGGGTCTGGAAGGGCTGCCTTTGATAAGACTGGGTCGCTCGAGCTGTTTCTAAAGCGACAATTCAATTCTAAAATAAGAGTATCTAGCAGATTATTAGATAATGCATTCATACAATTTGAACTCATTTTTTTTTCAAAATACGTAGAATGCTGTTGGTTCTGCCTAAAAATTTCCAAATTGAAACTTCAGTTTTGAGACGACAGTTTTTCAGTAAGCACTTTAAATGGTTTCAACATTTTAATGATACTTGGATGTATGGCCCATTCATCTTCGGATAAATTTTCTACTGGGTTATGCAACAGACCAAGTACTGCCTCTAACGATTCTTGCAGAGTTTTTACCCTCTCAAGCATAACAAGGGTGCGGTTCAAGCGAGTAAAAACATCCATTTTTAGTTTTAATTGCTTCTGAGTCTTGCGTGGTTTTCCGATAAGGCGTGACATGTTTAACGTGTGCTAGTGAAATAATCATTTAGTTTTGTTTCATAATTTCCTCCAAAATTAGTAAACGGGTGGAATTTGAGGATATACCCATTTCAATGGAGAAAAAATTTCGCCGGCCTGTTAAAATGGAGAGTAAGGAAAATCCGTCTTCTAACTATTTCAGTCCACTCCAATGTCTCCGTGATACAGACAACGACAGTGACGATGAAGTGATTGCTAGTGTGGACCCCAAAATGATCTCTCTAATTAATACGTGCATAACCTGACGAAGACCCTAAATATATCTGACTATTCAGGTAAAAAATTGTCAATTGGTATTAAGATTGAGGTCGATAGTTTAACCTCCTATAACTCTGTGCTTGCGAACCTCAAATCTGAGAATTGTCAGTTCTTTACACATGACATCAAGAGTGAAAAAGCTTTTAAATGTGGGCTCTATGGCTTGAATGAGTTCGTTTTTAGGGAGTACGGTATCTAGTACTCCTTAAAAACGAACTCATAAAACATGGCTTACAATATGAGCAAGCAACTGATACTTTGTACATCGAGTCATTTAAAAATGGTTCAGTGAAGTTAAGTGATCTAAGAAAAAACATTCGTGCGATCTTTCATACACAAGTGACATAAAACTTTCAGAGAAACAAAAACAAAATAACGCAAAGTCGCAATCGTCAAATGTACGGCCACGGCGAACGGAATTGCCATGTTAAGACTTATTGTTCTACCTACGTGTGCCGGTCCTCACAAAACTTCTGAGTGCACGAGTGTCACCATCGCCAAATGTGCAAACTGCAACGAGAGTCATAAATCCACCGACATCAGTTGCGTCAATAGAGCGAAATTTATTGAGCTCAGAGAGAGAACAGCATATTAAACAAAACGAATCAATTTCCCCAATCTCCCCACTTCATTGAGTAAACCATCACCTGTTCGTTCAAAACATTCTCCAATCTCTCCACCCAATGTGGCCTGGCATACGTCATTCGACGAGTTTCCCGCTCTCCCTGCTAAAGGTCCCTACTCAAGTGCACCTAAGCCTCGTGTGCTAAACAATAAACCAGCTGATGCACAATCCATCAACAACTGCACCAGCTCATCAGCCGAAAACCTTTTTTCCATGGAAGAACTTAACCCACTGATTATGGAAATGATTACAAAGCTTGGTTCCAGTACATCTAGATTAGAACAATTTAATGCTATTGCACAATTAGCAACCAATTTTTTGTATAATAATGTATCACACTTATTTAAACATTTAATTGGAATGCTCGAGGGTTGCATCACAAGCATGCTGAGTTTTAAAATTTCTTAGTTACTAAAAAAGTTAATATTGCATTAGTCACTGAGACCTGGTTAAATGCCGATATTCACCTCTCCACTTCAATGTTTAAATGCTACCGAGTCGAAAGAAGTCATAGCCGCGGTGGTGGTGTTGCCATTTTTATACGAGGATCAATTGAACATTCGCTAATTCTTGTTATACGCACCAATTATGTTGAAAACGTAGGTATTGAAGTTCGCTTTTCTAACCATAGCCCTTTTAAAATATATTGTATTTATTTTCCGGGCGGTTCGTTCGTCATTATTGGTGGTGACTTTAACTGCAGACATAGCGACTGGGGGTGCGTCAGAGCTAACGTTTGGGGAAACATTTTATATAATTTTTCATGTAATTACCGTCACCACCGTCCCACCTACGTTCCGTCCTGCCCAAGAAGTCTGCCATCTGCGCTTGATTTGTTTATAACAAATCAACCTCATTAAATTACTCCACCTGTAGTGTTCAGAGAACTGAGCTCCGATCGTTGTCCTGTTTTATGTCGAAAATTACGTACTTGATTCTAAGAATGCTACCTGGAACGTTTTTCGTACAATGATTGAAAATAAGCTCAGTAGCTTCCCAACTACTCAAAAAGATATCCAAAGCAGATACGATATTGCTGCGTTGCTAGAAACGTTTTCATCCTCTTCCCCTCTCGTGACAGTGTTCGCACTCAGCACACACACTGATTGAGTGCTAACGCAACCGACGCGTAGCGGGTTGCGTGTGTTGTTCTTTGTTGGTGGAGCAAATCTTACTGTCGTAAGGACATAACACCTACGGTAGTTTGTTTTTGCAAATCCGGCGATAGAACTTCACTTACGCGTCTCTGCTTTAACGGTTTTGTGTCTATACATGTTTTGTAGTTTGCATTGATGAGGGATTTCTGTGTGCAGTTCTGCAATATTAGTGGGTTACGGAAGAACTCCGTTGCCACGTATATCCATCTCTCTCGCCGCAAACCGGCTGTTTTGGCACTCAGTGAAACACAGGTCGATGAAAAGTCTGATCCTTCGGATTTCAGTATTCCTGGATATAGCTTAGTGCCATTATTCGTTTCTCGCCGTGGTAAGTGATATTGCTTACCAGTTACTTATAGTATAGCCAAAAATCCACCCCGGAATTTAATTTCATATGGCTTAAATTCATATTCCGTAAGCACTCCATCCACTACTGTTTTCTTTATAGAAGCCCCAATCTAGATAGGAATGCAACATTTGATGCATTCGACTGATTCCATCCAAAGAATTGTTCCCCTGTTCCCTCGCACTGAAATCGTTTTAGCGGGCGATTTTAATGTACACAATTCTCAGTGGCTTCGACATTCTGGACAGACAACACCCGAAGGAAGGTATGTTGAAATTTTCGCTGAGTTAAATCACTTAACTCAACTTGTCAATGAGCCATCACGTATCCCCGATGTTGCTGGTCATACCGCCAACACACTGGACTTGTTTCTTACCTCTCAGCCTGACAAATACACGATCGATTTATTGGAACCCCTAGGCTTGTCTGACCACTGCATGATATCAGCAAAATTCTCGAACTCCCACCATCCAGTTAAAGAAAGGGCTCCTAAGAGAACACTATGGCTATACGAGAAAGAAAACTGGTGCGGCCTTAATAACTTCTTTCGGATGTTTAACTGGTCGTTGTGCTTCCTCGACAACGACGTGGATGCCGCAACTGATATTATCGTAAACGTTATCCGAATCGGCATGGCAGATTTTATTCCCAGCAAGATTAAAAGCACCAGGCCTAAGGATAATACGTGGTTTGACTCGAGCTGCAAAGAGGCTATTAGGCTCAGGGAGCTAAGTTTTCGGGCCTACAAGGCAAACAGTTCTGAGGAAAACCGAAAAAAGTACATACGAGCCAGAAATGACTGCAACACCCACATTCAACGGATTAAATTCCAATCCGACCAAAAATTAAGGCGTAAAATCCTCCAATGTCCCAAAGGTAGCAAAAGTTTCTGATCGTTTGTAAAAAACGTAAAAAAATCAACTAAGTCGTCTATACCGACGCTCATCCACAATGACATTCCAGCTGTCACCCCCTTAGACAAAGCTAACCTACTTGCTGCCCATTTCGCAACCAGTTCTCAGCTCCCAACTTGTACTTTGTCTCCGCCTGTACTAGAGTGCGTCAATTCCACCATGGGACTAATCCACTTCCGCACTCGTACAGTCGCAAGGGTTCCAGATGGTATTGCCCCAATAGTTCTGAAGAGGTGTTCTTCTACGCTGGCAAAACCACTGCGTAGGCTTTTTCACCTTTCCTACACCTCTGGGCTCTTTCCGGGTAGGTGGAAAACAGCATTTGTCCAGCCTATACCCAAAAAAGGCGAATCATCTTCTCCCTCCAACTACCGACCCATTGCACTAACGTCCCTTCTTTCCAAGGTCTTGGAAACGCTGATTAACCGTCAGCTTATGAAATATCTTGAATCACGGAAACTCCTCATTGACCGCCAGTACGGTTTCCGCAGCAACAGATCCACTGGTGATATGATGGCATATCTCGCTGAAAAGTGGAATCACTCGCTTCACCAAGCAGGTGAAAGCAAAATTGTTGCACTGGATATTTCGAAAGCATTTGACAGGGTTTGGCATTAAGCCCTTTTGTCGAAAATGCGTGCATTTGGGATCGATGCGTCTCTCTTTCAATGGATTAGAAGCTACCTTTCGAATCGTTCAATTCAAGTTGTTTTGGACGGATTCAAGTCTGATACTCACTTTGTAAATGCCGGTGTTCCCCAGGGCTCCGTTTTGTCTCCGACACTCTTTCTTATTTTTATAAATGATCTCTTGTCTGTTACTTCTAATCCAATTCACTCCTTCGCTGACGACAGTACCCTCAGCTTCTCATATTCGTTCACCAGTTTACGACCCTGCACTTCGGTTGTAGATAATGAGCGGCAGCGTATGTTAAGCTCATTAAATTCCGATATCGACAGCATCATCCAATGGGGTAAAAACAATAGAGTGGAATTAAATGCTTCCAAAACACAATGCTGTCTCTTGTCGTCAAAGCGTATAAATAACCCGCAGCCGTTATCCATGAATGGCACTTGCATCTCAGAAACTGAAAAGCTTTCCATCTTGGGTATGAGTGTTGCGCAAAATCTTAATTGGAGCGACCATATATTCAGTGTCGCCAAGAATGCTGCGAAATGCCTAGGATTCTTATACAGATGCAAGAAATATTTCTCACCCTTAGATCTGGCTACAATCTATAAGGCGTTCATTCGCCCCAAATTAGAGTTTAACGCTCATGTCTGGTCCATAAAACTGATAGGTGACTCCAGCATTACCAAAACATTAGACTCGCTGGAACACCGCAGGAATGTTACCTGCCTCTCCCTGTTTTATCGTTACTACCACCAAAAATGCTCTGATGAAATAGCCAGTTGCATTCCGCCCCTTCAACATTTCTCCCGCAATACACGTCTCTCTAGGAATGCTCACCAATATACTCTGAAGCCCGCTTTCGGACGTACTGTCAAATATAGAGAATCTTTCATTAACCGAACCACACGAATCTGGAACTCCCTTCCGGATTCGGTTTTCCCCCCTCAATGCAACATGCAAGCATTTAAGATCAATGTCCATCGGCATCTCCTCTATTCCTCTTCCTCTCTACCTTCTGCCCGCACTGTGTCGCCGACATAATAAGGTTATTAGACCTTGAGTGCGCGCAAATTATTAAAAAAAAAAAATCCAATATCTTAAGTGCTGTCGATATCTGCGTCCCCATAATTCGTAGGAATTCTCATTTATCTAAATTACCCGATAGCATCTATGAGTATATACACATTAGGAATTCGCTCAAGAGGCAATCGCGACGATATCGCTGTCCTCTTCTCCGAAGACTGCTAAACTATTGTTACGAAATATTCGATCCCACACCGAATAGGGTTCGCACCACTGGATTGCGATAAACTACAATGTCTACGTTTTTCCAATTAAAACACACACGCTTTTGTTGTTTCATCACAGATCAATTATCTGTGCAGCTTCACCACTTTTGTTTATTATCCAATACTATCCACTTTAAACTTTATTACACAAACAAACCTTTATTGAGAGCTTTTAGTTTCACACTGTTTGATCACACCGACTTGTCACACGCTGTTCAATAGCACAAACTGAATGTCTGTTATGCCGAATGTCAGAGCATTCTAGAGATTTCCGAAGGGGAACTTCCGACGGCGAACATTCGAGAAGGTGCACCGAGAGCTATATAAGCGCGAACACTCGCCCTCGACAGACATTCAGTTTGTGCTATTGAACAGCGTGTGACAAGTCGGTGTGATCAAACAGTGTGAAAATAAAAGCTCTCAATAAAGGTTTGTTTGTGTAATAAAATTTGAAGTGGATAGTATTGGATAATAAAGAAAAGTGGTGAAGCTGGACAGATAATTGATCTGTGGTGCGATAAAGAAAAGTGTGTGTGTTTTAATTCGGATAAAAAGGACAATTGTAGTTTATCGCAATCCAGTGGTGCGAACCCTATTTGGTGTGGGATTGAATATTTCGTAACAATATTATAACAAATTAATCTCAGAAGAGATATATGAACATGGAAACAATTTTTGGGACAAAAAGCTCAGTAAACTTGATAATTGCTCCAAACCCTTTTGGAACATCGTCAAGGTAGTCAAAAACAAGTATAGGCGAATAAATACATTAGTAGATGAGGACGCCGTAGCGCAGTGGTTAGTGTGTTGGACTCTGGTGCACGATAAGCGAGTTCGGATCCCGATAAAACCAACGCCATCGAATGTTTATTTCGCGACGTTCCTCCTCGGCGGGTTACTGGCAAAACCCCCCGTAGTAAACTTGCCATGAAAAAGCTTCTGGACTCACGCCGTTCGGAATCGGCATTAAACTGTAGATCCCTTTCACCTGTGTCAAAAATAAATCACACACAACATGGGTGATTGAGAGAAGCTTGGCTCTGGTCCTTCATGGGCTGTAACGCCACCAAAGAAGAAGATGCCGGAAAAACGCTTTTTACCGATGCTGAAAAGGCCGGAGCTTTTGCATGCACTTTCCTTAACAATCACTCCACTTCAACCAACTTAGGAGATCCAAATATTAAAAGAATTGTAAATGGGCTGAAACACAGCGTTCTATCAAGTGATATCGATGTACACCGAGATTTATATATTTCTGTTCAATGTATAGCTGATTTTGTACATTCTTTGTCTTTAAAGAAAGCCGGAGGTCTTGATTGTATTAAGAATGAGTACTTAAAGCAGCTGCCTAAATCTGGTTTAAGAGCCATAAGTTTTATATTTAATGCGTGCCTCAATGCTCATTACATGAGCTTGGAAGATTGCGAAGGACATTTCCAACTTGAAAGCCGACCTGTTAGTCTTCTCAGTAATTTAAGTAAAGTATTTGAGAAGATCCTAAAAGAGAGGTTGATTGAGCACATTAATGCAAATAATGTTTTACCAAAGGAACGGTTTGGTTTTAGAAGCCGTCATAGTTCTTCGCACCAAGTTCCTAGAATATTTCGCCATATAAAATATAATCGTAGCTTAGGTAAATCAACCGGATTGTTTTTTGTTAGATATTGAAAAAGCTTTTATACAAATTATTCTTCATCGCCTTCCCTCATACCTTGTTAAAATCGTACAGAGTTTTTTGTCCAACCGTTGTTTTAAAGTCTTTATAAGCAACTGTTTTTCTGACCCTCATCAAATCCCTGCCGGTGTCCCACAAGGTTCTGTACTTGGTCCCATCTTGTACAACATATTCACTTCTGATCTCCCCAGTCTTCCCGGATGTGAAGTCGCGTCTTATGCTGACGACACTGCTATTTTTTCTTCACATCTGTATAGTATTAATATTGAAACAAATATTCGGAATACATTTGACATCTTAGACTTCACTAAGTGGAAAATAAAGTTGAACACTTAGAAAATGCAGGCTATCTTTTTCACCCCAAAATAAAAACAATGTTTTCTTCCAGGTACATTTATTTCTTTAAATGGGTTCAATATTGAATGGAAACAAACGGTTGAATACCTGGGTATTTATTTAGACAAGAAATTAAAGTTTGGTGAACACATATCCAAAACCATACACAAGGTCAATCGCCACTAAATTGCTATATGCGTTCATTAATCGAAAATCTGAGCTTAGTCGTAAAAACAAACTTATAATTTATAAAGTTATTTTCCCAGCTATTATGTTAAATGGATGTGCAGTTTGGGGTGGTTGTGCGAACCGCCACTTGAAAATACTCCAAGTAGCATCAAACAAGGTGTTGAAAATTATGCTCAATCTTTCCCGTTATCACTCTACCATTGAATTACATCAAGTAGCGAATGTTCCACTGATTCGGGATAGAATTTCCTTACTTAGGTCAAATTTTCTTTCAAATTGTCAATATGTTGATAACCCTTTTAGTAAGTCAACTAAGTTCCTAGTTTTTTGTTCCCTACAACTTATTTAATTTAACGCTTGAATAATATGTTATTTTGATTTGTATCTGTTATTTATCTGTTTATTTACTATTTATCTATATTTATTTATTTATTTACTTATTTATCTAGTTTTAGTACTTATTTTTACTTATTTACTTCTATTTATTTATTTATTTATCTACTTATTGTACGGCACCAAAGCAAAGATACTAATTTATTTATATATTTGTTTATTTTCTTATTTTCAATTTTTTATTTTTTTTTTTGTTCATATTGGAGTTTTTTTAACGTTTTTCCTTCAAAACATTTAATATTATTTCATCAATATTTTTTCTTTGTTAATAAATAATGCTTCAGTTTTATGATATTTCGTTCTTATCAATCTCTGTATGTAAATTGTGCAATAGCAGAAATGTAGATAATACTTTTGGACGTAAATAAAATATCTATCTAAAATGTGTATGTACAGAGTGACCCAATTATAGTGTTAACTCGAAAAAAAATACGTTTATTAGCGGTTAAGTGATTAGTCTTTTATTTTGGACCTTGAACAATTTGCCTTGATCACTTCTTGAGGATGACATCATGTAAATGGTCGGATGGCGGATGGCGCAATGATCTTTGCGAAGTTTTGCGGGCTCTATGACGGCTATTTCACGTCGAATATTGGCCTTGAGCTCTTCCACAGTCCGTTGTTTGTTGACATAGACCTTGGACTTTAAAAAATCCCACAAGAAGAAGTCCGGGCGGTGGCGTCAAATCGGGCGATCTCTGTGGCCAGTCAAAATTACCGTACTTGGAAGTTAGACGATCGACGAACTTACGGCGCAATAAAGTGATGGTGGCCCGACCTGTGTGGATTGTGCCGCCATCTTGTTGGAACCAGAAGTTCCGCTAAAAATGGCAACATAAAATCCGATATCGTCGCCCGATAACGCTCGCTATTAGCGGTGGTGGGTATCCCATCGTCGTCTTCAAAAAAGAGCTGTCCAATGACACTATCCGCACAAATTCCGGCCCAACAATCACGAGTTGGTCGTGAAGAGGCTATTCGGTGATTAATTGAGAAGTTCGAGCAGCGTAAGATGCTCATGATGATTTTTTCGCAATAATCAGTATCGGTTTGAGCCAAGTTCACGACGAATTTCGCATAATCCAAGCGACGTGACTTATCGGTTGGTAATAAACGATGAGTTTTGTACAGAAATAACTTCAGTGGGCTGCGACTGACGTCCAACTTAGCGGAACGGCGGCGAAATTTCAAAAACCCTATTGTTATCTACTGATACTGGATACCCAATTTTCGTTGCAATTTCCCGACACGTTCTTTAACCAATGTAGTCGTTTTTTCATGTTCAGGTGGGTCAATTTTTATTCTTTTCCCGTCTATAATCCCTATAAAAAAGTACACGGTTTGGTAAAATTATAAGCTTGTACGTACATATATGTTTTTAATACCTATAGCACCTTGAATGCCGATTATGCACAAAACCGTTCAAGTCACGATACATTGAAATACTTTTTTTGAAAACAGGAGCGGAAGTGCATAGTGCATTCCAAGAGTTCAAGTCCCGTGCTGAAAACCAAACCGGAAAGATGATAGAACGACTGAGGAGCGACAATGGTGCGGAATATTTGTCAAAGGAATTTAAAGAGTTTCTAAAGAAAGAAGGGATAAGTCAGCAGTTAACAACACCATATACACCACAGCAAAATGTAATCGCCGAGCGTTTTAATCGTACTCTACTAGACATGACCAGATGTATGTTAATCGAGGCTGAACGTCCAAAGAATCTATGGGCTGAAGCAATTAATACTGCCGCGTTCATACGGAACCGATGCCCTACCAGCGTGCTGGGAAATAAAACACCTTTTGAAATCAGGAATGGTAAAAAGCCGAATGTAAGTTTTCTTCGATCCTTTGGAAGCAGAGTTTTCGCACTTCAAAAGGGACCAGGAAGAACAAAGCTTGATCCGAAAGGAAAGGAATTTCGTTTAGTTGGTTATTCCCAAGAATCAAGGGCATACAGGCTGTGGGATACTCAAACAAGCAAGGTGATTAAAAGCAGAGACGTTAAGTTCTTTGAAGAGATAAACCCAAACAACTATGCATAGGACAACAGCAAATTGACTTGGGATAGAATAACATCCAAATACGTGGAAGGAGATAAACTAAAGAAATTCAGAGAAAATTTTGGCGCAAGCATGAAGGAACCTGTGGAACACCCAAAACTGATAGATGATGATGACGATTCGAATTCGTATGAATCTGAAAGTTGATGTTACCTGCCATTTCTCCAGAACCCGGAAAGAACATTCCTCAAAACAAATTTGATGACGAAAAAGGAAAACAAAAACTTGTGTTGACTTTGCGATCCGGAAAGAAGATTTTTCAAAATGAGGTAAATTTGTTAACATGCAATAAATTAATAGAGCCTTTTTCTTTCGAGGAAGCTATGAAAAGTAACGATCGACTAATGTAGATGGAAGCAATGAATTCAGAGCTTATGTCATTGAATAAAAACAACACTTGAGTACTGGTTAATCGAACTGAAAACAAAACAGTTCTCAGTAACAGGTGGGTGTTTAGCATCAAGCGAAAGGAAAATGGAACGATCGACCGTTATAAAGCGAGGCTTGTTGCCAGAGGTTGCGAACAAAAATTTGGAATAGATTTCGACGAAGTTTTTGCACCAGAAGCGAGGTACGAAACCATTCGCACGCTGTTTGCAGTCTATGCTTTAAAGGAGCTACATCTTCACCAAATGGATGTCATTACCGCATACGTTTACGTACAAGGGGAATTAGATGACGAGATTTATATGGAACAGCCAAAATATCCAGGAGGAAACGTAAATTCTCATAAGGTATGTAAGCTACTTCGCCCACTTTATGGCTTGAAACAAGCTGGACGCCAATGGAATAAAAAGTTAGATGAGTTCTTAAGCGAGATAGGTTTTGTGCAAGCTACATCCGATCAATGTCTATATGTGAAAACGAAGGAATATGGGATCGTCATCATCGTGATATATGTCGACAACTTATTGATTACGTCAGATAATTTAAAACTCCTGGAAAAGACGAAGGAACACCTAGCAAATACATTTTATTTAAAGGATCTGGGTAAGGTGAGGAATATTTTGGGAATAAACGTAACAAGAGATGGAAATACCGGAAAAATGGAAATTAATCAACGAAATTACATCGAGAATTTGTTGGATAGATTTGGAATGACAAATGCAAAGGAGGCGGCCATGCCCTTGGACAACAGTCAAATGAAAAGCTTTTTCAGTCAAACAGCAGTTACCGAAGATGCCAAGAACGTTCCATACAGAGAGCTTGTTGGATCCTTGATATATCTTGCTAATTCCACTCGTCCGGATATAGCATTCGCAGCGAGCTTCTTGAGTAGATTCTGTACGAATCACAAAATAATACACTGGGTAGCGGTGAAGAGAGTCCCGAGATATTTAAAAGGTACCATCGATTTCAAACTTTCTTTTGATAGGCAAAGCAGAGACCTTATTGGTTACGTTGACGCTGATTTGGCTTAAGACCCTGAAGATCGCAGATTGTATTCAGGACATATGCTTATTCTGGCTGGAAGTCCCATCTGTTGGAAATCAAAAAGGCAGAAATCAGTTGCACTTTCAACTCAGTGAAGTCACCAAAGAAGTAATCCATGTAAGAAGAATTTTATTTCAAATGGATCTTTCTGGAGTAATTGATAAACCAACTTTAGTACTTTGTGACAATCAAGGAGCCATAGGTTTATCAAAAGATAATATACAACATTACAGAACTAAGCACATAGATATTCGCTATCAAATAAATGTTAAATATTGTTACGAAGTATTCAACCCACACCAAATAGGCTTCGTATCACTGGATTGCGATAAGCTACAATTGTCCTTTTTATCCGAATTAAAAACACACACACTTTTCTTGTTTCACCACAGATCAATTATCTGTGCAGCTTCACCACTTTTCTTTATTAACCAACCACTTTAAACTTTATTACACAAACAAGCCTTTATTGAGAGCTTTTATTTTCACACTGTTTGATCACACAGACTTGTCACACGCTTTTCAATACCACAAACTGAATGCAAGTTATGGCATCATAACGCCATCAATGCGCGGCCTGTCCATCGTCCTGCACGCGCATCGCCTCAACAGCATTTTCTCACGCCCAGCAATAGCTTCCGTCGCCTGGCTGGTATTTGAGCCAGACCAACCTACTTCTCACGCCCAGCAATAGCTTCCATCGCCTGGCTGGTATTTGAGCTAGACCAACCTACTTCTCACGCCCAGCAATAGCTTCCGTCGCCTGGCTGGCATTTGAGCCAGACCAACTTACTTCTCACGCCCAGCAATAGCTTCCGTCACCTGGCCGGAATTTGAACCAGATCAACTTACTTCCCACGCGCACCAGTATTTTCCGTCGCCTCGCCGGCATTTGAGCCGGATAAACGAACTATCAACTTGTTTCCCACGCGCAGCAGTTTCACTCCTCACTTAGGGCTGTGTTTCGAATTTATTGTTAAGTACAGTTTAGTTTTAAGAAAGACTCTAAATAAAGTAGTCATGACTTGAACTCGTGATATATCTATAAATAAAAATAACTGGCGCCCAACGTATTAAAGTACCCTCCTGTGTAAGGGCATTACGGAAAGTTAAAGTCACCTCGTGTGTAAGGCGATTTCGGAAATTTTTTAGTGAAACAAAGAATATTAAGAAATTATGTAAAGTTAATTGACAAAGGGAATTTCGGAAACATTTGTAGTGAAACGAAGAAAACAAAAAGAGAAAGAGAGAAAAAATTAGTTGATAAAGTGAAATAAATAAAAATAACAAAATAACTTATATTGCTGAAAGTTAAAGTACCCTCGTGCGGATTGCGAAATTTTTTTTTTGAAACAAAAGATAGTAAGGAATAAAAAAAGTTTGTTGACAAAGTGAAGAATAGTGCAGTGCACCACGGAAAATTAAAGTACCTTCGTGTGTAAGGGGATTTGAACAAAAAAAGAGGAAAAAAAAAATAAAACCGAAACTTAATTTACTTGTGTACTTGTGCGTAATGATAATGATTACTTTCTGTCTGCTTCATTTGTAAGTTGTACCTTTTTTATTAGATTAATTAATTAAATAAAAATAGATTAAGAAAATAATTTTTGTAGCTAAGTGATAAGTTGAGGAAAGTTTATTCTTATATTGAAATCTCTTGTTTCTACAACTTAATTTTTTATCACTATTTGTTGCCTGATCTTGCGTTAAGAGCTGTTTCGTAATGGACGCGGAACAACTTCAGGTTCAGGTCGCCACCGACCAAACTCGAATTCGTTTCGAGCGGAAAATTATTGAATTAACAAATAGGTTGCAATTATTAGAAACACCGACGAAAGTCGAGGAGTATAAACCAGTTACAATTCAGGCAAATAAAACATGCGAAGAATCCTTAGACATAATTAAGTCTTTACCCGAATTCAATGGGGATCAAACACGCTATATCTCGTGGAGGCAGGCCGCATTCGCAGCCTACAAACTTTTTGAAAATTATGACGGCAGCTCTAAGCACTACCAGACAGTAGCCATTGTTAGGAACAAGATAGTGGGCTCCGCCGACTTGGTATTGTCTTCTTTCAATACTGTATTAAACTTCAAAGCTATTATGGCCCGTCTCGATTTTACATACTCGGATAAGAGGCCTATATGCCTGATCGAGCAAGAAATGTCAACCTTAAGACAATTACTCAGTTCTACGATAAGGTTGAGCAAAAATTATCTTTGATGATAAACAAAACAATAATGGCCCATGAAGGCAATCCTTCGTTGATCTCAACGCTTAGTCAAAAATACCGACAGGATGCCCTAAGAATATTTATCTCAGGTTTTAACAGACCAATGGGAGATGTTCTGTTCTCCTCCAAGCCAGCTGATATGCCTACAGCACTGGCACTCGCTCAGGAACTGGAAGCGAACCAGGCTCGTTACACATTCGCTAGCTCATTTGGTAGAACCTATGGAAGAACGTCCTTTGTTGACGGGGTTCAATCCAATTCTTTTAATTCACCCCATTATAGGCGAACTTTGGTTAATCAACCGGTGTCCATACCAATGGACGTTGACCCATCACGATCAAACTATAGAAGATCAGACTCACATAGGCAGAACATTACTAACAACCGTTTTGCTCAGAACAATTACCAACCAAGGCCTAACCTAACTTCAAATTACCAGGCTTCTCCTGCACAGGCCAATTATCGGAATAGGGCAATTAAAAGAGAAAGGGAATCAGACAGGCAAACATTACCTAAAGCTCAGAGGCTCAATTTTTTGAGGCAACAGATAGATTCGGGAATAGGTTACGACAGTTACTGTGAGCAGAGAGATACTACGAATGATTCGTATGCTGACGAACTCTCCGATGTCACACATGAACATACTGATTTCTCGAATTCTGAGGTTACTTTTTTAGGCGAAAATCCCTCCTGCCATATGTCAGACGGACATTAGCAGGCAGGGAAATTAAGCTTCTCGTAGACACTGGTGCTGCGAAGAATTACATACGGCAATTCCGCACTCTTAAATCTATAAAGGAAATTGATAAACCGTTTTTTGTGAAATCAATTCACGGCGCAAACAAAGTGACTTCTAAATGTCTTATTAACATATTTAACAGAATTGCTGAATTTTCTATTCTGCCGAATATCGGGATATTCGATAGAGTCATAGGGTTTGATTTTTTAAGGGAAATCGGCGCATACATAGATGCGAAGAAAGGAATTATACACTACAATGGGGGAACCGAAGAATTATTGTATTTACACTGCAGGAGTGTTAATAATATTTCCATAGACCAGGCAAATATTCCCACAGGAATGCGTGAATCATTTTTGTCAATGATTCAAAGCCAATCAAAAGTGTTCGCTGAGCCTAACGAATCTTTGCCGTTCAACACGAATGTTGTTGCCACCATAAGGACAACGAACAACGAACCTGTTTACTGAAGAGCTTATCCCTATCCGGTGAGTGCTACTGACTTCGCCAATAAAGAAATCGCTAGCATGATAAGTAGTGGAATTATAAGACCTTCACGGTCACCCTATAATAACCCGCTATGGGTAGTGGATAAGAAAGGCGTTGACGAAAATGGAAGGCGAAAAATGCGCCTAGTTGTCGACTTTAGGAAGCTTAACCTCAAAACTATAAGTGACAAATACCCGATTCCTGACACATCAGTAATACTTTCTAATCTGGGGAAAGCTCGTTACTTCTCGACACTTGACTTAAAGTCCGGTTTCCATCAAATTAAACTATTAGAGAGCGATAGGGAAAAAACCGCATTTTCCGTGAATAACGGAAAATACGAATTTTGCAGACTTCCCTTTGGGCTGAAAAACGCCCCAAGTATTTTCCAACGGGCAATCGACGACGTCCTAAGGGACGAAATTGGAAAAAGTTGTCACGTCTATATTGATGACGTTATAGTCTTCTCCGAGACACAGGAAGAACATCTTGAGGACGTGCGCCGCATTCTGGCAAGGCTCTATGACGCCAACATGAGAGTAGCTCCAGAAAAGTCGAAGTTTTTCAGAACTGAAGTGGAATTTCTGGGATTTGTCGTGTCTAAAAGAGGTATCAGGACATGTCCGGATAAGGTGAGGGATATTGCTTCTTATGGAACTCCTAAAACTCTTCGCAGTCTTCGATCCTTTTTAGGACTATCAGGATATTACAGGCGCTTTATTAAGGATTACGCCCAAATTACGAAGCCATTAACAAAATATTTGCGGGGAGAGAACGGCAAAATAGCGGCTAGTAAATCAAAACATATTCAAATAGAATTGGATGAATAAGCACTCTGCTCGTTCGATAGAATAAAGAAAATCTTGGCGTCCGAAGATGTGTTACTCTTGTACCCCGATTATAGCGAACCGTTCGATTTGACGACAGACGCCTCATCGCACGCACTTGGTGCCGTGCTGTCGCAAGGCGGTAGGCCAATTACCATGATATCGAGAACCCTATCCTCCGCTGAGGAGCACTATGCAACAAATGAGAGGGAACTTTTGGCCATCGTCTGGGCTTTGCGGAAATAGCGCAATTATCTCTATGGGGTTAAATGTCTAAATATCTTTACCGATCACCAGCCTCTAACCTTCGCCATTTCAGATGGAAATACGAATATGAAACTGAAAAGATGGAGGGCTTTTATAGAGGAATTTTCTCTAAAATTCTTTTATAAGCCAGGAAAAGAAAACCATGTCGCTGATGCCTTGTCTAGACAACATATTAATGCTTTAGACCAGTACGAGGACACAGATTCGATGGCAGTGAACAGCGAGGAATCGCTTACCTATACTATTCGCAGTGTAAAAACCCCAGTAAATTGTTTCAAAAACCAGATCATACTAACCAAAGGCGCAGAGTTATCGAAAGTGACAAAAATTATATTTCAACGACGAATTAGGCATACTATTATATTTGATACCCACAACGATCTATTTAGATTACTGAAAGAGGTTGTGAATCTTGACGTGGTCAATGCGATCTACAGTGATCTGCATACGCTAGCACAGATTCAAGACGAGATTGCGAAAATCTTCCCTTCAGTTAAATTTGTCCATACTGCACTATTTGTCACAGACATATTCAATCCTGACGTTCAATTAGAAATACTTGTAGGAGAGCACAATCGAGCTCACCGGTCCGCTCGAGAAAATGCGAGACAGGTACTCAATGACTATTTCTTTCCCAAGATAAGGCAGAAACTAAAAGAAATAGTAGATAACTGCGAAATTTGTAAGGAAGCGAAGTATCAGCGCCACCCACCTAAGCAGGAGATTGGTCCCACCCCCATACCATCTCATTCGGGGGAAATACTACACATAGACATTTACTCTACCGACCAAAATCACTTCCTAACACGTCTGGACAAATTTTCCAAATTCGCCGTTGTAATACCAATCAAGTCCCGTGCAATTTTTGATATTAAGGAACCCTTATTGCAGATCCTAATTTTTTTTAAATCACCCAGGACAATAGTTTGCGACAATGAGCGATCGCTCAATTCAGCAACGATAAAATCATTGTTAAGGGATCACTTTGCAGTAAACATCTTCACAACCCCGCCTTTCCATAGTTCAACAAATGGACAGGTGGAACGTTTTTATAGTACCTTATGGGAAATTGCGCGGTGCACCAAAGCCGAACAAAATATAAGCGACACTAAAGAACTAGTTCTGTTGGCTACGGCAAAATACAATAGATCAATCCACTCTGTCACGGGCAACAGGAGAATCGACATTGTTCACTGTATGCCTAAATTTAGGGATAAAATTAGCGCCAAGCTCGATAAAGCCCAGAAGAAAGATTTAAGGTATCATAATGAGGGAAGAGCTACAAGAAATTACAATCAGGGAGATAAGGTCTATGTTAAAACAAACAAACGTATAGGGAATGAATTTACAAAGCTATTCGTTGAGAAGGTTATTCAAAAAGACCTCGGAACAAAAGTTCTTATAGATAGTAAACAAGTGCATAAGAGCAATTTGAGATAGTAGGTGTAGACAAACTTGATCAATTTAGCATACCAGGAAGGCTATATAAATATGGTTGCGGAGATGCAAGCGGACCGTTAAGTTCGAAAACTCTCTGGAAGCGGGGAATTGGAATGATGTCAACTTCCAATGGAATTGTCAGAGCGTTCTAGAGATTTCCGATGGGAAACTTCCAACGGCGAACGTTCGAGATGGTGGACCGAGAGCTATATAAGCGCGAACACTCGCCCTCGACATTCATTCAGTTTGTGGTATAAAACAGCGTGTGACAAGTCGGTGTGATCAACCAGTGTGAAGAGAAAAGCTTTCAATAAAGGGTTGTTTGTGTAATAAAGTTTAAAGTGGATTGTATTGGATAATAAAGAAAAGTGGTGAAGCTACACAGATAATTGATCTGTGGTGAAAGAAATAAAAGTGTGTGTTTTTATTCGGATAAGAAGAACAATTGTAGTTTATCGCAATCCAGTGGTGCGAACCCTATTCGGTGTGGGATTGAATAAATTCGTAACATTTTGGTGTCAGAAGTGGGATTGCGAGTAAACGAGTGAAACTATATTTGAGTTGTGAAGTGAATCATTGCAAAAGTGAGAAAATGGTAAAATTGGAGAAGTTGACAATTGAACAACTGAAAAAAGAGCTGGATGTTCGGGAATTATCCACAGTGTGAAGTAAAGCCAACCTGGTGGAGAGACTGCGATCGGCGTTGCAGGAAGAAGGTGTCGACTGGGAGAGTTATGAATTCCGGGTGGAGAAGCCGTCGACATCCACTGAGCCAGCGTTCGATATGCAGCAAATTCTCGCGGCTCTTAATGCTATGAGTCAAAAGATGGAGGAAAACTCAACTTCCCTGAGCCAGAAACTAGATCAAAAGCTGGAGGAAAATTTCATCTCCCTGAGCCAGAAACTAGATCAAAAGCTGGAGGAAAATTCCACTTCTCTGAGCCAGAAACTAGAGAAGCTAGAGACGTTGGAAGAGATGCTACAGAACAATCGAGAAAGCTTGAGAGACATTCAGCAAGCCGTCAACGATCGGTTCCAGGGCGTCGAAGAGAGAATCGATACACTGGATAAGAAGGTTCTGGATCTCGAAAATAACCAGGAAAAGAGAATCGAGACACTGGACAAGAAGGTTCTGGAACTCGAGAAAACTATCCAGAACGTACAGCATCAAGGAATCGTCGTACCGACTGCAGCATCAAATTTCACAGCTCCCAATTTCGACGGCAAGAGCGCTTTTAACATCTTTAAGCTCCAGTTCGAGACAACAGCGGAACGGAATCAATGGGGAGAGGAAGATCGTGTGGCTGCCCTAGTAATTTCCCTTAAAGGTGAAGCAGCTGACGTTCTACAGACCATCCCGGAGACCCAGAGAAGGAACTACACAGCCATATGGGAAGCTCTTCATCGAAGATACGGCAGTGAGCACATGCAGGAGATGCACAAGCTGGAACTTAAAGGACGCAAGCAGCGTGGAAACGAGACCATCCAGCAGTATGCTGCCGACATCGAGAGGCTATCCCACCTTGCCTACGCAGATGTCCCACTTGATGTGGTGGAGAAACTTAAAACGGATTCTTTCATCTAAGGGCTAAGGGACCCCGATACGCAACGAAGTCTGATTCTCCTGCCGAAGACATCTTTCAAGGAGACAGTTACCAGCGCTCTCGCATGTGAAACATCGCTCTTGATATGCCGACCTTCCATCAAATTAAGGCGCATATCTCAAGACCAGGATAGTTCCAGAACACCAATGGCGAGTAGGAGTGGTTCATTCCCGGGTAGATGCTACATCTGCGACCAGCAGGGGTACATTGCGAGGAACTGCCGTCTGCGGAGAAAGCGTTCCTTCAGCAAATTGCGACGTAATTCCAGAGCAACGACAGTGAGTAGGAGTCGCTCGTTCCCAGGTAGCTGCTATATCTGCGACCAGCAGGGGCACATTGCAAAAGACTGTCGTCTGCAGAGAAAGCGTTCTTTCAGCAAATTGTGGCGTAGTTCCAGTGCAACAACGGTGAGTAGGAGCCGCCCGTTCTCTGGTAGATGCTACATCTGCAACCAGCAAGGGCACATGGCGAGGAATTGCCGTCTGGGATGAAGGCGTCCGAGTTCGGATTCGCCAAAAGGAGATCAAGCGAGAGCACGCGAACACCGGAAGGGAAGCAGTCATGGAAATGCGGATGCATTATCGAGGCGACCTTGCGATGTTGAAAGCAAACATTGTTCACGTGCGGAAACCAAAGAACAGGTCACCGACATCCGTTGTTTCCAGGTGCTGCCAGAAGATTCCTGGACTGTCGAGAAGATCGGAAGGAAGCAGCGAGAAGATGCCGATCTGGCAGTCATCATCGACTACCAAGAACGAGGTTTTCGACCAAGTTGGCAGCAAATATCCAGTGAAAGCCCAATCGTGAAAGCTTCCTGGGCTCAATGGCAGAGTTTGAAGCTGAAGAACGGTTGCCTCTACCGCAGTTGGGAAAGTGAGGACGGGAACATTGTAAACGATCTGCTGGTAATTCCGAAAGGACAAATCGACGAGGTCATCCGAGAATACCACGAGGGACCAAGCGGGGGTCATCTTGGTGTTAACAAGACTGTAGAAAAATCAAGAGACGTTTCTACTGGGTAGGATGCCAAGAGTCGGTTACGCGTTTCATTCGCAGGTGTGAACAGTGTGCAAAGGCAAAGGGTCCAGTTAGGAAAACTCGAGGAAATATGCAGCAGTACAATGTTGGAGCACCGTTCGAACGTATCGCAATGGACATTGCAGGCCCATTCCCAACGAGCAACGCTGGAAACAAGTACGCGCTAGTGGTGATCGGTTACTTCAGCAAGTGGCCTGAGGTGTTTTGCATCCCGAACCAGGAAGCCAAAACCATTTCGGATGCATTCGTGAATAACTGGGTTTCCCGTTATGGAGTACCAATGGAACTGCACTCAGACCAAGGATGGAACTTCGAGTCGACGGTGTTCAAAGAACTCTGCGACATGCTAGGTATCAGAAAGACGCGGACAACACCATTACATCCACAATCTGATGGCATGGTCGAAAGGTTCAACCGGACGATGGAGGAATACCTGAGAAAAGTCGTCGTCGGAGATCAGAAGGACTGGGATGAACATCTTCCCCTTTTCTTAATGGCATACCGTTCGGCACAGCACAATTCAACGGCAACAACACCCGCCGAAGCCATTTTTGGAACTGATCTCCGATTTCCATCGGACCTGAAGTTCGGCGTGGTACTACCGACAACTAGTGGCAGGGAAGACTTCGTAACCGAAAAGAAAGAACAGCTGAACTCTATCCATCAGTTCATCCGGGAGCGACTGAACTTGGTCAGCGATAAAATGAAGGCGCGATATGACTTGAGGGCGAATACTTCTGGATTCGAGACCGGACAATTGGTATTGCTGTACAACCCACAACGGAAAAAAGGCTTGTGCCCCAAATTGCAATCAGCCTGGGACGGACCATATGAGGTCATCAAGAAACTCAATGACGTGGTATACCGGATACAGCAGATGGGAAACAGACGGGCGAAGTATAAAATTGTCCACGTAGAGAGGTTAGCACCATATTACGGAGAAGGATCCAATCGCTTGTTCGAGGACGAACAAGTTTAGGAGGAGGGCAGTGTTGCGGAGATGCAAGCGGACCGTTAAGTTCGAAAACTCTCTGGAAGCGGGGAATTGGAATGATGTCAACTTCCAATGGAATTGTCAGAGCGTTCTAGAGATTTCCGATGGGAAACTTCCAACGGCGAACGTTCGACATGGTGGACCGAGAGCTATATAAGCGCGAACACTCGCCCTCGACATTCATTCAGTTTGTGGTATAAAACAGCGTGTGACAAGTCGGTGTGATCAACCAGTGTGAAAAGAAAAGCTTTCAATAAAGGGTTGTTTGTGTAATAAAGTTTAAAGTGGATTGTATTGGATAATAAAGAAAAGTGGTGAAGCTACACAGATAATTGATCTGTGGTGAAAGAAATAAAAGTGTGTGTGGGTTTTTATTCGGATAAGAAGAACAATTGTAGTTTATCGCAATCCAGTGGTGCGAACCCTATTCGGTGTGGGATTGAATAAATTCGTAACAATATGTTTTTTTTTTGGATTTCAAGACACATTTTCTTACTTTCAGACTGCTTATAGCATCATCATCTGCAGAAGTGCAGATATTGGACTTTTCAAATTCTCAGGTGGTAACTATAAACGCAGGTATCGCGAAGATACAAGACGGACATTTTAGACTAATACATGGAATCAATCTTGACCAGTATACAAAATTTATAGACCACGCAAGAACTGTTGTCGATGAAACTATTACGAAACAGCACACCCTCTTTCCGTTATTGAAATATGAAATTGAACAGATGCAAGATTTAATTAATTATGTAAAACCGAGTAGAAACAAGATATCACTCGATTTTTTAGGATCGGCATGGAAATGGATTGCCGGCAATCCAGACCATAATGATCTGCTCTTAATTCAAGAAGGAATGAACAAATTAATTGAAAACAATGAGCGACAATTTGTAATTAATGAAAAATACAATGAAAGAATTAATAATTTAACTTCTGTAACGAACCAAATTTTAAATGCAATACAGGAAAGTAATATTGTATCTGATACGTTAGTATTAAGTCTGAAATATAAAATGAAATTGGTCAAGGAAGAATTGGTCAATATAAAGTATGCAATACAATGGGCTAAGGCCGGCATCTTAAACTCTGTAATTCTTTCCAAAGACGAAACGCAAATTGCTGTAGACACCATGAATAAAAACAACTTGCCATACAATAATGTTGAAGAAGCTATAGAATTTTCGAATGTCAAAATATTTACGAATTACACTTTTTTATATTATGTTTTAGATATTCCATTAACAGAAAGTATAGATTGTAAAAAAATTATCATGAAACCTGTAAAAAGAAATAATAAAATAATTAAAGTATCGAACAATACAAACAACTATGTATTAGTATGTAAGGATAGGTATTACGAGTTAAGAAACGATTGTAGGACACTAAACTTAGTTTCGATTTGTGACGAGGAAGCCATAGTGGATATTACTGGATCACCTTGTATTCCAAATTTGCTGAAAGGCCGCAATGCGACTTGTACCCTTACCAACAGCCAACATGTGCCAGCGGTGGAAGAAGTCGAGCCCGGCGTGATACTTTTGAACATTGTCGATAGCAGAATCTTGATCGACAACGAAGTTTACATCCTCAACGTAACCTATCTAATTAAATTCAGCAACGCCACCCTAGTTATAAATGGACGAACTTTCAGATCGCAGGAGACTTCACTGCTCCAGGCGATTCCAGCAGTTATTCAATCGCAGCCTACGGAAATAGAGATGGAAGAACTGCTTTCATTGGAAATGCTCAAAGAAATGCATATCAACAATACCCAGCATATAAAGAAGATTGGATCGCAAAATCGAATTATCGCCTTTACATCCTACGGGATAATTCTAACTTTATCCGCAGCATTACTTCTCTACCTTTGCTTTATTAAAAGAGAGTCAACTCAAGAAAAGATTCAGCTAAGGGATATATCGAGTAACTTAGGCAAGTCATCACTCACCATTGAAGAAGTCCAAGCAGCCACAATTAGCGCCTTAAGCAATGTTAACGAAACCGCGGACGGTTCTGCTTAAGGGGGGGAGGAGTTATGGCATCATAACGCCATCAATGCGCGGCCTGTCCATCGTCCTGCACGCGCATCGCCTCAACAGCATTTTCCCACGCCCAGCAATAGCTTCCGTCGCCTGGCTGGTATTTGAGCCAGACCAACCTACTTCTCACGCCCAGCAATAGCTTCCGTCGCCTGGCTGGCATTTGAGCCAGACCAACTTACTTCTCACGCCCAGCAATAGCTTCCGTCACCTGGCCGGAATTTGAACCAGATCAACTTACTTCCCACGCGCACCAGTAGTTTCCGTCGCCTCGCCGGCATTTGAGCCGGATAAACGAACTATCAACTTGTTTCCCACGCGCAGCAGTTTTACTCCTCACTTAGGGCTATGTTTCGAATTTATTGTTAAGTACAGTTTAGTTTTAAGAAAGACTCTAAATAAAGTAGTCATGACTTGAACTCGTAATATTTCTATAAATAAAAATAACTTGGATGCCGAGGGCAAGCGTTCGCTGTTGGTCCACCTTCTCGAATATTCGCCGTCGGAAGTTCCCCTTCGGAAATCTCTAGAATGTTCTGACATTCGGCATTACGCCGTTGACAGTTGACATCATTACAATCGCCGCTTCAAGAGAGCTTTCGAACTTCGACAGCGAAATTCGAACTTAACCGTCGGTTTGTGTCTCCGCAACACTGCCCTCCTCCTAAACTTGTTCGTTTTCGAAAAAGCGATTGTATCCTTCTCCGTAATATGGCGCTAAGCTCTCTACATGGACACTCGTATACTTCGCCCGTCTGCTTCCCATCTGCTGTATTCGGTATACCACGTCATTGAGCTTCTTGATGACCTTTTATCGCCCGTCCCAGGCTGATTGCAATTTGGGGCACAAGCCTTTTTTTCGTTGTGGGTTGTACAGCAACACCAATTGTCATGTCTTGAATCCAGAAGAGTTCGCCCTCAAGTCGTATCGCGCCTTCATTTTATCGCTGACCAAGTTCAATCGCTCTCGGATGAACTGATGGATGGAGTTCAGCTGTTCCTTCTCTTCGGTTACGAAGTCCTCCCTGCCGCTAGTTGTCGGTAGTACCACGCCGAACTTCAAGTCCGATGGAAGTCGGAGATCGGTTCCAAAAATTATTTCAGCTGGTGTTCCTGCCGTTGAATTGTGCTGTGCCGAACGGTACGCCATTAAGAAAAAGGGAAGATGTCCATCCCAGTCCTTCTGATCTCCGACGACGACTTTCCTCAAGTATTCCTCCATCGTCCGGTTGAACCTTTCGACCATGCCATCAGATTGTGGGTGTAATGGTGTTGTCCGTGCCTTTCTGATACCTAGCATGTCGCAGAGTTCTTTGAACACCGACGACTCGAAGTTCCTTCCTTGGTCTGAGTGCAGTTCCAGCGGTACTCCGTAACGCGTAACCCAGTTATTTACGAATGCATCCGAAACGGTGTTGGCTTCTTGGTTCCGGATGCAAAACACCTCAGGCCACTTGCTGAAGTAATCGATCACCACCAGCGCGTATTTGTTTCCAGCGTTGCTCGTTGGGAATGGGCCTGCGATGTCCATGGCGATACGTTCGAACGGTGCTCCAACATTGTACTGCTGCATATTTCCTCGAGTTTTCCTAACTGGACCCTTTGCCTTCGCACACTTTTCACACCTGCGGATGAAACGCGTGACCGACTCGTGGCATCCTACCCAGTAGAAACGTCTCTTGATTTGTCTACAGTCCTGTTAACACCAAGATGACCCTCACTTGGTCCCTCGTGGTATTCTCGGATGACCTCGTCGATTACAATGTTCCCGTCCTCACTTTCTCAACTTCGGTAGAGGCGACCGTTCTTCAGCTTCAAACTCTGCCATTGAGCCCAGTAAGCTTTCACGATTGGGCCTTCACTGGATATTTGCTGCCAACTTGGTCGAAAACCTCGTTCTTGGTAGTCGATGATGACTGCCAGATCGGCATCTTCTCTCTGCTTCCTTTCGACCTTCTCGACAGTCCAGGAATCTTCGGGCAGCACATGGAAACGACGGATGTAGGTGACCTGTTCCTTGGCTTCGGCACGTGAACAATGTTTACATTCAACATCGCAAGGTCGCCTCGATAATGCATCCGCGTTTCCATGACTGCTTCCCTTTCGGTGCTCGATACTAAAGTCATAACACTGGATTCTCTCTATCCATCTAGCAAGCTGGCCTTCCGGGTTTTTGAACTGCAGCAACCACCTCGTCACTGCGTGGTCCGTCCTAAGATGAAAAGCTTGGCCATAGAGATAAGCATAAGGAAATGCTTGACACAGTCAACCACAGCAAAAAGCTCCCTCCTAGTTACACAGTAGTTCCTTTCCGGCTTCGATAGGATCCTACTGTAGTAAGCGATGACCCGTTCTCGCCCGTCAATTATTTGAGAGAGTACTCCTCCGATTCCATCTCCGCTCGCATCGGTGTCCAAAATAAACTTTTCTCCCGGGACAGGATATGCAAGAATCTGCGCACTGCAGAGCAATTCCTTCAGGTGAATGAACGCTTCCTCCTGCGGCTTCTCCCACTTGAATGGCCGATTCTTTTTGGTGAGCTCGTGCAAACTGCTGGCAACGTTTGCAAATCCTGGGACGAATTGCCTGTAATATGTGCAAAGTCCCAGGAATGACTTTAACTCATGAAGATTCTTCGGCCGCGGCCATTCCTTAACCGCCGAGATTTTCTCTTCATCTGTATGGACTCCTTCTGCAGTCACCACATGTCCCAAGTACCTCACCTCGTTCTGGAAGAGCGAACATTTCTTCGGGCTCAATTTCAGTCCGGCTGCTTGAATACGTTCCAGTACCTCTCTAAGCTTCTTAAGGTGATCGTCGAAATCCTTGCCCATGACAATTATGTCATCCAGATAGACAAGGCAAGTCCTCCAGTGAAGTCCTCTTAGCACCCGATTCATAAGTCTCTTGAATGTGGCTGGCGCATTGCAAAGACCGAAGGGCATCACAGAGAATTGCCATAACTCTCCCCCGACAGTGAACGCGGTCTTTTCCTTGTCTTGCTGGTCCAGCTCTATTTGCCAGTTTGCAAGTCCAGCGACGAGAACCACTTTACACCAGATAGTTTGTCCAAGGTGTCGTCGATTCTCGGTAAAGGATAGCTGTCCTTCTTCGTGACGTCGTTCAGCTTCCTATAGTCCACGCAGAATCGGGTGCTTCCATCCTTCTTCTTAACTAGCACTACTGGCGAACTAGATGGGCTTGCAGATGGTTCGATCACGCCCTCCTTTTCCATCTCGTCGATTAGTTTGATCACCCCTCCTTCTTTCGCCAAAGGTACCCTTCTCGGTGGTTGCCGGATCGGTCTAGAGTCCCCTGTGTCTATTCTGTGCTTCACAATTGATGTTCTTCCACAGTTCTTACCATCTGCAAAAACTGTCCAATATTTACGAAGCAGGGAGAGTGCTTTACTTTTTTGCTTCTCCACTAGATGTTGCGTCCACTCTCTGGCCATTGTTTTCAAGAACGGTTCGTTTTTCTGGATTTCCCGGTGTTTCTGATCTCCGCAGTACATAATAGCGGTAGCTTCTTGGCATTGAGCGATCGTTGTTCCCTTGTGTATTGTCCTAGGTGTACTGGCAGGATTCAGGACTCGTACTGGAACCAATTGGTCTTGTCGGGGTTCCACGAGAGCCCTTCCAACAATTATATCGCTGGGTCGATTTCTTTTGTCGGGTTCGACCACCCACACTCGGCTTGTCCCCGCATCCTCTTCTATCTTTGCCCAAACCACAGCTTCTGCATTCTCGCTTGCACGACTATTCGCCTGGCCTTGGTACCCTGACCATTATCTATTGTTAATGGGAGCTCCAAGTTGCCATACTCCATCACTTTTTGGTTGAGGTCCAATGTGAAGCTAGGCCTAATCATGAAATCGACGCCATTTATGATGTCATCAGTAATTTCCGCAACGATGAAATCATGCTGAAACTCGACGGTACCCATTGTAATTCTTTTCTGAACCTTACCGTTGACTTCCGCCTTCTCACCAGTTACTGTACGAAGCCTTACCTCCGTAAATGGTTCGATGTCAGGAACCAATCCGCTTCGGATGACTGAATGAGCTGCGCCCGTGTCCAACGTCAGCAGATATCGTCGTCCGTCCATCGTTCCCTCGATGACTAGGCTAGTTGCACACCTACAGGTTCGGGATACGAGGATGCTGGGGCACTCCAATGTGGGAGCCAGCGCATGCCCCTCTGCACTGACTCGTTTTAGTTTAACGGATTGTTAGGTGCACCTTTTGCACCTCCACGTTCGTGTTCATTCCCTTGGTCTCTTTTTGGCGAACTAGACCTCGGACGCTTTCTTCGCAGACGGCAGTTTCTCGCATAATGCCCCTGCTGGTCGCAGATGTAGCATCAACCTGGGAATGAACCACTCCTTTTCGCCGTTGTTGTTCTGGAACTATCCTGATCTTGAGATATGCGCCGTAGTTTGATGGAAGGTCGGCATATCAAGAGCGATGTTTCACATGCGAGAGCGCTGGCAGCTGTCTCCTTGAAAGATGTCTTCGGCAGGAGAATCAAGCTTCGTTGCGTTTTCGCTTGTTTCAGCTTGTGCATCTCCTGCATGTGCTCACTGTCGTATCTTCGATGAAGAACTTCCCATATGGCTGTGTAGTTCCTTCTCTGGGTCTCCGGGATGGTCTGTAGGACACCAGCTGCCTCGCATTTAAGCGAAATTACTAGAGCGGCCACACGATCTTCTTCTCCCCATTGATTTCGTTCCGCTGTTGTCTCGAACTGAAGTTTAAAGATGTTAAACGCACTCGTGTCGTCGAAGTTGGGAGCTGTGAATTTCGATGCTGCAGCCGGTAGGATGTTTCCTTGATGCTGAACGTTCTGGAAAGTTTTCTCGAGTTCCAGAACCTTCTTGTCCACTGTCTCGATTCTCTTTTCCTGGTTATTTTCAAGATCTAGAACCTTCTTGTCGAACCTCGTCTCCAGTGTCTCGATTCTCTTTTCTTGATTATTCTCGAGATCTAGAATCTTCTTGTCGAACCTCGATTCTAGTGTCTCGATTCTCTCTTCGACGTCCTGGAATCGTACGTTGACTGTCTGCTGGATGTCTCTCAAGCTTTCTCGATTGTTCCCTAGCATCTCTTCTAACGTCTCCAGCTTCTCTAGTTTCTGCCCAATGGAAGTGGAACTTTCGTCCAACTTTCTACTTACGGCAACGGAATTTTCAACCCGCTTTTGATCTAGTTTCTGGCTCAAGGAAGTGGAATTTTCCTCCAACTTTTGATGTACGGTCGCCTCCAGTTTCTGGCTTATGGAAATTGAATTTTCTTCCAACTTTCTACTTACAGCAGCGGAATTTTCCTCCAGCTTTTGATCGAGTTTCTGGCTCATAGCATTAAGAGCCGCGAGAATGTGCTGCATATCGAACGCTGGCTGAGTGGTTGTCGGCGGCTTCTCCACTCCGAACTCGTGATTCTCCTGGTAGACACCTTCTTCCTGCAACGCTGATCGCAGCCTCTCCACCAGGTTGGCATCCAGCTCTCTTTTCAGTTGATCGATGGTCAAATTTTCCAATTTCACCATTTTCTCACTCTTTTAATAGTGCAATTCACAATTTGAATAAACGTTCCACTCGATTACTCGCAATCCCACTTCTGACACCAAATGTTACGAAATATTCAAACTACACCAAATAGGGTTCGCACCACTGGATTGCGATAAACTACAATTGTCCTTTTTATCCGAATAAAAACACACACACTTTTCTTTCTTTCACCACAGATCAATTATCTGTACAGCTTCACCACTTTTCTTTATTATCCAATACTATCCACTTTAAACCTTATTACACAAGCAAACCTTTATTGAAAGCTTGTTGTTGAAAGCTGTTGGGTTGTACAGCAATACCAATTGTCATGTCTTGAATCCAGAAGAGTTCGCCCTCAAGTCGTATCGCGCCTTCATTTAATCGCTGACCAAGTTCAATCGCTCTCGGATGAACTGATGGATGGAGTTCAGCTGTTCCTTCTCTTCGGTTACGAAGTCCTCCCTGCCGCTAGTTGTCGGTAGTACCCCGCCGAACTTCAAGTCCGATGGAAGTCGGAGATCGGTTCCAAAAATGACTTCAGCTGGTGTTCCTGCCGTTGAATTGTGCTGTGCCGAACGGTACGCCATTAAGAAAAGGGGAAGATGTCCATCCCAGTCCTTCTGATCTCCGACGACGACTTTCATCAAGTATTCCTCCATCGTCCGGTTAAACCTTTCGACCATGCCATCAGATTGTGGGTGTAATGGTGTTGTCCGTGTCTTTCTGATACCTAGCATGTCGCAGAGTTCTCTGAACACCGACGACTCGAAGTTCCTTCCTTGGTCTGAGTGCAACTCCAGCGGTACTCCGTAACGCGTAACCCAGTTATTTACGAATGGCTTCTTGGCTCGGGATGCAAAACACCTCAGGCCACTTGCTGAAGTAATCGATCACCACCAGCGCGTATTTGTTTCCAGCGTTGCTCGTTGGGAATGGGCCTGCGATGTCCCTGGCGATACGCTCGAATGGTGCTCCAACATTGTACTGCTGCATATTTCCTCGAGTTTTCCTAGCTGGACCCTTTGCCTTCGCACACTTTTCACACCTGCGGATGAAACGCGTAACCGACTCATGGCATCCTACCCAGTAGAAACGTCTCTTGATCTTTTCTACAGTCTTGTTAACACCAAGATGACCCCCACTTGGTCCCTCGTGGTATTCTCGGATGACCTCGTCGATTACAATGTTCCCGTCCTCACTTTCTCAACTTCGGTAGAGGCGACCGTTCTTCAGCTTCAAACTCTGCCATTGAGCCCAGTAAGCTTTCACGATTGGGCCTTCACTGGATATTTGCTGCCAACTTGGTCGAAAACCTCGTTCTTGGTTTTCGATCTGACTGCCAGATCGGCATCTTCTCGCTGCTTCCTACCAAACTTCTCGACAGTCCAGGAATCTTCGGGGAGCACATGGAAACGACGGATGTCGGTGACCTGTTCCTTGGTTTCGGCACGTGAACAATGTTTGCATTCAACATCGCAAGGTCGCCTCGATAATGCATCCGCATTTCCTTTACTGCTTCCCATCCAGTGTTCGATATTGAAGTCATAACTCTGGATTCTCTCTATCCATCTTGCAAGCTGGCCTTCCGGGTTTTTGAACTGCAGCAACCACCTCAACGCTGCGTGGTCCGTCCTAAGATGAAAATCTTGGCCATAGAGATATTTGTGGAAATGCTTGACACAGTCAACCACAGCTAAAAGCTCCCTCCTAGTTACACAGTAGTTCCTTTCCGGCTTCGATAGGATGACCCGTTTTCGCCCGTCAATGTTTTGAGAGAGTACTCCTCCGATTCCATGTCCGCTCGCATCGGTGTCCAAAATAAACTTTTCTTCCGGGACAGGATATGCAAGAATCTGCACACTGCAGAGCAATTCCTTCAGGTGAATGGACGCTTCCTCCTGCGGCTTCTCGTACTTGAATGGCCGATTCTTTTTGGTGAGCTCGTGCAAACTGCTGGCAACGTTTGCAAATCCTGGGACGAATCGCCTGTAATATGTGCAAGGTCCCAGGAATGGCCTTAACTCATGAAGATTATTCGGCCGCGGCCATTCTTTAACCGCCGAGATTTTCTCTTCATCTGTATGGACTCCTTCTGCAGTCACCACATGTCCCAAGTACCTCACCTCGTTCTGGAAGAGCGAACATTTCTTCGGGCTCAATTTAAGTCCGGCTGCTTGAATACGTTCCAGTACCTCTCCAAGCTTCTTAAGGTGATCGTCGAAATCCTTGCCCATGACAATTATGTCATCCAGATAGACAAGGCAAGTCCTCCAGTGAAGTCCTCTTAGCACCCGGTTCACAAGTCTTTCGAATGTGGCTGGCGCATTGCAAAGACCGAAGGGCATCATAGAGAATTGCCACAACTCTCCCCCGGCAGTGAACGCGGTCTTTCCCTTGTCTTGCTGGTCTAGCTCTATTTGCCAGTATCCGGTTTGCAAGTCCAGCGTCGAGAACCACTTTGCACCAGATGGTTTGTCCAAGGTGTCGTCAATTCTCGGTAAAGGATAGCTGTCCTTCTTCGTGACATCGTTCAGCTTCCTATAGTCCACGCAGAATCGGATGCTTCCATCCTTCTTCTTAACTAGCACTACTGGCGAACTAGATGGGCTTGCAGATGGTTCGATCACGCCCTCCTTTTCCATCTCGTCGATTAGTTTCTTTCGCCAGAGGTACCCTTCTCGGTGGTTGCCGGATCGGTCTAGAGTCCCCTGTGTCTATTCTGTGCTTCACAATTGATGTTCTTCCACAGTTCTTACCATCTGCAAAAACTGTCCAATATTTACGAAGCAGGGAGAGTGCTTTACTTTTTTGCTTCTCCACTAGATGTTGCGTCCACTCTCTGGCCATTGTTTTCAAGAACGGTTCGTTTATCTGGATTTCCCGGTGTTTCTGATCTCCGCAGTACATAATAGCGGTAGCTTCTTGGCATTGAGCGATCGTTGTTCCCTTGTGTATTGTCCTAGGTGTACTGGCAGGATTCAGGACTCGTACTGGAACCAATTGGTCTTGTCGGGGTTCCACGAGAGCCCTTCCAACAATTATATCGCTGGGTCGATTTCTTTTGTCGGGTTCGACCACCCACACTCGGCTTGTCCCCGCATCCTCTTCGATCCTTGCCCAAACCACAGCTTCTGCATTCGGGGGAACTGTTGTGCGCGCTTGCACGACTATTCGCCTGGCCTTGGTACCCTGACCATTATCTATTGTTAATGGGAGCTCCAAGTTGCCATACTCCATCACTTTTTGGTTGAGGTCCAATGTGAAGCTAGGCCTAATCATGAAATCGACGCCATTTATGATGTCATCAGTAATGTCCGCAACGATGAAATCATGCTGAAACTCGACGGTACCCATTGTAATTCTTTTCTGAACCTTACCGTTGACTTCCGCCTTCTCACCAGTTACTGTACGAAGCCTTACCTCCGTAAATGGTTCGATGTCAGGAACCAATCCGCTTCGGATGACTGAATGAGCTGCGTCCGTGTCCAACGTCAGCAGATATCGTCGTCCGTCCATCGTTCCCTCGATGACTAGGCTAGTTGCACCCCTACAGGTTCGGGATACGAGGATGCTGGGGCACTCCAATGTGGGAGCCAGCGCATGCCCCTCTGCACTGACTCGTTTTAGTTTAACGGATTGTTAGGTGCACCTTTTGCACCTCCACGTTCGTGTTCACTCCCTTGGTCTCTTTTTGGCGAACTATACCTCGAACGCTTTCTTCGCAGACGGCAGTTTCTCGCAATATGCCCCTGCTGGTCGCAGATCTACCTGGGAATGAACCACTCCCACTCGCCATTGTTGTTCTGGAACTATCCCGATCTTGAGATATGCGCCGTAGTTTGATGGAAGGTCGGCATATCAAGAGCGATGTTTCACATGCGAGAGCACTGGCAACTGTCTCATTGACAGATGTCTTCGGCAAGAAAATCAAGCTTCGTTGCGTATCTGGGTCCCTTAGCCCTTGGATGAAAGAATCCGTTTTTAGTTTCTCCACCACATCAACTTGAACATCCGCGTAGGCAAGATGGAATAGCCTCTCGATGTCGGCAGCGTACTTCTGGATGGTGTCGTTTCCACGCTGCTTGCCTCCTTTAAGTTCCAGCTTGTGCATCTCCTGCATGTGCTCACTGCCGTATCTTCGATGAAAAGCTTCCCATATGGCTGTGTAGTTCCTTCTCTGGGTCTCCGGGATGGTCTGTAGGACACCAGCTGCCTCGCCTTTAAGCGAAATTACTAGAGCTGCCACACGATCTTCTTCTCCCCATTGATTCCGTTCCGCTGTTGTCTCGAACTGAAGTTTAAAGTTTTTAAATGCACCCGTGTCGTCGAAGTTGGGAGCTGTGAATTTCGATGCTGCAGCCGGTACGACGTTTCCTTGATGCTGAACGTTCTGGAAAGTTTTCTCGAGTTCCAGAACCTTCTTGTCCAGTGTCTCGATTCTCTTTTCCTGGCTATTTTCAAGATCTAGAAGGTTCTTGTCGAACCTCGACTCCAGTGTCTCGATTCCCTTTTCTTGATTATTCTCGAGATCTAGAATCTTCTTGTCGAACCTCGATTCTAGTGTCTCGATTCTCTCTTCGACATCCTGGAATCGTAGTTGACTGTCTGCTGGATGTCTCTCAAGCTTTCTCGATTGTTCTCTAGCATCTCTTCTAACGTCTCCAGCTTCCCTATTTTCTGCCCTATGGAAGTGGAATTTTCCTCCAACTTTCTACTTACGGCTTTTGATCTAGTTTCTGGCTCAGGGAAGTGGAATTTTCCTCCAACTTTTGATGTACGATCGCCTCCAGTTTCTGGCCTATGGAAATTGAATTTTCTTCCAACTTTCTACTTACGGCAGCGGAATTTTCCTTCAGCTTTTGATCGAGTTTCTGGCTCATAGCATTATGAGCCGCATATCGAACGCTGGTTCAGTGGATGTCGGCGGCTTCTCCACTCCGAACTCGTGATTCTCCCGGTCGACACCTTCTTCCTGCAACGCTGATCGCAGCCTCTCCACCAGGTTGGCATCCAGCTCTCTTTTCAGTTGTTCGATGGTCAAATTTTCCAATTTCACCATTTTCTCACTCTTTTAATAGTACTTACTTACTTACTTACTTATCACTCCTGCGATCCATGGAGGATCTGAGCCTGAGCTATAGCTGCCTTCCATCCTTGACGGTCCCAGGCACGCTGCTTCCAGTTGTCAAGACCAAGATGTCTTACATCCGCGATTACTTGGTCTTTATAGCGGAGGTTCGGTCTTCCTCTTCTTCTCGAACCAGGAGGCTCGGAGTCGAAAACCCTCTTAGCTGGAGCGTTGATGTCCATGCGCTCGATGTGGCCGAGCCAGTGTAGTCGACGGGTCCTTGCCTTCCGGACTACATCCACATCTTGGTACAGCTCGTAGAGTTCGCGGTTGTGTCTTCTTCTCCATTCACCTTCCTCACAGACAGGACCAAATATCCGGCGCAGAATTTTTCTTTCGAAAGAACCCAAAATCAGCTCCGCTGTCCTGCTTATCGTCCAGCTTTCGGCTCCGTACAGCAAGACTGGCAGAATGAGCGTTTTGTAAAGCATGACTTTGGTCTTTCGAGTGAGGAGTTTTGACCCCAGTTGTTTGGACAAGCCGAAGTAGCAGCGGTTGCCAAGGGCGATTCTACGCCGGATCTCCACTGTGGTGTCATTTGTGGAGTTTACGTTTGCCCCGAGGTAGACAAACTCCTTAACTACCTCGAAATTGTAGCTGTCAATTGTTATGTTTTGTCCCAGGTGGTGAGCGACGGATTGGTTTTTGCTTGACAGCATGTATTTCGTTTTGTCCTCATTGATCTTAAGACCAATTCGTTTCGCCTGTTCTTCAATCGCCGTGAATGCTTCCACAATGCCACGGCGAGAACACGCGATGATGTCGATATCATCCGCGTATCCTAGCAGCTGGATGGACTTGTAAAAGATAGTGCCTTCCCTGTTGACGCCTGCCCGTCGCACTATCTGCTCCAGCACCAGGTTGAAGAAGTCACATGACAGCGTATCTCCTTGCCGAAATTCGGTGCATGTTTCGAATGGTTCCGAGGTCCTAGAACCGAGTTGCACGGTGCATCGCGTGTTTTTTAACGTGGCGCGACACAACTGGATCAGTTTTACCGGGATCCCGAATTCGGCCATCGCCCCAAACAGTTCTTCACGATGAATGCTGTCGTATGCGGCTTTGAAATCGATGAAAAGATGGTGTGTATCGATTTGAAACTCGTTGGTCTTTTCCAGGATTTGTCGAAGTGTGAAAATTGGGTCTATAGTTGATTTGCCGGGCCGGAAGCCGCACTGGTAGCTGCCGATTAGTGCGGTGCAAAATGGTTTTAGACGTTCACACAATACGCTGGACAGGATCTTGTATGCGACATTGAGCAGGGATATACCTCTATAGTTCTTGCAAGAGGTAGGATCGCCTTTTTTGTGGATGGGGCATATAGAGCTGGTATTCCAGTCGTCGGGCATGCTCTCATCTTCCCAAATTCTGCAGATGATCTGGTGCATGCTCCCTACCAGAACATCGCCGCCAGCCTTGAAGAGCTCTGATGGCAAGCCATCTGAGCCTGCGGCCTTGTTGTTCTTCAGCTTCTGAATAGCTGTGCCGACTTCTTCTATGCTGGGTGGGAGGACTACTTCAGCGGCTGGAGTTGGGATTTCCCCGGTCCCTACCCTTTTCTCTTGGTCATGCTCGTTAAGCAGCTGCTGGAAGTGCTGCTTAAATACATCCACTATTCCCTGCGGGTCGGTGACAAGATTACCCTCGCAGTTTCGAAGAGCCAGGGTGCCCTTTTTGAAGCCTCCTGCAAGGCCTTTGGCTTTATTGTAAAAGGCTCGTATTTTATGTTTATCCCTAGACTCCTCGATATCCTTGAGCTGGGAGGCTGCGAAGATTCTTTTCTTTTGTCGCAGTAGTTTCTTCTCCTCCCTTCTTCTGGCTCGGTACTCTTCTCGCGCTGCCCTGGTTTTCCTCTGCAGTGCCTTTTGGTACGCCTCGTCGGTTGCTGCCTTTTTCTGCTCACACTCGCCATCATACCACGGGTTTCTTGTCGGGGGTGGTAGGTATCCTAAGGTGGTTTCGGCTACTTCCTGAATGGCTGAGCGGCAATGCAGCCACATATTATTGGCATTTGTGTTCGACGTAGGCATACCGTAGAGTCTTTCGCTCAGCTGCTCCCTGTAGACACTGGCAACCTCCGGTGTGCTCTGGCGCCCAATGTCGAACCTCCTCCTGATGGGCTGGTGCAGCTTTCTGACATTGGACTGTCGAGCTCTGAATCTTGCTGCTACGAGGAAGTGGTCAGAGTCGACATTTGCCCCTCTGAATGTTCGCACATCCAGGATGTTTGACGCGTGCCTTGCGTCAATGAGCACATGGTCGATTTGGTTGGCGGTTCGACCGTCCGGAGATCGCCAGGTTGCTGTGTGGATTCGCTTGCGAGGAAATCTTGTGCTACTTATCACCGCATTACGAGCTGTCGCAAAGTCAGCGAGTCGGAAGCCGTTATCTGTTGTTGTATCGTGGAGGCTGTGCTTTCCGATCACTCCGCCAAAGGATGTTTTCCTTTCCGATTTTGGCGTGGAAGTCCCCGAGCACGATTTTTACATCGTACTCCGGACAAGCTCCGTAGGCGTTGTCCAGGAGGTCATAGAAGTCCTCCTTGATAGGGTCTTCAGCCTCGTCGGTAGGGGCGTGTGCACATATAAGGCTGATGTTATAAAATCTGCCTCTGATGCGGATCACAGCCAGGCGATCACTTATAGGTTTAAAGTCGATGACCTTCAACCTTAACCGCTTTCCCACGACAAATCCGCATCCCAGTAAGTGCAACCTTTTGTGACAGCTGTAATAAATGTCGCAAATTTTTCTTCCTAATCATACCGTTTCCTATCCAGCGTATTTCCTGGACCGCAGTAATATCCGCCTTGTACTGCGTGAGGATTCCTTCTAGTTTATGAGCAGCTCCGGGAGTGTACAGGGTTCTGACATTCCAGGAGCATACTCGCAAATCGTGTTCCTTTTTCGTGCGTTGTCGTCGTCGAGTATCCGTCCGTGTATCCGAGGCATCTTGCTCATTCATAACTTTAGGTTTTTTTTACGTGGGCGGATTGTTAGCCCGCCGCACAACCGCCATTCTGGTCGGGGTTTTATTCGCTGCATACGTTTGTTCACCTCCCAACGGTTGTTGAAGAGGCTATCCAGAGGGCGCGGCGAGGAGGCCGTATGTCAACTTGACCCGGGCATTTAAACAGGGATCGTTGCTGGCATCTCGCCAGGTTGAGAGCAATCAACAACTTTACCCTGTATGTCCGAGCCCATGCCCTCCTTTAATAGTGCAATTCACAATTTGAATAAACGTTCCACTCGTTTACTCGCAATCCCACTTCTGACACCAAATGTTACGAAATATTCAACCTACACCAAATAGGGTTCGCACCACTGGATTGTCATAAACTACAATTGTCCTTTTTATCCGAATTAAAGCACACACACCTTTCTTGTTTCACCACAGATCAATTATCTGTGCAGCTTCACCACTTTTCTTTATTATCCAATACTATCCACCTTAAACTTTATTACACAAACAAACCTTTATTGAAAGCTTTTATTTTCACACTGTTTGATCACACCGACTTGTCACACGCTTTTCAATATCACAAACTGAATGCCTGTCGAGGGCGAGTGTTCGCGCTTATATAGCTCTCGCTCCACCTTCTCGAACGTTCGCCGTCGGAAGTTCCCCTTCGGAAATCTCTAGAATGCTCTGAAAATTAGCATTACGCCGCTAACAGTTGACAGTTGATTCCAATCTCCGCTTCAAGAGAGCTTTCGAACTTCGACAGCGAAATTCGAACTTAACCGTCGGTTAAGTTCGTCGGTTAAGTTAACCGACGGTTAAGTTCGAATTTCGCTGTCCAGAACGTTCAGCATCAAGGAATCGTTGTACCGACTGCAGCATCGAAATTCACAGCTCCCAACTTCGACGGCAGGAGTGCGTTTAACATCTTCAAACTTCAGTTCGAGACAACAGCGGAACGGAATCAATGGGGAGAAGAAGATCGTGTGGCCGCTGTAGTAATTTCGCTTAAAGGCGAAGCAGCTGGTGTTCTACAGACCATCCCGGAGACCCAGAGAACTAACTACACAGCCCTATGGGAAGCTCTTCATCGAAGATACGGCAGTGAGCACATCTTGCCTACGCGGATGTTCCAATTGATGTGGCGGAGAAACTAAAAACGGATTCTTTTATCCAAGGGCTAAGGGAACCCGATACGCAACGAAGCTTGATTCTCCTGCCGAAGACATCTTTCAAGGAGACAGTTGCCAGCGCCGTTGCATGTGAAACATCGCTCTTGATATGCCGACCTTCCATCAAGCTGCGGCGCATATCCGAAGACCAGGATAGTTCCAGAACAACAACGGCGAGTAGGGGTGGCTCATTTCCGGGTAGATGCTACATCTGCGACCAGCAGGGGCACATTGCGAGAAACTGCCGCCTGCGAAGAAAGCGTGCGAAGTCTAGTTCGCCAAAAAGAGACCATGGGAGTAAATGCGACCGTGGAGGTGCAAAAGGTGCACCTAACAATCCGTTAAACTAAAACGAGTCAGTGCAGAGGGGCATGCGCTAGCTCCCACATTGGAGTGCCCCAGCATCCTCGTATCCCGAATCTGTAGGGGTGCAACCAGACGGGCGACGATATCTGCTGACGTTGGACACGGGCGCAACTCATTCAGTCATCCGAAGCGGATTGGTTTCTGACATCAAACCATTTTCCGAGGTATGGCTTCGTACAGTTAAGGGAAAGGTCCAGAAAAGAATTACGATGGGTACCGTCGAGTTTCAGCATGATTTCATCGTTGCGGACATTACTGATGACATCATAATCGGCGTCGACTTCATGATTAGGCATGGCTTCACATTGGACCAGAACCAGAAAGTGATGAAGTATGGCAACTTGGAGCTTCCATTAACAATAGATAATGGACAAGGTAACAGGGTTAGGCGAATAGTCGCGCAAGCGCGCCAAACAGTTCCCCCGATTGTAGAAGCTGTGGTTTGGGCGAAGATAGAAGTGGATGCGGGGACAAGCCGAGTGTGGGTGGTGGAACCCGACAAAAGAAATCGACCCAGCGATATAATTGTTGGAAGAGCTCTCGTGGAACCCCGACAAGACCAATTGGTTCCAGTACGAGTCCTGAATCCTGCCTGTACACCTAGGACAATACATAAGGGAACAACGATCGCTCAATGCCAAAAAGCTGCCGCCGTTATGAACTGCGAATATAAGAAACACCGGGAAATCCAGAAAAACGAACCGTTCTTGAAAACAATGGCCAGAGAGTGGACGCAACATCTAGTGGAGAAGCAAAAAAGTAAAGCACTCTCCCTGCTTCGTAAATATTGGACAGTTTTTGCAGATGGTAAGAACTGTGGAAGAACATCAATTGTGAAGCACAGAATAGACACAGGGGACTCTAGACCGATCCGGCAACCACCGAGAAGGGTACCTTTGGCGAAAGAAACTAATCGACGAGATGGAAAAGGAGGGCGTGATCGAACCATCTGCAAGCCCATCTAGTTCGCCAGTAGTGCTAGTTAAGAAGAAGGATGGAAGCATCCGATTCTGCGTGGACTATAGGAAGCTGAACGACGTCACGAAGAAGGACAGCTATCCTTTACCGAGAATCGACGACACCTTGGACAAACTATCTGGTGCAAAGTGGTTCTCGACGCTGGACTTGCAAACCGGATACTGGCAAATAGAGCTAGACCAGCAAGACAAGGGAAAGACCGCGTTCACTGCCGGGGGAGAGTTGTGGCAATTCTATATGATGCCCTTCGGTCTTTGCAATGCGCCAGCCACATTCGAGAGACTTATGAACCGGGTGCTAAGAGGACTTCACTGGAGGACTTGCCTTGTCTATCTGGATGACTTAATTGTCATGGGCAAGGATTTCGACGATCACCTTAAGAAGCTTGAAGAGGTACTGGAAGTATTCAAGCAGCCGGACTGAAATTGAGCCCAAAGAAATGTTCGCTCTTCCAAAACGAGGTGAAGTACTTGGGACATGTGGTGACTGCAGGAGGAGTCCACACAGATGAAGAGAAAATCTCAGCGGTTAAGGAATGGCCGCGGCCCAAGAATCTTCATGATTTAAGGTCATTCCTGGGACTTTGCACATATTACAGGCGATTCATCCCAGGATTTGCAAACGTTGCTAGCAGTTTGCACAAGCTCGCCAAAAAGAATCGGCCATTCAAGTGGGAGAAGCCGCAGGAGGAAGCGTTCATTCACCTGAAGGAATTGCTCTGCAGTGCGCAGATCCTTGCATACCCTGTCCCGGGAGAAAAGTTTATTTTGGACACCGATGCGAGCGGAGATGGAATCGGAGGAGTACTTTCTCAAATAATTGGCGGGCGAGAACGGGTCATCGCTTACTACAGTAGGATCCCATCGAAGCCGGAAAGGAACTACTGTGTAACCAGGAGGGAGCTTTTAGCCGTGGTTGACTGTGTCAAGCATTTCCTTATGCTTATCTCTATGGCCAAGCTTTTCATCTTAGGACGGACCACGCAGTGACGAGGTGGTTGCTGCAGCTCAAAAACCCGGAAGGCCAGCTTGCAAGATGGATAGAGAGAATCCAGAGCTATGACTTCAGTATCGAACACCGGAAGGGAAGCAGTCATGAAAATGCGGATGCATAATCGAGGCGACCTTGCGATGTTGAATGCAAACATTGTTCACGTGCCGAAAAGAAGGAACAGGTCACCGACATCCGTCGTTTCCATGTGCTGCCAGAGGATTCCTGGACTGTCGAGAAGGTCGGAAGGAAGCAGCGAGAAGATGCCGATCTGGCAGTCATCATCGACTACCAGGAACGAGGTTTTCGACCAAGTTGGCGGCAAATATCCAGTGAAAGCCCAATCGTGAAAGCTTACTGGGCTCAATGGCAGAGTTTGAAGCTGAAGAATGGTTGCCTGTACCGCAGTTGGGAAAGTGAGAACGGGAACATTGTAAACGATCTGCTGGTAATTCCAAAGGGACAAATCGACGAGATCATCCGAGAATACCACGAGGGACCAAGCGGGGGTCATCTTGGTGGTAACAAGACTATAGAAAAGATCAAGAGACGTTTCTACTGGGTAGGATGCCATGAGTCGGTTACGCGTTTCATTCGCTGGTGTGAAAAGTGTGCGAAGGCAAAGGGTTCAGTTAGGAAAACTCGAGGAAATATGCAGCAGTACAATGTTGGAGCACCTTTGGAACGTATCGCCATGGACATCGCAGGCCCATTCCCAACGAGCAACACTGGAAACAAATACGCCCTGGTGGTGATCGATTACTTCAGCAAGTGGCCTGAGGTGTTTTGCATCCCGAACCAGGAAGCCAAAACCATTTCGGATGCGTTCGTGAACAACTGGGTTACGCGTTATGGAGTACCAATGGAACTGCACCCAGACCAAGGAAGGAACTTCGAGTCGTCGGTGTTCAAAGAACTCTGCGACATGCTATGTATCAGAAAGACGCGGACAACACCATTACACGCACAATCTGATGGCATGGTCGAAAGGTTCAACCGGACGATGGAGGAATACCTGAGAAAAGTCGTCGTCGGAGATCAGAAGGACTGGGATGAACATCTTCCCCTTTTCTTAATGGCATACCGTTCGGCACAGCACAATTCAACGGCAACAACACCAGCCGAGGCCATTTTTGGAACTGATCTCCGACTTCCATCGGACTTGAAGTTCGGCGTGGTACTACCGACAAATAGCGGCAGGGAGGACTTCGTAACCGAAAAGAAGGAACAGCTGAACTCCATCCATCAGTTCATCCGGGAGCGACTGAACTTGGTCAGCGATAAAATGAAGGCGAGGTACGACTTGAGGGCGAAAACTTCTGGATTTGGGACAGGACAATTGGTATTGCTGTACAACCCACAACGAAATAAAGGCTTGTGCCCCAAATTGCAATCAGCCTGGGACGGGCCATATGAGGTCATCAAGAAGCTCAATGACGTGGTATACCGAATACAGCAGATGGGAAACAGACGGGCGAAGTATAAGATTGTCCACGTAGAGAGGTTAGCGCCATATTACGGAGAAGGGTGCAATCGCTTGTTCGAGGACGAACAAGTTTAGGAGCAGGGCAGTGTTGCGGAGACACAAACCGACCGTTAAGCTCGAATTTCGCTGTCGAAGTTCGAAAGCTCTCTTCAAGCGGAGATTAAAATCAACTGTCAACTGTTAACGGCGTAATACTAATTGTCAGAGCATTCTAGAGATTTCCGAAGGGGAACTTCCGACGGCGAACGTTCGAGAAGGTGGACCGAGAGCTATATAAGCGCGAACACTCGCCCTCGGCATGCATTCAGCTTGTGATATTGAAAAGCGTGTGACAAGTCGGTGTGATCAAACAGTGTGAAAATAAAAGCTTTCAATAAAGGTTTGTTTGTGTAATAAAGTTTACAGTGGATAGTATTGGATAATAAAGAAAAGTGGTGAAGCTGCACAGATAATTGATCTGTGGTGAAAGAAAGAAAAGTGTTTGTGTTTTTATTCTGATAAAAAGGGCAATTGTAGTTTATCGCAATCCAGTGGTGCGAACCCTATTTGGTGTAGGTTGAATATTTCGTAACAATATATTGCCACTACAAGTATGATTGCCGACGTTCTAACAAAGCCATTAGGCAAAGTAAAACATATGAATTGTGTTAAGTTTTTGTTTTTAGTCCAAATTTAATTATTTGAAGTTTTGAAACCCTTAGTTAAGAAATATGAATTTAATTTTTTGAGACCTAAATGTTAATTGGCTTTAAAGCTCTAAAACGATCAATGTACGATGATAGGGTAAGTGTTAAGCCAATGATAATGTATGCATATCATCGCACATTGTAGTATGCCCACTAACACCCATACATTCTTTTGTTCTGTATCTGATCTGTATCATATCCTACTTTATATTTTACTCTCGAATAAACAGTGAAACCAATCGGACGTGTCTTTCTTTTTGTCACGCATGAGGATTCTGAGAGCACCGTGGCGCAGTGGGTAGTGTGTTGGCCTCTGACGCCGATGACACGGGATCGAGTCCCGACACAGCCATGTCATCGAACGTGTTTTTCACGGTGTTTCTCCTCAGCGGGGTTCTGACAAAACCCTCTGTAGTATAATTGTCATGAAAAGCTTCTCGAAATTTGCCGTTCGGAACTGGCAATAAACTGTAGGTCCCTTTCACCTATGGGAAAATGAAATCACACACAACATGGGTGATTGAGAGAAGCTCGGCTCAGGTTCTTCATGGACTGTAACGCCAACATACATACATACATAAGGATTCTGCTCAACAGTTTAAAGCACCCAGAGTTCAAGAAGCCATCAGAGAGAAAAAGAAGGCCTACAGGGACTGGATTCTCTTGGGGGACTCTGCTTGTGGTGACCGATACACTGTGGCGCGAAGAACTTGCAAATTGGCTGTGCGAGCAGCTAAAGAGCAGTCCTGGAAGGAGTTCGGCGAGAAGTTGGAAGGCGAAAAAGGTGTTCTGGTAAACCATTCGCCGGCTAAGAGGAAGGAAATTCAACATAATCGAAGGAGTTAAATCCAAAGATGGTTTGTTGCTTTCCAATGAGATGGACATCTTACGCAGATTGAGCGAGCACATTTCCTTAGCTGCTCAATCCCGAACAGGACTCTGGGGGGAATAGACCTATAGTCTTGGGTGGGGCGGAGAATAGTCCAACGGTGGAGGAAGTCATTTTAGCGATTATATCGCTGAAAGTTGGCAAATCCGCCGGTGTGGATGAAGTTCAGCCAGAAATGCTTAAGGCAATGGGTAAAGAGGGAGTATTATGGCTTTCTCGTGTCATTAAGGTGGCCTGGAAATGCGGTGAGACACCTAGCGATTGGTAGACTGGGGTGATTGTCCCTCTTTTCAAAAAACAGTGCTCCAACTATAGGGGCATATATCTTTTAAGTGTCCCCGGTAAAGTCTACGCTAAGGTGCTGGAGGCGCGTTCTAGAGCTATGGTCGAATCCAGGATAGGGGATGAACAGTGCGGGTTTCGTCACAGCAGAAGTACAACCGACCAGCCTTTCACTCTACGAATGGTACTCGAGAAGACTTGGGAGTACGCCAGACCCATCTACAGCTGCTTTGTAGATTTGGAAAAGGCGTATGACCGACTTCCTCCAGGTACACTCTGGAGTGTTCTGCAGGAGTGTGGGATTGATGGTCCTCTGTTGAGGGCCATTCAGTCTCTATACACAAACTGTAGCAGCTGCGTTCGGGTTAACGGTAGTAAATCAACACCTTTCACCGTGGGCGTTGGACTTCGCCAAGGGTGCGTCTTGTCCCCTCTCCTTTTCATTATATATATGGACTGGATGTTGCAGCGCAGTCGAGACGAGGAGTGTTTCACATTGGGAGAGTTGAGGATAAGCCATCTTCTTTTTGCAGATGACTTAGTTGTCCTCACATCCTGCCAGACGGAACTTCAGCGCGCGCTAAATAGGTTTGGATGCTGGAATGAGGGTTAACGTGGACAAATCCGAGGTTATCGTTATTTCCAGAACACCTGTGCAATGCACTCTACATGTTAGTGGAGTCCCATTGAAGCAGGTGGAGAAGTTTAAGTATCTGGGGGTCTTCTTCACGAGCGATGGGAGGAGTAATACTGAGCTTTCCAGCAGAATTTTCCAAGCTGGGTCAATTTTGAAACAGCTTGGAAGATCTGTAATCAGCAAGACCGAGCTTGGTGTCAAAGCTAAGGTAGCGGTTTTTAACTCAGTATTTGCTCCAACTCTCACCTATGGTCATGAAATTTGGGTATTGACCGAAGACCGCGAATATAAGCTGCTGAAATCGGATTTCTTCGTGCTGTTGTGGGAGCTACTCGCCGGGATAGGGTGACAAACACGGAAGTGCGCGGGGAGCTCAATGTTGAGCAGTTGCTTCCCCGAACGGAAAGGGCTATGCTTCGGTGATTTGGTCACGTGTGACGAATGTCTCCCTCACGACTTCCGAAGCGTGCCTTGGATGCAATACCATCAGACAGGCGACCGCTTGGCAGACCCAGGACGAGGTGGTTTGGAGCAAGTCCAGAAACTCTCCTGGGTGCGCTTGTGCATAGCTCCTGATGAGTTAGAGTCGATGGCGGAGGATCGAGTGGCCCGGAGATCCCGCGTGCGCGCATTACCCCCGCGACTCTTTTGGTGGAACATGCGAACCACTGAAAATGTATGTATGTGTATGTATATTTGCAGCAATTTTATTTATATCCATTATGGATCTCAAATTCACAGAACACAAAACTGACAAATGACAAAGCTCGGACAGATTTTGTTTTTACTTCTCTGCTCTAACTGAATCTGACAATCCCCGCGAATATATCGGGGTTCTGTACGATTTGTCTGTACGATATGCTTGATATACTTGTGTTTGAACTGCCAATCGTCAATGTGAACGCTCCATACTGCAAGTTGACACTATTTGCATGTAGTATGAAGTTCAAAATTGTCGACTTTTGCCTTGCTTATGTGGGTGCCCGTGTATTTGAAAACGTTAGAAATTTTACTTCGGTACGTTTTTCCCTTTATTTAGGATTTCGAACAGTGCACATTAGCGGACGTAAACAAAAAAAATAATATGGCGACGAATGTAATGAAAGACTTTTGGTTAGATTTTTTTTTAAATGCGCCAGTACATTTCCGGAATTGTGGAAAACCAAAAGTGAACAATACAAAAAAACCGGCCCAGTGCGAGTCGGACTCGCGCACGAAGGGTTCCGTACTATTATGTATACAAACGGCAAAAAAAGCATGTCTGTTGTATGGGAGCCCCATTTATACATATATTTATTATATTCTGTCAAAGTATTTGTTGTTAAAGCAGCAACAGAAATACATAATCAGTGACATTTTATTCTCACACCCTTAAATATGGGTGTTCCCCAAGGAGCAGTATTGGGCCCAATCCTTTTTCTAATTCATGTTAATTCGTTTTTCTTACAACCTTTTAAAGGCAAAATAACTGCCTTTGCTGATGAAACATCTCTTTTCCACTCAAACACTAACTTAATTGATAGTTTTGCAGATGTTAATAATGACCTAGATATGTTAAGGAGATGGTTTAATTATCATAAACTAATAATTCGCAACAAAACGAAGTACATGATATTTAATATCAATGGTACAGTTTTCAGAGACCTTCCCTTATATTATCATGCACCATTGTGTAATCGATTTGTTCTTGAAGATATAGTATTCAACAATCAAGAATGTTTGAAAATTGCTTCTTGATTGAACACGTGGACAGTTTTAAATATTTAGGTGTTATATTGGACCAACAACTTTGTTGGAAAGACCATTCAATATATTTGAAACCGTATCTAAATGGGGTTATAAGATAATTATTCCATCTCAGTATGCACTGCAATCTCTACCCGTTTTGAAATACTAAATGTATACTCGCACCGATATGGAACTAGCAAAAACATGTCCATGTCCGGAACTAAATGTATTATCGCACCGATATGGAACTAGCAAACCATGTCCATGTCCGGACCATACATACACATGTATGACATTCGTTCACGAAATGCGGTGCGGGCATTATATTCTTTCATTTCTTTTCTTCATTTCAGTTCAAATGTGCTGTACAGTGTACACCAACTGTTCGAGCTTTATCGCCACATCTCCATACTTTTGGGTTTCTTGAAAACTACGGGGTATAACTCATACCGTATGAGAAGCATGTTCGTTGCATTTATGTTTTTTTTTTCGTTTTGTACATATGTGATTGATGAATAAGGGTTGAATGGAACTATGGAACTCATTTCGTTCAATTTGCGGAACGAGAGGACATGTGTCCGAGAGAGGACATAGTTCCGTGAACTATACATGTCCGGAACTACCCAACTCTACTTCGTAATGTACATATGTATGTATGTATGTATACTTATACATAGCGTACAGATGTGTGAGTGTACGCACGTATGTGATGCGTATGCACGCATGTACGTATCGGTTCGTATGTGTGCAAGATCGCTTGCTCCTCTTGCTCACTTGCTCCTCTCCACCTGCAGCGACGTCGTGCGAAAGGGATGCTAGGCCAGCTGCGAGGACTGGTCGTGAGCAATGGCGCCACGCGATTGCCCTCACGCCGACTTACCCGCAGCAAGTATCGCGAATTTGCTACGAGACTCGCGAAATATCCCACGCAAAAGAAAAAAAAACACCGTAATCGTTTCCAATTCAATATGTCACAAATTTAATTTCCTTAACCTAACTTAATCTAGGTTTACAATTATTCCTTAAAACTACCCTACACCGTATGTCAATAAAAAAAAGTCGAAATAAATAAAAAAAAAAATTATGTAAAATAAAAAAAAAAGGAATTCACTGTCCAAAAAAGTAAATAAACCGCAGCATGAGTATTCGAACAGTGGTACCAAAACTCCTCTGACCAACTACTTATCCCGCATCACCAATCACGAAACGCAAATTTGTGATTTCAATACCTTATACAACGAACGTGATATCCGCGACCAACGTAGGCAATAGGACACACGGTACGGCCGCGTACCGGGAACTGCTTAAGACCGTACCGGAGTTCTTCCCCGAAGATCACTCTCCGAGTAATTCGCCGAAGATTTCTCTCCGAGTTCTTTGCCCACTCTCTCTCTCATGTGCTACTAGGAACACAAAAAAAAAAAAATTCTGACCTTCTGCGGGCTGAACTCCACTCGTTCGCGTCTCAAGTGCTGATCGTACCCTCGGGCTATCCGCCTACTCTGAGCTTAACTTCCCAAAATGGATGACTACGAGCCGTTCACAAATGGGAACTGACCGAAAGATGACAACGAAAACCTTTCGAAACAATTTATTATTGGTTGTTTGTAATTATGTATATTGTTGCGGAGATGCAAGCGGACCGTTAAGTTCGAAAACTCTCTGGAAGCGGGGATGGGAATGATGTCAGCTTCCAATGGAATTGTCAGAGCGTTCTAGAGATTTCTTATGGGGAACTTCCAACGGCGAACGTTCGAGATGGTGGACCGAGAGCTATATAAGCGCGAACACTCGCCCTCGACATTCATTCAGTTTGTGGTATAAAACAGCGTGTGACAAGTCGGTGTGATCAACCAAGGTGAAAAGAAAAGCTTTCAATAAAGGTTTGTGTATTGTGTAATGAAGTTTAAAGTGGATTGTACTGTGTAATAAAGTTTAAAGTGGATTGTATTGGATAATAAATAAAAGTGGTGAAGCTACACAGATAATTGATCTGTGGTGAAAGAATTAAAAGTGTGTGTGTTTTCATTCGAATAAAAAGGACAATTGTAGTTTATCGCAATCCAGTGGTGCGAACCCTATTTGGTGTGGGGATAGAATAAATTCGTAACATTTGGTGTCAGAAGTGGGATTGCGAGTAAACAAGTGGAACGTTTATTTAAATTGTGAATTGCACAAAGTGAATTGTTAAGAGACAGAAAAAATGGTGAAACTGGAAAAGTTGACAATCGAACAACTGAAAAGAGAGCTGGATGCTCGGCAATTATCCACAGTGGGTAGTAAAGCCAACCTGGTGGAGAGATTGCGATCAGCGTTGCAGGAAGAAGGTGTCGACTGGGAGAGTTACGAATTCGTAGTGGAGCAACCGTCGACATCTACTGAGCCAGGGTTCGATATGCAGCAATTTCTCGCGGCTATGAACGCTATGAGTGCTTCCATGAGCCAGAGACTAGAAGCAACCATACATCAAAAGTTGGAGGAAAATTCCACTTCTCTGAGTCAGAAATTGGAGGAAAATTCCACTTCTCTAAGCCAGAAACGGGAGAAACTTGAGGAAAATTCCGCGGTCGTAGGTAGAAAGTTGGAGGAAAATTCCACTTACCTGAATCAGAAGCTGGAAGAGATGCTAGAGAACACTCGAGAAAGCTTAGGAAACATCCAGCAGGCCGTCGACGATCGATTCCAGAACGTCGAGGAGAGAATCGAGACACTAGAATCGAGGTTCGATAAGAAGGTTCTAGATCTCGAAAATAACCAAGAAAAGATAATCGAGACAATGGAATCGAGGTTCGACAAGAAGGTTCTGGAACTCGAGAAAACTGTCCAAAACGTTCTGCATCAAGGAATCGTTGTACCAACTGCAGCATCGAAATTCACAGCTCCCAACTTCGACGGCACGAGCGCTTTCAACATCTTTAAGCTCCAGTTCGAGACAACAGCGGAACGGAATCAATGGGGAGAAGAAGATCGTGTGGCCGCTCTAGTAATTTCGCTTAAAGGCGAAGCAGCTGGTGTTTTACAGACCATCCCGGAGACCCAGAGAAGGAACTACACAGCCATATGGGATGCTCTCCATCGAAGATACGGCAGTGAGCACATGCAGGAGATGCACAAGCTGGAACTCAAAGGGCGCAAGCAGCGTTTAAACGAGACCATACAACAGTATGCTGCCGACATCGAGAGGCTATCCCATCTTGCCTACGCGGACGTTCCAGTTGATGTGGTGGAGAAACTTAAACGGATTCTTTCATCCAAGGGCTAAGGGACCCCGATACGCAACGAAGTTTGATTCTCCTGCCGAAGACATCTTTCAAGGAGACAGTTGCCAGCGCTCTCGCATGTGAAACATCGCTCTTGATATGCCGACCTTCCATCAAACTACGGCGCATATCTCAAGACCAGGATAGTTCGGGAACAATAACGGCTAGTAGGAGTGGTTCATTCCCGGGTAGATGCTACATCTGCGACCAGCAGGGGCACATTGCAAAGAACTGCCGCCTGCGAAGAAAGCGTTCGAGGTCTAGTTCGCCAAAAAGAGACCATGGGAGTGAACGCGACCGTGGAGGTGCAAAAGGTGCACCTAACAATCCGTTAAACTAAAACGAGTGAGTGCAGAGGGGCGTGCGCTGGCTCCCACATTGGAGTGCCCCAGCATCCTCGTATCCCGAATCTGTAGGGGTGCAACCAGCCTAGTCATCGAGGGAATGATGGACGGGCGACGATATCTGCTGACGTTGGACACGGGCGCAACTCATTCAGTCATCCGAAGCGGATTGGTTTCTGACATCGAACCATTTTCCGAGGTAAGGCTTCGTACAGTAACTGGTGAGAAGGCGGAAGTTAAGGGAAAGCTCCAGAAAATAATTACGATGGGTACCGTCGAGTTTCAGCATGATTTCATCGTTGCGGACATCACTGATGACATCATAATCGGCGTCGACTTCATGATTAGGCATGGCTTCACATTGGACCTCAACCAAAAAGTGATGAAGTATGGCAACTTGGAGCTCCCATTAACAATGGATAATGGACAAGGTAACAAGGTCAGGCGAATAGTCGTGCAAGCGCGCCAAACAGTTCCCCCGAATGCAGAAGCTGTGGTTTGGGCAAAGATAGGGGAGGATGCGGGGACAAGCCGAATGTGGGTGGTCGAACCCGACAAAAGAAATCGACCCAGCGATATAGTTGTTGGAAGGGCTCTCGTGGAACTCCGACAAGACCAATTGGTTCCAGTACGAGTCCTGAATCCTGCCAGTACACCTAGGACAATATACAAGGGAACAACGATCGCTCAATGCCAAGAAGCTGCCGCTATTGTGAACTGCGAAGATCAGAAACATCAGGAAATCCAGAAAAACAAACCGTTCTTGAAAACAAAGGCCAGAGAGTGGACGCAACATCTAGTGGAGAAGCAAAAACGTAAAGCACTCTCCCTGCTCCGTAAATATTGGACAGTTTTTGCAGATGGTAAGAACTGTGGAAGAACATCAATTATGAAGCACAGAATAGACACAGGGGACTCTAGACCCATCCGGCAACCACCGAGGAGGGTACCTTTGGCGAAAGAAGGAGAGGTGATCAAACTAATCGACGAGATGGAAAAGGAGGGCGTGATCGAACCATCTGCAAGCCCATGGAGTTCTCCAGTAGTGCCAGTTAAGAAGAAGGATGGAAGCACCCGATTCTGCGTGGACTATAGGAAGCTGAACGACGTCACGAAAAAGGACAGCTATCCTTTACCAAGAATCGACGACACCTTGGACACACTATCTGGTGCAAAGTGGTTCTCGACGCTGGACTTGCAAAGTGGATACTGGCAAATAGAGCTTGACCAGCAAGACAAGGAAAAGACCGCGTTCACCGCCGGGGGAGAGTTGTGGCAGTTCTCTGTGATGCCCTTCGGTCTTTGCAATGCGCCAGCCACATTCGAAAGACTTATGAACCGGATACTAAGAGGACTTCACTGGAGGACTTGCCTTGTCTATCTGGATGACATAATTGTCATGGGCAAGGATTTCGACGATCACCTTAAGAAGCTTGAAGAGGTACTGGAACGTATTCAAGCAGCCGGATTGAAATTGAGCCCGAAGAAATGTTCGCTCTTCCAGAACGAGGTGAAGTACTTGGGACATGTGGTGACTGCAGAAGGAGTCCATACAGATGAAGAGAAAATCTCAGCGGTTAAGGAATGGCCGCGGCCGAAGAATCTTCATGAGTTAAGGTCATTCCTGGGACTTTGCACATATTACAGGCGATTCATCCCAGGATTTGCAAACGTTGCTAGCAGTTTGCACGAGCTCACCAAAAAGAATCGGCCATTCAAGTGGGAGAAGCCGCAGGAGGAAGCGTTCATTCACCTGAAGGAATTGCTCTGCAGTGCGAAGATTCTTGCATATCCTGTTCCGGGAGAAAAGTTCATTTTGGACACCGATGCGAGCGGACATGGAATCGGAGGAGTACTCTCTCAAATAATCGACGGGCGAGAACGGGTCATCGCTTACTACAGTAGGATCCTATCGAAGCCGGAGAGGAACTACTGTGTAACTAGGAGGGAGCTTTTAGCCGTGGTTGACTGTGTCAAGCATTTCCACAAATATCTCTATGGCCAAGCTTTTCATCTTAGGACGGACCACGCAGCGTTGAGATGGTTGCTGCAGTTCAAAAACCCGGAAGGCCAGCTTGCTAGATGGATAGAGAGAATCCAGAGTTATGACTTCAGTATCGAACACCGGAAGGGAAGCAGTCATGGAAATGCGGATGCATTATCGAGGCGACCTTGCGATGTTGAATGCAAACATTGTTCACGCGCCGAGACCAAGGAACAGGTCACCGATATCCGTTGTTTCCAGGTGCTGCCAGAAGATTCCTGGACTGTCGGGAAGGTCGGAAGGAAGCAGCGAGAAGATGCCGATCTGGCAGTCATCATCGACTACCAAGAACGAGGTTTTCGACCAAGTTGGCAGCAAATATCCAGTGAAAGCCCAATCGTGAAAGCTTACTGGGCTCAATGGCAGAGTTTGAAGCTGAAGAACGGTTGCCTCTACCGCAGTTGGGAAAGTGAGGACGGGAACATTGTAAACGATCTGCTGGTAATTCCGAAAGGACAAATCGAAGAGGTCATCCGAGAATACCACGAGGGACCAAGCGGGGGTCATCTTGGTGTTAACAAGACTGTAGAAAAGATCAAGAGACGTTTCTACTGGGTAGGATGCCATGAGTCGGTTACGCGTTTCATTCGCAGGTGTGAACAGTGTGCGAAGGCAAAGGGGCCAGTTAGGAAAGCTCGAGGAAATATGCAGCAGTACAATGTTGGAGCACCGTTCGAACGTATCGCAATGGACATTGCAGGCCCATTCCCAACGAGCAACGCTGGAAACAAGTACGCGCTAGTGGTGATCGATTACTTCAGCAAGTGGCCTGAGGTGTTTTGCATCCCGAACCAGGAAGCCAAAACCATTTCGGATGCATTCGTGAATAACTGGGTTTCGCGTTATGGAGTACCAATGGAACTACACTCAGACCAAGGGAGAAACTTCGAGTCGTCGGTGTTCAAGGAACTCTGTGACATGCTAGGTATCAGAAAGACGCGGACAACACCATTACATCCACAATCTGATGGCATGGTCGAAAGGTTCAACCGGACGATGGAGGAATACCTGAGGAAAGTCGTCGTCGGAGATCAGAAGGACTGGGATGAACATCTCCCCCTTTTTCCAATGGCATACCGTTCGGCACAGCACAATTCAACGGCAACAACACCCGCCGAAGCCATTTTTGGAACTGATCTCCGACTTCCATCGGACTTGAAGTTCGGCGTGGTACTACCGACAACTAGCGGCAGGGAAGACTTCGTAACTGAAAAGAAGGAACAGCTGAACTCCATCCATCAGTTCATCCGGGAGCGACTGAACTTGGTCAGCGATAAAATGAAGGCGCGATACGACTTGAGGGCGAATACTTCTGGATTCGAGACCGGACAATTGGTATTGCTGTACAACCCACAACGGAAAAAAGGCTTGTGCCCCAAATTGCAATCAGCCTGGGACGGACCATATGAAGTCATCAAGAAACTCAATGACGTGGTATACCGGATACAGCAGATGGGAAACAGACGGGCGAAATATAAAATTGTCCACGTAGAGAGGTTAGCACCATATTACGGAGAAGGGTCCAATCGCTTGTTCGAGGACGAACAAGTTTAGGAGGAGGGCAGTGTTGCGGAGATGCAAGCGGACCGTTAAGTTCGAAAACTCTCTGGAAGCGGGGATGGGAATGATGTCAACTTCCAATGGAATTGTCAGAGCGTTCTAGAGATTTCTTATGGGGAACTTCCAACGGCGAACGTTCGAGATGGTGGACCGAGAGCTATATAAGCGCGAACACTCGCCCTCGACATTCATTCAGTTTGTGGTATAAAACAGCGTGTGACAAGTCGGTGTGATCAACCAAGGTGAAAAGAAAAGCTTTCAATAAAGGTTTGTGTATTGTGTAATGAAGTTTAAAGTGGATTGTACTGTGTAATAAAGTTTAAAGTGGATTGTATTGGATAATAAATAAAAGTGGTGAAGCTACACAGATAATTGATCTGTGGTGAAAGAATTAAAAGTGTGTGTGTTTTCATTCGAATAAAAAGGACAATTGTAGTTTATCGCAATCCAGTGGTGCGAACCCTATTTGGTGTGGGGATAGAATAAATTCGTAACAATATGTATAATTAATTTTGTTCTGTTTTTAGTATTTGTCGTGGTAGCGGCAACAGAAATACATCATCTGTGAAAATTTCAACTGTCTAACTATCACGGTTCATGAGATACAGCCTGGTGACAGACGGACGGACATCGAAGTCTTAGTAATAGGGTTCCGTTTTACCTTTGGGTACGGAACCCTAAAAATCAATAAAAAAGCTTATGAAGTCTTATTATCGAAATACAAAGAAATTGATAAAATAATTTTTGGACATCTTATCGCCGTGAGTTGAAAAAATTAAATAATAGTCGTAGGTCGGGTTGTGGAACAGACGAAGTGTACGAGTCAAATGTATGGTACTTCGTTGCGCTACATTTTCTGAAGGACCAGGAGTTGCAAGTGGACGGATCATCGTCGTTTGACTTGGAACTGGATGAGGAGAATGCTCTGCTTGAAGAAGTAAGTAAATGTTTATTTGAAAATATATGTATCAAACCCAAAGTTTTGGGAGTGATTCCAGCGGTGTTAAAAAAATCGGAAAAATCATCATACTCGAATATGAAGAAAAAAAAAACAGCGAATGTGGATTAAAACATGGGTCGGAAAACGTAATAATTTATCATCGGTAACTGTTAAGAGAATTTCGCCAAAATTTGCCAGAGGATTTTCGTAATTATTTGCGAATTGTTAGGAACGTATGATGAGTTACTAAGAAAAATAATTCCTCATACATATGAAAAAATCAAACCAAAATTATTTTTCTTTGTTGGAAGTCATATCGTTCATTCCGCTCAAAGTTGGTGTTGTTTCTCTGAACGCACAAGCAAAAGTGAAAAAATGCTCTGAAGTTGTACGACAACTGTTCACACTTAACGATAAATCGTTCAACCACGGCTGTCAAGCAAAAAGTTGGAAATTTTCAACTTCCTGACTACAAATCGTACCGACTTGTAGCTAGAGCGTTCACATTGGTTTTGCATACACAATTTGTCGTCCAACCACGATTGTCAAGCAAATCGCCCGATAAATCGTTCAATGTGAACCGCGCTTAAGTCAAAAGCGTCGTTCTTAAAGCGGCCCCTAGACGCTCAATATTATTGTGCAAAATGTTACACAATTTTATTGGCTTGCTGCCCCAGACAGTTCAATATTTTTCCCAATAATTTAGTTGACCGATGATATTTGTATAGACAACGTGTTGAGTGATAATGAAGTTTGTTGTCTGGCTATTGCACTTGCTGTTAAGAAAAAAAAAATCACTCGGGGAGAGGTTTATTACTCAACACTTCAAATATGAATAAACAAATATTGCGCAACCGTACCCACAGGCGATACAATATTTTTATATCGTGCAATAAAAATCAAAAGCGTTTTGATTTTCCGCAATATATTGCACAATCTTGCAATATTAGGTGTTTTTTATTATGCATCCGTATCAGTATCCGGATCACGATTTACATGCATTACAATAAAAACACGTGATCCAAATTTTATCTGGATCAACTTTTGTGATCCGAAAATTAGTTCACACTATTTCCCATTGGGTTCGCATTAAAATTAGGAAGGTCAATGCCTGATGAACATATAGAATTGTGACCCTGATTTGATTAAAAAGTTTTCCCCTCAGTATGAACTAATTGCACTCATAATATTTGGTGTTTTTTATTATGCATCCGTATCAGTATCCGGATCACGATTTACATACATTACAATAACAACACGTGATCCAAATTTTATCTGGATCAATTTTTGTGATCCGAAAATTAGTTCACACTATTTCCCGTTGGGTTCGCATTAAAATAAGGAAGGTCATTGCCTGATGAACATATGAAATTGTGACCCTGATTTGATTAAAAAGTTTTCCCTTCAGTATGAACTAATTGCACTCATAACACTATAAAATGTGTGTATTAATTTAAATTTGTAAAACCCTTGAGTGAATTGGAGATATATTACCCCCAATTAGTGTATATCGATAAAAATTATCATCATCAGCATTGAATCAATCGTATCAAATTTTTATGAAAAGAAAAATTTTCTTTGTCATGGCAATTCCACACTTCAATTTAAATAGCAGCTGCTTCGATTTTCAATTTGTTTATTTTGTTTTCAAGTGTCAGATCCTTGACAGAACGAAATGTCAAGAACGCTACTCGTTGATCTGCTACTCAATGATCCGGACTGTTTTATTTTGCCCATGATCCGGATACTGATACGGATGCATAATAAAAAACACCTACTATAAAATGTGTGTATTAATTTAAATTTGTAAAACCCTTGAGTGAATCGGAGATATATTACCCCCAATTAGTGTATAACGATAAAAATTATCATCATCAGCATTTAAATCAATCGTATCAAATTTGTATGAAAAGAAAAATGTTCTTTGGCATGGCAATTCCGCACTTAAATGTCAAAAATTATTTGTGGAAATGGAGCAGTCGGGCCAAAAAATGTATGTAAACACATGAATTTTAACACAATTCAAATTGACTGCCACATGACCCACCGGTGGTCATGTTTCAAAAACACTGAAACACTAACATATAAACACGTGGGCAATCAACGTGTTCATTTCCAATTTGTTTATTTTCTCTTTATTTTGTTTTAAAATGTCAGATCTTTGACAGAACTGACTGATATGAAATGTCAAGAACGCTACTCGTTGATCTGCTACTCAATGATCCGGACTGTTTTATTTTGCCCATGATCCGGATACTGATACGGATGCATAATAAAAAACACCTATTATCTACAGACGAAGAAAAATATTGTTCAATATCAAATATTGCACAGTAATATTGAACGTCTAGGGGACGCTTGCAACGATAATAACACGTTTAGTATCGGTGTGTTCAAAAGCAAAAACCAAACTCTACTGTGTTCACAGGGCACGTACGAAGGTGACAATAATGAATGCAAACCCTCAATAGTTTTCCATCTCTATGATCGTTGATTTGGGTGATTATTAAAAAGAACATGATAATGGTGAGAAAAGAAACATTAAGAAATAACTGGGAATTTTGTGTTTAAGTGATGATTTTCAGCTTGGAAGGATTGTTTGTTTATCAGATTCTTTACCAAGAATTTTCCATAGACTCCTTTCATCATCAAATGGTAGCCTAACGTCGGTGACTGCAAGTTTTCAGAAACCACCTGGACAAATATTTAAATCAAGTCAAACCATGAAAATGGACAAACTGTATAAATGTTTGAGCATTGAACTTCGAGCCATAGATCCGGCAGTTTTAAGAAGTTATTTTCGATTTGCGACAATTACAGCGCAGCACTTTGGAATAGAGATTGGACGGTGGTAAGTACCGATATATGTACATACAGTGAGAGTCAAAAATTAGTATACAGCCAGCGCCTACTAGTATAGAGCTTAAAATACGCTATGTTGCAAGTGACTAGAAAAATTACTTAAACACCAAATAAAACTTACAAATAACTATTTTATTTTCCACTACAAAATAGTTCAACAGAAATAATAATTCAAAAATTATTCATGATTAAAGCAAAAATCATCTGAAAAAAACAGTCAAAAATTAGTATACACTTTAGAAATAAACACTTATAGTCTTACATAGGCTTAAAAAGCTGAGCGTAATACTTCGTAAGACCTCCGTGGGCTTTAATAGCTGCAGCCAATCTTGCCCAGGAACCTAGGGAACAAGTTTTTTTGTAACTTCAGGAGAGGTTTGAGCCCATTCTTCGGTTAATATCGTCCGAAGGCCTGGTTTTGACGGTGACGGGTCATTTCCTGATATTTCTGTCCAAAACTTTCCACAGACGTTCAATAGGATTAAGGTCTGGAGATTGTGGAGGAGAATTCAGCTGTTTGGGGGTATGGTACAATAACCATTCTTTGACAATCTTTGCCGTATGTTTTGGGTCATTGTCTGAGGCCCAATTTTTCCACACTAAGGAGCAAATTGTCTTTTAAAATATTTAGGTAATCCTTGCTATTCATTGTCGACTCGATAAAAAACAAATTTCCCGTTCCAGCAGCCGACATGCAACCCCAAACCATCACTGAACCTCCGCCATGCTTCACGGTCGAAGTGAGGTTTTGTGGTAGAAGCTCACTATTTGATGTTATCCAGACTTTAGTCCTGCGTTTTGAACCAAATATCTCAAACTTGCTCTCGTCACTAAAGATGACATTATCCCAAAACGTTTGGGCGGTATTTGAGTGTTTTTTTTTTTTCGAAGATTAGGCTTCTGCCACAAAACCTCACTTCGACCATGAAGCATGGTGGAGGTTCAGTGGTGGTTTGAGGTTACATGTCGGCTTCGGAAACGGGAAATCTTATTTTTATTGAATCAACAATGAACAAAAAGGGTTATCTTCTTCTTCTTCCTAGCGGGCGCTACAGGGGTGGAATCGGCTAAGGTGATTTGTGCCAAGTGACAGTCACATTCTCGGTTTCGGTATCGTGTAAGATGATAGTCACTGTGATTGTGACATTTTTGTGACAGTTTTCTGGTGACAGTTATTTAGCTATCACTTTCCTATGTTCTGTGCGTTTGATATGGCTTTGTGCCTTTGTGTGTTTTATAAAATATGTATGTTTCCGTGCTTGGGACTATTTATAAGCGAAGATGAAGAGCTCAATGAGACATTGATGGAAGTTAGAATTCTGTAATTGTAAATTGTAATTGTAAATTGAGGAAGAATTTAAGAAATCAGTCTCAATCGGTTTCCTTTCCCTGTACGCCGACAAAATGTATAATTGGCCAATAATGAATTGAATGCAATAATAGCATTTCTAATATCTACATTATTTACTTTTCCCAGTATTTGTGCAAAACAATCCGTGACAACGGCCTTAATTTTAATATCGAAATTTCTTTTTAAATATCTAACAGCTGTCTTAAGGCAGCCCTACACGGCGAACATGTTCGCCGATTTTGTTCGTGAATTTGCTGTGAATGTCGCCGAGTAAACATAAATGAATAACCATAAGCGCCACCACTTGTGCTTATTTATCGTACATGTTTACCCTCTGAAGAATCAGCACGAAATGAATGTTCTCCAAACGTGTTCGCCGTGTAAAGAGTAACGCAAACGAACGGATTCGGCGAACATGTTCGCCGTTTAGGGCTACTTTTATCTATCAGTAATTCCGAAAAAGCAAGTGTTGCTCCTTTTCTAAACTTTTTTTGTGATAATCTTACCCGATAGCAAAAGGTGATGATAGTCATATATGACTGTCACCAAAGTGACAATCACCTATCACCTTAGCCGATTCCAGCCCAGTTCGGGGTGAACCTGGGCCTCAACCAACATGCCCCTCCATCTAGCACGATCTTTCGCTAGCCTTTTCCATTGCCGCACACCCAGTTGGCTGAGGTCCCCTTTCACCTGTGTGCGCCATCGTAAGTGCGGCCGTCCTTTGCTTCTTCGTCCCTCGGGGTTGGATTCAAAGACTCTCCGGGCTGGAGCTGTGGTGTCCATTCGCTCTACATGGCCCAGCCATCTTAGGCGTTGAATCCGTAGACGCCTGACTAGGCTCATGTCGCTGTACAGCCCGTAAAGTTCGTGGTTGAATCTTCTCCTCCATCCCCCGTCTGCGTTTATAGGCCCAACAATCACGCGCAAAATCTTTCTCTCGAACCGACCAAGGGCCTCCTCATCCGCTTTTGATAGTGTCCATGCTTCTGCGCCGTACAACAGGACCGGGATGATAAGGGTCTTATATAGAGTTCGGAACTGATGTCGTTGTTCCAGGTCACTGCGGAGCCAAGGTAGACGATGTCCTTAACTACCTCGAACTTATATCTGACTATACAAACGTTCTGGCCAAGACGTCGGTGGTGAGAGTCCTTTTTTGATGACAGGATATATTTAGTTTTGCCCTCGTTTACCGCCAGACCAACTTTCGCCGCCTCGATCTCAATACTCGCAAACGCCTCATTGACATCTCGCTGTGATCTACCTATTATGTCAATGTCGTCGGTGTATGCAAGGAGTTGCGAGGATTTGAAATAGATTGTGCCTCTTGTATTGGCCAGTGATTTTTGCACAATCATTTCCAACATGATGTTGAAGAAATCACACGATAGCGCATCGCCTTGCCTAAACCCTTTGTATAGCTCGTCTCTAATTACGCTGTCGTATGCGGCTTTGGAGTCGACAAATAGGTGGTGAGTGTCGACTTAAAAGTCATTGTTTTTTTCCAGGATCTGCCGTAGTGTGAAGATTTGGTCGATGGTGGACTTCCCTGGCCTGAATCCGCACTGATAAGGACCTATCAGCTTATTTACAAAAGGCTTCAGGCGTTCACACAAAACGGCAGAGAAGATTTTGTAGGCGATGTTAAGGAGACTTATTCCTCTATAGTTGGCGCATTCAGAGGGGTCTCCTTTCTTGTGGATCGGGCATACGATGCTGATACTCCGTTCCTCGGGCATGCTTTCCTCTAACCATATCCTACGGATGAGCTGGTGCATGCTCCCAACCAGGTCATCCCCAGCTGCCTTGAAGAGCTCAGCAGACAGTCCGTCTGCGCCAGCAGCTTTATTCGACTTGAGCTTCGATATGGCAATCTTAACTTCGTCGAGGTCAGGGGGACAGAATTCTCTGCGGTTTCCGTCGATTAGAAATGGATCATTCTGCCTGACAGCGGTATATTGACTAACATCGCCGTTATACAGTCTGCAGAAGTGGTTTTTCCATATTCTCAGCATCGACTGCGGTTCTACTACTAGGTGTCCGTTCTCATCCCTGCAGGCTTCCGTTCTGGCTTTATAACCTTGGCATGTTCCCTTTATTTATTTGATTAAACCTTCGAACGTCACGCCTGCAGTAACACCTCTCCAGATCCTCCATCGCGCGCTTCTCGTGCTCTTTCTTCTTTCTCTTGAGAAGCTTATGCTCTTCCCTTCTTTTTAACTCGTAGAGCTCACGAGCTTCTCTTGTTCTCTTATGCAGCGAGGCCTTATATGCATCCTGCTTCGCTGTATGAATCCTGCACTCGTCATCGAAGCAGGTGTTTCTTCGTGGTGGAGCCTTGAAACCCAAAACTTCGGATGCAGAGCTTTTGAGGGCTTGTTTGTAAATGCTCCACTGCTGTTATATTGATAGTGTGGAGGATTCAGGTGTATTGGAGAGCTTAAGAGAGACGCGATCGGTAAAAGCAATAGCGGTTTCTGGCGATAGTAGCTTTCCGACGTCATAACTTTGTATTCCTACTCTACTTCGATGCGTTCGTGATATCCGTAAGCGCATCTTGGCTACTACAAGATAGTGGTCCGAGTCGATGTTAGCCCCTCGGGAAGTTCGAACATCAAGAATAGTGGAGGAGTGTCTGACGTCGATCGCGATGTGATCAATCTGGTTGGTAGTCGATTGATCAAAAGACCGCCAGGTGCCTTTGTGTATATCGAGGTGCGGGAAGCGCGTACTGGCTAGAAGGAGATTTCGCCCCGTAGCAAGATCAATCAGCCTGTGTCCGTTATCGGAGGTGGTGTCGTGTACGCTATGTTTGCCGATGACTCGTTCAAAGATGCTTTCCTTACCCAGCTTAGCATTGAAGTCTCCTAGTACAATTTTGATGTCATAGCTGGGACATTGGTCATACGTTCTGTCTAGGAGATCGTATAACTCATCTTTGGCGGAGTCATCCTTGTCTTCCGTGGGGTCGTGGACGCAGATCAGGCTGATGTTAAAAAATGTAGCCTTGATACGGATTGTTATGAGGCGTTCGCTCACATGCCGAAAGCTTAGGACTTTTTGCCTTAGTCCACCTCGAACAACAAATCCGCATCCAAACAATCGTTGCCCTCTCTCCCTATAGCAGTCGCCGTAGTAAATATCGCAGTTTTTCATCCGCTTTATACCCGGTCCATTCTATCGCATTTCCTGGATGGCGGTAATGTCCGCTTTATAGCGGTCTAGGGCGTCCGCAAGTTGCTCGACTGCACGTGGCCTGTTTAGGGACCTAACATTCCACGTACAAAGCCGAAGATCATTGTCTTTTTTTTTCGTTTTTTGCAAGGGTCGTCAACATAAATCCGGCCCGTTATATCCGAGGTTTGTGGTTGTTTCGGAGTTTGTGTTTTGTTTTACGGTTACGCCTTACAAGGCCGTAACCCAACCGACTAATCCTGTTTTTTGGTGCAGGAGGCTCGCCATTCGCCCTTCCCCGTCTGCAATTTCCATAGGAAATCTCCAGATGGCACCACTTACTAACTGTGCCACAAGGTGTTCGACTGCGGTGGCTCTACTCGCTTTTTAGCAGGCCAGCATCCGTCGGATAGATGCTACCCCTACGAGGACTTCGTTAGTCCTTTGCCAAGGGTTATCTAGCCATCTTAAAAGGCAATCTACTCTATAGTGTGGAGAAACTGGGCCTCACATCGCCTTGGTCTTCTAACAAGGCAATGACCCAAAATATACGGCAAGAACTGTCAAAGAATGGTTGCTGTACCTTACCCCCAAACAGCTTAACTCTCCTCCACAATCTCCAGGCCTTAATCCCATTGAACATCTATGGGAAGTTTTGGAAAGAAATATCAGGAAACGGGTCATAACGTCAAAACAAGACCTTCGGACGGTATTAACCGAAGAATGGGCTAAAACCTCTCCTAAAGTTACAAAAAAACTTGTTACTTCGGTTCCTGGAAGATTGGCTGCAGCTATTAAAGCCCACGGAGGTCCCACGAAGTATTAACGCTCAGCTTTTTAAGCCTATGTAAGACTATAAGTGTTTATTTCTAAAGTGCATACTAATTTTTGACTCAGTCGTAAAGAAAGCTTTGTCCGAGAAGCAACGATCTTTAAACCGTATTAATTGTGACTCGCTTCTTATAAAAAGCCAACATTCATAAACGCGCAAGATCCCCAAATACCGGGGACAATCGTTTGTCCCTTGGTAAAAAACTCAAATCAACCCCTAAATCAGTGCCCAAAATGGTTCTAACAAAAAAGAACTCCAACTATTGGAGTCCCTTACAATGTCTACCGGACAGTGATGTTGAAACTGATGATATGGACGATAATGTAGTGCCTAATACATCAGTCAAAACAGTTGTTCCACCAATCAAATTATTGCAGAAAACTTGTGATTATGTGCACGCTTGTATGGAAAATATAAAAATAAGTGATTACTGTACCAAACAAATGTCGATCGGAATCAAAATTATGTGTGAAAGTATGGAATCCTATCATTCCGTAATAAAAAAGCTCAAAGCGAAAAATTGCCAATACTTCACTCACGATCTCAAAAGTGGGAGAGCGTTTAAAGTTCTTCTTTTCGGTTTGGGTACATATAATACAGATGTATTAAAGACCGAATTATTAAGACTTGGTCTAAAATGCTAAGACATCAAAATTATCTCCAAAAGATGTCAACAATACATTGATACATTCTACTTAGTTTCGCTTGAAAGTGGTGCGATCAAATTAAGTGAATTAAAAAACAACATTCGTTCCATCTTTCGTACACAAATTAAATGGAGTTACCAACGTAAACAGAAGAATAAATTAACCCAGTGTCGTAACTGCCAAATGTTTGGCCACGGGGAACGAAACTGTCATGTTAAAACATATTGTTCTGTTTGTGCAGGCAATCATAAACTGTAGAGTGTAACAACTCGGGTATGTTCAAGTGCGCGAACTGTAAAGGAAATCATAAGTCCACGGACACCACAGGCGTCAGTAGAGTTAAATATCTTGAATTGAGACAGAAACCTTTGTCTAAAACCAAAGACTTTTCATCATCTATCAACAACACTAACAACAATAACAGCAATATTCCATTGATGTCAATACAAGACTTTCCATCGCTACCAACACGCAGTGTTACGAATCCAGTGCACAGGGAAAACAAAAATCCTAGTATCTCTCGCCCGAGAGCTTGGAATAATATTACAGCTGAAACACCATTACCATCAGCACACAACACAACGAGCTGGAAACAGTGAAGAATTGTTCTCCATGGAGGAACTGAATTCTAATGGAGATGATAACGCAGTTAGGATCTTGTAAAAGCAAAAATGAGCAATTTAAGGTTATCGCACAATTAGCGTGTAAGTTTTTGTATAATAATGATAAGTAATACGAGTAATAAGATAAATGTTATAACATGGAATGCAAGAGGCATCCTAAACAAACATATTGAATTTGTAGATTTCTTAACTAGAAATAAAATCGATATAGCATTAGTAACTGAAACTTGGCTAAAGCCGAGCAGTCATATTGCAACATCAGCGTTTAAATGCTATCGTGTAGGTAGAGAAAATAGAAGAGGTGGAGGTGTAGCCATTCTTATTAGAAGATCAATTCAACATAAGCTCTTACCTTGTATACAAACTAATTACGTTGAAAATGTAGGGATTGAAATACTGTTAAAAAATAATAGAAAAATCAAGATATATTGCATCTATTTTCCAGGGAAAATTACAGATCTTTGTTCACCAGACGAAAAGAGGCGAAGATTTAGATATGATTTACAAAAACTGTTTAGGGGGCGTTCAAGTATTACGTAACGCATTTTTTAAGATTTTTGATCCTCCCTCCCCCCCATGTAACGCGCCGTAACGTTTTTCTGTACCCCCCCTCCCCCTCCCTAAACGTTACGTAACACCCAAGTGACAATTTTTACCTATAAGTCACAATTATGTTGCGCACAGTACCAGAAAGTCGCTAAAATATCGTTGTTACTGTTTTAATCGCGTTTGCGGTAATGATAAATAAAACAAGAGATTTATAACTCACAATTTTTTAACTATGGGGACTAGTGCTAACAAATAGCAAGAGGCACTGCAACCTTTATAGATCTATTGTGTCTACTAGCCAGGAGCTTCTTCATTTCTTTAATGAAGTAGGAGCTGAGAGGATCCCCTTAGGAGGCAGCGCACTGATATGGTATGTGCCCTGCAGTTTCTTCGTCCTCAAGACAGAGTCGTAACTCACTTTCAGACGACCGTAAGGTAGCTGACTAGTCTTCTGATATCGACTCTATTAAGTTTAAGAATATTAATAGAGTGTTTGTTCAGGGGTCGTATAATTCTTTTCGATTGGCAAAGTCAAAAGGGCAGGTGTTGCGATTTTTCTCACTGCCGCAGAAAGATTCAGGACTTATGTACCTTTCGCTGGAATTTTTCCTTACGAGATGATCAGCGATTTCATTGTTTTTAATACCTTTGTGCCCTGGCACCCATCAGAGCATCATGGCATTCCCTAACGGATTTGGAGTTTGTGCTATACGAAGTCAGCTCTGATTGGCTATCATAGAGTATACTGATGGTTATTCCTCTTATGCCAGTCTCTATGTTTAGATTGGCGGATGTTAGGATGGTTATAATTCAGATTAGAAGATACTGGGACTCATTCGTAGGGTCTTGCTAATCCTCTAATTTGGTCCAAAGATGCCGGCGACAACGCCAGAATAAATTTTGGAGCCATCAGTATACCACCTAAGGCCTTTGACGTTGAGCAAGAGATCACTGGTTTCCCAAGCTGTGCGGTTTGGGGGATCAATATCTTAAATCTCTTGTCAAAAGGGAAGGTGTGTGGTAATGCGTCTGAGACCGTGGTATTCATATCCAGCTTAGGAAGCTGTTGCAGGATTTACATGTGACCCATAGGTCTGTTCCCGAGAGAAGAATTCTGATTGCGCTACGTAATGCGACCTTTTTAATAAAAAGGTGCAGTGGAGTAAGTCCAATTAGTGCTTCTTGAGCTGCCGAAGGGCAGGTTGGCATTTATTTTTTTTTGGCACAATTGCGCTGGCAAGTCAGTATGAGAGCCTTTTATAGGCTAAGAACGGTTGATAATGCAAATCTCCCTCTTTTGAGGACAATACAGTATGAACTCACCTTAACAACACGGATTACGGCAATGTGTTTGTGCGTATTTCGTGTTTAAAACACTAACACAAAATAAAATTGATGTCCAAAACAGTCGAGGGATTAGCCGTAAAACAAAAACGAAAAGAGTTGCCAACTTCGGAGACTAATTCCCTAGTTTTTATATAAAAAACATGTTACATAACGCGTTGTTCGAACCCCCCCCCCCTCCCACCCTTGTAACGCATCGTAACATTTTACAAGACCCCCCCTCCCCCCAAATTGCGTTACGTAATACTTGAATGCCCCCTTAGCATCAGGGGTCATTTTCTACTGGGAGGTGATCTTAATTGCAGACACCGTGACTGGGGTTGTATAAGAGCAAATTCCTTGGGAAAAATTTTATACAATATTTCTGTTATGTTGCCAATATCCATCTTGTTTCCACCTAGCCCTACCTTCATTCCAACTAGTTCACGCGGTAACCCGTCTGTTATTGACCTGTTCGTAACGAATGTGTTTGGACTTATCTCTCAACCTATCGCTTTAAATGACCTTTGTTCTGACCATTATCCAGTTATTTGTAAGCTCCGTTGGTCAGGGACAGAGAAAGTGCAAACCTTTTTTAATTTCAAAAATGCCAACTGGGTAAAATTTCGAAAAAACTTAAAAAATAATTTTCGAAGAATTCCCACCAACTTGGAATCTATAACATGCACACATGATGTTGATATAATTCTCCAACAATTTACTGAAAACATTATTATTTCAGCGAATAATAGTATTCCTCAAACAAAGGTAAAATATCACTCTCTGAAATTACCACCTCATATTTTAGAGTTCATAAGAATAAGGAATTTGCACAGGAGAAATTGGCAAAGATATCATCAACCCATTTCAAAGGTCCTTATTAAATATTTTAATAAATTAATAAGTACGAACATCCACCTCTACAGAAATAATGTGTGGAATAACAAATTAAAAAATCTTGATAAGGCTTCCAAACCTTTCTGGAATGTAGTTAAAGTTATCAGAAATAAAAGTAGACAAATACCATGCCTCAAAGACAGTTCTGATATTATACTTACCGATACAAAGGTTTTCGCCTTGACATTTTCACAAAATCATAAAGTATCTCAACATCTAGGTGACCAAATTACTAATACACTTGTAGATAATTCAATAAATGCAATTAATTCTGTTGTCAGTGAAACCCCTTCAAATGAATTTGTGTCTAAGGCGGACATAAAAATTCTTATTAAGAATTTGAATACAAGAAAAACATGCGGTACAGATCGTATTGAAAATATATTTTTTAAAAAATTACCTAAAGAGGGAATAAGTTTGTTAGCATTTCTTATCAACAGTTGCTTTAAAATGCAATATTTCCCTGACTCTTGGAAACTTGCAAAGGTAATCCCATTACCAAAAGCAGGAAAGCAACCAAATGACCCTCACAGCTATAGATCAATAAGCCTGCTTAGTAATTTAAGTAAAATTTATGTGATAGTGCTGAAAGACAAGATTCTCAAATTTATTGAAGAGCGGAAAATTTATCTCGATGAGCAGTTTGGATTTAGAAAATGCCCCGGAAGCACCCATCAAGTACTCAGAATGTGCAATAGTATCAAAAGAAATAGGTCAGAAGGGAAATCAACTGGGATGATAATTTTGGACATCGAAAAAGCCTTTGATTCCGTATGGCACAATGGCCTCATATACAAATGGTTAAATAGTAATTTCCCCCTATATCTTTGTAAAATTGTGCAAAATTTTGTATCAAATCGTCGCTTTAAAGTAATAGTCAACGGTAGTGCGTCTGACATATTTATTTTTTGTGCTGGTGTGCCCCAAGGTTCAGTTCTCAGTCCAGTCTTATGTAATGTTTACACCTCTGACCTTCCAAGTATTCCGCATTGTGAAGTCGCAGTGTTTGCCGATGATACCGCTATATTGTCAGCGCATGAATTTGGTCTTAATATTGAGACAAATCTAAAAAATGCTGCTGACATATTAAGAGATTATTACTCCAAAGCTCAATACAGGAAGCTCAATTCAGGAAAAATTCGAGCTATCTTTTTTACCAGAAAAAGAAGACCTTGTTTGCTTCCGTCTAATAATCTAATAATCAACGGTCACCAGATAGAATGGAAGTCATTTGTAAAATACTTAGGAATACATCTTGACCCAAGATTGACATTTGCGAAGCACTTTGCAGAAACACACAATAGAGTTAATACTGCAATCCGAATCTTGTATCCATTCATAAATAGGCAATCATTGCTTTCAATTGGAAACAAAATAATAATTTACAAATCGATTTTCCAACCCTTATTACTATACGGTTGCCAAGTTTGGGGCAGCTGTGCAAATTGCCACATTAAGAAGCTACAAAGAAGACAAAATAGAATACTTAAAATGATGTTAAATTTACCTTGGCATTACTCAACGTTACAATTGCTTATAAGAGCTGATGTTGAATTGATCTCATGCAGAATCTGCGCACTAAATGACACCTTTAAGGCAAGATGCGACATTGCTGAAAACCTTCTCATCAATCAACTAAATTTAACATAACACCTCTTTTGAAATTTCACTACTAATGTAATATCATCCTTTCTTCTCTTTAAACTTACTATTATATATAATCTATACCGTCATACTTATTTGCTTTTGTTATATCTGTATACAGTTTACTTAATTTTTGTTCCGTTGCTACTCTATTATTATAGTTATTACTTATCTATTTATTTGTTTAATTATTTATGTATTTATTTATTCATATACATATTTATTTATTTGTTCATATATTTTTTGTTTATTTATTTATTCATATATACTTATTTATTTATATATTTATTTATTTATCCATACTGTTACAAATTATTCGATCCCACACCGAACAGGGTTCGCACCACTGGATTGCGATAAACTACAATTGTCTTTTTATCCAAAATAAAACACACACACTTTTCTTTGTTTCACCACAGATCAACTATCTGTACAGCTTCACCACTTTTATTTATTATCCAATACAATCCATTTTAAACTTTATTACACAATACACAAACCTTTATTGAAAGCTTTTCTTTTCACACTGGTTGATCACACCGACTTGTCACACGCTGTTTTATACCACAAACTGAATGAATGTCAAGGGCGAGTGTTCGCGCTTATATAGCTCTCGGTCCACCGTCTCGAACGTTCGCCGTTGGAAGTTCCCCTTCGGAAATCTCTAGAACGCTCTGACAATTCCATTGGAAGTTGACATCATTCCAATTCCCCGCTTCCAGAGAGTTTTCGAACTTCGACAGCGAAATTCGAACTTAACGGTCCGCTTGCATCTCCGCAACACTGCCCTCCTCCTAAACTTGTTCGTCCTCGAACAAGCGATTGGATCCTTCTCCGTAATATGGTGCTAACCTCTCTACGTGGACAATTTTACACTTCGCCCGTCTGTTTCCAATCTGCTGTATCCGGTATACCACGTCATTGAGTTTCTTGATGACCTCATATGGTCCGTCCCAGGCTGATTGCAATTTGGGGCACAAGCCTTTTTTCCGTTGTGGGTTGTACAGCAATACCAATTGTCCGGTCTCGAATCCAGAAGTATTCGCCCTCAAGTCGTATCGCGCCTTCATTTTATCGCTGACCAAGTTCAGTCGCTCCCGGATGAACTGATGGATAGAGTTCAGCTGTTCTTTCTTTTCGGTTACGAAGTCTTCCCTGCCGCTAGTTGTCGGTAGTACCACGCCGAACTTCAAGTCCGATGGAAGTCGGAGATCAGTTCCAAAAATGGCTTCGGCGGGTGTTGTTGCCGTTGAATTGTGCTGTGCCGAACGGTATGCCATTAAGAAAAGGGGAAGATGTTCATCCCAGTCCTTCTGATCTCCGACGACGACTTTTCTCAGGTATTCCTCCATCGTCCGGTTGAACCTTTCGACCATGCCATCAGATTGTGGATGTAATGGTGTTGTCCGCGTCTTTCTGATACCTAGCATGTCACAGAGTTCTTTGAACACCGTCGACTCGAAGTTCCTTCCTTGGTCTGAGTGCAGTTCCATTGGTACTCCATAACGCGCAACCCAGTTGTTCACAAATGCATCCGAAGTGGTTTTGGCTTCCTGGTTCGGGATGCAAAACACCTCAGGCCACTTGCTGAAGTAATCGATCACCACCAGCGCGTATTTGTTTCCAGCGTTGCTCGTTGGGAATGGGCCTGCGATGTCCATTGCGATACGTTCGAACGGTGCTCCAACATTGTACTGCTGCATATTTCCTCGAGTTTTCCTTACTGGACCCTTTGCCTTCGCACACTGTTCACACCTGCGAATGAAACGCGTAACCGACTCATGGCATCCTACCCAGTAGAAACGTCTCTTGATCTTTTCTACAGTCTTGTTAACACCAAGATGACCCCCGCTTGGTCCCTCGTGGTATTCTCGGATGACCTCGTCGATTTGCCCTTTTGGTATTACCACCAGATCGTTTACAATGTTCCCGTCCTCATTTTCCCAACTACGGTAGAGGCAACCGTTCTTCAGCTTCAGACTCTGCCATTGAGCCCAGTAAGCTTTCACGATTGGGCTTTCACTGGATATTTGCTGCCAACTTGGTCGAAAACCTCGTTCCTGGTAGTTGATGATGACTGCCAGATCGGCATCTTCTCGCTGCTTCCTTCCGACCTTCTCGGCACTCCAAGCATCTTCTGGCAGCACATGGAAACGACGGATATCGGTGACCTCTTCTTTGGTTTCCGCACGTGAACAATGATTGCATTCAACGCCGCGAGTTCGGCTCGTTAATGCATCTGCATTTCTATGGCTGCTTCCCTTCCGGTATTCGCGTGCTCTCGCTTGTTCTCCTTTTCGCGACTCAAACCTCGAACGCCTTCTTCTCAGATGACAATTTCTCGCCATGTGCCCCTGCTCGTTGCAGATGTAGCATCTACCTGGGAACGGGCAGCTCCTACTCACCGTTGTTTCTCCGGAACTACGCCACAATTTGCTGGAAGAACGCTTTCTCCGCAGACGACAGTCTTTTGCAATGTGCCCCTGCTGGTCGCAGATATAGCAGCTACCTGGGAACCAGCGACTCCTACTCACTGTCGTTGCTCTGGAAAAACGAAGCAATTTTCTGAAGGGACGCGTTCTCCGCAGACGGCAGTTTCTCGCAATGTGCCCCTGATGGTCGCAGATGTAGCATCTACATGGGAACGAACCACCTCTACTCACCGCTGTTATTCTGGAACTATCCTGGTCTTTAGATATGCGCCGTAATTTGATGGAGGGTCGGCATATCTAGAGCGATGTTTCACATGCAAGAGCGCTGGCAACTCTCTCCTTGAAAGATGTCTTCGGCAGGAGAATCAGGCTTCGTTGCGTATCGGGATCCCTTAGCCCTTGGATGAAGGAATCCGTTTTTAGTTTCTCCACCACATCAACTTCGACATCTGCGTAGGCAAGGTGAGATAGCCTCTCGATGTCTGCAGCATACTGTTGGATGGTCTCGTTTCTACGCTGCTTGCGTCCTTTAAGTTCCAGCTTGTGCATCTCCCGCATGTGCTCACTGCCCTATCTTCGGTGAAGAGCTTCCCATATGGCTGTGTAGTTCCTTCTCTGGGTCTCCGGGATGGTCTGTAGAACACCAGCTACTTCGCCTTTAAGCGAAATTACTAGAGCGGCCACACGATCTTCTTCTCTCCATTGATTCCTCTCCGCTGTTGTCTCGAACTGGAGCATAAAGATGTTAAATGCGCTCCAGCCGTCAAAGTTGGGGGCTGTGAATTTCGATGCTGCAGCCGGTGCGACGTTTCCTTGATGGTGAACGTTCTGGATAGTTTTCTCGAGTTCCAGAATCTTCTTATCCAGTGTCTCGATTCTCTTTTCCTGGTTATTTTCGAGATCTAGAACCTTCTTGTCGAACCTCGATTCTAGTGTCTCGATTCTCTCTTCGACGTTTTGGAATCGATCGTCGACGGCCTGCTGGATGTTTCTTAGGCTTTCTCGATTGTTCTCTAGCATCTCTTCCAGCTTCTGATTCAGGGAAGTGGAATTTTCCTCCAACTTCCTACTTACGGCAGCGGAATTTTCCTCAAGCTTTTCTAGTTTCTGGTTCATGGAAGCACTCATAGCGTTCATAGCCGCGAGAATTCTCTGCATATCGAACGCTGGCTCAGTAGATGTCGACGGCTTCTCCACTCCGAAATCGTAACTCTCCCAGTCGACACCTTCTTCCTGCAACGCTGATCGCAGTCTCTCCACCAGGTTGGCTTTACTTCCCACTGTGGATAATTGCCGAGCATCCAGCTCTCTTTTCAGTTGTTCAATGGTCAACTTTTCCAATTTTACCATTTTCTCACTTTTGCAATAATTCACTTCACAACTCAAATAAAGTTTCACTCGTTTACTCGCAATCCCACTTCTGACACCAAATGTTACGAATTATTCGATCCCACACCGAACAGGGTTCGCACCACTGGATTGCGATAAACCACAATTGTCTTTTTATCCAAAATAAAACACACACACTTTTCTTTGTTTCACCACAGATCAACTATCTGTACAGCTTCACCAGTTTCATTTATTATCCAATACAATCCACTTTAAGCTTTATTACACAATACACAAACCTTTATTGAAAGCTTTTCTTTTCACACCGGTTGATCACACCGACTTGTCACACGCTGTTTTATACCACAAACTGAAGGAATGTCAAGGGCGAGTGTTCGCGCTTATATAGCTCTCGGTCCACCGTCTCGAACGTTCGCCGTTGGAAGTTCCCCTTCGGAAATCTCTAGAGCGCTCTGATAATTCCATTGGAAGTTGACATCATTCCAATTCCCCGCTTCCAGAGAGTTTTCGAACTTCGACAGCGAAATTCGAACTTAACGGTCCGCTTGCATCTCCGCAACAATACATTTATTTTATTTTCTTATTTATATAATTATTTATTTATACATTTATTTATTTTTTTATTTATATATTTATTTACATATTTATTTATTTATTCATATATTTATTTACTTACTTATTTATATATTTATTTATATATATGTTTACATATTACTTGTACAATTTTGAGGTTTTTAGTCGTTATTTTCCTCAATCTGTAATGTCTAGTTAAAAGTGCACGTTTACACTCTGTGTGTGTGACAGCGCCCTCTGCAAGTTCTTCTATGTAACATGTTATGGATAAGTATGGCTGCGCCCTCTGGAAGTTAAGAAAAGTATTTGACAAGAACGGCCATGTTGCGAGGCAATTTCCGGAAGAGCTTGTGGCGACTAGGGAGGAAAAAAATAAAGTGTGCTAAGAAATCGGCAGTTTTATATTAAATCAAAGAGTGTATTAAATCTCAGGTGTGGGGTTTCAACTCAAGAAAGACTAATACATTAAAACGGTGATTAATTGATATTAATGATAAATACGCGTACATCTCGCCAGACGATGGTGGATGCTCTTTCGAGAGCGTGCATCGAGTTCCCACCCAGTGCCACAGTGGACCAGTTGCGTCCACTTTACGAGGAACTGATGACCACCCAACAGCCCTTGACGAATGGGCCAATGCGCATCGGGGAAGCCGCCGAATCAGCCGACGAACTAACTGCCGAATATGCCGAGGACGCACAAGGGGAACCACCCAGAAATCCACCCGGAGATGTCGCTCAGCAGGAAGCCGAAACATGTCAATTGCAAGCGCAAATTAATGTACTTCGTCTGCGACGTGAAATGCTGATGTTGCAACAACAAATTCAAGAACTTGCAGGCGGCTCACGGAATGTGAGTGTTAATTTTGAGCATATCGAAAACTCACTTAATCCATTCAAGGGGACGAACTACTGCGACATCCGTAGCTGGTTTAGCGAGATTGAGCAGTACACAGCAACACGCGGTTTCACACCAGATGAAATGTGCTTGGGTGTGCGCAGGCTGCTCAAGGAGACAACGAAGGAGTTCTTGGGCACCTTGGGCATAGTAAATTACTCCGAACTGAAGAACGCCCTCATCGAGACTTGGGCGACAAGTAACCCATCGGGATGTGTACCGACAGCTGGAGCAGCGAAGAATTTCACCAACCGAATCGTGCCTAGAGTTCGTCATTGCCATGAAAGCTCTGGCTTCCAAAATATCCGTTCCTGAGGCGGAGCTGGTAACATTTATCATCGACGGCTTTGATGACGATAGCCCTAACATAACGTTAATCAATGATGCCAGAGCTATCACCGATCTATTGACCAGACTGGATCGATACCAGCAGAAACGCACTCAGCTGCTTGAGAAAAAGAAGTCAATAAAAGCACCTGTCGTCACTGCCCTCAAAGCAAAGCCGGGTGTCACCAAATCGAAGGAGCTCTCCGAAGTGCGATGCTACAATTGCTCCAAGTTCGGCCACTACAAGAATAGCTGTACTAAGCCGCTGAGACAACCCAACGCCTGCTTCATCTGTAACGAGGTCGGGCATTTCCACAATAGGTGCCCAAAGGCGAACCGAAGACATCAGCGAACCGTAGCAGCAGTCACCAAGGCCATGGAAGACAGCCCGAGTAGTGATGAAGAGTTGGCTGGCGCCATCAGTGCCATGCAAACGGTAAGTGTTGCTTTCTCTGTTGAACAAGTCAGAGGTGCGAAATTTACAAATTGTTTCTCCTTGTTTGATACCGGTAGTCCCGTTAACATCATTGTACACTCGTTAGTCCCCAGCGGCATCAGGATATCCAAAGTACCGAAACCAACGAAGTATACAGGGGTCGGTCAAATCAAGCTTTATACGTACGGTATGATTCAATGCTATATAAAATTTCGAAATGTTATCAAAGCAATTCCCCTTTTGGTGCTTCCAGATAACCTGATGACGCTGCCGCTGGTTTTGGGGCGCAGTTTTTTAAGAATTTTTGACATTCATTTGAGCCAAATTAGGCATTCCTGTTGTAAAAATGAACTTAATAAACAGTTTATTTTGAATAATTTACGTGTTGGCACCTCTGACTTTGACAAAAGTAATGTTGGTAGTTGTAGTAGCCCGGCAGTCTATCTGCGCGATTATCGTCAAATTAGAAATAATGTAGATTTGCGAATTCCTCCGAATGGTAATTGTGTCAGCCAAACCGATGTCCTAATACCGCCGAATGGTAAAAGTGTCAGCCAAACCGATGACCTATTTCCGCCGACTGTTGTTCCGTCGCTGGTACACTGTGAGGATGATAGTGTTTTATCGATTTTCGAAATAGACATCTGTGAATCGCAGTCAGATGTCGATATCTGCCACAGGTTGAATAAGGCTCAGGTCAGTGCCTTTAATGCAATTATAGATAAAAACTATCTATATCCTACAGGTATTGAACGTAGGCCTCATGAGTATAGAATGAAGATCTGCTTAACAGACGATACACCATTTCATTGCTCACCAAGAGCACTTTCGATATTCGAGCGAAAAGAGGTTCGCGAAAAAGTAAAAGACCTAATGGAAAGGGGGATAATTCGTCACAGCAAGTCCCCATATGCATCGGCAGTTGTCCTTGCAAAGAAAAAGAACGGTGAATTGCGCATGTGCATCGATTACCGGGCACTGAATAAGAAAACGATTAGGGATAATTTTCCGTTACCACTTATCGAGTATGGGAAAATTAAATCACACACAACATGGGTGATTGAGAGAAGCTCTGCTCAGGTTCTTCATAGACTGTAACGCCAACATACATACAACTTATCGAGTATTGCATAGAATTTTTAGGAAATAAACGTTGGTTTACATTACTCGACTTGAAAGATGGTTTCCATCAAGTGGGAATGGATGAAAGCTCCGTACGATTTACATCTTTCGTAACACCGGATGGACAGTATGAGTGCATACGGATGCCTTTTGGGCTGAAAAATGCTCCCGCTAGTTTTCAACGTTTCTTGAACGAAATATTCCAAGACCTGATTGTGATGGGGAAGATGATTATTTACCTAGATGATATTCTGATTGCTACGGCTGATTTCGAATCTCATCTGAAAATCAATGTCGAGGTTTTGCGCCGCCTTTATGAAAAAGGGTTAGAACTTAAACTGAACAAGTGCAAGTTCGGCTACGACGAATTGGAATATTTAGGCTATTCAGTTAATGCATCTGGTATTCGACCAACTGATGCCCACATACAAAATATTAAACAGTATCCAATGCCAACGAATCAGCATGAGCTACATCGATGCATTGGTCTGTTTTCTTATTTCCGCCGCTTTGTACCCTCGTTTTCCAAAATAGCTAAGCCCCTCTTAGAATTATTGCGTAAAGAAAGTAGGTACGACTTTTCCACTGATTGTATAAAGGCTTCGAGAATTGCGCCACAAACTTTCCACAGCACCGGTGTTGGCAATCTATAGTCCCGAAAGGGAAACTGAGTTGCATTGTGACGCAAGTAGTCAAGGATTCGGATCCGTGCTGATGCAGCGTCAGGGTGACAAAAAGTTTCATACGGTTGCATATTTCTCGAAAACTGCCACTCCAGCAGAGTCTAGCTACCACAGCTTTGAGCTAGAGACCCTGGCAATTATTTATTCATTGCGGCGTTTCCGAGTTTACTTAGAGGGTGTACCATTTAAAATCGTTACTGACTGCAATTCGCTAACACTCACGTTAAATAAGAAACAGGTGAGTCCCAGGATAGCTAGGTGGGCACTAGAGCTAGAGAATTACGACTACACGATACAACACCGCAGTGGAGCGTCTATGGCTCATGTCGATGCACTAAGTCGGTGTAATGTAGTTGCTGCTTTTACTAGTGATGAGGTAGACATTCATATCCAAGTAGTTCAGAACCGAGATCCAGAAACTAGAAGGCTCCGAGAAAGGCTCGAAGTGGGGACCCTTGAACATTATGACTTGCAGGACGGATTAGTTTTTCGTAAGATTGAGGAAAACCGCTCGTTGCTTTACGTGCCGACCGAAATAAGGGACAACCTAATTAGGACGATGCACGAGAAGATTGGTCATCTAGGGATTGAAAAATGCTATAATCAGATTCGGAAAAATTATTGAAAAACGACATCGAGCGATTTATTAAGAACTGCATTAAATGCATTATGTACTCAGCGCCTGCCCGATCAATTGACCGTACCATGTACAGGATCCCCAAGAAACCTGTCCCGTTCGACACGGTCCACATAGATCACTTCGGACCTCTGCCAGCGGTAAATTTCAAACGAAAGCATATCCTAGTTATAATTGATGCTTTCACAAAATTTGTTCGATTATATCCGGTCAATTCGACCAGTACTAAGGAGGTCTGCGCTTCATTGGACAAGTATTTTAGTTATTACAGTCGTCCGAGGCGTATGGTGACCGACCGTGGTGCTTGTTTTACCTCGCTCGAGTTTGCGAATTATCTACTCCGGAATAACGTGGAACATGTAAAAGTTGCCGTAGCATCTCCTCAAGCTAACGGGCAGGTCGAGCGAGTGAATAGGGTGATGAAGGCTATACTGAGCAAAGTGAGCGAACCAGTCAACCATGCGGACTGGGCTACCAAGTTATCACAGGCGGAGTACGCTATCAATAACACTATACATAGCTCAACTAAAGAATCCCCAAGCAAATTACTATTCGGGGTAGAACAGCGTGGAACCATTGTTGACGAGCTCACCGAGTACTTGGAGGATAGGTTCGACCAAGGATCGGCTCGTGATATTTATGCCATCCGGTCAAAGGCGGCCTCCGCTATTAAAAGATCTCAAGAATATAATGAGGAATACTTTCTTAAGCGCAGCGTACCAGCCAGGACATATACCGTGGGCGACTTCGTGGTAATCAAAAATGTCGACACCTCTGTCGGCACCAATAAGAAGTTCATTCAAAAATATCGTGGACCATACGTTATTCATAAAGTGTTGCCAAATGACCGCTATTTGGTGAAGGACATAGATAATTGTCAGCTGACACAATTACCCTACGATAATGTTATTGAGGTCGCGCGTATCAGGAAATGGGTTACTCCAACGAAAGGCACTACAACAACTAACATTCAGAAAGCAGCACTGGATAGTTAGCGCACCTAGAAGTTGCAGTGCTGGCTATTTATTAAAAAAAATATCGTAATACATAAGTATCCATATACACATAAATATATTATTAGATTCTTAGGGGCCTTACGCCCATATAATTCCATCGGCGCTAGTTATTAAATATCATTGTTATTATTACATATATTATCATGATCGCGGCCGATCATACTGTCAGGTTGGCCGAGTTGTAATGTCTAGTTAAAAGTGCACGTTTACACTCTGTGTGTGTGATAGCGCCCTCTGCAAGTTATTCTATGTAACATGTTATGGATAAGTATGGCTGCGCCCTCTGGAAGTTAAGAAAAGTATTTGACAGGAACGGCCATGTTGCGAGGCAATTTCCGGAAGAGCTTGGGGCGACTAGGGAGGAAAAAAGTAAAGTGTGCTAAGAAATCGGCAGTTTTATTTTAAATCAAAGAGTGTATTAAAAATCAACTTTTATTTCCTTTTCTTCCCCCTATATTCCATTACTAATTAAATAATGTTTCAGTAGAAAGATATAAAAATATATCTCTGTATTATTTCATTGTAAATTGTGCGATAACATTTTTATAACTTATGAACGACTGAAATTATTGCTCGAGATGTTCGAGAAAAAAAATCAACTTTTCCGTTTTTCCAACCGCTTTATTCAACTCGCACTTCACAACTGAATTTATTATAATTTTCTTTTCTTATGTCTAATGTCTACTTAGCAAATCCAAGTTCGTCGCCGCAAAGATTAAATTGTTGATTCAGCTTTTCGGATGCGCGTGCAATTCGTAATCCAGATGTTTATGCACTTTTCCTAATGCAGGTGAGTGCACCCGTTTATGCTACTGAAAATATCGAGTGACCGGCTGTGGAATGCACGGGATATGTGATCTGACTGGGAATGGAATGCATAGGATTTGTAACCAACGTAATAAAATATCTATCTAAAATATCTAATTTTTGACTGCTTTTTTCGGATGATTTTTGCTTTAATCGGGAATATTTTTTGAATTATTATTTCTGTTGAACTATTTTGTAGTGGAAAATAAAATAGTTAGTTGTAAGTCTTATTTGGTGTTTAAATAATTTTTCTAGTCACTTGCAACATAGCGTATCTTACGTTCTGCACTAGTGGGTGCTGGCTGTATACTAATTTTTGACTCTCACTGTATGTACATATGTACCTACATACATACATATGTATATATGTGGATGTCTAAATTTGATTTGGAAAACGGGTTTTTTTATGAATCAATTCGCAGTTGGACTCCGAGAATAGCTCACCATGAGAGGATGACTCTTCTAAAATCAGTACACATTTTCAAAAAGCATCGTGTACAATACGAAATACGGACATATTATTACTTTATGCGATTTCATAAAATAACAGGCTCAACATTGGATACATTTTTGGAATATGTTGAGAGAAATTTACCGGAAGGAGTCGCTCTCAATGTAACAAAAGTAGAGCTGCAAAAGTTACCTGGACATTTAGGGGAGCTCCCAATATTGTAGTAGTTAATCAAATCAGTTGAAAAATGTATTTGTTAAATAAAAACAAAAAAAAAAAAAAAAAGAACTCATTCGAAGGAACCAAATTTATCTTATGCCCGTATCAGTCGAACGAAAAATGAGTCGTGGCGCGTAAATTCGTATCACCGTTCGCGAGTCGCGCAGATGACATTCGACTCAAATGTCACAATTTCGGCGATCTGCGATTTCACCGTACCGCCGTTGGCGAACGTTCGACTGGATTGCTCTTGAAAAATCACGGGGAAAGTACGATAACTTTGGCGCCAAAAAGTGCTAACGTTTTTTTTTGTAGACGGGTCAAACACCAGCATTTTTTACTTTGGGAGGGAGTCTATCCCGCGCCGTTTAGGAGGTAGGTGTAATTTTGGCAAAAAAATACTTAATATGAAAAAAATTCCAATTTTGAAACCCAGGATTTTCTCAAAAACAAAGACAAAACCATTCGGTTTTTTGTGTTCGATTCAGAATTGATATAACATTGACCACAAATATCCCATTTAGCACTTTATTTCAAAATTTTGAGGAAAATTGGTCTAAACTTTTTTTCCCTTTTTTTTATCAAAATTTTTAGTTTCCATTCGATGAGCGCCGTGGCGCAGTAGGTAGTGCCTGGCCTCTGACGCCGATGACACGGGATCGAATCCCGACAACAGCCATGTCATCGAACGTGTTTTTCACGGTGCTTCTCCTCAGCGGGGTACTGACAAAATACTTGAAGTATAATTGTCAAGAAAAGCTCGAATCCCGCCGTTCGGAACCGGCAATAAACTGTAGGTCCCTTTCACCTATGGGAAAATAAAATCTCACACAACATGGGTGATTGAGAGAAGCTCGTATTTACATACATACATACACTCGATTTTTTTAAGAACTATTTAATTTAAATTTTGCATCAAAGAACAGGTCTCTGGCTTTCAAATTTGGTATAGAACTTCCTTGTGGGTGTTGCCGTAGTTTTTTAATAATTTTTTCTTCATTTTTTCCTCATTGTTAACTATTAACTGTCGTGTTTTATATGGTGCTCTAGAAAAACTGAAATCTATTTAAACAAAAAAGAGGGAAAAAACAAGTAAAAAACGCAGAAAAAGTAAACAAGTCTAAAGATCGTTTTATTTTCATTTTTTTACAAATAAAAGTGATAATCCGACATAAACTGGTAAGATTAATAAAAGCATTAGGTGTAAAGATCCGTCACCACATGACGGCGAGTCAGTGTTGGCCCAAAGTTAATCTGATTAACGATTAAAAATTAATGATTAAAATCGTAATCAAAAATGTTGATTAAGATTAATTAATCAAAATCAATTTTAAAATGATTAAGATTATTAATCATAATCATTAATCGTTAATTTGATTATTAGATTAACTATGTCCAAATTAAATGTAAGTTTAAATTTGATTGATTTTAAAGGCTGATCGATTCATCGTGAAGAACTGTTTGGGGCGATGGCCGAATTCGGGATCCCGGTAAAACTGATCCAGTTGTGTCGCGCCACGCTAAAAAACACGCGATGCACCGTGCAACTCGGTTCTAGGACCTCGGAACCATTCGAAACATGCACCGGACTTCGGCAAGGAGATGCGCTGTCATGTGACTTCTTCAACCTGGTGCTGGAGCAGATAGTGCGACGGGCAGGCGTCAACAGGGAAGGCACTATCTTTCACAAGTCCATCTAGCTGCTACAATTTCGAGGTAGTCAAGGAGTTTGTCTACCTCGGGGCAAACGTAAATTCCACAAATGACACCACAGTGGAGATCCGGCATGGAATCGCCCTTAGCAACCGCTGCTACTTCGGCTTGTCCAAACAACTGGGGTCAAAACTCCTCACTCGAAAGACCAAAGTCATGCTTTACAAAACGCACATTCTGCCAGTCTTGCTGTATGGGGCCGAAAGCTGGACGATAAGCAGGACAGCGGAGCTGATTTTGGGTTCTTTCGAAAGAAAAATTCTGCGCCGGATATTTGGTCCTGTCTGTGAGGAAGGTGAATGGAGAAGAAGACACAACCGCGAACTCTACGAGCTGTACCAAGATGTGGATGTAGTCCGGAAGGCAAGGATCCGTCGACTGCACTGGCTCGGCCACATCGAGCGCTTGGACATCAACGCTCCAGCTAAGAACGTCTTCGACTCCGAGCCTCCTGGTTCGAGAAGAAGAGGAAGACTGGGCCTCCGGTATAAAGACCAAGTAATCGCGGATGTAAGACATCTTGGTCTTGACAACTGGAAGCAGCGTGCCCGGGACCGTCAAGGATGGAAGGCAGCTATAGCTCAGGCTCAGATCCTCCATGGATCGTAGGCCTGATAAGTAAGTAAGTACATATGTTTCAAGAAATAATCATAATCAAGTTAATCAAATAATGAATATTGATTAATGATTAACTCCAATAATCATGATTAAGACTACTTTTTTAATCACGATTATTTCAATCATGATTAATTTAATCTGGTTAAAATTAATCAAATTAAGCAGTTGATTAAAAAATTAATCGATTAATGCCAACACTGCGGCGAGTATATCAATTGTTCGACCTGTAGGGGAAATTTGTTCTGTATCTCAAAATTCATACCGGAGGATGTCCCAACAGACAAAGAAAAAATTGGGCATGTACTTCGTGCAGGCTGAAAGACAAGGCACCGCAAGAAGAGTATGTCCAAAACGCCACAAGAACCCGGAGAGCTTAATCTCCAAATGCAACTTCGGCGGCCATTACACAATACGATAACAGTGCTTTGAACAAAGAGCTTCAAGAAATGAATGCCTGATTCACAACACTGCGTTGGTGCGAGACACTACGCATGCTTTGAAAATGACAATTCAAATTTTTCGGCTGCTCCATGTCAAAGTAAACGCACACAACACAAACTACAAAATACACAGATACAGCATACACATCAATACACAGCAACAGTTGTTCAAACGCACAGAAATTTTCGACGTGTTTGACTTTTGTCTGCTTTGGTTACGTGAGTTTACGTTTTCTCTCGCTCTCATTTTTTCTTATTTCCTCTCATTTTTCAATGAACGTAAGCTCGCCAACGCAAACGCAGTATTTAAGACTGCCCCATTGAATTGCTTGGGTTGGATGTCTCAGCTAGCACTAACGCAGTGTTGTGAATCAGGCATAAGGGAATATGCAAAATCAGTGGAGTTCACTACCAGCAAGTACGACGAAATAAATAGTACACTCATTAAAAATAATAATCTAATAGAATCACTAATCAAAGAAATAAAGGAGTATAAAAAAAATAGAATCCAAAGATGAGAAAATCACAGATTTACTAACGCAGGTCAACACACTGGAACAAAAACAAATTGGGCGGAATATCGAAATAAAAAATATTCCAATGTCAAACAATGAAAATGCTTTGGATGTGGTTAAGGCGATAGGTGAGACACTCAATACAAAATTAATTGAAGCCGACATTTAGGAAGTTTACGCTTATCCCGACAGGAAAACCAAACAAATGAAAAACATTGTTGTGAGCTTCACACGAAAAAATACAAAAGTCAAGCTCCTGGATCAAGCAAATAAAAGAGGAAACTAAGTACGGTGACGCATGCACCCAATTGAAAAAAGAACCCAACCCGGCATACACAAATCAAAATACCTATATCATAGATAAATTAACAAGATGGAAAACTTTGTACATCTGCCTTGTGATCCCCGCAAGGGTTGGTTTTTTTTTTGTTTTTTATTACACCGATACTATGCGTGTTATTCTCCGTTTATAAACGACACTTTTGACTAACCCAATGATCGTCTCAAGACGTCGATGTGTAGAGTCAAGACGTCGGTACTAGGTCGGAACAAGGCAGAATGACTAAGTGCCTGTCAAAGCCATCAGATCGCCATCTTGTTCATTTATCTATGATCTATATTAACGAACACATCACACCACACTTCAAAAAGATTTTTCGGTTAGCTAAAACTAAAGCAAAATCGACAAATTGGTTTGTTTGGTTTACAAACAATAAAGTTCTCGCGAGAAAGACGGAAGGTGATCGTATAGTCGAGATATGATCAACTATATAGAGAAAATGTAAACGATATAAATAAAGTGTCATAATCGTAATCACAATAGTGTGCAAAAATCACGCACAATATAACGAATAATCATGCCGATCATTGAATACGGCGGGAGAATCTCTCACTTTTCGGTTTTGCCATCATTGAAAACACATGTGAGTAAATGTCGGTAAAGAAGTCCAAAAACTAGCCATCATTGAATACGTATACGTTCCGCACTCTATACAAATTGTGACGTGTCTCATCTGCAACACAGTTGATGCGGATTCCAATTAACCAAATGATGAAATTGAAAAAGTGAAATATGTAGTCGTAAATAGCTACAGGTAAATAACTAGAATAAAATATTTGTAGGCAAACAAATCGCTAGCAGTTCCAGGTATTAGTAGAAAACATGAAAAGGAATCCGGATATTGCCAAAAATTTCACCAAAAAAGATCCAGAGTCCGTCCAAAAGTTTTGGTTGTAGGTACAGCAAGAGCTGAATAGTTTAGGGACTCCTACTAAGGAGATATCAGAGTGGAAGAAGGTAAATTAAAATAAATAAACTCATATATTTTCATTAATTTATGTAACGGTAAAACTTTACTTTAGGTTTGGTCGGATCACAAATCTGGTCTTCGCAAGAAACTGTGATATAACAAACGGGAACAAAAGGCAATCGGTGGAGGCGAAAATAAGGAGGTTTTTTTCACTCCCTTGAAAGAGGAGGTCATTCAGCTGATATGCTTAAAATACTATGCCGATGGTTTGCCTCAAACTAGAAATTTTGGCGTACCATTGTTGAACGTGGCCTCCACCTTCACGGCGGAATTGGGCTGGAATTGGCTAAAGTGATAGGTGATAGTCACTTTGGTGACAGTCATATGTGACTATCATCATCTTTTGGTATCGGGTAAGATTATCACAAAAAAAGTTTAGAAAAGGAGCAACACTTGCTTTTTCGGAATTTCTGATAGATATAGGTAGCCCTAAACGGCGAACATGTTCGCCGAATCCGTTCGTTTGCGTTACTCTCTACACGGCGAACACATTTGGAGAACGTTAATTTCGTGCTGATTCTTCAGAGGGTAAACATGTTCGATAACTAAGCACGAGTGGTTGCGCTTATGGTTATTTATTTATGTTTACTCGGCGACATTCACAGAAAATTCACGAACAAAATCGGCGAACATGTTCGCCGTGTGGGGCTGCCTTAAGACAGCTGTTAGATAGTTAAAAAGAAATTTCGAAATTAAAATCAGAGCCGTTGTCACCGATTCAATTGTTTTGCACAAATACTGGGAAAAGTAAATAATGTACATATTAGAAATGCTATTATTGCATTCAATTCATTTATTGGCCAATTATACATTTTGTCGGCGTACAGGGAAAGGAAATCGATTTAGACTGATTTCTCAAATTCTTCCTCAGAATTCTAGCTTTCATCAATGTCTCATTGAGCTCTTCATATTCGCTTGAAAAAAAATTCCAAGCACGAAATTTTATATACATATTTTATAAAACACAAAAAAGCACAAACAAAGCCATATCAAAAGCACAGTACATAGGAAAGTGATAGCTAAATAGCTGTCACCAGAAAACTGTCACAAAAATGTGACAATCACAGTAACTATCACTTTACACGATGCCGAAACCGAGAATGTGACTGTCACTTGTCACAAATTACCTTAGCCGATTCCACCCCAGATTTAACAAAAATTCTATCCAATTTCCATATAATTCCTTCCGAAATTCCATCGGAAAATCAAGATAAAATTAAGCTCGCAGTTGATGAATTAAGGAAAAAACTTCGATCGTTTAGCTGATATTTTGGAAGCAGACAGTTCACTTTCAAAAATAATGCTTGTTAAATGACTAAATAAAACTTGTAACAATATAAAAAACATCGAAATCCATAACATTTTGCGGCGAATAGAGTTAGGTTTTGCTCATCGAAAAAAATGTGTGTGCAATCAACGTCTATAGCAAGGAGGAAGAAAGACCGAGGTATAAGTGGCGGAAAACGCCGTATATAAAGTGGGAGAAAGGCTTTAAGCTCTTCGAAAAACTGTTATTAGATTGGCTGTTACTAGCCAAATCCATTATTTCGTGACAACGTCTATTATACGATTTTATGAATGAGGTATAAATATTATATATTCAACAATTACATATAGTTTTTTTATTGATTTCAATGTTTTATTTTCATATTACAGTATTATACATGTATTTAATTGAATAAGACAATTTTATACTCAAACGTTTGAGTGTTCTTTATTTCTAATATTCTATCAACAATAGGTCTATGATATGATTTTATTTGATTTAATTCCACTAAACGACCCGAATTTTTTTTAATCTGACATGTTGATCATTTTCGCGCGAGCTCACTACTACACATTCGCTAGGCCACGCCTACTCACACGGTTAGTCTACATTTTTCTGCGTTTTTTGCGTTTCGGCATCCCATATTTCAGCGCTAACCGATTTAATAGACGTTGTCACGTCAAAAAAGGAGTCACAATCTCAGCGAAAATGTGAACTCAAATCAACTGAACACCAAAAAGCATTACGCATTTTTGGTTATATTATCATTCGTCCCTTTATTTCACGTCCATTTGTTTTTCATTTAATTTTGTTCAATTTAGTTATTATTTATTATCATTTGAATATGAATGAATTGTCATGAATTTAAAACTGAAAACAAATTTTGAAATCCATTACTAAACGTTATTTAATTCCAATTTTTTAAGCAAACTATGCCCACAGAACAGACTGAAAAACAACGAACTGGTGTATGCCCACACAATTATCTGTGATAACACATAGTTTGCTCCACTTTTGTTTCATACTTACAAACAAACTACATGTGAGCACAGATCACTCTGTGTTAGCATACAGTTTGCTCTGCAATAGTAACAAATTTTTTGAGCAGAAACTATTTCAGCACAGACTATGGGTGTCTGTGCTGATATACGGCTTTTCATAAAAAAACAGTCTGGCCTCACGCTTTTCTTCTTCGGACATTATTAGCGTTATCCATTTTGGGCACAGAGTTTCTTCCAAAATATTGAAAGCATCCGAGAGAACGCCAGAATAGTCGACTGTGCCATTCCTACATTGAAATCCTGTCCAGTTCCAGTTTGGTATCCACCCTGCTAAAAATCGTAAACATGTCGCCAACTTCAACTCTGGAGTCAGTGATGATGACCTGACAACTGGTGGTAGCTTTGCCTTCAGCACGTCCAAAATGTACTTAAACCCAGCATTATTTACTCTAAACTGATAAACCTACCATTCAAAATATTAAATTGACGCTGACTAAGAAAATTGTTCTCCACTTACTGAGCATTGGGTAACAAAAAAATGTCCTTTGCCATACTTCTTATCTTGTGGCGAATATGTCGGCAATCACATTGTTCTTCCTTCCTCCAATTCCAAAAAAAAAAACTCCAATGGTGTCCGTAATTCTAATTTATTCTGAATTTAATTTCAAATTTCCTTGCACAAACAATTTAGAATGACAGAACACAGCTGATATAAAAGAAGATCGGTAATGAGGTTCTGCCGACAGATAATGTAGTGCATCCGCCGTATTCAATGATAGTGCTACGAAATTTAATCCCACACCGATTTCTTATTTCTCCTCAGATCAACTATCTGAGTACTTCACCACTTTTATTTATTGTTGCATTTTATTACACACGTAAACCTTTACCAAAAGCTTTTATTTTCACACTGGTTTATCGAATGAACACACTGTATACAGACTTGTCACACGCGAGTCACTTCCGTAAACTGAATGAATCTGAATAAATGCCGAGGGCGAGCGTTCGCGCTTATATAGCTCTCGGTCCACCTCGCATGTTCACCGTCGGAAGTTCCTCTTCGGAAATATCTAGAATGCTCTGGCATTCGGCATTACGCCGTTGAAAGTTTCGATCATTTCAATTTCCGCTTCACCCGAGCTTTCGAACTTCGACAGCGAAATTCGAACTTAACGGTCCGCTTGCATCTCCGCAACACTGCCCTCCTCCTAAACTTGTTCGTCCTCGAACAAGCGATTTGATCCTTCTCCGTAATATGGTGCTAACCTCTCTACGTGGACAATTTTACACTTCGCCCGTCTGTTTCCAATCTGCTGTATCCGGTATACCACGTCACCTACCACCTCATATGGTCCGTCCCAGGCTGATTGCAATTTGGGGCACAAGCCTTTTTTCCGTTGTGGGTTGTACAGCAATACCAATTGTCCGGTCTCGAATCCAGAAGTATTCGCCCTCAAGTCGTATCGCGCCTTCATTTTATCGCTGACCAAGTTCAGTCGCTCCCGGATGAACTGATGGATAGAGTTCAACTGTTCTTTCTTTTCGGTTACGAAGTCTTCCCTGCCGCTAGTTGTCGGTAGTACCACGCCGAACTTCAAGTCCGATGGAAGTCTGAGATCAGTTCCAAAAATGGCTTCGGCGGGTGTTGTTGCCGTTGAATTGTTCTGTGCCGAACGGTATGCCATTAAGAAAAGGGGAAGATGTTCATCCCAGTCCTTCTGATCTCCGACGACGACTTTTCTCAGGTATTCCTCCATCGTCCGGTTGAACCTTTCGACCATGCCATCAGATTGTGGATGTAATGGTGTTGTCCGCGTCTTTCTGATACCTAGCATGTCACAGAGTTCTTTGAACACCGTCGACTCGAAGTTCCTTCCTTGGTCTGAGTGCAGTTCCATTGGTACTCCATAACGCGCAACCCAGTTGTTCACAAATGCATCCGAAATGGTTTTGGCTTCCTGGTTCGGGATGCAAAACACCTCAGGCCACTTGCTGAAGTAATCGATCACCACCAGCGCGTATTTGTTTCCAGCGTTGCTCGTTGGGAATGGGCCTGCGATGTCCATTGCGATACGTTCGAACGGTGCTCCAACATTGTACTGCTGCATATTTCCTCGAGTTTTCCTTACTGGACCCTTTGCCTTCGCACACTGTTCACACCTGCGAATGAAACGCGTAACCGACTCATGGCATCCTACCCAGTAGAAACGTCTCTTGATCTTTTCTACAGTCTTGTTAACACCAAGATGACCCCCGCTTGGTCCCTCGTGGTATTCTCGGATGACCTCGTCGATTTGCCCTTTTGGTATTACCAGCAGATCGTTTACAATGTTCCCGTCCTCACTTTCCCAACTGCGGTAGAGGCAACCGTTCTTCAGCTTCAAACTCTGCCATTGAGCCCAGTAAGCTTTCACGATTGGGCTTTCACTAGATATTTGCTGCCAAGTTGGTCGAAAACCTTGTGCTTGGTACCCGATGATGACCGCCAGATCGGCATCTTCTCGCGGTTTTTTCCGACCTTCTCGACAGTCCTGGAATCTTTTGGCAGCACATGAAAACGACGTAAGTCGGTGACCTGTTCCTTGATTTGGGCTCGTGAACAATGTTTGCATTCAACATCGCAAGGTCGCCTCGTTAATGCATCCGCATTTCTATGACTGCTTCCCTTCCGTTATTCGCGTGCTCTCGCTTGATCTCCTTTTGGCGAATCAGTCCTCGGACGCCTTCTTCCCGGATGGCAATTTCTCGCCATGTTCCCCTGCTGGTTGCAGATGTAACATAAACCTGGGAACGGGCGGCTCCTACTCACCGGTGTTGCTCTGGAACTACGCCGCAATTTGCTTAAAGGACGCTTTCTCCGCAGACGACAGTTTCTCGCAATGTGCCCCTGCTGGCCGCAGATGTAGCATCTACCCGGGAATGGCCCACTCCTACTCGCCGTTGTTGTTCTGGAATTATTCTGGCCTTCAGATATGCGCCGTAATTTGATGGAGGGTCGGCATATCAAGAGTGATGTTTCACATGCGAGAGCGATCGCAACTGTCTCCTTGAAAGATGTCTTTGGTAGCTTCGTTGGGTACCGGGGTCCCTTAGACCTCGGATGAAAGAATCCGTTTTCAGTTTCTCCACCACATCAATTGGAACATCCGCGTGGGCTAGATGAGACAGCCTCTCGATGTCGGCAGCATACTGTTGCTTGGTCTCGTTTCCACGCTGCTTGCCTCCTTTAAGTTCCAGTTTGTGCATTTCCTGCATATGCTTACTGCCGTATCTTAGATGAAGAGCTTCCCATATGGCCGTGTAGTTCTTTCTCAGGGTCTCCGGGGTGGTCTGTAGAACGGCAGGTACTTCATCTTTAAGGAAAATTACTTCGGCGGCCACACGGTCTTCTTTTCCCCATTGTTTCCGTTCCGCCGCTGTCTCAAATTGGAGCTTAAAGATGTTAAAGGTGCGCGTGTCGTCGGAGTTGGGGGCTGTAAATTTCGATGCTGCAGCCGGTACGATGCTTCCTTGATGCTGAACGTTCTGGATAGTTTTCTCGAGTTCCAGAACCTTCTTGTCCAGTGTCTCGATTCTCTTTTCCTGGTTATTTTCATGATCCAAAACCTTCTTATCCAGTGTATCGATTCTCTCTTCGTCGCCCTGGAACCGATCGTTGACGGCTTGCTGGATGTCTCGCAAGATTTCTCAACTTTCCTCTAGCATCTGTTCTAACGTCTCCAGCTTCTCTAGTTTCTGGCCTATGGAAGTGGAATTTTCCTCCAACTTCTGATCTAGTTTCTGGGATATGGAAGCACTCATAGCATTCATAGCTGCGAGAATTTGCTGCATATCGAACGCTGGCTCAGTGGATGTCGACGGCTTCTCCACTCCGAATTCATGATTTTCCCAGTCAACCCCTACTTCTTCCAACACTGATCGCAGTCTCTCCACCAGGTTGGCCTTACTTCCCACTGTGGATAGTTCTCGAGCATCCAGCTCTCTTTTCAGTTGTTCGATTGTAAATTTTTCCAATTTCACCATTTTCTTACTGTTTCAGTAATTCACTTTTAATAGTTCAATTCACAATTCGAATAAATGTTTCCTCGTTTACTCGCAATCCCACTTCTGACACCAAATGTTACGAAAATTAATCCCACACCGAATAGGGTTCGTATCACTGGATTGCGATAAACTACAATTGTCTACGTTTTATTCAAATTAAAATACACACTTTTCTTATTTCTCCTCAGATCAACTATCTGAGTACTAGACCACTTTTATTAATTGTTGGACTTTATTGCACACGTAAACCTTTACCAAAAGCTTTTATTTTCACACTGGTTCATCGACCGAACACACTGTACACAGACTTGTCACAAGCCAGTCACTTCCGTAAACTGAATGAATGTGAATGAATGCCGAGGGCGAGCGTTCGCGCTTATATAGCTCTCGGTCTACCTTCTCGAATGTTCGCCGTCAGAGGTTCCCCTTCGCAAATCTCTAGAATGCTTTGGCATTCAGCATTACGCCGCCGTTGAAAGTTTCGATCTTTTCAATTTCCGCTTCACCAGAGCTTTCGAACTTCGACAGCGAAATTCGAACTTAGACGTCGGTTTGTGTGCCCGCAACAATAGTGTTACGAAATTGAATCCCACACCGAATAGGGTTCGATTGTGATAGACTACAATTGTCTACGTTTTGTTCAAATTAAAACACACACTTTTCTTATTTCTCCTCAGATCAACTATCTGAGTACTTCACCACTTTTTATTTAGTGTTACACTTTATTACACATGCTAACCTTTAGCAAAAGCTTTTATTTTCACACCTTGTTGCGTGCTTAGGCCCCTGCAACTGTCTTGCATAGCTGACCTGGTCCATCACCAACATCAACAACTGTCATTATTGGAAGCGCGGGAATTAATATGATTTTCCCGCCAAAGAAATTCATATATATATCGTAGCATACAATTGTTCCCTCTCTCATTTTTGTAAATAAACGCTTAGATAGAAGTCATATTAGTGGCGACGAGGAATTTTCCAAATGGAACCCGGAGCAATTCAGGAGATCCTCCGGCAACAGACGGCGTGGATGGAAAAAGCCCTAAAATCCAACACGGAGTGTTTGGAGCGTATCCTGAGGGAAGTTTCACCGGTAACCCCAACAATCCCACAATTTCGCCCGTTTGATGCAGAGAAGGAGACGTGGAACAGTTATCTGCTTCAGCTGCAGCAACATTTTGCCGCAAATAAATTAGAAAACGAGATTTTTCTGAATACGTAGCTAAAGAACTGCAAGAATTGCAAGATTGCGGAAAACTAGATGAGATTGGAATCAAAATCACCGAAAACACACAATTGTCCGACAGTCTTTTGCTACAAGCTGCCGAATCCTTAGAATACTTTTCTTCACAATTTATAAAAGAAACTGTTAGAAAAAATAACGACGAAATAAAAAAACTGGAGGAACAGATTGCTGATAAGGAAAAAGTGCTAAATATTGGTACAAGCAAAATTGCAACAATTGACGAAGACATACTGAAACTGGACAAAGAGCTTCAGAGCCTAAACCCAAGCGAAAAGGAGAAATCCGACGTCAAATCAAAGAAATCATCAATGAAGCTCAGTCTGACTGACAATGATGAAATGTCGAAATCTGATATTTATGAGACTTGTGATACATTCCATACGATTAATTCGGATAGTTCAATGATGTTTTTTTTTTAGAGACTCGCGCAGGTTCAAGAGTTCTTATATTCTCTTATGATGTGTTGACACACACAACCTGAACGGAGTACAGTGGTTGGGGTCGTTGATGTTCGTTCACTACTCTCAGGGGTGGTTGTCCTAGACCTAGATAGGTTATAGTCCGTAGTAATTCGTTCAAGCACTGTTAGTATTGCATACGCAGAGGATGAATTTCGGTTGACCATATACTGTGAGTGTTATGCCTGCAGCAGTACGTCTGGTCAATTTCCATTCTCAACAGCGTTGCATACTTTTTTTTTTTTTTCCGTTTAGGAATTACTTTTTCTTGGCTATGAAGCGAATTTGAACCATAAACCTTCCGCTCGGCGGTCGATGATGTCATCCATCCAGACTGATCTGCCCTCATCGTCGTCAAATTGTACTGAAAAGCTTTCTTCGCCCAGCACATTGGGCAAGCTGAACGACAATAATGATTTGTTAGCGATTCCCAATCAATTGATGAGCGACAGTGGCGTTTGTTTAGAGCCTGTGAAAAACTTCGCATGCCTTCCGATTATGGTGACAACTCCTAATGGCTCAAGCGAACCAGGTACCTGTGTTAGCGATGATGATACCGCTTCGTGTTCTTCATGTGAAACTGGCCGAAGTTCGGATGCATCACGATCATACTGTTCGATGCATGCATTACGCACTAAAATTGCCTCTCAAAAGGCGCTTATCATGAAAAAACTCGAAATGAATGTGGACAAGTCACAACTCGATGTACAAATCGCCCAATTGCAGAGACGATATGTAAAAATGGAGAAGGAGCTTAATATAAGGGAAAGTTCATTGGAATGCTATAATGATCAACGGGCGTCAGAGATCAGTTATGACGATTCGGGTAGTCAGAGTTTCGCCACTCCAGAGGCAGATGTTTTTTCACTGCCATCCAATATGACAAGATCTTGCCCTTCCATGAGAGATTACCCCGAACCCGATCAGTTTATTACGATACCAAGTTTCGTTATAAGAGGCGCAGGAAAACAGACTCATTACGAATACGAAATCCGAATCATCCTTCCTGATGGCAAACTCAATTTATTGAGATGATATAGTCGCTTTCGAGAGTTACACTTGACCAATATTTTCATCAAACAGAAAATCGGTAGCCAAACATAGAAGACGTTTACTGGAACTCTATATTAGGCGATTAGTTGTCGTTTGTGCCCGCATTCCTCAATGTCCAATTTACGAGGGACCGGGAGGTACAGGTATTACTCGAGTCAGTTTAGCTAACTTCTCGCCTTTCTTCAAGAAAGGTCTTTTCGAGAACGGAAAGCATGGAACTGGATAATAGTTACTTTAATTATCAATTCCCTCATATTCTTTATTCTGTCCCTTTTGATTTTCATTTACTACTGTAAGTACCTATAAAGCCTTTTTGAAGTAATCTAGCCTAAGTAAGGAAAACCAATTAAATTGACTATCAAAAGCGGTTTGTCTTTTTACTCTCATAGTGTGTTGACTTAGATGTAATGTGACTTTTGTCTAATCACCAGTCTTTAATCAATATATCGAATTGTTACCTCTAGTTAAAAGTTTAAACAAATTCAGTAAAATAGGTGAAACAAGATGTTTATGTTATACATAACGAAGAACTGTGATGCATTTCTGTGGAAGAAACTATAAGTATTTAATGAAGTACCAGTTTTTACCAGTTTAGTTTAAGACAAGACGAAACAGAACGAGCTTATAACTGAAGATCTAATTGAGTACAATAATAAGAGTTAACAAGAAATGTATAAAGATTATTGTTTTTTTTAATACTGCAACTACTAAAAACCTATGTTTTGCTTGTTTGAATATCGTGGATAGCTTTCCAAAACATCAACGTAAGTGCAATAAAATAATTGATATTCCGTGACGAAAAACGCGAAAACATACTCAAAAACGCTCTCTTTCTCTGTTTCCGCTTTATTTTCTTTTTCAAATATCATTTATACCTTAAGTCGGGTAAAATACGATTCATCTCTCTCTCTCTCTCTCTCTCTCTCTCTCTCTTTTTGAAGCAGAAGATGCTGCCGGGGCAATCCTATGCGGAATGGATTGCCGACCTGAGAGGATTGGCTAGAGATTGTGCCTTTGTATGTCCCAAGGAGGGATGTAACACATCATATGCGGAAGTTTTGATCAGGGACATGGTGGCCTTTTACACACCACATGATGCTGTACGCTTAGCTGCAACTCAAAAAAAAAAAAAAAAAAAAAAAAAAACCCACATTGGAAGAAATTGAGGAATTGGTCACAGCATACGAATCCACACAGTTGGCATCAAATATTTTAAAAGGTAGCAACTCGTCAACCTCAGCGACATCTACTGAAGTCAACCAAGTTTAGCCAACCAAGTCATTTGATATGCATAATGTTCGGAAGTCCAGGTTGTTTCACAAAGCATAGTCGTGAAGAGTGTAGGCATATATCCTCGATATGTGACAAGCGTTTGCTTGTCTGCACAGCGTGTTGATAGCTCCAATTCTAATACAAGCCATCAGCGTTCTAAGGGTCGAAGGAGGAAACGGTATAACAATCGTGAAAGGAATCCAAGGCATACAGAAGTCACGCATGCGATTAATGCTGTTTTTGATGGCAGAACCATAGAAAAAGTAGCGTCAGCAAAACTGGCAGCGGATAGAAACAGCAATAAAATATTGGTGTCACTTCACATAAATCGACAGCCGTTAACTTTCCTCTTAGACACAGGCGCCACCTGTTCCTTGGTTGGTCTGGAAGGTTACCGACAGTTGGGTAGTCCAGAATGCGAACCTACAACACGCAACCTAAAGGCGTATGGGGAAAAGAGCGTTCCTATCAAGGGGGTGGCGACGGTAAGTGTTAAGTGGAAAAATGAAACTTGCTTCTTACCGTTGGTGGTAACCGACGTTGCACAAGGTGCCAATATAATGGGTTTGGATTGGTTCCAAGCTTTTAATTTGCAAATCCGTTGTGCGGTAGAGGAGTCGGCGCTACTTATAACCCAAGACCCAGGGAGACAGTTGGCGATGGAGGCCAAATCACTATGTGAAAAACATGAAGTGGTTTTTCGACCTGGACTAGGATGTAGTCGATTTTTTGTAGCTCATCTACGACTTAAGCATGGAAGCCAGCCAAAATATTTCAAATACCGCCCTGTACCTTTTGCCCTGAAGAAGGACGTTCAGCAGGAAATTGAGCGGTTGAAACAACTGGACATACTACGGCCTATTGAGACGAGTCAATGGGCGAAACCAATAGTGATCGTGAAAAAAGCCAATGGCAAGTTGCGCATCTGTGGTGACTTTAATATTACAGTCCATCCTCAGCTAGAGATTGACCGACATCCAATACCGGGAATTCATGAACTATTTCTAAAGTTACGCGGAGGTAGATTCTTCACCAAGATCGACTTGTCCGATGCATACCTTCAAATCCCGTTAGATGATGATTCAAAGAAGTTATATGTGGTCAATACAGGATTCGGTCTCTTCGAATAACAACGCCTACCTTTTGGAACTTCCAGTTCCACAGGAATTTTCCAACGAAATATGGATCAGTTGACAGCCAATTTGGATTTCTGTGTTTCCTACATAGACGATGTTATAGTTTCGGGTCGCACCAACGAAGAGCACTTAAGAAACCTCGCAAGTTTTTTTGAACGGCTTGAACATCATGGGTTGCGATGTCGTATTGATAAATGCCAATTCGCAAAATCTGAAATCGAATGTCTGGGCCACATTATTGACGGAACTGGTGTACGTCCGTCAGAATCGCACATCAAGGCCATACGAGGAGTACCTAGGCCAAAGGACTTAAAGGAGCTTGAAGCACTTATAGGAAAACTAAACTACTATAACCAGTTCATCGATAATTTTGCTCAAACAGTAGCTCCATTGAATAAGCTGCGTTCTTTTGATATTTTTAAAAACAAACTATTAAAGGTATTTAGATTGGTACATTTTCAGGAGGACTTACCAATAATCTTGGCTACGGATGCCTCAACGCACGGAATAGGAGCAGTAATTTCCCATATCTGTCCCGATGGAACCGAGAAACCAAATGCGTTCGCCTCGAAAACGCTGGACGAAACTCAAAAAAGGTACAGCCAAATCGAGAAGGAGGCCTTGTCAATTATTTTCGGGGTCAAAAAAATTGCATCAATACCTTTACGGGCGACAATTCGAATTAATAACTGATCACGAACCTCTGGTTACCATCTTTAATCCAAGGAGGGACTTCCGTAAACTGAATAAATCTGAATGAATCACGAGGACGAGCGTTCGCGCTTATGTAGCTCTCCACCTTCTCGAATGTTCGCCGTCGGAAGTCCTCCTACGGAAATCTCTAGAATGCTCTGACAATTAGCCATACGCCGTTGACAGTTGACATCATTTCAACTTCCGCTTCACCAGAGCATTCGAACTTAGACGTCGGTTCGTGTCTCCGTAACACTGCCCTCCTCCTAAACTTGTTAGTCCTCGAACAAGCGATTTGATCCTTCTCCGTTGTGTGGCGCTAACCTCTCTACATGGACAATCTTTTATTTCGCCAGTCTGTTTTCCGTCTGCTGTATTCGATATACCACGTCATTGACCTTCTTGATGACCTCATATGGCCTGTCCCAATCTGATTGCAATTGGGGGCACAAGACTTCTGGCAGCACATGGAAACGACGGATGTCGGTGACCTGTTCCTTGGTTTCGGCACGTGAACAATGTTTGCATTCAACATCGCGAGGTCGCCCCGATAATGCATCGACATTTCCGTGACTGTTTCTCTTCCGCTGTTCGCGCTTGGTCTCTTTTTGGCGAATCAAACCTCGAACGCAAGAAAATAATCTTCGCAGCCACCCAACTCAAGGATATCGAGGAGTCTAGGGATAAGAATAAAACACGAGCCTTTTACAAGAAAGCCAAAGGCCTTGCAGGAGGCTTCAAAAAGGCCACCCAGGCTCTTCGAAACTGCGAGGGTAATCTTGTCACCGACCCGCAGGGAATATTGGATGTATTTAAGCAGCATTTTCAACAGCTGCTTAACGAGCATAACCAAGAGAGAGTGGTAGGGACCGAGGAAATCCCAACTCCAGCCGCTGAAGTAGTCCTCCCACCCAGCGTCGAAGAAGTCGGCACAGCTATTCATAAGCTGAAGAATAACAAGGCCGCAGGCTCAGATGGCTTGCCATCAGAGCTCTTCAAGGCTGGCGGCGATGTTCTGGTAGGGAGCAAGCACCAGATCATCTGCAGAATTCGGGAAGACGAGAGCATGCCCGACGAGTGGAATACCAGCTCTATTTGCCCCATCCACAAAAAAGGCGATCCTACCTCTTGCAAGAATTATAGAGATATATCCCTGCTCAATGTCGCATACAAGATCCTGTCCAGCGTATTGTGTGAACGTCTAAAGCCATTTTGCACCGCACTAATCGGCAGCTACCAGTGCGGCTTCCGGCCCGGCAAATCGGCTAACTGAAATCAAAAACTGATCCAGTTGTGTCGCGCCACGCTAAAAAATACGAGATGCACCGTGCAACTCGGTTCCAGGACTTCGGAACCGTTTGAAACATGCCAAGGAGATGCGCTGTCATGTGACTTCTTCAACCTTGTGCTGGAGCAGATAGTGCGACGGGCAGGCGTCAACAGGGAAGGCACTATCTTCTACAAGTCCGTCCAGCTGCTAGGATACGCGGATGATAACGATATCATAGCGTGTTTTCGCCGTGGCATTGTGGAAGCATTCACGGCGATTGAAGAACAGGCGAAACGAGTTGGTCTTAAGGTCCAAGACAAGACGAATTACATGCTGTCAAGCAAAAACCAAACCGTCGCTCACCACCCGGGACAAAATATAACAATTGACAGCTAAAATTTCGAAGTAGTTAAGGAGTTTGTCTACCTCGGGGCAAACGTAAATTCCACAAATGACATCACATCCCTTGGCAACCGCTGCTACTTCGGCTTGTCCAAACAACTGGGGTCAAAACTCCTCACTCGAAAGACCAAAGTTATGCTTTACAAAACGCTCATACTGCCAGTCTTGCTGTACGGAGCCGAAAGCTGGACGATTAGCAGGAGAGCGGAGCTGATTTTCGGTGCTTACGAGAGAAAGATTCTGCGCTGGAAATTTGGTCATGTCTGTGAGGAAGGTGAATGGAGAAGAAGACACAACCGCGAACACTACGAGCTATACAAAGATGTGGATGTAGTCCGGAAGGCAAAGATCCGTCGACTACACTGGCTCCTCTTCCGAGGCCTCCTGGTTCGAGAAGAAGAGGAAGACCGAACCTCCGGTATAAAGAGCAATTAATCGCGGATGTAAGACATCTTCGTCTTTATAACTGGAAGCAGCGTGCCCAGGACCGTCAAGGATGGAAGGCAGCTATATCTCAGGCTAAGATCCTTCATGGATCGCTGGCCTGATAAGTAAGTAAGTAAACTTCGAACGCCTTTTTCGCAGACGGCAATTTCTCGCCATGTGCCCCTGTTGGTCTCAGATGTAGCATCTCCACGGGAATGAGCGACTCCTACTCGCAGTTGTTGCTCTGGAAAAACGAAGCAATTTTTTTTTTTTTTTTTTTTTTTTTAGAGAGTAAGGGGTCGAGACCTCATATTTATTTTAAAACTCAATTTAGAAATAAATGAAAAGAACTCCGAGGAACCTTTACTGCTGCGCAATGAGCGTAAATTCAGTTTCCGGCGCCACCAAGTATTCAAATTTCTTCGTATTAATCCTCAAAAATCTCAAATCATCCGTAGGATCAACATCACGAACACAATTCCTTGCAATATCAACAATTGTTCCGGCAATTTTGCTAATGATTCCCTGAGTTGAAGAGTTATCAAAGCTCGTGTTCACGGGCATGCCATGCGAGTTGTCGATGATCAGGTGCTGCGATACTTTTTCACATATCCGGTCGGTTATGGCCTCGTTTTGGGCTACGATATCTGCGATACTCATTTCTATTTAGTTGACTTGAACTTCAACGTATGAGGAACTGGATTGAAGGGACGCGTTCTCCGCAGACGGCAGTTTCTCGCAATGTGCCCCTGATGGTCGCAGATGTAGCATCTACATGGGAACGAACCACCTCTACTCACCGCTGTTATTCTGGAACTATCCTGGTCTTTAGATATGCGCCGTAATTTGATGGAGGGTCGGCATATCTAGAGCGATGTTTCACATGCAAGAGCGCTGGCAACTCTCTCCTTGAAAGATGTCTTCGGCAGGAGAATCAAGCTTCGTTGCGTAAAAGGATCCCTTAGCCCTTGGATGAAAGAATACGTTTTTAATTTCTCCACCACATCAACTGGCATCCTCTCGATATCGGCAGCATACTGCTGGATGGTCTCGTTTCCGCGCTGCTTGCGCCCCTTAAGCTCCAGCTGATGCATTTCCTGCATGTGCTCACTGCCGTATCTTCGATGAAGAGCATTCCAGATGGCTGTGTAGTTCCTTCTCGAGGTCTCCGGAATGGTCTGTAATACATCAGCTGCTTCACCTTTAAGGGAAATGACTAGGGCGGCCACACGGTCTTCTTCTCTCCATTCGTTCCGATCCGCTGTTGTTTCAAATTGGAGCTTAAAGATCTTAAACACACTCGTGCCGTCGAATCGATCGTTGACTGTCTGCTGGGTGTTTCTTAGGCTTTCTCGATTGTTTTCTAGCATCCCTTCTAACGTCTGCAGCTTCTGGCCTAGGGAAGAGGAATTTTCCTCCAACTTTCTACTTACGGTAGCGGAATTTTCATCCAGCTTTTGACCTAGTTTCTGGCTCAGGGAGATGGAATTTTCCTCCAGCTTCTGGCTCAAAGCCTTCAGAGCCGTGAGAGTGTGGTGCATATCGAATGTTGGCTCACTGGATGTCGACGGCTTCTCCACCCCGAACTCGTGATTCTCCCAGTCGACACCTTCTTCTTCCAACGCTGATCGCAGTCTCCTCACCAGGTTGGCTTTACTTGCCACTGTGGATAGCTCTCGAGCATCCAGCTCTCTTTTCAATTGTTCGATGGTAAATTTTTCCAATTTCACCATTTTTTCACTCTTTCAATAATTCGTTTTTAATAGTTCACTTCACAATTCGAATAAACGTTTCACTCGGTGCCTCGCAATCCCACTTCTGACACCAAATGTTATGAAATTTAATCCCACACCGAATAGGGTTCGTATCACTGGATTGCGATAAACCACAATTGTCTACGTTTTATTCAAATTAAAACACACACTTTTCTTATTTCTCCTCAGATCAACAATCTGAGTACTTTACCACTTTTTATTTATTGTTACACTTTATTACACACGCAAACCTTTACCAAAAGCTTCTATTTTCACGCTGGTTTATCGACCGAATACACTGTATAGCGACTTGTCACGCTCTAATCACTTCCTTAAACTGAATTAATCTGAATAAATCCCGAGGGCGAGCGTTCGCGCTTATATTGCTCTCGGTCCACCTTCTCGAATGTTCGCCGTCAGAAGTTCCCCTACGGAAATCTCTAGAATGCTCTGACAATTAGAATCACGCCGTTGACAGTTGACATCATTTCAACTTCCGCTTCACCAGAGCATAGCGAAATTCAAACTTAGACGTCGGTTCGTGTCTCCGTAACAATAGGGTTAAACTGCGGAAGTGAAGTGATGCAGATTGGATGAACGCCCGCCGTATTCAATGATCGGCATGAATGAATTTAAAGAATTAATTAATACATATTTTTTAACAATCTTGAATCAAAAGAGGATGTGTGCACATAAAAAAATAGTATGTAGTATTTAGTATTTAATAGCATTTAGTATGTCACTAAATATAAGGTCCATGAGGAAAAACTGGGACGCTCTTATGTTATATGTTCCTGATTTTATTTCTAATATAGATGTTATTATGTTGTGTGAAATAAATATTAGTAAACACGAAAACCACTTGTACCAAATTAAAGGATATAACAGTGAATTCTTTAACAGAAGCAACTCAGGAGGAGGAGGAGTAGCTTTCTCTTTGAGAAAGCATAGAGAGTGACCTACATGTATGAAAACGTCACCATAAATGTCAAACGTGGCAGCTTTGAGGCCACAATCATCTCGGTATGCAGACCACCGAAAACTAATTGTTTTGTTTTCCTTTTTTTTTGATTTTATTATGGGGCTAGTAGATCTATTGTGCCTGCTAGCCGATTTAGCCGAGTAGCCTCTCCACTTCTATGATGAAGTTGAGAATACTTCTCGTAGGAGCCAGGGTGATCCCCTCAGAAGTCATAACTTCACTGAGAAGGATACGCTTCCTAAGATGGCAGAGAGCAGCACACTCACACTGTATGTGTTCTGCCGTCTCTTCATCCTCAAGACAGAGCCGACACAGTTTCAGACGAGAGGCTAATTTTGTTTAAATGATATCTCAGACCGCAGTGTCCCGTTAGATAGCTGACTAGTCTTCTGATATCCATCCTATTGAGTTTGAGTATATCAATAGGGTGCTTGTTCAGGGATCGTATAAGTCGTTTAGATTGACGGAGTCCCCGAACGCTGTTCCAAAAGGACAGGTGTTGCAATTTTTCCCACTTGTCTAAGAAGTAATTTATCTTAGACCCGGGAATGACGCAGAATGGTTCCGGACCTATACATATATTTGTCACTGGAACCCGTCCTTGTATCATTGCCCTTGATACCTTTATGGCCTGGCACCCACCAAAGTTTAACATTGTTTCTTTTGGCGAGGTCTTGTAGGGCGTCATGGCATTCCTTGACGGTTTTTGAGTTCGTGCTGTACGAACCCAGCGCCTTAAGCGCTGCTTGGCTATCAGAGAGTATGTTAATGGTTATTCCTCTGATGCCAGTCTCGAGATTTAGATTGACGCATGTTAGGATGGCATGCAGCTCTGCTTGGAAGTTGCTAGGGCTTATTCCCAGGGCCTTCGAGATCTTGCGTTTTGGTCCAAAGATGCTGGCGCCAACGCCGGAAGCCATCCTGGAGCCATCCGTGTACCACCTAAGTCGTTTGACATTTAGCAGGGGATCACTGTTTTCCCATGCTGAGCGGTTTGGGATCAGTATTTCAAATCTTTTGTCACAGGTGAAGGTGTGTGGCAATGCGTCCGAGACTGTAGTAATCATATCTAGCTCGGGAAGGTGTTGTAATATAGACATGTGGCCTGCTGGTCTATATGGCATTTTTGTTCCCGAGCAGAGAATTCTGATTGTACTGCGTAATGCCACCTTTTTGATAAAAAGGTGCAGTGGAGTGAGTCCAATGAGTGCTTCTTGGGCTGCCGTGGGGCAGGTTGGCATAGCGCCTGTGATGCCGAGACACGCTAGTCTCTGAAGGCGTTGAAGCTTAACAAATGTAGTTTTTTGCTCAACTTTTGTCCACCATACGTAGGTGACGATAGGTCTTACTATCGCGGTATATAGCCAGTGGACTACCTTAGATTTAGGTCCCCAGGTTTTACCGTAGGTGCGTCGACAGGCCCACATGGCCTTAGTCGTTTTCATGAGTTTATTTCTCATATTGGAGTTCCAGTTGAGTCTACGGTCTAGGTCAATACCTGGATACTTTACTTCCTCTGAAAATCCTATGCGTGTGCCATTTAGTAAGATTGGGCAGGGTTGTACCTTTCTCCTCTTTGTAAATGGGACTAAGATTGTCTTATTTGGGTTAATAGATAAACTTCGTTAGAAGGAACGAAGTCAAACTGATAGGGCGATAGGATTTAGGCTGCTCACTTGGTTTCTCAATCTTGGGGATGAAGACAAGATTGACCTCTCTCCAAATTTGGGGTATGTATCCCAGGTTGAAGCAAGACCTCAAAAGAACTATCAGTGATGGAAGAATTGTATTCAAACTTTTCTGTAAGATGCCGGAAAACTAATGTTAAGTGCTTTGTTCGTGAACTGGGGGAACACGTTAACAAGTTTGGGACGGGAAGAAACCTTATTATAATGGGAGACATCAACATTAATATAAAGGAAAGAAGCAATACAGATGTCGGTGACTATATGACGATGATTGCGGCAAAAGGTCTTCATAATAGTATATATTCAGATACACGGGTTGATCTAATAAAGAATATATGAATATTGATCGATCACAGTTTGTTAAGGGTAAGCAAAGCGGAAATTAAGCGGTGATCGAACTATGTATCTCAGATCATTATGCTCTATTATGTGGATTAAAAACTAACATCACTGTCCAAAAGAAAGCTGATAAAGAGAACCAAATACTTAATCATCTTGTAGGTCAAAAAATACACGGCTTTAACTGGGATGTGCTGAATATCTATGCAGATGTAAATTAACTCTATGAGCATTTCAAGCAAACCATGAACACCTTTACAACATCCGCAACGGCACCAAGGAAGTGAAAAACGATTGCAAAGAACGCGATGGACTATACAGGTGACATAAAAACAACAGACACAACGAAGATTATCACATAGAATATAAAACATTTCGAAACGAACTGAGCAAGAAATCAGCAAGGGCAAAAGCTAGCTACTACAAACAGAAGTTCCACCTTTGTAAAAGTGGCCCGAGGGAGACTTGGAAGCTCGTTAATTCGATATTGGGTAAGAAGACAAGCAATCTGGATGACGTTTTAAAAAATAACTTCTCGAGCGAAAAAAAAATGTAAGAAGCTGACCAACAAATTCGCTGAAACTCTAACGTCAGAAATACGAAACCTTGTACACGAATGTAGCCACCATGCCTTTTTTGGTCACGCAAGCAGTGTAAGGCACTCAATGTATGTCGAACATGCATCGGTTGCAGAGGTACGCAGTATTCTAAGCTCATTTAAATGTGATAAATCGGCAGGGATCGACGGTATACGCCTTAAAGATTTGAAAAACAACGCGCAAGCACTTTCTCCACTGTTAACGAAGCTAGTCAATATGAACATAGATCAAGCACTGATCCCAAACATGCTCAAAATTTCAATAGTTCGGCCTATTTACAAAAGCGGCGGGAAAAGTGAAATCCTAAACTACAGACCAATCTCAATCTTACCGGCTGTTGATAAAGTTGTAGAAGAAATAATGTCAAGGAGGTTATCTAAATACGTCGAAAAGTATAACCTTTTAAACAAGAAACAATTTGGCTTCCGTAAAGGTAAAAATATAAGCAGACTGATTGGAGAACTTGCAAATAAAATGTACCAAAGCCTGGACAGAAACCATAGTACCATAGCCTTATTTAGTGACTTCAAAAAGCCCTTTGACACTCTGAGCCACAAGCAAATTCTAAGGCAGCTGGAAAGGATTGGAATACGGGGCCACATATTAGAATGGTTTGGACGTTATTTAAACAATATATCATTCCGGGTAAAAATCAGTGAACATGTAAGTAATGAAGAAAAGGTTGAGTACGGTGTCCCACAGGGATCAAAGTCAGGTCCACTTCTTTTTATTATATACTGTCAACGCTAAAGTATAGCACGGGATATGCATATGCGGACGACACAGCGATCGTAGTTCGCCATAGGAGCGTTGACGAAGCTGTAAAACTTATGCAATTAGACTTTAACAGAGTAACGGCTTGGTGTCACGACCATGGACTAATTTTAAACGCACTTAAAACCAAGGTAATGCACATTGCATGACATAAACTGCTTGCACAGAAATGGGTGTGACGGAATAATAGAGGAAGTCGACTGCTCCGAGCGCATAGATAACCTATCAATATACAAATACCTCGGACTAACGGTTGACTATAGCTTCAAATGGAGCTACCATATAGACTCATTGAAAAGGAAACGGTGTCAATCTGCGTACGCACTTTTCCACGTAAGCAACCTTTGCACACCAGAGGTACTCAAGAAGTGCTACTACGGATTGGTGGAATCTCATCTAGGGTGTGGTATTCTAGCGTGGGGAAGAGCATCACAAATGCGGCCGCTCAAACAAATTCAAAACAGATTGCAAATACTAGTACAAAAAGCAGGGCGAAACAAAGATGTTCAGCGGAGAAGAAGTCAGTCAAATGCTTAACATCTCCTAATTATATAATCTGGAAATCCTGTCTAACTACGGTAACGACACACCTACAGGACACATACACAACAGACAATGAACACACGGAGACGACTGCAACAGATGTATGAAGTTCCAAGATTCTGGAATGAATACGGCCGAAAAACATTCAGTGTAGCAGTTCCGATGATCTTAACCCTTATGTGAGTAACAAAAAAAAAACAGCTGCATCAGAGTGACGAGGTACCTGGGTACCTTCATACGCCTTATACTAAATGTAAGCAATCAAGTCCTGCTTTTACATTACACTTACTTAGTATATTATTATTTAATAATTTCGACCCTGTTGGGACATATAGTCCTGAACTGCTATGAAATTTAAAATACACTTCTGATTTGGGTGAAGCAAGTTCCATTTCGTAGATTTACAATTTCTTACCCTTTTTTCTAATTAGAGATGCAGCTGTGTAATGTATTTTTGCTTGTTGTTGACAAACGTATACGTTTGTTTTTTCTTTTACGATTTCAGTTGTTATTTCGTGAATTTATAATTTTTTCATTATAAATATTGAAGCGAATACTTCTAAACAAAGACCGGGCGTTCGAAGATATAATTCGACCGAATTAGCGGCGTTGCTAGCAGAGTCTTCTAGTGATGAAGGCGAGTTTGTTGTTTCTGATAATGAATATGATTATGTTAACCGTTCTGAGCGTTGGTCAGCTGATAAAGCAGCCGCAATACGAAATAATTAGACTGTGTTCATTTCAAATTTGAATAAAAATAAGCCACGTGTATGTACTCAGTACAAGCCGTCAAAACCTGAAAAATATGGCATCAAAATATTCTGGGCTGCAAATAATTCTTACTTTCTTAATCGACAAACCAAGTGACGGCAATCGTCAAACAAATGCCAGAGAATGCGTTGTATTAGATCTCGTATCTAAATATAAAAATTCTGGACAGAAGTAACAACAGTTAATTTTTTTATGTCTCTTCAGCAGCGCATTGCTTGAATTCTTGGAACATGAAACTTGTTGGAACTGTGAGGAAAAATAAAGGGTTTCTCCCTACAAATATGCAAGCATACAATGACAAGGCGATTTATTCTTCCAACTTCGCCTCTAGTGAAGTAGCAACTGTGTGTTCTTACATACCCAAAAAGAAAAAACAGTAAAAATGTTGTAACCGATGCATATGTGATCAGTTATTGAAGAGTACTAAGGAAACTGCTAAGCCAGAAATAATTGTATATTATAACAAAATCAAAACTAGAGTGGGTAACATGGATAAGCTATTAGGAGAGTATACCGTAAAACGCAGAACAAATCGGTGACCTTTAGCAATTTTTTACAATATTATTGACACTGTAGCTTTGGCAGCATATGTCATTTACATGGAGCATAATAAACAATTTGTCTTAAGTGACATACGTACAAAGTTTTGAAATCCTTTTGTTCACATACAACAACAACGTGATATCAAGTGATATATTAGATCTGCAATTCGAAATGTGCTTGGCTTCTATTTCTTTTGGATCTACAACTTCTACAAGTCAGACTAGACGAGATTCAAAGAAAAACGCGAAAAGCTTGCACTAACTGCGGAAGACCGGTTTCGCGCTAGAAGATAGTGTGCTGGACTCTGACGCACGATGAGCGAGTTCGGTTCCCGATAACACCAACGCCATCAACGCCCAGGGGGGTGCTGGCAAAACCCCCCGTAGTATACTTGTCTTGAAAAAGCTTCTCGACTCACGCCGTTCGGAATCGGCATTAAATTGTAAGTCCCTTTCACCTGTGTAAAAAATAAATCACACACATCATGGATGAGAAGCTTGGCTCTGGCCCGTCATGGGCTGTACCGCTACCATTAAAAAATATTTTAATATTTTTTATATATTTTGATGAATATTTATTATTTCATTTATTCTTAGTATTGCGAGTACGAAATTAGAAACATTTTTTTGGAATTTCATACAAAACACAAAGAGGTACCCGGGTACCTTGTCTCTCTATTATGGATGTAAATAATAGTGTGAATGGGTTGACGAGGTCAAAGCATAAAAACAATATATATTATCAAAAGTTAAGAGCTCCCACGAAGCCACATAGTGAAAAATACTTACTTTTTAAACTAAAAATGCAAAAGGTACCCGGATACCTCGTCACTCGTCACTCACATGAGGGTTAAACGAATGAAAATAGAATTAGTTAAAAATGTAAAAGAAACGTATCTAAGCTTTTCGGAATAAACTTCAGAATTAAAGTTAATATCGATAATCTTAATGTTTGTAAATTGAATTCTCTAAAAGTTGGAAATGGAATTATTATTATCTTTTTCTTTTTTCTTATTTTGCTTTTGACTTAACTTTTGAAATTAAATGAATGTAATGAACTTCAACACAAGCATACCTTTGTAATTAGTATGTACTGATAAGCCCTTTTGGCTTTGTAGATAAACAATATGTAAAAAACTTAAAAGTGAGTAATGCACCAAAAATGTAAAAAAAACTTTTTTTTTTTAAATCGCTGCTACCTCCTAAAAGGGGCGTGATAAGTGAGAAAGTTTATCGACGTGTTTTCTGGTGAACCAGGTAGCTTGCACGATTGCCGGATCCTTCGAAGATCCAACCTATATAAAAATGCTACCGAAAATAGGAACGAACTTCTTCCATGTAACACCTTTTTGCTTGGTGATTCCACCTACCCAGCCTTGGACTGGCTAGTTCCACAACTTAAAGACAACGGAATGTTGGCAAATGCCCAAAGAAGATTGAATGTAACCCATACTAATGGACGAGTCCTTGTGGAACATGCGTTTGGTCGTCTGATAACTTGTTTTCGAAGATTTATGCATTTTACTGAACAAAGGAACATAAACTTCGTGGTCAATTTAGTGATATGTGGATGTATATTGCATAACATATGTATGGATAACAACGGTGAAATAGATGATAGTGTGAACTAATTTTCGGATCACAAAAGTTGATCCAGATAGATCACGTGTTGTTATTGTAATGCATGTAAATCGTGATCCGGATAGGGATACGGATGCATAATAAAAAACACCTATTATTTCGCTTCAGATCAATTATCTGAGCAGCCTTTTACGCAGACAGACAGCATGGCTTCTGCGCGTGAACAATGTTTCTATTCAACGTCGCAAGGTCGCCTCGACAAGGCAGCTGTGTTTTCTGGTCTGGTTCCTATCCGGTGTTCGCGTACTCTTACTTGGTCTCCTTTTTGGCCAAGTAGACCTCCAATGCTTTCTTCGCTATCTTCGATATGCAGCAAATTCTCGCGGCTATGAATGCTATGAGTACTTCCATAGCCCAGATACTAGATAAGGAGCTGGAAGGAAATTCGGCGTCCATAAGTCAGAAACTAGAGAAACTAAGTAAAAATTTGGGTGAAAATTCCACTTCCGTAGACCAGAAACTAGTGAAACCGGAGACACCGGAGACAGGGGATGCTAGAGAACAATCGAGCAAGTTTAGGAAACATCCAGCGTCAACGATCGATTCCAGGACGTCGGAGAGAGAATCGAGGTTCGACTTGAAGGTTCTAGATCTCGAAAACAATCAGGAGAAAGGAATCGAGACACTGAACAAGAAGGTCATGGATCTCGAGAAATCTACCCAGAACATTCAGCATCAAGGAACTTCCCAACTTCGAGGGCACGAGCGCGATTAACATCTTTAATTTGCTATTCGACAACAGCGGAACAGGGGGAGAAGAAGACCGTGTTACCGCCCCAGTAATTTCCTTAAAAGCTGATGTATTACAGACTATTACGTACACAGCCATCTGAGATTGCTCTTGATCGAAGATACGGCAATTCAAATCAATTCTGCACTGGTACATCACAAGTAGTTAAGTTAAGTAAGTAGTTAATTTTGATATAATTATCTGCAAAGCCTTAGGGGCTTATTTGCAGAAGGTTAGTTACACAATGTTGTTTCGTGCATGAGTTGGGCTATACATATATAAATAACTTGGCCTTTAATCCAGTTTTAAATTTGTATTTACATAAATTGGCTAAATCCTGTAAGCATTTACATGTTTGCGTATACCATTTATTCTTTTCTTTTCTAAGTCAAAAAAAAAAACTGTTTCGCTTTTTTCAATAAAAGAGGTTTGGAAAAATTTGGAAAGGAGAAATTGATTGGAAGTTCATAAAATATTTTGGGTACTACTACTTCATATCCCCTTCGCCCGTACTCATTCCAATGCCGTGGGATGTTGTATCGTCCTTGTTGTCTTCTTCGTGTGTTAAAATTATGTTGAGCTGCAACTTTGTAAGTTTCATATTTCCAAAATCTTGAAACTATTTCCATCTTATACAGCTGTTCAACGCTGAGCAGTTTCAGATTTTTGCTGTTTTGTTGCCGATTGCAGTCCTGTCCTGTCTTTGCGCGATGTATCATTTTGTGGATTCCTGCTTGCATATGCTGTAGCGACCAAAATGGCACTGTCGTAGAACATCTTCTGTGCATACTGAGATGGATAAGAGCATAAGTTGACTGCCGAAGTTTTGTCTCAAGTGCTCTTACATAGATACTTGTAGGTTGACACATTTTCGATAAAAGTTTCGCAGCCGTCATCTGTTTCAAGTTTCATTATGAAAGTTCTTTGCATTATGAAAGCAGTTGGGGTCATGTGTTTTAATTTTTAATAATACTTTTTGGATGGTGGGCGTATGTGCATTATTATTGTCTTCATTGCATTGATCAAGAGACCGTGTGTTGAAAATCTCGTTTATTTATAGCACCATACATAATCTCTCTGTTGGAACACAATACATGATTAACATATCTTTCCCCTCTTTCTTCGCTTGTATATGTATGTATGTAGTACTTCAATCACAAGTTGGTTCCCTTTTTGAGATGATGGTGGCAGTCTGCTCTAAGTAGTTGAAGTAACGCCTGTGCTTAACAAATAGTGAAATAAAGTTTAAATCTTACAACGGATCGTTTTTTATTTAAATCCTGTGGAATCGGGTGATTGTTTTTAAAATTTGGTGCCGAAACCCGGGAACTTAAACGCAAACGAAAAAAAAAACGATTGTAGCATAGTTTCGCCATGTGGCGAAGTACGAGAATAAAGCAATATCTAGCATGGCGCGAATTAAATGTCGCCTGTCTAAGCTTCGTCTTTGTCAAGGGCAGTCAACTTATAACGAAAATGCACAGGAGTCCATCTCAGCAGGGCAGTACCGCCTCCTCTCACCCCTCTTGAATCGTTTTCAGTCAATGCGGTAAAATTGAATAAATTACAGCCAAAACGTTTCTCTGGTGATTTTAAGGAGTGGGTTTGGGAAAAATATCGTGTTCCCGTTCATGAGAACTCCTCCCTTAGCACGTTCGATAATTTCAACTATCTTGAGACAGTATTAGTCGGTAAAGCCGCAGAAACACTATCTGGTCTCACGCCCACAGAAATTAACTACCGTACGGCCATAACTTAATTAAAAGAAGAGTATGGAAATAACGGAAAAATCATAGATTACACCATGCAGCCCTTGCTCTCTATCCATCCTGTTTCTTCTAAAACCGATGTCATTAGCCTAAGATGGCTTTATACGTCAGTGCTGGCTTCTACTCGATTCATTAGGCATTCCGTCATCACATTACTTTGTAATGTTGGAAGGCGTTTTATTGCGTTGCCTTCCAAAAGGCTTGCGAGTAGACTTTCATCGTTATTATGAGGATTCAAATGCAAAGCTTCCAAACGATCGCACAGGGTATGATAATGACGAAGTAAGTACCTCGTCCCCAACAGATAATTCTTCGAGCAACTAGACGTCCCCCTCTTCGAGTCCCATCGGCGATAGACAAGTCAATTGTAATTTAACATTTTTAAAGAGAGAGATTGAATCGCTAGAAAAGGCGAACGGAGCGAAGATTCATCCATCACGCTCTAATACTACAAATATAAATACGAAACTTGTCAAAACGGCCCTAGGTTTGTTTACTTCTGAAAAAAGAGAAAATTGCTTATTCTGCAGTGGAACAAATCACCAAGCTAAAGATTGCTGTTGCTCTAAAGATCTTGCAGAAAAGAAAAGACTGCTGATAAGCAAAGGAAGATGTTTTAGATGCTGTAAAGGCGGCCACAAGTCGAAGATGTGCAGAGTGAAAGGAGTGGTTTGCAAAACATGCAACGGACGTCATGCTACTAGCATGTGCGACCCTACGTATTTTGACCGCAGTAAACAAATGCCGGCAAATGTGGACAATGCTTCTGCAGTCAACATTTATACGGCGGATGGATTGCAAAGGGGTAATGTGTATTTGCAAACGGCATGCGCATTGTTATGGACGGTGGTATTCAGCTATCTTTCGTAAAGTCCACTCTTGCACGTCGCTTGAGTTTACCTGTAGTGGGAAAACACAGTTTGACCGTTATACCTTTCGGAAGTGACAAACCTAGGCCTAGCAAGGTATGTAACAGAGTTCGCCTAGTACTTCGCAGCCAATATGATGACCAAGCTGTAGTGATCGATGCTATTGAAGTTCCGGCTATTGGAACTATGATGTATTGTTAACACCCACTAACGAACCAGCCATTACATCTTGTAAGTTGATTTTAGCCGAGAGTCATGCCCACGGGCAACAACTGGGGGACGGAATCAGCGTACTTATTAATGCCGATACGTATTGGCAATTTGTGACTGGGGAAAATAAGCGTCTTACGGAGAAGTTGACAGCAATCAATACAATCCTGGGCTGGACAATTCAAAGACCATCGAACATAGAACCAATGTATTCCGGTTCTTACGCAACAGCGCTTAACGTCTGTGCCTGCCGTGATATTCAAAGGTTTTGGAAGCTGGATATTTTGGGAATAAATCCTGAAGATAAAAGGGGGGTAAGTGGCAATGTATCCGTGCATATTCGTAGAAAGGGTGATAGGTGTGAAGCATCCCTCCTCTGGAAAATCATGTCTGCCGCACTTCATGATAATGCACCAGTTCTGGCATTCATAAGATTGCAGTCGCTTGTAAGAAAGCTATGCTCAGCTGGCAAAATTGCTGATTACGATGCATCAATGAATGAACTGTTGTCCACAGGCATTGCTGAGATTGCTCCAGATACGGTGGTTGATGAAAATCTGGTCTACTATATGGCTCATCGTCCGGTATATAGAGAAGATAAGGAAACAACGAAACTTCGTATTGTATTCGACGCTTCCGCTCACGCTCCAAATCATTTATCACTTAATGGTGTTTTGGATGTTTGGATCAAGGAAGTCATAACAGCTTATAACAACGCGGACTTCAAAAGCCATTTTAGGCTACATAGGTAAACTGTCTACCTTTTAATAGGTACACATAACAATTGTCAACAATTATCTATGTATGTATATGTATATTTTGCAACTGATTTCAGATCGTTACAAATTAATATAACGGTTTGTTACTGCAAAAAAGGGCTACCTAAAACTTCACCGGACAATGAAATGTTAATATTTGTATGGTATATGGCAAATACAAATACTTTCCAGGAAATATCCAATTTGGTTGGCATTTCAATTCCACCGCATGAAATATAATTAGGAGAGTAGCATATTTGATTATAACCACCGGCCACGAATACGTCAAGTGCCAAGCGAACATGAAATGGTAAACAATGCGACATTGTTTGAAGCTAAGACGAAAATTCCGGGAATCTTGGGTTGCATCGACGGGGCGCATATAAGGATTAAAGCACCCGTTACCAATAAGGAAAGCTATTTTAATACGAAACGCTTTTATAGCATTTCGATTCAGGGCGTAGTCGATGCGAAGTAAAATTTTATCGACGTCTATTGTGGTGAACCAGGTAGCATGGACGATTGCCGGATCCTTTGAAGATCCAACCTATATAAAAATGCTACCGAAAATAGGAACGAACTTTTTCCATGTAACACCTTTTTGCTTGGTGATTCCGCCTACCCAGCTTTGGCCTGGCTAGTTCCACCATTTAAAGACAATGGAATGTTGACAAATGCCCAAAGAAGATTTAATGTAATCCACGCGTCCATTAGCGTCCTTTTGGAACATGCCTTTGGTCTTCTGAAAACTCGTTTTCGAAGATTGATGCAATTTACTGAACAAAGGAGAGTTAGAGTCCAACACACTAACCACTGCGCCACGGCGCCGTCAATTACAATTATATTTACGTATGTGTTAATAAGGAAAAGATATTATTTGCCAAAAAAAAATGTTCTTTTCATACAAATTTGATACGATTGATTAAATGCTGATGATTATAATTTTTATCGATATACAATAATTACGGGTAATACGTCCCCAATTTACTCAAGGGGTTATATATAAGTTATATTACTTGTAGATGAAATAAATAAATGAATTAGTTTATACTGAAGGCAAAACTGTTTAACCAAAGCAGGGTCACAATTTTTTATGTTCATCAGGCAATGACCTTCCTAATTTGAATGCGAAGCCAGTGGGAAATAGTGTGAACTAATTTTCGGATCACAAAAGTTGATCCAGATAGAAAGGTGGATCACGTGTTGTTATTGTGTTGCTATTGTTATTGTAATGCATGTAAATCGTGATCTGGATAGGGATACGGATACATAATAAAAAGCACCTATTATTTCGCTCGAATATCTGAGCAGCCTTTTACACAGACAGACAGCATGGCTTCCGCGCGTGAATAATGTTTCTATTCAACGTCGCAAGGTCGCCTCGACAAGGCAGCCGTGTTTTCAGGTCTGCTTCCCATCCGGTGTTCGCGTACTCTCACTTGGTCTCCTTTTTGGCCAAGTAGACCTCCATCGCTTTCTTCGCTATCTTCGATATGCAGCAAATTCTCGCGGCTATGAATGCTATATGTACTTCCATAGCCCAGAAACTGGATCAGAAGCTGGAAGAAAATTCGGCGTCCATAAGTCAGAAACTAGAGAAACTAAGTAAAATTTGGGTGAAAATTCCACTTTCATAGGCCAGAAACTAGTGAAACCGGAGACACTAGAGGGGATGCTAGAGAACAATCGAGAAAGCTTAAGAAATATCCAGCGTCAATGATTGATTCCAGGACGTCGAAGAGAGAATCGAGGTTCGACAAGAAGGTTCTTGATCTCGAAAACAATCAGGAGAAGAGAATCGAGACACTGAACAAGAAGGTTATGGATCTCGAGAAATCTACCCAGAACATTCAGCATCAAGGAAGTGCTGTACCGGCTGCAGCACCGAAATTTACAGCTCCCAACTTCGAGGGCACGAGCGCGCTTAACATCTTTAATTTGCAAGTCGACAACAGCGGAACAGGGGGAGAAGAAAGCCGTGTTACCGCCCTAGTAATTTCTCTTAAAAGCTGATGTATTACAGACCATTACGGAGACCCAGAGGAGGAAGTACACAGCCATCTGAGATGCTCTTGGTCGAAGATACGGCAATTCAATTCAATTCTGTTTGATATAATTATCTGCAAAGCCTTACGGGCTTATCTGCAGAAGATTAGTTACACAATATTGTTTGGTGCATGAGTTGAGCTATACATATATAAATAACTTGGCGTTTAATCCAGTTTTAAATTTGTATTTACGTAAATTGGCTAAATCCTTTAAGCATTTACATGTTTGCGTATACCATTTATTCTTTTCTTTTCTAAGTCAAAAAAAAACTGTTTCGCTTTTTTCAATAAAAGAGGTTATGAAAGATTTTTAATTGATTGGAAATTCATTAAATATTTTGGGTACTACTACTTCATATCCCCTTCGCCCGTACTCATTCCAATGCCGTGGGATGTTGTATCGTCCTTGTTGTCTTCTTCGTGTGTTAAAGTTATGTTGAGCTGCAACTTTGTAAGTTTCATATTTCCAAAATCTTGAAACTATTTCCATCTTATACAGCTGTTCAACGCTGACCAGTTTCAGATTGTTGCTGTTTTGTTGTCGATTGTAGTGTTGTCCTGTTTTTGAGCGATGTATCATTTTGTGGATTCTTGCTTGCATATGCTGTAGCGACGAAAATGGCACTGTCGTAGAGCATCTTCCGTGCATACGTTACTGAGATGGATAAGAGCATAAGTTGACTGCCGAAGTTTTGTCTTAAGTGCTCTTATATGGTAGCTCCATTTAAAATTGTAGTATACGATGACCCCTAGATTTTTTTTTTTTTTTTGTTTTAGAGACTCGCGCAGGTTCAAGAGTTTTTATATTCTCTTATGATGTGTTGACACACACAACCTGAACTGAGTGAAGTGCTTGGGGTCGTTGATGTTCGTTTACTACTCTCAGGGGTGGTTGTCCTAGACCTAGATAGGACGAGAGCCGACCGAATTCCGTGTTGGTTATAGTCCGAAGTAATTCGTTCAAGCACTTTAGTATTGCATACGCAGAGGATGAATTCCGGTTGACCATATACTGTGAGTGTTATGCCTGCAAGCAGTATGTCTGGTCACTTTCCATTCCCAACTGCGTTGCATACTTTTTGTCTGTATAGGAATTGGGTAAGAAGCGAATTTTAACTATTGACCTTCCGCTCGGCGATCGATGATGTTAACCACTGCACCACGGCCACCCCATAGATACTTGTAGGTTGACACATTTTCGATAAAAGTTTCGCAGCCGTCATCTGTTTCAAGTGTAAACCGAGAAAAGAAAGGTACAGCCTACCCTCTTAGTACTAGTACTGAGTAGTGGTAGGAAACGGAAATATGGTAGCTCGGGCATATGAGTGGGGCGTTTGAGATTGTTGAGTTCAATATCGGCGCGCAACAACGTTAGACATATGTCCGAGTTGACTGCTTAATTATTTAGTTTATTTTCTTTAAAAAGTTCCTTTTTTTGTTAACGGTTTATAACTTCAGAAGTGGGATCGCCCGTGCGTCACAGTGTGGTGTATTGTGGTTTTGAAAATAAATAAGCAATTTAAGCTGTAAGTCCTGCTGCGTATAATACGTTGTTGTCTCGTTATCTCGCTTTGCCCCTGTATTATAATTGTGGTCATGTACAATTGGGGGAAACATGCATGATATTGTCCGCGGAAACAACCACTACGGAGGAAATTGTACTTAAATTTGGGTTATTACAGGGAGCACCTCTTTGTTTCGCCGTGTTGTGCTTCTATTTGACATTCATTTCACTTGATCAGCGTCATTTAGTGTCGACGTTTGGTGGATGATTTTTTGGATGTGAAGTAAAAATGGAATTGTGTGGCGTCTCATAATTGCTTATGAGCTCGCATGTCGATTCCTTTGTCCACTTCACTCGTTCTTAAAATTAGTACATACATATGAAATTCTCCGCTTTCTTTCAAATGCACATTTAGAAATGTGATACACATGTGAACCAACATCGCAAAGCAAGGAAAATGAGATAAGAAAATGTCAGAGGGATGCAGTAGACTACCAGTGCATCACTGTGCCAGTATATGTACATACGTATGTATTTCTGTTTCCCAGACCAACTCTTTCGCACTCATGTGAGTCTTGGCTACTGTTGTGGCGTATTATATCGGACTAACTATGAATACATAGTCGATGTAAAATACAAAGAAAATGCGTTGAACTTCAAAAAGAGAAGTCCATATATGTATATGTACGTAATGTCCCTTTTTTGCGTATAGAAATCGATCTAAACAATGCCGATGCGTATCGAGAGTTTCCTAAAAGTGGTCATTATTTTTTATTCATCGCTGGTGTACGTTTGTTCTCAGGGAAAATATAAATAAATATATTGAATTTCAAAATACCCGGTCAGTAACAAAAAAAAAAAATATTAAAATTCAAATGGAAAAGCAGAAAGCAAGGAAGAGGGCAGTCGCTAATACAAGTGCAAAAGAAGTCGAACAATTGAGACGAGAAATGGCGTTATTAAAGGAACAGAACGAAAATCTCGGCAGAGAGGTCGCCATTAACAGACGCTCCCAAAGTAATTCTACAGAGGACCCGGCCACATCAACGATGTTGAACTATCAACCAATTCGATTAGCGCCAGAGGAAGTTAAAAGCATCATTCCCCCCTACAATCCATCATCAGCATCCAGTTTGAGTGCATCGCAGTGGGTTGAAATCATCGACAACGCTCGCCATCTCTACAATTGGGACGATCGCGCAACATTCTTGTATGCATCCCTACGCCTCGAGGAAGGAGCACGTAAGTGGTTCTCTACTAATCAAACTTTTTTAACTGGGTGGGACGAATTCAAAGCGAGATTAGTATCAGATTTCCCCAGCTTCCTGGATGAATCTGAGATTGTATCGCAATTAATGGTGCGTCGAAAAGAACCGGGTGAGAGCTATGAAAACTACGTTTATGACATGGTAGATACGGCAAAAAGAGCTCATTTTAGCGACGGGGCAGTTATTAAATATGTCATCTCGGGGTTGCGAGATCGAGATTTGCGACGACATTTAACTTCAAGTAGGTGTGATAACATCAAGGAACTCCTTAGGGAAATAAAAACATATAATATGATCGAAACACAGCATGAGGTCCGTGATAAATTCGAACGCAGACACAACATTCTCTCACGACCAATTCGAAATTATATTACCCCTTACCAGTCCAGACAAACTTTCGCTGGAAGTTCCAACAGAGCCAGCAACTACCGTAAACAAAGTTATGATTACTTAAATACGAAATGTTACAACTGCAACAAACTAGGACATATAGCCTATGACTGTAAGGTAGAACGCCGTCGTACTCCCTTCACTACACAAATTCATTCAAACGAATCAGCCCGAAACATGCGTCGCGTTCTGAATTCCGGAGACGACAGTGGACTTTTGAAAGTCATTGATGTAGACGATAAGCCCATTGAAGCATTTTTAGACCTCGGAAGCGACTGTACGATGCTCACTATAGCCAATGTTATCAAAAATGGCTGGCAAATGCAGCCATGTCAAATTAAATTGAATGGGTTCGGGCAAGGTTCGGCTAAGGCAGTAGGGAAAATTACCAAAAACATACGCGCAGGTGAAGTTACAATGTCAACGGAAATACTAGTAGTAGATGACTCCGCGCAAGATGTTGCTATGATCCTAGGGCGAAATTTCCTCGACTCTCCTAAAGTATGTCTAATCAAACGATATGGTAGCCTTCTAATAAAAAACGCGGATGATAATTCTCTATCATCGAACTCCTGACAGCGAAAAGCGACAGCACACGCAGACAAAGTAAATACCGCGTGTTATTCAGAAATTGGGTTGAACGACATTAAATTATGCAATTTTCCATATACAGAATCCGACAAGACAAATCCAATCAACATCTTAAGTAAATACAGGGACTGTTACAAGCCCTATCGAGTAGCCTATAATGGAGTAGAACATCTCTCCTCCATAGTCCACGAACTTCTACAATACGATATCATTGAAGAGTCCAATTCCGAGCACGCTAGTCCTGCGTTGTTAGTCAAAAAGAAAAATGGAACATATAGAATGGTGGTTGACTACAGGCAACTTAACTCGATAACGGTCCGAGAAAACTTCCCAATGCCCAACATAGAAGAGCTAATAAACTCAATGGTCAGCGCGCGTGTTTTCATTATATTGGACTTATTAAGCGGGTATCATCAAATTCCCGTGGATAAAAATTCGAGGCACTTAACTGCCTTTGTAACTCCACGAGGTCAGTACCAATACAAACGGGTCCCCTTCGGATTAACAAATGCGCCAGCCATATTTCTTCGTTTAATGAATACAATCACACGAAAGTTATCCCACCGCAATATCTCCATATATATGGACGACATCGTTGTATTCGGAGAAGACATAGGGATCGTTCTGACGTCCTTTCAGAATTTGTTGGAACTGCTAAGGGAAGCCAAGCTAACACTCAACTTAAGCAAATGCAGGTTTAATTCTGACACAATAACCTATTTAGGACATGAGATTAGCGCCGTAGGCGTAAGACCGGGAAACTGCAAAACAGAAGCAGTTAAATCGTTTCCAGTTCCCTGCGAAGCTAAGCACGTCAAGCAGTTCCTTGGATTGTCTGTGTATTTTCGACGCCTTGTCCCTAATTATTCTACAATAGCCGCGCCGCTCAATGCTCTGTTGAAGAAGGTAGAACAGTCAGCATTTGACCAACTAAAGGAGAAATTGTCAACGTCACCAATTCTTACTATATACAATCCTGCGAGAAATCACCAACTTCACACTGATGCTTGCACTTCAGGTCTTGCTGGTGTTCTAATTCAAGTTGAAGAAAAAGGTGAGAAAAAAGCAGTGTCATTCTTCAGTCGAGCAACGACAAACTTGGAGAAGAAATATCATAGCTACGAACTGGAAGTCCTGGCAGTTGTAGAAAGTTTACAACGATTCCGGTATTATTTGTTAGGTAAAAAGTTTACAATATTCACGGATTGTAACTCTCTCAAATTAACAGAAAAAAAAGAGATCTAGTTCCAAGGATAGCTAGGTGGTGGCTTAAGATACAAGACTTTGACTTCGACTTAGAGTATAGACCGGCTGCTCAAATGTTGCACGCGGACGCACTCAGCCGAAATCCAACAGGGAAATCCCTGGAAGTAGAGGAAGCTGGTATAGGCATAAATATAATTGGCATGCAGGAAGACGACTGGGTTGCAGCGATGTAACTGCAAGACAACCAACTGAAGGAGATCTGCGAACTGCTCACTAACCCCGATGCGAAAAGTTCTAAAAAAAAGGAGATCGAAAAGAATTATGCCATTAAGTTTGGACGCGTTTTCAAAAAGACTCCTAATGGTCTTCGATTTGTGGTTCCGCAAGGAGTACGTTGGCGGGTAATTAAGACTTCGCATGATGATATCGGACATTGCGGCCTAGAAAGAACTCTAGAAGAAATACGTAAATTGTATTGGTTCCCTAGAATGCTTCATACAGTTATGAAGTACTTGAATAGTTGCATTCCGTGCCTATATAACAAAAAATCAAAGGACGAGACGAGGCATCACATTCACCCCATCAAAAAATATCCGATTCCGTTCCACACCATTCACATGGATCATTTAGGACCTTTACCCAAGAGCACGAAGGGGAACATTTACATATTGGGAATAATCGACGCCTTCACAAAATTCCTAGTCATACGCGCAGTAAAAAATACATCCTCTAACGCTGTCATACGAACACTAGATGAACTAGCGCAATTCTTTGGACACCCCACATCAATAGTTAGCGATCGCGGAACCGCATTCACGTCCAAGGCATTCAAAAACTTCTGCGAAGACAACGGAATTCGACACATCCTAAATGCTGTACGAACGCCACGAGCAAATGGGCAAATAGAAAGGTATTTCCGAACGGTAAGAACAGCAATCGCGACAATGACTTTAAGAAAAGACGGAAGGGATTGGCAAAACCATTTGCCAGCTGTCCAATGGGGCTTGAATTCCTTAAAACATCGAATCACTAACCGTACACCTCAGGAGCTGATGTTCGATTTTAAACCCAGAAATAGCTTAACAAACCATCTCCATATCGCGCTGCAGGAAGATGACTCCAACGACGACGAAGAAAATATCCCCCTCTTTAAGATCCGCGATATGTCTTTACATAGGACGCAGCGATTGCAAAATGAACAAGCCGAGAAATTCAACAAAGTTCATAAAAGTCCACAATCGTATGCCGTTGGAGATGTGGTCCTTATCCAAGCAGAGCATCCTGCAACTGGGCAATCGCGAAAACTACTACCCAGATATAAAGGACCTTATGAAGTAAAAACAGCCCTCCCAAACGACCGGTATATCGTAAGAGACACGGCAGTAACCAGTGTCACCTCAAAACGATACGAAGCTGTTCATTCTGCCAACCACATGAAACATTGGGGGAAGCTTCAAGATTTCAGCCTGTCCAATTTTGAAGAGATTTCAGAAGAAGAGTCACCCTAAAAAAATAAAAAATAAAAGGGAAACTGTGTTAATTCAAATGCACATTCTTTTATTTTTACCAAATTCCATTCTGGAAAAATTAACAGGAATTCCTTCATCTTCTTGACATATGTATTAACTACTTAAAGTGATTGAAATAAACAAAAAAAAAAAAAAAAAACACGCTTTGACTGCTTTTCTTAAAAAAAAAAGAAAATAAAGGGGGCGAGTGATTCCAGTGTTTCTCGCAAATTTATGCAGCAAATGGAAAGTAATGGTTCGTCAGCTGAGTTTTGATGACACGTCAACGGTAAGTGTTCTAATACTCGAGAAACATGAGAATAATGAGAAGAAGATGAAACGATTCCTTCCGTGGTGAAGATGACTTTAGGTAGGATATTGAGAATACCTTCGAGAAGAAGATGAAACGATCCCTTCCATGGTGAAGATGACTTTAGGGAGGATACTGAGAATACCTTCGAGAAGAAGATGAAACGATTCCTTCCATGGTGAAGATGACTTTAGGTAGGATATTGAGAATACCTTCGAGAAGAAGATGAAACGATCCCTTCCATGGTGAAGATGACTTTAGGTAGGATATTGAGAATACCTTCGAGAAGAAGATGAAACGATTCCTTCCATGGTGAAGATGACTTTAGGTAGGATATTGAGAATACCTTCGGGAAGAAGATGAAACGATTCCTTCCATGGTGAAGATGACTTTAGGTAGGATAATGAGAATACCCTCGAGAAGAAGACGAAATGATTCCTTCCGCGGTGAAGAAGATAGGTTCGGAGCGTTAACAGTAGATATGAATAATGCGGCATACACAGGGATAAACTACACACCGAGGACAGTGTAATGTCGGATGGCCGAATGTAAACCGAGAAAAGAAAGGTACAGCCTACCCTCTTAGTACTAGTACTGAGTAGTGGTAGGAAACGGAAATATGGTAGCTCGGGCTTATGAGTGGGGCGTTTGAGATTGTTGAGTTCAATATCGGCGCGCAACAACGTTAGACATATGTCTGAGTTGACTGCTTAATTATTTAGTTTATTTTCTTTAAAAAGTTCCTTTTTTTGTTAACGGTTTATACAAGTTTCATAGGGTTCTTTGCATTATGAAGGCAGTTGGTGTCATGTATTTTCATTATTAATAATACTTTTTGGATATGTGGTGGGCGTATGTGCATTATTATTGTCTCCATTGCATTGATCAAGAGACCGTGTGTTGAAAATCTCGTTTATTTACAGCACAATACATAATCTGTTGTAATGAATCATAGTGTTCCATGTATTTATAATAAACACTTATTGAATGTACATCTACTAACACTATTTGTATATGTTAAACTCGGAACACATCCAGTGGAAATGGGTTTTATTGAGAGACTAAAATAAAAGTACAATTACATAGTTCATAAAACTTTCGTATGATCATATCAAAGGAGCTGTGTTGCCAATTTAGTTTCCAACACCCCCTCTCAAAACAGTGCCTTTGATTATGTCTAATTAATAACGTAAATAATTTATTTTAACAATCCAAGTTTTAAAGATAAATATTCATGTTTTGACTTCAGTAAAATTTTTGTAAGAATATCGGCAATCATATCATTGGTTGGAACAAAGTTTAGAATTGTCAATGACTTGTTATAAATTTCTCGAATATAATGGAAATTTATGTCAATGTGTTTTGATCTGGAGCGAAAAATAGAGTGTCGATATGTGTAGACGTGAATAGACGCTTTTTTTTCTGCTCGGTACCATAGCACTAAAAGTTCAGTGTCCTCTCGCTAAATTAAAAGCCAAAAATCCCCCTAAAACTATATAAAATCTCTAGTTTCGTGCTCTACTTATATATCGTGCTAATATCGCATATTAAGCCTAATAAATAAAGTGAGCAATTATTTTTGAATATACTCTGCTAAGTTCGGCTATTGGTTTTTTTTTTTTTTTTTTCCCGCTAACCATTCATCGCGACTATTACTCACATATACACATTGCTAAAACACAGTCATGCCGATTACACGCAATACAGCCAAAGATCCCCCCTCAACCCCATTACTCAAGTGCCTCCCTTCAGCTGTACAAAAACCATCAGTGAGTGCATCTCCTGCAGCCGCCGTCGCTAGTCCTACTCTCACTCTCAAAACTTTGGATGATCGCCTAAGCAAACAAAGTGCAGCACTCATTGAAGCCCTCACGAAGGAAATAAACAAACTTCGTGACAACTTCGAATTTAGGCTAGCAGAGATCCAGAAGGCCTGGTCTGATCGGCTAGAAAGTGTCACCTCAAATATAGCCGAGGTTACTAAACGGATGGAGTGTATTGAAACTAACGCCGATACCAATGCAATAAAAGAAGAGCTTGCTACGATTAATTTTCATGTCGACGCATTGCAAAGAAAAGAACTAATTGCTGATGCAGTTCTTTTCGGCGTTCCCCATCTTAATGCAGAAAATCTTAATCAGTATATAATAAAACTCTGTGATACTATTGAGTGTCAAACACCTGCACTCAAAGAAGTCTTTCGCATCCAGCCCAACAAAAACCACAACAGCCGCTCACCGCCCCCAATCATTGTACAATTCCGCGACCAGCGCGAAAGAGACTCTCTGCTACGAGCTGCAGCTCTTTATCGAAAAAAACAACAAAAAGAGCTTTGCTTGCGAGACTTGGGAATTGATTCACCCGCCAGCTGCTATATCAATGAGAGCCTAACTGAGAAAAATCGTGATTTACTGCGCTCTGCTGTTCAGCTGAAGAAAAAGAAAAGGCTATTTGCTGTTTACACAAAGTTGGACTAGTGTACGTTAAGCCGAAAAAGGACGGACGAAGCTTTGTAATACAGAATTACGAAACCTTAGAAGCTATTACCGAACGAAGAGAACATGAGAATGCCTTCAGTGGAACTACAGAGTTGCCGTCGTAGCTTTTTACTGCAATACTTTTTGTACCTTCATAATATTACTTTTATCACCCACTTATATTTTTTCTTTCCTTCCTTCAGTTCTCTTTACATTAATGTGAATTCCATTTACTTTTATACCCATATAGTTTCAATGGCCATGGTAAGTTGTCTTATATTGTTACTTATGTTACGAATCGCTTACAATTACAGTGCTACTAATTTTTCTGCAATAAACGTCTTCACGTATCATGTATACGGGTAGTAGAATGGATACTAGGGTATCCACATCGCTTGGAGTTAATGGAAATTTAAGTGATATGATTCGGGTTTTAAGGGCACAACACGAAGGGCTACACATCTGCCATCTAAATGCTCAAAGCCTCTTCCCGAAAATCGACGAATTTAGGTATATTTTCGTTAACTCAAAAATTGACGTCATTTGCGTTTCTGAAACATGGTTGCATCGTGATGTGCCTAATAAAAGTTACATAATAGAGGGTTTCGATCTTCTTCGATCCGATAGAGTTGGCCGCAGAGGAGGTGGGGTTGCAGTGTATGTACGCAAAAGCCTCAAATACAATATACTATGCAGGTCAACCACGGGCTGCCCCATCGATTATGTCTTTTTAGATATCCTATTAGGGCATGAAAAAGTCTTGATAGGGGTTGTCTATAGACCAAATAATGCCGTTCCCTTCGAATCGCTCTATAGTGTACTCGAGGAGTTGGCATGTTGCTTCACCAACATAATAATCTGCGGCGATTTTAACTGCAATCTCTTTGACAAGCAACGTTCAATTAGCTTTCTGGAGCAATTGAAAACTTTTGACCTTACTGCTGTAAACACCTCTACCCCCACTCATTTCTCAAGCACAGCATACACGCTTCTCGATGCAATATTCGTATCCGACATAAATAAGGTACTGCTTTACAGCCAGCTCTCAGCACCCGGCTTCTCAAAGCATGACTCGCTTTTTCTGACTTATCAAGGTGAAAATCCATTTCCTGAGTCCAACATCATGTTTAGAGATTTCCGCAATATAAACTATACTCTACTGCGACAGGATTTTGTAAGCACTAATTGGCAACAGATCTATCAATTGCACTCAGTTGATGATCAAGTAACATTCTTACAAGAAAGGGTTGTCTCCCTCTTTAATAAACATGTGCCCTTAAAGTCAAAAAGAGTTCAGTTTTCTGCTCCCCAGTGGTTAACTCCGAATATTCTTCAGCTCATAAAACAGCGTGACAATGCTTTCAAGAGTTGGAAGAAGTACAGAATGACAATCTTCTTCAGCAAATATCGCTCACTTCGTAATGAGGTTGTTCGCAAAATTAAAACTGCGAAGTGGGCTTTCTATAGCAATAAATTTGCCAGTTGCTCGTCAGGCAAAGAAGTGTGGCGTCGAATTCGTGAACTTGGTTTGGGAAAACAAAAGCCGAAACCTCCTAACAACATTGACTGTAATCAACTGAACCTGCTTTTCTCAACGCCTAGTAGTGGCAGTACAGCGTCGATTAACTCCGTTGACCTTGACTGGTCACAGGAAGGAAACAGAAACTCACCTTTTGACTTCTGTAGGCTGCGTGAGGAAGATGTCGCGGAGGCATTACTATCCATCAAATCCAATGCCATGGGACTCGACGAAGTGCACCCGAAATTTGTTAAGCTGCTATTACCTTACATGTTATATCCCATAACTCATATCTTTAATTGTATTCTAACAACGTCGGTCTTTCCCAAGCGATGGAAGGAGGCTAAGATCATACCTATCCCAAAAAAGTCGGTAGGAGCTGCAATAGAATACAGACCATTATCAATTCTTCCATTCCTCTCAAAAGTATTCGAGAAAACAATCTCGGTTCAAATACTGAAATATCTCTCAAGCAAAAAACTACTATGTGAAAATCAGTCTGGCTTCCGCCCAAAACGGAGCTGTAAGACTGCCTTGCTACTGGTCGTGGATGATATCAGAAAAGCTGTTGATAAAAGCTACGCTACAGTCTTAACCTTGCTCGACTTCTCTAAAGCGTTTGACACTGTCAACCATTCTATCCTTTGCTCGAAACTTAGAAGCGAATACAATTTCTCATTACCTTCCACAAAGCTACTAAGTTCCAACTTGCAAGGGAGACTGCAAAGGGTTGCAGTAGGCGATCAGCACTCGGTTTTTTTTGCCTGTAAAGTGCGGGGTCCCGCAGGAATCGATCCTTGGCCCACTTCTATTCTCCATGTATGTAAATGAGCTTCCCAGAATAGTTAAGCATTGCTCAATTCGTATGTATGCTGATGACACGCAAATTTACTTGAGTCGTCCACTAAATCGTGTAAACGAAGCCGTTACGCTGATGAATGAAGATCTCCAGCTAATACTTGATTGGTCTACCAACAATGATCTACGTCTAAATGCTCAAAAATCAAAAGCACTCGTCATACACAAAAGTAATTTGGATCTCTCTGATTTCCCCCCAATCAAATTAGCTCAAACCCCGATAGAGTACGTTGATTCAGCCAAAAACCTTGGTCTGACCTTCAATCGTAAACTTACGTGGTCTACACACATAAATAGCACTATTGGTAAAGTTTACGGTGGACTTCGTTCCCTCTGTGTCACCCAATACTATATGCCCCCTAGGATAAAAATCCTGTTGGCGAAAACTCTCCTTCTCCCAATAATGTTATACTGCTGTGAGGTCTTCTGTAGCTTAGACTATGACTCCAGAAGGAAGCTAAATGTTGCATATAATAATATCGCTCGTTTCGTCTTTAACCTAAGAAGATACGATCATGTCTCCTCATACTCTAAGCAGATCTATGGTTGCACGTTGGATAATTTACTTAAATATAGGTCATTATGTCTCCTACACAATATCATGCAAACTAAAGAGCCTGACTATTTGTATAAAAAACTGTGCTTCTTACAATCAGATCGATCGAGTATGCTTCTACAAACAAGATATGCCTGCTTAATTTCCCAACGTCAGTTTTTCGTTGACTCCATTCGGTCGTGGAACTCTCTACCCATTATTATTAGAAGAATTAGTAGTACTTATAGCTTTAAGTGTTCCCTCATCCGTTATCTGGCCGTTGAAACTACCACAGACTTTTTTTAATACTTAATTTTTTTTTTATTTTTTTTTTTTTTTTTTATTTTTATTTTTTTTTTCTCTATCTATTTCTTTACACAATTACGTTGAATTCATTCCTTAAATTGTTGAATTTTAATACTTAATTTGTTACCTGTGTGTTATCTCATGTTTCGAAGCTATTCACTATTCACATTCTACACATATTATACTTAATGTAAACTTTAAGGCTTGCACAACTTATAAGATGACATTATCTTACCGCTGTAAGCAATATTTGATCTAATAATAAATGAAATGAAAATGAAAATTGGATTTTTAACTAAGTTCAATAGACTCAGGTTATCCCCGTTTAACACCGAGACTCCCACGATATAGCTGCACCAGCAAGTAGGAAGACATACCCAGTGTATGGCTTACGATCGTCAACGCAATTGGCCCAATCAGCATCTGCGAAGCCCTTAAGAGCTTCATCAGTTTTCCTTAACGAAAGTTTATAGTTAATTGTATTAAAAAGATATCTTAAAAGATGCTTAGCAGCTGCCATATGTTCTTGAGCAAATCTGCCGACTGCATGCTGAATATCAGGCCTTGTTGAAGTTGCCAGGTAAATTAAAGACCCGATAACTGACTGATATTGTTTTGCATCCACCCTCTTGCTTTTCGAATTATCTGGACATTTCCTAAGAACATTTCCTGGATCCAATGGAGTACTGCATTTTCTTGTGGATGTCATACTATGCTGCGCTAGAAGATCTCGAATATATTGTTCCTGAGAAAGACTAATAGATCCTGAGCTTTGATCCCGTTCAATCTCTATACCCAAGAAAAAATCTATTGGCCCTTTATCGATAATATCAAAGGCCAAACTAATTGCATGCTTTATGTTGATTACACTACTTTTCTTTGAACATGCAATTATAAGATCGTCGACATATACAGCAATAATGTTTTTGTATCCATGTTCATTTTTGTATACACACGCGAATCAGTAGAGCAACTTCTGAATCAGAGAGCCTTAAGTGTTCCATCCAACTTCTTATTCCACTCACGGCCAGCTTGCTTCAACCCGTAGATAGCATTCCGCAACGTGCAGACCTTTTTACCACCAGATTCATCTTTAAAGTTCTCTGACTGCCCCATATATATCTCCTCTGCAACTTCACCATTTAGGTACGCGGATGAAACGTCAACATGATGGACCTCCAGGTTATATTCAACAGCTAAAGCTAAAATAAGGCGAATGGTTGAGTACCTTACCACTGGTTTCCTTGTAATCAAGACCAAAACGTTGGCTGCAACCCTTTGCAACAAGTCTTGCCTTATGGCGAATCGGCTTTACATCTTCATCATATTTTATGGTAAACACCCACTTGGATTTGATGGCATGACGATTCGGTGGCAACTCGACTAAGTCCCACGTCTTATTTGATTTAAGAGAATTGTACTCACATCTCACTGCCTGCAGTCATTTTGGTGCATCCGGTCTGTTTAAAGCTTCTGTTGCTGTTGAAGGGCTATCACATAGCTTTAAGTCATTCATGAAGTAGTTATATTTGACATTCTTCGATCGTGGCCTAAGAGTTCTCGCCTCAACTATCTCCTTCTTACAATTACCACCACTGTCATAATCTATCCCCCCGCTGTTACCGCCCTTTGCATCCTCTTTACCATCACAAATGTTATTATCATCTGCACCATTTTCATCATCATCTGAATTACTGCTATCAGCAGCTATACAATTGTCATCACCACCAGAGTCCGTGTGGAAAGAGTCTTCACTATTATTTAGTTATAAATAAAACGACATTGAATTATTTTATTCTTATTCAACGTTTATTTCTGAATAGTTGTAACAATAATTTGTTCGCAATTTAAATACGCGTCCGCTTTCCACGAAGGCACTCAGGAGAAGAAATGAAAAAATAAGCGCAGAAGGACCCTCTACTTGATCCTCTTGTCTGCAAATCCATTAACACAAGATCCTTAGGCTTTTCTCGATGAATGCCAATTGAGTTTTCTAAAAATTTAACATCCCTACTCTTATCGACAGTTCTCATCTTGGGATCATAGAGTCTATATACTTTGGATTCACTAGAGTAGCCCACCATAACACATTCCACTCCTCTGGCTTGAAATTTCGTTTTTCCTGGCTTTTTGTCTAATTTGAATGCCTTACATCCAACATACGGTTTTCGCCCATACCAGGTTCCATAAGGGGTCTTGGAATCGATCAACTTGGCTTACTGCTTCTGCCCACAAAGAATCAGGAAGATCACTATTAAGAAGAAGACACCTAGCCATCTCTATCACGGTTCTGTTTGCGCGTTCAGCGACTCCATTCTGTTGTGGGGTATACTCCACAGTTAATTGTCTCTTTATTCCCTCTGTGGCCAGAAACTTTGTAAAATCGGAATTGACGTACTCACGCCCATTGTCGCTCCTAAGACATTTAATTCTGCAGAAAGTTTCCCGCTCAACCTCGGCCTTAAATCTTTTGAATGCGTCAAAAACATCGGATTTAGCTTTAAGAAAATAGACCAACACTTTCCGACTAAAATCATCAACGAATAATGCGAAATATCTTGCGCCTCCTAATCAAGTGGTTCTCATTGGTCCGCATATATCTGTGTGAACAATCTCTAAAATCTGTTGACTTCGAATCTCCTTCAATTTTGGGAATGCTGAACTACATAACTTCCCTCCGTAACAGACTTCACACTCGATTTTTTCTGGAATAGGAATATTATCCAAACGCAATCCTTTTACCATATTTTGTTTATATAAATCATGCAAACTTTTACAATTCAAATGGCCGAAACGCGAATGCCACAATAAATAATTATCAAATTTAATCATGCAGAAAACTTTCGAATTAGGTTTAAAATTTAACAAATAAAGACTACCACATTTTTCAGCATGCAAAATAAGATTATTTTTATCATCATAAATGCCTGCACCAGAATTGGTGAAACGAACATAGTGATTTTTCTCAGCGGCTTTGCAAATAGAAATAAAATTTGTTTTCAATTGTGGAACAAAAAGCACATTTTTGAGTTCAATTGTTCAATCATCGGTTGTAATTAAAACGGATCCAATACCATTAGATACAATTGAATAATCTGCCGCTAGTTGAACTTTCCCTCTATGTGATCGCATTGACGTGAATGAGCTTTTATTACAGCACATATGACAAGTTGAACCACTGCCCAAAACCCAATTGTTCCTATTCAGAATAGAAGAACTGTGCATGTTCAGCATACCAAGTGATGACGTCACATTTTTGTGAGAAGAGCTTTTCGGCACTGTGCACGATGATGCAATATGTCCCCTTCTATGACAATTGTAGCATTTAGCTTTAACGCGATGCTTGTTTTTCGCCTCATGTGCTTTCGGCTGCTGCCGTATAAGAAATGCAGACCCACTTACGTCTTGCGGATTTTCCTCCCGACGCTTTCTTTCTTCTAAAAGCTTTGTTACAGCACACTGAGAGAAGGCAAAGCATCTCTGGATTCAATCGCAACGACAAAGTTTTTGAAGCTTTTTGGAAGGCTAGATAGCAAGATGATCGCGAGCAATTCATCTTGAAGCTTTACGTCGATTTCTATCAATTTATCAGCCGTATCAAAGAATTGTATTAAACGATTGGACACTATACCATTTTCATCTAATTTGAATGCTAACAGTTGCTTAAAAAGTCTTACCTTCTTAGCGGGACCGCTAGGTTGATTAACACCGGATAATTTTATCCATGCTTCCCTCGCTGATTTGCAGTTTATAATGTGGCTTAGTTGCGTTGACTGTACACACAGTAGAATGGTAGCCAGTGCTTTCTCGTCCTTCTTTATCCAATTGGCGATGGCGGCAGCATTTTGATTTTCAGCAGTTAACTGTGGCTTAAGGCTTTCTCCGGATACATGAGGCCAAAGTTCAGAATGAATGGGGACCGATCTCATCTGAATCTTCCAACAGTCATAATTACCATTCGATAGTTTGTCGATTTGGTACAAAGACGAATTCATTTTGCGGCAAATTAACTAATAATTTATTACGCACGAATTTAATATAAACTTGGTTTTATTGAGAGACTAAAATAAAAATACAATTACATAGTTCATAAAGCTTTCGTATGATCATATCAAAGGAACTGTGTTGCCAATTCAGTGTCCAATAGTATAACACTTATAGAATTAATTAGAAATGCCATTTTATAATAATAAACTTTTCACTTTCTGCTCAACCATCGAAGAAATCGGACGTGCCTCATTTATTGGGTAATTAATCTGCCCATAGGATAACAATCTTTATTTATTCCATCAGGTTATGGGCCCAGAATATCGACCAGACAATTATTTAAACGCCTTCATCTCTATTTTGAGCAATTTTTGGTTTTGATTGTAATTTTTTCGGGTAGGCGTCTTAGAGAGATAAACTGCAATGGGCAAACCAAAGAAATTGGAAGGAAGGAAGAATTTCGATGAATGGAAGGTGGAGGCGAAAGCATATCTTGCCACAAAGGGTCACTGGAAATGTTTCGACGGAACAGAAACAGATCCAGATACAAATTTTATGGCGATTCAGATGCTGAACTTGCTGCTGTCGTCAAATCTGTACACGTACACGGAAAAGTGTACAACAGCAAAGCAAGCATGGGACTTCATTTGTTCTGCATTTGAGGATACAGGAATTGGTCGTCGGGTCGACTTACTAAAGCAGTTGGTCGGACTGCAACAGTTGGACTGCTCTTCTATGGAAGATTATGTCCACAAAATGGTGCTAATGTCCGCTAAAGTCAAAAAGGCTGGACTAGAGATAGGTGATGAAGTGGTGGCCGCTCTTATGTGGGCAAGTTTGCCAGATGTTTTTCGTCCCATGGTAATGGCAATCGAAAATTCAACAATGAAGCTGTCAACTGACTTCGTTTAAAATCGCCTTCTTTAAGAAGTTACGTACAATACGGAAAATTCAGAGACTGCTTTGTACGCCAAGAAAAATTACAAAAATCAAAAAAAAAAAAAACTGTCTCACAAGTCCGTGACATGCTACGTGTGCGACAAGGTAGGTCATTTCGCGAACAAGTGCCCAAATAAAAGGAACAAAAACGAGCAGTTACTTCCTTTTTTCGTTTATGGCACAATCAAACACGTCACAAGATTGGTATATTGATTCTGGGGCATCCGCACACATGACAATAAGTGACGTCAATTTCGTAGATGTGCGTGAACCAGTAAAAGACAAGATCGTAGTGGGTAATAATTCTCATCTTGCCGTGGAAGGAGCTGGGGACATAAAAATGTCAATTGGAACGAGTTCATTAAAAAACCACAATGTCACAGTCAAAGATGTATTGCATATCCCAAATATCTGTACAAATTTTTTGTCTGTAAGTCAGATGGCTAAACGTGGCAACACTTTGGTTTTCGATAATGAAAGCTGTCGAATATATGATTCCACAAAAACATTGATTGCAACGGCACCTCTCGTTACTGATCTTTATAAACTAAATTGTTCAACAGATCAATCAGCAACTGCGATGATGGCTATCGACAAAAACATATGGCATCGTCGATTGGGTCATACTTGTGATGCAAACCTTTTGAAGATCAAAGCGGCAGTGATTGGGGTAAACTTCACGGAGAGGAATGACGGCAATAAGTGCGAGATTTGTATTAAAGGCAAGCAGACACGTGCATCTTTTGATGCAAGTGACAACCGAGAAACAAATGTGCTACAGGTAGTGCACAGCGATGTCGCATTCATGCCCACCCGGTCTTTTGGAGGGGCAAATTACTTCGTCACATTTATTGATGACTATAGCCGCAAGGTGTTTTTGTACTTGATGAAAAGCAAAAATGAGGTGTTTAGTATTTTTAAAAACTTCCTGCCTTTCGTTCAAAATCAGCAAGCGTGTAGAATAAAGACCCTTCGTACTGATAATGGCACCGAGTAGTGTAGTAAGCAATTCGATGAGTTCACAGCAAAACATGGCATCCTACATCAGCGAACAGTTCCACATACGCCGGAGCAAAACGGTGTGGCTGAGCGAATGAACCGAACGATACTGGAGAAAATTCGCTGCATGCTTTTTGATAGCAACTTGAGTGACAGTTTTTGGGGCGAAGCGGCGACCACAGCAGTTTATTTGATCAACCGTATTCCATGTCGAGGTATGATCAACGAAACACTAGAGGAGAGGTGGAGCAAGCGAAAGCCCGTCTTATCGACCCTAAGGGTATTTGGATGTAAGGCTCTGGCTCATATACCAAAAAATCAGCGCACCAAATTGGCACCGAAGGCAATAGAGTGTGTTTTTGTTGGATATAGCGAGCAAAGCAAAGCTTATCGACTGTATGACAAAAAGACGAGAAGAGTTATTGTGAGCAGAGATGTTACCTTCATCGAATCAAGTGCAAGCCAGGTAATAAATCAAGCTCAATTCTAATGGTACTGTTTCTCTCTCCGACGACGAAGCCCGTGCAGGCGATGTTTATGAAAGCGATTCAAGTGGAGACAGTGACACGGATGACGAGTCGAGTGAGGCTAGTGGTGACGACACACCAACTGGGCTAAATAGTGAAAACTCGTCAAATGCTTGCATAAACCATGCAGAAGCTGATAATTCAGTCGCAATCATGAATCAGCAAGACGCCACAATTATAGAAATCTGCGACTCCGCAGAGGAAACTAAGTTTGCAAATAACGAATTCAGCGAGGCGATTGAGAGTGAGAATTCGTCATATACTTCCATCACCGAGACTGATTTCGACGTTGCTGCCAGTGAAGTATATGTGGTTCCATGCCCTGTAACAACCGATGAGGTCGACATCACAAGTCAAACTGCCAGAGCTCGTAATACTTTAAGTTTATATGCGATGCTCGTAGCAGGTACAGAAGACATATGTGAACCAAAGTCTTAAGAGGAGGCTAGACAATGCAACGAGAAAGGTGAATGGAAGATTGCGATTAAGTGTGAATATGAGTCGTTAATGGCGAACAGCACTTGGGAGCTGTATGAGCTGCCTGCTGGGTGAAAAGCAATTCATAGTAAGTGGGTATTTAAAGTCAAGCGCGATGCAACTGGTTGTATCGAACGCTACAAAGCTCGGCTTGTAATCAAAGGGTACAGTCAAATTAAGGGCATAGATTACGATGAGACGTATTCGCCTGTTGCTCGTTACTGCTCAATTCGATTTTTACTGGCTATGGCAGCCAAATACAAAATGATAATTCACCAGATGGATCCGATGACTGCTTTCCTTCAAGGCGACTTGACTGAGGAGATTTATATGCGTCAGCCGGAGGGGTTTACTGATAAAATGGCGAAGGTTATTCGTCTAAAACGGGCATTGTATGGCTTGAAGCTGTGGAGTCGTGTGTGGAACGACAAATTAAATGATGTGCTTGTTCGAGTACTCAAATTCAAGCGATCGTCAATAGACCAGTGTATCTATTATAAACATTCAAGCCAAAACATTATAATACTGGCTGTGTGTGTCATGATATTTTCGAGTAATGTAACCGTGTGTACCAAGCTAAAAAAGGAATTGTCAACCCATTTCAAAATGAAAGACTGGGGGAGGCGAAGTCGTTGCTTGGGATGAATATCACTCGATACCCGGTTGGCTCTATTTCGATTGACCAACGTCATTACATATCAACTTTCCTTAAGCGCTTTACAATGGAGGAATGTAATCCAGTCAACACACCATTGGACCCCAACCAGAAACTGTCTGAGGAGTTGTGACCGAAATCAAATGCTGAGAAACGAGAAATGGTACACGTTCCTTATCAAGAGGCGATAGGGTGCATTTTGTATGCTGCACAGGCCAGATGTTTTCTTCACTGTTAGTGTACTCAGTCGGTACAATTATAATTACGGTCGTGCACACTGGGCAGCGGTGGAGAGGGTACTACGCTATTTGAAGGGTACAATTGACTTTAAGTTGTTGTTTGACTCAAAATAAAATGACGAAATGATTGGTTACTGCGACGCCGATTGGGCTAGTGATTTGGACAAAAGGCGATCAACAACTGGCTATGTATTTCTATCACAAGGCGCTGCTATTTCATGGACTTGTCGTCGTCAACCAACAATAGCTTTATCTTCTACCGAGGCAGAGTTTATGTCCATAGTAGGAGGTATTCAAGAGGCGTTTTGACTAAAGCGTTTCGTAACGGAAATATTTTTGGTGGCATCAAAGATGATTCTTTTGTATTGCCACAACCAAGGGGCGATTAGCTTCTTCTTCTTCTTGGTGGGCGCTACAGTTCGGGGTGAACCTGGGCCTCAACCAACATGCCCCTCCATCTAGCACGATCTTTCGCTAGCATTTTCCATTGCCGCACACCCAGTTGGCTGAGGTCCACTTCCACCTGTGTGCGCCATCTTAAGTGCGGCCGTCCTTTGCTTCTTCGTCCCTCGGGGTTGGATTCAAAGACTTTCCGGGCTGGAGCTGTGGTGTCCATTCGCTCTACATGGCTCAGCCATCTTAGGCGTTGAATCCGTAGACGCCTGACTAGGCTCATGTCGCTGTACAGCCCGTAAAGTTCGTGATTGAATCTTCTCCTCCATCCCCCGTCTGCGTTTATAGGCCCAAAAATCACGCGCAAAATCTTTCTCTCGAATCGACCAAGGGCCTCCTCATCCGCTTTTGATGGTGTCCATGCTTCTGCGCCGTACAACAGGACCGGGAGGATAAGGGTCTTATATAGAGTCAACTTTGTCGTTCGGGAGAGGGCTCTATTACTCAATTGCCTCCTGAGCCCAAAGAAAGAGCGATTGGCAAGAGTGATTCTGCGTTTGATTTCGGAACTGATGTCGTTGTTCCAGGTCACTGCGGAGCCAAGGTAGACGAAGTCCTTAACTGCCTCGAACTTATATCTGCCTATACAAACGTCTTGGCCAAGACGTCGGTGGTGAGAGTCCTTTTTTGACGACGGGATATATTTAGTTTTGCCCTCGTTTACCGCCAGACCTGCTTTCACCGCCTCGATCTCAATACTCGCAAACGCCTCATTGACATCTCGCTATGATCTGCCTATTATGTCAATATCGTCGGTGTATGCAAGGAGTTACGAGGATTTGAAATAGATTGTGCCTCTTGTATTGGCCAGTGATTTTTGCACAATCTTTTCCAACATGATGTTGAAGAAATCACACGACAGCGCATCGCCCTGCCTGAATCCTTTTTTGGCATCAAAACTATCGGTAAGGTGTTCACCGATTCGGATGGAGTAGCGAGCATTCTCCAAAGTCATCCCGCATAGTCTGACGAGCTTAGCAGGTATGTCAAAGGTAGACATAGCGTTGTATAGCTCGTCTCTAATTACGCTGTCGTATGCGGCTTTGAAGTCGACAAATAGGTGGTGAGTGTCGACTTGAAATTCATTGGTTTTTTCCAGGATCTGCCATAGTGTGAAGATTTGGTCGATGGTGGACTTCCCTGGCCTGAATCCGCACTGATAAGGACCTGTCAGCTTATTTACAAAGGGCTTCAGGCATTCACACAAAACGGCAGAGAAGATTTTGTAGGCGATGTTAAGGAGACTTATTCCTCTATAGGAATCAGGGGGTCTCCTTTCTTGTGGATCGGGCATACTATGCTGAGACTCCATTCCTCGGGCATGCTTTCCTCTAACCATATCTTACGGATAAGCTGGTGCATGCTCCCAACCAGGTCATCCCCAGCTGCCTTGAAGAGCTCAGCAGAGAGCCCGTCTGCGCCAACAGCTTTATTCGATAAGGCAATCTTAACTTCGTCGAGGTTAGGGGGACAGAATTCTCTGCGGTCTCCGTCGATTAGAAATGGATCATTCTGCCTGACAGCGGTATATTGACTAACATCGCCGTTATACAGTCTGCAGAAGTGGTTTTTCCATATTCTCAGCATCGACTGCATCGACTTCTACTACTAGGTGTCCGTTCTCATCCCTGCAGGCTTCCGTTCTGGCTTTATAACCTTGGCATGTTCGCTTTATCCGTTGATAAAACTTTCGAACGTCACGCCTGCAGTAACACCTCTCCAAATCCTTAATCGCGCGCTTTTCGTGCTCTTTCTTCTTTCTTCTAAGAATCTTATGCTCCCCCCTTCTTTTTAATTCGTAGAGCTCACGAACTGCTCTTGTTCTTTTACGCAGCGAGGCCTCATATGCATCCTGCTTCGCTGTATGAATCCTCCTGCACTCGTCATCGAACCAGGTGTTTCTTCGTGGTGGAGCCTTGAAACCCAAAGCTTCGAATGCAGAGCTTTTCAGGGCTTGTTTGCAAAGGCTCCACTGCTGTTCTATTGATAGTGTGGAGGATTCAGGTGTATTGGAGAGCTTAAGGGAGACGCGATCGGTAAAAGCACGAGCGGTTTCTGGCGATAGTAGCTTTCCGACGTCATAACTTTCTATTCTTACTCTGCTCCGTTGCGTTCGTGCTATCCGTAAGCGCATCTTGGCTACTACAAGATAGTGGTCCGAGTCGATGTTAGCCCCTGGGAAAGTTCGAACATCAAGAATAGTGAGGGAGTGTCTGACGTCGATCGCGATGTGATCAATCTGGTTGGTAGTCGATTGATCAAAAGACCGCCAGGTGCCTTTGTGTATATCGAGGTGCGGGAAGCGCGTACTGGCTAGAAGGAGATTTCTCCCCGTAGCGAGATCAATCAGCCTGTGTCCGTTATCGGAGGTGGTGTCGTGTAGGCTATGTTTGCCGATGACTCGTTCAAAGATGCCTTCCTTACCCAGCTTAGCATTGAAGTCTCCCAGTACAATTTTGATGTCATAGCTGGAACATTGGGCATACTTTCTGTCTAGGAGATCGTATAACTCATCTTTGGCGGAGTCATCCTTCTTCCGTGGGGGCGTGGACGCAGATCAGGCTGATGTTAAAAAATTTAGCCTTGATATGGATTGTTATGAGGCGTTCGCTCACATGCCGAAAGCTTAGGACTTTTTGCCTTAGTCCACCTCGGACAACAAATCCGCATCGAAACAATCGTTGTCCTCTCTCCCTATAGCAGTCACCGTAGTAAATATCGCATTTTTTCATCCGCTTTATACCCGGTCCATTCCATCGCATTTCCTGGATGGCGGGGATGTCCGCTTTATAGCGGTCTAGGGCGTCCGCAAGTTGTTCGGCTGCACGTGGCCTGTTTAAGGTCCTAACATTCCACGTACAAAGCCGAAGATCATTGTCCTTTTTTCGGTTTTTGCAAGGGTCGTCAACATAAATCCGGTCCGTTATATCCGAGGCTTGTGGTTGTTTCGGAGTTTTTTTTTTTACGGTTACGGCTTACTAGGCCGTAGCCCAACCGACTAATCCTGTTTTTTTGGCGCAGCAGGCTCGTCTGTCGCCCTTCCCCGTCTGCAATTTCCATAGGAAATCTCCAGATGGCACCACGAGGAGGTGGGGATAGGACTTACTAACAGTGCCGCAAGATGTTCGACTGCGGTGGCTCTTCTCACTTTTTAGCAGGCCAGCATCCGTTGGATAGATGCTACCCCTACGAGGCCTTTGTTAGTCCTTTGCCATCGGGGCGATAAGCTTAGCCAAGAATAAAAATGATCATGCGCGTACCAAACACATTGATGTGCGCAAATATTTCATACAAGAACACTTATACCAAGGCATCGAAGATGAAATCAAATTGAATCTGTAGTACAAGTCGACTAATGAAATGGTTGCGGATATATTGACCAAGCAAGTTAATAGTGTAAAGCTTAACAAATTTATTCCCGCCCTTGGACTTGATAAATAGATTAGAAATAACCGTTTTGAAAAATGTTTCATTCCATAATTCCTTCTTTTTTTAAATGTGTATATTGAGGGCGTCGTGGCGCAGTGGTTAGTGTGTTGGACTCTGGCGCATGATGAGCGAGTTCGGATCCCGATAACACCAACGCCATCGAATGTTTATTTCGCGACGTTCCTCCTCGGCGGGGTACTGGCTAAACCCCCCGTAGTAAACTTGCCATGAAAAAGCTTCTCGACTCGCGCCGTTCGGAATCGGCATTAAACTGTAGGTCCCTTTCACCTGTGTGAAAAATAAATCACACGCAACATGGGTGATTGAGAGAAGCTTGGCTCTGGTCCTTCATGGGCTGTAACGCTATCAAAGAAGAATATTGAGTTCTTAGTTGATATATTTCTTGATGAAACACTAGTGAGGCTGTTGTGATAAATCATAGTGTTCCATGTATTTATAATGAATACTTATTGAATTTACATCTACTAACACTATTTGTATAACACTTATAGAATAAATTAGAAATTTCGTTTTATAATAATAACTTTTCACTTTCTGCTCAACCATCGAAGAAATTGGACGTGCTTCATCTATTGGGTAATTAATCTGCCCATAGGATAATAATCTTTTATTTATTCCATCATAATCTCTCTGTTGGAACACAATACATGATTAACATATCTTTCCCCTCTTTCTTCGCTTGTATATGTACAGTCATCCACAAAAGTGAAGGCACAGCACCTATTTTCGTAAAAAACGCCCTCCAAATAGCTTCGTATTTAAAAAAATAATAACAAAAGATAGTTATTTTATAGATTAGTGTATTTGGAGTCAGGATTGTGACTTTTACAATTTTGTTAGAAAAAATAACGGAAATATTTCTATTTTATAGTAGCAAGGTAGAAAATTCATTCCACAAAAGTGAAGGCACAGCTAAAATGAAAGACACAGAATTATTATATTACTCATCAATTTTCAATGAAGCCTTACCTTTCTAATATTTAGTTGCATATCCTTTTTTTTGAAGAACTGCATGGAGACTTCTACTCATCGAATCGACTAATTTCTGAGCATATTCTGGACAAATATTCTCCCATTCGTCTTTTAGTGCCGCTTTGAGCTCGTTTTTGTTATGAATTTCTCTTTGGCGGATCTTTTGTTCTAAATAATTCCAAATATGCTATATTGGATTCAAGTCAGGGCTTTGCGGAGGCGTAATGAGCATGTGAGGATTATTGATCACAATCCACATCTTTGCGTTATGCGCCGTATGCTTGGGGTCGTTATCTTGTTCAAAATAATACGACTCCCCAAGCCCAGTTTTTTCAGACTTTGTTTCAAATTTTTTTTTAAGATGTCAATATATACGTATTTATCTATCCTTCCCTCTATGAAAGGCAGGTTACCAACACCTTTAGCGGACATGCAACCCCACACCATGATACCACCTCCTCCATGCTTAATCGTTTTAAGTGTGTTTATGGTACAGTGCAGTTCTCCTCTTTCGCCACATACGAAGGCGACCATCTGATCCAAATATGTTGAAATTGGATTCGTCAGGGAAAACTACTTTACCCAGAAATCACTAGATTGATTCAAATTATTTTTGGCGAACTGAATTCTCTTCAATTTGTTCTTAAGTGAAACCAAAGGTTTTTTTTCTTGGCGAACAAGATTTAAATCCAGCATTTACATTGCATCGTCTTATGGTTTCGTGGTGGATCGTTTTTTGTTGGTAGTTCTGGAAGTGATCCCTGATTTTTGTTGCACTTATAAATGGATTTCCTTTGATCAGGTATTGTATGAGTCTCTTATCATGTTGGCTAAGTTTCGGGGGTCTACCACTTCTAGGTTTATTTTCTATTTGTCCGTTATTTCCATAACGCTGAATCCCATTACGTATTGTATATCGGCTTCGAGACAATAAGGCACCAGTTTCAGAATATGTTTTGTTTTCTTTTACATACAAATTTATAACAATTCTACACTCTTCTACAGATAGTTCGTTCCGCGGCTTTTTTTTAGCTATTTTTAAATTTAATATATTAAAGCTTCTATTAAAGAGACTAAAACACACTGCCTAGGGGCAGGAAATGCAATACACAATAATGAATTCTATCACGAAGTACACCCCTGCGGAACTCCCGTCTTAAATGTCCTGTTCCCTGCTGTGCCTTCACTTTTGTGGAACCAATTTTCTACTTTACCATCATAAAATAGAAATATTTCCGTTATTTTTTCTGGCAAAACAGTAAAAGTCACAATACTGAATCCAAATACACTAATCTATAAAATAATTATGTTTTGTTATTATTTTTTTAAATACGAAGCATTTGGAGGGCGTTTTTTACGAAAATATGTGCTGTGCCTTCACTTTTGTGGATGACGGTATGTATGTAGTACTTCAATGGCTAGTATTATTAACACAAGTTGGTTCCCTTTTTGAGATGACGGTGGCAGTCTGATTTAAGTAGTGCTTAACAAATAGTGAAATAAAGTTTAAATCTTATAACGGATCTTTTTTTATTCAAATCCTGTGAAATCGGGTGATTGTTTTTAAAATTTGGTGCCGAAACCCGGGAACTTTAACGCAAACTTAAAAAAAAAAAAACCGTTATAGCATAGTTTGAACTTGCCATAATGGATTTCGCTAGCCGTGCTTTTTATCGTGGGCAAATAACTAAACTTGTCAAAAGTGCGACCGATTATCTGAAATCAGATGATCTCTAAGATAAAAGAGAATGTAAGTAATCTGGACGTCTTTGTCAAGGGCAGTCAACTTATAACGAAAATGCACAGGAGTCCACCTCAGCAAGAGCAGTACCGCCTCCTCTCACCCCTCTGGAATCTTCATCAGTCAATGCGGTCAAATTGAATAAATTACAGCCAAAACGTTTCTCTGGTGAATTTAAGGAGTGGGTTTGGGAACAATATCGTATTCTCGTTCATGAGAACTCCTCCCTTAGCACGATCGATAAATTCAACTATCTTGAGACAGTATTAGTCGGTAAGGCCGCAGAAACAGTAGCTGGTCTCCCGAAAATCATAGACTACACCATGCAGCGTTTGCTCTCTATCCATCCTGTTTCTTCTAAAACCGATGTCATTAGCCTAAGTGTTGGCTTCTACTCGATCACTTGAATCATTAGGCATTCCATCATCACATTACTTTGTAATGTTGAAAGGCGTTTTATTGCGTTGCCTTCCAAACGACTTGCGAGTAGACTTTCATCGTTATAATGAGGATTCAAATGCAAAGCTTCCAAACGATCGCACCGGGTATGATAATGACGAAGTAAGTACCTCGTGCGCAACAGATAATGCTTCGAGCAACCAGGCGTCCCCCTCTTCGAGTCCCATCGGCGATAGACAAGTCAATTGTCATTTAACATTTTTAAAGAGAGAGATTGAATCGCTAGAAAAGGCGAACGGAGCGAAGATTCATCCATCACGCTTTAATACTACAAATACACATACGAAACTTGTCAAAACGGCCCTAGATATGTTTACTTCTGAAAAAAGAGAAAAGTGTTTATTCTGCAGTGGAACAAATCACCAAGCTAAAGATTGCTGTTGCTCTAAAGATCTTGCAGAAAAGAAAAGACTGCTGATAAGCAAAGGAAGATGTTTTAGATGCTGTAAAGGCGGCCACAGGGGGGGAAGGGAGCGAGCAAACAGAGCAAGGAAGTTGATCGCCTTTAACATGGCAAACGCCAGCTTCGATCTCTGTCCCTGCTCCATCCAAGTTGACACACAGCCTCCGCGTCCCCCCCCCCCCCCCCCCCCGTGGATAGCTACCCTGGTACCCGCCAGGCAGTGAACCAATGTGTGCAGCGATCCAACCCCTTGTTCCTGGGGAAAGAGGAACCTGGCCCTCCAGGTTGGGGGTTGTGCTTAGGGGTAACATCCCTATCACGTAAAAATGTACTTGTTCCGAAACGACAACAAGCCTTGGAAACGGACGGACACAAAGCTGACGACCCCTGCAAACGACTAACGGACTTGAGAGCCTGCACCTGTAATGTTAGGTCTCTTAACAGGCCGGGTGCAGGCGATCTTAACAGGCCGGGTGCAGGCGATGGGATGGACCACGCAAAAAACGGATGAAAAACTGCGACTTCTACTACGGGAACTGCTACAAGGAGAACAAACGGCGCCTATTCGGGTGCGGATTCGTTATTCGAGGAAGACTCCGATAAAAAGTCTTAAGCTTCCGAGACATAAGCGAACGCCTCATAACAATCCGCATCAAAGCTGAATTTGAAAACATTAGCTTAATATGCGCTCACGCCCCAATGGAAGAAAAGGACGATCGACGTAAAAAAAGAATAATACGATCTCCTGGACAGAACATATGCCCAATGCCCCAGCTACGACAAAAATAGTCCTAGGAGAATTTAATGCGAGACTGGGCAAAGAGGACATATTTGAGTCGATCATAGGAAAGCATAGCCTCCATAACACCGCATCCGACAATGGACTAAGGCTAATCGATTTTCTAGCGGGGCGTAACCTCTTTGTAGTAAGCACGCGATTCCCCCACCAACCAGATTGATCACATTGCGATCGATGCCAGACACTCCTCCTGTATTCTCGACGTACGAACCTTCCGAGGGGCCAACATCGACTCGGACCACTACCTTGTTGTAGCCAAGGTACGAATGAGGAACTCAGGAATGCTTAGGAGTCGAGTAGCACAACGTAAGTTGACGTCGGAATCGCAAGAGACTGCCAGAATCTTTGCCGATCGTGTCTCCTCCAAGCTCTCTCAAAATCCACCCACAGCAGCACAAACAATAGAGCAGGAATAGGCGCGTTGCCAGAGCGCCATCAGAGACGCTGCCTCAGAGGTGCTGGGTTTCAAACCGCCACAACCTAGAAACCCCTGGTTCGATGAACAATGCGAATAAGCCCATGCAGCAAAACAAGATTCATATAAAGCTATGCTGCAACGACGGACGAGAGCTGCTCGCGAAATCTATGAGCAGAAGAGAAGAGAGGAACACACGCTTTTCAGAAGAAAGAAGAGAGAGCACGGAAAGCGTGAGATCGAGGAGATGGAGAGACGCTTCCGCAGGAATGACGCCCGTAGGTTTTATAATAAGGTAAAACGAACATACCATGGCTACAAAGCCAGAGCGGCGGCCTGCAGGGATGAAAATGGAGAACTGGTAGTAGAGTCGCAGTTGATGCTAAGGATTTGGAAGGACCACTTCTGCAGACTGTATAACGGCGATGATAGACAAGATACCGCTGTCAGGCAGAACGAGTCATTCGTAATGGACGACAATGAGACAGAATTCAGTCCACCCGACCTAGATGTAGCGATATCAAGACTTAAGTCTAATAAAGCCGCGGGCGCAGACGGCCGGTCTGCTGAGCTTCTTAAGGCGGCTGGAGATGAGCTGGTAAGGTGCATGCACCATCTCATTTGCAAGGTATGGTCGGAGGAAAGCATGCCCGACGAATGGAATCTGAGCATCGTTTTCCCGGTCCATAAGAATGGAGACCCCTATAACTGCGCCAACTATAGGGGAATAAGTCTCCTTAACATCGCATATAAGATCTTCTCTGTCGTATTGTGTGAACGCCTGAAACCGTTTGTGGATAATCTGATCGGCTCTTATCAGTGTAGTTTCAGGCCAGGTAAATCCACAATAGACCAAATGTTTACACTAGGGCAGATCTTGGAGAAGACACCCACTACCTCTTTGTTGATTTCAGGGCTGCATATGACAGCGTGTATGGAGATGAGCTATACAAAGCCATGTCAAGTTTTAACAACCCTGCCAAACTCGTCCGACTGTGCAGGATGACAATGGAGAATTCTCGCTGCTCCATTAAGGTCGGTAATGAGCAAACTGAGACCTCTGATGTTAAAAAAGGGTTTAGGCGAGGTGACGCGCTGTCATGCAAGTTTTTCAACATCGTGCTTGAAAAGATTGTGCAAGAGTCACTGGCCAACACAAGAGGTACGATTTATTTCAAGTCTACGCAATTGCTTGCGTACGCCGACGACATTGATGTGATTGGACGGACACAGCGAGACGTCAATAAGGCCTTTGTAAGCATTGAGGTAGAAGCAGCTAAGATGGGTCTCAAGGTTAATGAGGGTAAAAGCAAATATCTGCTTTCATCAAAAAGAGACGAACAACACCGACGTATTGGCTAGAACGTCACCATGGGCGGATATAACTTTGAAGTGGTCAAGGAATTCGTCTACCTTGGCTCACTGACGACCAGCGACAACAACACCAGCGCTGAGATAAAACGCAGAATCACTCTTGCCAACCGCTGTTTCTTTGGGCTCAAGAGGCAATTGAGAAGTAGGGTTCTCTCTCGGAAAACCAAGGTGACACTATATAAAACCTTAATCATCCCAGTCCTCATTTACGGCGCAGAGGCTTGGACCTAAACAAAAACAGATGAAGATGCCCTTGGTCGTTTCGAGAGGAAAATTCTGCGTACTATATACGGTCCCGTTTGTTCAGACGGTGTATGGAGGAGAAGATATAACGAAGAACTGTACGGGTTGTACAGCGACATCGGCCTGGTACGACGTCTACGGATACAGCTAGGTAGGTAGGTAGGTAGGTAGGACCGTAGCCTTCCCAAAAGAGAATTGAGAAGATACACATAGGCCAAAAAGGCCCGTTGTGCAGCTACGAGGGGGTTTTGCCCCCTATTCGTGGAACCATTTAGTGCTTCTTAGGAAATTAAGAAGATCAGATATCCCAACTTGCTGAACTTCGGTCAGATCGTTAAGGAAGTAAGATCCTAGGTATCGTTTCCTGATTGTGCAGAATGCTGGGCAGGCACAGAGAAGGTGATGAATGGACTCCACCTCCTCCTCGTCCTGACAGCTCCTGCAAAAATCATTCGGAGTTATACCTAGTTTTTGCGCGTGACTACCAATAAGGCAGTGTCCAGTGATGACACCAATGACTTTGTGGATGTCATTTCTTTTAAGGGAGATAATACTCCTAGTCCGTTGACTGTTGAGCCAGGGCCAGATTTGTCTGGTGATGAGGCAGGTATGTCCCTGAGTCCATCTCCGGTTCGTCTCGGTCCTGGCGAGATTTATAAGATTGTGTTTAATGGTTGCAAAGGGTATACCCTCACAAGCCACGATTGATTGTAGCGTCGTTCCTAGTTTGGCGAGTTTGTCGGCTCTTTCGTTTCCTGGAATGTCGCTGTGTCCCGGTACCCAGATAAGTTGTATGTTGAACTGTTCAGCCATCTCGTTAAGAGATAGGCGACAGTCGAGGCTAGTTTTTGATGTGTACACGTAGGACTCCAACGACTTTAAGGCTGCTTGGCTATCCGTGAGAATGCGGATATCCGTGGTGGATATCACGTTCCACTTCAGCCAAGACAAAGCCTCTTTTATAGCCAACAGTTCCGCCTGGAAAACGCTGCAGTGATTTGGTAGTTTTAGAGCTTTGTTCAGCTTAAGTTGTTTGCAGAATACCCCACTACCCACCCCGTCTTTGGTCTTAGACCCGTCAGTGTAGAAGTCTACGAAGTTTCTACGAGGTTGCGTCTGACGAGTCCAGTTTTGTCTATCCGGGTAGGTCGTTGTAAAGTTTTTTTCCAAGACTGTGGTGGGTTCTGTAAGGTCTAGGTATTCTGCCATAATTGACCTGTTATTCAGGATGGAGGAGTGACCAGTGACATAGCTCGACCAGTTTGAGTTTGCTTTAAGTCTGATGGCCGCTTGTGTAGCAATTTGCTTGCCGAAAATATCGAGAGGTGTAAGGTCCAGTATCATGTTAAGCGCAGCCGTTGGGGTGGACCTGAGGGCCCCGGTAATGCACATACACGCTAACCTTTGTACCTTCTCGAATTGCTTGAGGTATGTTGTCTTGTCCAGTGCTGTCCACCAGACTGTTACTCCATACATTAGTATGGGTCTGACGACCGTGATGTAGAGCCATAGGGTAATCTTGGGGCTGAATCCCCATTTCGGATACAGCTAGAGCGCATGGAAAATACAGCTCCGACCCGAAGAGTCTTCGAATCCACTCCGAAAGGAAGGCGCGGCAGAGGACGGCCGCATCATCGGTGGCGCACGCAGGTGGAAGAGGATCTTAACCAACTGGGCGTACGGCGCTGGAAACAGGTGGCCAAAGACCGTGCCAGCTGGAGACGCTTGTTGGTTGAGGCCCGGGTTCACTACGGACTGTAGCGCCACCTAAGTAAATAAGTAAGTAAGTAAAGGCGGCCACAATTCGAAGGTGTGCAGAGTGTAAGGAGTGGTTTGCATATTCTTACCGCAGTAAGCAAATGCCAGCAAATGTGGACAATGCTTCTGCAGTCAACATTTATACGGCGGATGGATTCCTCTTCTTCTTAGTGGGCGCTACAGTTCGGGGTGAACCTGGGCCTCAACCAACATGCCCCTCCATCTAGCACGATCTTTCGCTAGCCTTTTCCATTGCCGCACACCCAGTTGGCTGAGGTCCCCTTCCACCTGTGTGCGCCATCTTAAGGGCGGCCGTCCTCTGCTTCTTCGCCCCTCGGGGTCGGATTCAAAGACTCTCCGGGCTGGAGTCCATTCGCTGTGGTGTCCATTCGCTCTACACGGCCCAGCCATCTTAGGCGTTGAATCCGTAGACGCCTGACTAGGCTCATGTCGCTGTACAGCCCGTAAAGTTCGTGGTTGAATCTTCTCCTCCATCCCCCGTCTGCGTTTATAGGCCCAAAAATCACGCGCAAAATTTTTCTCTCGAACCGACCAAGGGCCTCCTCATCCGCTTTTGATAGTGTTCATGCTTCTGCGCCGTACAACAGGACCGGGAGGATAAGGGTCTTATATAGAGTCAACTTTGTCGTTCGGGAGAGGGCTCTATTACTCAGTTGCTTCCTGCGCCCAAAGAAACAACGATTGGCAAGAGTGATTCTGCGTTTGATTTCGGAACTGATGTCGTTGTTCCAGGTCACTGCGGAGCCAAGGTAGATGAAGTCCTTAACTACCTCGAACTTATAACTGCCTATACAAACGTTCTGGCCGAGACGTCGGTGTTGAGCGTCCTTTCTTGATGACAGCATATATTTAGTTTTGCCCTCGTTTACCGTCAAACCAATTTTCGCCGCCTTGTGTATATCGAGGCTAGAAGGAGATTTCGCCCCGTAGCAAGATCAATCAGCCTGTGTCCGTTATCGGAGGTGGTGTCATGTAGGCTATGTTTGCCGATGACTCGTTCAAAGATGCTTTCCTTACCCAGCTTAGCATTGAAGTCTCCTAGTACAATTTTGATGTCATAGCTGGGACATTGGGCATACGTTCTGTCTAGGAGATCGTAGAACTCATCTTTGGCTGAGTCATCCTTGTCTTCCGTGGGGGCGTGGACGCAGATCAGGCCGATGTTAAAAAATGTAGCCTTGATACGGATTGTTATGAGGCGTTCACTCACATGCCGAAGGCTTAGGACTTTTTGCCTTAATCCACTTCGAACAACAAATCCGCATCCAAACAATCGTTGCCCTCTCTCCCTATAGCAGTCGCCGTAGTAAATATCGCAGTTTTTCATCCGCTTTATGCCCGGTCCATTCCATCGCATTTCCTGGATGGCGGTGATGTCCGCTTTATAGCGGTCTAGGGCGTCCGCAAGTTGTTCGGCTGCACGTGGCCTGTTTAGGGACCTAACATTCCACGTACAAAGCCGAAGATCATTGTCCTTTTTCCGGTGGATGGATTGCAAAGGGGTAATGTGTATTTGCAAACGGCATGCGCATTGTTATGGACGGTGGTATTCAGCTATCTTTCGTAAAGTCCACTCTTGCACGTCGCTTGAGTTTACCTGTAGTGGGAAAACACAGTTTGACCGTTATACCTTTCGGAAGTGACAAACCTAGGCCTAGCAAGGTATGTAACAGAGTTCGCCTAGTACCTCGCAGCCAATATGATGACCAAGCTGTAGTGATCGATGCTATTGAAGTTCCGGCTATTTCCTATGATGTATTGTTAACACCCATTAACGAACCAGCAATTACATCTTGAAAGTTGATTTTAGCCGATAATCATGCCGACGGGCGACAACTGGAGGACAGAATCAGCGTACTTATTTGTGCCGATACGTATTGGCAATTTGTGACTGGAAAAACTAGCGTCTTACGGAGATGTTAACAGCAATCAATACAATCCTGGGCTGGACATTTCAAGGACCATCGAACATAGAACCAATGTATTCCGGTTCTTATGCAACGGCGCTTAACGTCTGCGACTGCGGTGATATTCAGAGGTCTTGGAAGCTGGATATTTTGGGAATAAATCCTGAAGATAAAAGGGGGGTAAGCGGCAATGTATCCGTGCATATTCGTAGAAAGGGTGATAGGTTTGAAGCATCCCTTCCTTGGAAAATCATGTCTGCCCCACTTCATGATAACAGAACTGGTGCATTCATAAGATTGTATCTGCTTGTAAGTAAGCTATGCTCAGCTGGCAAAATTTCTGATTATGAAGCATCACTGAATGAGCTGTTGTCCACAGGCATTGCTGAGATTGCTCCAGATACGGTGGTTGATGAAAATCTGGTCTACTATATGCCTCATCGTCCGGTATATAGAGAAGATAAGGAAACAACGAAACTTCGTATTGTAATCGACGCTTCCGCTCATGCTCCAAATCATTTATCACTTAATGATGTTTTGGATGTGGGTGAAAACTTTTTACCTGATCTTTTGTTAATCCTTTTGAACTTTCGTACAGGAAAGATTGGACTGGTTGCAGACATTGAGAAGGCGTTCCTGCAAATTCTGCTTCAAACCGTCAGATAGAGACAACCATCGCTTTCTTTGGTTCGCCGAAAAAATAACAAAGGATAAGGTGTTGCCTGCAACAAGGATATACCGAATGACCCGGCTTACATTTGGCGTAAAGAGCAGTCCTTACATTCTGGGTGCTATGATACAAGAACTGATCAAGGAGGCTTCGTCTAAGTTTAAAGAAATTTGCCAAATTTCACACAAAGGTGACGAGGAGTTGCTGCGTTATCAAAAAATGTGTGAGTTATTGCAAAGAATTTTTTATATGGATGATTTTGTCGTAAGCATCAACGATGACGATCTTGCAATATGAGTTTATCGCGAAGCAACCAATATTTTTGAATGTGCCTCCATGAAATTACGTAAATGGAATACTAACAATGCTCGATTTCGAGACTGTTTTGAAGAAGAATAGATAATTTCTGCTTCGCCTTAGGTACTTGGTTTGCGATGGGTGATAGCAACAGACGAGCTTCAAGTTGATCTTAACCCCGTCCTTAAATTATTGGGCTCCGAATTCATTGGTTATGGCTAAAATATTTGACGCATTTGGGTTGCTCTCTCCGTGGACTATTCGTTTAAAGATTTTGCTTCAAAGCGTATGGCGTAAGAAACTGGATTGGGATGAGGATTTACCATCGGAGTTACAATGCATTGGGACAACGTGTCGGAATAAGATTATTGAGTTAACAAACATGAACGACCAATTCAACTCCATGTATTTGCCGACGCAAGCCAATTCGCTTTTGGAGCGGCAGCATGCGGAAGAACTGTGAGCCACACGGGAGAGGTATCCGTGCAGTTTTTTTTTGTTCAGAGAGCAGAGTTGCGCCACTTGAAAACGATAGTCAAAACGAACTGACTATACCAAAAATGGAGTTAACGGCCGCGCTTATTGCTGCGCGCTTGCTAACCTACCTACAGAACAATCTTCGTGTTCATATTGGCGATGTGCATTTGTGGACCGATTCTCAGATTGCTCTGTACTGTATACGAGGCTCAAACAAACGTTGGAAGCCAGATGTGGAGAACCGTGTTAAGGAAATAAGGTCAATATCAAAGGAAACAATAATGCAGTTTCATTGTGCACTCTGGCATCGCACGCAAAGGATTCGGAAAGAGAAACGTTGGAATTCTATAAACCAATTATGAGCGCTGAAAAGTTCAGTAAGTGGCGACATATTCTTCGTGTTACACCTTGCTGCTTTCCAACAATCTACGCATTTAGAAAGCATACTATCGGGTCTCAAATATCATCTGAAGATATTGATCGAACTGGGAAGTATTGGATCAGTCAAGTGCAACGCGAGCACTTTTACAAGGAGATCTCATGCCTTCAAGGCAACAAGGGTATGACTTTTAATTCAAAATTATCATCTCTTTTCTCTTATTTAGATGACGCCGATCAGTTTCTGCGAGTAGGCGTTCGTCTTTAAGATTTCGAAGCTGCCGTAAACATTGCTCATCCTATCATCTTACCAAAGGCATCCCATATAACCAAACTCATCGTTGCTGATGTGTATCAACGGACATTTCATGGTGGGACCTCAGCAGTGCTTTCAAATCTGCGCTCTAGATACTGGGTCGTTAAAGGAAGGCAGTTAGTCAAAAACATCATCAAAAATTGCTTTGTTTGTATGACGCTACATGGAAAAGCAGTTACTCAAGTGTTTGCACCACTTCCCAGGGATAGAGTCTTATCAGCAAGGGCATTCGATGTGACTGGAGTCGACTTCTGTGCAGCAGTCCGAGTTTTGCATCTTGAATGCACTAACAATCTAACCACGGAGTGCTGTATTCTGGCCATAAGGCGATTCATCGCCAGGCGAGGTGCTCCACGCATAATGTACTCTGACAATGCCACAACCTTCAAGAAGGCGTCAGCTGAATTCAAACAACTTAGCGATTGTCGGAGAAGCGAACGTTTTCTTGGATTCTTGAGTGACTCTCGTATAAAATGGAAATTTATAGTAGAGCGAGCTCGATGGTGGGGTGGATTCTGGGAGCGGCTAGTGAGAATTGTTAAATCGGCTCTTAGAGCGGCTGTTCGGCGATCCACATTAAACAACGATCAGCTACACACCTTACTTACGGAGGTTGAATGTGTAGTGAACTCTAGACCTTTAACGTACATGGGAGATGACCCATTAGATCTTGCACCGCTTACTCCTGCACATTTCTTGAATATAGTCTACAAATCTTCGGAGGAGCGTACATCTGACAATCAAAATGGCAATTAACTGCGAAAAATACGGAAAGACCGTGTAAGATCCATAGCTGTTTTTAAGAAACGATGGTTTAAAGAATATCTTTTCCAACTAAGATCTTAACATCACACGGAAACCTCTTCGGGTTCCAATTTGCAAGTCGGAGATGTACTTTTGGTGGAAGATTAATCATTGCCTCGGGCTCTTTGGCATCTAGCTATAATACTAAATGTTTTCCCTGGACGAGATGGCAAAATCCGTGCTTGTGAGGTAAAGCTTTCAAGCGGCTCCATTTTGCGAAGACCGATGCAGCTTCTTTATCCGTTGAAAGTTACTAACTCATCCTGAAACTTGTTGGCGGGAGGATGTTGAAAATCTCGTTTACTTATAGCACAATACATAATCTCTCTGTTGGAACACAAAATATGATTAACATATCTTTCCCCTCTTTCTTCGTTTGTATACGTATGTACATATGTAGTACTTCAATCGCTAGTATTATTAACACAAGTTGGTTCCCTTTTTGAGATTACGGTGGCAGTCTGATTTAAGCAGTTGAAGTAACGCATGTGCTTAACAAATAGTGAAATAAAGTTTAAATATTATAATGGATCGTTTTTTATTTAAATCCTGTGGAATCGGGACGCAACTTCTTCTCTTTGGTGGCGTTACATCCCATGAAGGACCAGAGCCAAGCTTCTCTCAATCACCCATGTTGTGTGTGATTTATTTTTCGCACAGGTGAAAGGGACCTACAGTTTAATGCCGATTTCGAACGGCGTGAGTCGAGAAGCTTTTTCATGGCAAGTTTACTACGGGGGGTTTTGCCAGTACCCCGCCGAGGAGGAACTTCGCGAAATAAACATTCGATGGCGTTGGTGTTATCGGGATCCCAACTCGCTCATCGTGCGCCAGGGTCCGACACACTAACCACTGCGCCACGGCGCCCTCGGGACGCAACTATTCAAGCAAATAGAATTGCGAACAGCAGCTTTCGATGAAAGTTTTCATCAGTTTGATTAAGCACAAGGGTACCCGGGTGAAACAGAATTAAATGACGATGATGATATTCGTGCAAAATACGAAGAACTGTTCTACAAAGTGCGACCACATCTCACACTTGTCTTACATGATCTCAGCGCAGAGATGGAAGACAGGAAAGTACCGATTAAATTGTCTTCAGAGCAATTAAGATTGCCCAAAATTAATCTCCCCTCCTTTTCAGGTGAAATCGACAAATGGTTGAGCTTTCACGAAACTTTCGATTCCCTCATCTATCTCAATCAATCCCTCCCAAATAGTGCGAAATTTCACCATCTAAAATCGTCTCTATCTGGAAGCGCAGCACGTGCCGTCGAGTCTTTGGAAGTAAACGATACCAACTACGAAATCGCACTCAAAATTCTGCAAAGCCGCTACGAAAATAAGCGCCTCATTTGCACCGAGCACATAAGAAAAATATTTGACATCCCGCCCCTTCAAAGGCCTAATACGACCGCCATCCGAGACCTCTCTGATAGTGTAAATAGCCACCTATGCATATTATCCTCTTTGGGACGTCCAGTGGAAACTTGGGAAGACATAATAGTGCACCTCATCGTATCCAAACTGGGTCCAATTGCACGCAGTAAGTGGCAAGAAGGACAACCAGTCGACAAACTTCCAACTATACGGGAGCTGATGCGGTTTATTGAAAATAATGTCAAGTTATGGATTGTAGCACCAACAACAACAACACACTTGCAAGTACAAGTTCCTTATATAGTTCAATTAGTAAAAAATCTCGACCAAGGTCATTAGCGCTAAGCAATCAAAGGGAAAGCAGTAAATATAAATGCACTTAATGCGGACGATTAGGTCATGATGTCAGCAAGTGTTATAAATTCATTCATCTTTCCGTCGACGAGCATTCATAAATGGATCAAAGTTGTGCTCGAATTACTTAAGGGGTGTACATGACTTAAAGGATTGCCGAGCATCAAAATGTCGGAAGTGTAATTTGCTTCACCGTACAATTCTTTACGCTGACGCGCACACTTCCCCACAAGTTTTTCGCGATGTCAACGCTCCTCATCCTCAAGAGGAGCGAATACAAAATACTAACAGAGCCTTTAACGCATCTGCTCCTGTCCTCCCTACCATGCAATCAATACGCGAAGGTAATAATAAGTTAACCCTGCTAGCCACCGCCTTAGCGTATGCAATGGATCAAACCAACATAGTAGGAATCGGAGAAAGCAAGTGTGTATCGAAGTTCACAACATACATCAACGTCAAATCAAGAATTAACGGTTATGCCTTCAGTGTAGAAGCTACGATCCTAAAGAGATTAACTGACCTAGTACCGGAGAAACGGCTTGATACTACCATGTGGCACATTTCTGATAATATAAACTTAGCAGATCCATCATTTGGCATTCCACAACGAATTGATGTTCTGATTTGAGCTGGGCATTTTTCTCGATGCTATCAATTGGACAAATTCGGCGAGACGATAGTTCGCCAACTCTTCAAAACTCCATACTGGGGTGGTTAGCCTCAGGTGTGGTAAACATCAATGCAACGAAACAGTTCGCTTGCAATCTTTGCCGAAACTACGATGAAGACATTGAGAAGTTGCTAGAATCATTTTCTAATGTTGAAAACATACACTGTAGTGCACCATATGCGAGAAAAGAAGATGTTTGCGAGCAATTATTTCAGTCAAGCTACTAGCGCCTTGACAGTGGAAGTTATCAAGTTAGGCTCCGATTTAAGGGCAACGTCAAAGAATTAGGAAATTCCTATCAAATGGCGCTGAGAAGGTTTTTAGCTTTGGAGAAGAAAATCCATTGTGATTCCAACACAGCCCTCGAATACACCAAAATTATGCATGGGTACTCATCGCTATCCCATATGGACGTTGCGCAAGATATCAAGTTCGATGAACCGCATTCTATCCTATCGCACCATTGCGTGATCAAACCGGAAAGCTCAACCACTAAACTGCGTGCAGTCTTCGACGCTTCAGCTAAAACCGATATTGGGCTAAGCTTGAATGAGGTTCTGCATGTAGGGCCTGTAATTCAGCTTGACTTATTTTCAATCGCTCTTAAATTCCCCTACCATAAATATGTTTTTACAGCTGATATAAGTAAAATGTACAGGCATATTGGTGTGCACAACGATGATACTAGGTTCCAGTATGTTCTTTGGAGAAACTCGCTTGAGCAGGAAATCACACTTTACAAACTAAACACGGTCACCTACGGGACTAGGCCAGCTTCGTACTTAGCCACGCGAGTTCTACATCAACTCGCCGATGATGAGGCTTTACAATTCCCCCTTTGCGGCCGAAGTTCTCAAAACCGACTTTTACGTAGATGACGTACTTACTGGTGCAAGCAATATTGAACGAGCTCAAAGAATAAAACGGGAACTCAGCATAGTCTTGGATAGTGGCGGCTTCCAGTTACGGAAGTGGTGTGCTAACAATGACAAGATCATAGAAGATGTCTCGGCTGAACATAGGGAACAACTCTTCCAATTAAAACATGATAATGTCATTAAAACATTAGGCATAATTTTGGAGCCCACCAAAGACACGTTTCAAATTAGAGTGAGGTTAAGTGCCACGGGTAAAGTGACAAAAAGATCGATTCTTTCTGACATAGCGCGACTCTATGATCCACTAAGCCTAGTAAGTCCAGTGATCGTAAAGGCTAAGCTGCTCATGCAAGCATTGTGGAAATACTAATTACATTGGGATGAGGCATTACCCGAGGATTTACATCCCTCCTGGATGATATTTCGCGAGGCTTTAGCTATGCTTTGGAAAGCATTATAATTAAAAGTCATGTCTTATCTGGAGAAACACAGGATGCAGAAATTCATGGATTTGCGGACAGCTCAGATGTTGCGTATGGTGCCTGCATTTACGTCCGTTCATTAAATGGAGATGGTTTGATGATCACAAATCTTCTCTGTGCTAAATCTAAATTAGCTCCTATAAACGAAAACCGGATAACATTACCCCGAGTAGAATTGTGCGCCGCTGTGATATTGGTCAAGCTGGTAGAGAAGGTAAAGTCATTCAGCCAGGGTTTTCGAAGGTATTACTATTGGACGGATTCAAGTGTTGTTCTTTGCTGGATATCTTCCGAAATCCATTCTTGGTCTAACTTCGTAGCTAACAGATTCGCCGTTATTCAAAGAGCCACAGAAGCCAATCAGTGGTATCACGTTAGCAGGCAACACAATCCCGCAGGCATACTATCCAGGGGAGCCATGCCCCGTGACCTATTGGCATCAGATGTCTGGCTAAGTGGACCATCGTTTCTACAAAGCGGCGCAGACCAGTGGCCTAGCCATGAAAGGGAAACAAATCCGTCCGATGAGATAATGGAGCGTAGAGAAAATGTTTTAAACATTAATCCTCATTGAACAGACAGATATGGGAGCACCGTGGCGCAGTGGGTAGTATGTTGGCCTCCGACGCCGATGACACGGGGTCGAATCCCGACACAGCCATGTCATCGAACGTGTTTTCACGGTGTTTCTCCTCAGCGGGGTTCTGACAAAACCCACTATAAAATTATCATGAAAAGCTTTTCGAAATTCGCCGTTCGGAACCGGCAATAAACGGTAGGTCTCTTTCACCTATGGGAAAACTAAATCACACACAACATGGGTGATTGAGAGAAGCTCGGCTCTGGTCCTTCATGGACTTTAACGCCAACATACATACATATAACAGACAGATATATTATCAAGAATCACATTTCAAAACAGAAGTTTGTGAGAACGATGGCCTTCGATCTGAGATTTATTTCTAACCTGCGTTGTAACAAGAGGTCTACGGATAGTCAAGTAGATGAGTTAAAGCCTAAATAGATTGAGCTAGCGCAGACCAGCATAATTAAGATAGCGCAGGGCAATGCGTTCCAAAGGGAACTTCACAATTTTAAAAACGACAAGCAATAGACTCAAGGTCCCATGTCCGCTGGTTAAGTCCATTCATTGACGATCAAGGAATTCTTCGCGTTGATGGTCGCCTAAATCATGCTAGAATTTCATATCACTTCAAGCACCCCATCTTGCTACCAAAGGAGAGTTTCTTTACTTGTAGTCTCATGGCACACTACCACAAAAGGTATCATCATCTGGGAGCTCAAGGACTTTTAGCAATGGCGCGGCAGAGATTTTGGCCTATCCACGGAAAAGTCATAGCCAAAAGAAACGTAAGGGAATGCATTTTATGCTTTAGAAGCAAACCAAGAACAATCTATCCCTGCATGGCTGATCTTCCGTCCGAACGTGTTAATCCGTCGCGCCGGTTTGCTGTTGTCGGAACTTTTGTGGTCCATTTCTCATCCGTTTTAAGCGCAGAAAAAGCACTCCGGTGAAGGCATATGTTTCTATTTTTGTGTGTTTAAGTACCAAGGCTGTACATTTAGAGGTGGTTGGCGACTTGACTACAGATTCATGCATGGGAGCCCTAAAACGTTTTTTTTCAGCATAAGAGGTCTAAGTAAGATAATTTACAGTGATAATGGAACTAACTACGTGGGCGCGAAAAATAAGGTAAGAGAAATATACGCCCTTATTAACGCTACAGAATTGTGTGAACAGTGACGAACTCGTATGGCGAAGATGGCGTAGAATGGCGGATGATTCCACCCAGATCACCACACTTTGAGGTCTCTGGGAAGCTGCGGTAAAGACGGCCAAATATCATATGAAGCGGATATTGCATTTAGCAGCACTTACCTATGAAGAGTTGGAGGGCATGGGCTCGGACATACAGGGTAAAGTTGTTGATTGCTCTCAACCTGGCGAGATGCCAGCAACGATCCCTGTTTAAATGCCCGGGTCAAGTTGACATACGGCCTCCTCGCGGCGCCCTCTGGATAGCCTCTTCAACAACCGTTGGGAGGTGAACAAACGTATGCAGCGAGAAAACCCGACCAGAATGGCGGTTGTGCGGTGGGCTAACAATCCGTCCACGTAAAAAAACATAAAGTTATGAATGAGCAAGATGCCTCGGATACACGGACGGATACTCGACGACGACAACGCACGAAAAAGGAACACGATTTGCGAGTATGCTCCTGGAATGTCAGAACCCTGTACACTCCCGGAGCTGCTCATAAACTAGAAGGAATCCTCACGCAGTACAAGGCGGATATTACTGCGGTCCAGGAAATACGCTGGATAGGAAACGGTATGATTAGGAAGAAAAATTGCGACATTTATTACAGCTGTCACAAAAGGTTGCACTTACTGGGATGCGGATTTGTCGTGGGAAAGCGGTTAAGGTCGAAGGTCATCGACTTTAAACCTTTAAGTGATCGCCTGGCTGTGATCCGCATCAGAGGCAGATTTTATAACATCAGCCTTATATGTGCACACGCCCCTACCGACGAGGCTGAAGACCCTATCAAGGAGGACTTCTATGACCTCCTGGACAACGCCTACGGAGCTTGTCCGGAGTACGATGTAAAAATCGTGCTCGGGGACTTCAACGCCAAAATCGGAAAGGAAAACACCCTTGGCGGAGTGATCGGAAAGCACAGCCTCCACGATACAACAACAGATAACGGCTTCCGACTCGCTGACTTTGCGACAGCTCGTAATGCGGTGATAAGTAGCACAAGATTCCCTCGCAAGCGAATCCACACAGCAACCTGGCGATTTCCGGACGGTCGAACCGCCAACCAAATCGACCATGTGCTCATTGACGCAAGGCACGCGTCAAACATCCTGGATGTGCGAACATTCAGAGGGGCAAATGTCGACTCTGATCACTTCCTCGTAGCAGCAAGATTCAGAGCTCGACTGTCCAATGTCAGAAAGCTGCACCAGCCCATCAGGAGGAGGTTCGACATTGGGCGCCTGAGCACACCGGAGGTTGCCAGAGTCTACAGGGAGCAGCTGAGCGAAAGACTCTACGGTATGCCTACGTCGAACACAAATGCCAATAATATGTGGCTGCATTGCCGCTCAGCCATTCAGGAAGTAGCCGAAACCACCTTAGGATACCTACCACCCCCGACAAGAAACCCGTGGTATGATGGCGGGTGTGAGCAGAAAAAGGCAGCAACCGACGAGGCGTACCAAAAGGCGCTGCAGAGGAAAACCAGGGCAGCGCGAGAAGAGTACCGAGCCAGAAGAAGGGAGGAGAAGAAACTACTGCGACAAAAGAAAAGAATCTTCGCAGCCTCCCAGCTCAAGGATATCGAGGAGTCTAGGGACAAACATAAAATACGAGCTTTTACAAGAAAGCCAAAGGCCTTACAGGAGGCTTCAAAAAGGGCACCCTGGCTCTTCGAAACTGCGAGGGTAATCTTGTCACCGACCCGCAGGGAATAGTGGATGTATTTAAGCAGCACTTCCAGCAGCTGCTAAACGAGCATGACCAAGAGAGAGTGGTAGGGACCGAGGAAATCCCAACTCCAGCCGCTGAAGTAGTCCTCCCACCCAGCATAGAAGAAGTCGGCACAGCTATTCAGAAGCTGAAGAACAACAAGGCCGCAGGCTCAGATGGCTTGCCATCAGAGCTCTTCAAGGCTGGCGGCGATGTTCTGGTAGGGAGCATGCACCAGATCATCTGCAGAATTTGGGAGGATGAGAGCATGCCCGACGACTGGAATACCAGCTCTATATGCCCCATCCACAAAAAAGGCGATCCTACCTCTTGCAAGAACTATAGAGGTATATCCCTGCTCAATGTCGCATACAAGATCCTGTCCAGCGTATTGTGTGAACGTCTAAAACCATTTTGCACCGCACTAATCGGCAGCTACCAGTGCGGCTTCCGGCATGGCAAATCAACTATAGACCAAATTTTCACACTACGCCAAATCCTGGAAAAGACCAACGAGTTTCAAATCGATACACACCATCTTTTCATCGATTTCAAAGCCGCATACGACAGCATTCATCGTGAAGCACTGTTTGGGACGATGGCCGAATTCGGGATCCCGGTAAAACTGATCCAGTTGTGTCGCGCCACGCTAAAAAACACGCGATGCACCGTGCAACTCGGTTCTAGGACCTCGGAACCATTCGAAACATGCACCGGATTTCGGCAAGGAGATGCGCTGTCATGTGACTTCTTCAACCTGGTGCTGGAGCAGATAGTGCGACGGGCAGGCGTCAACAGGGAAGGCACTATCTTTTACAAGTCCATCCAGCTGCTAGGATACGCGGATGATATCGACATCATCGCGTGTTCTCGCCGTGGCATTGTGGAAGCATTCACGGCGATTGAAGAACAGGCGAAACGAATTGGTCTTAAGATCAATGAGGACAAAACGAAATACATGCTGTCAAGCAAAAACCAATCCGTCGCTCACCACATGGGACAAAACATAACAATTGACAGCTGCAATTTCGAGGTAGTTAAGGAGTTTGTCTACCTCGGGGCAAACGTAAACTCCACAAACGACACCACAGTGGAGATCCGGCGTAGAATCGCCCTTGGCAACCGCTGCTACTTCGGCTTGTCCAAACAACTGGGGTCAAAACTCCTCACTCGAAAGACCAAAGTCATGCTTTACAAAACGCTCATTCTGCCAGTCTTGCTGTACGGAGCCGAAAGCTGGACGATAAGCAGGACAGCGGAGCTGATTTTGGGTTCTTTCGAAAGAAAAATTCTGCGCCGGATATTTGGTCCTGTCTGTGAGGAAGGTGAATGGAGAAGAAGACACAACCGCGAACTCTACGAGCTGTACCAAGATGTGGATGTAGTCCGGAAGGCAAGGACCCGTCGACTACACTGGCTCGGCCACATCGAGCGCATGGACATCAACGCTCCAGCTACGAGGGTCTTCGACTCCGAGCCTCCTGGTTCGAGAAGAAGAGGAAGACCGAACCTCCGGTATAAAGACCAAGTAATCGCGGATGTAAGACATCTTGGTCTTGACAACTGGAAGCAGCGTGCCTGGGACCGTCAAGGATGGAAGGCAGCTATAGCTCAGGCTCAGATCCTCCAAGGATCGCAGGCCTGATAAGTAAGTAAGTAAGTACCTATGAAGAGTTAACAGTCTTCTTCGAGCTTTCACTGTGAACAGTCTCGTGTCCTATCTCTCTGGCAAGTAAGACTATTAAAATAATTAAGCGTGATAGATCGCCCGATTCAGAGGACATCAATATGTCCTCGATAAAGAAACCTCGCGCTCCTCGGAGTGTAAATTGTATTAAAAAAACGGCTATTGTAAATAGATCAAATTATTATAGTTCACTACAATGTCATCCAGACAATGACATGGACGACGACGATAACTCTAGTGATATAGTGATTGATCCAGCCAACGATCCAATAAAAAAAGTACATATTCCCACGGTTAAACTTTTGCATAAAAATTCCGATTTTGTGCATAATTTAATGAAATCATTAAACATCACAAATTATTCGATTAAAAAGCTCTCTATCGGAATAAAAATTGCGTGTGAATCTTTAGAATCGTATACCTCGGTATTAAATTCATTAAAAGAACACAATTGCCAATATTATTCTCACGATCTAAAGAGTGTAAAATTATTTAAAGTGGTTCTATTTGGTTTAGACAACATTGAAGTGGACACTCTCAAAAACGAACTTTGTGTGCGTGGTCTGAAATGCATCGAGGTGAAAAAGATTGTGAAAAAATATGATCACTATACTGACACTCTTTATTTGGTGTCATTAGAAAATGGATCCATAAAATTGGCAGACTTAAAGTCAAAGTATCGATCTCTATTCTATACTCAAGTCAGCTGGAGTTTCCAAAGGAAACTAAAAGGTAAACTCACTCAATGCCATAATTGCCAAATGTTTGGCCATGGCGAAAAAAATTGTCATGTCAAAACCTACTGTGGGAACTGTGCTGGCTCTCACAATACGAGAGAATGTGATAATGCACTCCCCATCAAATGTGCAAACTGCGGTGATGAACACAAATCTACCGATCTGAGGTGCTCCTCAAGATCCAGATATCTGGAAATTAGAGAAAAATCTCTTAAACGTGGAACCTCTGTTTGGCCCTCACGTAAAAGCTTTTCGTCTGTTCCACCCATGGAAAGCTCTCTCGACACGAAAGCTACCACATCAACTCCCCGTGTTGCTCAGCCTAATACTTCAAGAGCTGCATTAAACTCTTTGTTGGATTTCCCGCCACTGCCTCGTCGCACTGCAGTGAGAGAAAATGTTTCGTCAACTTTACTCCCTCCGAAGAATCACACTGTGGCGTCGGGCGATGGTAGTAACAACATGACCAATAGTCCCAGCAACAGCAGTAATCTGTTTTCTTTTGAAGAAATTAATAATTTAGTTATGGATCTATTATCTGACTTATCCAAATGTACCTCTAAAGTTGAACAATTTAAAGTTATTGCACACTTAGCTACTAAGTATTTATATAACAATGTTAAATAATATGTCTAACAATAACCTAAGAATTATTAATTGGAATGCTAGGGGTATTACCAGCAAAAGGATTGAATTCTTGAACTTCCTAAATAATAACGACATCGATATCGGTCTTGTTACCGAAACTGGACTTAAGGCAAACAGTCTTAAATTATCAAACTCTGTCTATAAAAGTTATCGTGTTGACAGAGTTAATAGAAGAGGAGGGGGGGTCGCTATTCTAGTTCGTAGATTACTTCAACACTCGCCCTTACCTGTCATTCAGACCCATTTTATGGAAAACGTAGGTATTGAAATTAAATGTAATAACAGAAAAGTCAAAATCTACTGTGTATATTTTCCTGGTGCAATTTCATCGGCCGAGAATAAAAGATTCTTCATTAGAGACTTGCGCAGCCTACTTACCTCGTCTGATGATGTCGTCCTTGCCGGTGACTTCAACTGTCGCCATCGTGACTGGGGATGTATACGTGCAAATACATGGGGCAACATTCTATCCAGTATGTTATCACATTCAGTGTATACGGTTCATTTTCCGCCCAACCCTACTTATGTACCTACAGATTTACGTAAAAGTCCTTCCGTTCTCGATTTTTTTATTACCAATCGTTCGAGTTTATTGTCTCAACCTGTGGCTGTCAATGATCTGTTTTCTGACCACTATCCTGTCTTTTGTAAGCTCTTATTTTCTAAAGCTACACAAAAGACAGTCTTTTATGACTTCAAAAAAGCCAACTGGCCTAGATTTAGTGCAAATATCAATTTAGGACTTAGAAATATTACATATAACTTAGACTCAGTCTCGAACAAAATTGATGTCGATAATATAGTTGATGAGTTTACTAAACTGATAAATGATACGATTGACAAATGTGTCCCTAAAAGAGAAGCCAGGTTTATTGTTCCTGATAAGCTTCCTAATTACATCTTGGAGCATATCAAACTTCGTAACAAAATTAGACGAAACTGGCTTAGATACCGACAGCCTAATCTTAAGTTGCAGCTCCATTATCTCAATAAACTGATCCAATATTTTATCCACGAGTTTCGCAATTTTAAATGGAACCAAAAGTTGGAATCATTAGATAAAAATTGTAGGCCTTTTTGGAATATCGTAAAAGTTATCAAGAATAAAAATCGACAAATACCAGCTCTTTCAGTCAACGACATTATCTTTTTTTCGCACAAAGAGAAGGCAGATTGTCTTTCTACGGTCTTTTCTAATAACCACTCTCTAGCTCCTAATTTAGGGGATCATGAAACTGATTTCATGGTTGAGCAAAGAATGCAGTCTTTTGACAATAATAACTATATCACACCATTAAGTGCCTTTGTTTCGGAAAGCACTATTGGAAAAATCATAAAATCCCTCAAAGTCAATAAAGCAGGAGGTTTGGATGGTATCAGAAATAACTACCTGAAACATTTACCCTCATCGGGTATAAAATATTTAACCTTCTTAGTTAATGCATGTCTGAAAACCCAATACTTTCCGGAAAGGTGGAAAATAGCCAAAGTTATACCGATTTTAAAACCGGGAAAGCCTGCCGAGTCTCCCACTAGCTACAGACCAATAAGTTTACTCAGCAGTTTAAGCAAAATTTTAGAAAAAGTTATTAAAATGCATGTGCTAGAGTACACAAATGAAAACAACATTTTGCCTAACATCCAATTTGGGTTTAGACAATTTCATAATACCTCCCATCAATGTGTTAGAATATGTAATCATGTCAAACTTAATCGCTCTGAAGGAAAATCAACTGGTATGATCCTGCTTGATGTCGAAAAAGCATTTGACACAGTTTGGCATAATGGCCTTATTTATAAATTAATGAACTTTAGCTACCCCTTTTATCTAATTAAAATTGTCCAAAGTTTTCTGTCAAATCGTAGCTTTCGGGTGCATATTAATACCTGTATGTCCAAAATTTCAAATTTTAACATGGGAGTCCCACAAGGATCAGTTTTGAGTCCCACTCTTTATAATATATTTATTTCTGATTTTCCCAGGTTACCATATTGTCATGTGGCTATCTTTGCTGATGACACCTGCTTTTACACATCGCATGAGCTCGCTCTCAATATCGAGAGGACACTTATAAATGCGAGTGAGATTATAAAAAAGTACTACAAAATGTGGAAAATAAGAATTAATTGTGACAAAACTCAAGCTATCTTTTTTAGCAGAAAAAGAAAAGCTTGCTTTCTGCCCCAAAATCCAATTCTTATATACGGTACTGAGATAAATTGGGATCGTTCGGTTAAGTACTTAGGAATACACCTGGACTCAAAATTGACTTTTAGTGACCACGTTACTCAAACGCTGAAAAAAGTAAAGGTAGCGACTGCTCTATTATACCCTTTTATTTGCAGGAAATCGAAGCTATCTGCTGACAATAAGATAATTATTTATAAAGTAATTTTCCAAGCGATTTTGACGTATGGCTGTCCTGTTTGGGGTGGTATGGCTAAATGTCATCTAAAAAGGTTACAAGTGGCACAAAACAAAACCTTAAAAATGATTTTAGACCTACCTTGGCGGTTTTCTACAAGAGAGTTACACTCAAGAGCGGGTGTTGATTTGATTTGCGAACGTATTGTAAAGCTGAATGAAAAATTTAAAATTCGCTGCTCTTTTGCTGACAATCCCCTCGTTAACAGTCTTAGTTCTTGATGTTTACACAATGTTTTTTACGAGACTACACTCGTTACATAAATATCATTATTTATTTGCTTAGCTTGTTTATCTATCTATTTATATGTTTGTTTATTTACTTATTTGTTTATTTACTTATTTATTTATTTATTTATTTATTTATTTATTTATTTATTTCTTTGTTACTATTCATATGTTTATTAATTTATTCATCTATAGTTTTGCTAATTACTCCTTATCCTTGTATTATACAATAGTTTTTTTAGTTTTCGTTTTTTGTAGTTCACCTATACTAGTTTTTTTTTTTTTTTTTTTTTGACATGGAGGTTTTTCTTGCAGTTTTTCCTCTTACTCGTACATATATTTTAAATACTATTGTTTTTAATTTTTTTTTTTGCATTGTTATACATTCCTTTTTAGTAGCAAGGTAATATGTTTACCAAATCTCTATATGAAATATGTGCAATAACAATACTGTAATATTTAATTTGCATAATAAATATATATACCTATCTATCTATCTATGAAGAGTTAAACACTTTGGTAGTACAAATTGAAGCTATTCTGTATTCGAGCCCAATTTCCCCCCTTTCCGAAGATCCTTCCGATCCCCAACCTTTAACACCAGGGCATTTTTTAATCGGTAGCTCCTTGCTGGCTCTGCCAGATTCGGACTTTTCTGATAAAAAGATAAATTATTTGAGCAGACGGCAGCGAGTTCAATGGCTGATGCAACAGTTGTGGGTATGATGAAGCAACGACTAGCTTCACGGTCTTCAACAGAGAAGTAAATGGCACAAGAAGACAGAAAGCATTCAACTGGGCAATTTAGCTATCCTTAAGGAAGAAGGCGTTCCTCCACTAAAATGGAAATTAGGTCGCATAATTCAACTTCTCTCTGGCAAGGATGGTGTCGCTCGTGTTGCAGAACTACAGCTGGCAATTGGGCGAACAACGCGGGCACTGGCTAGGATACCACTACCAAAGTTTCAAGAGCCTTACGTCCTTCAAGGTGGGGAGGACGTTTACACAAAACGACATTAAATTTCACACTTAGGGACACCCCTGTTCATTTTCTTTTGCTAATGTCAAAGGGATATATAAAAAGGGCTAACTTGAAGTTGAGGACGAGTGAATCGAGAACATTTTCATTTTGCATTTCCTGTGGCTTTTTTTTTTTTTTTGTGTTATAACTAATAAAGCTAGCCAACAAAGAGTAATCCTTTTTTTGTTTGTTACCTTCATCCAAAACGCTGGATGAACGTATTTCTCAAACAGAAACTAGATCATTTACATATAAATTTAAATGTAGTGGACCGAGATTTGATCCTTGCGGTACCCCATATATTGGTTTTTCTGGACTGCGCCGTGGCGCAGTGGTTAGTGCATACGCCATCAAATGTTTATTCCGCGGCGTCCCTCCTCGGCGGGGTACTGGCAAAACCCCCCGTAGTATACTTGCCATGAAAAAGCTTCTCGACTCACCCCGTTCGGAATCGATATTAAACTGTAAGTCCCTTTCACCTGTGTGAAAAATAAATCACACACAACATGGGTGATTGAGAGAAGCTTGGCTCTGGTCCTTTTTGATGACAGCATATATTTAGTTTTGCCCTCGTTTACCGTCAAACCAATTTTCGTCGCCTCCATCTCAATACTCGCAAACACCTCATTGACATCTCGCTGTGATCTACCTATTATGTCAATATCGTCGGCGTATGCAAGGAGTTGCGAGGATTTGAAATAGTTTGTGCCTCTTGTATTGGCCAGTGATTTTTGCACAATCATTTCCAATATGATGTTGAAGAAATCACACGACAGCGCATCGCCCTGCCTAAATCCTTTTTTGACATCAAAACTATCGGAAAGGTGTTCACCGATTCGGATGGAGCAGCGAGCATTCTCCAAAGTCATCCTGCAAAGTCTGACGAGCTTAGCAGGTAAGTCAAAGGTAGACATAGCGTTGTATAGCTCGTCTCTAATTACGTTGTCGTATGCGGCTTTGAAGTCGACAAATAGGTGGTGAGTGTCGACTTGAAATTCATTGGTTTTCTCCAGTATCTGCCGTAGTGTGAAGATTCGGTCGATGGTGGACTTCCCTGGCCTGAATCCCCACTGATAAGGACCTATCAGCTTATTTACAAAAGGCTTCAGGCGTTCACACAAAACGGCAGAGAAGATTTTGTAGGCGATGTTAAGGAGACTTATTCCTCTATAGTTGACGCAATCGGAGGGGTCTCCTTTCTTGTGGATCGGGCATACGATGCTGAGACTCCATTCCTCGGGCATGCTTTCCTCTAACCATATCTTACGGATGAGCTGGTGAATGCTCCCAACCAGGTCATCCCCAGCTGCCTTGAAGAGCTCAGCAGACAGTCCGTCTGCGCCAGCAGCTTTATTCGACTTGAGCTTCGATATGGCAATGTTAACTTCGTCGAGGTCAGGGGGACAGAATTCTCTGCGGTCTCCGTCGATTAGAAATGGATCATTCTGCCTGACAGCGGTATATTGACTTACATCGCCGTTATACAGTCTACAGAAGTGGTTTTTCCATATTCTCAGCATCGACTGCGGTTCTACTACTAGGTGTCCGTTCTCATCCCTGCAGGCTTCCGTTCTGGCTTATAACCTTGGCATGTTCGCTTTATCCGTTGATAAAACTTTCGAACGTCACGCCTGCAGTAACACCTCTCCAAATCCTCAATTGCGCGCTTTTCGTGCTCTTTCTTCTTTCTTCTAAGAAGCTTATGCTCCTCCCTTCTTTTTAACTCCTAGAGCTCACGAGCTGCTCTTGTTCTTTTATGCAGCGAGGCCTTATATGCATCCTGCTTCGCTGTATGAATCCTCCTGCACTCGTCATCGAACCAGGTGTTTCTACGTGGTGGAGCCTTGAAACCCAAAACTTCGGATGCAGAGCTTTTGAGGGCTTGTTTGCATAGGCTCCACTGCTGTTCTATTGACAGCGTGGAGGATTGAGGTGTATTGGAGAGCTTAAGGGAGACGCGATCGGTAAAAGCACGAGCGGTTTCTGGCGATAGTAGCTTTCCGACGTCATAACTTTGTATTCTTACTCTACTCCGTTGCGTTCGTGATATCCGTAAGCGCATCTTGGCTACTACAAGATAGTGGTCCGAGTCGATGTTAGCCCCTCGGAAAGTTCGAACATCAAGAATGGTGGAGGAGTGTCTGACGTCGATCGCGATGTGATCAATCTGGTTGGTAGTCGATTGATCAAAAGACCGCCAGGTGCCTTTGTGCATATCGAGGTGCGGGAAGCGCGTACTGGATAGAAGGAGATTTCGCCTCGTAGCGAGATCAATCAGCCTGTGTCCGTTATCGGAGGTGGTGTCGTGTAGGCTATGTTTGCCGATGACTCGTTCAAAGATGCTTTCCTTACCCAGCTTAGCATTGAAGTCTCCTAGTACAATTTTGATGCCATAGCTGGGACATTGGGCATACGTTCTGTCTAGGAGATCGTAGAACTCATCTTTGGCTGAGTCATCCTTGTCTTCCGTGGGGGCGTGGACGCAGATCAGGCTGATGTTAAAAAATTTAGCCTTGATACGGATTGTTTTGAGGCGTTCACTCACATGCCGAAAGCTTAGGACTTTTTGCCTTAGTCCACCTCGAACAACAAATCCGCATCCAAACAATCGTTGCCCTCTCTCCCTATAGCAGTCGCCGTAGTAAATATCGCAGTTTTTCATCCGCTTTATGCCCGGTCCATTCCATCGCATTATTGGCAATTTGTGACTGGAAAAACAAGCGTCTTACGGAGATGTTAACAGCAATCAGTACAATCCTGGGCTGGACAATTCAAGGACCATCGAACATAGAACCAATGTATTCCGGTTCTTATGCAACGGCGCTTAACGTCTGCGACTGCGGTGATATTCAGAGGTCTTGGAAGCTGGATATTTTGGGAATAAATCCTGAAGATAAAAGGGGGGTAAGCGGCAATGTATCCGTGCATATTCATAGAAAGGGTGATAGGTTTGAAGCATCCCTTCCTTGGAAAATCATGTCTGCCCCACTTCATGATAACAGAACTGGTGCATTCATAAGATTGTATCTGCTTGTAAGTAAGCTATGCTCAGCTGGCAAAATTGCTGATTATGATGCATTACTGAATGAGCTGTTGTCCACAGGCATTGCTGAGATTGCTCCAGATACGGTGGTTGATGAAAATCTGGTCTACTATATGCCTCATCGTCCGGTATATAGAGAAGATAAGGAAACAACGAAACTTCGTATTGTAATCGACGCTTCCGCTCATGCTCCAAATCATTTATCACTTAATGATGTTTTGGATGTGGGTGAAAACTTTTTACCTGATCTTTTGTTAATCCTTTTGAACTTTCGTACAGGAAAGATTGGACTGGTTGCAGACATTGAGAAGGCGTTCCTGCAAATTCTGCTTCAAACCGTCAGATAGAGACAACCATCGCTTTCTTTGGTTCGCCGAAAAAATAACAAAGGATAAGGTGTTGCCTGCAACAAGGATATACCGAATGACCCGGCTTACATTTGGCGTAAAGAGCAGTCCTTACATTCTGGGTGCTATGATACAAGAACTGATCAAGGAGGCTTCGTCTAAGTTTAAAGAAATTTGCCAAATTTCACACAAAGGTGACGAGGAGTTGCTGCGTTATCAAAAAATGTGTGAGTTATTGCAAAGAATTTTTTATATGGATGATTTTGTCGTAAGCATCAACGATGACGATCTTGCAATATGAGTTTATCGCGAAGCAACCAATATTTTTGAATGTGCCTCCATGAAATTACGTAAATGGAATACTAACAATGCTCGATTTCGAGACTGTTTTGAAGAAGAATAGATAATTTCTGCTTCGCCTTAGGTACTTGGTTTGCGATGGGTGATAGCAACAGACGAGCTTCAAGTTGATCTTAACCCCGTCCTTAAATTATTGGGCTCCGAATTCATTGGTTATGGCTAAAATATTTGACGCATTTGGGTTGCTCTCTCCGTGGACTATTCGTTTAAAGATTTTGCTTCAAAGCGTATGGCGTAAGAAACTGGATTGGGATGAGGATTTACCATCGGAGTTACAATGCATTGGGACAACGTGTCGGAATAAGATTATTGAGTTAACAAACATGAACGACCAATTCAACTCCATGTATTTGCCGACGCAAGCCAATTCGCTTTTGGAGCGGCAGCATGCGGAAGAACTGTGAGCCACACGGGAGAGGTATCCGTGCAGTTTTTTTTTGTTCAGAGAGCAGAGTTGCGCCACTTGAAAACGATAGTCAAAACGAACTGACTATACCAAAAATGGAGTTAACGGCCGCGCTTATTGCTGCGCGCTTGCTAACCTACCTACAGAACAATCTTCGTGTTCATATTGGCGATGTGCATTTGTGGACCGATTCTCAGATTGCTCTGTACTGTATACGAGGCTCAAACAAACGTTGGAAGCCAGATGTGGAGAACCGTGTTAAGGAAATAAGGTCAATATCAAAGGAAACAATAATGCAGTTTCATTGTGCACTCTGGCATCGCACGCAAAGGATTCGGAAAGAGAAACGTTGGAATTCTATAAACCAATTATGAGCGCTGAAAAGTTCAGTAAGTGGCGACATATTCTTCGTGTTACACCTTGCTGCTTTCCAACAATCGACGCATTTAGAAAGCATACTATCGGGTCTCAAATATCATCTGAAGATATTGATCGAACTGGGAAGTATTGGATCAGTCAAGTGCAACGCGAGCACTTTTACAAGGAGATCTCATGCCTTCAAGGCAACAAGGGTATGACTTTTAATTCAAAATTATCATCTCTTTTCTCTTATTTAGATGACGCCGATCAGTTTCTGCGAGTAGGCGTTCGTCTTTAAGATTTCGAAGCTGCCGTAAACATTGCTCATCCTATCATCTTACCAAAGGCATCCCATATAACCAAACTCATCGTTGCTGATGTGTATCAACGGACATTTCATGGTGGGACCTCAGCAGTGCTTTCAAATCTGCGCTCTAGATACTGGGTCGTTAAAGGAAGGCAGTTAGTCAAAAACATCATCAAAAATTGCTTTTGTTTGTATGACGCTTCATGGAAAAGCAGCTACTCAAGTGTTTGCACCACTTCCCAGGGATAGAGTCTTATCAGCAAGGGCATTCGATGTGACTGGAGTCGACTTCGCTGGCCCTTTATACGTGGTGGATAGCGCTGGTGAACGTAGGAAGTTTTATATCCTATTATTTGCTTGTCCAGCAGTCCGAGTTGTGCATCTTGAATGCACTAACAATCTAACCACGGAGTGCTGTATTCTGGCCATAAGGCGATTCATCGCCAGGCGAGGTGCTCCACGCATAATGTACTCTGACAATGCCACAACCTTCAAGAAGGCGTCAGCTGAATTCAAACAACTTAGCGATGTTCGGAGAAGCGAACGTTTTCTTGGATTCTTGAGTGACTCTCGTATAAAATGGAAATTTATAGTAGAGCGAGCTCGATGGTGGGGTGGATTCTGGGAGCGGCTAGTGAGAATTGTTAAATCGGCTCTTAGAGCGGCTGTTCGGCGATCCACATTAAACAACGATCAGCTACACACCTTACTTACGGAGGTTGAATGTGTAGTGAACTCTAGACCTTTAACGTACATGGGAGATGACCCATTAGATCTTGCACCGCTTACTCCTGCACATTTCTTGAATATAGTCTACAGATCTTCGGAGGAGCGTACATCTGACAATCAAAATGGCAATTAACTGCGAAAAATACGGAAAGACCGTGTAAGATCCATAGCTGTTTTTAAGAAACGATGGTTTAAAGAATATCTTTTCCAACTAAGATCTTAACATCACACGGAAACCTCTTCGGGTTCCAATTTGCAAGTCGGAGATGTACTTTTGTTGGAAGATTAATCATTGCCTCGGACTCTTTGGCATCTAGCTATAATACTAAATGTTTTCCCTGGACGAGATGGCAAAATCCGTGCTTGTGAGGTAAAGCTTTCAAGCGGCTCCATTTTGCGAAGACCGATGCAGCTTCTTTATCCGTTGAAAGTTACTAACTCATCCTGAAACTTGTTGGCGGGAGGATGTTGAAAATCTCGTTTATTTATAGCACAATACATAATCTCTCTGTTGGAACACAAAACATGATTAACATATCTTTCCCCTCTTTCTTCGTTTGTATATGTATGTACATATGTAGTACTTCAATCGCTAGTATTATTAACACAAGTTGGTTCCCTTTTTGAGATTACGGTGGCAGTCTGATTTAAGCAGTTGAAGTAACGCATGTGCTTAACAAATAGTGAAATAAAGTTTAAATATTATAATGGATCGTTTTTTATTTAAATCCTGTGGAATCGGGACGCAACTTCTTCTTCTTTGGTGCCGTTACAGCCCATGAAGGACCAGAGCCAAGCTTCTCTCAATCACCCATGTTGTGTGTGATTTATTTTTCGCACAGGTGAAAGGGACCTACAGTTTAATGCCGATTTCGAACGGCGTGAGTCGAGAAGCTTTTTCATGGCAAGTTTACTACGGGGGGTTTTGCCAGTACCCCGCCGAGGAGAAACTTCGCGAAAT